>OZ057400.1:33781323-35089921 GCA_964056695.1 Melieria picta | reverse complement strand
GGACAAAAATAAAAGTTGTAGAAAGATTTCCTTTTATTCGTAGATTCTAAACTATAAGAGTTTTACAAAAGTTACAAAATTTCAAAGATTAGTTTATAATAACTTCCTACGCACGCGCACAATCGGCCAGCCTTCGCCGTCCACGATTGCTTGCGACTACAAATTTCTCAGTCGGCCAGCCATCGCTGTCCACGACTGCTACAATTCAAATTCTACCTTACTTACCCTTCCGAGCAGGAGCCAATCGCAAAGTGACTCGTCAACTCGTAAGGATCGCTCTTTTATACACGCGCAGGATAGAGCTTTTACAGCTTTGGAACGAAAGCTTCTATCCATGTGTTTACAAACGAGCTTTAGCTCAATTAGCGTTACCAACTATTTTATTCTTAGGACTAAAGATAAACAAAGATAACTTAGTCTACCCTGCTACAGTCTCCCCCTTTGACGTGCGAGGAGCACTCGAATCGTGCGTCAACTTAGGCTGTCTTCTTGGGTCTTCCTCTCCGTCGAATCGGTCTTACAGGAACTGGATCTTCCTCGGCGTTGGTACCCTTGTACAAAGTGAGTGCGGATGCATGGTAAGCGCCAACTGCCACGGTAGGGTCATCCTTCGTTGCAACTTCATACATGCATGCGCCAACCTTCCGTATAACCACATAAGGTCCGTCTCGTTTCGGTACAAACTTTGATGAAATTCCTTTCGATGCTTGGCTAAGGACGTTGGTGGTGACCAATACTTCAGTACCCACTTCAATATTTTCTTGTGGTCGTCGATGCTTGTCGCTATGTATCTTGTTTCGGTCTTGCGTCTGCTGCTCTGCTTCTTTAGCGTTGTTAAAGTTGTTGGCCATACTCTTTAGATACGGCGAGATTTGCGGAATGAAGTTTTCGCTCTCAACGATGACTCTGACGTCATGCTCTACGTCATCAAACGTTCGAAGCTCTCTTCCAAAAGTGAGGTAAGCTGCAGTGTAACCAGTAGACTGGCATTTAGCTGTGTTCATAGCAAAACGAATTGATGGCAATGCGAGGTCCCAAACGTCGTGTTGATTTTGAACAACAATAGCAAGTTGTGCTTTAAGGTCTCTGTTTTTGCGCTCAACTGGATTGGCTGCCGGATGATAAACGGGTGTAAAAAGCTGTTGTATGCCCATGCAATATGCAACTTTTTGCATAATGGATGAAACAAACTGGACTCCGTTATCTGATTTTAGGCGTCGCGGAATACCACAACGCATAAATACTTCTTCGATTAATACCTTGGCACAAATCTCGGCAGTAGCTTCTTTTAGCGGAAATATTTCAACCCAACGACTCGCTACGTCTTCTGTTATAAAGATCCAGTGATTGCCTTCTGCAGTTTTGAGTAATGGTCCAAATAGATCGATTGCTATTACTTCAAAACGTTGTTTACTGCTTGTAGTTTGCAGTAATCCCATTGGCTTCATATTGGTTGCTTTGTAGCGCTGACATTCGATGCAATTTCGTACATATTTACTTATGTCTGCACGCATGCCTGGCCAAAAGTAGCGGTATGCAATACGCGCAATTGTTCTTTCTGCTCCGTAATGCCCTGCAGTACTTTCGTTGTGATATGATTTCAAAATAGCTGCACGCTCGTGCACAGGAATTACAAGTTGAGCGTCTTCAACAGTGTCGTTAGCATAGCAATACAGGACACCATCGTTTAGGATATAACCACGGTTATTCCAAATAGTGACGTTCTCATCTGCTTGCTCCAGTGAAAGGATAATGTTCTTCAAATATTCGTCTTTGAACTGCTGATCTCTTAATTCTTTCGGACCTTTGTGGGGCAAGTCCACATCAAATGCACAAATGCAATTTGGAGATACGTGATCGATTTCGATACAGGGTGGTCGTGACAACATGTCTGCTACCGCGTTGGTTCTTCCTGGGGTGTAGTCTACCTTGAAGTTATATTGCTGTATCTGCAATGCCCATCTGGCGAGACGACCTGATGGTGATTTCATTGTTAGCAGCCATTTCAGTGGTTGATGATCAGTCATTAGTAAAATTTGTCCTCCTTCAATATATCCGCGGAATTTCGCACATGCCCATACTATGGCTAATGCTTCCCGCTCAGTGGTTGAATAATTCCTTTCAGCTGACGTTAGCAATCTACTTGCGTATTCAATGGGGTGTTCTAAATTCTTCTCCCCCTGGAGTAAAACTGCTCCCAAAGCATAACCACTTGCATCTGTTTTTATTATGAATGGTACGTTGTCTTCGGCTTGCTTCAAAATTGGTGGCGAAACAAGCAATTGCTTCAGTTTGTTGAAGGCGCTAATTTGTGGCTCAGACCACTGCCAGTTAACGTTCTTTTTCATTAAGTCTGTGAGTGGTTTTGCGATTTCTGCGTAGTGCTCGATGAAACGACGGTACCACGAGCACGTCTGCACAAATGAAATTAACTCTTTCAAGTTCCGAGGCTCCTTTCTTTGTGTGATAGCTATGGTTTTTTTCGGATCAACACTTATATAGGGTGTTTTTTTTAGAGGTATAGAACTTCGAATTGAAATAAAACACAAGAAAATCGTTTTAATGTCCATCAATTTGGCTTTATTGGAAGGATAATTTTATGCCATTAATGTTTAAATATGATTTCGGGCATGTGGCCGCCGCGGCTGGCTCGAATAAAGCCAATTCTACAGGTCCAATTTTCGACCACTTTTTCGAGCATTTGGGGCCGTATGTCGGCAATAACGCCACGAATGTTGGCTTCCAAGTCCCCTAACGTTTCTGGTTTGTTGGCGTAGACGAGCGACTTCACATATCCCCAAAGAAAATAATCCAATGGTGTCAAATCACACGATCTTGGTGGCCAATTAACAGGTCCATTCCGCGAAATTATGCGCTCATCGAATGTTTCCTTCAATAAATCGATTGTGACGTGCGCTGTGTGGCATGTAGCGTCGTCTTGTTGGAACCACAACTCATCCACATTCATGTTGCGCAAAATCTTCCATAAAGTTGATGGACAAAGCTCCAATTGCTGTGCACGGTGGCGAATCGATTCATTCGGGTCCTCTTCAACATTTTGCTCTACAGCGGCAATTGTTTCTTCGGTGCGCACTGTTCGACGTCTCTGCGGATGCGCATTATCACATAGAGTAAACGTAGTGCGAAAACGACCCATGGTTAACCGAATTAATTGCTCTGATGGACGATTATGTCGACCATAAAATGGACGGAGCTTGCGGTAAACTTCGCGAACTGAACCATTATTTTCGAAATAAATTTGCACGATTTGCAAGAGTTGTTCTTTTGTCAACCTGTTCATGATGAAATGGCAAACCAAACTGAACATAAATGACATTAGAGTTGCCAGATTTGACCACAAAATGCCAGTTTTATCTCTATTCGAAAAACAAACCTCTAAAAAAAACACCCTATACCATTAGCGGTAAGGATATGGCCTAAATACTTCACACTAGCGCAACAAAAACGACATTTTGTATTGTTGATGTGCAATTTAAACTGCTCAAGCCTCTCAAAAATAATGTTCAAATCTTTCAAGTGTTCAGCAAATGATGAAGAACAAACGATAATGTCATCTAGATATGCCAGGATCTGAACATTTGGAATCGCCGATTTGAATCGATCGATCAATCGTTGGAACGTCGCTGGTGCATTGCGCAAACCAAACGGCATTCGCTTGAAGCAAAACGTACCAAAAGGTGTAATTAGGCACGTTTTCTCTCTATCTTTAGCTGCAACAGCAATCTGATAGTAGCCGCTCTGAAGATCTAAAGTTGTCATGAACTTCGTGCTTTTAGCAGCATGCAACAAATCGTCCATGCGTGGTAGCGGATAACGATCGGGCTTAGTTATAGCATTTAGTTTGCGGTAATCCACACAAACACGTATACCTCCATCTTTTTTCGGTACCATGACTACCGGTGAACACCAAGCTGATTCGCATTCTTCAATGACATCGTTTTCGATCATTTTCTCAATTTCGCTCTTGAGTTCGCGCATTTTTGGAAAAGTTAGGCGATAGGGCGGCGATGCGATCGGATCATGGCCCTCTGTGTCAATAAAATGTTCAGCGTATGGTGTAGGCTCAGAAGATGGTTCAAAAACCTTTGGATGAGCTTGCAGTACACTATCGAGCTGTAACTTTTCATCGGACGTTAGCTGTGCTCCGTCTGTTTCTTTTACAAAGCGGAAGTCTATAGAAAGCAGACTAACAAAGTTCGCGGCGTCATATGCTTGACTGTATGTAACGCCACTGAATAAACCAGAGTCTTTCGACCTCTCTGGTGTAACAATATGTGAAGGAATGGCATCCTTAAAAATGCTTTGAATTGAGTGGGGTGAGTAATCGTTTAGCTTCGGAATGTCTGGCCCATAATATTCAAACTCAGACATATACACATCTGGTTGCTCTATTTCTCGGGCAGCTTCTTCACGCGCTCTCAAGTGAGCATTGGATTTGGTTTCAGATACTTTGAGAATTTCAACAACATTCAACTGAAGCGGTAATGCCTCAGCGAAGTCGAACTGTTGTGTTGGGGAACTTTCGAAGTACCAATAGCGTTGGGCCATGTTCAGCACAATACCCGCTTCCTCCATAAAGTCTGCGCCGATCAGAGTTCGGTTACCAGTGGCATTTGGGAAAACCATGAACTGAATATTTAAACAGCGCCCACCAATAACTACTTTGCAAGTTGTGGAGAGGCATTCTTGAAACGATACGCTCCCATCAGCGAGTGAAACCTCGCATTTGACTTTCGCAAACTTGCACCCTTTGAACTCCATAATGCGTTTAAGGTTTGCACTTGCAACGCTTGTGCGAGCTCCGGAGTCAAAATACGCTTGACCCGGTACACCAAACAGTTGCACATTGACAACCGGAATGTCTCTGCCAATAGGGCCTGGTGACATCGAATTGAAATTGACGACGCCGGCAGATATAGCTGGCTTCTTACTGCACTTGGGGCAAGTCGCACGAGTCACGCCTGGAGCATTGCAACCGTAGCACGCAAATTTCGGTTTGGTAGCCACCGCTTCAGCAATAGCTGCAGCATGTACTTCTCTTTCCTCTGCACTCTTTTTTTTAAAACAGTTTTCGACACTGTGCCCCTTTTTCCGGCAAAAACTGCACCGATCTGGACCACTGGAAACAGAACTATGACATCAGCGTTCACAGTGTGCGTTCTGCGTTCTTGCAAGGACAATTCAGCTTCACGAGCTTCAGCCAACAGCTCATCAAAATTCGAAATTCTTTGACGGCTAACTTTATCACGAATTTGTGTGTGTAACATGCCAAACAAAAGATCAATTTGGTCAGCTTCAGCTGGCACATTTGTCAATTGGGAAAACAACGCACGTTTCTTTCGGATAAAAGTGTCGGTTGGTTCGTTCTTATGCTGCTTTAACTCAAAAATCTCAACATAAATCCGCCATGCTGGTTTCGGAGGAGAGAAAGCTTCACGCAACATGCGTACAGCATCGGCAAAAGTCGTTGCCTTTGCATATACACCACGCCACCATTCTGCTGCGTCACCCTCGAGAATCATTGGCATGCCGTTTATTGCATCCGAATCAGAAATTTTTTCGACCAATTTGAACGTCGAAATTGCAGCAATAAATTCCTCAACTTTTGAGGCGCTTCGTTCACCGCTGTAACGCGCCGTGCAAAAGCTGAACGAGCCAGTTCGTGAGTTAAAATTGCCGACCGCTTGCATCAGCCGATCAAATTGCTCAGGAGTAAAAGTCGCCATTTTGAAATTCGCAGAATTACTTTGGGCTCTCGCAATACGTTCGCTGCGGCGAATCGAATATTCGGAACTGCTGGGAAGGTTAGCCCCACGTTGGGCGCCAATTGTAGAAAGATTTCCTTTTATTCGTAGATTCTAAACTATAAGAGTTTTACAAAAGTTACAAAATTTCAAAGATTAGTTTATAATAACTTCCTACGCACGCGCACAATCGGCCAGCCTTCGCCGTCCACGATTGCTTGCGACTACAAATTTCTCAGTCGGCCAGCCATCGCTGTCCACGACTGCTACAATTCAAATTCTACCTTACTTACCCTTCCGAGCAGGAGCCAATCGCAAAGTGACTCGTCAACTCGTAAGGATCGCTCTTTTATACACGCGCAGGATAGAGCTTTTACAGCTTTGGAACGAAAGCTTCTATCCATGTGTTTACAAACGAGCTTTAGCTCAATTAGCGTTACCAACTATTTTATTCTTAGGACTAAAGATAAACAAAGATAACTTAGGCTACCCTGCTACAAAGTTATTTTTCATTTATTTTTCTTTGGGAAAACAAAAAAAATTATTTGATGACCTTTTTTCGCCAAAATAAATGTAAATTTTTTACTCTGATTTTTTGTTGTGCCATTTTCATTTGAAGATGGGACTCTGTGAGTTTACTTATGTTAAGTAAACTTTTAAATAAGTCAAGAAATAACTTGTACAACGATACAATTTCTACGATACTTAATTCTGTATGCTTTTTTGGTTTGAAAAATTAAAAATAACTGTTATTTTCCGTCCCTGGTTCTTAAAACTAAGAGCATCTTTACACAGTTCTATATTGTGTGCTTGTACTAAAACTGTAAAATGCGAAATTTTACTATTACTCAATAGACGGCTTCACATGGCTCCGCTTTGCAATTTGTACAGCGTGTAATAGAGACCCCGCATCTGGATGAGCTCTTTGTGCGTCCCGCTCTCACTCACGCAGCCATTCTCAAGCACAAAGATGAGGTCGGAGTCAATAATCGTCGATAGTCTATGTGCAATGCTAATCGTTGTGCGTCCTTCGCTCGCTGCCTCCAACGCATCCTGCACGATCTGTGAGCAAGCTCATGGGTGAGTTATGGGTTAATTTCGGATTTATTTATATATATTATACCTTTTCGCTCTCAGCGTCCAATGCTGAGGTGGCCTCGTCTAGTAGCAAAATTTTTGGATTTCTGATGAGAGCGCGAGCAATAGCTATGCGCTGCTTTTGGCCACCCGACAGTTGGGTACCCTTTTCGCCCATTCGAGTTTCGTAGCCCTGAAAGAGAAGGAAGTTAGTTTGGGTTGACTATGCGTGGTTTAGTGGGACGTTTACCAACGGAAGTGAAGACACAAAGTTGTGGATGTTCGCTTTCTTGGCCGCTTCGATAATTTCGGAATCGGAAACTAACCGCGTGTTGTCACCGTAGGCTATGTTATCCATTATTGATCTATCGAACAGTATTGGTTCCTGCGACACAATGCCGAGCTGCCTGCGCAGATTGCCAAGCGAAATGTTGCGTAGGTCAGTTTCGTCGATTTCTACCGCGCCACTGTCCACTTCATAAAAGCGTTGTAGCAACTGAATGCAAGTGGATTTTCCGCATCCCGAAGAGCCTACAAGAGCCACTTTCTGTCCTTTTCCAATATTCAGAATAATACCCTTCAGCACGGTGATTTCCTGGCGTGTGGGATAACTAAAGAAGACTTTGTTGAAATCGACCCTGCCGTCTGCAAGCCATGGCCATTGGTGCGATACACCTGGGTGGTCGACAATTTGGGGCTCCCGTTGCAGCAGTGTGAATATCTTCTTGGCCGAGGTAATGCCCTTCTGGAAGTTCGGTGCGAAGGCCAGCGCGCTGGCAATGGACGCTGTGCCCATGATCAGCGCTTGGGATACCCTTCAAGTAGAACCACGTTGAAAGCAATATTAGACGGGCCCATAGCAATGCACATATTATTGCACTCACTTAAAGACGTTACCAAAGTTCATGCCCTTATTGACCACACACCAGCCACCGTAATACATGCAGGCGGCATAAGCGAAAAACATGAGTGATCTAGCCAAGCCATACACGAAGCCCCGGTAGTGCGTATTCCGCTTGGCTTTCTGTTAAAATGCAACATTAAGTAAAATCGTAAATTCCTACAGATATTTTTTTCATGTAGTAACTATTTAGATGAGCGTTTCTTTCTTTTTGTTGTTACTTTTTTAAACTTAAAAGTAGCTGATGGAGATCACCTGATAGATGTATCCATGAGTCATACCTTTACAGCTGGATACAGAGTCTCCATATACTGGCGGTGGAACATTTCTTCTCTTCCCAGCGAAGCAACCGTCCGAATATTCGAAACCACCTCAACAGCTAGCTGCCAAAAGTTTCGATTTTATAAATAGGCTTTTTCTAAAACACTCGACGATTATGCACCTTGGTACAGGTCTCCATAGTTTTCGCTGTGCCCATGTTTTCCTGTGCCATGACCTTGCGCTGCAAGTACGTCGCAATAAGTATAAATGGCGCAAAGGCCAGCGCCAACAGACCCAAACTCCACTCGTAGTACATTGACAGTCCGATGCCCAGTATTAGCGTCGCCAACGATTGAACAATCGTGCCGATGCGTTGTCCTGTTGCCTAAATGCCCGAGCAACCCCAAAATACATTCATATGTAGGTTTTTAGTTGTTTGGTCGGCATCATATGAGATACTTACGCCCTGAACGGCGGACGCATCGCCCGACAAGCGAGCACAAAGACTACCTGTACTATTAAACTTGTCGTCGAACCAAGCGATCTCTTGCTTTAACATGGACTCAAACATCAATCCGCGCAATCGCTCCGTTAGTTTTTCGCCGGCAATTCCAAACATATATATCTGTGAATAGTTAATACTTATTGACGTAAGTGGCACGTCCTCGTCAAGTCATCGCTACTCACTTGAAGGAATGTCGCTAAGCCGACGGTAATGCCAACGATCAAGAAGTACAAGCTATACTGGTTAGTATTGTCGCGCACATATTGAGGATTGTTTTTCACCGCCAGCACTTCCAGGATCTCGCCAAATAGTACAGCGAATAGAGGCATGGCACAGCCCATTATCACCGAGCACAGGGATCCACATAAGATTTGCGGCCATTCCGTAACATTAATTTTCAAAATAGGTATTAAGGAACCATCTTCTGAAGCGTCTTTGGAGCTGGTACTAACCTGAAATTTTGATATAATAACATACAATATTATTTTGTTATATAAGTATTGCTCAGTGTGGGCATAGTTATTATTGTGGAAGTTTTTTGTTCTAAAACACATTCTCCAACACTTTTCACTAAAGCAATTGAAAAGTAAAGTCTTTACTTGAAGTAAGGAGAAGGAACTCATATGACGATTATATCGAGTACCAATATACCTCATCCTCGTTTCGATATTCGACAATCTCTTCGTCGCCATCCTTGGAGTTGAAGATTTTCTCCAACTTCTCCACTTGCTGCGTTTCACTCAAAGATTCATCTCCCAATTGCGTGGTAACCAGATTGAAGTAATGCGATTTTAAATCCATCAATTCTTGGTGCGTTCCGCTTTCCACTACTTCACCTTTATTGATGACTATAATCCTATCGGCTCGCCTAATTGTCGAAAGGCGATGTGCAACAATAACTGTCGTTCGTCCCTCACTTGCCTATAACGTAAGTTATGAATACCTTTTGTATTTGATGTACCTATGTACATTTATGTAGGAAGGAATCGTTTGTAGTTTGAAATGAATGCATTTGAATTAGATGAGCTCAGAGGCATATGGAAGTTCATGTTTCTCGATTTGAATTACGATTCCACTCTACGAGTTTATGAATGCAATCATACCTTCTCCAGTGCAGCTTGAACCTTTGCTTCACTGGCCGTGTCCAAAGCCGAAGTCGCTTCGTCAAGTAGCAAAATTTCGGGATCTCTAATTAATGCGCGTGCTATTGCAATTCTTTGCTTCTGCCCACCAGACAGCTGTGCTCCTCTCTCCCCCACCAACGTATCATAACCCTATGAGTGAGAAGGTGCATTCGTTAGTGACTTATTGCAACACGTCTTCCCAAGATTTAACGCTCACTTTAGGCAACTTGTTAATGAAAATATGCGCGTTTGCGGCTGTTGCAGCTGCTTCAATCATTTCGCGAGAAGCATCTTCCCGGCCGTAGCGAATATTTTCGTAAATCGTCGTTCCGAATAACACTGGCTCTTGGCCCACTACACCGATTCTTTCTCGGAGCCAATTGATGTTGATTTCTTTTAAGTCGGCATCGTTAAAGTATATGACGCCAGCTTCCGGATCATAAAATCTTTGGATCAGCTGAACTATTGTCGATTTACCGCAGCCAGAAGAGCCCACCAAAGCAATTGTCTGGCCCCGATGAATTTGGAGATTGAATTTGCTTAGGATCTGCACCTCTTCACGCGCTGGATAGCGGAAGTCCACGTCCTTAAATTCAATATGCACCAATGATTGATTTAGGTCTCTTCCCTTCATCTCGATTGGATTAATGATGGGAATTTGCTCTATTAACTTGAAGATCTTGGCACATGCACCCTTCGCTATTCCGAAAGCCTCAATATATGGCGAGGCCATGCCGATATTCATTGAACCCATCATAACGGAGAAGAAGACCTGCAATTGAAATTACATAGAACAAAGAGGTTTAGATTCGCAAACTGCATCTTCGGATCTTCAATACTTACTGTGATCATGGTTCCTGCATCATAATTGGAGTAAGCGGGATCATGGGCATAGTTTTTCAACACCAATCCGACACCGTACCAAAAGGCCAGAGCGTAAGAGGCATAGATAAAGAACCAAAGCAAGCCAAAGCCAATTCCGGAGAAAAAGTTTCGTTTTATATTTAAATTTCTTGCGTCCACAATCTGCGTTCTGTAAGCATGCACCTCTTTGTGCTCGCCTTCGAATGCTTTGACTGTGCGGATTCCACTGAGCGCTTCCTCAGCTATGTTTCCAGCGGAAGCGTACACATTCAGCTCTTTCTTGGCTAACCTGGATGTTGCCTATGTATGATGGACAAATATATACAAATAATTGAGTGTGCACTGTGAAGTTTAAGCATTCAGTTGACACTTACAATGGCTATGAAGCCCATAGCGATGAAAGTAACCGGCAGACTACTAAGGCAAACTAAGGCTAGTTGCCAGCCTTTGATGAACGCTAAGATAAGCGAGCCAGCGAATGCCACAATGAAATGCACAAACATGACCACCTTTTCCCCCAGTCCGTCCTCCATTTTCGTCAGATCTCTGAACGATGAGAAGTTATTAATTTAGTACGTGAGGAGTGTCGCTGCTGCTGCTACTTGTCTTACTCATTCATTCGGCTGGCCACTTCGCCACTCTGATTGAAGTCGTACCAACTCATGTCTTGATGAAGTACCGACCTGAAGAATTTCCCGCGAATGCGTAGAATCTGCGCGTGTGCAGCGTAATTGAACATCGTTACGGATAAGTAACTGCACGCCAACATCACCACGCCAATAATGGCGTTCTGATAAGCGAAAGTCGTGACAGCGTTCAACAGAGAGTCAGCGTCCGAGCTGCGTGTATGGTTGCCAGCAATCTCGGCGTAAGAGATCATAGACTGCGAACGGTTGACATTAATGACTGGTTACTGGCCATGGCCATGCACTATTCGAAGGGCCATTTCCACTACTACGAGAGCGTAATAGGAGGCATAACGTTTCGCTTATTACAGCAAATTTTAACGAGAAATAAACCAATTTTAACCAACTTTAAAATCGCGTAGTGCCAGGAAATAAGTGGGAAAAACAATACGTTTGGAGATTCCCTCATTCTTTCTTATGTAGACTTGATCATCCCATTCACATACAAATGCTGTTTTATGATCAATTACTCGTTTGATTACTCGACGGAGCTTCTCGTAGTAATAGAAATGGCGTTTTGGGTTGTTCTTTGTCTTCAGTTTGAGTATCTGAAGGAACGAGGTCCACAATTTCACTTACATTCGCCAATTTTCCGAAGATAAAGCTATTCGCAGGCGTTGTTAGGCCAGTTGCTATGGCACCCAAGATCCCAACGAGGTACATTAATTTGTTTGAGGTACTCGCATATGAGTACATTTTGAAAAAGGAAACCGGCTTAATATCATCCTTGGGCTTCTTGTCGCTGTCGTCTTCTTGCTTCCCATCGGATTTTGCCTTTTTGTCTTTGTGTTTTTTGCCTCTACTGTCTTTGCCGCCATCCGCGCCGTTGATTGTTCTAACCAAAACATAAATAATTTCACTTAAGCCTCATGCATAGGAGTATTAGTGTAGTTAGTGTATTACTAATACACATTACGTAGTTATAAGTGTAGTAGTTATCACTACCGACAAAAACAGCAGAGCACGTTCCGTCTAGCGGCCGTATCGATCGATGATAATAACCTCGTATATAGTAGTAAATGTCAAATTCGCGAAATTCGCGTGCTTTTACCGCTCATAAGATTATATTAATTGGTTATAACAATTCATATTGTATATTCCGTCACAAACACGTTTATGCCTAGTCATCATACCTTTTAGGTTCACGAATTCCGATTCGCAAAAACTCACTTTTGATTCGTTTGCGCACACACACAATTGTCACTTGGTTTAACTCAACGTCCTGGCCAATTGATTGCACTCGATATATTTACAATGTTTACTATTTTCGAAATATGTTCATGTATAGTTATGGGAGTGATCGGCGAATTTCAAGCAAAAATCAACTGAGCGAATACTGCCTGCACAGTAATCGCACCGCATTTGCTCATTTGAACTTGGCCAGTTACCACAGACTTACAGCATCGAATTGCCATTCTGTTCGGTCCCGGTGTGTGGATCATTCATTCTGATGTTACTTTTATAGTACGACTTCTCGTCCTTGTCAATACCGTCTGTCAAAGACATATTGCTACCGCTACCGCTGCTTCCGCTCCTGCTGTTGCTGTACGCTAATACTTTGGTGGTGAAAATTCGACTGACTAACTTTGCAGCGCGTTGGTGGCTAATATTCAAAAACCCAAGATATATTGACGTTGAATAAAAAGATATCTTATCAATAGAGCAGCAGTACCCAACACCTATGCGGACAACGTAACCAATAAAGGTAGAATACACGTAACACACACAGAGGCAAATTAATTACATCGATTTTGGAAATTCGCACATATTTACGTATATTTACATAATTTATTTGAGGTTCAATTGACAAATTCACATAACCATAACCAGCTTGAGTGCGTCGCGGTTGATTTTGGCCTGCTTCAGGATGTGCCCCTCAACGAATAGATCGCACTCGTTCTTCAAATAGCTGATACATTTTTCGACGTAGAGCAGCGACTCCTCCAGCAAAACCCTCGGTGACAGCGAAGTTTGTAAAGCGACACGTCTGGTGTGCTCCGCAATAGCCGAATGCAAATCGAAACACAGGGAGCCCAGCAAGCGCACCTCGCCTGCAAAACAACACACATACATACGCTATATATAAAGGACTCACGACGCATCACACCGATCTTACATGGAGTCAGTTTCTCATACAAATCTATGAGTTCCCTGGCATATTCAATTTTCAGATTGAGCTTGTCGTCCGGCTCCACCATCAGCTCTCGCGCGTCCTTTCCGATCAGCTGAACTATTTGTATTTTCGCTTGGCATATGTAGAAGTGCTGACCCGTCAGCCATTTCTGGTAGTGTTTAATGTACCTGAAATACTCAATTTTTTACTTTGCTTAAAAAATTGCAAGGGACCAACTAAAAATCAAATGTAAGAAACAAGGTATGCGGCTTTAAGACATTTCTAAAAAGCCAACGAATTTGAAGATACAGAAAAGTGGCGTGAGACTTTTCCCACGTATCTTTAGCAGCGAAAAACTTCAATTTTTTCGCAAAGACTATCAGACACGCGACTACGAATTATGTGCGAACTAAGAACAATTCAGTTAGCGATTTTGTGAACATACTCTAGTTGTCTGTCATGAGGTACTACGGCCAAACTTTTCGTAATTTACCATGTTGTACTAGCGTCTTTATACATGAATGAAAGGGACCTACAATTTTATGCCGATTCCGAACGGCGGATTGTGACCTTCTCAGGAGTAATCGAATTTATGTATTTACTGTTGGCTGAAAGAAAAGTTTTCTTCATGTGGTGTTGGTTGAACTCCTGATTCGTGGTCAAACCCACCAAACACTAAGCCACGGCCACGGCCACCGCCACAGTTGTTTAAGTTATGTTTGATTGCAATTTTACCAAATTAGCGATAATTCGCGTGGGCTCCAATGCACTTGCAAGCACACCCAGACAACCTCAGTTACAGTCGTAAAGACAAGTATTGATAACAGCGCGCAGTGCGTTTTCAATTTGTTATCGATGGGCTTTATTGCTGTACTTATCGCTTACAAAGTGAACACTAAACGATTCGCAATGATTTCAGCAGTTTTGAATTTGTCTAGGCCATTGTCAAAGTTCCGTTATCAAAGGTGCTTATTTATTCGAAGCATATGTTAAATTACGAGACAAATAGTTGACTAATATTCAATCCAGGTAAATTTACAAAAGTAGAAGTAAATATACATATGTATTCGTAGAGCTAAATACTTAAACTAGGATGCCGTTATTTTGTTAAGACTAAACTTTAACCCGGCATTGGTGTGGTGGGGTATACCATACCCCAGAGGTTGTATTTTTATGAATAATACGGATATCAGTTTTATGTGGGCACTATCGCTTCCAGTAGCTGTTTATAACAGTCCAACCATACACATTTGCTATCCAAAAACAACTTAAGTGTGACCAGATTTGAGTCACATCCCGCTAAAGTTCATTGGGGTATGACATACCCCACCACACCAATAACGTAACTTTTTGTGTAAATGATTTTGAATCCAAATTGTTATTTTCGATGGTCTAGTAGTCATCGTTTTATTAAAAAATTTACCGTACGGAAAAATAAGAGACAAATACCAACTGCCCAACTGCTACGTGCAAGAAAAGCTCCCAGTTCAGTATTCGCATTTCGTCGCCGTAGAAAACGAATGTCGTATGTTCCATTGAATTTAATAGCAGATACGACAATCGTTTTCATCGTATCATATGTTCCAAAAAATATTATTAATACACAAAAATATCATGATTCTGTAAATCCTTGTAATAAGGCGAAGCTGTACCAAAACGTCGTCAGTACAGCATTCGATGTTCGGTTTGTCCGAGAGCAGAAACCTTATACGACTTGCGAAAAATGCGCTAATTTTGAGACCCTGTAATTCGCTCCTCTTTCAGGGTAGCTACCAAAAATGTAATGTCACATAACTATATGTATTTCATTTTTAAAACAGATTATGTTTTTTGTAAAATTACGAGTATATACAGAAATTTTTTTAAACTCCATTATATGAAGTCAACTTAAAAATATCGGTATTTTTCGTTTATTTTTGTTATATTTGGTATTTTATTTTACAAATTTCTTGCACATGAAGTGCTTTTGTATTTTCTTGCGTTAAAGTAAATGAAGAATAATATATCTTTTATATTTGTGTTCGTGAGGTTGCTGCTATATCAAGTCTTGGGGTATGTCATACCCCATTACACCAATAACGTAATTTTTTTTCACCACACCAACGCCGGGTTAAGAATGACGATTTTTTTTTCAGTTAACAGTCAAGTTTTCAGAGAGCAGAATTACCATCCTAAGCTCCGCTAAGAATATGTAGTTCTTCCAATATCAGCGAGTCAGTCCTGACCAACAAATGAGTTCCTAAAGTATTTTTTGTTTTCGGCGGACACACAACGTTCCCATTAAAACGGAGTGGGTTCATGAATTTCATATTTCTTTTATTAGAAACAGTCATTACTGAACGACGAAATATTGAATCTAAAAAATGAAGGAGTTATAAAGCACTAAGCGACAACAAGAAAAACAATTCTGGTTTTCAATCGAATTTATTGGATTCTCAAAAAATCCTTTTACATTTTTAATCGAAAATGTGAATATGTGTCGTTTAGTACTTTATAACTTCTTAATTTTTAGCGGATTAGGATGTTAGGCCTAAAATAGTCTCAAATAATTTGACTGTCATCTGACATATCTATACGAAATAATTTCTTTTGTCTACGAAAAAAACATTCGAAGATTAAAAATCTTTGAAAATGTAGAAAATTCTCATTTTTTAATCTTGCATGCGCCCTCTAAATCTTATTGGATTTTGACAATTCGTATGACGTTGGAAAGGCTAGGGCATTACTTTTTGGACGTTGGGCAGCTTGCGTTAATCGGGTGATTCGTCTTCGAAACATAACTAAATAATTAAAATAAGAGGAAGAAAACTGCTTTTTTTTCAAATTTTATTTTCATTTTGCGTGTTCACCGATCCAAAATTAGTCTAGAAAATACTTTTGTTTTTAGTTGCACGCGATTAGCCCATTATTTGTCGAGTAATGCAATTTATCATCGCTTACAACTGGCGTTAGTCGATGATAAAGTCGCGTATTAATATTCATGATTACCAAAAAATTAATCGAGTAACATATTTTTTGGAGTATAAATAACTTTATGCCTTTCAATTCGGGTTTACTTTTGAATTATGCATTGAATTGTTGAGACGAGTTACTCACTTTTCGCAATTGTCCGCTGTTTTCTCCATGGCTTGCAGATCTTTACCGGCTTTCTCCAAAATATTGTTCATATATATTGAATCGCTCTCTTCGTGACAAACGTTGCACCTGAAAACAAATCATTTTAAAAAATGGACTAATGCAATAATTAATGTACATATATATTGTATTTGAATTGCCGGGTGTAGATGTCTGCGCGTTAAGGTCCATGAAAATACTACAGAATGTGGGAGTCAGCAATCGCCAAAGCGTCATTCATCGTAAATATAAAAATAACGCCTTTTCTTTTTGAAGAAGATGAATAAGTATTCATTGTTATCAAGTTCTTCATATGCATCGACACATACATGTGTGTATGTACATTCCTTGCACAATTAAGAGAATAAGGCCCTATCTTCCCGTTAAGTGCATAAAACATAGTAAAATCAGTATTTGATATATTGCATTATTATCAAAATAAAAATTGTGGTTTGAAAAAGAAATTTTAATAAGAAGAAGGATTTTAATCACACAAATTTAAACAAAGGGAACATAGATTATTACTCCCGTTTCTTGCGTCTAAAAAGGCACCCCTCTTTCTTTCTTTCCTCCCGATATTTTTCCCATACGGCTCGCGTAGCAGCCGACTGCAGGGTCTTCTTGTAGGCAGCATTCTTCGCTATAGTGGCTGTGCTACACTTTCATCGTACCATTGGTATCTTGGTGACGTGCATAGAGTGGGATATGTGACCCCATAACCGGCCGATATCATCAGGTGGATTGGGCTAGCGACCGAGCTGATATAGCTCGAGCTTACTGATGTCCAGCCTTCTTCGCTGCGCAAAGACGCATAAGTAGCTTGTGTGCGACCAGGTAGTGGTCCGAGTGGATGTTCGGCCCTCGGAACGAGCGCTAGAATGCTAGAAGCATGCTTTCCATCAATCAAAATGTGATCAATCTGGTTGCGGGTGGATCATCGGAGATAACCAGGTGGTCTTATGGATGTCGATGCGCTGGAATCTGGTGCTACTAACTACCATGTTTGTGCCGCAGCGAAGTCGATCAGCCTCAGACCGTTGTTTGAAGTGGTCGCACCTTCTTGCCCGACCTTTGTATGGAAATCACCGAGGACAATTTTGGCTCCATGGGCCGGGCACCGGTCGTTGACGTCCTCGAGCTTCGCATAGAAGGCATCTTTAGTGGCATCGTCCTTCTCTTCAATCGGACCGAGAACCGAGGGACGTGGTGGCGAAGTCTCTTGCTGACCACGAATCCGCAGCCAAATTCGCACTTCTCCGCATGGCAGCTGTAGTAGATGTCGCAGTCTGCTCGCTTGGAAGAACCTTGTCCAGTCCATCCCATTTCCTGGATGGCGGTGATGTCAGCCTTACATTTTATGAGGGCTTCCAGTTGAATAGAGGCACCTTCCCTATAGAGAGTGCGGACATATCAGGTGCATATCCTCAAATCGTGGTCCTTAAACTGTTTGCTGTGGTCGTCAACATAGTAGGTTCCTTCCGAGGCCTCTTTTGTTTTCATTGGTTAGTTGATTTTACTTGGCGAGCACCAAACCCTGGCCACAACCCAAATTTCAAGTCCTGGGGATTGGACACGTTGCACACAATAGTTCACTATTCAGCGGTGCCAAATAGCTATCCAGGAGGGCCACGTGGAGGCTGTGTATCAATTTGGATTGAACAGGGACAATGATCGCTCTGGCGTTCGCCAGGTTGAACGCAATCAGAGACTTTACCTTGTATGTCTGCTCCTATCCTCACTGCTCACTTTATAACGTTTACTCGTGATCGGGTTAATGTGAATAAATCCAGGAATTGGGCTTTCTCAAATTGTGAAATATGCGTACGTCCAATATTAATTTTGCTTCGTTTAATACACTTTGGCTGTCCGCAACCATTCGTGTTGCGCGTGTGAGTTGATAAAAAAATGTGAGGTGCTTTGAGTTTTATATTTTGAACGGCCAGTAGCGAGCTTTTACATACAAATTTTTAATTTCAGGGTTTTGCCTTTTCATGCTGAGGCAAAATTGTTGTTTCTATATACACTAGTCAGAAAAAGTTTGCGTACAGGCAAGTCAACATTATGTTATCATCAATTTTGACCTCAAAAATGGGTTCTCTGTTTACCAAAACTTATCCATATTATTCATATATGCCTTAACTGCACTTTTTGTTGTGTTTTAGATGCATTAAAACAATAATTTTCCATATATTCGTATTTATTGACAATATACTCACAAAACGGTGCAGAATAAGTTTGCGTACAAAACTAATAAGGGAAATTTCCAGTTATGCATTTAATTTTTATTTGAAAATTTGTATTCCATTAAGCAGTAAACGGACTTGTAAACTATTTTTAAACGTATATGTCCTTGAAAGCAATATAACCCAAGCGAAAAAAATTAAAAATGGTTAAAAGGATAATCTTACTAAATCTTTCCCAAATTGACAAAAAATTTCGTGAAAGTAGAGAAACTTTTCGAAGAGCATTTCGCCATTTCGAAAAGAAATCTTAAATTTCGAAAAAACCGGAAATTCTTGCTTCTTTGCTACGATCTGGCCATTTTCTTAAGCTACCCAAGCAATAGGATTAGATTGTTTTGCGATCAGTGCATCATAATCTTAGGCTAGTTGCATCCGATATCTTCAGAAATGTACAGAAATATTTTATAAAACCCAGTAGCAGTGCCTTTATAAGAAAACTCATTAAAAAAACATATTTCCCCTATATAACAGTATGTAAGATGCCCATATTTAGCTTACTAACAAGGAGCACAGAATTTCTTTCGTTAAAGAGTCCATCAAAGAGTCTAGCAAACCGGATTTCCGGGACTATGTGTTGTTGTCTATGGCGTAGGAAGATTTAATATTCTCTGATAATGGTTTGGCATATTTGGCATTAAAAGGCGTCAACTAATTTGAAGAGGATTCAGTTAATAACAAAAATCTGAAATTAACAGTGAAGCATAGCATATGAGGGGTATGGTATGGGGCTGCATGTCTAGTAAAGGAGTGAGCAGGCTGTGTTTTTTTATTCAGAAATGGTTCCGAGGGGTTATTTAGATATTCTAAAAGCTTATGCAAGCCAAGGTTTCAAAATTTTGGATCAGGTTCCAACATTTCTTTTCAACTTTACGATGACCTTAAGGCGCAATGCATACGATGTGAAGCTATCTTTGCTATTAACTGGCTCAAAAAAGTTGAAACAGTTCTTCCCTAGTCACCTAACGTACATTTGATTAAATATATAAGGGTTTACTTGAACCCTGAGCCCAACAACACTCCATCTTCAAAGATATAGTAAACAAATATAACAATTCAAGGATATAACAAACGAACAGCTGAAAAAACACATAATTTAATAAAATTTGTGCCGAAACTTCTGCAGGGAGTTCCAATAAGAGAAGCATATCCAAAATGTTATTAATTTTTGAACAAAACTTAGCTTAAATTAAACTTTTGGTCATAACCTTATCTTGTAAGCAAACTTTTTCTGAGGTGAATTCATAACACATTTTGTTTTTGGCCCTTCTTTTACAATTTGGTCAAGTTTTTGTTATTATTATCTTAATAGAATAAAAGAACTAAATTTATGGAAAAAATACAAAATATTTTGTTTTTGAAAAATTACTTTAAGTGATTTATTTTTCATATGAAAAACTATGTACCCCTTGTACGCAAACTTATTCTGACTAGTGTATATTTTGATGTTATCTATGGCAGATGATCGACATAGGATCAAACGTCGCCTCAGACTCGGAGTCCAACTGAGGCCGTATCAAATTATTCGCGAATCAAATATCCATTGTTATCAAGTTGTTCACAAAACAAGGGGTTGAAGCAGTCATAGTAATTTGTAAAAAATCACTTTATAACGTTTACTTGTTTCGCTTTTTCTTCGACCAAATATAAGTTATAAAACATCGTCCAAAAAATTTAACTTTTTTCTGTTTACGGTTTCACACTGGCAACACGTTTGAGTACATCAAACAATATAATTACCTCCAATTGGCATTCCACTCCTTTAGATTGACGGGCAACAGCATCCCGTCACAGTTGGCCTCCTCACAGTGCAAAGCGTCATAGTTAGTTCCGAGTTCAGTTACATCGACACACCTTGGACAACCGCACTTGAAGAGTTTGGTGTGCATTAGGTGGTGCTGCCGGTCGGCGGTGCCCCACACCGCATCCGAGTAGCAAATGCTCAAGTGAGAATTTTTCTTAATGCCCTTCGGAGCCCACAGCACCAGCTGGCCATCCTTTGTGAAGCTTTTAGCAATATTCGGAATGCAGGAATGTTCCAAATACGAGGCACTATGAAATATCGCTACATGGGGTGGATCCGTCGCAGGCACTTCATGGCCATTTATTTGTAATATACCAATTGTTTTCATTATTTCTTTTTCCGTAAAATCACTGGATTTAAAGTATCTAAATAGTTAAAATTTCAAGCAGATACAAATGTAAATATGGAGAAAGTTTTAGTGCTCGTTTTATGTATGTTTGTACTTGGGTATGAATTTGCCAATGCTCTCCAGATCCGCCTTCCACTGCATAGAACCTCTTCGTTGGTTTTCCAATGATTCTAGCTCTTGAAATTTCTTGAATTTTTCCTGGTCCGTTTTTGAAAGAAGCAGACACCGCACAGTTGCCAAACATTGATACAATGGATGAGGATTCGTGAAGTCTCGTATGGACACCTTAACACAAATAATATGTATGTATATACATTACGTTCAAAGTGATTATATACATTATATTCAGGACAGTGATTTCCATAATACCGAAACTTTTGAAATTAGTTCACATGATCGAAAATTACTGATTTTCAAAACATAATGCACATTGTCCATTTTGTATAAACACGGTGGCTTTGTCTATACCTCCACAACATTCAAAAGATCACTCACCTTCTGCCCTCTTTTCGCCGTAAATTCACACTCGGCTTTATGAACAGCCTTGCCCTGACACTCGATGCCACATAGAGGCCAACCACATTTATCGCAATCAATATAGTCAGAGGGTTCTATTGCATTGAGGCACCCCAAGCACACAGGGCTCGTGATTTGCGAAGGGCCACACACAAGCGGCGCTTCCCTCAGTACTATTTCAAAAGGCTTTATGCTACGCGTCGCGATCAAGTGGCGACCCAATTCCTCATTGTACTCGATCTACAAATCAAAAGAGTTCCATATATTCCGTTTACACACAAGGCTGCATCAAATGAAAACACCTTGAACGGATGGCAGTTGACTTTGTGCACTTTCCAATTTTGTTTCTGATGCTGCTCGGAGCAGTAGAACGCCTGGTTGCAGTTGGAGCACTTGCTTTTCGTCGGCTCACCACAAATAGTACAGGGGGTCATCTCAACTTAAATTATACGTAAAGGCGTCGCACGAACTCTACAGTAACCTACAAATTATAAAACTTCAAAGTCAGACTATACCGAAATGTGCTGTATGTCGCCAAGATGGATCTGATTTGTGCACTAATTGTGAAAAGAATTCAACGCTTCCAAAAATAGATCCGGCGAAGAGATTGTAGCAAAGGCACTTGTGGGTAAGAGAAGAGAAACAACTGCATAAATATATCTGTGAGCACCGGCACGTAAATGGCGGCATACGTGTGCGCTATATAGATACACATCCTGTCGTACTACAGACTGGCGAAAAGGGACTTTAAGGTGAGCACACGTAGCAATTCTAACCCGAGCGATAACCTAAAATCGCAGTTTAAGTTATAGTTCTGTCTTTCCTATTAGCTGAGAACAGACGAAAAGAAACTCAACAGGCGATAATATAAAAACTTGAAAGTTATTTTCATGCATTCCAACGTATACTAAATAGTTTCTTACGAAAAAATTTCCAACCAGTCATTTGAAAACCGTATAAATATGTGGGTTTCTTTCATTCTCGTATAAAGTGCACACAATGCAGATGTGCCTTTCAAAGACCGGCAGCGCAAAAGATTTGATAAAATGAAAAGAAAAGATAACTGTGAATAGGCTGTTTCGAAATTAAGACAAATATCGCACAAATCAGACAAAATACAACCATTCGATTTTACTATAATTCGATTTAACATGAAATCAGTTATTTCGACAGTGTTTAAGTTTGAATTGATATGCTGGATCAGCTGCCATGATCGAAAAAATTACTGTGGGCAACAACACAAGTTTCTTCTAACTGATACAACAGCTCACCCGAAAAGGCCAAAAGTTAGTGGTACAAAATATCTGACAACGGCAGCAATGCTATAAATAAATTCACGTACATCTTTTTAATGTTTTGTAATCCTGAGAAAGCATTTTTTCGCTTAGTAACAATAATTCCGCAAATCGAATAACTTTTTTTACCTTAAAATATTTCATATGAAATAACTCTGTATTTGACACAACTTAAAAAAAAATTACTCAGGGGAATTGTTTTAAAAAATTTGGTTCAGAGCTAAGAGTATGTGATTGATGATTTGGTGTAAATAACACCCCACACCATGACTTTAAACAATTCATTGCCATGGTCCCACATACCTTTGCCTAATTTTTATCTTTCACTAAACTAAAAGTATTTTATTGTGTCTACGTAATAATCAATAATAAATATTAATATTTTCATATACATATATTAGACCATTTCACAGAGTAGCCTCTACCTAATCGACATTTTTACTGCAATACACAGATCATATGATACAAACTCTTAACACTATCAAAAAGTTTAACATGGAAACTCAACCGATAGAAAGCGCCACAATAACGAATATCGCACTTCCTAAATATCAGTTTCGGTGGATTCACTGGACTCGGGTAGTTGTACAAATTTTTGCAGGGTGACTCCATCTCTGTTCTTCAATTTAGACTTTATGTGACCGCCATGCATTCGCGGTATGCAGTTTTCAGCCAATTGTGCATCTGTGCTATCAGCAAAACTGTTTTTCGAATGCGATCGTCGCTTTCGCTCGCCACCATGGAATGAATGCTTTTGACCCTTTTTAAATGCACTTAGTTTGCTCTCGACATCATCGCCGGAATGTGTATCAATCATTTGGTTGGGTTGATTTGAGGCGTTCTCAATGCCATCACAGTTTTTTCGCAGACTGTAGTTGCCTGTAATTAGCAGAATGCATGGTACTAAATTATTTTCGACCAACAGACCGAACTCTCTTACCTTTTGGACCGAAAAAGTCAACGCCCTTCATACCACTTCGGCCCCTGATACTCTTCTTTCTCAGGGTATTACGCAACGATGGCGGCTTGGGCCTTTTGCTGCCGCCACTGTAGTACTTTACAAGCCTCGATTCCTTCCCGCTACCATATGGTATCCGCAGCGGCTTAGATTTATGACCGCCTTCGAAGAGCATGTTATCTAGAATCTTAGTGTCTTGCGACGGCCTGGACTCATTGGAACTGAGCGTATTGACGTTACCAATATTGCTTTCTGTGTCGGAAAGATCAATACTCGCGAGGAAGTTATCAGCGCAGTTATGATCGTCCTGATCGACGATCTCAATCTAGCGAAAAATGCTAATTATTAAGAGGACACTGTTAAATGCTTGCAAAGGACCACATACTTCTTCTGCCACTGAATCCCTGAGCATGATTTCTGGGCCACCGCCGTAAATTCCCACCAGGAAGCGCCATAAAATCGCATTGAGCTGCGCATAATCGGATCCAGGGCGCACCTGCCGCATGGGCGCCGACGTTTGTACTGCGTCCTTACTCACGATATCCGTGTTGGTAATGGGGCCGGGTTCCTTGTGCGTGACGCCGTGCGCGAATTGCTGCCACTTGCGCAACCACGGCATGGAGATCGCATAGATAGCACTAGAATCGAAATCTGCATCGATACCGTTATACTTGGTGAACACAGACAACTCATAATACTGGCGCCGCGTCAACGCCTCGGCGGCGCGCTTGCACACCTCGCACTCGAACAGCATGTTGACGGCAGGCCCACCACCAAACTTGCGGTACAAGAAGTCCCACAGCGGCTGCGAAATCGGTACGGCGATCTGTTCCAGCAGCGCGCTCTTCGACTGCAGTAAACCGCCGTGGGGACACAAAATAGTCCAGTTATTGATGGGCCCCGGCTCGGCGAATGTACTGAACCGCGATAACCACTCACGCGCTATATAAAACCGAATCTCAGCCGTGTGCACAGGGTTAAGCGCCGATATCTCGCTGGCCTCAGCCCGCAACAAATCCATTTGAGGGTTGTGCTTCCGGTAGAACAGCACATAGGCCTGGCAAGTCTGCACCGCGCTGGCCGACACCTCGCTCACGTACTGGTCGTCGTATTGGTGCCAGCGCCCAGAGAGCGCATTGCGTGCAAAGCACGTATAGTGGCCGCCACCCACAGTGCCATGATGGCAGATCACCGACACTAGGTTGTATAGTGTCACCTGTGACTTGCAGTCCTTGTGCAGGTAAGGCCGCATGTCAAACCCCTCTAGAGGAAAGTGCACTGGCGACGATATCTTGGAACTGTAGGAGAGGTCGTGCCGAAAGCGTTTTAAGTGTATGCATAACACTTCAGGCAAGTCGAGGATTTGCGAATATTTTACACCCGTCCGAAGTTTGTTGCATTTCTCGCAGCTGTTAAATGAAGACTGATAAGCGCAAAGCACGCACAAATATTATATTCATGACCACCTACCTGTACATATTGTCTCCTTTGAGCTCGTCGGCGCTGAAGAAACTAGCCATGCAGTCGTGTAGCGTTACTGACGGTCCCCACAACCACAAGCGGAATAGCTTCAGGAACCAGGCAAGCCAGCCGTCACCCCCACTTCCTTCCAAAGTATCGATTGAGCTGAGGCTCTGTGCACTTAGGCCATGTGTCTGGTGCAACATGTTAAGGTGGTCCCGATTCGGGATGGGCAGCGACAAGTCCTGAAATGTTTCTTCGCGCGTCGATACGCGATCGCAAGTGAGGCACTGCACAGATGACAGAAGCTTGCCGTCGAAAACGTCGCTGATAATAGAGTGCGCTACTGCCTGTGGTTGAGCCGACCCCATATGTACACTCTTCCGGAACCGCCGTCCCCGATCGGAGCCCCCTGCACGTAGCTGTCCCTGCCCGGCCAATGGGCTGGAACGCTGTGACACACTACTGTCGCACGTCTCATACTCAGACTCTGAGGCCGAGCTGGACTGCGACGCTGAACCAGCTTTTGTTGGGCTAGCAAGTTCCTCACATTGCTGTTTTGCTCCCATTGCCACTGTCATCGTCGGGCTCAACTCTTTTAGCTCTTCGTGCAACTGATCCATGAAACAACGCAGAAACTCCTGCGTGTCGTGCTGCTGGAAGCCCCTGAACATGGGGTGCACACTCCGAATGCCGTACAGAATACCCCGCGGCGCTATGTAGTCTAAAAGTTAGCATCATGGTTGTCAGAGCAATGGGGGTAAGATTGCTCAAGCTATTCGCTTACCTCTGCCATTATCGTTGCGCCAGATGTCATGCACCAGCCGCTGGTAACTTTTGGCTAAGCCAACCTTGCTACGGTGTGATCCTTGCTCCACAATGTACTCTACCAGGTCGCTGCAGTTGAGAAAATAGTGCGTCATGGGCTGGAGATTGCTTAGCGCTTGCAATGCCGAATTCATATAGCACGTGTTGGCAATGTTTTGCAGACCCACCAGCCCCGTTGCACTTCCGGTAACCGCGTCAAAGTCCGCATCCTCCTTTGACAATGCTACCACCGAGTGGAGGGCCGACCGGAACGGGTCCTGTAGAAGCGCCGGTTGTGCTTCGATGAACACCTCGCGCTCGCACAGATAGCACCACAATCGCTGGGAGGACATGTTGAGGTGAAGACAGTGGCTGTTGTTGCGCCGAAAGTGCTCCGTGCTGTGGTCACTGGCCTGTTCGGAGCATCCCACGCGTAAACAGTTTCGCTGCAGACAGACCCACAAATTGGGACCCTCATAGTCGCAGTCTGAACAGGACTTAACCTATCAGAGAGAATGAAACTGTCTAGCTCCGAATTGTTTGTATAGGTGTGCGGCGGAAACTGCCACAGGACCAAGAACTGTAGACATTGCTGCAATCAGGGTAAAAATGTTGACCAAAGAAAATTGCTGACAAGTATGCCGCTACGGTGACACAATTTACCCTGACTGCGGCAACGGCCAAGTCGTTCCTGTCTCCAAGTACTCCTTCATATTTTCACATCCTCTACACAGCTATGGACTCAAGCAATAAAATATAATCAAACCATTATCCGTAAATACCTTTTCGAGCTTCTTTATCTCCAGAACATGCTGGCTTCCAAGGTGCGGGCACATCTTCCCCCTTTGTGCCATATTTACAATCAGAAACTGCAAAAACACAAGAAACACTCGCTGGTGATGCCACCCTCACCTCGTTGCCTCGCACGAAACTTCGCGGGTTGTCAATTTGACGTGTCAACAAATTTACTGGAAAGTTGTAATTGATTTTATAGACTCTTGAGTATTTAAGTACCAACAAAACCCTAACTTACATTCCCACACTAATAACTTATTATTATTATTATATATTATTATTTCATTTACTGCTTTAAACGTATCGTTTGTAGCAGGAGTTTCACTTAAAGAACTATTAAGCAGGTATAGTGGAAAAATATGTCGGAACAATAAGCTATGAAATAATTTACATGTTATGAAGTACTTTACAAGGTATATATACAACAAAGTGAATTTATGGTACAACAATATGGTAGTCGTATTTACAACAATATGGTTTGGCATAATATAGATGTTTGCGTAATGTTATTCATTTAACAAGGTTGCTCTTAATCTAAGGCTGTTTACAATATAATAGTACAACATTTTGATAGGGTACGGGTCATGGCAATTTGCCAATGCATTTAAGTGGCCATTTGTTTGGGCAAGATAGCTCTGTACGTATCGCCTTCTAATTGCAAGGAAACTCGGACACTCTAGGAGAAAATGTTGTAGGGTTTCAAGTGTATTTAGGTTGCACAACTTACAAATATTATTTTGATCAATTTTATAAATTAAGCCTTTAATGCAAAACCTTAGAACGTATTTGGTTGACAAGCGAAGTTGGGCGAAAACCTTACTCATATAAAATTGGTTGCGGTGAAATAAGTAAGCTGCTACCTTATCATCAAGTGCCCTAAGTAACTTACAGTTAAGAGAAGAAGTACTTGCGCAGCTGAGTACATCTTGAAATTTCAGGTGGCGGTCGAAGCGTTCGAAAGCAACTGGTTTCATGCTTAGCCAGTTTTCTGCATTTAGAGATTCCCACATATTTTTTAAACCAATTTTATCCAGGAAACAGTTAAACTGAGTAACCCAATTGTATTCCATTTGTGCCACTGAGGACTGCTGGAGATGAGATAATCTAAGAAGGGCGATTTTTGGTAAACGGTTTTGATCCATTTGAAGCACTTTGATAATGTAGTTCCAGGCGGCTTTAAAAATCTTTGAGGCAACTTTATATAGACCCAGCTCAAGTCTTAGATGTGCATTTGGAGTAGCTTTTGGTAATGCAAGAAGTTTTTTGAAGTACGTAGTTTGGACAATCTCCAATTGGTCGGTGTACCTTAAGCCCCAGACTTGGGCCGCGTATAGAAGAGACGAAGAGATAACATTATCAAAGAGTTTGACTCTTCCATCCCAAGAATCTGCTTTGCAATTGCTTAAGGTCTGAAGAGCCGCGCCTAACGCAACTCTACCCTTTTTAATGGCCGAATCAGTCGCGCATTTTCCTAGTGCCGAGCTGGAAAAAGTTACTCCTAGATACGTGTAGTTCTTTACTATATCCAGCTTTTGTTTATGAAAGTAGAAGTTTTCTGATGAGGATTTCCCTCCTTTCCTGAAATGAATAATTTGGGTTTTTTTTGTATTTATCTGGAGCTGATTTTTTTCGCAGTATATCTCTAGAGCAACTAGGATTTTTCTTAAGATTACTGGGGACCTTGCGAGTGCCACAGCATCGTCCGCAAAAAGCAGTAAAAGTAGGTCAGTTACCCCGTCAATGTTTATGCCTTCTATACCTCTCTCCCGCAGAGCTTCCTCGAAATCCGAGATAAAAAGAATGAAGAGAAGGGGACTAAGAATTTCACCCTGAAGTACGCCTTCAGTTACTGGAATGGATTTTGAGTCAATGCCGTTTTTTCTAATCACAAACGAGGCACGATCGTATATCGCTTTCACTATATGGATAAATCTCGCGCTAACTCCTTTTGCATAGAGTTTTTGCCATAATAAATCATGTTTAACTGAATCGAAGGCACGCCGGAAGTCAATGAATAGAGCAAGGGCAGACTTTTTTTGGTGCCTCAGATGGAGCTGAATAGCAGATTGCAAGACGAAGATGTTGTCGATACAACTTCTTTTGCTTCGAAAACCGTTCTGCGATTCCGGAATTGCCCCTTTTATATTTGCCCAAGCGGCAAGCCTCTTAGATAAAATTTGCGTGAAAATTTTGGCTATGGAGTTGCAGAGCGCAATGCCTCTGTAGTTTAAAGGTATGTTTTGATCCCCGTTTTTATGGAAAAGAACCAGTGACGAGCACGACCACGCATCTGGAGTTATTCCGTAAGTTAGTACGTTATTGAAGAAACGGTGGAGGAAACTTATGCCTTCAGGGGGTAGGAATTTGTAAAACTCACTTTTAACCATGTCGAGACCGGGGGATTTATTATTTTTGCAGCCCTGTAAAGCAAGTATAATCTCAGCGTGTGTAATTTCCGAGTCTAGGGAGGGGTCGAACGTACCACAGAAGGATAGGTGCGTGTCAACACGGGGCGGATAAATGCTAGCATAAAATTTTTCCCAGTCCGATAGCTTTATCGGGTTGGGTATAAACTGTCTTTTGTTACATGACCGGATTACACCCCAGAAATCCGTCGGATTCTTGACATTAGCAAATTTGTTTTTTAGGTCTGTATAGTAATCTTCCTTTTTGCTGAGAAGAAGTTTTTTATAATGGCGCTTTAGGGAGTATAAGATTGATGCCTTTTCTGGATCAAAATTTGATTCTTTGCACGATTTTAGAGAATTTTTTAAATCTTTTTTACTGTTAAGAAGCTCCTGGTCAAACCATGGGCTCTTAAAAATTTTTGAATGCCTAGTAGGTACGTGTTTAATAAGGTCTAGCTCTTTGGCAGCATTTTTTATGTGTACTAAAAGATGGTCGTTTTGTCGGTTTATTAGTGTAAAAGGACTGTCACCGGGAAGAACAGGGGGAAAACGTAGTTCTTTTAATAATATGGCATACTCAGACGCTTTTTGGGCATTCCACTTCATCACCTGCCTACTAGCGCCTTCAGGCTGCATCGAGCTCCCGGGACCAGGATCATTCCTTACGTTAGGGAACGAAAGCCTGAGCAATATGGGAAAGTGATCTGAGCCCGTTGCTTCATATATGACCTGGAGGTTGGATATGACGGGTAGGGCAGCTAAATTTGCCCAAACTAGGTCTATGGTGCTCGTACCGTTGCTGTTTGAGAATGTAAAGTTTCCTGAATAATCGCCCGGGGTACGACCATTTAGTAGAAATAAGTTGTTTTTTTCCATAAAGTTACATACAAGTTTGCCGCGCGCATTTAAGATTTTATCTTGGGAATCTCTTATTTTGTGTAGGTTGCAATCTAATTCCGGGAAGGCGTCACCATTTGATTCCAAGCCCACTCGCGCGTTGAAATCACCCCCAATAATGATTGGAATGGTACCATGTTTGACTGATAGCTCATCGATAAGAGTTTCTAGTGATTCAAGTGCAATAGCAATATCGTAAGATGGCTTAAAATATACCGACCCGATCAAAATTTTACAACTGTTTATAATAATTGAGGAAAAAATCCAATAGGAAGAAATTACTTCTACAGTAAACTTAACGTTTTTATGAAAAAGACTGAGCAGGCCACCGCTGGCCCTGCCTGTTGACTTCTCCCTTGTTGCAATAGATGATAGGCGGCTGAAACCATTCCATGGAGAGGCTAGGTGTACAGGATCTGACTCGAGCCAAGTTTCACTGAGACCGACGAACTGCACATCTTCAAGAGCGAGAGTTTCAGGAGTTTCATTAAGGAGGTTTGATATGCCATGGACATTCCAGAAAGCAATCTTAAGGCCAGTTCTAAATGAAGATTTGCACGTTGGTTTGTTCGTCGGTTCTATGCGGACCGAACATCTGTTTAGTTTTTTGGGAGGGCTTTCAATAGCAGTTGGTTAAAATCGGTGCATATATGCTGATAACAAGTTTCGTATAATTGTTTTAGTAGATGTATTGCGTCTTCTCGACCAGAAACTAGTTTCTTTTCACTGTTCCATCTTAGCCAGTTGTTAGCAATTCTAATACGATCTTCTCTTACAATTACGCTGTGGAGCGAGCTCACTGATTGTATTTCTTTCTTTAGTTGCAACATCGCTTTCTTGTTTAGCTGTTTATCGCCATTTAGATCACGTTCGATATAGACCGCTAAGCCAGATAATTTACTCGTGTTTACACGATTTACACACAATTTACACACTAATAACTTGCGCGATTACGAGACTAAAGCCTAGCTGACTAAAACCTATATGGTTCCCATATTATATATAGTGCGTGTACCACAATCGAAAAAAAAGTACTTATTATTATAACAAGTACTTTTCTGGTTTCTTGAACTGGAGATAGATTTGCAGAGACAACCCATATTATAAGTAATCGAGACTAAGTGCAAAGAAAATACGAGTATACATCGTTTTCCTAAATAGTGTCATAACTAAAAATCATACAAATGGAGAAAAACGCTTTCAGTTAAGTGAAATATGACGACGCAATAACGACACTTACTTTTCGCATGAGAAGAGTTTATGATTTTTCTTTACAAGATAAAGCATAAAAAGGTAATTATTTTGGTATACTTAGATCATACCAGTTTTTTGTTAGTTATGACACTATTCAGGAAAACGAGCCATATGTTAATTAACAGTTGAAAATGGAAGTGGCAGTTACAGCTCAACCTCTGAAACGTCCTTAATCGTTTTAAAGCATTTTTATCTGCAAATCTGTACATCCCACTTTATTGTATCATATTTTAAATAAATTTTTGATTAATTATATTACTAAGCCCAGCACCCCAAAAACGGCTTTAACGTTAAATGGGAATGCATTGATCCCCATAAATCGGTTTGAATTACAAAAGAATTGAGGAATGTGAAATTTCTATGATAATGGTTACTTTCTGAGAGAATTTCTACACCTTTTCAACCTCAAAATGAGAATATGTGAATTCATAATGAGAATGCGTTAAATCATAATGAGAAATATAAATACATAATGAGAATGCGTAAGTTCATAATGAGAAATATAAATTCGTAATGAGAATGCGTAAGTTCATAATGAGAAATATAAATTCGTAATGAGAATGCGTCAGTTCATAATGAGAAATATAAATACATAATGGGAATACGAAAATTCAAAATGAGAAATATAAATTCATAATGACAATGCGTTAATTCAAAATGAGAATATTTTTTTGTTTTACTACTATTTGGGCAAAAATTAAAAATGACATTTACAGTATCTTGAGGGAATAATAGATAATGCAAAGCAAACCATTACTGGTGGAGATTGTGCCACAGCTGTACAGCACACCACAACTTTTCATGCAAATGGCCTTGCTTTACAGGATATGGACGTAGGGATGTAAAAATTGTTTGCATTTTTTGTTTGCATTTTGTTATTAAAATCATATAATAAAAGTTACTCATACTAAAAATAAACCTTATACTACATAGTTCTCATTTCAAATTTTCCTTTTCCCAATTTGAATTTACGCATTCTCAATTTGAATTTTCCTTTTCTCATTTTGAATTTACGTATTCCCATTATGAATTCATAGTTCTCATTTTCATTATGCGAATATGTATTTATATTTCTCATTATGAACTTACGCATTCTCATTACGAATTTATATTTCTCATTTTGAATTAACGTATTCCCATTATGTATTTATATTTCTCATTATGAATTTACGCATTCTCATTTTGAGGTTGAAAAGGTGTAGTTCCATTTCTCTTCGGTGTGCAATGAAAATTGTTGCGTTGGCAACTGTGGATTTTTCTGTTTTCATTGAGCTGGTAATACCACGTCGCGAGGCAGAGCATACAGAACTATCAAATTGGAAAACATTTAAGTTCCTTGCTGTAAATGAAAAAGGTTCCCCAAAGTGTGAATTGAAAGAGTTATTTCGCGAGTGGGGAAAGATGAGTGTTTCTAACTAATAAAGTGTCGTTTTAATTTAATTACAACACAATGGATACATAGTTTGCTGAGAAAGATCCGATTTTCCACTTGTGCTCCGTTGTTGGTCGCTAGTCAGCTCCTGAGCTCCTGATTTTTCAGGTCAGGAGTGGTTCTACCGGCGAAGGGTTCCTTAACTGGCATTCACTGTAAGAAGTAAATCAACTTAAAAAAACTGCTAGAAGCGATTGCTGGGGCATGCTTAGCCCTTGCTCGAATTGAAGGCAGTGAGAAGGTAGCTGCGAAAAATTTCTGCAGCGTCGGTTTCAAACAAACCAGCGTCCGTAGTAAGTGCTCAATGCACTATGCATTCTGCAGAGGGTATGACCTTCGGAGCAGCAGCAGCACCGATGCAGTCGATGTCGAGCGGCAGCGGATACGATGGTAAAATCGCCGGCCTTTACGACTTGGAGGAGACGCTGGGTTCAGGGCACTTCGCTGTTGTGAAGTTGGCACGACACGTTTTTACGGGCGCAAAAGTGGCAGTAAAAGTGGTGGATAAGACCAAGCTGGACGAGGTTTCAAGAGCACACCTCTTTCAAGAAGTCCGGTATGATTCCGTTAAATTTATAGTGAAGTCCAACTATGTAAAAATACTAATCACAAAATTATCTGCAATCTTGGCCGATGTTTACAGGTGTATGAAGTTGGTGCAGCACCCGAATGTCGTGCGACTGTACGAAGTGATCGATACGCAGACCAAACTTTATCTGGTCCTGGAGCTGGGCGACGGTGGTGACTTGTATGATTACATAATGAAGCACGAAGGTGGCCTAAGCGAAGAACTGGCTCGCAAATATTTTCGGCAAATTTTGCGGGCCATCACCTACTGTCACCAGTTGCATGTCGTTCATAGGTGAGGCAATAAAATGCGTAACCAAAGACACTTGATGTTATGGAATAAGTTAATTATCTACTCGGCTGGAAGTCGCCTGTTTGTATTATATGGAAGTGTACTTAAGTGTCATCATATGAGTTAAGTTTAAAGATTAACAAGCCGTAATAACAGGGTCGGCAAATTAGCCCATTAAAGGTGGGCTAGACGTTAAGCGCGGTTCAGACTGAGTATAACAAATGAAGCTGTTACAAATACAAAGATCACGTAGCTCTGCCCTACGTTTTCTTACCGAATCTGCGAATATATGTCACGTTTGTACCGTTGACCGTTGTTCGCATAAATTCAGAAATTGCATTAGATGCTGTGTCCTCATGGCGTAATCAGTAACGAGTTTCTTGTAATTTTAAGCCTATAAACAAACCAATTTCGAACGAAAGTATATTTATCTATAGTACTGCAGCAGCAGCGAATTTTCCGCGACTTATATGACTAAAAATATTTGTTCTGGGTTCGAACCGACTTGCTAACGCTCCAACTTACAATGGAGCGGCTGCCTGTCGATTAAAGAAAAATTCAGAATATGCGAAGTATTCCAAATAAGAAATCGCAATTTCCCGTGTTCAGCTTGGAAACAGTGATTTCAAATTAAAGCGAATTTTATATAAGTAATTTTAAGCCAAAGTTATTGAAGCAAAAGAAGGGGAAAATACTCCATACACTAGCAATCGGCTAAGTTTGTCGAACTTCGTTGAAATCAATTTGATAACTATAATAAGTGAGTACTTTCTATAGGGACCTGAAGCCGGAGAATGTGGTATTTTTTGAGAAACTTGGTGTGGTGAAGCTAACGGACTTCGGTTTCAGTAACAAATTTTCCCCAGGCCAGAAGTTGGAAACATTTTGTGGTAGCTTGGCGTACTCGGCTCCAGAGATCTTACTCGGTGACTCGTATGACGCACCAGCAGTGGGTAATTGTACAAAAAAAGGTTCATTAAACGCGCGAACTGATTAAAATATTTGGACATTTTTGTAGATATATGGTCTCTGGGCGTGATACTGTACATGCTGGTATGCGGCCAGCCTCCGTTTGAGAAAGCAAACGATTCCGAAACGCTGACCATGATTATGGATTGCAAATACACAGTGCCGCCACAGATCACGCAAAACTGTAAAAAGCTCATAAGTTCGATGCTGGTTCGGGATCCGAAGAAGCGTGCAACACTGGAGCAAATTGCTGCGCATCCATGGCTGAATGAAACGGCCGAGTTCGATGCAAGCGACAATTTACCACTGGTCAGCCGGCAGCAGCTGAGCGACGAAGATCACGCGTTTGTCATACAAAAAATGATCAACGGAAACATTGCGTCCAAAGAAGAGATCCTACAGTGAGCACCTTAGCCATAGAGCATAACAGCTCGGTCCCAAAATGAACCTTTTATTTCGATATGATTTTACAGAGCTCTGGATAAAAACAAGTACAATCACATTACGGCCACGTATTTCCTGCTGGCGGAACTTCGGCTTCGTAAGCGGCGTGAAGAGAAAGATCCCAAAAAGCATGCGCAGTTTCCTCTGCCTGATGGTGGTGGGGGGAGGTAAGTCGTACCCTGTTGAATAGGTGCAGGCTTTTAATGTATTTCCATATTGCAGAGTAAACTATAGTGATCTGCGGGGAGATCAGGTGCCAGATATTAAAATAAAACCTGTGGAAGGCAATAAGGTGGCGTTGCCCATTAATCTGATTGTTAGCGAGTCAGCGCAGAATAACACTGACACAAAAACGGTGGGTAGATCATTTACAGCCATCCAGCGAATTTTGAATGTGGGCGTTATGTATTTTGCTCAACAGGACAAACGTAGCAGAAAGTGCAGCATTGTGCGAGAGGAGGATGAGGAGGAGACTGTTTACGAGGATGCTGTTGAAGGCAATGAACTGAGGGTGGCTGTGACGCGTCGCGAATCGATTTCAGACGGACGTTTGAATCGGTCGGTGCAGGAGCGTGCGAACCCTGCCTCCATGGTGCCAATTGACTCACGACCAAAAATGGTCATGTCTGTGGACGCTGCACTAGTTCAGAAACTTAACCAAATCGAAAATCATGCCGAGTATGATACCGGCGCAAAGAAGGTGGCGCCTTTGGGCAACAAATCGCTAGCCATGCAAGACACGTTGCAGGGACTGAAGGAGCTGGAGATAAGCAAGGTGAACCCACTTATGGCTGGTAGCAAGAACCCCGTGATGACCCACCGTCGCAGCAAGCTGAGTAAAATACGCACACCATCTTGTAGCAGTTCAGAGGCTTCGGACGATGACACGAAAGCCCGCAGCAAGAAAAAGATCAACAAGTTTGTTGGCGATACGCCGACACGCTTTCATATGCATCGTCGTGACTCGCACGACGACTCGAGTGACTCGCAAGACCAAACGTGTCCATCTTCTGGGTCGCAGGCACCGGCGACACAGATCGTTGCTAGCAACAACTCGAATGTGAGTGGAAAGAAAGACGGACAGAAGCAAAACAAGGATGTAAGTATAATTGTATCTGCGCGAAACCTTTAGCAGCCTGTGTGTTTCCAAATGTATTCACTAAAATATCTTCCCACAGCAAAACAAAGGTGAAGAAACACGAAAGAACTCACATTCGCACAGTCATTCGCAAAAGCACAAGAAGCAACCCAAGGATAGTGTGGAGAAAAGCAGCCGGTCGGGCATGAAATCAGAGCCGTTGTTTAGTGTGGGACGGCGACGAGTTCGCGAGAGCCAGTCATTAGATCGCATAACCGAGGCGCAAGAGTACGAGCTGCGCCACCGATGTCTCGTCATGGACACACATATTGATCTGAGAAATTCGCTCTGCAATTTGAATTCCTTTTCCGTGGCCGAAACAAAGGAAGAGTATGACGAGGAGGCGGTTCCTAGTGAACCCGACCAAGTGAAGAGCAATCTCTCTGCGGCCGAAAACCCGATACAGTTTAAACACAAGAGCAACATTTGCAAGTTAAATTCCATAGAGGAAATCGATCTGATCCTCGAAGAGAAAAGCCTGACAAAGTCGATTCAAATGACTGGCTCAAAGTGTTTTGTCACGATGAAGAAAATCCGTAAACTAGGCAAATATTTTCCCGTAGTAAACTTTTCTTAATGATGTAAGTGCATGCGACGTCAACAAAAACTACTCAGCGAATAGTCGCATTCTTGAGTAATATGACTAGATATTTTAATTAAATTTAATTAAGTATAATCCACTATTCAATGCAATATTCGATTAGTAGTTATAAATAAATCATACTATGTGAAAATCCAGCATAAATTCAGTTTTTACAGTTAAAAGGCAGCTGCACAGTTGATTGTTCAAATATTAAACTTATGCTGCTCTCAAAACATGTAATCGTTGCAGTTTGATTCACCGCGGCTAAACTAAAATACGGATGGAAACATTTGGATGTTTTGTGATTTTCTTTGGAAACCACTTAAAGTTTTGAAAGCGCTAAATGGTCTTTTTTTATTGTGTACTGTTGATGTACTAAGGAAGTGTCGGGTAAGATTGCAAGCATAATTGACTATTGAACGTTTACCTCGATCTGCGACTAATAATTTTCGTATCTTTAATTTACTTTGAGCTTTTGCCACTTTTTCTTCATAATTTAAGCGAACCCGATTTGTCAAACCCTGGGAAAAATTAGGTTTTCCCATAAAATCAACGAATACGCTTAATTTTCATTTATCGGAGAACCGATTAAGCAAGATATTAATTATTCGAGAACGAGCCAAGGTAATTTTTTCCTCGGTTTACAGTTTCAATATTAATTTTAAAAAATGTAAGAACGTTAGTTTGCAAATTTATTTAAAAACCGATATCAAATTGTGCCTCAAACAACCGGAAAAATCGATAACGACAATCTCGCTTAACCCTCAAATGCATATTGATGCCTTTAGGCACACTAACATATTTGTGTATATTTTCAAATTAAACCCCGATATAATATTTTGAAACGACAACCACATTCGAAGTCTGTTTGCTAATATTTAGTAGTTTATTAATATTGAATTCACTTTTCAGTGGTTTTCTGTGTTAAAAAGAAAAACCTATGTTTATTTAGCAAACGTGAAAATAATTCATGCATTTGAGGGTTAATCGATGTTTGACTGTATTTCATCACAATATTTGATTCATTGTTACAAAAATTAAATACAATACATCCCTACCGTATTTATATAAAATTTTAGTTAAAAAAATGCAAAGGTTTTTTTAAGAGAAGTTGTAGTTACTTAGCTATGGGAGATTTATTATTTTGAAATATTCAATGAAAAACTTGTGAAAGAAATATGAATTTGTGGATATTGGTCACTGCAAAAAATCGATACATATGTTTAAAAAATGGTTCGTTCAATAATTGTGTATTCGAAATTTTCAAAGTTTGCAATAAATAATTTCAATCTGAACCTTACATAAGGTTATCTGGCTTTGTTTTTCTTAAGTCTTAGAAGACTTACGGCAACTCTGTTCAATCGAATTTGTCATCCGCCATCTGGCAGCCTTGTTCTAATGTCATCCTTGTAAAGCAATTTTCATCTCCGTGCTGATATTGCTTTTTATTGAAGTTCTGATATTACGGCTGATCCAAGCGAGATCGCAAGGAGGAGGAGCGCAACATCAAGATCAGTGCCAGGATGTTGCGTGTGGCGTTCAATAACTCATGCCGGTAAGAATCATGGCCTATTGGGATTATGAAACAGTAGCCTGTGTGCTATAGGCGAGCGTGTCGTCATCACGTAATTTTTTTTTACTTGTTTCCTTGAAGCGAGAACACTCGGCGGGTGACGTACCTTTGTACCAAGGTGATTTGTTCTAATCATTCCACGCTGTGCAGCAAAGCAGTTCATCGACAGCCGGTTGATGGAGGACAGCAGCAGCACGGCCACCGGCGTCCCCCAATTGACTTTCTTAGTCCGCATGGTGGCCGATTTGGCTGGAGTGTACCCCCATCACGTAGTTATGGAATGTTAGTTGCGCGTATACTACGTGGTGCACTAAAGTTGCGCTACCTTGTGCTGGGAGGGGCAATTGGCGGAGGTGTCTCGCTCAGTAAGGTGGGCTATTGCAAGCACGTGTTTCACACGCTTCAGTTAAAATTTATGATCATTTTGTCGTGGCTGCAGAAATATGAGGACTGGAAGGAAGGCCTACCGGACTTGAAATGGTTGGAGGACGCCTTACCGAAGGGAGAAAAATGGAGTCAATTCTCGCAAAAGTTGATCGATGTCGGCAGCGCCGTCAAGGATAGCGTGCAAATTGGTAAGGGCTCGAGTAAAAGCTGCAATTTGAATTTCTCTCACTTCAATGATGCGTGCTTAATAGGATACAACTGGATGGTCCATTTAAGATTTCATTTGGATACATATGTACATACTCGTACACATACATTACATGTATCTGATTTTATTTTATATTTCGCTGGCCGTAGTTGTGGCTACTTCGAATTTGCAAGTATAAATGCACTAAGAAGATATCCGAGAACAGCTGTGCTGTGAAATAGCGAAATATTAAATGCACTCCAATTGTTAGTGAGTCCCGCAAGTGCTAAGTGCTGGCGAACAATTATAAATTCAATTATTATTTTTTTCGCTTTACCCTATTGATCCACATTCTTCGCTATGCAGTTTTCGAGCTTAAGACTTTGTGGCATTGTTTTCCAACGAATTTCGTTAATGTTAATTGAAGATTTTCAGCCAATATTGATGGCTAGTATAAAGAAATTGAATAATTTTTATTAATTTACTAATTTGCCAACATAATCGGCGCGAGAGCAAAAGTGAAAATAGTTAATATATAACTCGTGTTTGTTGTTTGGGGCTTATTGGCATGTATAGTGGCGGTTAAACTATGAAAGGGGAAAGTTAAAATTTTGATTGATGAATTAAACATTACGGTTGTTTTAAGTAAATTTTAAATGCTCTAATAAAACATAATTTTTTTATGGGTCTTGTCTTCGCATCTAGATCCGAAGCTAAAACAACTCGGAGAAGAGAAGATAGCTGAGTGGAAAATGTGGTTCGATAGTCGCCTGGATGATGCAATTGAGGCTGCCGATTATCAAGGAAATAATATTATTGAATGTAGGTTTATATGTACTATATACTTCTACTCACTGCACAGCTAAACACTTTACCTATTTTGCATTGAAAGTGAGAGAATTTCAAATGCGTCTGAACTGAACAACCCTATTATTAAGTAATAATTAATGTGGTATTTAATTTGCAGCCAAAGAAGACATCAAGTCGAAGACTTCTGTATCCGCGTTAGGGTTGTCCACAGATGACAGTCGCAAAAAATACGGTAATTACACTGATCGAAGTGTGAAGGTCTGACAACCAATAAGTTGTTGTGTTATGTTTTAGAAACGTTGCAGTCGCAAGTGGAGACGTTGCAGACAGAAATCATGAATGTACAAATAAAATATCAAAAGGAATTGGAGAAGATGGAGCGGGAGAACCGCGAACTCAGACAGCAGTACCTAATACTGAAGACAAATAAAAAAACGACTGCAAAAAAGATCAAAAAGTCCCTTATCGACATGTACTCGGAAGTGCTGGACGAGTTGTCCGGCTACGACACGAGCTACTCCATGGCCGATCACCTGCCGCGCGTCGTTGTCGTCGGCGACCAAAGCAGTGGAAAAACGTCCGTGCTTGAGTCAATTGCGAAGGCGCGTATTTTTCCGCGCGGTAGTGGCGAGATGATGACGCGCGCCCCGGTGAAGGTGACGCTTGCCGAAGGGCCCTATCATGTTGCGCAATTTCGTGATTCAGATCGGGAATACGACTTAAACAAGGAGTCGGACTTGGCGGAGCTTCGACGTGAGGTCGAATTTCGGATGCGGGCTTCTGTGCGTGGAGGCAAAACGGTCAGCAATGACGTTATTTCGATGACTGTGAAGGGGCCGGGCCTGCAACGTATGGTGTTGGTGGACCTTCCTGGTATTATATCGGTCAGATTAAATTTAATATCTGTTAGTTGTCCACACAATTAACACCCTATCCCTCAAACAGACCATGACTGTTGATATGGCTGCTGACACTAAGGATTCAATACACCAAATGACCAAGCACTACATGAGCAACCCGAATGCGATCATATTGTGCATTCAGGACGGGTCGGTGGATGCGGAGCGTAGCAACGTAACAGATCTGGTTATGCAGTGCGATCCACTGGGCAGGCGTACGATATTTGTCCTGACCAAAGTGGATTTAGCGGAGGAGTTGGCTGATCCGGACAGAGTACGTAATCGCAACGTCTACTCTCATTTACCTGTTTTGTGTAATTTCATACATTCATAATTTTTTTTTAGATTAGAAAGATACTTTCGGGCAAACTGTTTCCCATGAAAGCTCTGGGTTACTACGCAGTAGTGACCGGCCGCGGTCGAAAGGACGATAGCATCGAAGCGATCCGGCAATATGAAGAGGATTTTTTCAAAAACTCGAAACTTTTTCAGTAAGCAGGCGGCATAATATGGCGTGTATGTACTCTTAATTCGTTATTTTTCAATGGTAGTCGTCGTGGGGTCATAATGCCACACCAAGTGACTAGCAGAAATCTCAGCCTAGCTGTGTCCGATCGTTTCTGGAAAATGGTGCGGGAGACCATCGAGCAGCAGGCGGATGCATTTAAAGCAACGCGATTCAATTTAGAAACTGAATGGAAAAACAACTTCCCACGGTGATTTAGTTCATATACCTTGTGAAAGTTTGTATAGACTAACGTTCGTTGACTTTATTAAGGCTGCGGGAATCGGGGCGTGATGAGCTGTTCGACAAAGCAAAGGGCGAAATCCTGGACGAAGTGGTAACGCTCTCTCAAATATCTGCTAAGAAATGGGAGGAGGCCCTTAATGAGAAGATATGGGAAAAACTGTCCAACTACGTTTTCGAGAACATCTACCTGCCGGCTGCTCAGTCAGGTTCTCAAAGTAATATTATGTAAATATAAAGCAGAAATTCCTTAGAAGGAAGCTCCCCTTACTGCACTTTCCATGTATGTTGCATAAAGCTTACTTAACATGCCGAATTTACTAAATTTAAATGAGACTACTAAAGAAATTACCAACTTTACATATTCCCAAACTGGCTTATCGTGATGACAGTTAATACTATATATATGTATGCAGTTAAAATTTGTATTAACATATGTATTTCGATCAAGTTTGTTCCTAAAATGATCCTTCCGGCTTGTTTTTCAATATTTCTGAACATATTGCACAACAAACGTAATAACGCTGTTATTGGATATCTTGCAGACTCTTTCAACACAATGGTCGATATTAAACTGCGTCAATGGGCGGAGCAAGCTTTGCCAGCGAAATCCGTTGAAGCGGGTAACTACATTTCATTGTTCGTACTTTAATATATTTAAGTGTGTCTCTGTTCTAGGCTGGGAAGCACTACAAAAGGAGTTCATAACCCTTATGGAGAAAGCAAAGAAATCACCTGATCATGATAATATCTTTGATAATCTAAAAGCTGCTGTGGTAGATGAAGCCATCCGCCGGCACTCGTGGGAGGATAAGGCCATTGATATGCTGCGAGTTATTCAGCTAAACACGCTGGAAGATCGGTTTGTGCACGACAAAACGGAATGGGATCAGGCGGTGAAGTTTTTGGAAAGCTCCGTCAAAGCAAAACTTGCACAAACAGAGGAAACTCTGAATGAAATGCTTGGTCCAGGACAATTTTCGCGCATTACGCACTGGAGATCCCTCACAGAGGATCAAGCAAAGCGCCGCAACGTAAAAACAGAACTTGATAAAATTCTTAAGAACGACGAAGTAAGTGCAATACAGAAAAATTGAGGGCAGCTGTTTACAGTTAATTAACTGCTTGCATTTAATTACCAGAAACATTTGCCCACGCTGACATATGACGAATTGACAACAGTTCGGAAGAATTTGCAACGCGAAGGTGTGGAGGTGGATACCGATTATATAAGACAAACATGGTTTCCTATTTATAGACGGTAGTGCCCAAATTGTTCTATCTGTGAATTGTAGTGCTGATGCCAACAATTGTTTCGTTTGTTTTCAGGCATTTCTTAAAACAGGCAATAAATCGTGCCAACGATTGTCGTAAGGCATATTATCTCTACAGCCAACAAGGTGCAGAATGCGAGGTATTTATGTTTACGTTTTCACGCGAACTATTGGACTAACTAACTAACTCGAACTGGCTGGATTAAATGCAGATAAGCTGCAGCGACGTAGTTCTTTTTTGGCGCATTCAACAAGTTATCAAAGTGACGGCCAACGCATTAAGACAGCAGGTGATCAATCGTGAAGCGCGTCGCCTGGATAAGGAGATCAAGGAAGTCTTAGATGAATTCAGCGACGACGAGGAGAAAAAGGCACAACTTTTGACTGGAAAGCGCGTTACACTGGCGGAGGAACTAAGTATATTTTGCAATATCAATTTAACGTTGAACAAAAATCACTCATATTTATTTTTTCTGCTCTGCAGTTAAAGTTCGGCACATTCAAGAGAAGCTAGAAGAATTCATCAATTCTCTTAATCAGGAGAAGTGAATTCTCAATATATGCTACCGACATTAGTGGATCTCTAGGCTTCATCTGAATTGCCCTGAAAGAGTTTGGGACATACTATGCCCAGGCCAATGTTGGAATTTGCCTACTTCCTGTTCCCCATTGTGATTTATTTATTTGAATCAACATTTGTTTGCTTACACGTGAGAATAAAGGTTAACAAAATGAAGAAATACATATAAAAGAAATAAATTGACTGAAATTAAATTCAAGAATACGAAATTTTTTACATTTTCGTGCAAGCACTGTGAGACAACGAAACGAAACTCTTATATACATATAGCAAAATATTTACATTGCCGTATACAGTCCGTAATTTTGGGTTTATATCTTAAACTGCAAATCTCTGTATTTTCTTATAAAAAATTTGCCACATGAGTGTACAAGTGATAGACTCCGTAAAGTAACCGTTATAGCAGCATTGTCTTTTCAGGACTTAAAATTCTTCTAGCTTGATTAGTTTTAAGTATATCGCCCGACCGACGTTACACCTTTTCTTTAATAATAGACATGTCATGAACAAAACTAACATTGTTTCGACTCGATGCTAAAATTGGGACAAAAATAGAAAGAGTACTTGAAATTCGCTGAAAATTTGCAATCTAAGTCATTTTGGGCTGCTGACTTATAAAATAATGTTTAATAATAAAATAAAAGAATCGAATGTATGTATATAACACCACCGATACTAAACCGCTGAAGCTATAATCATGAAATTTGGTCAATAGTTGTATTTTAAAAAAGTCAACCCTTTCAATGGAACGGTTTTAAATACTTCAACCTTGAAAGGGGGACTTCTCGAAAAGCAATTATTTGATTTTTTGAACACGTGAATGTGTCAATAAAATTTGGAAAGTTGATCAAAATAAATATTTTGAAAAGAAGTTGCTACACGTTCTAAAACAGACCAAATACGCCGCTAGGTGATTTAGCAAAAACTTTTAACTCAAACCATTTAAAAATTTTTGAAATAGGGAAAAGATAACGCTGGAAGGCTTTTTTGGGATTTGAAAAGGGTTGGGGTGTCATCATAGAATTGAATAAGTTGAGATATTTTACTATGGTCATGAGACCGAAAAATGTCAGCGAAGCTAGAAGCTGCTTGAAATCTGCTAAATTTGCGTCTTATGCTATCAAGAAGCCTATAGAAAAAGGTTTGTTGTGTATGTGGCAATCTCATCACATTCGCATAAGTTTGAATTTACTGCTCTGAAACTAACAGGTTTGAAGCCCTTCCAGCAGTTGTTCGTCCATTTCGATCGATCGGAGATAACGGTTTGATACCTGCGGCAAGGCATAATCTCAGCACACTGGACGTCAACTGCTCTCCCTCTCTCAGATGGAAGTTCTAACAAGGTCTCTTCCGGGTTCCCCCCTGTCTCCACTGGCTCGACTGGCCTCATTTTCTGCAGCTCGGAATAAAGGAGGAAGACACAGAAGAGCCTCCATGGCAGCCGTTGGGGTACCTCTGGTAGCGCCAGTTATGCAGCGACACGCAAGGTGTTGAAGCTAGTCTAACCGTCGCCTCCTAGGATACGCCCTTGACCACCATACTAAGGCTCCATAGAGGCTTAGCTTTGGTTTGCGTAATGGATTTTTTCCGCAAAAAATAATGCTTAATGAGCACACGAAATTCACTTTTTTCCATTTTCTTCTCAGTCAACGCGGTAGTCTGATATTAACGGCTGTCAAAAACAAACTAAATGTCGCAGCTTGTTCAATTTTTGACAAGAGTCAACTGACAGATGACTGTTGACGGGAGCAGTGTTGCCATTTCAATTAAGAGGCGGGAAATTCAAAAAGTCACGGACTTATTGACCCGCCCTCGTACCTTGGTTGCTTTCTCCACACGCGATTCAATATGATCGGTGAAGAGGAGCCTTGAATCAAGCCAAATACCTAAGTACTCCTTTCAACGAGTTCCAGCCTGGTGCCCAAGAAGAAGGGCAACCTGATTGTCGGTACCTTCCTTCTTGACGTGAACAATATCATTTCCGTTTTCACGGGGTTAACAGATAATGGTTGTTCCACGCACCAGTCCCCCACATCGCTCAATGCCGATTGCATACGATTGCAGAGCAGTTGTGGGTTACTACCACTGACGACTATGCACAGGTCGTCAGCGTACCATATAGTCGCGAAACCACCTTCTTGAAGCCAACCTAGAAGAGAGTCAACAAGGAGGTTCGAGAGGGTGTTGGATAGAACCCCTCCCTGTGCAAATCCTTTTACAGACCGCACCGAGGTAGTGCATTCGCCAAGAGTAAGAGGCCGTTGTAATGCGGCATTGAGAGGATCCAATCAACCATTACTGGGTGAATCCCCTAAGCCTGAGTGCCTCCTCAATCTTGCCGAATAGGGGACTGTCGAAGGCGCCTTCAATGTCTAAGGAAACTGCGAGAGCAAATTGCTTCTTGTCCAGGGTTCGCTGAACGTGTCCAGTCAGCTCAGCTAACGCAGTTTCCGTCGACTTTCCCTTCTGGTAGGCATGTTGGCTGTCATGGATCGGTCGGCGAACCAACGTCCCCGATTTCAGCCAAATGTCCACTACTTTTTCGAGCCCCTTCAGCAGGAATGAGGATAAGCTAATGGGCCGAAAGCATTTAGGCAGGTCGTAGGTGTCCTTCCCTGGCTTGAGGATGAACACCGCTCTGGCCGTCCTCCATGCCGTCGGCACATAGCCTAGCGCGAGGCTAGCTCTATAGATATTTACGAGATGTGAAAGTATTGCAACCAGACCCCTTTGGATGAGAACTGGGTAAATACCATCAGGTTCCGGAGATATATGCGGCTTGAAAGACTGGATGACTGCTGCCACCCTGTCCCCCGTAATAATTCTCGCGGCCCTTCTCCACTTCTCGCGACCGACTCTTTGATTGTGAGGAACGCAGCTGCAACCCGAGGACTGCCTGTCCCCAGGGAAATGATCAACAGGCATAAAGTCTCCTCCTCAGAGGAGGTAAAGCTCCCGCCCGGTTTGCGAAGTACACCGAGGCGGGCGCAGGGATCATTGGATAAAGCTTTCTGTAGCCGGCTAAGGGCATTAACGCCATTAATCTCGCCACAGAAGCTCCTCCATGATGCAGTTTTCGCTGCTCTGATCTGCTTCTTGTATTCTCTTTGCACATCAGCATGGGAATCCCTGGCTCGGTTGAAGCGCTTCCGAACCAACTTGCGGAGGTCGCGAAGCTTCGCATTCCACCATTTGGTGGACTTGCGAGGCACTGCATCCTTAAGTAGGCAGCTGATATGCAAGGCGATGGTCATACCGTCGTGCAATGCGTCGACGACCTCATCAAGAGATTTACCATCGTAGATCCTGCTCTGAAATTCTCCAAAGCGACTACAGATGGCAGTCTCATAGGCCTTCCAATCCGTAACTCTTACATTTGCAGCATATTGAATAATGTTCTTGGACTTGGAATTTTCAATAGTGCTGCACATATACATACACTGCACATCTGCTGCCACCCCAAGTGCATACAGTGGGGCAAATATCCCCCACTAGCACACAAACATTTTTTTTACACACCTTTTGACACTTTGGTTACGTACATTAACATTACACATGTGTTTTTGCTTATTTCTATTATATTATTAGGAGAACATATCGCTAGGTTATTGTAGGTCTTACATTTATCTTTGATTCCAAACGTTTTGTTCTTACATTTTAAGATTGAGTTAAAATTTATTTTATTGGCTTTGTCATTTCTTTTTACTGCTCTAATCAGCATTGTATTACAAGATTCATCTTCAACTGTAGGAAGGCTTATTATATAAACAATCGATTTATCATTAGCGGCAATTTTTATCAAATTCAAGTGCTTCGTCTATGTTTATAAATGGAATATTTCCTTTTACTAAAATTTGTTCGACAGTATTTATTTCGGTATTAGATAAAATATAAGAATTTATAATGTTAGCTTTTGCCCAATGAATAGCATAGGCGATATTAACTATTTCTTCCTTAAGAATTTCTAGCTTATATTTTAATTTTAGAATTATTTCGCTTTCAACATCTCTATTCGTTTCCAACATCTTTTTAACTTTGTTTGTAAAATTTGTAATTTCATTAATTCTTTCTATTGTTAATTTATTAATGATAATCTGATTGTTGTAATTTTCCAAAACATTGTTTAATTTATCGTTTACGATTTCGAAGTCATGTTTGTCAGGACTACCCGCTAGCCATTTCCATGCACTTCCAATGAAGTCTAGGGATCTTTTATTTCTATTTATTTTTAAATTAGCCAGAAGGCTAATCTGGGAAATTAGCAGGGAAAGGAAGGGATAATAAGGATTTTCGTGATTCGTACGAGTTCTCACGAGCAGTTCGATGTCGTCGACTATCCATTTGTATTTGTCGATATTTATGGTATGAATAATTTTGAATGTGCCATTTTGTCGTCTAGCGTTTCCTGTATTTACCGTTATTAGTTGGGCGTTAGTGTAGTCCAAGATTTGAACTTCCGTTAGTCAGAGTGGTAGGAAAAGTCTGCAAAAAAGGAGCGTAGCGTGTGATTCTAACAATTAATTGCGTATGTGCTGTTTGTGTACTATTTTGCCTTTTTCTGTTATGACAGTGGTATTCCTGTCTTCCTTAACTATGTCCTTTACGTATGGTTTTGAAAGTTTAGTACATAGGCGTTCATTTACTTTTATAAATATAACTTGTCCGGGTAAGTAGTTTTTAATTTCCTGTCTTTTATTTATTTATTTATTTATTATTTGAAAAATAATAATACAATAATTATTATCTTACAAAGTAAAAGGAGCGCTAGCTGCTATGGCTTTCGGCTCGCTGTGTAAATATTTGTAGTGTACATAACTTAACTAAATGTATATATTTATATATCGTTATGGAAAAGTTATAATTGAAAATTTAAATTAAACTGTGTATTTTACATTTTTTTAAGAAGGAATAAATTATTTGTATATTGTCCGCACTTGTTGATCGAAGGAGTTCGAGCAAGCTGCGGCCACCCCCGGACGTGTTGCGAAAGGTGTTTAGGTTTGGGCAATCGTGGAGCAAATGAGTTACGGTCATTGTTTCGCGACGGCAAAATAAGCAAAATCGGGCACTTAAGCCAAGCAGTAGATGCTCATGTGTGAGTTGTGTGTGTCCTAGTCGTAGGCGAATGAACGTTTTTAGCTCATAACAGCTGCTGTTTGGTATATCGGGGTTGTGCCATTTGTATTACAGGTAGAGTAATGATGGTGAACTGAAGACCAGTAATCAGTTTTTAATGATTGTATGTGTGAGGTTATTGTTTTAAAAATATCCTTTTTGGTAAAATAACCAAACGAGTGTAGTGGTTCCTTTAATGCTAACTTAGCTTTGATATCGGCTAACTCGTTCCCGCGAATGCCAACATGGCTCGGAATCCACATTAGTTTTATTTTCTTTTGATGTTGTATTATTAGTTCTTTAATGGTTTGAGTTAGGTAGTCGCTTGGTAGAGGGTGTTGAAGAGTAGCTAAAACCGATTTGCTATCCGAGCAGACTATGTATTTTCCTTGTGATTTTGTTGCGAATTGTAGTGCATGCAGTATGGCGGTTGCTTCAGCCGTGAATATTGAACAAAAGTTTGGTAGCAAGCCTGCGCTGATTGTGCTTCCGGCGCTGTTAACCACAGCAAAGGAGGTTTCGTATTGTGTTTTTGATCCATCCGTGAATATAAAGTTCCAGTTGCTCCTTTTGTACGATGATGATTGTTCTTCAAAGTATTGACGATAACTTTCTGCGGCTGTACTTTCCTTCGGATACTGTTCCAGGCTTAGAATAAATAAAGAGTCGCAGGCAATCCAGGGAGGGTACTTCATGACTGATTTTAACTTTGGTGATATAGGTAGGTTTAAGATTTTGGCATATTTTATACACTTCTGTATTACGGACTCACGCCGGTACTTGCGCTTATAACTGATGCAGCGTTTTGTGGTGTTGAAGAGGATTTCGTTATTGCCCTCAAAAAGCTTAGGAATGAGACGCATTGTAGTTTCAGTTATACGGTTTTCTATGGATGGCAGTCCTGATTCCCTAAAAATAAATTTGATGGGGGAAGTTGGGAACGCCCGAATACTTCGGCGGACAGCTGCATGGTAGGGTGCCTGAATGAGCTTGATATTGCTTTTTGCGCTTTGACCGTAAATTTGTAACCCATAGTCAGGCGCGGATTCAGAAAAATATTTCGGGGGGGTTTCAAAAAGTAATTCTTTAATATTTATAAAATGCCTTTTAATTTGTATGTAGTTTTATAGTCGATCCAAATATTTCGGGGGGTGTTTCAAGCTAGTACAACTAGTTTTTTTGCAGCAATGGAGAATTTTACATTTATCGTAAGAAATTCGTGTACCTGTTCCACTCGACCATTCGGTGATGTCGGATAAGATATTTAGAAATTTCGTTTTGACGACTTCTAAGTTTGAAATTTTAGTAAAAATTATAACGTCATCTGCGTATATTGCGTGATCGATTTGTGTTTGCTTTGTTATAATACTACTAATTTCGATAAAAGCGATGATGAATAAAACAACTGACAGCTGCGAACCTTGCGGCATGCCGTTGTAGAGATTCTGTGTGTCGGAATAGACGTTATTTACTTTTACTTTAAATCTTCGCCCTGTTACAAAGCTTTTGACAAAGTGAAAAGTCTTATGGCCGACTTTCCACTTTAGGAGTTGCCGTAGGATTACATGGACTCCGACCCGGTCAAAAGCTTTTTCGAAATCGAGACTGAGAATGGTAGCATGATTTCTGTGCGATAAAGCTGCAGATAAATAGTGCTCTACGTGTAATAAATCGTCAGTTGTTCCATGTGATTTTTTGAAGGCAACTTGATGTGGGCTTATAAATTTATTTTTAAGAGCAAACCACATGATTCTTTTAGCTATAATTTTTTCCAAAACCTTTCCGGGACAGGGGAGAAGTGAAATGGGGCGAAAGCCGGATATATCTGCGATGGATTTGTTTGGTTTTGGAATGGGTATAACAGTTGCAGTTTTCCAGACAACGGGGTAAAAGCCGGTATCTAAGATTTTATTATTATTATTTTTATTTAAGATGACCATTCTGTTCACTAAAGATGGAGGAATACGTTTTAACATGTCATAAGAGATTCTGTGTTGTCCTGGAGTTTTACCTCGCATAGAAGCTATCGTATCTGAGAATTCAGATATTGTTATTTTTGAGTCTAGCCAACGTGATTGGATTGTTGAGGTAGATGTGGAATAATTTAAATTTAGAATTGCTGATTTATCGGAAACAAAATTATGGTGAAAGTTGGGGCACAATAAACCTTTCAGGTTGCGGTGCGCAAGGGCTTGGCCCAACCCATAATCATTACATTACATTACATGGTGAAATTATGGTGAAAGTTGGGGCACAATAAATCTTTCAGGTTGCGGTGCGCAAGGGCTTGGCCCAACCCATAATCATTACATTACATTACATGGTGAAAGTTAGAGTCATTTGAATAGTTAGACCAACATTTAGCGAAGTGGTTTGAAATTTCTTTTGGGTCATTAAGATGCATGTTAATTTCGTCTGTTATGAACTCGATTGGAGATCTCGTTTGAGTACCCACTGACATCCGAATATCTGCCCATAATAATAGTTTTTGTGGGTTAATAGTTTTTGTGAGGTTTTCAAGGCTTTCCCGTTTGGCGAATTTTAGATTTTTACGGCATTTTGCGTTTGCAATTTTGTATTTAATTAAATTGTTATATGTACGCGTACGTTTGTATTCTGACCAAAGTTTTTGCTTTTCCTTGCGAAGGTTCGACAAATTAATGTTCCACCAGGGTACACTGGTTTTGAGGTATTTGGGTTTGGTTTGCGGAATTGTCAAGTGAGGAGCTGTGCGTATAATTTTTTGAATATTGGCGATCTCTTTATTTATATTGCTAGAAACTGGATGTAAATCGTTTGTTTTGATTGCAACCTCAGAAAAACTTTGCCAATTAGCTTTATTAAGGATACATTTTGGTTGACTAACGAATTTGTTCATGCTGGTATTAGAGTTCAACTGTGTTAGAACAGGAAAATGATCACTGCCGTGCAGGGAGTCCAATGTTTTCGAATTTAATTTTGGCGCAATTTGAGCTGAGCAAAGACTTAGGTCAATGTTGGAGAGGGTGTTATGAGTTGAAAAGTGCGTCGGCGCACCATCATTTAGTAGAAAGTGGTTCTGAGTTTGATTTCAATTGCTATTGTTGCTATATGTGAAACAACCGGTATACGTTTGTGTGGGATATTACATTTGATCAGTACACCTACACCTTGCTTTGCATAGTTGTTATTAGGGTGATTAAGGAAATATCCCGTGTAATTTTTAGGAATAGGCGGATTGTTATTTGCTTTGATATGAGTCTCTTGAAGTGCGATAAAAATGGGGAATATTCTTTGATTAGAATTTGTAGCTCGGCAAAGTTGTTGTAAAAGCCTTTCATATTCCATTGTAGAATATTAAACATTACAACGTTATAAACAGAAACTGTGGAGTATCTGGGAACGGGAGCGAGAAGGCGTATATGAGTTAGTTGAGTGTGAGATGACTAGAGAATGAAACAAAAGGAAAGGAACAAAAGAGATAGGGAAATAAAGAGAAAGGAAACAGAAGAAAGGAACAAAACGAGATAGTGAGTTAAAGCTCGTCGTCTGAGATCAGTGCTGCCGTATTCAATTTTTCTTCAGTAGTATAAATTATAATTTTTGGGTAGTATTTATCGACTTGAGTAGTACACATGCATATTTTCTTAACAGTGTAAAAAATCGCAAGGATTCATCAACTACTAAATCAGATACTAAGTTTCAAAACACATTAACAATTTTATTTATACAAAAGTGAAAGAAACAATGTAATTCAGTTACAAAAATGTATATAAACCAATTTTATATGTTTTTATTATAAAGTAATTTTTTTGGTGGCTCCCATTTTTCCGCAAAATTTTCCCCTAATAAACTTTTCGAAGTTAAATCGAGTGGAGAGTAGCGTTTAGTAAACAGTTTATTTTCTAATCTTTAATTGAATTTACTTCGGACTACTATGCGGAAACGCAATTACAGTACCAATAAACTGCCAAAGGAGCGGAAACATATACCCCGTTTATACGACAGCTCAAGTCGCTCTCAGTCAATACGCATCGACTCAATACAGGTGATGTATACTCAGTTTTTTGAGCATTTTCAACTAAAAAACAAGCAACACTAACAGCTAATTTTCATTCAGACGTCAAAAAATAGGAAAAACCATACTATGGGAAAAACGAAAATATAAAAGCATACTTTTCAAACCTTCTGCAGTCAATTTGCTTCTGAAATCAATGTATAAACACATCTGGCTCGAAAGCGTATCGAGTCAATGCGAATCGACTGAGACCGTCGTATAAACATGGTAATAAATTCATTAATACCGTTTTTTTTGGAAACTTGACTCAAGTTCCAAATTTAGAAATGCCATCCATTCCGCTTCTAGAGCTTCAACATTCTGTTCTTCAATTAAAAGTGAGAATCTTTCAATTAGGGGAACTAGGGTGGCAGATAAATTTTTTGGATTTCTACTTTCGAAGCACCCTTAACTCAATGATGTCTTAAGTCGACCTAAGCGATTATCGTTTTTGACCACAGATTTAATAATACTTAATAATACTAATACTTCTTTTTTGATGGACTTCAATGGAAAAAGTTTATAAAGCTTTGATAAAATACTTTATTACTTAAATTTATTAATATCAAATATCGTTCGAATTTTACTTTTAGCACTTCAAGCAAGCAAACTTGAAATGGAATGGGATAATTTTGAGCAAACTTTAAATTGATTTTTTAAATTCAATAATTAGTTTCGTTTGATTAACAATCCAACGGGATTTGGCCCCAATTTGCGCTGGTCAAATAAAAATGCCAAGCCCAAGAGAAATCGAACGATTTTATACACTTGTATCAGGATATTCCAATGATTACGAATTACATGTTTTTTACATGTTGAAGTTTTCTGACTCGTCGACGTCCCAGTGACCACTTTATTGTCTTTATCAAATTTTAAAAGATTCTTACAAGAATAAGCAAAAATATTAAGTTATTTTGTATAGGGTGTTTTTTTTAGAGGTTTGTTTTTCGAATAGAGATAAAACTGGCATTTTGTGGTCAAATCTGGCAACTCTAATGTCATTTATGTTCAGTTTGGTTTGCCATTTCATCATGAACAGGTTGACAAAAGAACAACGCTTGCAAATCGTGCAAATTTATTTCGAAAATAATGGTTCAGTTCGCGAAGTTTACCGCAAGCTCCGTCCATTTTATGGTCGACATAATCGTCCATCAGAGCAATTAATTCGGTTAACCATGGGTCGTTTTCGCACTACGTTTACTCTATGTGATAATACGCATCCGCAGAGACGTCGAACAGTGCGCACCGAAGAAACAATTGCCGCTGTAGAGCAAAATGTTGAAGAGGACCCGAATGAATCGATTCGCCACCGTGCACAGCAATTGGAGCTTTGTCCATCAACTTTATGGAAGATTTTGCGCAAAGATCTTGGCTTGCGACCTTACAAGATCCAGCTTGTGCAAGAATTAAAGCCGCGAGACCATGCAATGCGTCGTGATTTTGGTGTATGGGCCGAAAATGAGATTGATCTCGATGCTGATTTTGATCGCAAAATTTTGTTCAGTGATGAGGCTCATTTTTGGTTGAATGGCTACGTCAACAAGCAAAATTGCCGCACTTGGAGTGAAGAGAATCCACATGAGACCCTTGAGACGCCATTACATCCACAAAAACTGGCTGTTTGGTGTGCTCTATGGGCTGGTGGAGTCATTGGGCCATACTTCTTCCGAAATAATGCTGGAGAGTCAGTTACCGTTAATGGAGACCGGTATAGAGCCATGATAACCGACTATTTTGTTCCCGAATTGGATGGCATGAATGTGGATGAGTTGTGGTTCCAACAAGACGGCGCTACATGCCACACAGCGCACGTCACAATCGATTTATTGAAGGAAACATTCGATGAGCGCATAATTTCGCGGAATGGACCTGTCAATTGGCCACCAAGATCGTGTGATTTGACACCATTGGATTATTTTCTTTGGGGATATGTGAAGTCGCTCGTCTACGCCAACAAACCAGAAACGTTAGGGGACTTGGAAGCCAACATTCGTGGCGTTATTGCCGACATACGGCCCCAAATGCTCGAAAAAGTGGTTGAAAATTGGACCTGTAGAATTGGCTTTATTCGAGCCAGCCGCGGCGGCCACATGCCCGAAATCATATTTAAACATTAATGGCATAAAATTATCCTTCCAATAAAGCCAAATTGATGGACATTAAAACGATTTTCTTGTGTTTTATTTCAATTCGAAGTTCTATACCTCTAAAAAAAACACCCTATATTTAAATACAGTAACATTACTCTATTATTTCACGATTTTCTTTTTTGGGTATCGCATTCGTTGCGCTGTTTTCAAAGTTAACACTTTATCAAAAGCTTATATCATATAATTACAATACTGTGAAGTATTGTGCGGACAGCATTTGTCAACATAAAAAAGGCGCAATTGTGACTTTAGTCGCACAACGGTAACTCTACGACGAGCTCATTTGTTTGATTGCAAAACATCCAGCAAAAAGTGAAGCATACGGAAACACATTTGTAAGAAATAAAAAACGGCAACGTTGGTTTAAATTTCGTGCTTTGGCAATGCTCTGTTTGGTAACATATTTGTATATTCTTTTCGATTAGCCTTACTTAAAATATGAAAATTAAATTGCTAAAACTTATATTTCAGAAAATAGTAGTATAATCGGCCTGTGGGTAGTACGGTAGTACAGATGATGAAATAGTAGTAAAATACTACTATAGTAGTACGTTCGGCAGCACTGTCTGAGATTTTCATGTTGAGAGTTGGTTTTGAGAGGTTTGGTTTTAGTATCAATGGAAGTGGAACTTTTGTTTAATGTGGATATGCCTTTAGGAGACATAAGAGATTTTGCATTAGCATTTGATTTAGGTGATTTGTTAATCGGAACGGTAAAAGTGTTTGATGGTGTTTTTGTGGGAGTTTCTTTAGTGTTCAAGAGAAGTGGGTTGATGTTGGAAGTAGTACTTGGAGTGGCGGTAATTTCTGGAAGATTTTGTACAGAATTGTTTGTATGTCGAAGTAGTAGACGATCAGAGATTGTTTTTTCAGTTTGCGAGTCGCTTTGCGACTGACTTTTGAGCATAGAAGCGAAGGAAGGAGAATTGTTGGACAAAGAGGGAATTTGCGCTTTATATATTTTTACAGCTTCACGCATGGAGCATTTATTTTCGGTTTTAATTTTCAGCAGTTGCTTTGCTTCAATGAATTTTGGGCAAATTTTGGATGAGGCGGCATGTTCGCTAGTACAGTTGGTGCAAAAGGTTCTAGTGCAGTCAGAAGGGGCATGAAAAGGGAGTGCACATTTTTCGCAAGAAGGAGTAGACTTGCAGCGTTTTGCTGTGTGGCCTAAGCGTTGACAATTTCGACACCTCATTGGGTTTGGAAAATATGGTCTGACTTTGGCGGCACGCCAAGAAATTTCGACCTTTTCTGGTAGATGATATCTGTCGAATGTCAACAGTATAACACCAGTTGGCATGCTTTTGCCGTAGAAAGATTTAGTGAACTTGTAGATGGAAACGACACCTTGATCTTTTAAATTGTCTATTATTTCTTGTTCGGGGATATCGTTAAGGCACGGTGCGTAAACTGTGACCTTTGTGAAGTTGAGACTTTCTTGATACTTAACCTGTACTGAACAGACGTTGTGAAGATTACTTGTTGATAGAAATTTGCCGGCGATTTGTGCGTTTTTTACCAGTAAAAGTAGGTTTCCGTCGCGGAGTTCATTAATGGAAATCACCTCTTTGCTGATTAAATTGATTGCCTTGTGTACTGCGAAACATGAATAGTTGGATAGTGGTTTTTCACTGTTCACTGCGGATATTATTATGAATTTAGGATTTTCTTTTTCGATTCTCGGAAGACTGGGAAAACAGTCCAGTGTTTTATGGATAACTTTTTTTCTTTTAGCTTGCGGGCTGGAGGAGAGAATAGAAAATCTATTCTCCCCTAAGTTGGGGGGCCCGGGGGCCATGTCAAAAGAAGTAGTGGAAAGCTGTCGCGATATAAATAAAATTTACACCGGTAAGAAAATTTGAACAAGCTGTCGAAACAAGGGTGTCGAAATAAAAAATACGAAAGGTGTGAGAGAAATAACTAGAGAAGAATACGTCTGCGCACTACGAGAGATAGACGAGAACCGAATTTCCTGTCTATCCTTATTGTGGTATCGTAAGTCCTGATGTTGTTTTCGAGTTAATTTCTCTATGTTAGTCTGTCTAGTTCTTTCGTAGTCGTCGGGGGTAAAGGTAACGGTCCTTATAAAGAAAAAATCAACTGGTCTTTTGTTCGTGACTGAGTGTATTGAGTAACTCTTCAAAATTTCTGTGGCCTCCGTTCTCCTTCAGACAGCGCATTATTTCTGTTAGCGTAGAATGAAAGCGTTCTACTTGTCCATTCGTGTGTTATAAACTTCAATTCCAAGATCATCCTTCATCATGTGTTTTATGGAAAGGGAATTAAGGGATGGTTCATTGTCGGTTACTATTATTTTTGGTACGCCAAAGAAAAATATTATATCTCTGAGGGGTTGTCTTATGTCTTCGATAGCTCGGCTCTTCAGAATTTTCGTTTGAGCATATTTCGTGAATTTGTCAAGTGCAGTCATTATGATCTTTTTTTTCAGTTAGGAAAAGGTCAATGTGAACTGTATGTCCGGGGTAGGTCGGTAACGGGGTTTCGCTTAGTTTGGGATTATTGGGACGTCTGTCATACTTATTCTCCTCGCACGTGGAGCAATTAACTGTTAATTGTTTTATTTTATTTACCATTCCAGGGAAGAAATAGTTTTCAATGATTTGAGCCTTATTTTCGTTAACATTCCTGTGTGCGCGGTTGTGGGTTTCGAGTATAATGTTTTCTTGTTCCTGTTCATTTGTAATGTCCAGCAATTGTTTTTGAGTATATCGGATTTTAAAGTTACTAAAATTATTTGGGTAAACATTTTGAATAATGCCCATAAGGTTTTCTGTTGAGTGAATACCATTTATCACAGACGGATAGGTATCTTTTTAGATATGATATCAACAACAAGAAGTGTGGTTCAATAATTGTGTGTAGGTGGTAACCCGGAAATATGATTTTAAATTGATAACTAGCAGTGTCTCCTTGTTTTAGAAATATTTGATTCTTAACCCATCTTTTACCGCCCCTAGATCCCGTGGACCGATTTTGAAAATTTTCATAACACAGCCTATTTAGAGCCTCTATAATGCCATTTCTGCTTTCAAAAAATTTTGAAAATTTTTTTTGTGGGCTAGAGCAGGTGTGTCTTTAAAGACACGCTGGCAAAATATCATATGTAACCCAAATTCGGCAAAATTCCACATTTTTCAAGTTACTGTAACTTTTTAACTACGCATCTAAAGTAGTTGCAACCAAGGCGATAGCCTAGCGTGAGTGCACTAGCCTGTCATCCCAGAGGTCGTGGGTTCAACTCCCGCCGTGTGCACGGTCCCGCACTTTTCCAAACCAATTTTTCCGATTTTTCCTGTTCTCTAAATTTTCCTAAAAACCCTGCAACATATCCAAGTTCATCGATTCCCAACCCAATTATTCCTATTCCACTCACCTCCACGCAATAGAATGTGCAATTATGCGCTGTGTGACTCACAAAAAAGAAAAAACAAAATATGCAGTTACACGGTGCGTCAGCGACATCTGCAAAGGGGAAGCGGACAACTGCGAAAAACAGCGCACCATAAATTGATCTAGCGAGGTCCCCAACCATCCTGCTTGTAACCTCCTTACACAACAGATGGCGCTACGAGCGTAGCTCGAATAACGGAGGCGACGTTCCTAAGCGGCGTTAGATGGCAGTATATCACTTAGGACTACCTGCGGCAGGCCAATCACCTACCCTGGCAGAACAACACAACCGATTAACGTAACCAACACAAGGCAAAGCCTCGTATACACAACCACCCCTAAGTTGACGACATTTGGCACACGTACCCGGACAAGGATCGCGCAGTGGAACGTAAGAACTCTCAGGGAAGCATCCAGACAAGCTCAACTCGAAGTGCAGATGGCGACTATATAACATCGACATTCTCGGCGTGAGCGAAATGAGATGGAACGGCAGTGGAGAAAGATGGAACGGCAGTGGTGGAGAAAGTACGTCAGCGTATGGCAACATTGTACTGCACAGTGGAAAAGAAATCAGAGGGGAAAGCGGCGTAGGTCTAATAATTTCCCAAGGACATGCGGAACACCTTGCATTCCTGGAAGCCTATTTCAGACCGCATAATCCTGGCCCGCTTCTGCAGCAATGTTCACCGGCACATCACCATCGTGCAATGCTATGCGCCAACGGAAGACGCTGACTGTGCTGTCAAAGATGAGTTCTACACGCAGTTAACGACAACGCTCAGCACCATCCGTAGAGGCGATATTACCTTCCTGATGGGCGATTTCAATGCGAAAATCGGGAACAACAACTCCGGTCTCAAGCAGATTATGGGCGTTCACGGCTGCGACACACGAAACGACAATGGTGACAGGCTCATCGAGTTGTGTCAGACGTTCCAGCTAGTCATTGGTGGCTCTATCTTCCCCCACAAAGGAATCCACAAATACACTTGGACTTCTCCTAGTGGCGCTACACGCAACCAAATAGACCACATTTGCGTGAGCCGGAAGTGGAGGGTTTCGCTAATTGATGTCAGGAACAGACGGGGAGCTGACATAGATAGCGACCACGAACTCATCACCGGTGACGTAAAGATCAAGCTGAAATTTAGAAAGAAAACTGACACGCAACGCAGATATAAGCGCTTTAATGTACAGCTATTGCGCAATGCCGCCACCAGAAAAGAAGTGGCCAGCGCCTTTCGCAGGAAGTTGCTCACAAATCAAAGTAACATCGACTGGGAAGCTACACATGCCACGTTCAGGCGGATCGCACAAGAAAAACTTGGCACAGTAAAGCCTACTGGCTCCAAACCTTGGATCTCAGAAACTACTTGGGGTATCATCCAGCGCAGAAATGAACTCAAAAGGCAACTTATCAATGACGATGCTGCGAGGCCAGCCTACAGAGAAGCCGCCAGTGATGCCGAAGCGGCAGCAGGAGCCAACAATATGAGACAACTGTATCGCTTAGTTGGGCGCCTAACCAACCAACCAACCAAGTAATAGAAACCAGCCAATTAGGGATCTGAGTGGTGCATTACTAACGTGCAACGATGACCAAGTTCGTAGATGGAAAGAACACTTCGAATCAGTCAGCAACATCGCTACAAACGATGAGGGTAGCTGTGAAGTGGGCAGCACTAAAACCAACAACAAACTAGCAACAACCTGCCCTAGCATAGCGGAGATTAGGGATGCAATAAAGAAGCTGAAGCTAAACAAAGCTGCGGGTGTAGACGGCATACAACCAGAGCTAATGCTTGCCGACCCCCAAATATCAGCTGAAATCCTCCATCCTCACATTTCTACTACCTGGGACAAGGAGAAGCTGTCTCCGTCATGGACAAAAGGCATCATTGTAAAGCTGCCGAAGAAGGGCGACTTGCGGGACTGCGGCAACTGGAGAGGAATAACCCTACTCAACACCATCTACAAGATAATAGCCACAATCATACAAAGAAGACTGCAAGGTGTCGAAAACTCCCTAAGAGATGAGCAAGCTGGCTTTCGCCCTCATCGGAGCTGTGTTGACCAAGCTAACACACTCCGTATCATAGTAGAGCAATCAATTGAGTGGCGCTCCCCGCTGTACATGTTGTTCATTGACTTCAAGAAAAAAACACGTGGAGAAGGTCGACCCTACGCGAGCTAGCCGATGTCAATACCACTTGGGACGGCGCAAAAACAACAGCCCAGAATCGTGTACGATGGAAGAGTCTTGTTGAGGCCCTATGCTCCAGTGAGGAGTGAACAAGGAATAAAAAAAAAAAAAGGAACTGTAATTTTCAGAATTTTTCAAAGTTGCCGTGTCTTTAAAGGCACGGCGGTAAAAAATGGGGTAAAGGTATTTATGGGTGCTTCTGTACTCGGTATTAAATTATGATTAGAACTTTCGTCGCTATGAACAGTGGGTGTGAGTGAATTTATCTCTACCGGTATTCGGGATAGAGTATCCGCGACAACATTGGTTCTTTCAGGTTTATAGATAAGATCATAGTTATACTCTTCGCGGATGGCTCTCCATCTCTTCATTTTACTATTTGTATTTTTACTACTCAGCGCATAAGTTAGCGGCTGGTGATCGGTAAAAATGTGTATTTTCTTAGAACCGTACAAATAGTTTCGAAGGAATTGAGGGCCCAAATTATGGCGAGCATTTCTTTCTCGTTGGTCGCATAATTTTCCTCTGTCTTCGAAAGTGCTCTAGAAATAAACGTAATCGGTTTTTTCCCCTGTGAGAGGACGGCACCTATTGCATAATTAGAAGCGTCCGTCGTAAGTTCGAAAGGTTTGTCAAAGTTTGGATGAGAAAGAATGAGGTCTTTAGAAATTTACGCATTTTTGACTTTGTTAAATGATTCGATTGCATCTTCATCAAGTTGGATTTCTGTTTTTTTGGAAGCATTTTTTGAAATATGACCTGCCTCACTTCGCAGAAGGTTTGTGAGGAGTTTTGCAATTTTTGCATAATCCATTATGAATCTACGATAATATCCTGCCATGGAAAGGAATGATCGTAGGTCCTTCAAGGTTTTAGGGGGAGCCATTTTTGCTATTGGCATTACCTTTTTTTCATTGGTTTTAATGCCGTCAACTCGTACGACGTATCCCAAAAACTATTTCGCTTTTCAGAAACTCGAATTTATCTAATTGTATTTTTAAGTTTGCTGTCTCTAATGTTTGGAAAACGATCTCTAAATTCTCGAAATGTTCTTTTTCGTCTTTACCGAAGATAATTATATCATCGATATAAACGTAACATCTTGTACCAATGTGTTGCATGAGTATGTCGTCAAGGCAGGGGCGTAGCCAACTGGGGTGGGGGTTAGGGTGTCAGAACCCCCCATAGCCTATAATTTGTCAACATTTTCAATCACTATGCATCGTATGTACGTTCCCACATTAGCAAAAAGGTCTTTTCATCTTTAAATATTTAAAAGAATATAAACAAACCCCTTTTTTTTACCGAAACTAATTTGTTTTTTTAATAGTCACGTTTAGGCTTAATGCAGCGATTTGCATGTTCTAAAAACATGTTTAAAGAGTAGTTTAGTTCGTCGACCGGAATGTCCTTCAGGATGTCGGTACAAGCCTTTTGGATGGTTTCTACGCTCTCAAAACGCTTTTTTTCATCATCATGTGAAAACAAAAAAAACAGTCAAAACAAGTGTCCATAGATGGGATGGCATCCCTCGATAGCCAAATGTTTAGTTAAAATGCAATAAATTTATGCTATTGAGATGCTTAACCTTCGCCTTACTAAAGGTGATCCCAGGCACTTCCGCCGCTATTTTGAGTAAAACTCACAATAAATATATAATAATTTATAAATTTTTTTCATACTTCAGTATTTACTTAGTATCTTCCTCTGGCGATAGTTCGTATTTCGAAAAAAGGCCTAACTTTAATGATTTATTTTATTGGAAAATATTAGAAGATTTCTTTCCAGAGGGTTTATTGAACACATAATGAGGTACGCAAAAAAAATTTATCGTGAGTTGTAATCAAAATGGTAGCGAAAACGCCTGGGATCACCCAGATACATTTGTATAAAAAATGACAAAATTCAAGTTTAAACATGAACAAAATTTCAAAAAAATATTTTTTCATTTTATTGAAAATTACCTTAAAATTTGTGCAGATATTAAACATGAATATTAAAAAGATCACCCGGGTGGGTATAAGTAAAGCGAAGGTTAAATCCAATTTCAAGAATTTCAATGAAGATTTTGGCTTATCTTTTATGAATTACCGCCCAGTTTTGATCTACGGTGATCGCGGATTCAGTTGTCTAACCCTTTGGTCATCATTTATGTTCTGACAATCGTTTTCAAATCGCTTTTACCACTTATGAACTCCACCACGGTATAAACAAAAATCAGCATAAACTTGGTCCATCAATTTAAATGCTTCGGTTAAAGTTTAAACATTTTTAAAACAATAGTTAATATTGGATCTTTGTTCGATGCACATTTTTGTACGATGACACAAACATACTTCCACTTCAGATGCAATAACTTCGCTTTCAGTCCACCAAATTTCATGAAATTTTTACTAAAAATCAGGGAAAAAATTTAGTTTGTAATGCATTAAATCACATAAGCCACAACAAAATGCCCTATTTGGAAAGTGCACTTTACTTAAAAAAACATGTAATACTAAACTGGCAAAAATTTTTTTTAAAACCCCCCCATGACCAAGTTCTGGCTACGCCTCTGCGTCAAGGGCTCTTTGAAATGCGGCGGGGGCGTTTTTTAATCCAAACGGCATAAGAACGAATTCATATTTGCCGTTATTAACCCTAGAAAGGTAATCTTCGTCGATTCGACGAACACCACTCACATTTCTTCAAATTTCTCGTTATTCTCCGATCTGATTTCTTTCTCTTTTCGTGTGATCTCAGTTGGCGATGTGCTTTCGCGATATACAGTACATTCCGTTTAGCTGCCTATTCGCTTAGGTGCATTTTCTGCTTAGCTGCATTATTTGGCCAAAATACTACTTCGTAAACCGAATTTTCTTTGAAAATTTCACATTTAGCTCATTTCACTTAGCTGCACTATTCCGTTTAACAGCCCTGTTTTTCAGCAAGTTTTCTTTGATTTGTATGAAAAATACTTCGTTTAGCAGCACTTGAAAATTTCGAAAAGTTTTTTTGGAAAATAGTATCGAACAAATTTCCACATTTTCGAAATGGAGGCAATAGTTGTGAAATTGTCAAAAAAGAAATATTCGCAGGGTAAAATTACCGATTATTTTACATAAAAGCATATCAGTAAGAATATGTATATAAATATTTTCATTATATCCAGTGTATACATACATATTAGGTATGCATAAGCATCTATAAGATAGCGGTTAATTTGCTAATAAAAATTTGTTCAGTCTTACACTGGTGTAATCTTTTCAAGAATTCAATAGATTCGTTCATGCAAAATTTTGATATATGTATATACTCGTAATATATCAATATTGATATAATATACAGTCAAACCTGGATAAGCGAGAGTTCAAGGGAGCACAATCTCATTCTCGCTTATAGAGGTTTCTCACTAACCCGAGTTTCTCACTAAAGCAGGTACATGGGTAGCGTTTCTCTCTTATAGAGGTACGCAGCAATAACAAGTCACAGCAAGTACAAATGTAGTAAATATGTAATAGGTGGATTCTGGTAAATTAAACTCCCTCTGAATTTCATTTCGCGATTTTCCGGATTCAAACGCATTCACTATTTTAAGTTTATCACTTAATGACAGTACTTTCATTTTCCGTTTTGACATGATGCAGAACACAACTTTCCTTCGCAATTGATAACTATAAACTGAGTAAGTCCGACAAACAGGACGGTACACAGGCACACGTGTCCATTTGAAAAGAATGCGGTAAAATAACAACATTATTTAGTTTCACGAAATAGAATAGATACAAAATTGACGAGAATACAAAAACAATGGTAGGAAGTTCCACGAAAGTTAAGAATGAGTCATAAAATAGCACACGTTAAATTTGTAAATAAAGCTCGACTGTCGCTTATAGAGGTATAGATAAGTAGCAGTCTCACTAACGGAGGTCTATGAGGGAAAAACGACTCTCTCTTACAGAGGTTTCTGTTTCTCGCTAATAGAGGTTTTGGGAGCTTAAAATGACGGGTCCTGGCTATTACTCTCACTTATAGAGTTTTCTCACTTATCCAGTTCTCACTTATCCAGGTTTGACTGTATATATATATAATATATATTTTGATATTTTTATATAGGTGCGCCAGGGATCTACTTTTAAAAAATTTTGCTGTTTCCAAAAACTTTTCTAGATATTCCGCTTAGCTGCATTTTTCGCTTAAGTGCCCCAAATTATGTGCATCGAAGGTGAATGCAGCTAAACGGAATGTACTGTACAAGGTTTTGCAGCACGAGCGCAGCGTAAGTTTTCTTTTTTTTATAGAAAAACAAAACTTCGTCGAAACGACGAAGAATACCATTAACGTGACTTTTTGCAACTGAATACGAGTACTATACATTGCATTTCAGTATTTCAAAATGTCTCGGAATTTGGGGTAATCGGAAGTGTTAATTGAAAAATTTTTTGGAATTGGTTAATTAATTAATTATTAATTAGTTAAGTTAATTAATTAGTTAGTTAATTAGTGTGGAAGTAAGTTAGTTAAATAATTAATTAGAATTGTAGAAAATTAGTTATATTTATTGTTTTTTTTGCTTTTCATTAGTTTTTTAAGGAATTATAATTGTGTTTCTGACTTCATGAAGAAGCTATGTATTGTTCTTCACTTTCTTTTAATTTTAATTATTTTTTTAATTTCTGATACTCATTCCGATCTCAAAAATAAATGTACCTCAACAAAAATTACTGAAATATACACAAATAATTTTTAAAAATATATACGGTGCGAATTATTTACAAAGAAATGTCTAAGTATAATTATATAATGAAGTTAGAGTTTATACGATTTCTAATACTTCCAAAAATCGGAGTTGAATACGACTTCGTCGATTCGACGAAGATTACCAACAACGTATGTAAAATATGATTACCCTTCTAGGGTTAATGGAAAATGAGGTTTTCTCAATATCAGATTCCCTAAGCGGAATTTGATGAAATCCGCTTTTCAGGTCTATTGTAGTGAAGTATTTGTTTTTGCCGAGGTTGGCTAGAACTTGGTTAATTTCCGGGATGGGGTACCTGTCGGCTATTGTAACAGCGTTAAGCTTGCGGTAATCTATTACCATTCGACATTTTTCTTTATCCGAAGCATCAGGTTTTTTTTTTACTATCCATACAGGGGAATTGTATGGTGACTTTGAGGGGCGAATGACACCATTTGCAATCTATTCTTCTATTGTAGTTGTCTTTCGACCTCTTCTTTTAGAGGCATTGGATACGGATACGGTCTGGAATAAATTGGGCTATCAGTAGTAGTACGGATTTCTCCTTTAACTCGGGTAGTAAAAGTTAGTCTTTCATCAGGATCTGAGAATAATTGAGGACATCGTTTAACAATATCATACAATTTGTTTTCCTGGTCTGCAGAAAGATGCGGTGTGCGTAGGGTAACATTATTCACTTCTTGTGAAGCGCGTTGTTTTAAGGGAATTTTTAAATCGGGATAGATTGTCATAAAATTTCTGTCAGTATGGATTACTGCCTTTAGTTCTCTAAGCGTATCATTGCCGATAATGCCATGAAATGTTTTTACGGTTGGCAAAATAAAGAATTTCAGTTTGTCCGTTTTTGGTCCGAAAATATTGACAAATGTATGATGAATGATTGGAATATTACCGGCAACCGAGTTCACTGCAAAAGGTTTCTCTTTGGGTATCGGGTTTCTTATACGGGTTGATTGAATGTAATTCTTGTTAGATCTAGTATCAATTAAGAATTGCAATACATCCCCATTCCTCGCTGAGAATTCAATGTAAGGAAGTAAGGATGGCGCTAGTCTAAAAAACAGATGTTGTCAACAGTAGTTTCTTCGGTTATTTCAGTAGTTGGATTTTCCACTTCTGATTCCGGTTCATGCGGTGGATCGTTGTATATGAAATTTGGATCTGAATCGCAAGGTACTCGTCATTTGCTGCTTCGTGTTCTATCCCATATAGGATATTTGTGTCAGTGTAATAAGTTCTTTGGGTCTTATTGGGAGGTTGCGTTTGCGGCGCAGCTGGTCGTTTTTGTGGGAAGTTATTTGTCTGGTAGTTCGGTCTATTCTGATAATTTACTTGACGGGTCTGCAAAGAGGTATCTATATCCATTGGGACTGGAGGCTTCGTAGGGAAATTTGGGCGATTGTTAAAGCTAGAATAATTGGGATAATTATTAAATCCAGTCGAGTAGTGTTGGAAAAATGGGGGGTGCCTCATAGGTTCTCTATTAGCAAAGTATTGAGGATTATGACGTTGGGGGTAGTCGTTTCGTTGCTGATGTGTGAAATTTGGAGGTCTCTGGAATCGATTATCGTGTGCCAATTCAGGATAGAATGGCTTATAGAAGTTTTGAGGAGGGCAGTTTTGGGGAGTTTTTGCGTAGAGGTCTTGGTGGTGGCATTGGGTTATTTTGGAATTTTCTCTGTGTACCTAAATTTTGTGCATAATTCATGCGATATGTCATGTTGTCTTTTTTTTTTTTTTTTAAATACGAGCCAACGCGCAGGGGATACCCCTATAAATGCGAGGCACTTCTGTAGTGCTTGTGGTAGAGTAGCCGGTTCGCGGATACTCAAAAGTCAAGGCAAATCGCCATTTAATCCTCGGATAAATGTATCCAATGCCTTTTCCCGATATGAATTTGTCATGGCGTTGATTGCTTCCTCGCTAATATCGAGACAATCGATTTTATCTAAAATCAGCGAGAGATGCTGATATACTTTTTGATAAAAGGTACCTATGTCGTCGTTACGTTGGGTCAGCGTGGTCATTTGGTACTCGAGAGTACCAATGTCACGCTTATCGGAATAGTGCATCATTAGGCACTTTCTTATTTTTGGCCAGTCCAGTGGCGTCCTGTAGGATTCTAAAGCGGTATCGGCATCGCCGATAATTTTGTGTCGTATTGTATGTAGAATGGCGTAATATTTAGGAGATTGTTTGAGGTTTTCGTAAGCCTTACAAATTCTGTCCACAGATTTCCTCCAGGAATTGAACTCGCCTGGTCGCCCAGAGAATTCTCTAAGGCACTTGACCATGTCCGGAATTCGGTCCAGTTCGTTCATATTAGCAGGCGTCACCGTTACAACATGGTCGTCACCACTACTTGACGAAAAATTGCCTATCCTGTTCATAACTAATTGTGTCACCTCTCGGATGAATACGTCGCACATTGGGAAAAAACAGGCAAAAACGCTCGCATTGGAGCAAATCCAAAAGTTGCGAATCTGAATTTTTTTTTTACTTGTCGTAATATAGATAGACTAGCGAGACAGAAAATCAACTTTTCAAGTCTCTTCATCCCATGACCTGGACTTTACGGCCTTTCAAAGTTCAACGTTTTATTATATTATTTTCACTTCTAGCAAAATATCGTTAACAAGGCTGTCTTCTGATGCCCGTAGAATCTATATTTTTTAATGAAATCCCATAATTTTTCTCATGTGGGGTTATGATATTGAAGTAATTAATGTATCAAAAAATTTTATTTCAGAAATATTTATTTTGACAGAAAAAAGCATATCTAACCTTTGCCTCATTTTTTGATAAAAATGAGAAAAATCGGGATTTTCTATGGACTGTAACTTTTGAGATTCCATAGCATTCCACGAAATACTTATACACTGAATAGGTGGGACATACAGCTAAATGATGGTACTAAACTTATCTGCGGAGTCCTGCGTCAGCGTGAATGCGAGCAATTTTCGCATGCCAACCCAAGCACTTTTTGTACTCAGTTCTGGTGAGCAACGATATATTTTTAATTGCTGAGCAAAACTACAACGTATGAAAAACAGCACGGCTGGTGTTGAAAGGAATAAATATGTATTTAAATATATAGAATTGAGATATGTTAATATATATCGCATTGATTTATCTCTGTCCGTCTGTTAATATGTCTTCCAATTCGTCTGTCTGATGGAAGGTATTCATAATAGCTTTCGAAAAAGTTGGGACACGAAACTGAAATTTCATACAAACACTTTGGAAATCATGAGAACAACATATTGCCTAAAATGGGCGTGGTTTGCCCATTTTTTAACAGGGTTGCCATATAAAGATATTTTTCAAAATATGAACTTTTAAATATTTACCGTCCGATATTTTTGTCTGGAAATAGGTGTGACATGCCTCTTTAACCCATTGAGATACATAATAAGTGATTATTTTAACTTTTAGTGAGGAAAGTTATACTTGTAGTTAATCTTTTACGTGCTATATAAAAGTAAATGAATAGTTTAGATTTTTTTAAGAAAAAGTTTGCCTACTTTTATAAAAGTGGGCTAAGTGTCCCTAAAGAACATTTTAATGCATGACAACAAAATTTTAGCCTATTTTAATATTGTTAAAAATAAAGTCTGTATGGAGAGTAGGCGTGGCCGTGGGCGAATTTTTTTCATTTTTGGAATAAATCATCTTCTACTTATGGGAAACCGTTATGCGAAAATTCAATCCTTTATCTTTTTTATTTCCGAAGTTATTAAATTTTTCGTTATACATTCGGAAACCATAAACCGTGCTGCGAAAAAGTGCTCAAATTAAAAAACGCTAAAACACGTGTAACTTTATTTTTGATCTTCTACGAGAATCAGTTATCAAAATATTGACTTTTTGTTTTTGCTTCTGATCATGCAAGTTTTTAAAACTCTTAACTTCCGACTGTAGGGTGCCAGCTCCTGGTAGGGGAAATAAAAAAAAAATTATACCATACAATTCTCTGAAGAATTCTAAAGATAATAACGAAATTTCAGTTCTCTAGTGCAAAAACTATAGATGCTAAAGCTCAAAACAGGCGATGCGAGCGTTTTTGCCGGTTTTTCCCCAATGTGCGTCGTTTACCGGTAATGTATTTAATGGGGCGGTAGGTTGGGGAGTTGATTGAGGAATTGAGGGAACCTCCGATATCCCTAATCTATTTATTCTTTCTAAGATTTCGTCTTCCATTTTATATATAAAAAAAAATTTCAAGTGTTTTTATCAAATTTTAATTTTTCTTGCACTTATTCTTCGAAAAATATTTTCACTTTTCAATTTAATTTCAAATTTTTAACAATTTATGTTTAGATTATGTTTGTAAATTTCTAATTATTTCATTCACTTTTTCACTCACTTTATGCAAATTTACAATCTATGACTTACAATAGACTTAACATTATCATTGCCAGCGTTTGGATTTTCGTTTGTTGGGCGATCCGGGATGATCCTGTTTCCTAGCGGTACTGAGGTCCCTCGTCGTCACTGGTACGAAATTCTCCTTGCTTCGATAGCCGCTGCTGTGTTCCGCGTTGAGCCTTATTTTAAATTTTTCAGGCTTTTTAATCACTTTTTTTTATACGGAACTCGCGGAGTCTTACTTTTTAGTTTTCAGGCTATAACTATCTTCGCACACGCTGGTCCTGTCACGGCCGCGAGTTAAATTTTTAACGAGAAACAATTATTTTAAACAATATTTTTTCCAGAAGCTATGCCTCTGCACTGTTCTGAGTTTATTTTGCAACTAAACTTTACAATTTTTACTTAGACTAAAATCACCTAATTCTATCGCCGTTCCCTTTTGTTGCACTTCGGCAGCTGGAGCAATTTGATCCTCTGCTGATGCTGTGTTGACATTAGCGTGGGACCGAAACGCTTGCACCTGCACCTGCAGTTCGTCAGACGCTTTGTCAGCGAAAAGCATGTGACCGGCGAAGTTTTGAATTTTGGCCGTGCTAACTTACATATATATATATATACAGCCCATGTCCGGGTGGGTGGCCACATTATACGGTCGCAACCGTCGATTAGGTACCTCGACGTAATGCTGGATACTCGCTTGTGCTTCAAGCACCACCTTGCGCACGTCAGCAACAAAGCAGCGAAGACGGTGGCCACGCTTCACTCACTAGTCGCAAAAATGGTTGAGTCCAGATCCGGCTGGGATGCAGTAGCGCTCTATGCGGCGGAAGTCATGGTGAGACAGCGCGAGATTGAAAGGAGTAGACGCGCAAACGAACGTCGTATAGCAGAAGAGCCAGGATAAGGCAACGTCTCCCCTGTGAAGAGATGCCGAAAGGCGGTTCCGCAGGGGTGGATAGTGGGGGGTGGTTTTTAGTCGGTAGGAATCCGGCATGCCGACGAACTGGAGTTCCGGTATCCACCGGTTCCACCTCGGTCAGAAAACCAAAAAAAAAACAAATATATATATTTATACACACATAGATATACATATATACATACACACACATACGCATTTATTCAAGTTATCACATAAAAAAAAATTCAATTTTTCACAAATAAAAACCTATTTTCATACACATTTGACTACACATTTATATTATATTTATATTCTAATAGTTTGTGCATACATTCCCCATTCACATTTACAAATTTTGCTTGTTTCCCATAAATACAAATTTCCGTGTATTCCCCTACACGTTTACACACACGGGTGTAAACTTTTTTGCTCGACAAAAATACAAATTCGTTTTAACGAATTTTCTCATTCCCAATTCTTCTCTTTTGTAATAATCGTTCGCGCGGACGCGGCCAATCCCCTGCACCCAAATTTAAATTTAATAATCTATACATTTTGCCGAGCTTTTTAAATTAATATGCCTGTTGCGATCCCCCAAACGACAAAGTGTCACAATGGAGACTCCGTCCTCCAGATACACAAAGCACATTTGACAGTTCCTGTCACTCGGGAGCCACCAAACACACGCTCCAAACTTTCTAGTCCCAAAACAACAGATCCAAGTGTTGCAAAATTCATTTTTGAGTCCGATAGACTCGTGCAACTATGCACACAATTTTCATCGGTTCCCATTGAGGATTTGACCAAATCCCTGGTCCAACTTAAGCAGAAAAATCTGCAAGCCCAATGGGAGAGGCTTATGCGAGCACAGAGGCAGTCTTCATTGCTGAAGACAACAGCCAGCCCGACGGTTTCAAAGAGTCGGCTAGGCAAAAAATCGATGCCAGCACAGACCAATACGAGTTGTGCATGGCTGAGATGTCGGACATCATTGAGATGCTCCAGACTCAGTCCCCCCAGCCCGCTGCGCATATGGAAGCGGTTCGACCCCTAGAACCAGCAAATACATGCTACAAGTTCCACCTTGCGATACCGAACCCTTTTTCGGGGGCTATAAGCAGTAGCCGTCCTTCCGGGACATGTTTACTGCGGTTTACATTAACCACCCCCAGCTCACTCCAGCCCAAAAATTGTATCACCTCCGATACAAAACGCAAGGTAAAGCCGGCGCTATTGTAAAGCAATATGCATTAACCAATGAGAATTTCGGACTCGCTTGGGAAGCTCTAAGATCCCGCTCCGAAAATCAACGCATACTCGTTGACACTCAAATTCGATCCGTCCTGAATATCGCTCCTGCCCACACCGAAAATAGTGAGGCACTACAGCGGATCCAAAACACCATAAACAATTGTCTGTCAGTACTAAATTCCCAGGCCGTATATAAAGACAATTGGGATCCGCTGCTAGTTTATATATATGCTCTACCAAATTGCCCCAAGAGGCACTTGCTCTATGGGAGGAATCATTGACATCCCGGAAAGATCTGCCACCCTGGTCGCAAATGAATGAGTTCCTGACCGGCAGATAGGAGGTAGTTGAACGGCTGCAAAGCATTCGCCCTTCTAAGCCGAAACCACAGCCCTCTACTTCCAATGCCCTCCCAAATCGGCCACACAAATCCCTAAGCTTTCACACTGAAATGAAAAAGGACTTCGCGTGCAAACTCTGCAACGCAAATCACCCTATACGGACTTGCCAGAGCTTCAAAAGACTCACCCCCCAGAGTCGACTAAAATACGTTAAGAAGCACAATCACTGCGTAAATTGTTTTGCTACATCTCACCTTGTTGAGGATTGTACAAGCAATTTTACGTGCGTATATTGCCAAAAGAAGCACCATTCCATGCTTCATTTCCCCACAGGCAATGCGCAACCCTCTCAATCTCCTAATCGGTCACACTCGACCATTCCACAGGTCGCAACAGCTGCAAATGAACGCAACTCATTCCCCCCTTTCGGATACGCAACCCCGCACATCTTCCAGGCAAAGTACGCCCCAAGTACAAGCCTTCCACTCCATTAATGGCACCCAATCCCTTCTGCCTACGGCACTAGTGCCCATTGAGAACTCAGGAAAGTTGTTTAAGGTTCGAGCGTTGATCGACCAAGCCTCTCAGCGAACCTTCATCTCCTCGAAGGTGAAAAAACGCCTCAAATTCCCAATAGAGAAATCCCCCTTCCAAATCTCGGGCATGAGCGGACAGATTGTGCAAAACGCCAATCACATTTGCTTCTTGACATTGGCTGTCCCTCAAACGAGCACGAAACTCCCCGTGCAAGCAATCGTGCTCCAAGAGCTTACGAAATTCCTCCCACCTTCTCATATAAACCCCACCAATATGAAAGATTTCGCCATGCTAGATCTCGCTGATCCAAACCCCTTCAAGACAGCGCAGTTCGATATAGTGATTGGCAGTGATCTCATTTCGCAGATCATGCTTCGAAGGTATCCACCGGAATGTATGTGGCAGCTTACTTGCTTAGCATACAATATTCGGTTGGGTATTAAGCGGTCCAGTACCCCCTTCTTCGCATTTGACAAGTACCACAGATGTACCAAATCGCCATATGCATACTGGTCCCGCCCTTCGGAATAACCTTCCCGCCCTAAAGAAAGCCCTTTCACAAGTGATTGCCGCCCTCAATCCCGTAGGGTTTCCACCTCCGGAAATAATGGAAAATCACTCCGAACCCACCACTCCTGCAAACTCATTCTCAAACCGGCAAATTTCCCCCTTCGTTGCCAAACGTTTCGACCCCGCAGTATGGCTTTCGCCTCTAATGAGGTCTCCCAAAAGGGTTCGACAAAAACGGCCCACATTCACAGCAACTGACGGAAATTGCATTCCCTCGCAGTTCCTCATTGCACCTCCTCCATCCCGGGTCCGAAAAGAAGTTAGTCGTCATTCCATTGCGACCTGCCCAAAACGCTGCAAATCCCGCAGACGTCGGACTACTCGGGTATAAACTCCAAGATCTCCCTCTCGGGTGGAACGGCTTCAGCAATTCTTAAAGCCAAAAGGTCATGCTCGTACAGGTCCAATTCCGGACCAAAGAGCGGTTGACTGCCATCACCCTCTCGAAGGGCAAACCGACATCCTCGGTCGGGTCTCTTGCTTTTCTCGAGCCCTGCGAATAGGTGCATATATACTCCGAAAATTCCCCCACACTTGGAAAAAGTAAATGGCAACTTGGCCAATTTTTATATGTATCTTTTCATATTCCCCCGGCTGTGGCTTAAGTGAACCCTGCAGCTTAGCCACTATTTCCCATTCACACGATGTCCAGCTTATAATTTCCAATCATCTGACATCCACCTTCTTTGCAGATCGTACGCTAGCCGACCATCGCATCCCATCGATCCCAGCATCCGCAGCGTCTACCATCCCGCAAAGAGGTCATCGGTGCACCCACAGCCAGCCAGCCGTAACACCACCAGCCAGCCTCCCCCCGGTTACTTCACTAATTGCACTCTGCAATGGCGACCGCGATGGCTTAATGAGTCCTGAGGTTATTCAGTGATCTGTCGATCCCACCTCTAATCCCTTCGTTTCCTTTTCCTTTTGCACTGATGTTCCCCCTATTTATGCTCCCCGGCTTCGGCCGTTTGTCTCGTTCAGTGTTTCATGTACTCTTTGTCATTCGTTATTCGACACCAGACGAATAAAGACCCCAAAACCCGAAACATACCAACGTGTATTTTATTTCCCTGCTCCGCCGCGATCCGAGTTGTTCAACGTGTCTTGACTCTGATCACAGGTTCTGCTTCAAAAGTGAAACTGATATATCTATGATCTGAGCCCGACTCTTTCCGAAGCACTTTCCAGCCGACACAGCGAGAAAATTCAGCAGGGCCTTTCCCTTGCGATTGGTATTGGTATTTGGCATTCGGAATTTTTTAAAAGCACATCTAAGTAGCCGATATGGTTTCGATAATGAGTTATCCCACCAGACTTTTGGCTTCCTTTTATCGCTCACTGTGTATGTAGCTGCTTTCATCTTATCCCGTATTTTTTCTTCGAAGTTACTTATTGACGGCTCGAAATCTAGGTTTTGTACGGCTGCATACAGTTTCTTTTTAGCTATAAATGCCATTGCTTTTGAAAGAACCATTTCAGCCTCAATGATAATGGGAAAACGGTGACTACCTACGAGTCTAATAGTTTCTATCTTACACGTAAGGGAGATGCTGCTGTTTGTAAAGGAGAGATCAACGACAGAGCCCCTACTTGAATTAAGATCCTTTTTGAATGTGATGGAGCCAGTATTTAAATGCCAGAAATTTGAGTTTTGTGTCAACAGTCTGAGCTTCTTGCCTCTCTTTGTTCACTCCTCACTCCGCCTGCCGTAGGTAGTCCCCATGGTATATTAACAAGGTATGCTACGTATGGAGAGATTTCAAAATAAGGGTGCGGGTTATGTCAAAATCAGAGTTACTTCACTTAGGAGCAAATGTTTGGTTGCAACATTCAGTATTTGGTCCTAAAGCAAACGAGATTAAAAAACCTCATGTGCTAACAATTGATTTTGTGTAGAAAAAAGTTTATTAGAAAAATACTTGTTTCAGCAGTTTATAAAGTAAATTTTTATAAATCAGTCTTTGAAATTTTTTTATTATTGAAAAATCTTTTTTTTAATTGAATTTTTGTTTTTTTTTTTTTGTTTAAGTGTCTAATTCTAAAAAACATTACGCGTGGAAACTGTCAAATTCGTTTGTCAAGTCTATGTTTAGTTCGTTTTCGTCATTGTCTATTAACGTTGAATTTTGAAAAGAGTCTTCAAAAGCTGGTTGCATAACATTTGCCGAGTTATTTGCGTGAAGTTAACTTGTTAATTTAAACCATGGCGCGTCATCTGGCTCCACATTCATAACTTAAAATTTTTGATAAAGGGGCAATAAAAAGTATAAAATTGTTCAATGAAGTTTTAAACATCGTTTTACCTACTCTTATGAACAAAGAAAAAAATGAAAATAAAGACAAATAGGTATTCATGTGCATATGGGCATCTCCCAGTGGCACGGACGCGACATTCGCACGCTTTCAATTACACAAAAAACAAGAAAGAAACATAAAGAGTTGAAATGTATTTTTAGTGTTCTAACGCGCTGAAATAGTGCTACATTTTATAAATATATTGGAAAGATTTAGTACAAATTAGTACAAAATAATAAGCAATTATGCAATGAAACGGACGCGACAAAAAAAAGAAGTGTTTTTGAAGCTCTTATAGAAATATACAAAATTTAGCAATTTTTGGGAACTTTTTTTTTATATATATACATGCAATTGAAGTTCAAAGGACAACTTTTCTTCGTAGACTTATGAAATATGAGAATTTTGTCTTACCTTTTTTTAATTAGCTATATCATGAATACGGACGCGACATCACGGACGCGACAAATTTTTCCAAGGGGAATAAAACACAGTAATGATGTTCATTATAACACTTCAACTTTTAATCAAAATAACACATAACAAGTTAAATTCAAGTAACATAACAGTAATAAATAAGGGAAAATAAAGTTACAAGTTTTTAGTGTGGTTTATTTTAATTTTCTTCTTTGATGAATAAGCGGTTCGAGCTACTTCAATAAATTGACTGTCGAAATATGAAAACCAATGCAAACTTTTAACTCCTTTGATTTTCGGAACATTTTGCCATAACTCTGACAGTTGATTAGAAAAAGCTTGAAGTTGTTCTCCAGAGATATCATATATAAAAGGTGGACTCCATAAATGTTGTTCTTAGCAAATTCATAAAAAGATTGAGCATCTTCGAGCGTGATATTTCTTGCTTTGACAATTTGCCAGACTTTTCGTTTTACTACGGCACCTACCCCGTCTACAGCACCTTTGCCATGTGAAGTGGCGAAAAAGTTCCACTCCAATATTCCGCAATTAAATTCTGCTGCGAGTCTAGGAATACTAGAAAGAATAAATTTGTTTTTGAATTGGCAACTGCTCCCATCTGAAAAAATATAAATGCTTGTAATTCTTTCGTATTGTTTTTGTAATGTGTTCACAATTTTTGAAATAAAGCAATAAACATCGAATTTATTGTGAGTCAATTCATCGCTGATAACAGCAAACGACTTAGTTTCACCAGGAACTCAAGCAGATTACTTGAGCTGTGTAAGGATTTAGAAATCATTTTTAAGAAACTGTAATTAAATCAACAAACCGAACTCAGAGAAACCAACGCACCACCGCATGTGAGAATGCGTTGGTATGCGGTGTTTCCATCTTTCGTTTGGATCAAACGAATGAGCGAATGATTCAAAAGGATATTTCCATTTTTCGTTTGAATCATCGACACCACCGCATTCTCATATCACTGTGAATGCGGTGGTACGAATTAATTAAAACGGATATTTGCATAGTCTGAATGAATGCTTCGTTTGCGGTGATGATACATACTCATATCCATCCTTTTGAGTAGTGGCACATATTCGCATTGCATTTTATATGAATACATATTTAGTCATAAAAATATAACCGAATGTAGGGGTACAAGTGTTTTTTTTTAGCAAGGTATGCTGTGTGACGGGATTTTTCTCATGGATTGCTCACCAATATTAGTTTCATCATATTTGTGCAGTATTCTTCATTAAACAATCGAATATTCAGAGCTTCCGGTTACGGACGCGACAAATTTTAAACACCCATAAAATTTTTTTCCGATTTTGCCGGGAACCAATTATTATATGATATTTTTCTAACGGGAACAATGCACCTATTTAAAAACTGGCAGCTACTTGCATTTGAAAAGTTTGTCCACTAATGACAACAACTAATAAGGTTTTTGAGCACGGACGCGACAATAAGATACAGGAAGAAGCAAACTAAAAAAACTTCCGTTCTTCGAACTCCACTTTCTCTCGCTTTCTCTAATACATAAGATTGTTGTTAGTAGGAAACTTTTGCATTACAAGAAAAATATAATATTACTTGAATAAGATAAAAACGCAAAGAAAAAATGTGCATATAATTCGTCAAAAGGCTCAGAAAACATTTTTTTTCTTTTACAGTAGTATATTTCGGTCAAAAATTAAAAAAAATTAAAAATTTTTTTACATTTATAAAATATAGATATTTAAGCTTTATTATTGGATAATAAAAAGTTTTTCTGAGCAATTTGAATTTTTCACTCGTGGTGGACCTTTTTTGGGAGATGCCCATATGTTTTGGATCTATTAATTATATTACGCATCAAATATGTTTATTTCAATGCTATTCTAAAATGTACAAAAAAAGGTGGTTGTACCAACAATATCAATACTGACACTTAGTGCTTTTTCCTACGAAAAAAGGCATCAGTTCACAAATAAGGGTGCCTAGAGAGGCATTGACAGACGTCTCTCCATACGTAGCATACCTTGTTAATATACCTTGGGTAGTCCCATGATACAATTATAAAGGTAGTGTATTCCCGATAGGCACTCTCGCAAAAGCTGTCAACTCGATGCCTTTTTGAATTTGAAATGAAAAATAATGTTGCTTTTTTCGTTTGCTTACGTGCACATGTATTGATAGGCACACGAAAAAAAAATTTGTTTCAATTAGATCTTTCAAAAATGCCGAAATCAAGCTGCACGCTGTGCCATAAATCGTGGGCAAATAGTAATATATGTATGTGTGTTATTTTTTTTTAATCACAATATGTCCATCTAAAGGTCCATAACTTATCTTGTCTTATCACTTACAGGGCATTTTAAAGTACGAATTTTTCCCCTATTTGCGAAAATTTCCCCATCATTATAAGCAACACTCTGTATAAGGCATTGTCATTCTGCCTTTCTCCCGGAATACACTACCTTTATAATTGTATCATGGGTAATCCTAAGTGATGAGGCTGTCATCTAACTCCGCTTAGGAAAGTCGCCTCCGTTATTTCGAGCTACCGCTCGTAGCGCCATCTGTTGTGTGAGGAGGTTACAGCAGAATGGTTGGGGACCTCGCTAGATCAATTTGGTGCGCTGTTTTCGCAATTGTCCCTTGCAGGCGTCGCTATTGCACCGTGTAGCTGTAAAATTTGTTTTCTTTTTACAATCGCACAGCGCATAATTGCGCGTAATATTGCGTGGGAGTGAATGGGATAGGAGTAACTTGAATCATTGAACTTGGGTAAGTCGCAGGGTTTTTAGGAGAATTTAGCGAACAGGAAAAATCTGAAAAATTGGTTGTTAAAGTGCGGGGACCGTGCACGCGGTGGGAGTTGAACCCACGACCTCTGGGATGACAGTTTAGTGCACTCACGCTAGGCTATCGAGGCTGCACTCCGCCATAGCCCTCAATTATGTTCTTGGTGATTGTGTTATAATTAATTAGTTTCCTGTGAGTTTTTTCCATTTCCGTCAAAGGATTCACTAAAACAGTAAATATCAATATTGTTTGTGTGAAGAAAGTATTATATCGAATCAATATTAGCTTTTAATGTTTGGCAGTTATACTTTAAGATTTTCATTATGTAGAGGAGAAGGATTCATCAACAATAAATTGGCAGTCCTTGTTTATTATATATCTATTAAATTCATCTTTTAGTTTACTTATATCTTTAATAAGAACACTGTTGCTACTTCCTGACAGATTGTAGGTGATTTTGAAAATATGAGACAGGATTTTTTCCAGTTGAGAAACCAATCCTTTTTGATATTCCGGCTTGTCGTTTGAGGTTTGAAGGCCTTCATTGGTTCTCGACTCTTTGGAGTGCTTAGGAGTACCTTGCTAAAATGTTTCCTTGTCAATCTCCTGTTGACTATGGTGTCAGTATTAACGTCGGCTGTAGTTTCTCTGGTAAGTGGAGGGAAATTGATGTCGTCACACTCTAAGATATCGAGTCTATTGTTTCTGACTGGATAATATACTTCCATAACCTCTTTCCTGGATAGTTTTTTAACCGTTTTAATATGATTAATATCATTTTCTCTTTTCCAAATCGGACAGCTGTCTCTGTAAGTTGAATCGTGCGCTGTATCGCCACAGAGGATACACTTTTTCCTCTGGCACTTCCCTTCTTTACATTCTTGGTCCCCACAATAAATGCAGCGCTTCTTGGATTTGCAACCTAGTTGCGTATGGCCAATCGTCCGCAATTTCTGCATTGCCTTAGACTAGGTATGAAGTATTCGACCTTTAGTCTTGTGTAATCTATCACTATGGCATTAGGAATATCTTTTCCTTGAAAACCTATTTTTACAGTTGTGGTTGGTGCATATGAACTCATTTCTGAGTCCTTACGTGTGAAACGCTTCTCCTAAGTTATTGGGCAAGTTGCTTTGGCATTATTTTTAATATACTCCTCAGTATAGACTATTGGTATCCCACGAACTACTCCATAGGTTTCCATGGAGGATGGCATGTAGGTTTTTATTCTGCAGTTTCTTATCGCCTACAAAGAGGTTAACCGCCAGGGCACTTTTAAATGACACTTTGTATAGTGTTTTTCCCACTGCTTTGATAGAATCAACGCTTTTCAGATTCATGTCTTTTATTTGCCTATATATATATTTGCCTGTATGGCAGTGCACCTAGATGCATCTACCAGGACAAAAATGTTGCCGTTAAAATCTGGTGGGTATGTTACTACATCGTCTGCCTTGGTGGCAGGCGTCGAAGAGGAATTTCCTACACTAACATCAAACTCATAAGTAATCATTTCGTTTTGAGGAAGCTGAACATCCTCATCAATTGTCCTTTTATTTTGAGAACATTTTCCTACAAGGTGGACCACGCCTTTGGTAACACTTACCAATTGAGAGTCTTCCATAGACTTGAGCAGCTCCACATCATCAACCCTTTTTAGTCTCTTCGGCTTCCTGGCGTTAAATGAGCTAATGTTGAGCAAATTCCTCGAAACGGTCTGCCGATGACGCCGCCGCCGTACCCGGCGTCGGCTGCGCCATAGCGGCTGAACTTTTCGCTTTAATTATGGGTGCCAAATTCGCGGTTGAAGCACAAACAGACAAACACCCAGGAAATTCCTAAGTAGCTTGTCAGGCAGGCACAGAGTCACAGAGTAACTGCTTAGTTGGAACACTGGTTTTAGTAACGCTAGAGATTTACGAAGAGCACACAGGCAAAAACGTCCGCACACCACCAAGTTCGAAATTATTGTGTATTATTCAGGGTTATTTATTTTAGCATTATGACAAAAAAAATCAACAAGTTTTTTAAAAATGGTGAGACGCTATTGCATGTGCAAAAAAAAACATGCATTTGGTATTGTTTCAAAATATTTTTGTGACAAAATAGCCTTCTACGATCGTAAAACTTCGAACGGAAATTGAAACACACCATAATTCGGTCTTGAGTCTTTTTCTTTACTTTTTTTAACATTTGAATAAATTATAAATGTATTATGCAGAATTCACTCCTGTGTGAAAGTACTTTAAGTACCAAAAAATGTTCTCATATTTTCTTATTTATAAATATGTTTAATATGTTTACTACTTTGCTTAGTTGACTATTTGCCTGACTTCTACTAGGAAGCTTTTCAGTTTTTTCATAAACGCAAATTTTTATAATGCAAATTCAAGTCTTCATTTCGCTTTACACAATATACACGTGTTAAGTATTGCAAGTCTGTAACTTAAGCGCGGGGAACAGCTTGCGCTGCTTTCTTCTCATTGCGCGCCTTCTCCCAGTTGGAGACGGAAGTTAATGGATAGCACAGGAAGGCTGACAGCAGAATCAAGCTACCAGCAAAATAGAATGACACATCGTAGCTTCCAGTCATATCGAAGAGTGCGCCTGAAAGTAGATTACAGAACTTACATTAGTCATCTATTCTAACGGCCAATTCGCTTTATTCTCCTAAGCTGCATTAAACAACGATGCGTCAGTGATGGAATTTGGGCCCAAGAGTATCGTATCAAACATCAGCATAGGAGTGTACCATATTCAAGCAAATTATATCAATTTTTTCAAAGCTCCGAATTAAGTGAAATGCTAATTTAATAACATATTTATTAATGAACAGTTTAAAAGTTGTATTCGAAACTAAAATGTATGTTTAACCTTTTCGACCCCGAATTCTACCCTGTGTCTCGATATTACTTTTTGGTATTTTAATTATGAAACACTTGCCTAAGAAGTGCGCACATGACATTTGAAGTCGCCACGCCTCTTAGTTAGAGTTCTAGAGCTAGTTTACTTTTGAACAATTTTAGCTTAAAACGGGTTAAATAAATTTTGTATCAATATTTTTTGATTACAAAAAAATTATTTAATATTTATGGAATAATACAAAATTATGACTTTTTGATTTTATTTAACCATTATTAAAGAAAGAGGGTTTTGATCAAACGCGCCCAATTCGTAGACTTCAATTAGAACACAAACTTTCCCTAACATCGCTGCAAATTATTGGAAATTATTTTGGGGATAACAGTAAAATTTTTGTAATTTGTTTTGAATTCACTTCTAAAAATATTAATTTGTTGGTGCCTACTTAAATTAAACCCATAAATCAATCGTAGCTTTTGCTATTAGATGACAAATAGGTGAAGTTGCTCTCAGGCAACTTTGGGGTCGAAAGGGTTAACAACACATGAAATTCACTTCTAATTTAAGCAAGAAACATATATATAAGTACATTTGCGTAGGATAAGTCAGTAGGAAGCTTAAAATTATAACAACATTTATTACTGGCTTTTAAGAAATCTTTCGTTTGTATTAAGGACGAATCAGTACTTAATTGTAAACGGTTTCGGTTTGCTTTTGATTAAATTTTGTACAAGGAATACGCGCTCTTCACTGGCTGAAGAGTGGGGAATAGAGAAAATACCTTTAACAACTCTTAAAATGTTTTTGAAAAGAGGCTCGTTTGACTCATTTTTTAGGCAACAAACTTTTTCCCAAAATTCAGTAATTCCAACGTTTTAAAACACTTTAGTTCCTCATATTCTGATAGTGACCTATACTCATCGTTAATTTCTTCGAGATATTTAATCTGTTTGGAAAAAGCTTGGAAACATTGGTACAACAGTATTTGTTTTACCCGGCAAGACATGCTCGAGTGAAAACTTTGGCTGAAAGTTTAATATTTCATTATTAAAGTTAACTCTGTTTCTTAAAGAATAAAGAAACTTTATGTAAAAACTCAAGACATTTTCTTTAAATTTTGAAACATCTTCATCAGATATAACCCCTAAGCCAATTAACAAATCTACTCAAACTCCACTTAATAAATAATAATAATAATAATAATACTCAAACTCCACAATGCACATCACCAACAGGTAATTGATATTGAAATTTATGTCGTACATATCTTTACCATCAATTACATGGTGAAACAAATATGCAATTCTTGGAAGAAATGTGTGAATTCGTGCGTCTTCTGATTGCATTGAAGATGGTAATATGACAAAAACTATTCATAACTTTTTAGAAATGTTAAGCTATGTCACCAATTTTCCTTTTAAGGTTGCCAAACAATTTGCAAAAATGTTTGTTTTTAGTGCTAAACGGCAATAAAAATGTTTCTTTTCGTTACTCGACCAGTGTGTACCAAAAGCGACGCCTGTGTACCAACGTACTTTTTAAACTGTGATTGTATTAAAAAAGTACAATAGTATAAAGAATTCCATCACTGCGATGCGTGCCTATTTTAACTGTCATGCCGACAGTTGTCCAAATTGGACCAAAAGTTGGCCTTGGGGCCGCTTTTGTTTGATTTTTGTAAAAAATTGTGTAGAAAAGCTAACTGTTTGAATGTTGTCGCAAAAATTATGATAACACTGTCTACAAATCGAAAGAAGTTCGATATAAAAATTATTAAATTAATGTGTTAAATTATTATTTGTTTTAAACAAACATTATTGTTCTATTTTGGGCCTTTTTTTAGCAAACTTAGGGTGCTTAAAATTGTAGTTGAGTTGACACCTTGCTCTGAGTTTGCACCAAGCACGTTTCATGTAGGTAGCTCGAATGTCTAGTAGGTTGCTAAATTTATATTTGGCCTGGTGATAAGAATATTCCACTGGCGTTTGGAAGCTCTTAAGGTCATGCAGTACTTTTATCGTCATGCACTGATAAGGTTTTTGATTATACTGTGAACAAATATTAATAAAAATTTTTTGAATAAGGACACTGTCATCCTACACACACAAATAGTAAACAAACCCCTTCACTACACATACATATGTATATTTAAATTTTTACATGGACACGTACGCACGTAACTGATTGTAAAAAGATTTGTAAGAATTACTATTGTTACCCTCTCTCTTACATTCAAGCACAATAACAACAAGATCGTACAGTATACCTTTCTCATCGTGTGCGCAGAATTGTTCAGTTACTTTACTACGTTAAGATTTCCTACAACACATAGGAATATTTCAGATAATTCATTAAATTAAATCCTTTGTACAAAGAACAAATACAATATTATAAAATATTTACAAAAATAGAAACACTTTTAGAAACACGTAAAAAATTTATTTTCCGTAATTTTAGTAGGATTTTGAATCATTACATTAGTCACCTGACTGAAAATCGACAACACTTGTCAAAAAACTGAGGCTCAGATCTGAAGGGGTTTTTTTTTTATATACGAGCCAATGCGCAGGGGATACCCCTATTAATGCGAGGTATTGCATTGGTTCAGGAAGGATCTAGAGGTTAGGAGATAGGGTTTGGAGTGAAGAAGTTATGGACTCCTATTTTGAACCCATGAAGATCATAGGTGCTGGGGCAAATATCTGCAGGGAGACCATTCCACAATTGCGCAGTACGGGCCAGAAACCAACTCTCTTTGTAATACGTAGTGCGCTGGAACATCATGTCAACGTGGAATGAATGGGCGCCAGTGTTCAAACGGGTTGTCTGGGGTTCGAACGGGACTCCCCGGAGCCATGGCATTATATTGCTTATCTCCTCCCAACAATTACTGAAAAGGTCTCTGTAAAATAAGGCAACGCATGCCACGTTTCGACGATGCTGCAAGTAGTCACTAATGGAATTAATTTTAATTTAATTAATTAAAAGCTATTTTTGGTCGGTTATTAGTGGTGTAAATTATGCGGAGATCTGACGAAGTGAAATTTTTTTTGCACCGCTTTAGAAAGTCGAGGGACTTGGCTGCTTCTTTCGACACGCCAACGATCATCAACTGTGATCGACGTTCCTAAGCGGCGTTAGATGGCAGCCCCATCACTTACTACAACCTGCGGTAGGCCAATCAGCTGCCCTGGCAGAACAACACAACCAATTAACGTAACCAAGACAAGGCATATTCTTGTAGAGGCCCTATGCTCCAGAGAGGAGTGAACAAGGAAAACAAATACTCGTAACAACTGCAGAATTATGAATAATGACTTTTCATCAAAGGGCCTACTTGAAAGTTTAGGTGTTGTAAGACAAAGTTATCATCAAGTATTTAAGTCAACGAAACGTATACACTATTACGATTTTTAAACTAATTCTTCAGTCTAGAATGTTCGCAAGAACACATCCGCCCGCAGGCCGGCATTTTATACCTATTATATTTTATACCGAACATACACAAAATAAAATCACACGTCCGTTTAAGCGAGTAGGGTGGCAAGTTGTAATTACCTGCGATTGGGCTCCCAATTGCGGCTGCAAGACCTTGAAACAGCATCAGGAAACCAAAGGCGTTAGTTAGTTTTTCCAGGCCGATCAACTCCACAGCGATTAGTGAACGCAGCGCTGAGAAGCAGGCAATGCAAATGCCGAAAAATATGGCGAAGGTCCACTGTGATGCGTCGTTGATCACAATACCGCTGCACATGGTCGCTATTCCGCCAGCGGTAATAGCGATATTATTTAGCCACAGTGGCTTAATGCTTGGGATCGAGCTTAGGGAGCCGCACACCACCCTAGCAACCGTGTTTACCAATCCAATGCCAGAGACAACGTTTAGCGCCGCTGATTTCTCCATGCCGGCCAACTCTGCACGACGCACCAGGAAAGTGAACGGCACAAAGAAGCCCATCATTGTAAGGAATCCGCTGAAGGACAGCAGCATGAACGATGGCGATTTTAGTAGAGAAGTATCCAACATGGTTGACAATGTACGACGAACGGCCTCCGGACAGAGACGACAGCCTTTTTGGCGCTCCTCGAGCAAATCCTGCTTGGTAGGGAGGCGGGTGACCGACATGTGATAGGCGAGTGAAGTTTGTGATTGGTATTGCGGGATGCGGGTGAGCGATCCCGTGAAGAAAATATCGTCTCGGTACATAGGTCTCGATGTGCTGGTAGGAACAGCATCCTGCGATCCGACGGCACTGCGCTTGCCCATGATGTCGTAGGGGCGCCTGCCGGACACGGTATGTCTGCGCGCTTGCACTATCACCGGTTTCGGCTCGGTCTCCAACAGATTCTCGTTCTCGGTTTCCTCTTCGTTCTCGCCGACGGTGGTCAGTTCCTTGTTGATATTAAAAGTAAGTGTTGGCTGCGGCTGTGGTTCGCCGTTAGGCGTTGTGGGCTGGGATTTGCGTAGGGTTTTCAACTCCGTGCCTTTGCCGGAAGTGTTGGATAGGCGGCGCTCCAGGTTGGCACCCCGGAATACCTCGGCAGCAGTCGGATAGTGGTGCTTGGGCGATTGACCCATGTACGTGTTGTGTGCTGAGTTGGGCATTGAGTAAGCGAAGCGTCCTTCAGGCAGGGGCTTGGTGAAAGCAGGCGTCTGCAGTTGTGGTTTCGGAGCAATCACATTCCCATGGCCGTTGGTCTTGGCTTCATTCTCATGGTCGGTTTCATTCGAATCATTGTTGACCGCCAATGTGATTGGCTGGATGGGCCTGTAGGCGAGGCCGAAGAAAGCGCACAAAACGATAATGCCGCCTTGGATGGCCAGCGTTCCACGCCACCCATATTTCACAAGGAGCATATTGGTGAGTGGTGCAAACACAAAGGTGCCAACACCAGAACCGCACAAAGCCACTCCAGTTGCCAGTGCACGCCACTTCTCAAAATAGAAGCCAATAATGACCACGGACGGAATGTAGACCATACAAAATCCAATTCCCGCCAGGATTCCATAAGTAAGGAATAGGAATTCAATACTGGTCGCATAATAGGAGACTCCGAAACAGGCAGCTGCAAATAGGGCTCCTGTCATTGCCACTGGGCGGAAACCAAAACGATTGGCCAAGGCACTTACAAATGGTCCAGCCATCAAGTAGCAGCCGCTGAGCAGCGATGACACGAGCGCCACATACCCCTTCGACACGTTAAAGTCCTCAAGTAGCAATTCTTGAATTAGGCCAGAGCAAAAAACAATGCCATCGATCACGGTGCAGCACAGAAACGACGCCACCATCACAACCCACGCCCAGCCGCTGTCAGGCGGAACAACGACCGCAGCGGCAGAATGGTCAATCTCGTAGTCCTCGTCCATTTCATTGAGCGGGTCCGAGACAGCGGCACCCTCATCCCGATGTTTGAGATTTTGTGATGCCATTTATTCTGGAAAAGAAAAGTTCAAACATTCAATGATTTGCTAATAACAAACTCCGATGTGTAGGAACATTCTGCTCTGCCGGCCCGCCGCACTTGCACACATTTATTATATGTATCTATATATTTTATATTATTGTACTAATGTACAGTGGCGCATACAGGGGGGTTGGGGGTTCAACCGCGCTCCCAAATTCAAAACTTGCTGGTGCAAAATATAGTTTCAAATGGAATCGAGCTTAAAAGTTTTACGCAGAAGCCCCCCAAAATGAAATCGTGTGCGCGCCACTGTATAAATATACATATATGCATATGCATACATATATGTATGTTTCGTATATATTATATTTATGTATATGTGAATACTAATGTAATATATAATATAATGTACTTATGTACAACTAGCAGTATTAGCTTCTTATATTACTTGGGCCTGTTTATGTGTGAAGTTAAAAAAATGTTCTTTCAAATTTAAAAATGTTCACGATCATTCACATTTTCTTAAATGCTGAAGGCAACATTTACGATTCACATTTTCGGAATTCAAGGAAAAAATTGCTAGCAAAATGTTAAAATTTTCAAAAATAAAATATATACTTAGTTAATTTTTTTCTTGTACATAGATACAGATGCATACTTTTTATGTGTAGGTATACTAAAAGTATTTGGTTCAACTTTTCAAATCTACATTGGCTTTTTTGTTTTTAATTGTCGATGGATTTTTAATTACATCATCAAATCATAATTTAAAATGCGATTTCAGCATCCTTGACGAAATACTCTCCATCGTGCTTGAAATTGTATTTTCTAAATCCTTATTAAAATTAATTAAATAAATTTGGCTAATTAATGATTTTTTATTATTAAAGTATGCATTCTTTACTATTCTTAATACTTTCAGAAAATACTATGTCTGTTTGTAACATGCCGCTCACATCCCTTCTATAACCTAACGTAACTTACATATGTCTGAATGCTGATATAATTGTCTAACAATTTCTTAAATATTAATGTTTTGCACATTATTTAAGGGTTAAGTTCTGTCTTGTGAGGGTCGCTTACTTTTTAGTGACTGAACTAAATTAGCGAAAATAATTGCCAAATGACGTTCTTGTAACGCATGGGAAGCCTTACACGAATGCCAATCTTATTTGACGCTTGCAAAGCTGTTGAATTTTTCTTATCCCACATGGAAATTATTGACGTGCATTGTTGTACCAACAAATACAAGGCGCATTCATAATACTTGTGTATGCATGTATAGTTGTAGTTATGTTGGCATGGGGAAGTACATAGAGGATAGTTTTCCATACTTAACCCAAGACACTTTTCGGATGCGATTTCTTCTGCTATTTGTGGCACATATTTTTAAATAGAAACCTAATTTCCATACAAGTGTCTTTGAACAACGCACTGGCGAGAAAATTCTCGAGACAATCAACTGTTGCGTTTTGGAACGACGATATTTCCGGCAAAGGCTTGGCTGGTGTTGGCAGTTGATTCGTCTCAATTGGCAAATTCAAATGTTATTGCTGTCAATATTTGATGTAATGGAAGAGGAGGCCTTTAAAGCGTTCCCAAGAATTAGCAGATCTGCGAGTGCAGAAGATGTTGAAGACCGTTGGCCGTTTGTTATGTTTTTTTTTTGGGGTGCACACCGTTTTAATGGTTATCATTGAGTTGTCCTCATTGCTGTCTCAAAAAATTCGAGGTTATTTATAGTATAACATGCGACGATTTCGTTGTATTTAAAACAGCACAGATATGTGTTTTTGATTATGCACGACCAACGACTACTCGCACAACATCTGAAATGTATGTAAATGCTTTGGATACGAAAGAAAGTAAAACCAACGCGAAATGCGGTTTTTTGCTGCAGAAAAATGCGCTAAATCAAAGACATTGAAAGAAATAATAAAAATGTACACAAAAACTTAAAAAAAAAACCAAATGGTGATGTGGCATAAATGACAGCAAGTCAACGGACTAACTCTATGCGAATGGGATTAAAAAATATTCGAAATATCTTTAGATTTAAATATACGTGAATACATTTGCCAATGTAAATATGTAAATATGTAAAGTTATTAATTGCTGTGAATTTTTTTAAAATTAAACCAGGTACATTCTGCAATGGCTTTGGAAGGAAGAAGAGATTCCTTGTCTATGAAAACTGTTGCCGTTATATATATATACTAGTGTTCGACCGAATATTCGGTTTCGATTTCGGCCCAAATAATTGGTTTCGGTTTCAGTTTCGGCCAAAAAATGGCTGAACGGCCGAAACCGAAACTTTCTGGAATATTTTTTACATTTTATTGTGTAGCGAGTGAACAGCTACTTAGTGCAGCCGAGCAGATATATAGTGAAAGGATGATGCACCAATGTAAATAAACTTCTTTTTTAGAATATAATAATAATAATAAATTTTTTCATTTTGAATATTAGCGAGTAAGGTACGAAAGGGTGATTTTTTTATGTTTATGTTTTTAAAAAATGAATTAATGAATTAATTTAAAAAATGAATTATTAATAAGTATTTAGTTATGTTATGTTTGTTTGTTCTTTATTTACTTAAAGTAAAATTCGTTTGTTGAAAAATGGTGATTTTGATGCTTGATGTGGTGATTTTTATTTCAACTAGAAAGTTTCGGTTTCGGCCGAATTAAAAAAAAAACCGAAACTCGGTTTCGGTTTCGGCCCAAAAAAGTGGTTTCGGTCAGACACTAATATATACCGTTATATATATATATATGTTCCAGAAGCAAACTTGTTTGTTTGACCACTTTTGTTTTTGGTTTTTTTTGTTTGTGAGTATATTTGTTTTATTGCTAGTTTTCAGATTAATTAGAGTTGATTTCAAACACGAGCTAACAAACTTCACTGTAATTACTAACAGCGGAAGGATTTAACTTATTTGCGGAAATGTTTCACTCGATCATTTTATCCCTCATATACATATACCAGATTTTGTTATAAGCTTTTGTTATAAGCAAGTTTATTTTCATGCTCCTTAGGCAGCGTTTTTCGCTAAACATCTTATAAAATATTGAACATAATAAACATATTTGCTTGCAGCCTCTTTTAAGTGTCTCAATAAAACACAAAACAATGGGCGTACTATAAAAAGAGTATAGGTGTATACGAAAGTTCAATCGACAGCTTATTATTTCGACAGATTATCACATAGGTGAATACTTTTTAAATACGGCGCAGAACTCGGAATATCTTATAGGTACATATATTACTTGCATTTCTGTAGGTAATAAGAACGATTGCAGCTATATAAAGTACTGCGGCAAAAATGTGTTGACAATACTTTATTATTCAAAGGAGAATAAACAAAGCTAAGTCCCAATGACCTGCCTTAGTTTCATTCCCCCCAAATATACTTAAATATTATATTTAAAAGAAAAATCAAAACTGAATTTTGTGAAGGTATTTGAGCAGGTATATTTCCTGTACAGCTCTATCCTTCTGTTATTCTCCGATCATCGCCCTACACATTCCCGGAAGAAATGGCGTGCGGTCACAAATGAAAGAAGAAAAACAATTCAAAGATGCATACATACGTATTAGGGATTGCAATCCCGGGATCCCGAAATCCCGGGAATCCGTCAAAATCCCGGGCTTATCTCTAATTTACACCAGTGTGACTTGTAATATTCACAATACACAGAGAAATGGGTGCAAATAAGGTGAGGTTTAAAGCTATAATTTTATTATTATTATAATAATAATATTACTCACACCTAAATTGACTTATTTTGAAATAGCGGAAACCGTGTCCAAAACTTCCAAATAGTATATGAAGATTTACCTACTACAATTTCATTTTGTAAAACTGGTCCGGGATTGCAATCCCTAATACGTATGTATGTGGGCAGTCAATTCTACAGCAATCTATTCTCTGCAAGAGGATTTGCTACATTTGTGTCATTCAATTTGCGTCTTAAAAACATTTTGAACATTCACGACAAGAGTCACGTTGAATGGCGAACACGGAACGTAGGAAATCAGCAGTGTGAGATGGTGCGTTCTCATACCGCGGCTGGCATCAGTTGGTGCCTTGGAAGCCACAAGTTAAACTATTATGTTTACCTCCATTTCGTAAAGTCTTGCTATATAGTATTTCCCAAATAAGTGTGTTATTGTGTGCATTCATTCGGTTTGCAACACATGCAATCAAGTTTTAAAGTCTAATGACCTGCAGAATTGAAAACCGCGAAGTTCATTTGTTGTTTTCACTCTTTGTTTGCTGCAGTGTTGCACCAAAGCATACGTTGCTGATAAGGGAGCGTCAACGCAACAGCTAAGTATGCAATGCACAGTCGGTACTTAGCGTTACTGACACTACATTTTGCAGCTAGGAGTAATTTTCAAACGATTCTAAGCTATTTTTCTCAAAATTCGTATGTTGCAGAACCCTGTCGTGGTTATAAGCCTCTGTAAGTACACACGTACGAGTACATGCCCGTACTTATATGCACACATGTGGTACGCTTGATAATCGCCAGGCCATGGCGATGGCAATGGGCGCCCAACGATAGAAACGCAATGGCAGCATTCGCACATATAGGGCTATAAAGAGTCACTTGTCTGGAGAGAGACCTGTCTGGATTCTCAAGTTTTGAGTGCGATAATTCAAATAATCTTTTCGTAAAATTTATAGCACCTCTCACTTATAGCCGGTGTCGCGAACCAAGTTAGCAACAAGCTACAATGTACAGACCTATAATATATACATATACATATGTATGCATGTACAATGTGTTTTTTGCATGCAAACATACATTTGTCGGTAAGTAGCTAGTTCGCAGAGTTAAGTACGAGATAAAGAGATGCACTGTGTTGTTTATGTACATATGTATGTATGTAAATAGGTTAATAAATCGGCCTGTGTTAATATCAACCGCTATATTAGTAAGAGCTGCCGTGCGCTTGCACGCAAATTGAACAATGTGACACTATACGGTACGAAATACATATGCATATATATACATACCCGCACATATACAAGTACAATAGTACATATGTACTATCGGAAGCAACACCCATTGATTTCGTCAATAAGGAAGCAAACGGTAGCAGATGCAAATTTAACAAATTTTTTATCGAAAATTCGAAAAGGCAATTTAATATGTACGGCACCTATGTTCGTCTATATATGTATGTATGTATGTACTTACTCATACATGTTCATAAATATTTATGAGCGTTTTGAATATGAATACTGATTTCATATGATCTCCTTCTCTAATTTTAATTATTCCGCGGTTACAAAAAGGCTGGAATTGTGTATTTAACAAGCAAATTGAGATGATTACCTACTTGCGAGATTACCAAATAAATCGTATGGGAAAACAAAGCGATAGGTTATCTTCATGTGTCGCCATAATCAGCATTTAAAGTTCTCGCATTTTGTTATACGAGCTCTACGGTAATGTTAGTAGTGGCAGAGGCACACACTTACTCCTATTATAATGAATTTTAGTCCCAGTGAACACACAATTTCCATTTAGAATAAACTTACAACAAGGTTTCACATGCGAGCATTTCATTTGGATTAAGCTTGCAAAATGCTTGAAGCCAATTATTAGGCAAACTAAATTGTCCCTGGTGAAAAACTTACTTCTACAAACTTAATGCAAACATATTAGGCTAACTTTCAGTATGCGAACATATTGCAAACGCTTATTATAAGCTTATATTGAACATATTACAACATTGGGAAGGTTTGGAACAAATTTGGAAAACACTTGGGCATGTAAGTTTCAAATATATTTATTCGTTAAAAATATGTTTGGAGAATATTTGTGTTTGTAAGCTTGGAAAACGTTTGCTAACACACAAGCAATTTGCTTCCAAACGCGTTTGCCTTCTTGTTCGCTGGAAGTAGATTGGACGCGCACACACACATATGCACATGTTTCAAAAATATACATGCGTATATATGCCGCATGAATCGGTTCGTATTTGCATACTCTTGAACATAACATAACCATGATCAAAATTTGTATACATATTTACATGTGTGTGAAAACGATCATGAACGTGTGCACTCCACCCCAAATTTTTGAAGTTTTTTTTTGCACACGATGAAATGGTATTTTGTGCATACATCATGAATTCGTCCGAAAAGAGCAAGACGTTTCGAGTCTTCATTAATACAGACACTACGGTGTTAATCTCTGGCAAACGTCTGAGCGGAAAATTGCCTATGAAAAAAAGCTCCCAACTCGCCGTTCGGAATCGGCATAAAACTGTAGGTCCCTTCTCACCCTGTACAAATTTGCACGCACAACACGGATGGTTGCGGGTAGCTAGGCCTTAGTCTCGTAATCGGGCTGTCGTGTCAGTCAGTTATTAAAAATTATTACGGTGTTAATCTCTAGATTAAAAATCATAGAATGGTGAATAATATCAGATAATAATTACGCACTATATTCATAAATTGTACTTAGTTATTCAGTTCGTTCCGAATGATAACTCCAACATAATGCATAATGCTTTAGAACCTATTAAATACCATACCGAGCATATTTATATCTTTACCCACAAAAACATTTTTGGAGAGAAATGAAAACTTGATCAAATTGTTTTTCTTATTTTTTCCTTTGTACATAACAAAGGGTTCAATATTATATAATAAAATATGAGAGTAGTTAAGTGTTGGAATTATTTTACGGTACTTAATACTTAAAAAAGTACCACAGATTCGCCAGAGTTATGAATGACAGCTCAAAGATCAATTGATAATATACTACTGTGTCCAAAAAATAAGGTGACATTGTATTTATTTTGAAAATTCTTTATTTATTCTTCCAAATCAATTTCATCCCCTTCAAAGTAATCCCCTCCCGATGCAATGCACTTATGCCAACGGATTTTCCAATCTTCGAAACACTGATTGTAGTCACTTTCCGGGATGGCCTTCAGTTCCGTCTTCGCTGCGGCTTGAATCTCCTCTATCGTATCAAAACGGTGTCCCCGGAGCGGTCTTTTGAGCTTACTGAACAGCCAGAAGTCGCACGGCGCCAGATCAGGTGAATACGGTGGTTGCGGAACGATATGGGTTGAGTTTTTGGCGAAATGATCACGAATAACGAGTGCAGTATTATCGTGGTGTAAAAACCAAGAATTGTCTTTCCACAATTCCGGCCTTTTTAGGCGGATAGCGTTACGCAAACGACGCATAACGTTCAAATAATATTCCTTGTTGACTGTTGACTAAAAAAAAAATAATTCTCCAAATCCTTCGACACGCGCAGTTTAAATTCAAATGTCACCTTATTTTTTGGACACAGTAGTATGTTGAAATAAGCAAAACTTATTATTCTGCGCTTTAAAAGATATGTAGAATGTTAATGATATGTATCGACGTGACCATTTCAAGAAATTACGACGAAAAGTATAAGAAACCAACGAAAAAATTACATATATCAATGATATTCCTTATACACATATACTCATGCACCAGGGGCGTACCCAAGAGGGTACCACCATGGCCTATAATGAATTAAATTTTGCAATCACTATGCGTGGTATGCATGTTCCCACATTAGCAAAAAAACATTTTCACCTTTAAACATTTAAAAGAATAATAAATTTTTTTGGTAAAACCGATAAGGTTTTTTTTAAATAACTAGTCCCCTCAGGCTCAGTACAGTTATTTACATGATCTAAAAGCATATATATTGAGTGTTTTAATAGTCGTCGGCTGGAATGTCCTTCAGGATGTCGGTACAAGCCTTTTGGATGGCTTCTACGTCCTCAAAACGCTTTTCTTTAATCGGTAAATGCATTTTTTTATAAAGTGAAAGTCGTACGATGCCGCGTCAGGTGAAAACGAAGAGTGGTTGATGGTTGAAAATCGACTTTTAATCAAAAAGTGGCAAGTGGCTATCGATGAGATGGCGTCTTTCGATAGAAAAAAGTTCAGTTAAAATGCAATAAATTTATGCTATTGAGATGCTTAACCTTCGCCTTACCAAAGATTTTTGTATACGTCCTTGACCAATACCCACCCGGATGACGCCACGCGTTTCCGCCGCTATTTTGAATAAAACTCTCAGTAAATAAATAAAAACCAGCTGACCCGGCGAACTTCGTCCCGCACGACATTTTTTGTTTTCTTATAATGAAATACGCGAGATGGCGAATCTATGGCGATGCAAATTGACGAAGAAAACCAACTAAAGGAAGAGGAGGGAGCTATCGATTAACGCAATCGAGGCCCTCAAATAAGCAATGTTACTGCTAAGCTTCAGTAAATAAATGGATTGCGTTTGAACCAGATTTAAATTATATTGGAAGGACTACGCCCCCTTATTCATAATGCTCTCTGTCGAAGGAGAAAATGGTAGGTTCGTACTAAGTGTCATTGTTGTGCGACTTATAGTTCAGCAAAATGTTTGGGTCACAAAAAATGTGCCACGCCCAGTAGAATGACTCATCTATGGGACGACGGGGTACTAACGACCACGCCCCCTCGTTAAATACTCGCCCCATTCTCTCTGTCGAAGGACATGACTTAATAGTAAGTTCGTAATGAATTTAATTGATGTGTGACTTATGGTTCCAAAGTTATTATCTGAAAATGTTCAGAATTCACGGTCAAATAAGGCAGGGATTTTCCGACTTTTCCAATAGATTTTCCGGAATTTTCTTTTCGCACGAACCTGAACTGACTTAATACGAATCCAACAAAAAAAAACCCATGAAAATAAGCCGGTCCGTTTGATCGTGAATCGCTTACACACATACAGCCACTTTCTTTTATATATATAGAAAAATAAATAATTTTTCCCATACTTCAGTATTTAGTATCTTCCTCTGGTAATAGTTCGTTTTTCGAAAAAAGGTCTAACTTCAACGATTTATTTTGCGGCTATGGGAAATATTAGACGATTTCCTTTCAAAGGGTTTATTGAACACATACTGAGATACGTAAAAAAAAATCTGTGTGAGTTTTATTCAAAATGGTGGCGGAAGCGCCTGGGATTTGGTATACAAAGTAACAAAAATAAAAAAAGAATAACATTTCCAAACAAATATTTGTTTATGTTATTGAAAACTACTTTCGAATTTGTTCAGTAAGTCGAAATCATAACTACATTGGATAAATACTCTAGCAGATATTGAACATGAAAATTAAAAAGACCACCCGGCAGGCAAGCGAAGGTTAAAGCCAATTTCAAGTTGATTTTGGCTGATCTATGATGAATTACCGCCAAGTTTTGATGGAATCTGCGGTGATCGCGAATTTCAGTTGGCTAACACATGTCCTGACAATCATTTTTAAATCGCGTGTACCACTAATGAAGTCTGCCATGGGATAAACTATCATCACCATAAACTTAGTTCATCAATTGAAATGTTTTGGGTAAAATTTTACCAAGTTTAAAGAAAGTTTGCTCTTTGCAAATTAGCATAGAACCAGTGACAAAAACATACTTTTACTTCGGACGCAATAACCACCACAAACCACCACTACCCTCTTTGAAAACTTCAGCTTACTTTAAAAAGCATGTAATACTAAATTGGCAAAATTTTTTTTAAAACCCCCCATGACACGGTGTCACACGGTGTCGCTCAAAGACAAAGTTATATGGCAAATGCCTAGGGCGGTATATTGGGAGGGGCGTACAATTTTGTACGTGAAGAAAAAATATTTAAAATGGGCGCTAAATTTCAGAAAAATATTGTCTTTAAGTAGCATTCATATAAATATTGCCACATGTTCATTATAATTTTTCATATTTCATTTCAGATTGATTTAAAAACTCAGTGCTTAGGAATTGAATGGGAATGAAGAAGCGGGTTGTTCACTGCAAAGTTCACAGTAAATGAGTAGCCAGTTGTACATGTACTAAATAAATGAAACACTACATGCATATACTAATGTAGGTGATTCACCTACAACAAATTGCTTACTGGTGCACTGAACGGCTCCAAAACTGTTGCCAATATTAATGTCGCCAAACTTGTTTTCATACAGATTGGTAGCGCAAGATCACTTCAGTATTTCGGGTATACATATTCCACACACTTAGTAAATTGCGCGTGTCTTCAAATGACTGCGTACCTTTTCGGGCTAGTAGTCCGTCTGAAAAACTAATGCCATAGTACAACCAATGCTATACGTTAATGAGATTATGAGAAGGTAACGTGCCAATGATTTAAGCACTGCGGAAACGTGGGAACTCGGGTTAGGTGTTGAAGTATGCCACTCGCAAAAGCAATGCAGTATCGCCAGTTATATAGATTTGCATGGCATAGTGATAAGACTAAATGGCAAACCCACTCAAAACACAATACACACAATATGAACGAGTATTATCGCAACTTTTATTGTATTATCATTTAACAGCAGATTATATTTATCGAATGGGTTTCCCATTGGCGCAGCTGAAGTAAGGCGTTCAAAAAGCTAATCTTTTATGAAGCAAATGACTTTGACATTTTTACTTAAAGAAAAAATCCTTATTCCTTCTTAGGAGATCATCAATTTTATATTTAAAGTAAAATGAAATTAAATCAAATTTTTGCAGTTCGTTTTAATTGAAATTAATCACACAGTAGACGCAAAGAACGAGAAGTTTGCTGTTAAATTACGTACGAAAAAAAGTCAAAAACACGTGTTTAACTATTTTTTATTTTAAGTGTTTTCACCTATTTTGAAGTCTATAGGCCCATCGGTTCATGTTTTGTATAGTCTTTCCGTATACGAACCTCAACCTAGTTAAGAAATGAGAAACACATGATGAAGTATTTTTTACTAAACGTACGTTCACCAAGTTTGAAGTCAATAGGCCAATTAATTCATGTTTTTTCACAGTTTTCATAAGAAAAAGATAAATAATAAAAACTTGTCGAATTATTTTGCATTTCAAGTGTTTTAATCAATTTTGAAGTCAATAGGCCTATCGGTTCATGTTGTTTTCATAGTCTTCCCGTATACGAACCTTAACGCATTGTTGACCCCGTTAAATTTTTATTTAAAAAAATTAAAAATACGTGTCGAATTATTTTTGATTTGGAGTGTTTTCACCAAGTTCGAAATCAATCAATCGCGTGCCTTCATACAACACCTTTACCCATGTTTTGCCCCTTTTGACCCCGAATTTCAAAAAATTCTATCTTATCTCATCTTTTTAAGTGTACCTACAGTTAACATTTCATGTTTGTAACTTTGGTAGTTTGGGCCGAGCGATGATCAATCAGTCAGGGCAAACAATTATATGTATGTATTAGGGCGGGTCAAATTGTATGGAACGATTTTTTTGATGAAGCGTATAGCAAAAACGTAATCTATAGGTGATTCTGAGAAATTTTGCTCAAGAGACCATAGCTCTAAGTCGGATTTGGAGCCCCCCAAAATTTCAAAATAGATATTTTTCAATATATACATAGAATAATTTAATTAAATTCGTCATAAAATCGGATAGAGTTATAGTAGATTTCTCAATCTGGGCTTGTTTGAAAGGTGTTTAACTTTTAACTAATAAATTCCGAATTTTCTTCGATTTTTTTCGATAATTTTTGAAGTGAAACTTCTTTACGCACGCTTGACTTGGGGAGTAAGCTGGGGAACGCGTTACGAAAAGTGTGATCGGGCGAGGCGAACGGGAGTTGAGTGGTTTACGCACGCTTGACTTGGGGAGTAAGCTGGCGAACGCGTTACGAAAAGTGTGATCGGGCGAGGCGAACGGGAGTTGAGTGGTTTACGCACGCTTGACTTGGGGAGTAAGCTGGCGAACGCGTGACGTAAGCGTTACATGAAAACATAAAATAAATTTAAATATTTGTAGAAAATTAATATATGTATATGTACATCTTCTTCTTCTTGACTGGCATACATGTACATACATGTATATATTGTACACACATATATATATATATACATACAGATGGAGCGAAAGAAGTTTCACTTCAGTCGTGTGGTCATAAGCACACTCGTTTTTTGTCCTTATTCTACAGGTATCAATACAGATTCTGAGAGGTGATAAAAATACCTTTCAAACAAGCCCAGATTGAGAAATCTACTATAACTCTATCCGATTTTATGACGAATTTAATTAAATTATTCTATGTATATATTGAAAAATATCTATTTTGAAATTTTGGGGGGCTCCAAATCCGACTTAGAGCTATGGTCTCTTGAGCAAAATTTCTCAGAATCACCTATAGATTACGTTTTTGCTATACGCTTCATCAAAAAAAAAATTAACCCGCCCTAGTATGTATATACATACACTTGGGTCTGTACGGAATTTTGTTTCGTTGACTAACGTAAATAAAGTATTGAGCCAACCAATCACTCACAAGCCTGAAGCTGAAATACACAGACCATGGCAATGACCGACAAGCCGAGAGGCTCGTCGACTTGTAGCCAACGCTCCGCTGGTCACACCAATAACCAGCCGTTCCTCATAACAATCGATTTCAATATGAACAGATCAGTTCAGTGTTCAGTTTGCGTGTAGGTAGCTGTTAACATACTCGTATTTTGCTACTTAATTCAAAATCAACTTTAGTATCCAACGGACAATAAAGTATAGCGTTTCGCTATGCACCTTAGTAACTAAAAGCCTGAGCGGTGCGCTCCCTTGGATTGCGAAATACGCGCCTCACAAAAATTAAATTGTTAATCTTGCATCACCGATCAATGTATGAATTTAATTAGTTAAGTTACGCAGTGCGAATGCGTTTAATAAAAGGCCGGCTGATAGTTATAACAAGTGATTAATGTAAAGCGCGATCGAATATAATCTAGGCCTCCGTATACACTTTTACTCGAGGGAAGGCCGAATTTGTCGAATTCCTGCATTTGATTGACTCAAAGTCAAGCATACCAACAGCGTGGTTGTTAGAGAACTCGTTGAGTAATTGCCGCTCACTGGGAATTCTAAGGTTTCACTTTTCTGCATGAGCGTACGCACCAGAAGGTAAGAGAACCCCCTTCACGGGCCTTCTGATTGTAACTGTGAGCTAACAAAGTGGCTGCAGTCAACTGTCGACATGCCCTACTGTTGCAAACATTGAACTGGAACGGCAAAGAGGGGTATTAGATGCGATGGCCCGGCCTCGTAAAGTGGTGAATGACAGGCGAACCATTGTATTTTTGCATTATTCGAAGGTGCAAAGTGTGCAGTGCATTTCGAGTGGTGCGCTACCTCAGTCAAGAACACTGTTACGCGCATTAACCACTGGCCATTACCTAACAGCGAAGAACCACGGCACGTACTCGCCAAGACAAGTGGACGAGTCCCTGCCCGAAATAGCCCCACCTTAGCCAGCGATCAGCGGCAGCCGTAGCCAACGACCAGCGTACTCGCGGACGCAGGTTCGCCGCGTGGCGCTGCGGATGCGGTGAGACGACAACTAGTCGCTCGTGTAGCGAGCGACGTGTGCCGGCCGGTTGAGTTGCGACGATTGCGATAATCGGGGCGAGGTGATTGCGACCTGAAAAGTGCTTGTGATCAGTGCGGCCAGAAGAACGTGTCTGACTGAGTGACTTGGGATGTAAGGCGCGTACCAGTAGTGATGATTGGACGGTGTTGGAGGCAGGGGTGAAGTAGTGTGCAGTGCAGTGGAGTAGATTGGAGTAGAGTAGAGTGGTATGCGTACCAAGCTTTCCGCTGAAACCGTCAAAACAGAAAACGTGCTTGGGTGCAAGCGCCTCAGATCAAGCCAGCCGGGTAGACTGACCGAGTCAGTTTGCGGGTCGAGCGAGTTGGTGGGCTGGCAGTCAATGCGCTGATAATAATTTCCATTTACCTGTGTGAATTGAATAAATAAATAAATGGCAGGCAACTAGTCGTGTTTGGTGTGGTGCTGCGGCTTTGGATGTAAATTCAAAATCAGAATGTGCTCCGTACTCCCTCTGCCGCGGCCTGTGGTCAGCGTTCGCAATGCCTGGTACTGCTGGTGATGTTAAAAATGCTGGTGCTATTGCTCGCGCTGTCGCGTGTGATATCGGTGATGGCTGTGTGCTTTACTGCAGCGCCCGCGCATGCACCAAACGGCTGTATGCATACAAGTAGGCGTCTTTCGGCCGCAACACACTGTCAGCCTTAAAGAACTCAGCGCAATATGGAAGGAAAGGCAAGCAAGCAAAAGCGGCCTCGCACTTTTACTTTGCCAGTGTTTTGCAATTTATTTATGTGGCTCTTGTTGCTTCAGTTTTAGTTTTGGCTTCTGCCCCTGTTTCTTTTTTAACTGAGTGTTTTTACCATTCAACGATTCAAGTTTTTCTGCTTTTCGCGTTTGTTTTTCGTTCAAGTATTTTTGTTGTGTTGAAAATTGTACGAAAAATCGCAAACGAATGAAACCGAACCGATGCGTGGTACGTATACAAATATTGTGTGTTTAGCTGTATGCGAAAAATATATATATCGTATGTATATATATATTTATATATAAGTATATGTGTGTATAGGTGTTATGGCCGCAGCTTGAAAGCGAAAGCTGCAAGTCGTTACTCTCGATCGATTGGAACACGCGGGGCTTATCTTCCGGCGACCGCGACCGCTTCCTCTGACTGCCTAAAGATAACTGAAGGAAATGTGCCGCTGAAATGTCGAGTACGCTCAGCGTAAGCAGCTGCGGCCCCCAATGGCACCAGCGACATAAAAACAGCAACAGCACAAGCGCCAGCAGTATAAGCTGTAGGCAATCCACAGCAAAAGTCACATAGCAAGAGCGGCAGCAGCAGCAACAGCAGCGGTAGAAACGAACGCGAAGAAAGCAAAGAACCCGATCCGAATTCGAATTGTGCTTAACTGAACTGAACAGAATGTGTTGAATGGAAATGCGCGCTGAGTTGTTTTGCTGGCAATACGACAAGCGCCGTCACTGCCGCCGTCGCCGCCACCGCCACATTATCATATTGGGCCCTGCACACCGCGCCTTCCCCTCACACAGGCGCACTATACTAACACATGGACACACATATACGATGTATGGTACACACATGCACGCAGCCAGAACAAACACCAATATCACGCTCGCCACCGTATTTGTACTATACCAGCTACGGATGGGTAGACTTGCAGCCAGATAGACCAACGCAAATGTCGACATCGTTCGCGCAAAATGTACTGCGGCACAGTAATTGCGCTAAGTAGCATTCGCAGCCACAACATGGGACATTGGCGGCATGTCACTCCCAAATCAATCGACAGCAGGCATTTCATGCTGAGCAGCAACTTTTCCATACATTGCCGGCCGCAAATGAAGCTGATTCGGCGCGCGACTGCCACAAATTCTCATTTACAGGCCCACAGCTACGTTTCGGTATACTGCAAGTTTGATTGCAATAACTATTCTCTGCACGGTTAAAAGGCAGCCGCTCTGCAAGCCTGCTCTGATAAATTCTTGATTCTCGCTACCATAATTTTGTATTTATTATTGTTATCACAGTGATTTGCCCTTTTTCCAAAATATCAAAACAATTCGACGTGGTCGCTTCTTGTTCTTGTTATCGTTATCACATGAACGATTTCGGCCCACACCAATGGGACTTAAAAAAAAATTTAGCTCATTGGAAGAATATATAGAATATTGCCGAAATTGCTGATAAGAAAGCCGCTGTGTACGAATGTGTGCTGGCACAGTTCTAAAGAGTGTATCCCAAATGATTCGCAATTCCTCCGTTGAGGGAAATTTAAAGTTTTGGACGTGTCGACCATAATTGAAGGTTAGTTGCATAAAATTGGCTGTAAATTTTAGTGAGTCATCTCATAGTTTGAATGAATCGTAATGAATTTTATGTAAAAAATGCTGAACTTTTTTCTTTTATACTTTAAACTTATGTTATACAAAACCACTAAATCGATTTATGTAAAAAAATACCAAACGATTTCTTTTGTATGGTAATAGTACGAGGGTTGCCTTTTATATTTTTTCAAAAAGTATGAAAATCCATTTTGTTATCATCAAAAATGGTTTTATTGCTTTTCAAAGTATTCTCCTTGAGAGTTTGTGTCATACAAATTGTTGTGTACCATTCAGAAATGACCGTTCTACGTTGCTCTAATGGCACAGTAGCCACATGATCAGTTTTGCCGAAGAAACAGGCGACTATTTGCTTCGATGTGCTACGTGCCCGAACAGTTGTTGGATTTGGCTCGTCTTGGAAGACCCACACGGATGATTGCTGTTTTGTTTCGGGCTAATACGCATATATCCATGATTCGTCACCTGTCACGATCTTATAAACGTCTTTCGAAGTACCGCGATCGAATTTTTCACCATTTCTTTGCACCAATCGACACGAGCCTTTTTTTGAGCGATTGTCAAATTATGCGGGATCCAACAAGAATAAATCTTTCTGACAGCTAAATGGTCATGCAATATGAAATGCACGGCCGTGGATCCAATGCCCTCAATGCTCACGGTATGTCACATGATGATCTTTCGTTATCAGTTCATGCACAGCATCGGTCATCGTGCCAGCAGGTTTCTGGCACGATGACCGATTTTGGAGGACCTTAACGAAATTCGTCCTGGAGCGAACGGCGACCACGATTGAATTCGTTAAACCAATTTTAAATTGTCTTGAGGGTTGGTGCTTTATCGCCAAATGACGTATGAAGGCGATCGAAGCACTGTTGTTGAGATAATTCACTTCGGAAATCGTAAAAAATTATTGCTCGAAAATGTTCACGAGTTAAATCCATTTTTTGACCGAGATGATTTTTTTAAGTCACTGTAAACCAGGGGCGTAGCCAAAGGGGGTTTGGGTGTCTTAACACCCCCATAGTCTATAATTATTCAACATTTTCAATCACTATGCATAATATATACGTTGCCACATTAGCAAAAAGGTCTTTAAAAAAAATATCACATTTTTTGTGCAAAATCGATTTGTTTTTTTCTTCTCAGTCTCTTTTTAGGCTCAATACAGCGATTTGCATGATCTAAATACATTTGCATGATCTAATTAGTGTTTTAGATTGTCGGCCGGGATGCCTTTCAGAATGTTGGTACAAGCCTTTTGAAAAGCTCACGGCTCCGCATCAGGTGAAAACGGGGAGTGGTTGATGGTTAAAATTCGACTTTTAGTAAAAAAATCAGCCACAAGTGTCACAAGTTAAAAAAAAGTTTACTTTGAAAAGCACGTAATACTAAATTGGTAAAAAAGCCGCCCATGACAAAGTTTTGGCAGGGACTGCTGTAAACAACACAAATAGCGCTTGAACATCAAAATGTTCTGAGTACGTTTATGGTATAAAAGTACAAACTTTCCAATGGAAATGTCAGATTTTTCAAAAACGTACTGGACCATCCCTATCGAAAAAAATGCAGCCTACGTACATAGGCTATAAAAGATTGACCACGCCCACCTTTAACCACCATAATAGTAATAAAACTCAACTATGGTATACTACTGTGTCCAAAAAATAAGGTGCCATTTGTTTTCTTCGATTATCGTGGTGTTGTGCATTATGAATTCCTTCCGCCGGGCCAAACAGTCAACAAGGAATATTATTTGAACGTTATGCGTCGTTTGCGTAACGCTATCCGCCTAAAAAGGCCGGAATTGTGGAAAGACAATTCTTGGTTTTTACACCACGATAATGCACCATCCCATACTGCACTCGTTATTCGTGATCATTTCGGCAAAAACTCAACCCATATCGTTCCGCAACCACCGTATTCACCTGATCTGGCGCCGTGCGACTTCTGGCTGTTCAGCAAGCTCAAAAGACCGCTCCGGGGACACCGTTTTGATACGATAGAGGAGATTCAAGCCGCAGCGAAGACGGAACTGAAGGCCATTCCGGAAAGTGACTACAATCAGTGTTTCGAAGATTGGAAAATCCGTTGGCATAAGTGCATTGCATCGGGAGGGGATTACTTTGAAGGGGATGAAGTTGATTTGGAAGAATAAATAAAGAATTTTCAAAATAAATACAATGTCACCTTATTTTTTTGGACACAGTAGTACTTTTGTAAGGATGGGGCACAGATAACTCATCAAGTTATCTGTGAGTACGAGGGCGGGTCAATAAGTCCGTGACTTTTTGAATGAAACACAGGTTTTTAGATAAAAAGTTATTTTATTTTTCAACGTAGTCTCCTTTGAGATCTATACACTTAGCCCAACGTTTCTCCAGTTTTTTATCCCTTCCGAAAAATATGATTTGTCGAGGTCTTCAAAATAGGCATTTGTTTGTGAGATGACTTCGTCATTGGAGGCAAATCTCTTTCCGCCGAGCCATTTCTTCAAGTTTGGGAACAAGAAATAGTCACTTGGGGCTAGATCGGGTGAATAGGCGGGATGAGGGAGCAATTCGTAGCCCAATTCATGGATTTTTGCCATGGAAACTGCACATGGGTGCACCCGTGCATTGTTGCGTTTGTGGTCGATTGTGAGAAAGCGGAAAGCTTTCTCATACCCAAATGATCATTCAAAATTGAAACGACTGAGCCATGTGAGATGCCTATGGCTTCCACAATCTCTCTCACTTTTAATCGCCGATCGGCTAAAACCATATCGTGGATTTTTTCAATTGTTTCGGATGTGGAGACCTCAACTGGGCGTCCAGAACGTTCGGCATCTTCCGTGCCACATCGGAATTCAGTAAACCACTTTTTTACCATGAAAATGGATGGTGCAGAGTCCCCATAATATTTATCAAGCTTAGCCTTGGTTTGCGTAATAGATTTTTTCCGCAAAAAATAATGCTTAATGAGCACACGAAATTCACTTTTTTCCATTTTCTTCTCAGTCAACGCGGTAGTCTGATATTAACGGCTATCAAAAACAAACTAAATGTCGCAGCTTGTTCAATTTTTGACAAGAGTCAACTGACAGATGAGAGTCAACTGACAGATGACTGTTGACGGGAGCAGTGTTGCCATTTCAATTAAGAGGCGGGAAATTCAAAAAGTCACGGACTTATTGACCCGCCCTCGTATCTTGATGAGTTATCTGTGGATGGGGTATCCAACAATTCAGCGTGTCATTATGGCAAATATAGGATACATTGAATCGGCTACGCCGACACTAAACTAGCAAATAGAAGCTACAGTACTTGTCTGCAAATCAATGTGTTTCATTGAGGTAAACATAGACTATATAAGATTGACCACATCTACCTGAGACGCCTTTTTGCCACGACCACCATAATGACAAAAATCAGCTAAGGTGTGCATTTGTAAGACGATATGGGTATTAAAGAGCTGCGCAAAAGGTTCTATTGGGCACACTTCACTACTGCACAGTACTGTACTTCAGTGTCGCGGCGACAGCAAATTCAAATGCGCAATAGTTCTATTCTGCAACAAAGCAAGCACTGCAAACCTTTTCGCTACAGCAACGACAGTGCTTGTGTTCTGTTGTGAAACAAAACATCAAAACAGAAAGCGATAATGAGTTGAAGTAACGGTAAATCATAGCAAGCACACCGAGTGAAGTAGAACTTCTACTTCACACCGCGTGAAGTAGAACTTCTACTTCACAGCGAGTGGAACAGAACTTCTACTTCACACCGAGTGAAACAGACTTAAATAAGTATCGAAAAAACATGTTTTAAACCTGCGTTTTTTTTACATTAATGTTGTTGTAATGCTTGAAATGCAGCCCAGATTCCATACAAAATACCAAAAACAAACATCAGCTACTCCGATCGTGCAAAACAAAACACCGTATGCTTGAAAATGTTCTACTTCAGTGCTTCACTTCAGTGTTGTTCTACTTCAGTGTTGTTCTACTTCCGTGTTGTTCCACTGCAGCATTGTTCTACTTCAGTGTTGTTCTACTTCAGTGTTGCTCTGCTTCAATGTTCTACTTCAGTGTTGTTCTATACTTCAAGGTGCTTGAAGTTCTATTGTCGTTTCGTGCAGTATTCGTATGAATATCAAAAGCTTTCTTCACTGCAGTGCTTGTTTTGTAGTGAAAGTGAAGAAGAGCGACAGTATTTGAAAGCACAGCGATGGCTTGCAAGTCATTTTTATAGTGCTTGCGCCGCTCTTTAATGGGTATCAAACGACTAAGCGTTTCAATAGGATAAGCATGAGTTATACGAAATTGCGAATACGCGTATCTGTCATTAGTGTAGTAGTAGTGTAGTGATAAAAATAAGTTATATAATATGTCTGAAAGGCGGTTTCGGCTTTCTGAGATTGGCCGGCCATGCTCATATGCAATGCCCGTTACTAATGAAACTCGACTATGATATTTTGGGTAAAGTAATATGGTTATTTTTTTTCTCCCTTGTCGGAACGATCTAAGAAGCGCAGCACTCAGACAATTATACATCCATTATACTACGACTTGTTGTTCCCTGTTAATATGCTTTAAATCTACCCGACTTCCGAAGAAACCTTGATAGATCCTGGGGTGCCAAGGAGTCAAGGTGGTCGCTTCTTAGCACATCAGTGCCAAACGTCTCAAACCTGATACGAGCGAACGCGGGGCAGAGACACAGGAAGTGTTCCGCCGTCTCAACGTCCTCCCCACAGGCAGGACATAGGGCTCTGTCAGATATGCGTACCATTTCCATGTGGTTTGCCCATAGAAAATGGCCCGTCATTAACCCGACCATCTGCCTGCAGTCCCTCTGCTTAGTGACAGAAGAAACTGTGAGCATCTGTCGGATATGGCGGGAAGCATAAGTTTCGTCCACCTGCAGCCACTCTCAGCCTGCCATGCTCGCTCCTGGATCATAGTGACCCATTCGTTAACAGTGGCTTTGATGGCCGCAGATGGGAGTGGCAGAACAGGCTCAGGGCCGACAAAAGCAGCCTCAGAGCCCATTCTAGCTAAGGAATCCGAGGTCTCGTTACCCGCAATTCCTGCGTGTCCCGGAACCCAGGTGAGCATCAGGTAAGCCTGGATTTGCAGGACTTGACTAGCATAGAGGTGGTTAGAGGGCTGTCCAAGACCATAAGCGCAGCTTGGCTGTTACTACAGACACAGATAGACCTGCCTTTCCACCTATTCTATATGACAAAGTTCATCGCCTTAAGTATCGCATGCACCTCTGCCTGAAACACAGATGCGCGCGAGCCTAGGGCAAAGAACCGTCCAGTCCCCGTGGATTCAACGAAGACCCCAGAGCCAGAACCTTCTTCCGTTCGGGAGCCGTCCGTGAATATACGGAAACAGTGTTTACCGGGCTCATCCTCAGGATCTGACCAAGAGTGAGCCTCAGGCAGCAACACCATGTACCGCTTTTTTAGTATGACAGTTGAAGGCATGGAGTCGAGGGGCATGGGCATGACTGTGAGGTCGATGTCGGTGCCAGCACAATTGTCCAGTACCGGACAAGCGCCATACCACTGGCCACTGTGTTTTAGTCTTCGGATAGCCTTTAGGGCCTCTCCTTGGATGAAAACATCAAGTGGAGGAAGGTTCACCAGGGCATCTAGCGATGGGCCAGAAGTAGTCGGGAAGGCTCCCGTACAACATATGGCTACAGTGCGCTGCAGTCTGGACAAGGTTCTCTTGACCCCTGCAAGAGAGAGTCTGCTCATCCAGACTACCGATGCGTAGGAGATGATGGGTCTTATCATAGCCTTGTAGATCCAGAGGATCGAGTGCTTTCGATGTCTTTAGTTCTACATGAGATTTCCAAAGGAGTTTATCATCTAGGATAACTCCCAGATATTTCACCTCTTTGGATAGCTTGATAGTGACCCCCTTGAGTGTGGGCAGATCGACTCTATCGAGCTTCCTCCTCCTGGTAAAGAGAACCATACCAGTTTTGGCGGGATTAGCAGATAGCCCGTTCGCATTACACCAGGTGTCAATCATATCCAGTGTTCTCTGCACCTTTCTGCAGATGTGAATAAGGGAAGGGCCGGTTACGAGACAGGTCACATCGTCCGCGTATGCGGGGATGAGCAGGGGATCAATCACCATGCACCAGAGCAATGGAGACAGCACCCCACCTTGAGGGCAGCCTCTATTTACACCGGATGACACCAGCAGATCGTCCTCTGCCCGCACCGTCATGACTCTTTGGGCTAGCATTGAACGTATCCAATTTACCAAAGCCCGGTCTACGCCGTGTCGGCTAGCAGCGTTACATATTCTGTCAAAAGTCGCATTGTCAAATGCGCCCTCTATATCCACAAAGATTCCCATCGCGTAGTCCCTCCTGTCGATGGCTCGCTCAATCCTACCAACCAGATTTTGCAGAGCCGACTCGCAGGATTTCCCACTTTGGTAGGCATGCTGAAATGGAGACGGAGGATGCATCTTAAGCGACTCCTTACGTATCCGTAACTCTACCAGCCGTTCGAGACTTTTTAGCATAAAGAAGTCATGCTAATAGGTCTAAAGCTCTTGGGGCTAGTATAGTCGTCCCTTCCGACCTTCGAAATGAACGCGACTCTCACCATCTTCCAAGGGCGTGGTATATAGGCCAGTGCCAGGCATGCAGTGAAGATTTTCTTCAGTGCCACAACTACTGACTCTATACCTTCCCTCAACACGATAGGATAAATGCCATCAGGACCCGGCGATTTGAAGCCGTCAAAGGATTTGGTGGCAAATCGAATGGGCAGACTCATTCGCCACAGTCCTAGCGACGTACCAGTCATGTCGAGAGGGTGTGATTGCCCTAGCAATAGTTCCATCCAAGGACGAATGTTGCTGGGCAACAATGACCTGATTTCCTGGAAAGTGAGACTCCATCAGTAGACTGAGTGTCTCACTTTTCCTCTCCGTGTAGGAGCCATCAGGTTTCCTAAGCGATCCCAGCTTCGCGGCTTGGTCCTTTTTCAGAACTTTTACCAGCCTAGCTGTGTCGCTCAAGGATTCAATGCCACTGCAGAAATCTCTAAAAGAGGCCTTCTTCGAAGCTCGAGTTAGCCTCTTATAATTGAAATGAATATGGTTACTAAATGATTTTTTTGTTATACTGGGGCACGCATAAATTATGTAAGGTTAGTCATTGGTACACCTGTTACTCCTACTACGAGGGACGTAGCTAAGGGCCGGGATATCCTTCGGAATGTCGGCATAAGCTTCCGCAGGATGCTTTCTTTTCATCCGGAAATGCCGGATTTTTAGTCAAAAATTCAGTCACCATCGAACGAAGAGACGGCGCACATTGGGAAAAAACCGACAAAAACGCTCTATAGTTTTTGAACTAGAGAACTGAAATTTCGCCACTTTTATAAAAGTAGGCAAACTCTTTCTTAAAAAAATCTAAACTATTCATTTACTTTTATATAGCACGGAAAAGGTTAACTGACAAGTATAACTTTCCTCCCTAAAAGGTAAAATAATGACTTATTATGTATCTTAAGGGGTTAAAGAGGCATGTCATACCTATTGCCAGACAAAAATATCCCTAAACGGACGGTAAATATTTAAAAGTTAATATTTTGAAAAATATCTTTATATGGCAACCCTGTTAAGAAATGGGCAAACCACGCCCATTTTAGGCAATATGTTGTTCTCATGATTTCCAAAGTGTTTGTATGAAATTTCAGTTTCGTGTCCCAACTTTTTCGAAAGCTATTATGAATACCTTCCATCAGACAGACGAATTGGAAGACATATTAACAGACGGACATAGATAAATCGATGCGATATATATTTACATATCTCAATTCTATATATTTAAATACATATTTATTCCTTTCAATACCAGCCGTGCTGTTTTTCATACGTTGTAGTTTTGCTCAGCAATTAAAAATATATCGTTGCTTACCAGAACTGAGTACAAAAAGTGCTTGGGTTGGCATGCGAAAATTGCTCGCATTCATTTAGTCGCAGGACTCCGCAGATTAGTTTGGTACCATCATTTAGCTGAATGTCTCACCTAATCAGTGTATACGTACTCGTATTTCGTGGAATGCTGTGGAATCTCAAAAGTTGCAGTCCAGAGAAAATCCCGATTTTTCTCATTTTTATCAAAAAATTAGGCAAAGGTTAGATATTTTTTTTTGTCAAAATAAACATTTTTTAAATACAATTTTTTGATATATTAATTACTTAAATATCATAACCCCACATGTGAAAAATTATGGGATTTTATTAAAAAATATAGATTCTACGGGCATCTGAAGACAGCCTTGTTAACGATATTTTGCTAGAAGTGAAAATAATATAATAAAACGTTCAACTTTGAAAGGCCGTAAAGTCCAGGTCATGGGATGAAGAGTCTTGAAAAGTTGATTTGCAGTCTCGCTAGTCTATCTATATTACGACAAGTAAAAAAAAATTCAGATTCGCAACTTTTGGATTTGCTCCAATGCGAGCGTTTTTGCCTGTTTTTTTCCCAATGTGCGGCGTCAGTTAACTTGTGCAGAACAAACTCTGTACACACGTTTCGATAGTTTCGAATGTTCAGTAAAAATACGATAAATTTATGTTATTGAGAGGCATTGATCCAATTTCAAGAGCTTGAATGAAGATTTTGCCTGATCTTTGATTAATTCATGCACAGTTTTGATGGAATCTAGGGTGATCGCGGATTTTATTTGACCAACACTTATGTTCTTGATGAAATTATCTGGGTCTCCTAGTAGGTTAGAGTTAATATAATTAGAGCTGCGATTATAATCACAAGTCATACGATATCCTTATAGGTGAAGTACAGATGGAATTGGATTTTATCTAAGTTCGAATTTACTCCTATTGTTAAGACCATGTTGTTAGACACTGTTGAAGAAATTTAAGGTGAATTAGGGTTATAGCTAGTACAATAAATGGAAGAATGAAGTGGAATGTAAAAAATCGTGTTAGAGTTGCGTTGTCTAGTGCGAATCCTCCTCAGACTCAGACTGTTTTTAAATATCGCCTATACAACTCATGAACTCTGCCACGGAATAAACAAACATCACCATTTACTTGATCAATTGAAATGTTTCGGTTAAAGTTTAAAACGCAACTTAATATTGGTTCTTTGTTCGATGCTCATTCTTGTATCGACAACACAAACATACTTTCACTTCAGACGCAATAACTTTTTTTCCAGTTAACCAAATATCGTGAAATTTTGACTGACTGAATATCGGGAAAAGTGTACATTTCCAACGCACTCAGAAGTATTTCAAAGGTGCTTTTTACTTTAAAACGCGCGTAATACTAAATTTGCTAAAAGAAATAAAAGTTATCAAGTTCCACTTTATTATGTATGCTTTTGTAAAGCGATATGAATATTAAATATTTGTGTGTTTTATTGAAGGGAAAATGGGCTATATGCGACTGGTCACACTCACTCAAAACACCAACCTGCGATGTCCGCTATAATCACAAACAATGGTCATGCACATACATATTTCTATAATATAAGGCGATAGTCTTATCAAATGCTTTTGCGTTTTGTTGGGCTAAGAAGTGAGGCTGGTTACATCAAGTCACTCTGTATTTTATTCAGGAAGGTTGGCCTTACCTACTGTAGTAAATGAAATTAGCTACGTACTGCCTATTCACATAGCCTCATGCATGATTTGGTTAATATTTAATTAATTTAAACAAAAGGATAATTGGATAGAACCAAAGCGAACAGTTAGTGGCAAAATTTTTTCGGCCGGCTTTGGTTGCGTAAGCAATTATATATTATTTAATTTATTTATTTAAATTCATCAATTAGAGTACAACTCAAATAGATTACTAAAAGCTAGGGTATATATATTATGTACATAAATATGATATGTTAATTACAATTAATCGCAACTCAAAAAGTGTGACAGCAGAATTAGTTTAGACTTAAAACTCTCTCTAGAATTACAAAATATATCTAAATTTTTACAAAATTGGTTTGTCTGCCTTAGGCAGCGTGTAAGCGGTTCGTTAAGACTAAAGTTAGTCTTATGACAAGGTAGGTAGAACATGTTGTTAAATCTGAGGCCGCGTGCGGGACAATTGAAAAGTATTAACTCAAGCAAGAAGTGGCATTTGATATGGCTAGTGACTATGTCTCTAATAAACATTACCGAGGAAATTTTTCTTCGCATTTCTAATGTCGGCAAAGCTAGCAAAAGGCATCTACTTTTATATTCAGGCATAATAATTTTCCAACGGAGAGAGTGAATGGCATATCTAGTGAAGCGTTTCTGAATCTTCTCGATCCTTAACGAATAACCCGAATAGAATGGATCCCAAATGATGCTGCAATATTCTAGGTTCGATCTTACGAATGCAAAATACAAACTCTTGAGAGTAAAAACATCCTGGAACTCATTTGAATTTCTCATTACAAAGCCGAGCATGGACCTAGATTTGGTAATCATAAAGTCTATATGTTTAGAAAAGGACATTTTCGAGGAGAAGATGACTCCCAAATCCTTCTTTTCGTAAATTTTTGTGAGGATAACATTGCCTATCTTGTAATGGAAATTAATCGCGACTTTACGTCTACTGAAAGACAGACACTGGCATTTACCAACATTAAGTGGCAAAGAGTTAGCATCACACCAAGAATGCAGTTTTGATAAGTCCTCTTGAAGGTTAATGCAGTCAGATACGTTCTCTATGCGACTATATATTTTCAAGTCATCTGCGTACATCAGACAACGCGACGTCAAAAAGACGTCCGGAATATCATTGATAAAGATCAGGAAAAGTAACGGCCCAAGATGGCTGCCTTGAGGCACACCTGAGGTGACGTTAATGATATCCGACTTTGTATTGTTTATACGAACGAATTGGGTCCTATCGGTTAGGTACGATGCAAACCACTTAAGCATACTTGAATGAAATCCAATTGATTCCAACTTTGCAAGAAGGATTTTGTGACTAACCCTGTCGAAAGCTTTCGAAAAGTCAGTGAATATGACGTCGCATTGTTGACCTGTTTCAAATTGTTTTAAGACAAAATTAGAGAATAAGGCCAAGTTTGTAGAAGTGGATTCACCCTTTATAAAGCCGTGCTGATAAGGCGATATGATCTCTGAAATATGGAAGAAAATCCTATCATAAACAAGTTTCTCGAAAAGTTTGGGTATACTTGAGATTTTGCAGATCGGACGATAATTTGAAATATCTGACTTGCTCCCAGATTTATGGATAGGCATAATAAAGGATTTTTTCCAGTCCTGTAAGAACTCCCCACACCGCAGGGATTTATTAAAGATTATTGACAATGGGAGGGCTAACGCTGGTGCACAATTTTTTAATAAAATAGGTGGAAAACCATCTTCTCCTGAAGTTGGGTCATTTGGCAAGATCGCAAGGCCATCTAGAACTTCATCAACTGAGAGTTGTAAACCCTTAAAGACAAGTGCGCTGCTATCTATGTTATTGTCAATTTCGATTCCAGATTGAGGAACATAAACTGATCGAAAGAAACATGCAAAAAAATTACAAATTTTATCAATATCCGACGATGATTCTCCCAAATAATGCATCATGTCTGGGATTCCAGTGTCTTTCTTTTTGCTGTTTATAAACTGCCAAAAACGCTTACTATTTGCCCTTATTTCACTCTCTACATTAAGGATATAGTGGTGATATAAGAACTTGTTCAGAGTATCAAACTCTTTTTGCAACCGACTGTATATTGCATAAAGTTCTAAATTTTTGTTTGATTTGCGATACAGTTTGTATGCTTTAGTTTTTTTATTGTTGAGATTTATAAGTCTGGAGTTATACCAGATCGGCTTGGAACGACTCTTTACTGGTACAACAGGAACGAACGTGTTAATGGCCGCCTTCAAATTGTCTCGAAATACGTAGTAGGCTTGTGATAATTGGGGCTTGTTAAGGGCAGATTCCCAATCAACTGAATTTAATGAACGTGATATGTCATTGAATTCGGCTTTAATGAAGTTATAGTTCTTACAAGAATTAATGACTGATTTGATATAGTTTATAAGTTTAAAATCACACATAATATACTATGTTTTCGAATATTCTTAGCAGTAACAGAAGATTTCCATAAAGGAAATGTATGAATGTTCTTCGTCCATACGGGAGACTGGCCAAGACAGTGTAACCGGTGGAAGTTGATTCGCAATGCCACGCCCATCAGTTTACACAGCTCTTTGCTCGTTCGTATACGATAGTCGACCCTATACGAACAGGGCCGAAGATTTTTTAAACACCTTCCTCTCTCTCGAGATCTTTTCTACTCAATGTCCTAGTAAAATCGTAGTAAGCCGGATCTATTGGCATGAGACATCTTTCGCTTTATTTCCAGGCTGACATCATGGCTGCAGTTTATGGCGCTGCCAAGGTAGACAAATTCCTTGACAACTTCAAAAGTATACCTATCGACCGCGTTATTAGGCCCTAGTCACTGCGAGTCCCTGCGTGTAGACAGCATATACACTACTCAAAAAAAGTTTGCGTACACGCCACCAAAAACTATGTTTTAATGAATGTTGACTTCAAAAATGGATTCCTTATTTACAAAAACGTATCCACATTATGCGGGATGCGGGAATAACCGTAGGATTAAAAATGGGTTCCTTATTTACAAAAACGTATCCACATTATGCGGGAATAACCGTAGGATTAAGGTTAATCAAGAAACGGTGCGTAAAGGCAGGGCTGAATATTAATCCGGCCAAAACCACAATAGTACCCGTCACAAGGAAGTACAAACTGGGTGCTCTCAGACCAATCTGTTTGGATGGGACATGGATCGAATTCCAGAAGAAGGTGAAGTATCTCGGACTTATACTAGATCAAAAACTGCTATGGAAGAGACACATTGAAGAAATGATATGGAAGGCTACCAGGGTTTTCATGACCTGTACATCCATAGCAGGCAAAAGCTGGGGCTGTACACCAGCAATACTGAGATGGATATATACGGCGATCGTGAGACCCATGATAACGTATGGATCATCTGTCTGGGTAAACAAAACCAGTCAACTAACCACTATTAGGGTGATCAGTAAGCTTTAAAGACTTTCATGCGTATGCATAACAGGGGCTATGAGAACATGTCCAACAGCATCCATGGAGGTTCTTCTTGAACTCACACCTCTACACTTACATACACAAACCCAGGCGAAGAGGGCTATCCTGCGGATGACTGATGTTAATATCGGGGCTGAGGGATTTCTAAGTCGCAAGAAGATTGATATTCTTGTGAACCAGTATCCCGAGATTGCAATACCGACGGATACAACCACACCGAAGTACAGTTTCATCAAAAGATTCAACACTGAACTTAGTAATAAGAAGGCCTGGGCAGGTATATCAGAAACATATCTGATAGATGAGCACATTATACCATGGTAACGGAGGAAGGTACCGGGATCGGTGTCTATGGGCCGAGGAGGAGATAATCGGAACCAACGGGCATGCACACTACTATCTTCCAGGTGGAGATAATATACGCCATTGATAGGTGTGCTTACTTCAATCTAACTAGGAAATACCGGAACCGGAAGATTGCGATCCTCTCTGACAGCCAGCGGCAATCAAGGCACCAAGATCATACCAGGTATTCTCGAAACTGGTTTAGGAGTGCCTTGGCCTCCACAATCAGGTATGGGTCCTCTGGATTCCGGGTCAAGCTGCTATTGAAGGGAATTAAATGGCCGACAAGTTTGCAAGGAGGGGCGCTTCTACCCCCTTCGTCGGCCCAGAACCTTTTTGTGGCTTGGGAAAAGGAGCTCTATCCGTCCTAACCAGGAAACACAAGATAACACCGTGCGACAGCATTTTTCACACTGGGAAAAATCCATATGTGCGTGAAACTAGAGACCAAATATAGCAATACTGCGTACTCAGTTTTTCATTTCTACATCCTTTGTCCTATTTAAAGGACTTCAAAATTTTGAAGGGGATAAAAAATAAAAAAAATACTTAACCTAGTTAGGATATGGTGATATGTATATCAAATGAAAGAGGAAAGGCTCTAGAATTTAAACAAAACTGATTTTTTATCTATTTGTAAAAAAAAGAATATGAAAAAGGCCCTTTGAAAATTTTAATCCTTTATATCCTTGAAAATTTATGTAGAGTTTTCTTGAAAAGTAAGTATGTTAAAACCCAAAATCTCCTTGATCACGTGTCAAAATTTCATTACTCTAACTTTATTGGTTCGAAAGTTATTGAAAAAAAGGCGGAAGCTGCAAAATTCTAAAAATATTCTAAATTTATTTGGGTATCAGTATTTTAAATAATAAAAAGATACAAAATCAATGAAGCGAGAATAATAAAATTTTGACACGTGATCAAGGAGATTTGGGGTTTTAACATACTGTTACGAAAATCTCAAGTTTTCCAAGGTTCGTTTGGATTGTGTTTGAAAATAAAACAACTTCAATTATTCAGCGCAAAACGCAGTCAGAAACTAACAATCACTTTATTTACAGATCACTTCGCTTGTATCTACACTTGTTACCACTTTGCTTGCTCAACCCAGACTCGACTCTCTGCGCTGCACACTGCTGCTTTTATACTAGTTTTCTTATCGCGCCGAAGTTTCTTGCAACTTCCAATTGGAAAAAGCTCGACCATTCTCGCACAGCCCATTCCTTCGCGAACCATCCTTGCAATATCGGACTATACCAAGCGAATTATACCAAAATTGCCGTACTCCAAAGTGCATGCCTAAAAGTATGCTATGTATTCATGCATAGCACAGCACAAAGTGCTTCATCGCTACACTGCCCACCACTTAGACTTGTTTGTCCCGAACAAGTGCCGAGGCTCCGCCGGAGTAAGACGCCAGGCGCTCCAAATGGACTACTTTCAACCTGGCATTTCTGTTGCCGCAGCGTTGAACCCTGTACACCACGTCATTAATCCTGGTCACGACCTTGTACGGTCCTTCCCATGACGTTTGAAGTTTTGGAGACAAACCTTCCTTCCTCTGCGGGTTGTTGAGCAGGTCGCCTTCTTGGAAGCCTTCTGGGTTAGCCCGTAGACCATAGCTCGCTGTTAACCTTTTCTCGACTAGTTGAGTGCGACTCCGCGATCTTCTCCTCGGCCCTTTCGCAGCCGAACACCGATCACAGCCTCTGATCCACTCAGCGACAGACTCCTGGCATCCTACCCAATAGAACCGCCTTCTTATCTTGGCGACAGTTTTTGCGAGTTCAAAGGTTTGCATGTCTTAGCATTACGGGAGCAATGAAAACAACCCCAACTGCCGGCATGGAGGCCTTACTCGATCTAACACCGCTCCATATAGCCATCCAAGAGGAAGCAATCTCAAGTGCACTCACGCTATATAGACATAACCTACTCAAACAGGGTAACCTTACGGGTCACTTGGCAATTTTAAAACAAATAGAGGATACCCTCCACAAATCATCTTACCTTGACTTCATGAAACCCCATCTCAGCCTAACAAGGAAATATATAATTGACTTTCCGACTAGGGAACAGTGGGACAACAACCCGAAATGGCTAAAAGAGGACTCTCAGAAATGGTACACCGATGGCTCTAAAACACCTTGTGGTGTAGGAGCTGGAGTTGTGGGCCCTGGGGTCAACTTAGCCCTTCCAATGAGCTACAACACCTCAATATTTCAAGCTGAACTCTATGCAATATATGAGGCAGTCCGAAAAATTGCTAAGACGCACCCTCAAGGAACAAAGCTCACTATACTTTCGGATAGCCTGTCAGTTCTAAAAGCCCTTGACAGCTACTCCTACACATCAAAAATCCTGCTTGAATGCCACAAGGAACTCAACGCCCTAGGGACCCAGAACAGGGTTGTGCTTGTCTGGATTCCTGGGCATGAGGGTCATGATGGCAATGAAAAGGCAGATACACAAGCAAAAAATGGTGCAGAAAGCCCATTCATAGGGCCGAGCCCGATGTTTGGATTCGGTAAAACCAACCTAAAACAGGACATCCACAAGTGGATTCAGAGACAAAAACAATGATACTGGAATAATATTGAGGGACTACGACACTTGAAAAGATTCCTAAACTTCAACACAAAACGAGCCAAATCTGCTACACTTCTCAGCAGAAGACAACTCAAAATCCTATGTGGCGCCCTAACCGGCCACTATTCTTGTAACTACCACCTATACAAGCTAGGCTTGGTCATCGACAAAACATGCAGATACTGCAATGAGGTCGATGAAACAATGGAACACGTCATCATAAACTGTCCAGCCCTGGCACACAGTCGTGCAAAGTTTCTAGGGAAACATATTCTCGGTGATGAGGACCTGATGCAAATATCGCAGAAAGGTCTGATTCTATACCTGAGCACATTAAACACCAGATGATTCAAGGGGCACAATAAACCTACTAGGTTGCAGTGCGCAAGGGCATTGTCCCTACCCATTATCATTACATTACATAGGTGCCCTCCACTGGAGTCGTTATGGTTTGTCTTGATGACATCGTCGATCCGACCTTTTGGGACCACTATTAGGGATTTTCTGGTCCTGCCATCCCTGCTCTACCACTCGCGGTATAGGCAGCCATCCTTCAGACGTAGACTTTGACACTGTGCCCAGTAAGCCTTCGCGATCGGGCTCTCACCAGCCATCTCCTGCCAGTCCGGCCGTACTCTCCGCGCTCTGCCTTTGATGATTTTTGCGAGATCCGTATCCTCGCGCTGGTCCTTCTGTAGTCTTACCGCAAGCCAATCTTCCTGTTGTAGAACTCTTACCGACCGAACATCCACAATTTGTCCCTTGTTTTCGGCTTGCGAATTATGCTTGCGCTCGGTTTTGCAAGAATGGTGTGGCAGAGCGTCAGCACATCTTGGCGACGTATGCTGTTCAGAACGCTTCTCTCGTAGATGGCAGTCTCGTGATATGTGGCCTAGCTTGCCACATCGCCAGCAACTGACTCTAGATGACACTTCCCGCAGCCTCGCTGATGCCTCTGAGCTTACTGTCTGGCTTTGCATGACACGTCCAGATTTGGCTCGACGCCTTTCCGCAGATGAATGTCGAAAACTTCCTCTCCAGGCCGCCTCATACGTCAATGCGCTTGTCACCGTCTCACGGAATGTCGGGTTCATCATCATCAATGTACTGCGACGTGTCTCCGGGTCATGAATACCTTCCATAAACGACTCAATCTTCATCCTCTCGAGATAATCAGCGCCGAAATTCGCGTAGCACAACTGTACGAGTCGCTCAATGCTCTTTGCCTGCGGTTCTTCAGCTCACAGTAGTACAGCGTTTTGTTGTGCTCGTCACTGTATTTGGCCGCCAGCGCCTTTATGACGGTCTCGTAATCACCTCGAAAACCTTCCGGAACTGTCCTTATTACCTCAGCTGCAGGACCTCTTAGAGCCAGTATCAGTCTCCGACCTTTCCTAACATCGGTCCACTGACTCTCCAAAGCAGCCATATCGAATTGTAGTTTGAATGTGTCGAATGACGTAGTACCATCATACGAGGGCGGGTCAATAAGTCCGTGACTTTTTGAATGAAACACAGGTTTTTAGATAAAAAGTTATTTTATTTTTCAACTTAGTCTCCTTTGAGATCTATACACTTAGCCCAACGTTTCTCCAGTTTTTTATCCCTTCCGAAAAATATGATTTGTCGAGGTCTTCAAAATAGGCATTTGTTTGTGAGATGACTTCGTCATTGGAGGCAAATCTCTTTCCGCCGAGCCATTTCTTCAAGTTTGGGAACAAGAAATAGTCACTTGGGGCTAGATCGGGTGAATAGGCGGGATGAGGGAGCAATTCGTAGCCCAATTCATGGATTTTTGCCATGGAAACTGCACATATGTGCACCCGTGCGTTTGTGGTCGATTGTGAGCAAACGCGGCACCCATCTTGCGGAAAGCTTTCTCATACCCAAATGATCATTCAAAATTGAAACGACTGAGCCATGTGAGATGCCTATGGCTTCCACAATCTCTCTCACTTTTAATCGCCGATCAGCTAAAACCATATCGTGGATTTTTTCAATTGTTTCGGATGTGGAGACCTCAACTGGGCGTCCAGAACGTTCGGCATCTTCCGTGCCACATCGGAATTCAGTAAACCACTTTTTTACCATGGAAATGGATGGTGCAGAGTCCCCATAATATTTATCAAGCTTAGCCTTGGTTTGCGTAATGGATTTTTTCCGCAAAAAATAATGCTTAATGAGCACACGAAATTCACTTTTTTCCATTTTCTTCTCAGTCAACGCGGTAGTCTGATATTAACGGCTATCAAAAACAAACTAAATGTCGCAGCTTGTTCAATTTTTGACAAGAGTCAACTGACAGATGACTGTTGACGGGAGCAGTGTTGCCATTTCAATTACTTATTGACCCGCCCTCGTAAGTAGGCACTTCTATGGCAAAACTTTCCTCAACTGACTGCACCCTTGCTCGCAGCTGTACCTCTCTAAGCCGCTCTTCGATTTTTCTGTTCACCGAATCCTCCAGACTGTCAACTCGTTTGTCTAAATCATAGAAGGGCACGCTGCTACTCGCGAGTAGCAGCGACGCTTACTCGCGTATACGAATACAAAGCAGCGAAGTTCCGAGCTCAGCTTCAGTGTCGTGTCAGACTTCATGCAAGCAACTTCATGCTCGTTTGCGGCTCGCATACTGCGAATATTTACGTTTTTGTGTACACTGCATATTCATGTAAATCAGAAAATGTTTAAGGTTGAATGGGAAATACAAATTTTTTTCTTTTCCTTTTTTTTAGTTCCTGTTATACCTGTCCGTTATTTGTCCGTCCGCTTTGATATTTTTACGCTAGCAATATTTTTCAAGTTAAAATATTAGAGCTAAACAAATTTACGCCTTAATTTTGTGCAGTGTTTTTCACGCATACATTGCCAAAATGCGTGGTTGTGTTAGTGCCCATCACTGGTCTAAATGTTCTACTCGCGTCTCCAGGTGCTCGACTTTCACATTAATCCTGTCTGAAATTTCTTCTACTTTCTGCTCCAAGCGCGCAGAATTTTCCTGAAAGTTGCTGGAAAACTCCCGATTTGCATTTTCAATTTTCGTTTCCATTTGCGCCGCCATCTCTCGGTTCGCAGTTTCGACTTTTGCCGAAATTTCCTGATTCGTGGTTTCCAGTTTCGCTGCCATTTCTCGATTCGAAGTCTCAAACATGCCCTTCATTGAAACCATTAGCTGGCTCATGTCCAATTGTGTAGTGGCGCAGCCACTGCAGCCGTACTCTGCAGCGACGCAGCGCCCGCAGGCGATTCTTCTACCTTGGCCGACGAATCTAGCTCCTGCGTCCCGAACTCGTGCGCAGCCCAATCGATGCACGCCTCTCGCAAGCGCAGCTGCAACTCCACCTTTTCGCCAGCAGTCGGCAAATTCCAGGCGGCCAGCTCCTTCTTCAGCTGGTCCACCTTCAGCAGCTCGAGTTTAACCATGTCTGCGTTTTTATAATTTTATTTTCAGTAGCACAATCCCACTTCTGACACCAAATGTTACGAAAATCTCAAGTTTTCCAAGGTTCGTTTGGATTGTGTTTGAAAATAAAACAACTTCAATTATTCAGCGCAAAACGCAGTCAGAAACTAACAATCACTTTATTTACAGATCACTTCGCTTGTATCTACACTTGTTACCACTTTGCTTGCTCAACCCAGACTCGACTCTCTGCGCTGCACACTGCTGCTTTTATACTAGTTTTCTTATCGCGCCGAAGTTTCTTGCAACTTCCAATTGGAAAACGCTCGACCATTCTCGCACAGCCCATTCCTTCGCGAACCATCCTTGCCATATCGGACTATACCAAGCGAATTATACCAAATTTGCCGTACTCCAAAGTGCATGCCTAAAAGTATGCTATGCATTCATGCATAGCACAGCACAAGGTGCTTCATCGCTACAATACTTACTTTTCAAGAAAATTCTACATAAATTTTCAAGGATATAAAGGATTAAAATGTTCAAAGGACATTTTTCATATTCCTTTTTTACAAATAGATAAAAAATCAATTTTATTTCAGTTCTTCAGCCTTATTTCAGCCTTTCCTCTTTCATGTGATATGTATATCGCCATATTCTAACGAGGTTAAGTATTTTTAATATTTTTTATTTTTTATCTCCTTCAAAATTTTGAAGTCCTATTAAAAGGACAAAGGATGTAGAAATGAAAAACTGAGTACGCAGTATTACTATATTTGGTCTCTAGTTTCACGCCCATATCGATTTTTTCCGGTGTGAAAAATTTCTTTAATTTTTGTTGAACGGTGTAATCAATAGGAATCAATACTGGGACAACCAACCAGGACTAGAACATTCCAAGACGATTATCAGGACGTATAATAGGAAAAGATTCGAGGAACGCATGAGTTTTTCAAAGAATAATCTAAGGATTATTACAGCTTCCTAACAGGGCATTGTAGATTAAACTATCATCTAACTAAACTAGGAATTCGCGAAAACGAATACTGCAGGTTCTGCTTGCAGGAAAATGAAACTGCAATATATATATGTGAATGCCCTGTACTTATGCAAGTTAAGATAACATGTGTAACTCCTCCTCTAAAGCCTCTCATGTGACCCGATAACGCGCCAATCAGTACAACTACAACAAATGCAATGCACATGCGCTGTATCACTTGCTCTCGGTCGCAGCATAAAACTTTCACCGATAACGTTCACCGAGACAACAACAACACTGCTGCGCTGAAGAATGTGCTATTCACGCCCTACAAGTGAGAGATGGTTGTCGCAGTAAAGGCTTTAAACCGGAATGCGGCTTGGTGAATCGGTTCACCAATGATAAATAGTTGTTGCAGTTTACCGCAAACCACAATGCGGTGTGTGATGCTTGGTGTAATGCTTGGTATGATGAGTACGAGAAACTCAGAATAAAATTGGCTTTCGAAGAAACAAGTCTTAAACATTTAATTTGCACAAACATAAGAAACACCTGGGGGTCATTATTATACCAGGTACGGACTGGGTTTCCAGGGGTCTAGGTAATATACTAAAATTTCTCTCGGATATGGACTTACACACGAACTGCAGGTCCATGAAGGAGGCACAATAGATCTTTTAGGTCGCAGTGCACTTTTCCCCGTCAATAATGAGCTTCTTCTCAAAGTTCACTATGCAGCTGAAGAAGTGCTGTCCCAAGAAACGGAGGCGCGTTCTCGCAAACGCCAATTTCCTAGATCTGCTCTTCACGTGATGTGAAGCTATATCTGCTATTAATTACCTTAACAAAGTTGAAAGCTCCTCCCTTTTCACCTAAGGTGTACTTGAACTCTGATCCATCCTTATATTTACAGTGGCAGACAAAAGTGTTCACAAAAATGTTAAATTTCACAAAATTTTAAATTCGCGGGTACTTGTTTATCGTAGTTTGCCACATTTTTACTTAAAGCTAGCACGATATACTATGATAAATTTAGCTGTTTATATTGTCTGCAAAATACCGTTTTGTAAAGAAATATTTGCAGGCACGTTTCGGTCACAGCTACGTATTAGACCATTTATCTCAACAATCGCTATTAGTCCTGTTCGGAACCGTGGCGGTGTATTAATAAAATCTTTATCTATATATATAAAAGAAAGTGGCAGTATGTGTGTAAGCGATTCACGCTCAAGCGGAACGGCCGATTTTCATGGGGTTTGTTTTGTTGGATTCGTATTAAGTCAGTTCAGGATTCCTGCGAAAAGAAAATTTCGGAAAATCTATTGGAAAAGTCGGAAAATCCATGCCATATTTGACCGTGAATTCTGCACATTTTCAGATAATAACTTTGGAACCATAGGTCACACATCAATTAAATTCACTACGAACTTACTATTTAGTCATGTCCTTCGACAGAGGGAATGGAGCGGGTATTGGACGAGGGAGTGTGGCACCACCCATACAAGCCAAATCTTAATAATGGAATATCTTTGAAATTGTAAGGCGCACAGCATTGAAATTTGGTATAGCGTCGACCCATAGATGAGTCATTCTACTGGTAAGATTTGATGGGCGTTGGACAAGGGGCGTGGCACATTTTTTGTGACCCAAATATTTCGCTGAACTATAAGTCGCACAGCAATGAAACTAAGTACGAACCTACCATTTATTCATATCTTTCGACAGAGGGAATGATGAGGGTATTGAACAAGGGGCGTGGCAGTCCCCATATATGCCAAATCGTTAATATAGAATATCTCCGAAATTGTAAGTCGTACAACACTGAAATTTAGTATCCCGTCGTCTCATAGATGAGTCATTCTACTGTTAAGATTTGGTGGGCGTTGGACAAGGGGCGTGGCACATTTGTTGCGACCCAAATATTTCGCTGAATAAGTCGTTCAGCAATGAAACTTAGTACCAACCTACCTTTTTCTCTTTCGACAAAGGGCATTGTGCGTGTATTGAATAAGGGAGCGTGGCACCGCCCATATAATTTAAATCTGGTTCAACCGCAGTCCATTTATTTACTGAAACTTAGCAGCAACATTGCTGATTTGTGGGCCTCGATTGCGTTAATCAGTACCTCTTCCGCTTCCTTTAGTTGGTTTTCTTCGTCCATTTGCATTGCCATAGATTCGCCATCCCGCGTACTTCATTATAAAAAAAAGCAAATGTTGTGCGATACGTTCGCCGGGTCAGCTAGTAATTAATATTTCATTTCATTTCATTTATTTCAAGTCTACAGTAAATGAACTTACAGACTAGGCAGATAACAATATAAGAACTTAAAAATAGAATAACAATAGGAATATAACTTAAGAATAGAATAACAATAAGAATAACGTCATTTATAAAAGCCGTTCAGAAGTGATTTTAATTCTTGTTTGGGGATCGAAAGATCGAGGTTAAGAGAACCACAGATCTTGTTAAATTCGGACAGCGCTCTCACCAAAGGGGCATTCAAGGCGTAATTAGACCTGCAGGGAGATATGACAAATAAGTCGTAGTGACGAAGGACACGAGAAGGAACATTGAAGTTAATTAGACTCAGGAGGTAAGGACAATCAACAGAACCACTAATAACCTCATGGACGAACACCAAAGAGAGGATGGTTCTTCTACTCTCAAGAGATTTAAGGTTTATGAGAGAGCAACGCGATAGATACGTAGGAATGGGATTGGAAAACTTTAGAGAGCGAAGGCCAAAATTCAAGAAGTTTTTTTGAATTCGTTCAATACGATTACAATGAGAGGAATAATATGGATTCCAGACAAAAGACGCATACTCTAGACGAGATCTAACAAAAGAAGTGTACAGGAGCTTGAGCGTGTAGGGATCAGAGAATTCGAAACTATTACGACGGACAAATGCTAGCAAAGAATAGGATTTAGAGATAATGAAGTTCACATGATTAACAAACGACAACTTGGGGTCAAAGATTACACCAAGGTCTGTGAAGACGCTTAGCCTTATACTCCAAAAATCTTGTCAAAATACAAAACTTCTAATTAAATTTGCTGATTCGAAATGGGTCGAAAATTTTGTGCAAAATTTAAAGAAAATTGTGGCAGAAGACGAACACCAAAGAGAGGATGGTTCTTCTACTCTCAAGAGATTTAAGGTTTATGAGAGAGCAACGCGATAGATACGTAGGAATGGGATTGGAAAACTTTAGAGAGCGAAGGCCAAAATTCAAGAAGTTTTTTTGAATTCGTTCAATACGATTACAATGAGAGGAATAATATGGATTCCAGACAAAAGACGCATACTCTAGACGAGATCTAACAAAAGAAGTGTACAGGAGCTTGAGCGTGTAGGGATCAGAGAATTCGAAACTATTACGACGGACAAATGCTAGCAAAGAATAGGATTTAGAGATAATGAAGTTCACATGATTAACAAACGACAACTTGGGGTCAAAGATTACACCAAGGTCTGTGAAGACGCTTAGCCTTATACTCCAAAAATCTTGTCAAAATACAAAACTTCTAATTAAATTTGCTGATTCGAAATGGGTCGAAAATTTTGTGCAAAATTTAAAGAAAATTGTGGCAGAAGACATTGAAAGTAGTTTGTCCTATCGGAAAATAGCTCAACAACACAAAATATCAATCGGTGTAATTAAAAAAAATCAAAGACTGCTATAATATAACTCCCAGATCGAGCAAAAATTGCCGCAAGAAAAAGTTGTCTCCGGCGGTTAAGCGCGTTGTTCACAGATTGATTTTAACTGGTGCCACTAACACTGCTGCAGACATCGCAAAAGTACTACAAGCCGATTAAAGTATACAAGTCAGCACTAGAACCGTCCAAAGGACATTAAACGAAAACGGATTTGTAGCCAAGATCAAAACAAAAAAACCATTGTTGACTGGTCGTCATCGCACGCTCAGGTTGGCATATGCTAAGAAGTACGCAAAGTGGTCCGTTGATGACTGACGAAAAGTGACTTGGTCGGATGAAACAAAAATTAATCGTTTGGAGTCTGATGGTAAACGTTACACTTGGATAAAAAAGCAAGTTGGAGTCCAAAACTGCAATATAGAACAAACTTTAAAGTTTGGAAGTGGTTCTCTTATAGCATGGGGTTGTTTCCATGGAAGTGATGTGGGAATTTTGCGCCGTATCAAAAGCAGAATGACGGCAAGTGACTTTATTACGATTTAAGAGGATTCCTACCTACCAAGTTTAGATATCTTTCAGTATAGAGCTGGGTCACGAAGTAAAAACAAATTTTCAATTTAAAAACTATGTACTTAAATTTTTGTTATTGTTATTAAAAAGTAAAGTATTTCAGTAAAAACGAATTTTTAATAGGGGTACCGGTTAATTCGTACGGTTTTTTTGGGAAAATTGAAGCTTTATTGTGAAAAAATGGTTACAAATTTAATATTCAAAGTATTGTCCATCACTAGCTATAACTTTTTCCCATTTTTCTGACAATTCACGAATACCCTTTCTGAAAAATTCGGTCGGCTTTTCCGCTATCCACGAATCGATCCAATTTTTGACTTCTTCATAATTGGAGAAGTGCTGGTCAGCCAGGCCATGTTGCATTGATCGGAAGAGATAGTAATCGGATGGCGCAAGGTCTGGACTATACGGCGGTTAGGGTAGGACATCCCATTTGAGCGTTTCAAGGTAGGTTTTGACGACCTGTGCAACATGTGGCCGAGTATTGTCATGTTGCAAAATTACCTTGCCGTGCCTTTGTTCATATTCCGGCCGTTTTTCGCGCAGTGCTCGGCTCAAACGCATCAATTGTCGTCGGTAGACTTCCCCTGTGATCGTTTCGTTCGGTTGCAACAGCTCATAATAGATCACACCCAGCTGGTCAAACTTTTTTGGCTGTCCGGGCCGTTCATCGTCCTCCAAGTCAAAATTGCCACTTTTGAACCGTGCAAACCACTTCTGGCACGTACGCTCAGCTAGAGCATGCACACCATACACTTCCACCAAAATACGATGACTTTCGGCAGCCTTTTTCTTCATATTGAAGTAATGAAGAAAGTACTCCCCGCAAAAACACTTTATTCGGCACAAAATTCGAAATTTTCAGAGTAAAAAAAAGTATTGTTGTTTACGCTTCAGCTAAATGACACATACTGATTCTGAAACTATATGACAATAGCTTTCCAACACATATTTGGAAAGGTGAATCACTGTTCACAAAATCAAGTTACGCCATCTGTTAGAAAACCGCACGAATTAACCCCTATTAATTTAAAAACTATGTACTTAAATTTTTGTTATTGTTATTAAAAAGTAAAAAAATTAATAAACTTTCTAACTCACGTACTAACTCTGAGTACACTGGAGTGACACCCAGTGGAAATGGCTTCCAGGCTAATGCTACGGCTGCCTCCGTCCCGTTAAAACCTTGGCAGGCTTCGTGGTATGTTCAATGCCCGTCACCGTTAAGTTGGTGGCGTAGGGGTCAGTCGAGTTTACTCCTGACATGCACTGGATCCGGCTTTGAGCAGCTGACCCCATAAGGGCGGCTGCCAACCCTTCGCATGGCCTCACTGCTTGCAAAGATAACCATGGGATTCTACAGTGACTACGCAACGCAATAGCCATGAATCACTCAAAACCCTTACGAATTGCGCCTAACCCGCAAGGGACGCGCTCGCCTATCTTGCAGGGGACACGCCCGCTTAACCCGCATGGGGAGCGGAACCCATCTACCGCAGCCAGGGCTCCAATAGCAAGGCAGCAGCAGGTTGGCAGCAAGAGCTCTCCTTCTTCGGGCAGCGCGACCGCCACCAGGCAAAACCCGCCGGGCGGCCGCGTCCTGCTCTAAAGGTTCGCCCTTGCTCAGGGCGGCAGACCTTTGGTAAATAAACCAGCTCAGCTAGTCCCTGTAGCCTCTCGAAGCGCCACCCCTCCTTCAGGCGCTGGCTCCAATGTCACCCCTCCACACGGGCTTACAGAACCAGAAGAACAGCCTTCAAGGTCTTGCAAAGATTGGACAAGATCCCTCCGGGTGAACTCTCGGAGAAGGACAAAGCCTCCCTAGAATGGGCGAGGCGTAACATCCATACTAAAAACACCTCACCTCAAGCTCTTCAGTTTGTCTCCAAGCGGCAGAAGTCGCGGGATCGCGGGTCTCAAGCGAGCAAGATGCCGAGGCTGGCGGTCTCAACTCCGATGTCTGGTCGGACCTTCAGCGAGATCACCAAGGATGGCCTGTTGTGGGCTCTCGTTGACGCTAACAACGCGGACGGAGCGATCTCGACGGAGAACTGGCGGACAGTCAGGTCGGCTCTATTGTCCGTCTATGATGAGGTCCTGGCAGCAAACCCAGGCCCACCTCCTAAGTGTAGGTAGGCGAAGTGTGGCCAGGGGCGAATCAACGCGCGGTACCTCGGGCTCCAAGATCTGGGTTTCGGCTGAACCATCGGACCCAGCAGCCATCCTGCACTACCTCCGGATCGGTAATCCAAAGCTCCCCACCCACAACTGAAGGGTGGCCAAGGTCAGCGAACCTCGAGGCTTTTTAAGGGAGGCCTTGATTATCCTCAACAGCCCGCTCTCATTCCGCTTCAACCGCTTGCGGAGGTGTTGTTAGCTACAGCTTCGACTCGGTCACACTACGGGTGTACCGTGGTGACCAATCCTCTGCTAACCCGCAGGACCCACCAGGTGAACCACCGGGGTCTTCCGCGGCTCCCTCCGTCCGGACAACGCCTCCGAGGATGACGCCGACAGCGTCGTCTCCGCTACGGAGATGATAGGCGACTTCTTCAAAGGTCTGGAATTGAGGGCTGAGGATGATCCCGATGACGACAACATCTCGCTGTCTGACCTGGACGATATCTTCGTCGGGAAGGAGGACGGCGACGTCACGGTGGTCGACGCCCCTAGAGATTGTGGGGATACTTCAAATTAATCTCCACCTTTCCAAGGCGGCTTCGACTGCCCTTCTCCTCCGCCTGTCGTCTAGCAGGGAGGACATCGTACTGGTTCAAGAGCCATGGGTCTTCGAGGATCGGGTTCGGGGGCTTAGCATCAACGGGTACAGAACTGTATCCCACCGCGGCGCAGGTAAAATCAGGGCCTACACCCTCACAAGAGACTTTATTAACGCCTTTCTCCTCCCTAGGTATTGCGACGGGGACTGCGTGGCCATGGCAGCTGAGGTACAGTCCCGGGTCTACTGGATTGTATCCAGCTACATGGCACACGATTACGGGCCTACTCTCCTTACGGGCCACTGAGGGAGTTAGTTGTAGCAGCCAGCGAACGGGCAACGCCCATCACGACGCCTGGGGCAGCAGCGACCTCAAGGAACGAGGAGAGTCGCTTTTTCAATTTATATTGGAAACTAACCTAGGTATCGCTAACAGCGGGAAGGAACCGACATTCCTAACCGCTACTCGGAGGGAGGTCCTGGACATCACGCTGACCAACGTGCTCTCTGGACACCTGGTCAGGGACTGGCGAGTCCTGGAGGAGTGTTCCTTCTCTGATCACCGGTACATCAGTTTCCGTTTGGACCTGAGCACACCGTCCTCCGCAATAAACGTAATTCGAACTGGGAGGCTTTCCGCTCGTCTCTAGCATCTACTTTAGACCCTTCTCCTCCGCGACTCCTGTGTCCAGGAGACATCGATACCGCGGTGTTCACTTTAACAGATTCTCTTAACCTTGCTTCGTCTGCTGCTTGCAAACCTAGAACTTACCGAGGCAAGCCCAAACCACCTTGGTGGAACGCCGAAATCGATAGATTGCGGCGTGCATGTAGACGCTCCTTCAACGCAGCCAAGAGGAATAATACCTGGAACGCGTACAGATCCGACCTCAAAGCCGTCAAAAAAGAAGTCAGGAGGGCAAAGAGGAAATCGTGGGAAACCTTCTGTGGCGGTATCGAGAGTGTCTCGGACATCGGCCGGCCCTGCAAAATTTTCAGTTGCTCTCCGTCTATTCCCACCTCCATTCAGAAAACAAACGGAGATTGGACGGAGTCTAACGAGGAAACCCTGGAGGTGCTGGGGGACGCGCACTTTCCAGGGAGTACCCCCCTTTCTGACGAAGCGGTAGTTCCTGGTGGACTACACCCTTGGTCTTCAACTGACGTCCGCATTGATGGCAACGTATTCATGTGGGCCATAAACTCCTTCGAGCCTTTTAAATTTTCGGGACCGGACGGCGTCATTCCAGCTGAGCTTCAGCAAACAGCGGAATCGACGGTACCATGGCTTGTCCCCATTTTCACGGTATGCTTGGAATAGGGATACATCCCTCTCCCATGGCGGGAGGTGAAAGTTGTCTTCATCCCCAAGGCCGGCAAGACCTCGCATGCGAAGGCCAAGGATTTCAGGCAAATAAGTCTGACATCATTTCTCCTAAAGACCCTCGAGAGAATTCTCGACGTCCACATTAGGAGTCTCATTGACCCAACTCTTCTTTCTGAGTGGCAACATGCCTACAGAAGGGGCAGGTCAATTGAATCTCTGGTCGACTATATAGACAGGTCGCTAATATACAAGGAGTGTCCTTCATAGGCATAGGGGGCGCATTCAATAATGTTTGCCCTCTAGCGATAGGGGAGGCTCTGTCTGAACTTGGCGTAGGTAATAAATTGGTAGATTTTATTAGGGCCCTACTCAGTAACCGTTTCATAAATTACATGTTAGGGACGGCGTACTTTCGCATGTCAGTCACTAGGGGAACCCCCAGGGGGCGTTCTGTCGCCACTCCTGTGGAACCTAACCCTAAATAGGCTGTCACATCTTACGTCTAATGATGTGACAAATAAGTATATATGTTGGCAAAAATATACTTCTTTACGAAAATCAGTCCGGGTTTAGGGTTGGCCATAGCTGTGCTACTGCAATGCTTAAGGGGGCTTTCCCGTTTTTCGGTTTCAAAAAATCGTTTTTTTTTTTTACAGAAATCGATTTATAAATACTATAACAATATGAAGCCAAAGTTTCATAATGAAATATGCAATAGTTTTGAAGTTATAGCCAAAAATGTTTCGGCGCGCACAGCCTCGCATACGCTTTAAAAAAACTTTAAACGCGTTTTTCTCGAAACCATGTTTTTGTGACGTTTTTTACACTTTTTTTCGGATCTAATGAACCGATTTGGATAAAACTGAATTTCACGTGTTCACAAATGAATTCTCTATCGCACATCATAGGATTTTTTCAATATTGTGAAATTTCGATTTTTAACAACACTTTTAGTACCAAAATTTTGCAAAAAAATCGATTTTTTTTTTTCAAATTTGCGCCAAATTTCACCAAGTTGAAATTTTTCAAAAATCCTCCGATGTGCGATAACTAAAACTATGTAATTAATGAAAATGATGGTCAATTTGATTTCAGATAAACCGTACCCGAGAAAAGTGTAAAAAACTGGGAGTATGTTTACCAAACAAGGCAACATAAGTACTTGGCAAGCCGGCGGCCATTTTGTTTTTTTCCAAAAAAAAAATGTTTTCAACTCACTATTGTAACAACAAACAAAATAAAAAAGAATTACAACATTTTATCAAACTGTCTTTCCAAAATTAATTCTTGAAAAACACCTCATTTTTCGACGAAAAAACGGGAAAGCCCCCTTAAAGTAATTAAGGATATACGACCAGCATTTGATAGAGGTGAAATAACCATTTAAACACTTTTGGATTTCTGTAGGGCCTTTGATACAGTGGACTATAGTATTCTCTTGCAGAAACTCAAGAAATATTTCGGATTCTTTGGCAGTTCGATTAAATTGCTTGAGAGCTACCTTGCTGATCTTTGGCAAGAAGTTGTTACTATACAAGATCTGAGCTGAGGAGACTTTACTCTAAGGTAACAACATACTAACATACGACTAACTCGTACTAACTGTAAAAATGTATCAGTCTATTTGTATACTGATGACGACCACATCTATCTTTCACGTCCAATTGGTCACGCTGAGGAATTTACACATACAATTAATAAAGATCTTCACTCGATTTCATTATGGGCAAAGCAAAACAATGCGTCGAAATCCAAAATCTACCTTATCTAATTTTGGAAGATACTGCAATCTGTCGCAACAACTGCTTTCGAAAACATTGCGAAAATTCAAAAAATGCTACGATAGCAACTTTACACGTATAATGCTGTGAAGAGTAAACTCCGCTAGTATATTCTCTCAGTGCGTTTATAAATTATCGCAACCTAGTTTTCTTGCATGAGGTAATTTATATAAAGCGATCGAAATATCGTTTTAAAAATTTGCGTTTTGTGCAGCCAGTTAAAATCCATAAATTCGTTGTACCGCGTGGTAATTATCTAACGTCCTCTAGAATGTTCTTTGTCAATGCTGTGAACCTATACAATTCCCTGCCAAATATTATTAAATTCGAACAAAATGTAAGAGTGCTTTAAATTGGTTTACTATTTTTCAGTAACTTTTCAATTCCTTTTTCTGTTTCTGTATTTCAATTCTCCAGGTGCACTTTTAAATGTCTGATTAAATTTAATATCATGCTCTTAGTCTAGTACATTAAGTTTTGCAAATATGAAAACTGAAATGCTATAATTTGTTATTTGATTATTTCTGATGTACAACCGGCAAGACTAAAGTTTTTAGATAGATCGACCAAAAATAAGTCGAAAATGAAGAATAAAATTTTTCGATATCTCGCTTCGTTTTCGAGATATCGAGGTTCAAAGTTTAAAATTTCGGAAGGACTCTTATATCTGGGTGGTGGTGGAGGGGATAAAATTTGGTTGGGGTAGGGGGTTCCCCATATACCTCCCCTTGAAAGGAAAACCGTCGGAAATGTATAGTTTTTTTTATGATTTTTTTTAATTTTACCTTCGAAACCAGAAAAATTGTAATTACCTGCCAAAAAGGTGGTGTGGTTAGACGGAAAAGAAGGGGAGAGGGGTAATAACCTTCTTAAGTGCAAGTAGGGCTTCAAATTCAGTAAAATATTTACAGTACTTCTGCATCCAAACTCTTTTTGTGTGGCCGGCCTTCGGCCGGGCGCTTGAAAAATAACCCTCATGGGAGTCACCACCACATCAGGCAACAGTCAGGTGTGCACAGTATTTTTTGTTCAAATCCATAGTTCCAAGCCATAGTTTTTTGGCAATAAGTTTTTCCCAGGTGGACGGCCTTCGGCCGGGCGCTAAAAAAATAACCCTCATGGGAGTCACCGCCACATCAGGCAACAGTCACTTGTGCACAGTATTTTTTGTTCAAATCCTTTCATAGCAAAAGATCGTTCTTAAGCAAAACCTTCATGTATATAAAAACTTTGAATCTCGAGATCTCGAAAACGAAGCGAGATACCGAAAAATTTTATTCTTCATTTTCGATTTATTTTCAGTCAATCTATCTAAAAACATCATCAACTGGCGGCGCCACGGAAACCGTAGTATCCCCGTACAACCAACTTTATTTAAATAAATAAATAATTGAAATAAAATAAATTAATTAATTCACAGTCTAAGATCTATTAGAAAACTGCATAATATGCGGTCACCCTGCGTTTTTACAAGTGACTTTCGAAACATACCCTGCTTGAGCATGTTACCCAGTTGACAGCTTTTCTTGCTTTATCTCAATTTTGACAGCTGGTTGTAAAGCTAGCGACGATTCGTTCTTTTATTTCCGCCATTGCTTGAGAAAGTTTGGGAATCATGGGTGAGTTACAAAAAGTGATGTTTTTTCGCCATTAAAAAAGGTAAAGCTTATGCAGAACATGCGTTTTGGGCAAAAACAATGTCCGTGTAAAGTAACGAAGCGTTGTGAGAGGCCACACTTGAAAATACAATGGTAATTCAGACCGAGTTCGCTTTCGCTGCCAAGGCAAAGTTCTAGGTCCTCTAGACGCTATAGTTGAGATTTAATCGGCCATAATCAACAGAATCCTGGCCTCAATGTGAAATTTTCAATGTCATACGCTGAAGTCTTTATATCTAATGTAGGGGTTTCGTATTATATACGCCTAGTACTGCTTTGTTGTTCGACTCTAACCTCAAAAAATGCGGTAATGGCGGACGCGTATATTAAGCGCCGCGCGACTGATGTTTTCAATAATATATGTATGTTTGTATATTTTAGGCAAGCCAAGAGGTCTGCGTACTGCCAGGAAGCATGTGAACCATCGTCGCGATCAACGCTGGGCTGACAAGGATTACAAGAAGGCTCACTTGGGCACCCGGTGGAAGGCCAATCCCTTCGGAGGCGCGTCGCATGCTAAGGGCATTGTACTTGAGAAAGTGTACGTTTCCAAAATCTTCGAAAGTGTTGCAGCCGATTTGTTTTCCGCGTAGCCACCAGAAGTGGGCTTGCGGCACGCAGTATATTTTTGTGTTTTTGTCTATGAGTATTTTCTCAAATCACAGGATTATACTGTGAGTCGCGGGCCGCTTTTCGACGTGTTTGCCCACTAAAACTAGAGATTCAACGCACCTCTGCTTGTTCGATTAATTGGTTTTGTCTTATTTTCGCAGTGGTGTTGAAGCCAAACAGCCCAACTCTGCCATCCGTAAGTGCGTGAGAGTGCAGCTGATCAAGAACGGCAAGAAGATCACCGCATTCGTGCCTCGTGACGGTAGCTTGAACTACATTGAAGAGAACGACGAGGTCCTCGTGGCCGGTTTTGGTCGTAAAGGCCACGCTGTGGGTGATATTCCCGGTGTTCGTTTCAAGGTCGTAAAAGTAGCGAACGTCTCGCTACTCGCACTGTACAAGGAAAAGAAAGAGCGTCCAAGATCGTAAATGTTCAACATTCATTTATATTTACCACATAAAATCAAATACAAAAAACAGTAAAAGTATCTTTGGTCTTAATTGTGGACAAATCAGTAGGGCAGTTGCTAAATTGTATTATGATGAGTTCTATTTCATCTCTATGTATTTATGTACGATGGTGGTTTGTATTTTCTGCGAATGCGTTCTTACCAAATACGGTGCAATAGCAGTTACAGTACCTGTTATGATTTTTATCAGAAAGTCTGATTTTAACTTTTATTTTTTACAAAAAAACTAAGTTATTTTGTGCTCTTCATTCTTTCGGTGGCTTAAGTGCAGAATAGCGTACCCTCGTGAAAAAAATTAATAAGTATGCTTATACAAAGAAGCTTGGCTCCTGAGTCTAACAAACTAAAAATTTTGCTGGGGAAACGCCTACCAAAGGCGTGGCACGGGGTCAAAGTTCAAAACTTTTATCAAAATAACTCATTCAATTTTCAATCGATTTATATGATATGGGTATCAAACGAAAGGTCTTTTCATTCCTTTATTTTGGTGTACCACATTATATACTTTATATGTACGAGTAAAAAATTATAAGCAAAAAATTATTTTTTTTTTATAAAATTTACAAAACCCGATTTTTTTCTCGAAAAAAACCAAAATAAAGATATAATAAATTTGTTACCATATATTCTCTACGGAATTCCCTTTACAATGAAATATAGAACATTTGAACTTTTTTGGTTTTATATTTAAATTTATATTGAGTTAAAAGAATGTGCCTGCAAGGGGATTCTACGGTTTCCGTAGCGGCGCCATTTGATGATGTTTTTAGATAGATTCACCGAAAATAAATCGAAAATGAAGAATAAAATTTTTCGATATCTCGCTTCGTTTTCGAGATATCGAGGTTCAAAGCTTTTATATTTCCATATTGTGCACACCTGACTGTTGCCTGATGTGGTGGTGACTCCCATGAGGGTTATTTTTCAAGCGCCCGGCCGAAGGCCGGCCACCTGGGAAAAACTTATTGCCAAAAAAACTATGGCTTGGAACTATGAATTTGAACAAAAAATACTGCGCACACCTGACTGTTGCGTGATGTGGTGGTGACTCCCATGAGGGTTATTTTTCAAGCGCCCCGGCCGAAGGCCGGCCACACAAAAGGTACTTGAATGCAGAAATTCTTTGCTTAGGCGCGATATTTAATTAAAATACGCATTGAAAGAAAACAAAACTGTATGTTTTTATATTTCATTGAAAAGAGAATTCTACACGCTATAATATGGTGTAAATTTTTTTGTATCTTAATAACGAGATTATTCGAGAAAAAATCGGGTTTTGTAAATTTTATAAAAAAAAAATAATTTTTTGCTTATAATTTTTTACTCGTACATATAAAGTATATAATGTGGTACACCAAAATAAAGGAATGAAAAAGACCTTTCGTTTGATACCCATATCATATAAATCGATTGAAAATTGAATGAGTTATTTTGATAAAAGTTTTGAACTTTGACCCCGTGCCACGCCTTTGGTAGGCGTTTCCCCAGCAAAATTTTTAGTTTGTTACATTCACAAAACCAAGCTCTATACAGCCAAATTTTTTTTTTTTCACGAGGGTACGCTATTCTGCACTTGTTCCCTTTCGGTCAGAAGTACAGTATAATCTCGATAATCCGGACAATTAAAAACCAAACACGTGTCCGGATTACAGAGTACAATAGAAATTGAGTGTCCAGATTACCGCTTTGTCCGTATTAGCGAGTGTCCGAATTATCGAGATTATACTGTATTAAGTAATTTCAATATTTTCAAAGACCGTTTGACCGATTAAAAAAAGGTCACCATTATTTTCGTTTCATCAGCGCACATGAGCTATAAAACTTATCTAAAAAAAAATGTCGATGTGCCGTCGCAAATCGGGCAAGCGTTTTTAGCTCCTTTGATTTTAATGATGTAACAATACTTCATCAAAAATAAAAATACACCTGAAATCCGATTTTTAACTATTCACTTACGAAAATATTTAGATATGTTTGTACATTAATTTCAGTATTAGTATCTGAGCAAATTAAGACTTTTACTTCGTATGGCATCCGCTTCAGAATCTCAAGTGTTACAAAATTGGTGCAGCGCAAACTTAATCTGCACAGATAAATACTAAACTTGTTGAGATTAAAGCTCGCCACAACCCTAAAATTTACTCGCGAAAGGGCTCGGAGCATCAAATGATTCCGGGTCTTTCCCCACTGCAACTTCAATTAAAATTCGAATAATTTAACGAATTAATTTTTACGGTATAAAGACAGCGAGGCAAAGCAGAGTCACCACCTACAAATTTTTATGCAAATAATTTTGTAAAATTTATGCTCCGTAAACTTCTTATATTTACTTTTTTCATTTGTATATTGGCATTAGTAAAACAATATTTTCAGTATATTTAAAAATTTATTGTTTTTGAATGAAATCCCCATTCTTTCAATTCTTAGTAAAACAACAAAAAGAAAGTTGCGAGTTTTCTCTTCAAATATGTAACTGCTAAAACGCTGTGACGCTGGAAGTACTTTTTTATTGTAAATACTTTTGATGAAGCCTACAGGCAAACCCCATATACTACGGCATAAGGAACAGGGGGAATTATATAAGCCCTGTTCACAAGCTTGCGCTTTTGGGATTGCAAATCTGTACAATAGCAAACATTTGCCGTCAACTGTGGCGGTCTTTTTCAATTTAGTTTGCAAAACTTGTTGCAATACACGAAATTCACAGCTATTGTGAATGCCGCCACCTACAGCAGGAGCACTCGCAGAGTTTTTGCTATTTCGGGAGCTCCTTGGATATAATTTAGTAGTTTATCTATGTTCTCACTCCACTTTTTATTTAGTTTATCCCGTTTAATTCGATTATTTCTCTTTTTCATGTTCAACAATTTGTTTTTCGCCTTTTGCTTTGCCTTCCAACTGCTGTCAGTGTAGAAAATGCATCTCTGTGTACTTTGTTAGTGTAGAGTAAAAATATACTATACTATTTTGCAAATGCTTCGATGCAAGACTGTTTCTACAAGATTGTGAATAGGGCTAATATGTTTGTTTATTGATGTAAATGTTATATCAATTTTGAAAGCTATATTGCTCCTGCGCCCGCCCACTTCAACTTACAACTGGCAAATTCGAACTGGAGCACTACAATTCTAGATTCTTGGTTGATATTTCTTAGTAAATACTGCACTATCCACAATTATGTCTTACTTTTTACCGCTGCCCCAGTCCCACCTCCAGTATACCCAGCCATGGCATAGCATATGATCAAAAGTAGAATTATAGGTAAAGCACGTAAAACAATAAATACTTAAATTGACTACTGTGGAAATGTATGTACGAGCATGTATTACGATTATGGGAGTACACCAATACATCAGACGAATAGTTAATATTTCAAGTGCTTAGTGTCTACGAATATCGCATATTGGAATAACTTCCACCAGTCGGTCGCCTCATTCGACGAGCGCGTTGAGAACGCTGATTGGGGAAACCGCGCATAGGACTTCCCGGTTGCTCTTGAGGGCGTTGATTTGGCGGCACGTTGCGCGAATTACCAGATGAATCTGCAAAACAAATTCACAATTAATCTACCCATAGTCACATTACTGATTCAACTAAGCTTCGTACCTTGCCATACAATAGGAGTTGGTCTGCCGCCCCGTTGAAATCCTCGAGAAGGTCTGCGCACATTGCCTGCACCTTTTATGGCTTTCGATCTGGTAGTAATTGAAGGTGAAGTCGTCGCTTCAGCCTCACGTCCCTCCTCCTGCAATTCACCCATTCATCAATGTCTGTTCAAAACAAGTCACTATAAACATACCTCAATCTCCTCAACCGCCTGTTTCTCCCCTTCAGATGAGACACCGTCCGTGCCTTCGTTATCCTCTGACGTTGCTTCGACCTGACTTTGCTGAATATCTTGTATTTCTGATTGCGTAGCCCCGCTACTGTGATGACCTGGGCGAATATTAATATGATAATAAACAAACATCGTATAAAGCACATCAGCCGGGGAAGTTCTTACTCTCGCTATCAGCATTCTCGGCCACCTCGACCGCAATGGCTTCTTCTGGAAATTCTTCCTCCACATTTTCGCTATCCTCTTCAGCGGTCAAAGCGCTGTTGCTTTTCTTAGATGCTTCAGGTGTGGCCTCGTCATTATTCTTCTGAGAGTAATCATCGCCCATGAATTCCTCACCTGTCACCACATTCTCGTCGGTTGCTTCGTCTTCAATCACTTTGCTCTCGTTCTCGTCACAATGAACCGTAGTCTCGGTGTACCCGAATTTCGATCCCTGCGGGGAGCTAACGATGCCCGCACAACTGTGTTCAATTAAAAATTACAGAAATAAACAAGTGAGCACATAGTTTACTGCATTCTCCAACCAGCCACCAGTTATATTGAAGATTATTACCTATCGGACAGTCGACTGCCATTTGGATCCTGTTCGCCACTTTCGCTCACATTTGTGCCTTGCTGCATCATCATGAACGTGGCTTTCTGCTGACGCCCGAAGCCGGCAGCTTGTTTCCACTGTGCTCCGGACGGAGGCAAGGTGTTCGTGTTTGGATCGTAACTGCCACTACTAATTGCCTGAATCTGCTGATGGTTGTCTACTTGCTGGCTGTGCGCCATCGCCGCGGCAGCTGCCTGGCTGGTACTAGCGCCACTGGCGTAGATCAATTCCGACTGATTGTCGGTGCCAGAAGAGCACTGGGCCTGATTCTCTATGCATTCGTCGACGTCCACCTCGTTGTTGTCCACCTCGACATCGGCCCTCATGTTGCTTTCGTTCACCTCGGCGATTTCATTTTCGTCCATATCCTGGTCCTGTTCATAGGAGTCTTCATATGCTTCGTGCTCGGCATCCCCGTCTGTTGGCCCGTCATCAGCCTCGATCATACCGTCTTCTTCTTCTTCTGAGTCCACAACCACAATGTCGTCCTCTTGGTCGCGTTGCGAAGAAGTCGGCACTTGATACTCTACATCGATGCCGGATTCGCTAACGCCCAGCACAGCCGCTTCGCCACCTCGCATTCGTTTCGGATGCTTGTTTGTTTTGTCCGCGCCACATTCCTCGACGTTGGTTGAAGAGTCGCCTTCGAGTTCGCGTGGCCGTTTGTGGCCACCAGAAGTGCCTGCATGCGTTGTAGTAACGCTACTGCTCGACGGCGTGTGACGACTGTGACTGCTAACGGCTATGTGTGAGCTGGAACTGGTGGTGCCGGAGGTGCTCGGCTGTTGGCTGCCAGGGTCTTGCTGCAGCTGCAAATTGGGCGACGGCACATTCTGCGATGACCCCTCAACGCGAGGCGAGACCAACGCGACGACTTGCTGTTGTCCGCCAACACCTAACAATTGCGACTCGTTCTGTTGCGGTTGCTGCACGCTCTCGGCCTCCTGGGAGCTTTCTGCAGCAGAGGCAGACCCCATGGGTGGAATGGCTGCTACAGCAACCGAAGCGGAACTGGTCGAGGGCATGTAGTCGGTGTGGGATGAGGTGGGCGAGGACGACATGGATTCGATGGTACTGCTGCCGGTTGTGTGCACTTGTTGCTGCGGCGGAACGAGGGCTGTGTTGCTACAGCCGGTCGAGGCGGTTGTGGTGCTCGAAGATGTGGATGTGGAAGAGCCGCCGGCTGGAGTTTGCTGGCTAGTCGGTAGAATGGCAGCCGTCCGACTGTTCTGCACTGAAATAGGCCGGATGCTGGCTAGCGGAGTTTCACCACCTCGCCACGGTGTTACCGTAGCCGACTGCTGCACCGTCGTAGAACCCGACATGGGTTTCACGTTTGCTGTGCGCGGCGACGACTCCGAGATGCAGCCCTTGTCGATGATTACGACGGAGCTGGTCGACGGTTTAGCGGACTGCTGCAGACCTAACTGACGGTTCAGCTGATTGTTGCGCATTAGCAGCGACTCATTTTCTCGCGTTAGGCGCGCAATGGCTTCCTTGCTGTGGCTATTCTGCTCCATTAACTCCTTTTCCAAGCGCGAAAGTGTTTCCTCATACTGGCTTTTGATGCCGCTGATAGTAGAGTCCGTGTTCTCGGACGACTGCATCACGGTTTGCAGCTTACTCTTCGTGCTCGCCAGTTCTTGCGCGACTGCGTTCTTTGACTCGGTCAAGCTTACAATGCGAGCTTTTGCGTCGCGCAGCAGGGCTTTTGTACGATCGTCGATCTCGACAGCGGCTTTTAGGTCATCATAGTCTTTACGAAGTTTCTCGCTCTCCTCCTGCATGGAACGTATCACGTTGTTCAGACCCTCTATTGTGTTGCGTTGCTGCTCCAATTCACTATTGGCGTTGCCTACACCTTCGCCTGTGCTATTTGTGCCTAGCTCCATATTATCTTGTGTTGTGCCAGCACTGCCTTCCGCGGCCGCAGCCGTTTTGTTTGAAAGCTCCAAGTACGAGTCCTTGTATCGTTTCGCGATCTTACGTATCTGAATTTCCTTGTTTTTAGAATCCTGAAGTTGAGCGTCTTTCGATTCCAGTTCCTCCGACAGCTTCTGCAGTGACTCCTCTTTCTGCAGAATCTTGTTTTTGAGCTCCATGAGTTCCTGCAACATGCGTGTATTGTTTTGCTTCAACGCAGCGAAGTCATCACCCATTTTCTTTTTCTCCTCGTTTAATGTCTGCATTTGTTTCTCCAACGTCAGCAGCTCCGTTTCACGCTGAGACTTCTCTGCTTTAACAACGTTTAACTCATCCGCCGCTTGCTTCAGAATCTCTTTTTCGTGTGTAAGCATTTTAGCTAGATTTTCGCGTTCCATTTGCAGTCGCTTAAATTCTTCCGGATTCTTGTTGCTCTTTTCGACTAGGACATTCGCACGTTGTCGCCATTTGATAGCTTCCGTTCGCAACGACGAATTTTCAGTGCTCAACTCCTCAATCTTCGTAGAAAGTTCGCGGTTCTGGCTCTGCAACGGGAACAAATCGTTCTCCAGCGCGCTGATACGATCATTCAACTCCTTGACGCGAGCACTAAGCGAGTTTCGCTCTTCGCGCAGAATACGGTTGCTGTCTGTAATAGCGTTAAGCGTCTCGATCTTTCGCAAAATTTCTTCGTGCTTCGTAGTAGAAATCACACTGGTCTCAGATTTAGTGCGCTCTTGATTGAGAGAACCCTCGAGCTGGTCGATCGTTTTCTGCAATATCATATTCTCTGATTGAAGACGAGTGTTCTCTGCCTTCAGAATGTCTAGCTTAGCGTCCGTTATATCTTTTTCTTTCCGCAAATATTTAATGATTTGCAAAAGCTGTTCGCAGTTTTTGGCATCGTCTTCCATGTGCGAGCGATTCAGATCCAATGATGTCTCCATAGCCGTTTCATTAAGCGACGTGGAAGAAGTGTTGACGTGGCCCACTTGAGTTTGCGTTTGACTGAGGATACTCAGCTTAATTGTAAGCGCTTCAATTTGATCGTGCAGATTCGAATTCAAGCAGTTCAGGTCTACAATGCGTTTCTCCAGTTCTGCATTCTCTTTTTGCTGCAAATGCGACGACTCATCGTGGGATCGTTTCAATTCTTCGTACAAACCCTTCGTGCAATCTCGATCGGACACCAATTCATTTATTTGATCCTGTACCTGTTGAATATAAAGACGTTTTGTTATTGTCAGCAAAGCGATTCTTTTTGCGGTTTTAATAATTGCGCCAAACGTCACTATTGTGACATATGTTGGACTGTAACAAAGTTGATATGGGTATATATTAAGGATAGACGGATAGATGACGTCAGATACGTATTCCTATTTGCATAATTCAATATCTATTTACCATGGCGATTACAAATTACATTCTAACCCAAACTATTGACCTCAAACTATTATTACAAACGCAATATGTGTTCATTATAACATAAGCGAATAGGTTTTTATTAATAACTTTTTTGTTTTAAAGTTATGAACTCCCAAATATACGATACAGTCAAGGGAACATAGTGGCATACACAATCCAATTTCTGTCTTGAGTCGACTTATGCGGTTATCACTTTTGACCACAGAAGTATTGATTCTTATTATTATTGAGCTTTCGCCATTTTTTTGTAGCTTCATAATTCTATCGGTATTGAATTTCATTTGTTTATTGGCGAAAAACTTGGTAAAGTGATTTTCAGCGGCACCTCGGCCGGTTTTTTTTTACCATTAAGAGAGTTTTGCAGAGACCGAAAAATAGAAGCAGACGATGCAAGGTCCGGGCTATACGGTGGATGCAATAAAACTTATAAACCAATTTGAGTCAATTTGTTCAGAGTCATCAAAGAAGTGTGTGGCCTGTCATTGTCTGGATGGAACACAACTCCTTTCCTGTTGGCCAATTGTGGTCGCTTTTCCTTGATTGCTTCATTCAGGCGGTCGAGTTGAGAGCAGTAGAGAACCGAATAACGGTTGCACCTGGCTGGAGCAGCTCGTAAATAATAGACAATTCCCATCAAATCACGCCAAACACTCACTACGCTTTGACCATTACCACTTGCGGTGGATATTCTCGGATATAATCCACTCATCGTCCGTAATGATTCGCTCCAAAAATGGTTACATATCGTTGCGTTTCACTGATAGTAATTCAATCAATCAAATTTCTTTCCGTTAATTTATGTGTACCCAAAGATCGAGTGTCTTTGCCTAGCCTGCTCTCTTTAAATGATTCCAAACTATCACGTGATTGATGTTTAGTACCTCTGCTATCTCCTAACAGCTTGCGTGCCGATCTTGCTCTACCAGTTGGAAAATTGCATCGACTTTTTCAGTGACTCGCCGACCAGAACGAGGTGCATTTTTGATATCGAAATTCCCGGAACGGAATCGAGCAAACCACTCCTGGGTCAGGCGTTTACTCACATCATCCTCACCGTAAGCTGTAACAAATTTTTCAGCATGTTTTTGCAGCGGTTTTACCTTTCTATAGTACTAAAGCATCACATAGCGTATTTCTTCAAATATTTCACTCATTTTCAAATCAATGTAACTTTTTATACAAGCGACGAATTACTCAACTGTCTTCACACAAAATGTAGTGTGAAATGCCATTTTTCAACATAATCGGACTAATGTTGCCAGATTTGTGCGTACCAACATCGTCTTGTAAGGAGAAACCGCGGATACTTTTTATATGATCCAATAATTTCGACTAATATTAATGTGTTCGCTGGTCAAGTTTACGTTTACCCCTTTTCATTTGAAACTTTATCCTTAAAATGGAAAAATTGTACCCTATTTTAGGGAAATTAACTTTCGAAATTTGACTCACCTTTGACATTTCAGCTTTTATTTTAGTCAACTCTTGAATGTCGGCTGAATGCTGGACCATTTCGTTGGCGTACTTTGTCTCCACCACACTCAAAGACTCAGAGAGCAGCGTGTTCTCTGAGCGCAGCGATCGTATGTTCCGATTGCACTCACTAAGTTTCTGCAGAGAATCTTTCAGTTCCTCCTGCAACTTTCGCAGCTGGTCGGATTGACTCGCTGATGGTGTCTCAGTGACGCTCGCCAACTGCACTTCAGCCTCCAGTTCACCTATTCTGGACTTCAAGTTCAGTTCCAATAACTTTAGTTCTTTAATCTCCGATTCGGCCTTGGCCACAAAAGCAGTGTGGACGTCGTGTAGATTCTTTATTTCAATCTCAGCACTCTGCGACATTTTATAGTATTGTTCGGCATGTTCGCGGGCCTTGGTTAGCTCTGTTGTTAGACTTGACACCTCAATCTTGGCTTCCTCTAGTTTAACTTCGAGCTCGCGCGCCTTCTTATTCGCCAGCACAACGGGATTGTCGTTTTTGGAGGGCGTAAGACTCTCCTGCAGCTTTTTGCTTAGCTCATCAATTTGATTGACTTTGGCGGTAAGCTCCTCACGCAGAAGTTGCAATTCGGCACGCAATTTGTCTGCTTGTGCTCGCTCTTCCTCCATGCGCTTTTTGGCCAAGTCTGCCTGGCGTTTCAAGTCGTTGGTCATTTCACGGAAACGATCCTCTTCCTCCTGGAAGCGGCGGCGTTGAGCAGACAGCTCTCGAACTGTTTCATCGAGGCGTTGCTCTAGGCGGGCACGACCCTCCATTTCAGAGCGCTCCAAGTTAGACTTGATGAGCTCCAAATTATTTAGCAGCAAGTTTTGGTTATGGTGCTCACGATGATAACCTTCCTTCTCCGATTGCAGCCGGTTTACGGTATCTTTCAGAATGCGGTTCTCATGGCGCAGATGGTTAGCTTCACTTTCGGCAGCCGAATGACCGCGCTGTGCCTTCATCACTTCGTCCTTAAGGAAGTGCACAGTCTGTTCGTGCTTTACAATGGTGCTCTCATAGTTCTTGCTGCGGTCCTCCAGCGCAGTTATTTGCTGCTTGTACGTAGCTATGTTCTTCTGTTGCAATTTGATCTGCTCCTTTGTATACTCGAGAGAGGACATTAACTTACAGTTGGTTGACGTCAGTTCGCGCACTTCTGTACGCATGGAGTCGAATTGTTCATTTAGTAAGCGCTCGTTGTTTTTCTTTTCTTGTGAATAGTACTCGTACTGCTCCTTTAACGTTTTGTATTGATCCTTGACCTCTTGCAATTGCTGCTCTAAGTCACGAATGCGTCGCTCTGCACTGGCGTCGGAATAGCCCTTTTTCGACTGCAAGCTTGTATTGATAATTTTTGTATCTCCTCCGCCTTCATTGACATCATCGTCGACTGCCATATCTTCGATGTCACTCAAATCTGTCTGCGCGCCAGGTTTCTGTAGCTGCTTCTGTAGTTCAAAGTACATCTTTTTGTAGCGCTCGCACTTGGAGACCAATGTTGCGACTGTGTTGTTTTGTTGGTTAAGAGTGTCTTGCATGCTCTGGAATTTCTTAGTGTAGTTCTCTAATTTCTCCTGATATCCCGCCGCGTCCACTTGCTGTTTCAGCGTTTCCGCCTCGTCCAATTTGGTGCTTAAATCGCGTACTAGCAGTAGCAATTTTTGATTGTTTTCCTGCAGCTCTACTATGTTGTTGAAGGTAACCAGTTTCTTTGAAATAACGTCGTCGGTGGTGGTCAGATTGCCGCACTGCATCGACCCACCGTCAGAAACCAATCCAATGCGCAGCTGCTCCACTTCTTTGAGCAAATAGCACACCTGCCGACTGAGGTCGGTTTGAGAATGCTTAAACTTTTTGTTTTCGCGTTCCAAGTGACTGATCTTGGAGTGTGCGTTCACCAGCAATTCCTCCATATCTGCCTTCTTGCCTAACAGCTCGTCACGCTGGTGCGCCAAAATATTATTCGTCTCTATCAGTTTCTCGTACTCTACTTCACGCTTTTTAATCATAGGCGCGTTCTCACTCAGCTCCTGCAATATAGTTTTCAGCTGAAGGTTCATACGCGCATTTTCGCGCTTCTGCAAATCCAGTTCTTCCGAGCTCTTCACGTACAGCGAGTAGAGTTCGGTAAGGGACATGTCTGTTCGAATGAGACGACTGGCGATGGCGGCCGATGGTGCCATTTTTGATATGGCACTCTCCATGGTTTCATGCTGCACCTCCTTTAATAAGTCGTTGGCATGTACAAGTTCGGCCTTTTGGCCTTCGATCACTTTGTCCTTTTCTTCCAGCTCCTGTTCGTGCTTAAGCACGGTAGCCTTAAACTTTGTTTCCAAATCACCGTACTGCTCACTTGCCTCGGCCAACATGCGCTTCAGGTCCGCAATTGCAGTGCTAAGCTCGTTGCGTTCCATGTCAATATCCTCGCTGTTGGTCTTATACAACTCGGCCAATTTTGTTTTTGCCTCCAGTTCTTTCTTGTAGTAATCCATCATTTTATTTGCCTCCTCGTTCTGGTTTAAAACCTTGGTAGACAGTTCCTGTACGTTCTGTGTCAACCGATCAATCGTGTCTTTATACTGTGCACATTGGGCTTGAGCTATCTTCAGTTCTTCAATTTTCTCGCTGAGGCGCGCCTCCAAGTGCATGCCCTGCATAGTATTTTCACGTCGCAGGCTTTGCAGCTCAGAAATGTTGCGATTAAGATCGTCAGTTAGCGTGCGGATTTGGTTGTGCAACATGGATCGTTCCTGCTCCATACGACGTTCTTTGAAATCGAGCGACACTTTCTGTCCTTCAATCTCGTCGACACGGGCAATGGCCTCGCACTTAGCTGTAATGGCGTTCTTCAGTTGCTGTTGATAGGATCGTATCTCCTGCTGAAGACGCTCCAGCTCTGTCTTTTGGTGTTCAATCATCTTCAGCAGCGAATCACGCTCTTCGGCGAGTGCATTCTTGTCTGCTCGCAGCGCCGCTAGTTCTCGCTCGTGATTGCTTGTCGCATCCAGCAACTGAACACGTTCACTAGACACAATATCAAGCTGTGAGCGCAATTCTAAAACACTTTGGGATAAATTCTCAACTTTCAATTCATAATCTTGGATTTGAGATTGCTGCTCCTCGGTCTTTTGCTCGTAGTCATCTGCAAAGTAAATCGTTACATTATATTCAACAAATTAAATTTCCAAACATATTTCATACTGCTCAAATGCAATTGTGGGTGACAATGACATTCTCGACAATTCCGAAAAAAAGATTTCACTTAAATAAATTTATTTTCGAAAAAACCATAATGAAAAAAATTTCTAATCAAACAAAACTTTGGGGATTCGTAAGTAGGGGATCTTCAATGTTACGCAGCAAAGCTTTGTTGAAAGATTTTAGTTTAAAATGTAACTATAGTGATGTTCCCTTACCACTAAAACATTATTTTGTATCTACATTCACGGTCAAGAAAATTTTTCTTCATAAAAGGGCCGCTTTTTGATGTACTTAATGTCTAGCTTCTCTCCCACAATCGCTCACTTCATTAGGGACGCCATTTAATAAGGTCTCAAAAATTCGAGGTTAGAAAGATTCCGCCATTATTATAAGCGTCTTTCAAAAAACTATACAGCAGATAAAATTATTTTCCAAAACCTCTTAACTTACGCAAACGATTTGCAGCTGCCTTTTCTTTGCAATAATCGTCGAAAAATCCATCCATCCAATTCTTTAACTTCTCTTGCACGGGCAGCGGCGTCTGCTCCAGCTCTTCAGCGGACAAAACATTCGATAGCAATTGAGGACCCTCGAGATCCATTTTGCCAACTCTCAACTCCTTGCAAAGCGCAAATTCAGCTGAATTCGGAATGAACAAAGAAAATCTTAAAACAATTCGCAATGCGTTGTTTCGACTGATTTTTACGACTGGTCGGCAATTAACAAACGCCCGGTTGTTCACAAAATTATGGAATGGAAGAATGCGAAACTAGTGATGGGAGAAAGTACAAGCAGTGCTGCCACATTACAATAAACAGAGAACACATTAAAGCCGACAGGGCCATTCGATTATAAAAGGGGTCGGCTTGAACCGTCGCTCATGTGTAATCTATATATCTGTGGTGAAAAGAAGTAATCGCCATTATACAAAAAATAAAGGTAGAGCCAATGCTTCTTCTCACCCACCATGTTGCGCATCTGACACTAAATGATTTTTTGGTGTTCTCCTTTGAAAATGTGCTACTGTACTGTTGTTAGAAAATATATTGAACATTTTTTTTTAATACTGCAATGAATTATCTGCTGTTGAATTTGCATTCACATTTTTATTCTTTCGCCTAAGATATATTAGTCACAGTGAAAGGCCTATTCCGTGTTTATTTTAAAAAAGATCTTAAAATTCTTAGAACTTTAAATAAAACTAATTTAATATTATATCGAAGTGGCATAACGACTCAAGCTTTTTACGAATACGAAAAACGTCAATAAATACGTTTCGTGTCAAAGGATTTGACAGCGGTTCTACCTTTATTTTTATTTTTTGTATCATGGTAATCACTTAGCTCCATAAAAGAATAGAATCAGTGTATTTGTATGGAACGAGTTACAAAGCGCAAAGCGTCGAATGCCATCTTGCGAAAACAGCGGAAAGTAGCCTAACTTTCTACTTTTCGACGTTTTGCTCGCATCGTACGAACAGGCCAGTTGATTGTGACAACCGCGGGTTGTAAATTTGATTTTCGTTCTAAATGTTATCGATAAATAACTTTTTCTCGTGAATAATATCTTTCAATTTTTATGCTAACAAGTTTTCAAACAATGCAGGTAATATTCATAGCAACATTTAGAAATATTTCAGCGAATAAAATGCGTTCAATTAAATTATTAAGCTCAGTACCATGAAGAAAAATCGGATAATAGTTATCGATTACATTTACACACTGAGTGTGACTTTTATTTATTTATATTCATATTCGCGCAATTTGATACTGATATGAAACCAATGAACCAACGTTACGACGGAGAGTGTCACGCAGCCACTGCAGCGAAAAATTCTGCTTACAAGAAGACCCTGCAGTCGGCTGCTACGCGAGCCGTACCGGAAAAATATCGGGAGCAGAGGTGCCTTTTTAGTCGGAAAAAACGGGTGCACGTTGTGGAAGGAGCACTTCCTGGTTCACTTGTATAATTTCACTATGTTTTTTTAAAAACATCAGTAGATATTTACTAAGAGAAATAATATTGTGTACAAATATGTTCTTTTGGGAAGCAATTGCTCTATTAAAAAAGTTTGTTATAAAATTCTGAAGGTTCGTATGCGAAAGAGTACGTTACTTCATAACGAAGTGCAAAAGGATTTTTAATACAGTTGAACCTCGATTATCCGGGCCTCCATAAACCGGGAACATCTATTAACCGGGATGCTGAGTGGTTGATTTAATACCTCTATTAACCGTGATTTACCTCTACTATCCTCTCTATTGTTGTTCCTCTATTACTGTTTTTTTCCGTATAACACACATATAAATATATATATTTATTTTAAATAAATGCATTTTTTTTAAATAGAATAAGATTTATTGATGCAAATGTACCTTTATAGAAGCAGTATCACATGTTCTTATCAAAAATAAAAATAATACAATTTATAAACGATTATATGTAACCTCTTTTAACCGGGTTTTTCGATTATCCGTGATGAGCCCAGTCCCGAGCAACCCGGATAATCGAGGTTCAACTGTAGTTTGGGAGATGGTATTCTAGTGCTGCTTTAGGGTTATTTTTGAAACACCATAGGGGTATTCACGATGTGGTGTATTTGGTCTTGTATTGTGTATTTTTGATAAACTTGATATTTGTAGTAAATTTGATAAATTTACAAAAACAAAATACATGCATTTCTGAAATACTATAAATATCAGAAACACAACGGCAAACCCCTGTTGTAAACTTCATGGTGTATTGTGAATTTTTTGGGTAGCGATGGGAATTTAATTCAAAGTGCCGATTGTTTTACCCATGTTTTCAATTATCTGAACTTCCTGTTATTCAAAAGTGCTATTTTTTGTCATGCCAACCATTTTACAACAATTTATATTTTTTATGAGTTTTTTTTTTAATATGTTTAAGGAAAATGCCAAAAAAAAACGTAGCTTGTTAGTATTTGCTGAAACCGATATTTTGTACACCAAATATCGATATCTCTATTTATATACATCACTAAAATATAATCAGCTGATCACTCAAAATGGAAATGGAAATTCGTCACAATTCTTTAGAAGGGCCACCAAATACGAGAACTGCTGCCGGTTAACCCTAACCATTTGTTTGAAACGACCATCATCCATATTGCTTAATATGTCATTCCGCTACACACTAGATTTTGGAACTATTTCCTCATATCCACGACGGCACACCAGCACTAAAGAAACGTTTTGAACTGCTTCCTCCACGGCCTCACCGATTGCTTCATCATCTGAAGGTTAATCAAATTAATAAAACAATGTTCTGTTTGTCCTAGTAGTTACCACTTAGGCCCATAAGGTGATTTTCGGCATCTTCCACAATAAAATTTATTATTTTAACTTTTTCGCTTAGCTTCGGCATATTGACAGAAATATGCGGAACACGAATGTAAACAAAATCAGCTGATTTTGCAGCTACAGAAATTTGCTAGGGGGTCGTTCATGATCTGTTGTAAAAAGTTGTAATTTTTGTAAATATTTATCACAAATACACCACATCGTGAATACCCCTCATATCTTTTAACCAATTAACCACAACAGTTGCTTTAACACTAGAAAGACTTGAAAATTGACATTCCTTAACACTAGAAAGACCTCAAGTTTTCACTACCTGATATCTCGAAAAGTGCACATCGGATTTGGTTAATTGTAATTGTAGAACTAATTGTACAACCCGATAAAAAGCAAAGCAAAAGTTGAAAGAAATACTAAAAAACATACAGAGATATAAAAATGAAAAACCGTCAAACCGCAATGGTCTTTCTAGTATTAAAAGACGGATAATGGTCATTTGACCCAACTACTTTTAAATTTATTTTAGTAACAAAAAATTTATAATTTGGAAGAAAAACAACATTTTTTTGATTTTAGAAATAACATAAACGTTAATTATAAATTTTAATACTCTTAGAAAATATTTTTTTCACACACAGGCAGCATATAGAAAATGCCTTTATTTGTTCTAGGTTCCACATAGGGGGTTTTGCAGGTTTTTTTTATTTGTTTTGTTAGACACATGACCACGTATCTACTCTCCTTGCATTCGGTTTTCTGGACGATAATCACCTCTTCCCAAATATGGGAGACCGTTTAGTAATGAAATGAAATCTATATAAATGTATACTACTGTGTCCAAAAAATAAGGTGACATTGTATATATTTTGAAAATTCTTTATTTATTCTTCCAAATCAATTTCATCCCCTTCAAAGTAATCCCCTCCCGATGCAATGCACTTATGCCAACGGATTTTCCAATCTTCGAAACACTGATTGTAGTCACTTTCCGGGATGGCCTTCAGTTCCGTCTTCGCTGCGGCTTGAATCTCCTCTATCGTATCAAAACGGTGTCCCCGGAGCGGTCTTTTGAGCTTGCTGAACAGCCAGAAGTCGCACGGCGCCAGATCAGGTGAATACGGTGGTTGCGGAACGATATGGGTTGAGTTTTTGGCGAAATGATCACGAATTACGAGTGCAGTATGGGATGGTGCATTATCGTGGTGTAAAAACCAAGAATTGTCTTTCCACAATTCCGGCCTTTTTAGGCGGATAGCGTTACGCAAACGACGCATAACGTTCAAATAATATTCCTTCTTGACTGTTTGGCCCGGCGGAAGGAATTCATAATGCATTCATAATTCATAAATTCAAATGTCACCTTATTTTTTGGACACAGTAGTATATGGGGCATTTCACGTCAAGCGGACAACCCAAAAAAAGTGAGGTCATGAATTTTGTTTATATTCTGGTCAGTTATACTTCTAGTAGACGTGGATGTGTACACCCAATTTTTTTTCGTATGATGTTTTTTTGCTGAGTTATGAGCTTCTAAAAATTGACTAAACATAAAGTCATGCATTTTTGGATGCTTATTATCTGTCTCAATTAATTTGTAAAAAAACTAAAAAGTATTGTTTCTGATAGTAAAAAAGGTGTTGTTTTTTTGTTTTTGTCGAATTCTAAATTTTAATTTTTTTTACGTATAGTGAACCGGAAGTGAAAATTTCACATCGATGTTTGAGTAACTTCGACTCTTTTTTTTAATTATTTTAACGTAAATTAAAGCTTCAAATGTACTCATTCTCCACAAAAAAAATTAAAACGTGATCTCCAACCGTTTAAGACTTAGAGCACATTATAGTGTAAAAATCCATTATTTTCAGCTATGTGTATGTACTGTATGTGCTCTAAGCCGTAAACGGTTGGAGATCACGTTTTAATTTTTTTGTGGAGAATGAGTACATTTGAAGTTTTAATTTACGTTAAAATAATTAAAAAAAAAAGTGTCGAAGTTACTCAAATATCGATTTAAAATTTTCACTTCCGGTTTACTATACGTAAAAAAAATTAAAATTTAGAATTCGACAAAAACAAAAAGCAACACCTTTTTTACTATCAGAAACAATACTTTTTAGTTTTTTTTTTTAATTAATTGATACAGATAATAAGCATCCAAAAATTCATGACTTTATGTTTAGTCAATTTTTGGAAGCTCATAACTCAGCAAAAAAACATCATACGAAAAAAAAATTGGGTGTACACATGCACGTCTACTAGAAGTATAACTGACCAGAATATAAACAAAATTCATTTTTTTTGGGATGCCCGCTTGACGTGAAATGCCCCATATAGTAAATCAATTGCCGGCGTTAGTCTCGGTAAAACTCGAAAATGGCTCGACCGAATTGAATAGTTGTTTAAGGATTTTGTTTGCCTCCACAAGGGTAGTCACCTTGTCGTGGTGTGGGGGCTTGCTGCGGGCAGGGACGCCGCAGACTGATCCACTCCGAGTGATGAACGGAGTGGAATAGTCTGGTGCGGAGCCCGTACTAAGCACTACCCCCCCTAACCCAGAGTGTTACGCGGACCGTGCCCACTGGGTGGTTTGCAGCCAGGGGGTATACCGGCTGTATTATTACGGTGCCTTCCTGATACCGGGCCGCCTCAGGAAGTACAATGGCCTTGCCATGGTATGCGGGCTCTGCCATGGTCGACTAACCCTGTCCCAGCCAGAATTTTTGGCCGCCATCGCCTTCGCCTCGCGCGCGGGCAGGCTGCCGCACCGCAAATGATGATGAGTTTCACAAAAAGAAATAGCGGTAAAAATAAACGAGGCATGTCACTCGTTCTGCGGGACTACACCGCAACTCAACTTGCAGCAGTACCGGAGCATGCGCTCCCAAACACAGAAGTAGACCTGGGGCCTAGCACCAGCCGAGGAAGAAAACCTTCCAAGGTGGCGAGGGGTCCACTCAGGGGCGGACGAGGGGCCAGCGGTGCTGGCAGAGGGGGAGTATCGAGACGAGGCAGGCCTCTGTTTGATACCTCTGCTTTGGCAGCATCAATCAGCACTCGTCCCACCACAATTCAGGTGAGCAAGGCTCTGACTCTTCCTACTGGCATTCAGTCCAGACTGGTGGTGGGGGCGGAGCCCACTGGCTCGGCTCATAGTGCTAGCGTAACTGCGACTGCACGGGAATTACCACCGTCATCCACCGCTTTGGCGCTGGCAGTAGGCCGAGCTGCTGACGTAGAGGCAAGTAATCCCATGAAACAGCTCCCCAAACTACCTCCCTTAGGGCAACCAGGCGGCCTGGATGACCCCCTAAGGCGTGGTTTGAGCGGGGCTAAGGTCAAATGGTACCTCCGATACCTCGGGCAAGGACTGAGTAAGGAGGAAGCTAGGAGTAAGGCGGTAGAGCATGGGGGAGGACCCACAGCTACGGCGACGGCTGCGGCTGCTCAACCGACTCAACCAAGGAAGAGAGGGAGCGACAACATCACTCCCCCCAACGTCCTGAAATTAAAAAGTCCAGGACGTGTACTCAGGCACTGGTTGCTAAGACGGACATACCCCAGATTAGCGGCCAGTCTGGAGATGGGCCTAAGGCGGGTGCAACGTACTCGAGTGTCCTCAGAAAACCTGAGGCCATTCGAGTGGCGGTTCTGCCAAAGGACTATCCCCAGACGTCACTGAGCAAGGAGGAGCTCTCTGTCTTGGAAGAAGCTATCGTGGAGGAGATAGCAAAAGGGTGGGCTACCCCATTAGTGTTAACCGGAATCCACTTCCGGCCGGGACATCTGTTGCTGGACTGCAGTGACAAAGGCACTGCGAACTGGCTCCAGCAGACGGTCCCGAAGTTGGAGGAGTGGAAGGGAGTAGGGCTTCGTGTGTGCCTTGGAGATGAAGTCCCCAAGACATACCACGTCACTCTATTCCTTCCCAGGAGCGCGGGTCAGGAACCCAGCAAGCTATTCGCGCTGTTACAAGCGCAGAATGCTGGGGTTTCCACTAATCTTTGGAAGGTGGTGACTTCCAAAGACGAGGGCAAGGGCGTGTTGTGGAACCTGGTCGTTGAGAGAAATCCTTCGCCGCGATCAGGGAAAACAACAATGCCTTGAACTTCAGATATGGGAGTATCCCAGTTCATATTCCTAGATCTGGAGGCCCGAGCAGTGAGATAGCACCTCCCACTTTACCAGCTGGTCCGGGAATCCACCGGATGAAGCAGGGGGCTCAGGTATGGTGCAGTCTGCCGCACCCGGGACCTCACCGGACGGCAGGAAGCAAGCCAGAGCAGAAGCAGCAGAAATAGGAGCTTCTCAAGATTCCCTTGAGGAGATAAACCTCGAGGCGCTGGGGCTGAGAGGCAGCTCAAAGGAGGAAGAGGAGCAGCTGTCAGACGAGCTCTCGTTGACGACACTGCTTGAGATGGATGAATCCTCTCCTAAGCTCTAACCCTCGAGCAATGAAGGTTGTGCAGATCCACCTTCACCACGCGAAGGCGGCGTCGGCCGTCCTAGCGCAAAAGTTCACCCGAGACCACATCGGGGCGGCGCTAGTGCAGGAGCCCTGGTGCTATAACGGCAGAGTCTGCCAACCAAGGTAATTTGGGACACAAGGCACGAGAAACCTCGTGCATGCGTGGTAGTTGAGAAAAATACTAACTATGTTTGTATTTCAGAGTACATGTCCAGGGACCTGGTAGTGGTGGCGATGACTGTCCATATCGAGGGTCGTGACCTCGAGATCGTCCTAGCGTCGGCGTATTTTCCAGGAGAAGACATGACAGTTCCCCCCCACGAAGTGCAGGGCCTGGTGGAGTACTGCAGGGCAAACGCCTTGCCACTCCTAATAGGCGGGGATATGAACGCCCACCACACGATCTGGGGAAGCACGGACGATAATCTAACAGTAGGATTAGTGACTATGTATCTGATTGGAGAGTATTGAATGAACCCTCCCTATCAGATCATAGGATGATCGAATTTAGATTAGCAGCCACCCAAATGGAGTCATCTCCAACTAGAAACCCCAGGAAGACCGACTGGGAAAAATTTACAAGGTTGCTCGAAGAGGATCAACCCTTGCTGGATGTTCGGGGCAGGATGCGGCATCCCCTCGAAATCGAGCAGGCGGTTGAAACAGTAAACGGGCAATAATCAATGCTTTTCACTCAAGCTGTCCTGAGAGCAGGAGGACCAGAAAGAAATCCACACCGTGGTGGAATACTACCCTGGGGAAACTCAGAACAGACACGCGGAGACTCTTTAACAGGGCAAAGCGGACAGGTGACTGGCGGGAATACACTGCCGCGCTCACTAAGTACACAAAGGAAGTACGGAAAGCGAAAGCGAGGGCTAGTTTCCAATCGTTTTGCGAAGAAATTTCTTCCACCCCCAGGCAGCAAGGCTCCACAAGGCGCTAGTGAAGGGGGCAACGGAAAATAAGATGGCACTGAAATTACCGGATGGTAGTTACACGCGCAATGAAGAGCAAATGGCTCTCGCTCTTCTATTATTATTATTGATGGGGATGATGCACTGCGACCTGTAGATCTATTGTGCCCCCTACTTGGACTTCACAGACTGTCAGTGAGTCCGGTATCCAGGAGGAATTTTAGTATACTTCCTACATCTCTGGATACCCAGTCCGTACCTGGTATAAGATGGGCCCCCAGGTATTTCTTTCTTTTATGCATGAGTACAGGGCACTCTCCTAGTATATGTAATGCAGTCTCGTTTTCCTGCAAGCAGAACCTGCAATACCCGTTTTCACGGATTCCTAGTTTGGCCAGATGATAATTCAATCTGCAGTGCCCTGTTAGCATTCCCGTGATAATCCTTAGATTATTCTTTGATAGGGTCATGCAATCCTCGAATCTTTTCCTATTGTAGGACCCGATAACCATCTTGGAATGCTCCAGACCTGGTAGGTTTTCCCAGTATTGAGTCCTTCTGGTTATCTCGTCCTTTCTCGTTAGGATAGAAGAAGCTCCTTTTCCTAAACCACAAGAGGGTTCAGGGCCGACAAAAGGTGTGGAAGCTCCCCTCCTTGCCAGTTCGTCGGCCCGTTCGTTTCCCTCAATGCCAGCGTGGCCCGGAACCCAAAGTACCCAGACCTGGTTGTAACGGCCAAGTTCGTTGAGCTTCTCAAGGCACTCCACAACCAGTTTCGAGGACACCTGGTAGGATCTAAGAGCCTTGATTGCCGCTTGGCTGTCGGAGAGGATAGCAATCTTACGGTTCCGGTATCCCCTCGCCAGATTGAAGTATGCACACCTTTCAATGGCGTATATTTCCGCCTGGAAGATAGTGGTATGTTTTCCCGTAGGTTCCGAGTATCTTATCCTCGGGCCGTATACTCCTATCCCGGTACCCTCCTCCGTTAAGGAGCCATCTGTGTACCAGGATATCATATGCTGGTCTATCAGATACGTTTCCGATATACCTACCCAGTTCCTTTTGTTACTAAGTTCAGTTTTAAATCTTTTGACAAAACTGAATTTCAGTGAGATTGTGTCCCTCGGTATTGCAATGTCAGGATACTGATTAATAAGAGTATCAATCTTCTTACGGCTCAGAAAGCCCACATTCCCGATATTTATGTCAGTCATCCGTAGAAGAGCCCTCTTCGCCTGGGTCTGTATGTGTAAGTGAAGAGGTGTTAGTTCAAGGAGAACCTCTATGGATGCTGTTGGACACGTTCTCATAGCCCCTGTTATGCATACGCATGCCAGTCTTTGTAGCTTGCTGAGCGCCTTGATAGTGGTTAGTTGGCTGGTCTTGTTTACCCAGACAGCTGAACCATACGTTATCATAGGTCTCACGATCGCCGTGTAGATCCATCTCAGTATAGTCGGAGTGCAGCCCCAACTTTTACCTGCTATGGACCTACAGATCATGAAGACCCTGGTGGCCTTCCTTATCGTATCCTCCAAATGTCCTTTCCAGAGTAGTTTCTGATCTAGTATAACTCCTAGATATTTCACCTCCTTCTGGAATTCAAGCTCTATCCCATCCAGACGGATTGGTCTAAGAGCGTCAAGTTTATATCTTCTAGTAAATGGTACTATGGTGGTCTTCGCTGGGTTTATGTTCAGCCCCACCTTTGTGCACCATTTCTTGGTTAACCTTAGTCCTAAGGTTATCCTATCCCGCAGGGTATCTTCAAATTTCCCCCTGCACAGGATTACAATATCATCCGCATAACCCTGGACCGTTAGGCCAGCGTTAGTCAGCTCCTGTAACAGGTCATCAACCACGAGGCTCCACAGAAGAGGGGATAGTACTCCTCCTTGTGGACAGCCCCTGGTTGTGTAAGCTATTACTAGGCCGCCCGTACTAGTCTGTATCTCCACCAACCTAGTAGCGAGCATACTGTGTATCCAACCTCTTAGAGGGTTTGTCAGGCCCCTTCTGGTTAGAGAAATGTCTATAACTTCATGAGAGGTGTTGTCGAAAGCCCCCTCTATATCCAGAAAGGCACATAAAGCCATTTCCTTCTCTTCTAGACTTTCCTGTATCTCACTTGTCAGCTGGTATAGAGCAGTTTCGGTGGAGCGTCCTGCCCGATATGCGTGCTGACAAGTGTGAAGAGGACTGTCTAATAGGACTGTCGTCCTTACATAGCTGTCCACAACTTTCTCTAGAGTTTTCAGTACAAATGAAGTAAGGCAAATTGGTCTGAAGGATTTCGGGTGAATCGGATCCTTCTTCCCGGCCTTCGGTATAAAGACCACCTTTGCCCTTCTCCAGGCCTCTGGTATATGTCCCAGCGCCAGACTGGCTCTAGTTATCCTCACGAGATGGTGCCCGATAATACCCATCCCTTTCTGTAGAAGTGCCGGAAAGATGCCATCCGGTCCAGGTGACTTCAGTGGTTTAAAGGTATTTACCGCCCACTGCACCCTTTCCTCCGTGCAAATTTCCTTTGCCACTATCCAATCTCTTTTTGAGATCCAGCGTAGTGCATCATCCTGTCCCGCCCCTTTCAGAGCAACAGAGCCCGGGAAGTGAGTATCTAGAAGTAGTTGAACCTTCTCTTCCTCACCCTCGGTATATTCCCCATTGCTTTTCCTGAGGTTGGTCGAGGACAGGCTGTGCCCCTTTGCCATAACCTTGTAGAGTCTAGATGCCTCACAGGTTTGCTCAATATTCTCGCAGAAGTTCCTAAAGTTCCTGCGCTTGGCTTCCCTGATCTCCTTATTATATAGGGTCAGTGTGCTCCTGTACTCAGACCAGTTCCCGGTACGTTTAGCCCGGTTGAAAAGCCTGCGAACCTTACTTCGCAGTATACTCAGGTCCTTGCTCCACCAGGGTACATCCCTGGTGGAAACAATCTTGCTGACTGGGCAGCTGTCCTCATATGCATCAATAATCGTTTTATTGAGGCAATTCGCTAAAGTTTCTAGTTCCATGGAGTTCCTGATGTTGTCCCCCAACCCAGAATTGGTGGAGTTTAAGCTCAGTGTCTCCTGGAACCTTTCCCAGTCTGTTTTCCTGGGATTTCTCAGAATCTTCCTAACCGAAGCAGAGCCTTCAATGTCAAATCGTATTATTCTATGATCCGACATTGAAGGCTCACCAGACACTCTCCAGTTTTTAACCAGTTCGGAGCTTAGAGTATTTCCTAGGGTAATATCTAGGACCTCCTCTCTCGAACTGGTTACAAACGTTGGTATATTCCCCACGTTAAAAATTTCTAGTTTATTACTAAGAATAAATTCTAAAAGGTACTCACCCCTTTGGTTGGTATCGCTGCTACCCCAGGCTTCGTTGTGCGCATTTGCGTCGCAGCCTAGTATCAGTGGCAGCTTTCTCTGCTCACAGTACTTCACCAGTTTAGAGACAGCCTCTGGCGGAGCCAGGGTGTCCTCTCCTGGGAAGTAGCCTGTGGCCATCACAATGTCCTGCGCGGTCCCGTGTATTTGAACTGGTATTTGTACCGCAACCAGATCCCTAGAAAGGAAGTCTGCAAGACAAAGATAATTCAAACCATTGGTTATTAACATGCAGGCTCTTGGGTTAGTACACCTAATGTCCCAAATTACCTGTATGTTCTTTTCTGCCAAACCTTTAATTTGGCCCCTGCACACCCAGGGTTCCTGGACCAGCACTACACTCAGTCTAGACCTGAGGGTTGCCCTCGCGATGACTGCCGAGGCAGCCTTCGCGTGGTGCAGATTAATCTGCGCAACTTTAGTGCTGGTCATCTCCGTCTCAGGATCTCTCGGCTACGCCTTCATCCTCTGTCAGACCGCCTTCTTTGTCCAGGTCCGACAGGGTTACTCTGTCCGAGTCTTCCTCCTCGGCGGCCATGCTCAGCATTGAGAGGTCAATCGAGTCGATCCCCTCAGCTTCGTGAGGTAGAAGGCTAATTTCCTCGATGACTTCATTGCTGGCAGCCTCCTTTTCGACCAGACTAGCCACCTCCTTCGGAATCTCTATAACTTCCGCCGGAGTATTGGCTTCTGGTGCAACTGCCGCGTCTGGTGGTTCTCGGCGCTTGTGCACGTGCACCGGAACTGTACCGAACCGGTACCTCAGAACGCCATTGCATTTCTTAATTGCTTCCAGCGATTGGTCGTCGACCCCAATCGTTAAAACCTTGCCCATCTTCTCGTCCCTAGAACGGAAGATCCTCCATAGGTTTGTATACAGCCCCTCGTTTTGGGCAATGAGGAGGTCGAGGAGCTGCTTGTTGTCCTTCCCTGCCGCCTTTGGGAGGTATACCGTCAACAGGTGTACTCCGGGTATACGGTCCCCGTCGCACGTCGTCAACTTTACCCCCTTCCAGCCAGGTAGTGTAGGGACAAGGCCTTTGAGCCACTCCGCCGTATCAGCACCCACGCAGTCCACCAGTATAAGACCTGGCCTGAAGTGGATACCATCAAATTGGAGTTTTGCCCTCCAGCCTTTGCACATTTCCGCGACAAGCGCGTCTTCAATCTCTCCCTGCTCCTCCCTAGAGAGTATCTTAACAGGGAAAGATTCCGGGAGTATTGCCAGTCTGATGCCTTTAGCAGCACTGGCATACGTGCTGCCTGGCTTCCTGAACCCGGTTTTCCGCTCCAGTGCAGGCCGCGTACGCGTCTCAGTCTTGGGCTTCTTTGCAGTGTTGCCCTCCTGAGGAGTGATCTCGACCGCACCCCTCTTTTTCGCCTCAGGCGAAGTGGGTTTCGTGCGATCCAAGACCTTCTGCTTTGCCTGCTCTGGTGTGAGGCCTTCTTTTAAGTAGCGCCGATACCATTTGGCACCTGCACCACTCAAGCCGATCGACTTCCTTACCTCCCCAAGCCTGAGAGTCTGTCCGGAAGTCAGACCAGTACTAGTCGAGGGAAGTGGTTTCGCGTCCTTGGGCGCCGAAGCGCCCGCAGACCCCACTTCCACTCGGCTTTCCTTCCGTGTTTCCTTAGCCACGGTCCTATCTGGCTTTCCGTTTGCACGTCTTCATACTCCGAGGAGTAGATACCTGGGAGTCAGTATTTTGGACGCTTTGCTCCACCTGACTCGCCAGTTGAGTTGCGGTATAAGAACCCGCTAGTGAGTTTAAGTTCCTCAAATTCTTCTCCATATTTTGTTCCCACGAGTGTGGGGGTCTGGAGGTCCGCCGTGCCATAGCCCCCAATAGCACGGTAAGCCCACAGTTACTCTCTGAGGCGGGCAGGTATCAGAGAGGCTCCGTTAAGATACAGCCGGTATTACCCCCTGGCTGCAAACCATCCAATAGGCACGGGTCGCGTGACACCTTGGATTAGGGGGGGGGAGGGGAGAAAGGGTAGTGTGAAATAATAATGGTGGGAAAATGGGATTATAGGGGAATTAACTAGTTAGCCAGCCACTATCGGGCAGAGACGCTCGCTAAGTGCACACTTCCCTGGGGCAATCCTCCAGGACGCACTTGCCGAATGTACTATCTATCGTCCAAACAGAGGGGACTGGGAGCTGGCGCATAAAGTCATCTCTCGGGATAAGATTGATTGGGCATTGAACACCTTTCAACCCTTCAAATCGCCAGGCCGGGACAGGATCTTTCCTGTCTTTCTACAAAAAGGCAGGGGGGGGCCCTACTCAGGCATCTCACTGGCATAATGAGAAGCTGTCTAGCAACAGGGTACATCCCCGCTAGTTGCAGAAGTGCCCTGGTAGTTTTTATACCAAAAATAGGAAAACAGGACTATACGGAGCCGAAGTCCTTTAGGCCAATCAGTCTAACATCCTTCTTCATGAAGACCATGGAGAAGGTGTTAGATCAGTATATTAGAACTGTGACGCTTAAGAGAACACCTCTGCACGCAAAACAGCATGCGTATAGGGCAGGCAGATCGACAGAGACTGCCCTATTTCAGCTCATGAGTTCAATCCAAGAAGCTATTAAAAGCAAAGAGATTACCCTGTGCGCTTTTCTGGATATCGAAGGAGCCTTCGATAACACCTCGCATGAGGCGATAGGAAGAGCGCTCAGCAGGAGAGGAGTAGAAGCCTCACTTAGCCGCTGGATAAGAGCCATGCTTTCCACCAGATCGGCCATAACGAAGGTGGGCACTACCACCAGGAGCGTGCTGGCAAAAAGAGGATGTCCACAGGGCGGGGTACAATCACCGCTGCTGTGGAGTCTGGTAGTGGACGAGCTCCTTGAACTACTGACAAGCAATGGCATAACGTGTCAAGGTTATGCCGACGACATTGTCATTATTGCTAGAGGAAGGTTTGAAGACACTCTCTGTGACATAATCCAGAGAGGCTTAAAAATAACCCAAGAATGGTGTGCCCGAGTAGACTTGCGAATAAACCCGGACAAAACGACATAGTCCTTTTACATGGAAAAGAAAGCTGCCACACATGCGGACAATACGCTTGCTCGGGAAGGACATAGCTTATAAACCAGAGGTGAAGTACTTAGGTGTAACACTAGACTCGAAGTTACTCTGGAATAAGCACGCGGAGGCAGTTATCAGTAAAGCAACGAAGGCGGTCATGGTATGCAGATCCTTAGCAGGCAAAACTTGGGGATGCAAACCGAGCATACTGAAATGGATGTATACCATGATTGTGAGGCCAGCACTCACATATGTAGCAGTGGCATGGGCCCCAAGAGCCACACTCACAACAGTGAGGAAAAAGCTCGACAAGGTCCAGCGACTTGCGTGCACGTGCATTACAGGAGCTATGAGAACCTGTCCCACGGCGGCACTGGAGGTGATACTTAATATATCGCCATTGCACGTAGCAATTGAGATGGCGGCCAAGCGTACAATCCTTGGATTGGCCAGAACCAGTAAAGGGGAGGATCACATCCTTAGGCATAGAGACTTAGATGTGCTTTCCACTAGTAACCCTTATGTTTTGTATCCGATGGATACAATAACAAGAACATATAACTACGAAAAACACTTCGAAGTTTATATGAGCAATAAAGTAGACTGGGCCTGGGAAGACCACCAAATCCATTTTAAACCACACACAATTAAGTGGTTTACAGACGGCTCGAAAACGCACGAGGGAACAGGAGCGGGGGTGTTTGGACCTCGCCTCAAGCACTATGAGCCCATGGGGAAAACACCCAGCATATTCCAGGCTGAACTCTATGCAATCAGGCTCTGCGTGCAAGTCAACCTCGAGCGTGCGTACAGAGGGCAGGACATCGTCATCTGCTCCGACAGCCAAGCAGCCATCAAAGCACTAATCTCAGGATTAGTGCTGGAATGCATTGAGGCATTGAATGCACTGGGCAAATGCAACCAGGTGAAGATCCTCTGGGTTGCAGGACAGAGAGGTATCGAAGGAAACGAGGAAGCGGACAGCCTCGCTAGAACCGCGGCAGCCACGCCCCCCTAGGACCTGAACCCTTTATTGGGCTGGGCAAAAGCGCCATAACGGAGTCACTGAGACTAGAGGAAAGGACCAGGAACACCGAACACTGGACTAGCGCCTCCGGTCTCAAGCAATCGAAAATCTTCATCAAAGATTACAACCCCAAATGGAGTGAAGAATGCCTCAAACTAGGGAGAAACCAGCTTAGACAAGTCACAGGTCTTCTAACTGGGCATTGCAGATTGAGGAAACACATGCATACAATCGGGATAGAACAGGTAAGCGTCTGTAGACTGTAGACTCTGTGAAACAGCAGAGGAGACTCCCGAACACATCATAATGCACTGTAATGCGGCTTGCCGCAGCAGGTTGCGTACCTGGGCCAGTTTTGGCTTGCAGAAGAGGACGTCAAACACCTAGACCCCCGTGAGTTACTAAGTTTCATTAGGGCGGTAGGTCTAGGGGATGTACTCTAACATTTGCAGGGGGCACAATAGATCAATCCTGGTCTCAGTGCAGTTTACCCTAATCAATTCTATTCTATTCTAAGGATTTTGTTCGCCTTAATTCAGGGGTGGTTTAAAAATTGTAATTTAACGAATGTTGGACAAGGGGCGCATCACTTTTTTACGACCCAAATTTTCCACATAACTTTGGAACCATAAGTCGCACATCAGTGAAACTTGGCACGAAAGTACCAATTAGTCACACAATTAGACTAGGAGAATGAGGTGGTCGTTGAACAAGGGGCGTGGCATCATCCATACATCTGGGCATTAGAAGAAGGAGCGTGGCACCCCCAAACAACTCCAATTTTTTGTTTTAGAATTATAAGTCACACAACATTGAAACTCGGCATGGAGCTACGGTTTATTCGTGTCACTTCATTTCATGAGCCTTGAACAGGGGGCGTGGCAACCATCTTTGGACTTAGTTTATGGGTTTCAATATTGTAAAGTACTCAAGAAAAGTTTGACAGATTTGGGTGGCTGGTATAACTACAATAACATCAAAAATCACATTGGAACATATCTAACCTTGCCGCTGAACGGGGGCGTAGCCAGAAAAAACCATCGAACAGGTTAAGTTTTCTTTTAAACTTGGTAAAACTTTAATTGATGAGCCAGTTTCATGGTTATGATTGTTTATTCCGTAACAGCGGTCATGAGTCAAGATTTAAAAGCGGTTATGAGAACATAAATGATAACCAACGTATTGGCCAACTGAAATCCGCGATCACCGTATCAATAATTTGCCGATGACAGGAAAGCGTTTTTAGGAGATGGAACTCATCCAGGTCAAGGTATATTAACAAGGTATGCTACGTATGGAGAGACTTCAAAATAAGGGTGCGGGTTATGTCAAAATCAGAGTTACTTTCACTTAGGAGCAAATGTTTGGCTGCAACATTCAGTATTTGTTCCTAAAGCAAACAAAAAAAAAAACTTAAGTGCTAACAATTGATTTTGTGTAGCAAAAACTTATTAGAAAAATGCTTGTTCCAGCAGTTTATAAAGTAAATTTTTATAAATCAGTTTTTGACATTTTTTTATTATTGAACAATTTTTTTTGTTTGAATTTCAATTTCATTTAATTTAAAATTTTTGTTTAAATGTCTAATTCTAAAAAAAATTCCTCGTGGAAACTGTCAAATTCGTTTGTCAAGTCTATATTTAGTTCGTTTTCGTCATTGTCTATTAACGTTGAAGTTTGAAAAGAGTCTTCAAAAGCTGGTTGCATAACATATGCCGAGTTATTTGCGTGAAGTTGACTTGTTAATTCAAACCATGGCGTGTCATCTGGCTCCACATTCATTAAAATTTTTGATAAAGGGGCAGTAAAAAGTATAAAATTGTTCAATGAAGTTTTAAACATCGTTTTACCTACTCTTATGAACCAAGAAAACAATGAAAATAAAGACAAATAGGTGTTCATGTGCATATGTTTTGGATCTATTAATTATATTACGCATCAAATATGTTTATTTCAATGCTATTCTAAAATGTACAAAAATAGGTGGTTGTACCAACAATATCAATACTGACACTTAGTACTTTTTCCTACGAAAAAAGTCATCAGTTCACAAATAAGGGTGCCTAGAGAGACATTAACAGGCGTCTCTCCATACGTAGCATACCTTGTTAATATACCTTGATCCAGGTACACTTTTGAAGTTGTCAAGGAATTCGTCTACCTTGGCACTGCCATAAACAGCAACAATGATGTCAGCCTGGAGATAAAGCGAAGGATTACTCTTGCCAATAGGTGCTACTATGGTCTCGGTACCGACAAAACTTGCACTCTATAGGACGCTTATTCTGCTCGTGCTCCTCTATGGCGCAGAAGCATGGACAATATCGTGTAACGACACAGCGGCCCTGGGGTGTTCGAGAGGAAAGTACTTCGCAAAATCTTTGGCCCTGTTCGTATTGTCGACGACTATCGTATACGAACCAACAACGAGCTGTATGAGCTGTATAAAGACATGGACATGGCACAGCGAAGAAACATCCATGGACATGTCTGCCGTATTGACGATGAAGCTCCGGCGAAAAAGGTGTTCGATGCGGTAGGTGGAGGTCGACGACGAAGAGGAAGACCGTGTTTCCGGTGGAAGGACCAAGTTGAGGACACCCTACCATCTCTTGGTGTGACCAACTGGAGAAGGCGCGCAAAGCAGAGACGCATGTAGCGGCTGTTATGGCCAATTAAGTTAGTTAAATTATTGGAAACAAGACTTGTTTCCTTTAAAGGTAATTTCAAAAAAAAAAACAACATACTCGTATAAAACAGTACTTCAGAGAGCTCTTTGTATTCAGTGTGTTTAGCAGAACGTGCTTTGAACTATTTTAACGAACACATTGTAAGTATGCAATGAATGAATTGATTTGTAAAATATGCTACGCTTTTAAAAAATTTGCAGTCGTTTAATACCTGGTGAAATTATTTGAAACCTGTTTCGATAAGCAGCTGAATATTAATGTCTCGTTATCCATAAATAGGTGCATTGATGTACGCGAAAAGTTTGTTTAAACTATTTATTGACCAAATTTAGTTCTTTCAATGATGTTTTAATGTTCCATCAAACACCTATTCGATTTATTCGCATGTACACAGAGTTCGCCCAGCAGCCAGATGGCGGACTAAGTTCGAGCTTCCCGTAAACACCCGTTTTTTTGTGCGACTTTTTAAATGAAGCGAGGGGATCTACGGCTTATGTCAACTCCGATCGACAAATTAAAGTTGTTCACGCCTGACGGCGTGGCAGGGACGCGAACGCGATCTGGCAGCGCAGTGCAGCGGCGAAGGAGACGAGAGAGAGAAAGAAAAAGGGAAGATGGCGGGGTTTTTGACAGATGAAGGGCATTATTGGATTGAGATTTGATGTAGACGGAACATTGCACAAGCACTCGGGATTAAAATCGACATTTTTGATATACTTTTTGGAAACGAAGAACATTGGTGGTTGTTTTATTTAGCGCGTGATTCGCGGTGCGAACATTTTGGTCCATCGAGCCGAATATTGGAGAGCTGAAGGATTGGTGCAGTTTGGGTATAGGAACGAGTGCGGAAGGAGCAAAGAGCAAACCAAGTAAATAATAAATTAGATATGAAAATTATATGGAATTAAAATAAAATGAAATAAAGAAGAATTAGTGCATGTAGGGCAGAAGGCAAACGATGGCGGCGGTGCATGTGAGGTGCGCAAGATGTGAGCGCAGCGGTCGCGATCGCCGCAGCGGAACGTTAAGGGGGGGGATCGGTTGAATAGCACAGGGCTCGCATGGGTTGCGCGTATTATGTAAGGTTATGTGCGAACAATGGAGAATAGGTCATATTTGGTCCGGTGCACGTTTGCGGGGAAGAGCGCTTTGGCGCAGCGTGTTGTTGGGGGTATGAGTTGGCAGGCGTCTGATTAATGCTTTGTTCCATGATGCCGGGATATACGGGTGGTTTCGGTGCGGCAGATAAAAGTGAAATTGACAATTGGGAAATATATTTGTTTGCAAATTTTGTACTGCTATTTAATTTTTGCTACAGAGCTGCAATTTCACACAATTAGTTTATGTAGTATATCATTCAGTTTCTGTATTTCTTGCTTTGTTTGCACCCTTGAAAATTTTATTTTGTTTGTCAAGGGGAAAAAGCAAATGACTTTTAATTTTGCTCGATGGAGTCTACCTGTGTATTTTTGTATCATGCCTTGTTCCTTTCACATATTTTCAAATTTGCTGAATGGATGAACGCTTGCTTGTAATACTGCGTTTGCATTGAGACGAGGTTTTCAATTCAGATTTTCCATTTTGATAATTTTCGTTTGTTTAATTTTGAACTGTCAGAACGACAAGCTTTGAAGCTTTTGAAGGGGTTTTTATTTTGTGATGCATTCGATAGAGTTGGTCATGTTTTATCGCATTTGCTTCGTCGTTTTGTTGGAGTGAGTCATTTCGTGGATTTGAATTTGTATGGGGAAATGCGTGACTTGGTTTTGCATTTGAGAATTTGCCCAAATCACGCGTTTGGGTTCGGTGCAAGCGTGGTATAAGTTAGTATTAGTTTGCAGACCATTCGATAGCGAGCCTTCATCGATATCAGCTCAGCAGCGAGCGTACGGTTGGTAGGAGCTCAGCAGCGAGCATTTGGTTGTTAGCAGCGAGCCGTATTTTGATATCAGCTCAACAGCGAGCCTTCATCGATATCAGCTCAGCAGCGAGCGTACGGTTGGTAGGAGCTCAGCAGCGAGCATTTGGTTGTTAGCAGCGAGCCGTATTTTGATATCAGCTCAACAGCGAGCCTTCATTGATATCAGCTCAGCAGCGAGCGTACGGTTGGTAGGAGCTCAGCAGCGAGCATTTGGTTGTTAGCAGCGAGCCGTATTTTGATATCAGCTCAACAGCGAGGCTTCATTGATATCAGCTCAGCAGCGAGCGTACGGTTGGTAGCAGCTCAGCAGCGAGCATTTGGTGGTTAGCAGCGAGCCGTATTTGATATCAGCTCAACAGCGAGCCTTCATTGATATCAGCTCAGCAGCGAGCGTACGGTTGGTAGGAGCTCAGCAGCGAGCATTCGGTTGGTAACAGCGGGCCATATTTTGATATCAGCTCAACAGCGAGCCTTCATTGATATCAGCTCAGCAGCGAGCGTACGGTTGGGAGCAGCTCAGCAGCGAGCATTTGGTTGTTAGCAGCGGGCCGTCAGTTTATATCAGCTCAACAGCGAGTTTAATTAGCAGGAGGTTGCTTCTCTTGGTGTAACAGCGGATGCATGTATTATTAATAACTTTTTTACTAGGTTTATGATGAGTCAGCGCAAGCAGAGGGCGCGGACGGGGCCCATCGAGGAATTGCAGGAGCCGATGCCTGAGGTGTCGGGGCGTCCAGAGCAGAGTGCGGAACAGTTGGGGCGCGGAAAACGTAAGGCCGGCAGAGTGGCAGTAGGCCTACCCAAAAGGGTTTCGGCTGAGCCAGGAGGGAGCGGTGCACGGGAGCGAATCAAGGCCAGGATAGAGCAGGCGGTGGAAGGGATACAGCGCCAGGCGGATTGGTTGCGCGATGCTGGCAACGATTGTCCAGCGGGTGAGATCTTGCATGGCAGACTCGAGCTTCTAGGAGTCGCTTGGGGAAGGTTCGAAGAGAATATTGATTTATGGCGACAGGGTGGGTTAAGCGAAGAAGCCTGCGGGGTGAGGCGAGTTGAGGTCGAGAACATATATATTCAGGCTGCCGCAGCCATAAGGCAGGCCTTGAAGGAGCAGAGGCCGGAGGAGGGGACAGGTAATGCGCACGAGGCACCACCCGTGCAGGCTTGGTACGGCGATTATCTTCCGGAGGATCGGCTTCCCGTCTTCAATGGCGATCGGCAGGGATGGGACAGCTTCCGTGATACATTTACGGCTGAGGTGATTGACAATCAACGACTTACTAATGTGCAAAGACTACGCAGGCTCCAGAACTGTGTTCGCGGCTCGGCCGCGCGCGTTCTTGGTTTTTGGCCACAAAGAGATGAGAGTTTTGACGGGGCCTGGCGGAGCTTGTGCACGGCTTATGACAACATTTTTTTGACGCTGACGGCGCATGTCGCGGCCATAACCGGGTTGCCCAAGATAGAACGAGCGAATCACTTGGACATTCGGGCCATGCTGGACACTGCACGCAACACGTTGCGCCTGATGGGTAATAGGTTGAGCGCTGGGGAGCAGCGCGATCTGATGGTATTACATTTGCTGGAGTCACGTCTGGATTCCGAATCTAGAGCGCAATGGGAAATGGCGAGACCCATCAACGGTATTCCCGCGTTGCACGGCGATTTCTTGGAGTGGTTGGAGCGCCGCGCTAGCGGTTTATTGTCACAAGGTAGCAGCGCACCTCGGCAGGAGCACCAGCAGCAGAGGGTGCAATTGCAGAGAACAGCTAGAGCAGGGGCGTTAAGATGTTTCGTCTGTGGGGAAAACCACCCTTTATTCCGCTGTAGCGTGTTTTCTCGGCTGACTCGCGAGGAGCGGGTACAACGACTGAACGGCCTTGGCGTCTGCCACAATTGTTTGCGTCGTGGGCATCCAACTGCGCTTTGTATATCACCGGGTTGTCCAAGGTGTAATCGAACATTACATAACAGTCTCATCTGCCCTAAGGCAAGGATGATCTCAGCTGCAGCGGGCGTAGAGCGGAGTCCAGGCGACGCAGCGCCGACGACATTTCAGCAAGATTAGCAATTATTGAGCAGCATGGACATTCGCCTCGGAGTGTCCACGAACAACAGCCAGGCTGTGCCCAGGTCACTCTCTGATGGGGTTAATCACGTAGACGGACATCGCCCGTTATTGGCAACAGCGATGGTGCGACTCCTGGTGCAGGGCAAGATGTTTGGACCTGTCCGAGCGATTTGCGACACGGGTTCACAAGCAAATTTGATTTCGGGCGAGTACGTGACGAAGCATAATATCCCCACTGTACGAACAAAGGCCGCCATTCTGGCAGTTGGTGGCCCTGTTAGCGACGGGTGCACGAAGGCGATATCAGGTTACCTGCTAGCCATGAGCGATGAGCAGCCACTGATGCCCTTATCATGTCTGGTTTTGCCTTCGTTACTGCCGGGTATATGTTTGCCGGTACGGACTCCCGTTGTGTCGGGGTTTTCCGATGAGGTGATGGAGAGGCTGGCTGATCCGCAGTTCGATGTGGCGCTACCGGTGGCGTTATTATTAGGTGTGTCTGTCTGGGCGACGATGATGCAGCCGAATATACGACGATCGGCTGCGGGTTTGGTAGCCCAACAATCGAGATTAGGATGGCTAATATTCGGGGAGGTTGCAACGAGTACCGGTCCCCTAGTACTAACCGCGGCCGGCATTGAAGATGATCGAGAGGAGCTTGGCATGGAGAGGATATTACAGAGATTTTTCGAGGGTGAGGAGCTCCTTGGTGATTCTTCACCAAAGACCGCGGAGCAGCAGCAATGTGAGGCCCACTTCCAGAGGACCTGCACCTTCGATGCCAGCGAGCACCGCTATATTATAGAGATTCCTTTGCGGGCCAATTGGACTGAGCTGGGTACTAACCGTGCGATTGCCCTACAGCGTTTCCTTCGTCTTGAACGGCGACTGCAACAGGATGTGGAGCTAGCGGTAAAATATTCAGCCTTCATGAGAGAATACCAAACGAATGGATGGCTCCAGCCGGCACCAGAGTCTATCGAACCCCCAATTTATTACATACCACATCATGCAATAATCCGGAAGTTCCGTGTGGTATTCGACGCCTCTTGTGCAACTAATTCTGGTCTATCACTCAACGATGTGCAGATGAACGGACCGAAGCTGCAGCGTGACCTGGGTGACTTGGTGTGGAGCTTCCGCTTGTGGAGGTATGGTGTGACTGCGGACATTAAGCAAATGTTTCCGCAGGTGAAGGTAGCGCCCGAGCATTGGAATTTGCAGAGGATCTTTTGGCGAGATGAGCTCGGTGCCCTGCGTGAATATTGCCTTACAAGGGTCACATTCGGAATGGCATCGGCTCCATATTGTGCGGTGCGCGCGATGCAGCAGTGCGCTCATGACAATGCTTCGCAGTGGCCTAGGGGCGCCAGGACAGTATTGAGAAACTTTTATGTGGATGATTGCTCGGCCGGAGCGGACGATGAAGGCAGCTTATTGAGGTTGTGCACCGAAACTAGGGACCTTCTAGCGGCCGGCGGGTTTGAGCTGGCGAAGTGGCATTCAAACTCAGCCCTTGTGCGACAGAGCTTTGAGCCTTCTCAGAAGGTGGACAAAATGCTCATAGACGGCGCTGATGTGTCATCGATCTTGGGTCTACGATGGTTGACGTCTACCGATGAGTTGGCGTTTAGAGTGGCAGACATTCAAGAGCCAGAAGAGGGCTGGACGAAGCGGTCGGTGCTTTCAGTTGCAGCTCGTCTCTACGATCCAGAGGGACTTATAGCGCCAGTGGTAATAAGAGCGAAGATGTTACTGCAGTTAATCTGGAGGGCCATGTTACCGTGGGATAAGCGTCTCTCCTCGGAGTTATCGGGAAAATGGAAAAACTTCTATTCGGGGTTGGAACAGCTGCAAAATCTTCGTGTTCCGCGCTGGATAGGATTCAGACAGGAGCAGCCCTTTGTTTTACACGGATTTTCTGACGCATCCCAGGTAGCGTATGGTGCCGCTGTTTACTTGTGTACAGAATCTGGAGGGGTCATGGGGTCGCAGCTGCTATTGGCCAAGTCGAAGGTGGCCCCAATCCAATCGCAATCAATACCGAGGCTAGAGCTGTGTGCAGCGCTCCTACTGAGTCAACTAATCGAGCGCATACGAAATAATCTACGAGGTGAAAACGAAGACTTAGAATTCAGTGCATTCTGTTGGACGGATTCGATGGTGGTACTGGGTTGGTTAAACCGTCCGGTGGATAGCTTGAAACAGTATGTGGCAAACAGGGTCCGGAAGATTAAGGAGACCACTGCAGAATGCGAATGGAGGCATGTACCGACAGATCGGAATCCAGCAGACTTAATTTCGAGAGGCACCTCGGTGGATGAACTGGCAGCATCGGAATTGTGGTGGCACGGGCCAGAGTTCATCCGGCAGCCGGGTTCGGCCTGGCCTCCCATCAAGGAGGCGCGATCGGATGCCGTGCGCATGTTGCAAGAATGTAAGGCGCATGCTAGATGCAAGGCCAGACGAAAGGACGAGGTGGCGCAGGGGAGCTGCCTGGTTTGCACTTCGGCACTTCAGCGAGATGGTGAATCAATTCTCTTTCGATTGTCGTCCTTACAACGTTTGCAGCGAGTGACGGCGTGGGTGTTCAGGTTCGTCTACAACGCAAGGAAGCCGCAATCAGGCAGCCGCACTGGCTCTCTGAACCCCGAAGAAGTCGATCGAGCTCTTCTATGGTGGATCAAACGGGAACAAATGGATAACTATGCTAGGGACCTACAATGCCTTGTGCGGGCTCAGCAGGATGGGCAGCAATTATCAAGCGTTCGCCTGGCAGCTGAAATTGCGACGCTCGCCCCGTTCGTGCACGAGGGCATTTTACGCATGCGTAGCCGTCTCCAGGAAGCAGATCTTCCGTTTGACCAGCGCAATCCCATAATTGTACCTGGGAAGGGGCGCCTCGCATGGCTCATCGCTAGAGAGACGCACCTGAGACTCCATCATTGTGGCGCGCAGCAGCTGCTAGCAGTCATGCGGCGGCGTTTTTGGATAGTCAATGGACGAAGGTTGGCGAGGTCGATAGTGAAGGACTGCATCGTTTGTGAGAAAAGCAAGGGCAAGGTGGCTCAACAGATCATGGGCGATTTACCCGCATGTCGGGTGCGGCCCGCTCGCCCCTTCCTATGTACGGGCGTGGACTATGCTGGGCCCATTTGGGTCAGACCTCATCGTGGCCGGGGCAGAACTCTGATGAAGGGTTACATCGCCTTATTTGTGTGTATGGTGACGAAGGCGGTGCATCTCGAGTTTGTTTCGGATCTTTCTACCAACGCATTCCTCATGGCATTCATCCGCTTTACCTCACGCTTCGGGCATTGCTTACATCTGTGGAGCGACAACGGTACTAACTTTGTAGGTGCTGAGCGCGAGCTAGCGCAAATGCTTCGTAGTTGGGAGGCTTCGGATCTTTACGATCAGCTGGTACAGCGCCGGACACAGTGGCATTTCATCACCCCCTCTGCGCCCCACCAGGGTGGTCTGTGGGAGGCCGCGGTGAAGGCGATGAAACATCATCTGCGTCGCGTAATGGGTTCACGTACATTGACAGTCGAGGCGATGCAGACGCTGTTGGCTGAAATTTCGGCGATACTTAACTCCCGGCCCTTAAGTGCTCTCAGTATGGACCCCAAGGATACGAGCTTCCTTACTCCCGGCCATCTGCTCATTGGGGAGCCCTTAGTACCAATGGTGGGCGAATGCATTGCGCCTGAGGCCAATTGCGATCGTTTAAATTATTGGCAGCAGCGGCAGGCTATTGCGCAACGGTTTTGGAGATTGTGGCAGGATAGCTATCTACACGAGTTGCAGCAGCGCCCAAAGTGGCGCAAAGTGCGGCCGGGGTTCAAGGTAGGAGACCTGGTTGTAATAAAGCGAGAGTTAACGCCGCCGGCCCTTTGGCGAACCGCACGCATCTCCGAACTGCACCCCGGGAAGGATGGTGTGGTGCGCAACGTGACTGTGTGGACTGGCAGTGGTTCGCTGACACGACCTATCCAACGGTTGTGTTTGTTGCCGTTGGAACCGGTTGAGCCACGTGAGGAGCTCACGAGTCTCAAGGCCGGAGGATAATGTTCACGCCTGACGGCGTGGCAGGGACGCGAACGCGATCTGGCAGCGCAGTGCAGCGGCGAAGGAGACGAGAGAGAGAAAGAAAAAGGGAAGATGGCGGGGTTTTTGACAGATGAAGGGCATTATTGGATTGAGATTTGATGTAGACGGAACATTGCACAAGCACTCGGGATTAAAATCGACATTTTTGATATACTTTTTGGAAACGAAGAACATTGGTGGTTGTTTTATTTAGCGCGTGATTCGCGGTGCGAACAAAAGTATTACAATGAATCCATTATAAGGTCAACGCATCTAGGACCACTGCAGAAGATGTGTTGTTAGAGCGCTTTAAACTTTCTCGTAATTACTCATCATTACAATCGCTTTAATCCAGAGTTTAGCAGTAATTTTTGTTTATCACATTTAACGGCCCTCGGGTCAGGCAGACACTCATACGCCCAGGGGCGTAGGCTGGCGTGTTCAAAGGACTCTTAATGTTTAAGCGTACTTACATATATTTCCAAGGTTCACATGCAGCCGCCACTGCACATCTGTTGTTATCTGCATGTTTGTGTGGCTAAACTGAGGCATATGAGCCGCCTGAATAGAGCAGTATGCACACATTATTGACTACCAGCACTGCAAAGCTTGAGCCCAGATTGAAGCAGCAACGGCGCGGCGTTTGGATAAACAAATACGATCAGCAGCCTTACTATACGCGCAGAACAAATTCTTTCGCCGCTCCCGATGGGAGTGCACCGGTGAATACGCAAAAGGTGGATTTGGTTGGTTGGTATGCTCGTACAGTGGAGCTGCGGGGCCGTTTAGTTGGCTTCGTTGCCGCATCACTTCGCAGCACCAGCGGCGCGGGCAAATGCGCTGGTGCCAACGTAGACATCGGCATCAGCTTCGGCAGCTCCAAAAATGTGGGCGTGTGACATTGCGGCTCGTATCGTTTGTGGATCTCTGCTTAAATGTAAAAACAAATAACTGATAAGCACACTGCTACGTTGTGCTCTGCACGCTGAAAGACGGCGCACAGTGTCGCGAGTGTGGCCAAAAATGGTAAAAATCAATGTGACAAAATGACTAAAATGAATATGACAATCGACAGATAATATCTCAACTAAGAAAAATCCGTTATCCGAACTTCAATATCCTACTCCGTTCCATTTTTATGTAGCTTCAAAGTTGATGTACATACTTTTTTTTGCCTTTAATTGCCTATTTGGTTGTTATTCGCATTTTTCTAGTGACGCCTCTACTAAAAATACGTGATTTCTTCGAAGTGTGGCGTAAAGCTGAATCCAGAAAGCGGTCAATAAAACTTGATTTTCTTATAAATTTACTTAAAGATAAGACGGGCGTTGATGTTAATCATGAACAAAAGCAAAGTTTACGTCCCCACCTAAACATTTACTGTTTGCAGTGGCACCTACAGTCAAAAATGGTGATTTTTTTCGAAGTATGGCTTCCGACGTTCAGAAAGTAGCGGCAAAACATCTGCTGAAATGATGAGCTGTATAAAGGACAAGGTTGGCACATTGTTCGTATCATCAAAAGTAGGCAGAATGCCACGCCCACTTTAAAAATCTAAAAATTTATACCAAAATATGGTATCACAACTGAAAAAATTAAACATAAATTCATAAAGGAAAAGTTTTGGCCACTTCATATATATGCTCCAACTGCCACGCCCACTTTAAGGGTTTAGAAAGCTTACCAATTAAAATTACATCGTGGAACGAGTATCGCAAACAGCCTTCTAAAAATACAGTTTTAGTTTTAGTGAAATACGAATATTTTTGAAAGTGGGCGTGGCAGACCGCCCATTTTTAGTGTGAGCTTGTATGTCATTATTTTAAGCGCAAATACAAAATTTCATAATTCTGTCACTAATATTAAGAAAGTTATTTCAATATTACAGTTCCTTTCGTATGGGAGGTGAGCGTGGCAGTGGTCCAATTTTAATGATTTTTTGTAAATTTCTTAATTTCCACCACGAAAACAATCTCACCAAGTTTCATCGAAATAGGACAACGCTAAGTATTTTTGGCCACGGCTTATATGGGATCGCAACACTGTGCGGCGTAGCAAGCTTTAGCCGTCTTGTGAGTCTAATGTGCACACTTAATAATTGTCGACTTGGTTTGATGATCGGTCGTAAAAAGATCTTAACGCGATTTCAATCAAATCAAAATAATTTCATAATTCATAAGCATTAAAGTATTAAGTAAATTAATATCAATAAATAGGTCTGTTTGGCAAATTTGTACAAATTTTTACTGGATCCTGTTTGTTGACGCCAAATCTCCAGTAACGAGAGAAACTGAGAGCGTAAAGTGACAGTTCATTTCGTGAGAACTTGCAAGTTTTTACTGGAGAAATTTTGTCCAGTAACTTTTAGCCAGTAAGAATAAGAACAAGAAAAACATATGACTGGCTGCCATATGATCGACTGCAAAGACAAATATTTTTTGCAAACATTTGGAGGCAAATGGAAACAGCAAAGAAATTGTGTGTTTGCAAGTCTGCTGACCCACAACCGTCTTGCTAAGCTATTCCTGCTGCAGCTGAAAAGGAAAAATCGCAGATTGAGCGCAACGAACCATTTGCTTTTTGCATTAAATGTCTGATTTAACTTAAGTTTCCCTTCAGCTTCAAATCTGAAAGGAAACTTTTTAATCAGCTGTTTCTTCCTTTAACCCTCCTGTTTTCACCCTTTTTCCTGTGTATTATGAATGTGCGAAGTCCCACTGGTGTAACCAAGAGTTAAAACTTGCAAATCCTTACAAATTGCTGTTTGTTCACTTTTTTTGGATAGTTTCATTTTTGGGAGCGTAAGCTCGCTTACTCTCCTGATATTTTTTACTGGATAATTTTTACTAGAAATCTGGCCAAACAGACCTAAAATTTGAATTATTTCTGGCTTACTGCAATGAACTCGAAATCGAATGGATAATTTTGACCTACTTCAGCCATTATTTCGTTCTGTGTACTTTTGCCTGAGGCTCAGTTCAGGCCTTATCAGAGATGAAGAGCGGTTCAACCTCTCAATAAAAGGAACGGTTCGTGTGTTATGTAAGCCAAGTTTTGCCATGTGCAATATTGGTTATGTTTGGTTTGGACATCTTGATGAGGCCATCCATCCTTTTATACTGCGGTAGGTACTTGCGCTAATGTTTTGTTATTTCTTTTGATTTGTATAAGATTGCAGACACGTTTACATATACGAGTGTAGCACATACCTGTTTACGTGTTTCCCCGTTTATTTAAATCCATTAAACGCTGTAAAATATTTACTTACAAGAACTTCTGAGTTTTTGTTCTACAGGAATTAAAAAATATCACGCAACTTTCACAGCTGAAATTCAGCACTCGGAGTCTGGAATCTGCAGGAAATATAAATATTTATTTTTGTTTTCTCGTACTAGCGTCCAAAAACGACGAGTAGTTTTTATTATATGGACCCTCATTAAGTTCGATATGCCAATACAACAAGGTTCTTTCCAAATAGCATAATTAGAGTATAGGCAGCTACAGAGGGTGGTCAAGCAATTAGCACGCTTCAAGCAATCAAACGCTTTTATGTTTAAAACAAACTTAAAATTGTGTTTTTTGAATTCAATTATATTTTTATTTCAGAACAAATAAGAAGATATTCTTAACGTGAATTGTGCAGTTTTTTGCACCATCCTTAAAAAACAGAAATTTGTTTATACACCGTTCCAAACTACTTACAACAATAATTTTCAATATATAGTTTTTCTTTTTATTTTATTCCCAAAAATGCACGACTTTCTCATAAGGATTTCACAAATCGAATGCACACTTCACTAATCAAGATTTGCAGCAAATGTTCAATTTAACCCATTAAGCCCTGAGCGTTGCGTTTGCGCAACGTTTGGGAATTTCGCTATATTAAGTAATTCATAAAGACATAAGACTTGAAAATGGGTAGAACTGGATTAGAATTGATCGTTTTAGATTCTGCCATACTCAAATTTCAAAATTATTTAAATATTCATACGTTTTTTTCGATCCAAAGTCAAAGGTTTTTTTTGGGGAATTTTTGAAATTCAATCAAAAATACTTATTCTTCAAACCTATCAAAATCCCTTAGTGGGCTGCATTTTGCAATGCTAAACTATTTAAAAATAAGTTTTGAAAATTTTTTTTTTTAATTTTTTAAACAAAAAATATGCTTTAAATTTTGTGTTGCGCGAATGCAACGTTGGGCCTAAACACTGCCAATTTTCATACAACGCAACGCGTGAAAATGTCAAAATCCAAGCAGCTGATATTTTATTGGCACATTTTATTTTCCGCAAATGTTTGATTTTGTTTATTTGTGTAATGTTTGCGAAAAACATGACAAAAAAAAAACATGATATGAACTTTTTGCTTGATTTTTTTTCTTGATTAGGTCAATTAATAAGATTGTGTAAAATTTTATGGAAATCGCACAAGCCTTTCTGGGGTCAGGTTTTAATGGGTTAATACTGCTGCTAACAAAGTCCCGTTATCGTTTCACCCACGGCACATAAACTCACAAATACTATTAGAAATACTGTGGGACAAATAAGCTAAGCAAACAAGAAAACAAAAAGCGTTTGGAAACTATTTTAGTACATCCACTTAAACATGAAAATATATATTTTTCGTAAGCGTGCTAATTGCTTGACCACTCACTGTAAGATTTCATAATAGCACACAGCAGTACTTGAGGTCATCTCCAAAAAATGACTGGAGGAATGTATGCCCAACGAATGGAACCTCAGTGCCCTTTGCCCTGTATTGAAGAAAGGTGATCCAAAAATATGCACCAACTACTTCCCATTAAATATAAGGTCCTAACGCGTATTATGTGAAATGTTGAGTCCACTCGCCAAAGCGCTGATTGGACCCTATCATTGCAGCTTTAGAGCTGATAAGTCCACCATCGACCAGAGATTCGATCAAAATCGATGCAGCATTCGATAGCCTGATAAGGGATCATCTGCAAAGCTCGTGAGACTTTGCAGAGCGACGTTGAGCAATACACACAACTTCGTGAAGGTTGGAAGTGACCGCTTCGACCCATTTGATACCATTCGAGGTTTCTACCGAATGGTCGGTGAAGCTCCGGCGAAAAAAGTATTTGATGGAGTAGTTGAAGTTCGACGGCGAAGAGGGAGGGAGGGAGGGAGACCGCGAGTAAATCAATCTGTTACGTAAATAAGCAGCCTCGCCAAGTATATCAAGAGCAGTGGCGGATTCAGTGGGGATTTTGGGAGTTGAAACCCCCGAAATATTAGGATCGACTTTAAAACTACATACAAACTAAAAGGCATTTTTTGGCATTTTATGAATATTAAAGAAATACTTTTTGAAACCCCCCCAAAATATTTTTCTGAATCCGCCCCTGATCAAGAGTAAGTGTCATTTTAATGTAAGTGTAATATTTCCATAAAATTCTTATTAAGGTCATCATATATCTACACTTCGCTACCATGACAGAATCTTTGCCTACGCCGATTTCGCGAATTACATTCCATGATTTTTTCCACCGACAACTATAAAATAAAGTTTTCGAGGATTTTATTGCCATGACTTCACTCTTCTTAATCCTTCTCTTTATCTCCAGGTTGACGGTGCCAAGGCAGATGAATTCGATGACAACTTCAAAAGTATACCTCTTCAAAAGTATTACAAATCAAAATTAAAAATTGTTAGTTTTAATAAAACATTTATTTAGACCGGATTTGTTGACATTTTTATCTAATTATTATTGATTAATTGAGAGTAGGCTTGGGTAGTTCATGAACTAAAGGAACTAAAGAACTAGCTCATCCCAATGAACTAGTTCACTAGTTCGTTCTTTCCAATCAACTAGATTTTTCGGTGTTACCATTTCGTAGGAAAAGGTAAACAAATTTCCAGATTTCTTTATGAATACCTAAAATATGTATGTATGCGGCAATACTTTTTCATTTGTGCGCCAAAAGCAACGGTCAAGCAGTGGGAAATGGTAAGTTTATTTATTATATTACGAAAACAAAGATTGCTATTGACTAATTATTGTTATTAGCAGATGGCATCGCAGCCAGAACCAGCGAAACGGGCGAGAGAGCATCAGGTTATGGATCCGCAACCAACATTTTTACATTTTGCAAGTAAACCATCAACTGGCAGAAAAGTTCAGCAAACTAACAAGCAGCTGATCACGATGATCGCCAAGGGACATCATTCACTACGAGTTATGGAAGAACCAGAAATGAAGAAGTTGATCCAAATGGTGTCTCTTTGTAACTACCAACTTCCAACCTAGAAAACGTTATCCGGAAACAAGTTGTTACAAGTTGTTGTAAAGTAAGATTAACAATAGTGCAAATGAGTGCCATCCATTGAAAAAGGCTGAATAATTTCTACCTGTTTTAGGTTCCTAAACATACGTTATGTATGCAAGTATTCTGTGAATTTAGTAATCTTATATATTACTTTGTACATGACTGTTATAATAAAAATAGTTAAACTCTGTTAAGAGTAATCAAATTATTGTTTTCGGTAATTGAACTAAATGAACTAGTGAACAAAGAACTAGTTCATTAAGGTGAACGAACTGCGACTGATCGGTTCACTCAAAATAGGAGAACTACCCAACTCTAATTGAGAGATTTTGAGTATTTTTTCTTAAGGGAGTGTTGTAATTAAGAATTTATAGAAATCGATTAATTTTTTTAAAGATTATAATTGTTATAATCGCTTTCAATTGTGAAATAAAATAATTATGTACCGGCGATAGCACTCTTCCCACAAATAACTCATCAACTTAATGAGTTAGCTGTGCTCTTACTAATCATAAACAAATGGGAACTTTTGTTAGTTTATATGTTTCAGTGGGATGACACACATGCACTTATAGAACCACTAATCAAGATTTGCAGCAAATGTTCAATTTAATACTGCTGCTAACAAAGTCCCGTTATCGTTTCACCCACGGCACATAAACTCACAAATACTATTAGAAATACTGTGGGACAAATAAGCTAAGCAAACAAGAAAACAAAAAGCGTTTGGAAACTATTTTAGTACATCCACTTAAACATGAAAATATATATTTTTCGTAAGCGTGCTAATTGCTTGACCACTCACTGTAAGATTTCATAATAGCACACAGCAGTACTTGAGGTCATCTCCAAAAAATGACTGGAGGAATGTATGCCCAACGAATGGAACCTCAGTGCCCTTTGCCCTGTATTGAAGAAAGGTGATCCAAAAATATGCACCAACTACTTCCCATTAAATATAAGGTCCTAACGCGTATTATGTGAAATGTTGAGTCCACTCGCCAAAGCGCTGATTGGACCCTATCATTGCAGCTTTAGAGCTGATAAGTCCACCATCGACCAGAGATTCGATCAAAATCGATGCAGCATTCGATAGCCTGATAAGGGATCATCTGCAAAGCTCGTGAGACTTTGCAGAGCGACGTTGAGCAATACACACAACTTCGTGAAGGTTGGAAGTGACCGCTTCGACCCATTTGATACCATTCGAGGTTTCTACCGAATGGTCGGTGAAGCTCCGGCGAAAAAAGTATTTGATGGAGTAGTTGAAGTTCGACGGCGAAGAGGGAGGGAGGGAGGGAGACCGCGAGTAAATCAATCTGTTACGTAAATAAGCAGCCTCGCCAAGTATATCAAGAGCAGTGGCGGATTCAGTGGGGATTTTGGGAGTTGAAACCCCCGAAATATTAGGATCGACTTTAAAACTACATACAAACTAAAAGGCATTTTTTGGCATTTTATGAATATTAAAGAAATACTTTTTGAAACCCCCCCAAAATATTTTTCTGAATCCGCCCCTGATCAAGAGTAAGTGTCATTTTAATGTAAGTGTAATATTTCCATAAAATTCTTATTAAGGTCATCATATATCTACACTTCGCTACCATGACAGAATCTTTGCCTACGCCGATTTCGCGAATTACATTCCATGATTTTTTCCACCGACAACTATAAAATAAAGTTTTCGAGGATTTTATTGCCATGACTTCACTCTTCTTAATCCTTCTCTTTATCTCCAGGTTGACGGTGCCAAGGCAGATGAATTCGATGACAACTTCAAAAGTATACCTCTTCAAAAGTATTACAAATCAAAATTAAAAATTGTTAGTTTTAATAAAACATTTATTTAGACCGGATTTGTTGACATTTTTATCTAATTATTATTGATTAATTGAGAGTAGGCTTGGGTAGTTCATGAACTAAAGGAACTAAAGAACTAGCTCATCCCAATGAACTAGTTCACTAGTTCGTTCTTTCCAATCAACTAGATTTTTCGGTGTTACCATTTCGTAGGAAAAGGTAAACAAATTTCCAGATTTCTTTATGAATACCTAAAATATGTATGTATGCGGCAATACTTTTTCATTTGTGCGCCAAAAGCAACGGTCAAGCAGTGGGAAATGGTAAGTTTATTTATTATATTACGAAAACAAAGATTGCTATTGACTAATTATTGTTATTAGCAGATGGCATCGCAGCCAGAACCAGCGAAACGGGCGAGAGAGCATCAGGTTATGGATCCGCAACCAACATTTTTACATTTTGCAAGTAAACCATCAACTGGCAGAAAAGTTCAGCAAACTAACAAGCAGCTGATCACGATGATCGCCAAGGGACATCATTCACTACGAGTTATGGAAGAACCAGAAATGAAGAAGTTGATCCAAATGGTGTCTCTTTGTAACTACCAACTTCCAACCTAGAAAACGTTATCCGGAAACAAGTTGTTACAAGTTGTTGTAAAGTAAGATTAACAATAGTGCAAATGAGTGCCATCCATTGAAAAAGGCTGAATAATTTCTACCTGTTTTAGGTTCCTAAACATACGTTATGTATGCAAGTATTCTGTGAATTTAGTAATCTTATATATTACTTTGTACATGACTGTTATAATAAAAATAGTTAAACTCTGTTAAGAGTAATCAAATTATTGTTTTCGGTAATTGAACTAAATGAACTAGTGAACAAAGAACTAGTTCATTAAGGTGAACGAACTGCGACTGATCGGTTCACTCAAAATAGGAGAACTACCCAACTCTAATTGAGAGATTTTGAGTATTTTTTCTTAAGGGAGTGTTGTAATTAAGAATTTATAGAAATCGATTAATTTTTTTAAAGATTATAATTGTTATAATCGCTTTCAATTGTGAAATAAAATAATTATGTACCGGCGATAGCACTCTTCCCACAAATAACTCATCAACTTAATGAGTTAGCTGTGCTCTTACTAATCATAAACAAATGGGAACTTTTGTTAGTTTATATGTTTCAGTGGGATGACACACATGCACTTATAGAACCATGAATTTTGTAAGAAAACGATTGTTTTGTTAACTTCCTGTAAATTACAACATGGAAAAATACGGTCAAAAATATCTCTTTCTAGACCAGTGCACCTCATAAGGAGCTCAAACTCTTTAAATTCGCCGTCATTATTAGTGTCCAATGGATAACAATACCAATTTGTAGTAAAAAATTTAACAATTGGAGCTTTGAATTTTGGCAACGTAACGCTTTTTATAAAAAAGGTTATGTAGTTAAATTTGACTCAACACAACAAACACTTTTTAAAATATCCAAAAATATAAAGAAATCTCTTACACGTTTTGCCTGATTTCAGATGAAATATTAGGTGTACAACTTTGCTTCCGCCGTTTTCCGATAGGTGGCTGTACCGGCTGAGGCTGGTTGAAATACATAGATGGTAGTGCCTTTAAAGTGAGTGTGGACAGTGCCTAACGAATTGTCATCGCCGTTTCAGTGACAGTTGTTCTTGTTTTCGTATTATTCACGCTCGAAAATGTCCGTTTATGTGCCCAATTCTCGCCATTTGCGGGAAGTTTTACTTTTCTGTTACAATTCGCAAAAAAAATGCAGCTGAAGCGCATCGAATGCTCTCAGAAACTTACGGTGATGCTGCTCTGAGTGAAAGAACGTGTCGGGAGTGGTTTCAACGTTTTAAAAATGGTGATTTTGATGTCGAAGACGGCGCCAAGGTTATGATTTGTATTTGGTGGGATCAGCTCGGTGTGATTTACTACGAGCTCTTAAAACCGGGTGAAACCATCACAGGAGATCGCTACCGAACGCAACTGATGCGCCTTAGTCGCGCGCTAAAAGAAAAGCGGCCACAATATCAAGAGCGACATGACAAAGTCATCCTCCAGCACGACAATGCTCGGCCTCACGTCGCAAAAGTGGTCAAAAAGTACCTGGAAACGCTGAAATGGGAAGTCTTGCCCCACCCCCCGTATTCCCCAGATGTCGCCCCTTCTGACTTCCACCTATTCCGTTCGATGGCACACGGCCTGGCAGATCAACATTTTCAATCCTTCGAAGAATTGGAAAAATGGATTGCTTCATGGATAGCGTCAAAAGAGGACTCCTTTTTTCGAGCCGGGATCCGAAAATTGCCGGAAAGATGGGAGAAAGTTGTCGCTAGCGACGGACAATACTTTGAATAATACATCTGTAAGCACTTTTTCGCAATAAAGCTTTTAATTTTGGAAAAAAACGGCGGAAGCAAAGTTGTACACCTGATATTTGCAGATGAAATAACTACTAAACTAACTACTAAAACTAAATCAATTGGTCATATGGGTTTTTTTGGATAACTTTTCACCAATACTAATACCGATAACAAATAAACTAAACTAACTAAAAAAAACTTAATATTTAACTAGCTAAATATCTTCGAAATAGTTTAGAAAGTTAGATTAGACTAATTAGGATCAGATCAAGTTATTTTTAGATGCTTCAGGATGGTTTTAACGCCTGGCTCTTCTCCCATGCAGAAAATACTCATTCGAGGAAACCACGTCGAAACGGCAGATTAGTGGTAATTGGGTGTATCCTGTGTATTCACGGTCGCAGCTACCTAAGATTATTAAAAACGTTATTTTATCGTAAGCGATATATTTAATATGCTTTGTGATTAATATTTTTGTTTATTTGTTACGCTGTGTACAAAGAATACCCGGAATTTGTTTATAATTCACAAAATCTTTATTTATTCTTCCAAATCAATTTCATCGCCTTCAAAGTAGTCCCCCCCCGATGCAATGCACTTATGCCAACGGACTTTCCAATCTTCGAAGCATGCCAAATAGTCACCTTCCGGTATGGCCCTCAATGCGCGCGGCGATTCACGTTGAATCTCTTCAATCGATTCAAAACGGTGTCCTCGAAGTGGTCTTTTGAGTTTGGAGAATAGCCAGAAGTCACAAGGAGCTAAATCAGGCGAATACGGTGGCTGTGGAACGATATGAGTTGGCGAAATGCTCACGAAGAACCAATGCCGTGTGAGATGGTGCATTATCGTGATGCAAAAACCAAGAGTTGTCTCTGCATAAATCCGGCCTCTTTTTGCGAATAGCTTCACGCAAACGACGCATAACGCTCAAGTAATATTCCTTGTTGACAGTTTGGCCCGGCGGAAGGAACTCATAATGCACAACACCACGATAATCGAAGAAATCGAATTCCGGGTATTCTTTGTACACAGTAGTAATTATTTTTAAACTATCTTTTGGCAATTGCCATAACAACACAATATAAAAAAAAGGTTTAATTTGGGTTACAATTTCGTTTTGTGAGTATAATAAAATTTAACATTCATTTCTTTATATCGTCGGCTTAGGGTGAAAAGGTGCTAAGCCCACTTTTTCAAATTTTTCAGGAAAGACAAAAAATGTAAAAATGTAAATGAAAATTAATTGTTTTATTTTTTATGTAATGTTACTAAACATTGCCTTAGAGTAATGAAAAGAATATGAAGAAATAAAAAAAATTTGGCTTCCGATTTATATATACTTTTGTGACTTAACACATTTTCTTCAGTTATTTTTAAATTGTGCACGGGACTTAGCACCTTTTCACAAAACACAATTTGTTTATATACAAGTACCACAACCTAGTTTGTTGCTTTTAATACTTGTAGCAATAGTTTTATTGTAAAAGAAAGGAATTTGTACAGTCTTACTTCGATGCTGCGAAAAAATATTTAAACAGTAAAGTAGTAAACAGTAACATTAAAGTGAGAAAAGTATAAAACAAGTATTATAAAAGTAAACAACGCAGTCTTTCGACATTGCTGCTTAAAAAAAATTACATATCAAAATAAAATATTACTCGTGAGGTAATTCCCCATAAAATAGATGATGGTCCTTTGGCAATGTGGTCTTTAAGCATTGAAGGTCTTCGTATTTTCTTGCTGTAAGTTTTCTTCTTTCAGAGTATAATGGTTTTAAGTCAGCCCAGTCTAACGGTACAATAGATTTATCAACTCTTTGTGGAAGAAGTTGCCATGAATGTGAGAATTTTAATTTGTAAAGTATTTCTTTTTGTGGAGTGTATTTTATGGCCCGAATATTTGTCACTTTAGCATCGCCTTTTATCCGTTCTGGGCGAATACTTTTTACAAAAAGAAAGTCCTTAAAAATTTTTAAAAATTATGATCTAAATATTCGACCTCATATGGTCTTGGCTTTTTTCGAGCGGCCATGCATATACAAATATATTCTGCAGGAACATCGTCATCATCATCAACATAGCGATTACAGCTCGGGGTGAGCCTATGCTTCCTTTACAATCGCACTCCATACGTCACGGTTACTTGCTTCGTTTCTTCTAACATTCATATTGCGCAAGTCTTCTTCAACATCGTCTGTCCATCTCCTTGGTGGTCTTCCGCGCTTTCTGGTGCCCAAAATTCGAGAGTTATAGGTCATCTTCGTGATTCTGCAGTCGTCCATTCTGAGTAAATGTCCAAACCAACGTAGGCGCTGTGATTTAACAAAGCGCACGATATTTTGACCTTTTATCAGTTGTTCAATTTCGTTGTTATATCTTATTCTATAAGAACCATCCGCTTCTCTGACTGGACCAAATATTCTCCTCAGAATCTTGCGCTCGAAGCACAAGAGGTGATTCTTCACGTTTGATGTCAGCACCCATGCTTCGCATCCATATGTTGCTATTGGCCTTATGAGAGTCTTATAGATTTGCAGTTTACACGTCCATGACAACAATTTATTTTTCAGAAGTTTAAGATGAGCAAAATAACTTCTGTTAGCAGCATGCACTCTATCATTTATACAAATGAAGGGGTCTGCTGTGCTGCTGAGGTTTATTCCCAGGTATTTGAAGGTTTCAACTTTTTGAAATGTGTGTGGGCCTACTACCAGATTGCTATAACTAGCAGGGTTATGCGATCTAACCATGTATTTCGTCTTATCGATGTTAACTTCCAGACCAACTTGTCTTGCTTTATTTATGAGTTTTAACGCGGTGTCGACAAGTACACGCGTGTTTCTTGCGATAATAGCAAGGTCGTCGGCATACCCACATATCTGAACGCTTTTCGTGAATATAGTTGCACCAGGGTCTATGTCATTGATAACAAAATTTAAGACTAGGTTAAAGATTATGGTGGACAGCGTGTCACCTTGCTTGACACCTGTGACAACATCGAAAGGGTCTGAAATTTTTCCTTGTATTATGACTTTAGAGAGTCATAGATACTAATGACGCTCTGTTCATTGGTATTCCTTGCCGACGAAGTATTAAAGGCAGTTTGCTTCTGTCAATGCTGTCGAAAGCTTTTTTAAAATCCACAAATAGGCAATGGATATCAAGCCCATATTCGAAAAATTTTTCGAAAATTTGAGACACTACGAAGTATTGATCTGTGGTTGATCGATTTATTCTAAATCCACACTGAAATTCGCCGAGAATCTCTTCTGCTACCGGATTAATTCTTTCGACTAGTATGTTAGTAAATACTTTATACGCTGAGCTTAATAATGAGATTCCTCTGAAGTTGTTGTAGTCGCGTTTATCTCCTTTCTTGTGTATAGGGAAAATTAAGCTGGATTGCCAATCTCGGGGATTGTTTCGTCTTCCCAAATTTTTTGCACAAGTTTCGTCAGTGCTAATACCACAGCTGGCCCGCCGTATTTCAATAATTCGGCCGTAATGCCATCTTCCCCGCTTGCTTTGCAGTTTTTTAACTTTCTTATGGCAGATCTGACTTCTTCTTCGCCTGGGGCCCCTATATTCAGTTCTGCCGAGTAGTACGCCTGTGTCAGATTATCGTCCACATTACCTCCTAAGCAAGTTAGCGAAGTAGTTCTGCCACCTGCGTAGGATCTTTGCTTCATCTAGCAAAGCCGTTCCATCGGTATCTAAACATACGTTCAGTCTTGGAACGAAAACTGACGTCTGTTCATTAATATTTTGATAAATTTTTTTCACTTCTCTAGCTGAGGAACTCGACTCAATTTCGCGGATCTGATCTTTCTCTCTCTTTTTCTTCTGAAGGACCTTTTTGGCTATTCGTCTTTTCTCTTGATAATCCGAGGTATTTTGGCGAGTGCGACGGCAGAGCATTTTTTGTCTAGCCACATTTTTTGCAGCTATCGTAACTTCACATTCTTCATCATACCAAATTTTTTCTTTCGAGCATTTTGGCTAACGCCAATTACTTCCGCCGCTGCCTTAGTTAAGGTGTATTTTATTTGATTCCAAATTTGATTTGCCGTTTGACACATTTTCCAATTTTTTGGCCAGTTCGGATTGATATCTGCAACAAACGTTTTCATCGTATAGCAGAGCAGCGTTGTTCCATTTTCTACGCTTGACCGCCTTGCTCGTACCAGCTACTGATATGCGCTGTTGCAGCTGACCCACAACTAGAAAATGGTCGCTGTCACAATTTGCTCCACGCCGGGTTTTTACATCCGAGATGCATGAGGTATGTCTTTTGTCGATGAGCATGTGGTCAATTTGCGAGACGCTTCTTCTCCCAGGCATGGTCCAAGTAGCTTTGTGCACATCTTTACGGGGAAAGGAGACACTACTTATCCACAATCTTCTGCAATCTTCCGCAACGGATCCAGCGGAATCCTCGCGGCCAATTTTCGCGTTTAAATCGCCTAATATAATGAGGGTGTCATGATTACTTACTGCATTCGCCAGATTTGAAAGATTGTCATAGAAGTCGTCCTTTATCGCGTCTTCTTTATCCTCCGTAGGCGCCTAAACTGAGAATATGGAGATGTTGTTAAATTTCCCTTTTAGGCGCAAATGCGCTATTCTGTCGCTTATAGGTTCAAAGTAAAGTATACTTTTCTTTAGAGTGCTGCTTACGCAAAATCCGACACCATTCCGTCCCGTTCTCTCTCCTCCGCTGTAGTAAATGTAGTCGCTTTTTTTGGATATCTCACCTTGTCCACTCCACCTAATTTCTTGCAGCGCAGTGATGTCCATTTTATACTTATTTAGCTCATCAGTTATTTCTCGCATTTTTCAACTCTGTAGCATAGTTCTTACATTCAAAGTACCAATTTTAATTTCTTCGTTCGCCTTGATCGTTGCCAAAGTTCGTTGCCGTAATATTTCGCTTTGTATCCGAGGCTTTTTTAAAGGTTTCATGACAAAGAGGAGTGGGCCATTGGCGATGGGGTTGTCAGCCCCACGCGCCGGCGCGTGTTGGCATTAGCATTTCCTCTAAGCCGATGGTAAAGTTATACCGCTTTTTCTCGGTCGACAGAGCCTCTTTAGCGTAACAGGGGGCACCACGTGTAGGCGAGGTTGACAGTTGTGTGGGAGTGGCTTTACTTGCATATTAAGGAATATGCTTACGCATCACCACGCCAGGAATTATCAAGTAGGAAATGATAAATTCCCACCCCCCAGGAACATCGATTGTGCGATTTTTCATCGCACGCTCTATGGTAGAATGGACACTGTCCGCTTCCATTTGTGTGTGTCCAGTTTCCAAAATTTTTTGTACAATGGTTATTTGATGTTTAGCAGCTGCATTCATTAAGGCATTACTCAGTAACGTTTCGATTTTGGTATGTACATCCATCGCTATAATATACGATTTTTGTATTGGATTCATTTCCAATTAGATCAGGAAGAATTTTTTTTCAATGAAATAGACCCAAATACTTGCAAATTCTTTGGAAGACACTCCGCCTTCTACTTCATTCCATATGAAACAGTACCCATTTTGATTTATCTATATTTATGTATATAAAAATGAATTGTGGTTCGTTCGGCTGCTTAAAACTTGAAAACGACTGGACCAACTTGGATACTTCCTTCGGCGGGTTTGTTTGAAATTGTTACGCGAAGGTTTAGGAAAAAAGAAAAGTCGGGAAAACGGGGCGTGGCACTACAAGAATAAATTTTTAGACAATAACTTTGGAACCATAAGTCACACATCAATTAAATTTGGTACGAACTTACTATTTAGTCATACCTTTCGGCAGAGGGAATGGGGCGGGTATTGATCAAGGGGGTGTGGCACCGCCCACACAACTCAAATCTTTTAAATGGAATAGCTTCGGAATTGTAAGTCGCACAGCATTGAAATTTGGTACGAAATCGTCCCATAGAAGTGTCATTCTATTGTTAAAATTTGATGGGGGTTGGACAAGGGGCGTGGCACATTTGTTGGGCACAAACTATCCGCATATTTTTGGAACTGTTAGTAGCACATTAATTAAATTTGGTACGAATTTACCATTTATTTATTTATTTATTTATTTCAGTCTAACAACTTACAGACTAACAGAAGTAACAGATAGAAAGATAGCAATTCAGATTACCTAGTCATATCTTTCCACAGAGGGAATGGGGCGGGTATTTAACAAGAGGGCGTGGCACCGCCCATGCAACTCAAATCTTTTATATGGAATAGCTTCGGAATCCTTAGCCGAACAGCATTGAAAGTTGGTGTACCACCGTTTCATAGATGTGTCATTCTACTGATGAGATTTGATCGGCGTGGGACAAGGGGCGTGGTACATTTTTTATGACCCAAAATTTACGCATTACTGTAAGTTCACATCAATGAAACTTGGTATGAACTTTCCACTTAGTAGCACAATTCGACTAGAAGAAAGTTGTGAGCATTGAACAAGGGGGCGTGGTACCGCCTCCATTTTAAGATACATAGATTGTTTGTCTTGACTGACTGACTGATTGATTGATTGATTGATTTATCATCGCCCAGCCCAAACCACTGAAGCAACAAACATGAATTTTAGACTGTAGGTACATCTTGAAGAATGAACCTCCGCTAAGACGGGACTTTTTTGAAATTCGGGGTCTAAAGGGGCAAACATGTGTTAAGGTGTTATATGAAGAAACGTGATTTAATAGACATATTGATTTCAAACTTATACGTATTTTATAATACGTACGTATTTTATAATTTTTCGAAAATCAAAACTTCACATTTATGAAAATGGGCTTATTAACTTCAAAAATAAAAATTAGACAGGTGTTTCTCATTATTTTCAAAATCGAAATCTAACTGGATCAACGACGGGTTAAAAGTATGTATGGAGAAACAAATTTTTTTGAGTCTTTTGACTTCAAACTTGGTGAAAGTACTTCAAATGTAAAATAACTCGATACGTGTTAAATCGGACGGGTCACGTGCTTTTCATTTTTTTGAAAATCAAAATCTAACGGGGTCAGCAATGGGTTAACAGTTTGTATGGAGAAACAAGATTTATTGGGCCTTTTGACTTCAAACTTAGCAATAGCACTTCAAACGGGAAATAATTATAACGTGCTTTTCATTTTTTTGAAAATCGAAATCTACCGTGGTAAACCAAGGGTTAAAAATTTTGTTCACGCCGTTGCTTGCCGTCGCCGCGCATCACCTAGAATGATAAATAAATAATAAGTAACAAATAAGTACATCTCCTCTCCCACCTTGTTTACTTACCTTCTCCTTATATATTTACCATTTGTACATGTCCGCTATTCCTCATCCGCTATCCTCTCTTGTATACTTACCCTATATACTCACCTATGTACTTACCGACGGCATCCCTCGCTGTCCTAAACGGTGCTTTCGCGGCTGACGGCAACTTCACTCATCCTTCGATTCCCGAACTGAGCACATCAAGCGATCCGCGACGCGACGAACATATTCTCCACGAATCAACCACTGCTACAATTTACAGCAACTTTATACATTTTAAAATCACGAATCATCATTACTCTTACCTGGAATAACATAAAATCACACATTGTACACACACAGTTTATAAATAGAATCATCATTACAATCACCTGAGATAACATAAACCCACACATTGTACACACACAGTTTATAAATATTGGACAACACCAGTACTCACAAACATTGTAATTATAGTTAATATATACATATGTATATTCACAAACATTTAACAACTACACACTGAATTAACACCAATAAAACCTAATTATAACGTTTTGAAAACGATCCGTGTTCAATTATTTAGTGCGCGTGCGTAAAGATTCTTCGCGGCGCGTTCAAATTTGTTTAGAGTAAATGTGAAAACACATGATTTAATAGGCCTTTTGACTTAACAATTTTTGAAAACACTTGAAATCAAAGATAATTATTCCATGTTTTTTTTTGTTTTTTAATCAAAATCTGACGGGGTCAACAATAGGTTAAGAATTTGTATCGGGGGAAAAAAGAGAACTTGCATGCAAAGCCGCAGGGCCCAGCTAGTTATATTATAAAATACTAAATTGGCTACTTGAAGGCTATTGGCTGCTTGAAGGTCAACAGTTAATACAATTGATTCTTCAGTCTTATCCCTTTGTTTTTCTTCTCTAGCTTCATTTTTTCCTTCCTGATGAAGGGTATATTCATCAAGTGAAATATTTCCGGTAGAATACCGCACACAAGTTTCGCATTGATCCTTTTTAGGCGTAAACAACTTCAAATTTTTCATGTCCGGTTGTTCCGCGTTCAGTACACCAATTCTTTACATACAAATTGTCAATTATTTTTTTTAAGTCCAGTCAGGCAAAAGATATTTTTTTTGTGTTGTTGCGCGACAATAATGCGACTCCATTACTGGCAAAGAATCGAAAAAAGAATTCAAACTTTCTCGTTCATTTGAGAAAATATTATTTCTCGGATATTTCGAAGTTTTGTCTGAAAATAAAGGCGGATTTATCCAATTCAACACCGTACGTCTACCAATATCCAGTGTATTTAAAAACAATGTTTGGCACACACGAATATTCTTTTCTTTAACATTTAAATGGTACTTCAGTGTTCGACTTCTTTTTGATTGATCTTGGACTTTGGACTCGTTACACTTTGCATCAACATTTGAACACATGTAATTTTTTTGCTTCCAATCCATTACCACTACGAGGTCTGCTAGGACATTTTCCACTACCACTAAATAAATTTAGTGATAGCTGAATTTTTCCATTATTCATTTATATTTATTTAGTGGTAGTGCAATTTTCTCCCACTAATTTTTTAGTGGTACTTTTTACCACTGTCACTAAATAAAGTTAGTGATAGTTGAAAATTCCTCCACTATCACTAATTATTTTCCACTAAGTTACTAAAGTTACACTAAAGTAAAAAACTAAATGATAGTTGAAAATTCCTCCACTATCACTAATTATTTTCCACTAAAGTTACATCACTAACGATTATTACCCAACATTTTAACATTTTCGCTCGTTTATTGTTGTTTATTAATTAATTCATAACATTTTTCCACAAAGCCCAACCTGAAATATTACTTTAAAATGATGTACGAACAGAGCTGGAATATTATTTAGCAGACGCAAACTCGTCTTATTTGTGTAAAAGCGGTTTTTTTCAAATAATACGTCGTTTCCGTCCTCTGCCCCAGTGAGTTTGTTCTCATTTGCTGTCGTAGTGAATGATCCTCGTAGAAGGAATCTCACCGATGGCAATTTTTGTACTGCTGATCTTAATGAAATCAAATAAGTTGTTTAAATAGAACATACATATATTTTTGCACATATCGTTATTAGTGGTTTATTTAATGGTAATGGATGTCCTTGTTTAGTGCACGATGCTTTTCACTACCACTAAATAAATTTAGTGATAGCTGAATTTGTTCCACTAATCATAACCCATATGACTACTAACCATAGTCATTCAGTCAGGACAAACAATTATATGTATACTAGCAGGGCCCGGCGGCTTTGCACGCAATAATTTTATGATTTCATTGAAATAATCTTTACTCACTTATTTTATTTTATTTAGTTTAATTGTAAGTCATGTACATATAAGCAACGAAAATTAAGTATCAATTAATAAATGCTTTGGTATTACCCATTTAGCACTGAACTGATTTAAAAAATTTGATATTCTCTGGATAACAGTCAGATTATTAAAAAATGAAAATGATTCAGCTTCCTATTTTATTTATAGTGTAGACATACATATTTAAAGATTCGGCTTATGAATATTCAATGCGCCTGTATTAGTGAACGCGATGAGTGTGCGAGCGAACGATATGTACTGCCTCGGTGTTTCATACAAGCTCGATGATAAGAAGCAAATCCACCAATTAAAAGTCCCCAAGGTAGCTACACTCCGCGCTGAATGCCGCCAGCTTTTCGATGCAAGCATGTACTCTCAGAGCCGGCCTTTACTTACAATGTGACACGGTGGCATACGAGTGTGTGTATGTGCTCGCGCGAGTGTTGGTTGGCGTGAGATATAAGTCGTTGCGTATGAGTAGGTCATCACTGAGATTCAAAATCACCGCTTTGCACTATGCGTCTGACAGAACTGATCTTTTTACCCCATCTATAGGTTTGTTCTTCGATCCGTGTTAGAGTTCCTCAAACGTCTACCGCTTTGTCTTTGTTTCGGTGAATCTTTCATTCTCCGGGGGTGCCGACATTCAAAATTATGCTCCATCATCCGACGCGAGAGCACGAGTTGTTTGGCGTTCGGGCTGACGACGTTTGCGCGCACAGCAAGTTTAAAGCGGTCGAGTGATTTTCGGTAGTAAGTTAGGAGTTGTAGCCTGTCGAGGCGCTGTAGACCGCTGGCGATTTGTAGCGGTGCGACCCGGTGTGCTTTTCCCAAGAGTGTAGATACTGCGCGAGCTACTTTAAGCCGTGTCGCGTTGTGTGTGTGTGTATGTGTGCGTGCGTGTGTGTGTGTGCGTGTGTGTGTGTGTGTGTGTGCGATGTGGCTGGTTGTGAGAGGAGCTTGTGAAACGCTGTAGCCCTTGATTTTCAGCACAAGCTCTGCTATTAGTCTTTGCAAGAAGCTCCGCGATCGTTAACGTGCCTCAACTGAAGCGCCGCTGCAAAGGTTGCACGGCTTCTGCTCTTTAAATCGTTGAAGTTCTTCGATTGGGTGAATCGGCGGTGCATTTAATTCGTCGGAAAATCACATTGCAGTTAGCAGACACGGCGAACCAAAGCGTGCAAAATTCACTCGAATCGAATGTGAAGTAATAAGCAATATTCGGAAACAAATTAAAGTCTGCATAGTTGATGGAAACATTTGAATGCTCCCCTCTGCAATCACCCATTTATGTGGATTAACTTAAGAAAAGTTGCTTAAACGGTATGTGTAAGGAAGGGGAAAAGAAGATTTAAAATACGTACACACACACTAAATGAATGTGAAGAAGCATTTCCATAAGTTTTTCGTTCGCAAAAGCAAGCGCACAGCTGTAGGTTAACCAGGCCAAAATATTACGAACGGTGTGTGTAAGAAGCAAAGTGCACTGCAACTTCGCAAATGATACGACGGTCGCCGCGATGCTAGTGGACGCCATCTATGCCCAGTGAAAAATTGTCATTTTCAATGCTATATTACGTAGGAGTTTTCATGAAATTTGGTTAATTTTATTCTGAGAAATTAGCTGAAGTTGACAGACAAGCACTTTCCGAACAATTCTTACCTGCACATTTACATATATAAAATTGATATCCTTACGTACTGGACTGACTTCCATTATATAATGCTTAGCGAATTATTTTTAAAGGCAAAACCAAACTACATAAATAGTTGTTCCCACAACGAAAACATAACAAATATTACAAACATAATCAATAATTCGTTTTTGGCATATTATTTTACGTCATTTGAATTTTTTTTGTACGATTTTCGAAGTCAGAAACCATAACAAACAGTTTATCTAAAGTTCGATTATCCCTAAATAAGAATCGTACAGGAACGTCTGAGATGATATTTGTATACCTTATTTAAGGCTATCGTCTCTCAATTATTTGTCTGCTTCAATTATAAAAGTAAAAGTGATACTCCAATACATACTTGTAAATATTCAGTGCAATCAATACAAAGTAAAAGTGTTGTACCAGTGCCAATATCGTTGAAATCTTGTGCATTAGTTCGTATGTTTGAGGACATATGACGAAAGTTACAGTTGGTGTAAGAAATTTTGCCCTAAATCGAACCAAATCACTTCTTAAATTCTCTAAACACACCCACAACCATTTTGTGAATTAAATTGGGCCAATGTTGTTTTTGACGCATTACCTTGAATTGTAGGAATATTTTTTGCTGGGTATAGGCTTTTCGCCTCTAACATTGGCTAAGTGTATCACCAATTCGTCGGTCGGTATTGCTGGTCCGAATGTGAGCAACGAGGGAAACGTAACGGAATAATGCTACATTAAACAAAATGTTTTTGGCCCTACCACATTCACAACTTCAACTTGCCGTTGCTACTACAGACACCGTCATCGGCACCACCGCTGCCGCTGCTGCTGCCGTTGCCGTTGTCGTTGCCGTTGCCGTTGCCACCACCACGACTACCACCGGCGCTGCCAGTGCTGACGCGACGTAAAATGGAACCCTCATATGATCACGAACATCCACATCATCGGCTAACAAATTACAAGTAATATTTACATTTTTCCCATGGTAGACTTTTTTGTTTAATTATACCCAACTGAAACGTAGATACATATCTTTCAGATAATAACCATAATGAATGAAAATGTAGTTGTGAAAAATGTTTACGTGCATACATACATACGACTATATGCTTGTATATGTATGGTGTTTTATATATATATATACTACAAGCTCCGGTATATGCGATTTAGACGTGTAGTATACTTATATGCATATATTTTCCAGTCAGTTTCCATTCTTTAAGCGCAAAGGCGACGGACGAGCGGACAGTCAAGCAGCCACAAGTTCGCCACAATCGCAGCTAGCTGCTGCGGTGTCCCTGTATTTAGTATGTGCGGGTGTAAGTACGCACAGCTACTGGTGCGGATGTGCGAATATGTATATACTACTGTATGTACATATGTGTGTGCGAATGAACTGACCGCCTAACTGGCTTTCGGATATGCGAAATGTGTGCATTTTACTTACATATTTAAGAAACACCATTTTGCCTTTACATGAACCCACTTTACGGGCTAACTTCGGAGAAAGCTAGCAAAAAAATCAATCGACTAGCAAACCGATTTAAACACCTTGCCAAAGTCCCTTTTGATATGCATACATAGCATTGCAGAATATCTATCAGAAAATAATATACATTATTTTGAACTATGAACGGAGTTCTTTTAGTCAGCGGTCGTAGTGTAGTAACCGCACTCAGTGCTGTCTAAAACAAAACTACTTTTGACCGAAATATTAAATATTTAATCAGACTTACCAACACCATTTCACTTCATTCTCCCCAACGTCATTCGCGAAATGACCAAATTTTCAAAGAACCGGCGTAATTTCATATTAATACTATAAATAATTATTTTAATGGAATAAATGTATCATCTAATGTAGCGACGCGAGTATTTTTATTGAATCCCTTCTAATGACTCGGAAAGTCTTCAACATGAAAATTGTAATATTATTCAATTTGAATTTGGTTTTTTTTACGAAGCGGCTACAACAAGAACATTTCCTTTGTTATTCTTCAACAACGACTTATGTCCTGTTCAGACAGCCAAATAAATTGAGGCAGTTTCGTTCTTACTTCAGTATATCGCTTTCGCTGTTCACGCACTTCAATTTAGTTTACACCCTTAATTTAGCTGTTATCGAACATGATTTTGTTTAGACGGAAGAAAGGTTTTTTCTGTTTATTTATAAAAAAGTTCTTAAAAACATTTATTGAACATTTAGTAATATTTTTAACACCAATACTGATGCACACAATTTTTAGGCGAAATTTTAAAGCAAACAAATGTTAACAAGCCTCTTTGGCTGCTGTCAGTGTCTCAATTTCGTTTTCATTCGGTCTATTGTGAATGAATTTGATTATCGATAACAGCGCGACCGGGGTTGCATGGCGAATCGAGCTCAATTTATGGTCAATTTAGCGCTAATTGCAATTAGCTAAGTTGAGATTTTTCTATGACAAATTAAGATCAATTTAGAGCTAAATTGAGGATCAATTAAGAAAATGTTGCGCAATTTAGCTGGGTGTCTGTATTACCTGCTTGGGGAGGTTTTTGACTATACGTATATTCAACCTAACTAAGACCAGACTGAGAATTATAAAAACGGCACCAATGTGGCACTTAAGTATACTCTACTTGAGCGATTTTGCGGCCACAAAGCCATTATTTCGATAAAATAAAAGCCAAGACTTGAAATAAATGCCAACACCATATTTGTTGGTTCAATGTTTCAAATCGATTCAGACGCTGAGGTAGTAGCGCCTATTTGCAATTTTTTCCTGAGAATGTCAAACGAAGTTTTTGGTTTATGCTTGCAAAACTTGCATACTCAATTTATTGAAATGATATCTGACTGAGCGGTGTCCAGTCAAACAATCTATGAAGTTGCGGAGCATAAGGAGCTTTCGTGAGACTCCTTCGTTTGAAGTTTATACCCTTTTACGTAGGATGCTGAGGACCAGCATGTTTAGCGTGTTGCAAAAATTTATTTTTTGTTTTTTGGCTAAAATAATATTTTAGGGTGAGAAAAACAATATCCAGTTGTCCCTATAATCAAAAATAGTGAACAGGCTTAGTTCTCGTTTTTTCCACAATGACCTAGAGCACGCACTGAGCGTTCGCAAAGCTTCAAACACATTTTTCTTGAAACCACTTTTTGCAAATTGGCTGGACAGATTACTCGAACACCGTTGCATCGACAAATTGAAATTTTGACAGTGCTTAACAATTTTACTTCAAGGAGTAAAAGGTAGAACATATATTTTTAAATGTTTCGTTCTTCTTTGGTTTTGTTCTTGTTACACTTCAAGAGAAATCTCTCCATCCGTTTGGGTGTTAAAACAAAAGGCGGCTTCAATGGGTGACGCTTCCGCCGGGATTTGAAAGAAAAGTCACAAGTTCCGAGCCTCAATGACTTTTTAATAAACCCTCTCAAAAATTCTCTTGTTCAATAGCCACGAAATATTATAAATCGTCACAGTTAGGACTATTTTTCTGTCACTAGAGTTGTGTTACCCATTAATAAATAAAATAATTCAAATGTTTTAATTCTCACAAGTTTCGAAATGTACCTATAGATAGAAATATGTATGTATGTATATAGATAGCAATAGAGGAAACATGAATGTAATGCAAGACGAAGTACTACTGTGGGCAAAAAATAGTAAAACTTTTTAATGTAAATTTCGCGCGGAAACCCATTCGTCGAAATATTTTTTTTTCTAGGTTGGTATGACTGTCAGTGACATCTGTGCCAAATGTCACATCAAAATAATCATTAGTGTTTAGTATACGCTTGTCTTTCTGAAGTACAAAAAGTGCATTCGGCGATTTTTACAATGAGTGAAATTATTCAACAAAGAAGTTCCATTAAATTTTGTGTGCGGAATCGAATTTCTGATGCCGAAACGTTCAATAGCGAAGCTATTCGTAAAAAGAGGCCGGAATTATGGGCCGACAACTCTTGGTTTTTGCACCACGATAATGCACCGTCGCATACTGCATTGATTCTTCGTGAGTTTTTCGCCAAAAATTCAACCAATATCGTTCCACAACCACCGTATTCGCCTGATTTAGCTCCGTGTGACTTTTGGCTGTTCAGCAAACTCAAAGACCGCTCCGGGGAAACTGTTTTGAGTCAACTGAAGACATTAAACGTGAACCACTACGCGCATTGAAGGCTATTCCGGAAATTGACTTTAACAACTGTTTCGAGGATTGGAAAAAACGTTGGCACAAGTGTATTGGGGCCGGGGGGATTACTTTGAGGAGGACGAAACAGATTTGGAAGAATAAATAAAGAATTTTAAAATTATGAACAAAGTCTTATTATTTTTTGCCCTCAGAAGTACTTACTTTAAATTTAATTTATATATGTTTATAATGTTTTTATTATTTCCTTTTCTAAACACTTTAATTTAGTTCAAAAATTCAGTTAAATGATTTCGAAGAATAAATAAGCTTAGAAATGATGCTATTTCAAATACAACGACATTAGAAGATCCAGTTAACTTAGATTAAATGACCACTCAAACGACTGAACTTCTAATCACGAAGGAACACACGTTTTATGTTTCAACATTCAGGTTGTTAAGCCGTATAGTAGCAGTAAATTGTTTGTGCAGTTTGTGATACATATGCATACATAAAACATAACGTAAACGAGTATAACTATTTGTGTTCTTCACCCACAATGGAGGACTTCCAAACCCTTGTCAACACCACTTAAAAAGGATACAATTTAAAACTGAATTTATTCTGTCATTTAAAATAGTTACCATATTTGAAAAGATTAAGAAATATTGAAAACAAATATGTACACCCGTGGTACCAAATACTATACCATTGTGGCGTTGTGTTAAGGACTAATTTAGTAATAAATTAGTTACTAATCCTTTAGTAATGAAATAAACAAATTCACGTAAGTACGAAGCCTTTACATCACTCGTGAAGACTTCAACGTAAAAGACCTGCCCAAAAAAGTTTTACCCTTTTCACGTCATTAGTTTTACCTTTTTTTCGTAAATTAAGTACTTGCATATGTATTATATATACTTACAGCGATGGCGCGCTAATTAGCACACCTTGTGATAGAACTTGTTTACGGAAGATTTGTTTATTGAAATTCTCAATCAGTCATTAAATTTAAGTTTTTATTGATATACAATTTGAGATATCGTTTTGAAGATAGAAGCTTTAATAACCACGTCCGCGCTTCGCAAAAAGTTTTCTTTGAATGAAGTAATTTTTTATTATTGTAGCATTCATGTGGCGTAAAAATCGCGGCCATAAGTGTATAAGATCGAAATAATATCGATGAAAAATAAATTGTTTTGTTTTAATTTAAATATTATTATTCTTTATAAATATTTTCTTTTGCTTGTGTTTTATACTCTTTTCGCTACTATTTGTAGGGTGCACTAATTAGCGTGACACCCCTATATATATATTATAACTAGGTATCGGATTTATATGCAATAACTATGCAAAAAATGCAAAAATATGCAAAATTTGCAAACATATGCAAATATGCAGTGCATATGTTAGCTCATTCTTAATATTTTTCAATAAAAATAGTTTCTGTCTTGGTCCCGTTCAAATCGGAAGCTCCAAAAAAATATGCACTTGCATATAATTCCGATCCCTAATTATAACTAAATATTTTATATATTATATTGTTTTTTTATTACATATTAAATAAGGGCATTTGGGACTAAGCTGCAATAATGAGTAAATAATATCGGAACGACTTTTGTGGGTGTGTCCAACGCAAATGAACAAAGCAGAGCCGCACTACAGCATCATTTCTAGTTGCAGTTCATTGGCTGCATCTGCTTAGTGGTAAATTGGTTCGCTCATTCGATTGCGAGTGTGCGTGTGCCCAAGAAACCAGTCCGGAGCACGGCATCAGTGGTTATTAATACCAGCATCAGCAGCAGTCGCAACAGCAGCCATGCTGTGCAAGAGCGCTGTCAGTGCGCCACAGCAAGTACCACGTAACCAGGCAACCGGCCAGCCAGGCAGCCAGGTGTGATGTGCTTAAAATAATTTGACGCCGAACTATCTCTGTAAGCGACCAATAGGCACCGTCTGCTTGAAATGCATTGCAGTGTGCACGTTTCCCCACTTGAGTGGATGTTTTCAGATTTCTACCTGATGCCGACCGCGGTCGCGGTAGCAGAGGCCAGAAAGGCAAATGAAGTGGCGTATGTATAATTAGCTGAAATTTGATGCGAGCAAAGCTGCGGCCCGCTTTTCTCTCTTGGCTGACTTGGCCTTGTTGCAGCGACCCAATTCTCATAATAAAACGAGCTCGTGGTGATAAAAACTAGTTGCCAGTCCAATTCATATTCATGTGTTTAACTATATATATGCATACATACATACATACTTATGTTCATGCAAAACTAAATTTATGTATAGTATTCACTTCTACATACTCGTATGTGTCTAAGTATTAGTGCACCTGAATAATATTGAGTTGCGTTTGCTCACCGAGGGGAAATAAAAGTGGGCGGAACTCTGGCATTGATTCCGTTTACAGTTCAAGCAAATACTAAATTCAAAAATTTAATTTTCATTGATTCGTCAATAGGTTAATTGAATGTTTCTGAAACAAAGACCAAGAGAACTAGTCAATATACTCGTATATGCTTGACATCACGAGAGTGACAGAATTATCTCACCAAAAAGAATCGTAAAAGTCTTCAAATTGTTTATGGTACAACGCAGTGGCGCATATTGGATTTCAATTTGGCGGGTTTCGTACATACTACTGTGTACAAAGAATACCCGGAATTTGTTTATAATTCAAAAAATCTTTATTTATTCTTTCAAATCAATTTCATCGCCTTCAAAGTAGTCCCCCCCCGATGCAATGCACTTATGCCAACGAACGAAGCATGCCAAATAGTCACCTTCCGGTATGGCCTTCAATGCGCGCGCCGATTCACGTTGAATCTCTTCAATCGATTCAAAACGGTGTCCTCGAAGTGGTCTTTTGAGTTTGGAGAATAGCCAGAAGTCACAAGGAGCTAAATCAGGCGAATACGGTGGCTGTGAAACGATATGAGTTTCATTTTTGGCGAAATGCTCACGAAGAACCAATGCCGTGTGAGATGGTGCATTATCGTGATGCAATGATTTTTTGGGACCAATCGAGATTTGACGCGTTTGAGGCACAAAATGTCTTTTAAAATTGTGTTGGCCGATCCATTTGATATTCCAACAATAGAAGCAATGTCTCTGCATGTCAGCCGACGATTTTCCATCACAATTTCCTTCACTTGCTTGACGTGTTGCTTATCAGTTGATGTGCGTGGTCCGCCTGGCCGCTCTTCGTCTTCAACGCGTACTCTGCCTTCTTTGAACATTTTATACCAATCAAATGTTGTTGTTTTTGATAGAGCATGGTCTCCGTAGGCCTTCTGCAACATTCTCAACGTTTCCGCAGCGGTTATTCCGTTCAGGAAACAAAATCTGATCGCACTTCTTTGTTGGATAATTTCAGACATTATAAAAATCGCCGAATTCACTTTTTGCGTCTCACAAAACCAAGCGTAACTCAAACACTAATGAGTATTTTGACGTATAATTTGACATGTGAGCCTCTAACAGTTGTACCAACCTAAAAAAAAAATAATTCGGCGAAAATATTTAACCGCGTAGTTTAAATGGGAAAATTCCGGGTATTCTTTGTACACAGTAGTATGTAACTATTAAGCTCAATACTATTTAAAATCATATTTTCTTATGATCCAATATGTGCAACAAACAGATATTTGGAGGTTTGAATCCCAACCCCCTCTTGCATGTATATAAAAAATTAACTATCGATATAATTAAATCACAATTCAAAATAATAAGTATGTTTAGGATGATCAAATATCGTTGCGGATCAAAAATATAGTCACCAGTTGGCTTACTTAAAATCGGTGGTTAGATTAGTAAAGAGATATTCTAAACTGGGAAAATATAAAAATACTCGAAATGACAAGGTTGCTTCAAAACTCTATAAAGGAAATGGTTGACGTAAAACATATTTCCTTCTGCAAATAGGAATTTTAATGAAAATATAATACAATATAAAAATACACACACATTTGTAATGAGTGCATTTTTTTCGATTTTAAAATGTAAGTAGTACAAGTCAGTTTTTCTCATTTTTGTCCATGCATTATGTGTGGAATATAACAAACATAAAAACGGGAAGTCGGGAAGTCCAATTTTTGATGAACATAGCATCAAACTTACTTAATTTGCTGGATGGCGTTTGTTATGTTTTTTCGAATAGACCTGCGATTTCCAAAGAAGAAGCCCTAAGGCGTGGCGCGAGATAACCAAAAGCTAGTGCAGAATTTCAACCGTGGCATGTGATGATTTACACACGTTGCTCAACGCCATGATACAATTAACAAGGTCGACTAAGTACGGAGTGCGACGAAAATTGACGTAATTGGGATTGGCTGACAGTCAGGGCCGTAACTAGGCATGTGCAGGCGGTGCGGCGCACCAGGGCCCCCGAAGATTTCTTTTTTTTTTTTTTAGAATTCGTTTTAAAGTATGAGCTAGAAAAGATCTTCGATAACGTTTTTATAACATTGTATAAAATTGGATCTACTTTTTTATGGAAAGGGCCCCTGGGAAACTTTTTTTTCTAGAACGCTCTTATTAGTATCTAATAGAAAATGTTTTCGAGAACCCTTTTTTTTTATGAACGCTGCTTTGTTTGAGAGCTTATAATTTTATTACTTACATGCAGTAAGTAGCGATTTCATGGGATGAGCGTCAGGCATTGGGCGTAAAGTTTTTTCCAATGCAACAGACAAGTGCAGAAATATATCTTTCTCTTTTGTTGCATCGTAAAAACCAGTACAAACTTGACAAACATGTTACCGAACTAAACATTGCCGAAGGACGAAATTTACATCAACGTTGCCGATTTTAACAATAACAACAATATAATAACAACGAATGTACGACATTGACTCTAAAAGTCGTCTTTGCCGTTTTTTATTTCTAATCAAATATCCTTGGTTTGTGAGCAACTCTATCACTTGTGTTTCAAGGTGACAATTACACCTTTTTAACCGCGTTGCCAAATGCAAAGGTGACAATTACACCTTTTTAACCGCGTTGCCAAATGCTGTTCGTACAATACTTCACAGGATTGTAATTATATGATAAAAGCTTTTGATATAGTGTTTAACTTTGAAAACAGCGCAACGGATGCGATACCCAAAAATGAAAATTATGAAATAATACATTAAGTAATATTACTGTATTTAAATACAAAATAACTCAATAACTTTGCATATTCTTGTAGGAATCTTTTAAAATTTGATAAAGACAATAAAGTGGTTGTTGGACGTCGACAAGTCAGAAAAATTAAACTGAGATGAAACGTGTAATTCGCAATCATTGAAATATGCTGATAAAAGTGTATACAATCGTTCGGTTTCTCTTGAACTTGGCATTTTTATTCAACCAGTGCATAGAAATTATTATTTAAATTTCAACTATGCCATTTTGAAGAAAATATAAAAAAAAATATTATTCGTCGTGTTTCGTTTTTTTTTCTGTTGATTGGTTTCTCTTGTCTGTTTGCTTGAATTGCTAAAAGTAATATTCGAACGATATTCGATACTAATAAAAAATTTTAATAACACATAATTATTGTTATGGAATTTTAAACTTCAGGTATTTTAAAACCCGACTACCAAAAAACCTATAAAAACAAGTTGCAGCATATTTCCTTTATTTTTTTTATAAAAATATCTTCAAAATGGGGTTTTTAGAGTATATCCGTAGACAAATAGTTATAAGTTGGTCTGAATTAGGTAAGAACTTGTACGTATTCTAGATATGCAAATATTAAGCTACTATATTGTTGAAAAGATGTTGCCAGTTTTTGCCTTATATGAGCAAAATTTCAGCAATATGTAACCCCACTATTATATAAAGTACATTTTGGTTAAGATTAAGTATTTTATCAAAGCTTAATACATTTTTTCCGTTGAAGTCCATCGAAAAAGTATTATTAAATCTGTGGTCAAAAACGATTATCGCTTAAGCGATTATTGCTTTGCCACCAAACAAATTACTATTAGTATATAATAAAAACATAAAAAAGTTTGTTTATATGACTGAGGAGACACCTAATGTGCAGGAACAGTATATTTTCATGAGTGATGTTTCTGTGATTTCGTTATTTGTAAGTTACAAATAATTACGTGCAGTCTAGAATATTTGGCTGTAAAAATATCTACCTAATACAGAATATAGTGTAATAGTATGTGCACACATATGAGAAATAAAGAAATTGTTTAAACCAAAGTATAATGCTGTTTTCAATTTCTCACGACCTTTGAACCCTTTTTTTAATGGACTTCGAAAAGGCTTCGAAATCACCTTTTTTTTTTTTTAGAAATTCATTTTCAAGGGCCCCTTACGAAATCTTGCACAAGGGCCCCCTCGCCCCTCGCTACGGCGCTGCTGACAGTTGTCAAATGTTCTCATTGAACAGCGTAGTATGCTGCAGTTTAAATTCATCCCACAATTTATTTATTTATCCCAAAAATCAAAACGTTTATTTTTGAAACCGAAAATTGGCAAACAAAATAGTTGCATATGCCTGTTTTTATACTTCACATTTGAAATCTTTATTTTAAATAATTTTTCCTGTTTTATTTTGAATGTAGACGCAATTTCTTGCTGTCACTCAAATTGGCGTGTTGTTGGCGTAAACAAAAAATTTTGGAGAAGCCATTTCATACTTAGTTTAATTGATTTGCCGTCATTTGTTAAATTTGCCAATTCACAGCAAATTTAACAGATGTCACTTAAGGGGGTATTCTGGTCGAGGCGGTCCGAAATATCGATGTTTTCAAATCGTTGTGGATGAAAAGCTTTTCAATATTTTTATTCAAGGTTTTTCGCAAGTTTTTCTACAGGTTTTGAACAATAATTTTCATTAATGATGTTAAGAATATCTTCTTTAATAACGGTTCATTCGATGCCTCGAACTTGAGCATGCCGAAAATAGTTGTTCCATGTCCATGTTCAAATATTCTGAAACACAAAATGTGACCCATTTTGTAATCGCAAGACTTCCTGCTATCGCCTTATCTAGGATATAAGCAAACAAAAAATTTCTTCAATTAAAATCAGGTGTTTAAAAAAAAAAGACGATTTTTTTCCCTGTTTTTGTTGATATTTTGCATTAAAAACATTAGTTAAACAAATGCTTTTGCCATAATCCTAGATAAGGCGATACCCACACATTTGCTTAGTATCCTTGTAAAATTTCAAGTCAATTGGACCAGTAGTTTTTTGTGAATCGTGTCTACCGTCCCGAAAAAAATGGTTTCGAGAAAAACAAGTTTAAAGATTTACGAACATGGAATTCACAGATGGTGGGAGCGAAGCGTCGCCCATTGTATAGCCTTGAAACTCGAAAAGTATTCGTCATTGAGAAAAATGGTCTTGCACACACATTCCTCTTATTGTCTACATCAAAAATATTAAATGAAAAAAAAATCGATTTTTCGGACCATCTCGACCAGAATACCCCCTTAACCAACATAGCTACTACTTATAAACTAACAAGTTTCGAACGTCCCTATTGAAATACCCTATTTATAGTAAACCTGCTTTTAAATGCCATCAATCAAGAACATCTCAATCGGCCTTGAGTTTTTCCAAAGCCATTTATTTTACGTAAAATATACTCATAAGACAACTCTGATCAGAGTGAGTTCAGATACTATCCAACCAAATGTTGACATCGAGTTATGGTGCTATCTGTCTATGCAAGAGCTAGCAGAGCCCAGCGGTTTTGCACGCAAGTCTGAAGTCAGTGGGCCCAACAAATCACGCTTCTTTAACTCTTTGTTGACCCCGTTATTTATCACTTGGTGAAATTTTTTACTTCAAACTTGGCAAAAGTATTTGTGACATAAATCGATGTGTTTTTCATTTTTTCGAAAATCGAAATCTGCTGGGGTCAACGACGAGTTGTATGGAGAAACATGATTTGATGGGTTGTTTTACTTCAAATTTGGTGAAAGTGCTCCAAATGATAAAACCGACACGTGTTTCTCATTTTTTCGAAAATCAAAATCTGACGGAGTCAACGATGGATTAAGAGTTTGTATGGGTAAACATGATTTAAGAGGTCTATTGACTCAAAATATGGTGAAAGCATGTCAAACGGGAAATAATTAGACAAGTATTTTTTTTTATAAAAATCTAAAATCTAAGTCAACAAAGGGTTGAGAGAAATTTGATTTATTTTGCCCATTGACATCAAACTTGCGTGCAAAGCCGCGGGCCCTGCTAGTACTTTTTGAAAGTAATACAGAACTCCTTGTGTTGCGTAATATAGAGAGAGTTAATATCGAAATATTGCGGGAAGTATGATAATTAATAATTATTATAAAACGATAAAATGCTACTGATGAGCACGACTACACAAACATTAAAATAAATAGTAAAACTTTCTACCAAACGTAGGGCAATTTGAGTGTAGACGTTTTCAGGTCGCGGTGCAAAAAATCCACACTATACAACTCGGATGCGTTAATTCGATTTTTATATGTGATTAGAGTGATCAAACCAATATATCCAAATAATTGAATGAGTATGAATTTCATTGAAATAATCTTTACTTCCAATATTATTTGCCTATTTACCCAGATCCTTGTTTCCAAACAAATTATAAACACGTGTCGATTTACTTTTCACTTAAAGTGTTTCCAAAAAATTTGAAGGCAATTGGCGTCTTAAATCATGTTTCTCCATACAAACTCTTAACCCTTTCTTGATACCGCCAGATTTTAATTAAAAAAATTGAAAATATATGTCGGACTATGTTTTATTTGCAGTGTTTTCACCAAGTTTGAAGAAAAATAGGCCCATTAAAGCATATTTCTCCATACAGAACTTTTAACCTGTAGTTGACCTTTAGTGATACTTTCCAAGAAAATGTTTAGTTGATTTTTATTTGAATTGTTTTGACCAGGCTTGAAGTCAATAGCTTCATTAATTAATGTAATTATTTTTCATAGTCTTTCCTTTTACAAAACTTAACCCGTTATTGATACTGTCAAATTTCAATTAAAAATTTGAAAAATATTTTTCGCATTTTGTTTATTTTGTAGTATTTTCACTAAATTTGAAATCAATGGGTTCAATCAATCACGTTTCTACATATAACACTTTAATCCATGTTACCCCCTATATAGACCCTATATATGAATTAACGCGTTGATACAAAGGTACATCTTTTTTCGATTTCCGGTCAAAATTTCATGACAGGTTCGCTGAAATATCAATGAACCCATTTTATTGAGAATTGTTCTATCAGCAAAGATAGAATAGTAGTAGCATATAATTACTTTGTAGTAAACATAGTCCATGTCTTACTTATAGCTATGCCTAATGTCTAATATATTTATAATGTATCTATATACACATAACTGATTGTCCTGACTGACCGATTTATCATCGCCTAGCCCAAACCGGCAGAAATTAATTTGTAAAGATTTGATGAAATTTTATTTGTAGGCACATCTTGAAAAACGAACCTCCGCTAAGAAGGGATTTTATAAAATTCGTGGTCTAAAGGAGCAAAACATGGGTTAACCCTCATCCGACGTTCAAAAAAACTCACACATAAGATATTCGGGTGAAATTTCACCCATATGGTACTTTGTATTGTTTTAATGAATTTTTTGACCAATTATAATAAAAAAGCATTTGTTATCTTTAGTCTTTATTATCTTTGTTATCTTACAGATAAATAAGTTAACAAATGTTTCTATATTTATTTGCAATTAGGGCAACTAGGTTAGGTTAGGTTATTGTGGCTGCCTCTGTAAGAGACATACTCGGAGGCTTATTAAATGTGTATGTAACACTGTTTTTTCCAACATGTATGGGGATGGGGGCAAGGAAGGGCAGTAGTTAACTTAAACTTTGTGTTCACCACATGTATACTTTTTTCAAGAATTGCAAGCAGAATATACCTTTCGATCGTTTTTGATACCAAATTCTTTTACTTTTTACGCTCTGATTTTCTGACAAGGTTTGGGAAATTGGGTGTATTGAGATAATAAGTCAGCATGAAGATTTTCCTTTCGGTAACGTTGGTCTACGCAAAATCTTTAGCTTTACTAAACTCAAATCTAAGTCTTCAAGAAAAATTCGCCGCTTGTACTTTTTGTTGTGATTCCAGCTGGGATCGACAGCGATTAGTTTTTCGCTTGACGGTATAGTTAGTGAACAACCAATTGGTCTAAAGTGACAACTACTGCTTTTGACTTATTGTAAAACGATATAATTTCGGGTAATTTTTTCACCAACATATCCTGGTTATGATGAAAAGTGCTCAAAGGGGTATCTTACGCGAAAAACCAGCAATTGTTTACTTAGTGTGTCCTTTTCATAGGACGTATATAGCAGTGGTCGCTAAACCCACTTTTCTCATATATCTCTTATGGGTGTTAACGAGCTTCATTCTTGATTACAATCGTTACGTTCTTGTCACCGACAGAACGAAAAATTGGTCTGCCTGTTGTGTAACTCTACAGATTATCAAGAGATTATCCATTCGACTTATAAACACTGCTCAAAATTGAAATACCAAAATATGCCTGAATATTACCAACGCTGATCCATGCACTGCCAAAAACTCGCAAACCTTCAACACTAGTTTTGTCAGTTACTAGCTTTAACATTGGTCTTCATTGGCACCTTGTATTGCTGACACACGACTTCAAGCATAGCGAGTTATACCAACTTTAGTTGAAATAATATAATTGGCTCTTACTTTTCCGTTGAGTTCAGGAGGCCCATTGATCCATAAAAAGGTTTTACCTATAAACACTTCAAAACTTTCAATCCAGTGACGTAATTTTAGGGCATTTTCTGTATGTGTTGCGTTGAATTTCCATACAATTTGTATATGGGTGAAATTTCACCCGAACGTCGCCCACGTAACTTTTTTTTAATCACCGTTATAATAAAATAATTAGTGTCCGACCGAATATTCGGTTTCGGTTTCGGCCCAAATAAGTGGTTTCGGTTTCGGTTTCAGTTTCGGCCAAAAAATGGCCGAATAGCCGAAACCGAAACTTTCTAGTATATTTTTTACATTTTATTGTGTAGCAGATATGTAGTGAAAGGAGAAGTAATTTAGATGCCAGCAATGTAAATAAACTTCTTTTGTTAGCATATAATATTAAATTATTTAATTTTGAATATTAGCGAGTAAGGTACGAAAGGGTGATTTTTTATGTTTACGTTTTTAAAAAATGAATCAATTGTTTTTATTAATATGTATTTATTTATTTATGCTATGTTTGTTTGTTTGTTCTTTATTTACTTAATGTAAAATTCGTTTGTTGAAAAAAAAATGCTTGATATGGTGATTTTTATTTTAACTAGAAAGTTTCGGTTTCGGTTTCGGCCGAATATTAAAAAAAAACCGAATATTCGGTTTCGGTTTCGGCCCAAAAAAGTGGTTTCGGTCGGACACTAAAAATAATCAATATGTTGTAGATCATTTCTAAAACTTATATTGGTTTGCTACAAATACAAGAAACCTTAATCATTTTGATAAATATATAGGAAGGTTATAGCATCCTAAAGTTGAAAATTGGTGAAAAATCACCCGAACGACGGATTAGGGTTAAGGTGTTGTATGAAGAAACTTGATATAATAGGCCTATTGATTTCAAACTTGATGAAAATACTCTAAGTCAAAACTAATTCAAAACTAAATCAAATTCAATTAAATCAAAATTCAACAGGGCGAACCAAGGGTGAAGGTTCGTATACGAAAAAACTACGAAAACCCCGATTGCACTATTGAGTTCAAAGTGGGTGAAAACACTTCAAATAAAAATTTGACACGGTTGTTTTGAAAACCAAAACTTAATCCCTTAAGTTAAGCGACCAAAGGTTACAAGTTTGTTTGAAGAAATATGATTTTTTACACCTTTGACTTCAAACTTGGTGAAAGTACTTTTAGTGAGATACACGAGGTCTGTTCAAAAGTATCGCAAATTTTGAATTTCCGCGGGTTAGGTATATTCGATTTTTTTGTGGCGTTATGGCGTTATACGTATGCCGAGAAGTTCAGCCATTTTGAATGTTCAAAGGTTTGCCATTTCCTGCTGAGAGGACAGCCGCCGAAAGAAAAATTGCCATTTTTCTTTTTTTCGGTGTTAGCAGCAACGGAGTCTTGAACCTGGGTTTGAGCGTCGCATTTGACTCGCGGCCCAGCGCACTAGCCAGCTGAGCTACGGCGGCCAGAGAATAAAATACCCAATTCAAGCATTGGGTATTTGTGTACTTACCATTTAATTTGACTTACTTACTTAACTGGCCATAATAACCGTTACGGGGTTACGCCTGCCGCAAAAGCTCTCTTCAGGCGCCTCTGCTTTTCGCGCTTTTTCCAGTTGGTCACACCAAGAGATGATGGGGCCTTCTCAACATGGTCCTTCCACCGGAGACTTCCACTATTAACTTGCTCGTATAAATTCTGGCTTTGTTATATCTCTACTGTACGAAGAAGATAAGCGGTTGTTCTCGTAAAACCTGAACAACGTTTCAAAACTTGTAATTTTAGGTATTTCACATTAATTTGATCGCATGTCTATTGTTATGCCGATAAACCAGCAACGATTTAGACTCTTAACCCTCTAGTGCCCAAGAAAGCCTGTAGACATCCTAAACTTAAAAAATTCTGTAAACTGCACCTTATGATTTTTCCAGCTGATTTTACACGTATGAAAAGGAGAATCCCCATTTTATAAAAGAAATGTAGTCAGTTAACGCTGCCACATGCACAACGGCAGTAATTGGATGACAAAGTTGAAGTTTCGTGTGAAAGTAAGCAAATAATTGTTTTTGAAAATGTGTGAGAAACAAAAATTGTTTAAAATAAATTTTGAACCTCAATAAAACTAAAAAAATTATTGGTGAGTAGCTTTTAAGTGTTCTTTGAGAAAATAAATAAAAATTAAGAAAAAAGTTGTTACACTCCTCCTACCTAACCCAATCCCTAGAGCGTCTTTAGGCCTGCTTGGGATGAAAAGCGTAAATAAGTTGTAACGGTCATTGATGATATTTTTTCGCTATTTAAGCACTATTTTCCTATTTGCACCGAAATTTTGATACACCGCAATGTAAAAAAGATCATGTCACTGCAAAAATTTATACTAAGGCGTAGTCCGCGGGGGTTGATGAGAGAACTAGTCTCCTTTAGTCCTTTATTTCAAAAATGAAATGTAAATAAATGTTTTCTAGCTCATGTAACAGTTTTTTTAGGTTATTTTTTGGACTCTATATTGTTACCTGGTCTTTCTTTGTCCCAATTTTGCCATTGCTTTTTATATCTATGTAGTAATGGAACATCAGTCAAATTTCAAGCTTTCATCACTTTCTGACGTCCAGATAAGGCAATTTATGCAAGAGTTGGACTCAGATTTGGATACCGATAATAAATCAGGCCTCTAGGCCTGCTACTTTCTACACTCCCTATCACGCCTCCTATTGACATTCATTTTTTTCCCCGGACAAACATTACTTTTCCACCACAAAACTATCACTGGTAATTTTTTTAACAAGATTAAAAACTTGGGAACTAGAGGGTTAAGCACAAGACATGGTCGCTATCCATGGAATATGCTTCAAACCATCAAAAATGTACTGAAAAATTTTAATATCATAATTTCAATAATTTATAGTCAATTGAAATATCAAACAAGATATATCAACAAGATATTGTTTCTATTGAAGAACACATCCTCTGAGTGCAACAATTAATATGACAACTTTTGTTACCCAATTGGATTTGTTTCAGTTTCCGATTTGCGAATTGAATTATTTCGCGGTCTGTTTACTATTAAAAAACCGCGTCGTCCTATATAAAAAAAATATTTTGTACCATCCCGTCATGTTTTATTTTCATTGTAAAAAGTAAACACAGCTAGGAAACGCGGACTTTAATTGAGATGAGATTCGGGCTTCTAATGTTTACCCCTAATTCCCAGAATTTTAAAAGTAACGTAAACCCAGAAGCAGTGTCCGACCGAATATTCGGTTTCGGTTTCGGCCCAAAAAAGTGGTTTCGGTTTCAGTTTCGGCCAAAAAATGGCCGAAAAGCCGAAACCGAAACTTTCTAGAAAATTTTTTTACATTTTATTGTGTAGCAGATATATAGTGAAAGGAGGAGTAATTTGGATGCCACCAATGTAAATAAACTTTTTTTTTAGCATATAATATTAAATTATTAAATTTTGAATATTAGCGAGTAAGGTATGAAAGGTTGATTTTTTCATGTTTATGTTTTTAAAAAATGAATAAATAGTTTTTATTAATAAGTATTTATTTATTTATGTTATGCTTGTTTGTTTGTTCTTTATTTACTTAATGTAAAATTCGTTTGTTGAAAAAAATGCTTGATATGGTGATTTTTATTTTAACTAGAAAGTTTCGGTTTCGGCCGAATATTAAAAAAAAAACCGAAACTCGGTTTCGGCCCAAAAAAGTGGTTTCGGTCGGACACTACCCAGAAGTGAGACTGTCAGGCTTATATGAGCTAAACTACTGAAAAACTCAATTTATTTTACTTTTCCAAATCTAGTTACTACTTAAAGACTTAAATAAAATGAAGTTTTAGAAAAGAACTTGTGAATACAGGGTCTACTGGAAAACAATTGCTACTGCAAAAGTATAGTTAATTAATCCAGATATTCACATCTTTGCCAAATTTGGGTGGAAGTGGAATGGAGATTTGTTTACTTTATTGTAAAAATGTTTCTGCGTTTTGGAGATGGCTGGTGGACAAATATGACACCGACTTTGTTTACGTGTACCAGAATTTGACGCCTGCGAACTGACCTTTTGCAGTAATACAGCTCAGTATTACAAATGTAATAATGACCAACTTGTTCACCAGTAAGGAATTAGCCGATAGTTTATTGGATGCGGGGTTCGTACACTCAGAAAAAACAAAATTTGTATGATGGGTATATCAAAAAACGCAAACCTAATGAATGGCCTCTAGCTTTCTCTCTCTTTAGACAATTGATTGATGCTGCTGGTATAGCTCTCTTTAGACACTTGATTGATGAAATATTCTGGTTATTATATTTCGTGCCCCTTCAGCTTCTCTGTTTGACCTTCTTTTCTCGGAGTTGGATGTTTGAAAAAAGTCACAAAAAAGGATCAGTATTTGAAGGTGCTCAAGTAAGTGGTCTGGTCAAGGACGTAACCTTTTTCCAAAAACGAAACATTCATGATAGATTTGGCACAAAATTGACTAAAAACTAAATTAGTATTAAGTAGTGTCCGACCGAAACCACTTTTTTGGGCCGAAATCGAAACCGAGTTTCGGTTTTTTTTTTAATATTCGGCCGAAACCGAAACTTTCTAGTTAAAATAAAAATCACCATATCAAGCATTTTTTTTCAACAAACGAATTTTACATTAAGTAAATAAAGAACAAACAAACAAGCATAACATAAATAAATAAATACTTATTAATAAAAACTATTTATTCATTTTTTAAAAACATAAACATGAAAAAATCAACCTTTCATACCTTACTCGCTAATATTCAAAATTTAATAATTTAATATTATATGCTAAAAAACAGTTTATTTACATTGGTGGCATCCAAATTACTCCTCCTTTCACTATATATCTGCTACACAATAAAATGTAAACAAATTTTCTAGAAAGTTTCGGTTTCGGCTTTTCGGCCATTTTTTGGCCGAAACTGAAACCGAAACCGAAACCACTTTTTTGGGCCGAAACCGAAACCGAATATTCGGTTGGACACTAGTATTAAGAAAATGTCAAAACACTAAAAAAAACGTAGCGGCAATTTTATTGCTTAAAATGTATGTAGAATCCCAGATTAACATTTACATTTATTTTCATGACATTCGGGACTTTTAGCGACGAACAAGGCGAGTATTTACATTCTAATATTTAGTTTGCAGAAAATCGCGAATAAAGCACGACTAGAATTTATTGCTGCACTTTGAAAAGACATCATCTTAAAGTCAAATATTAAATTAAAAAAAAATCAACGTGTTTTAACGTAGTATACGTAAAATCTTAAATCTTTTGCCACACTAAATTTCATAAGGTTACAGAAAAACGGTTAATAATTCTAGTAACTTCATTTAAAATCACTAAAATCATGTACACAAATTTAAAGCTTATTTTCTCCCGAACCACCCTCAAATGATGTACATATTTATTATCAAACTTTGTTTGCTAAATTTACTGCAAAAATCTATTGTCGGACAGAAATAATGCCACATGGTCTTTAGACTGTACACCAATACCTCGCTTTGCGTTGTTTCGTTTTGCGTTTTTTCGAAGTTGCGTCGCTGCTGAATTACTTAGTACTAATTTTCACTGTGCGTCGTTAGATTTTCGAAGTTGCGTTGTTTTGGGTTCGAGTCTTTAATCTTTTTTTTTGAAATTTTCTTTTTTTCTAAAAGATGGCACGAGTTATGTTTCTAATTGCGCCATGCCATCAAAACTCGGGGATTCCCTTTCTAACTGATAATCAACGCAATTTTAATACAGTTTTATTTTCACTTTGTTTTGCTAATTTTAGAATTCAGTTTCAATTAGTGTGTTGTGCTTTTTGTAACGTTTCAATTAGTGTATTGTGCTTTTTTTTTTAAAAGAATAATAAATTTTTATACATTTTTACGGGTTGTTTCTGGTTACAAAAATGGTAAATATTTTTCCAAATTATTTATTGGCAGAGTTATACATATACATATATTATTTTTGTTTTTTAAATGTTTACTTTGTTAAATTTTCTTTTTAAAAAGTAGTATTTTCGTAACCCTGGAACCTATCTTCGATCTTTACATGGTTTGCTATAGAAAATCATAATTCACTTTGCGTCGTTTCAATTTGCGTCGTGTTTTTTTGGAACGTAACCACGACGCAAAGTTAGGTATTGGTGTATTAAAATATTAGCGTGGGGTGCAATTACTAGTTTCGACAAAGATCGTCGACAAAGATCGTTCGATCGATCGAACGTTTTATCAGTTAATGCATTTCGCGGCTTTTATAATTAGAAAGTAGGAAATTTAAATTCCTTAATAAAATTCGTCGTGATGAAAGTAACACTTTTGTTGGCTTTCGAATCGGAACTGAACTATTTCAGTTGAGCACATTTATATATCGATGCTATAAGTAACTTAGTAAATGTTTAGGGTCGGGCAAAATATAGCAGCGAAAAAATGAAACAAACGTCACAGGTTGACATTTCTCGGATTTTGTGTTAGCACAAACAGTTAAAAAGTGCTTGCCAACTTAGCTACTGACCACTGCTGCGCGCAGACAGCCTCGCGAGCAATCGTTGGCGCAAGCATACTTGCGGCCTGTTTCTGTTTCTGCTTCAGCTACTGCTCCTACCACGGGTGCTCCTTGGAGCGCATAGCGCATAGCACATGCAAATGCCAGAGGAAGAAATAATATTCGTAACGGCAAAAGGTATTTAATGGTGCAAAATACGCGCATAAAACATTACATGGCCCCTAATAAATAATCGCGACTCTGTCGGCGGTCTTGCACAGCGCGTTGCATGAAAAGCCATAAGGACGGCGTGACATGTAGTCTTGCTGGTAAAAGGTTCGGTGCTCCTGTGGAAAATTCAATTAGATTAATTGATGACTACGTCCGAGCAATTATTTTAGCAGTTGGGAGAACATTGAAAGCAGACATGAAAAGAAAGTGCAAAAATAAGTAGAGCACACTGCTCCGACAGGTAGGTGACTGCGGTTGGGGCATTGTAGTGTGCAGCGTGCAGTCGAGGCTTCTGCTTCACTGTGACTGCGGCGGCGGAATATACATATTTTATTTGCCAAATTCTTGGAAGGCGAATTACTTCGAAATGTGTCGATATGTCGCATCCTCCAAAAGGTTATATACGGCGGCTTATGATACCATTGCTCACCGCTGTCTGTCCAACTGTCTGACTGTCGTCGGCATGCAGTGGCGACGCGGCCTTCTTTGATAATACAATAGCTGCACGCGCCCAATTTACATTTATGTCTACCGAAGAATGAAATTCATGGGCCGCAGTCCGCACACAGGACACAAACCCGCCGTTCGGCTCTGCGCTAAAGTATGCTGTCGCAAGCCTGGCAGTGCGGCAATGCGACAGTGCGGTAGTGCGGCAGCTTGGTAGCAATGCGAGTAGGCTTCTTGTGTTCCTTTTTGCCTTCTTTACCAAGATTTAAAGCCGACCGTTAATATATCTGTTTTGAATATATTTCGCTGACTTGAAATCGCCGGCAGCTATTGCTGCTGCTCCATGAGTTTTCATTTTATGTAGACACTTGGGTTTCTTTCTATTACAGTTTTGCTACGATATTCTGTTCCTTACAGTGGTAAGGAACAGAATACTGAAAATATTTGGATTTTTTTAAACCTTTTTCATTTCCTATAAAATTTTGAATATTGCCTAAATTTAGGAAAGTATATTTTTCATATCGAGGTTAGAAAAGTTTCACCTGCTTGATCCTAATTCCCAAAACAAAACATTGTAATTTATTTCTCAGCGATTCCTAAGAAAAGTTGTAAGCTTCCTTATGAATAATAGGTATGAGAGCGATGGGTGATATTCCGAGCACAATTATGTTATCGATTAAGCTCGAAACTTGATATTTTATGCAATAATCATTGCCAATCGAGAAATTTATTCATCGTGCATTGTACGATAAATAAACATATTAAGTAGAACCGTCGCCGTAAATGTATAATTTTCTATCTTCTTATCTAATATTGATGATGAACGGATAGCGGCGCCAGTAAAATTTTAAATCATTGACGTTTCAAAAATTTACCTACTACTGTGCCCATATTATACCCGAATAATCTATCGATTTAAACTACGCGGGTAGTTATTTTCCTCTAAATATTGTTTTCTTAGGTGTGCAGCACTGTCATAGATATTCATGTCAAATTTTAAGTCATGAATGTCATTGGTTTTTGAGTTACGCTTGGTTGTGTACGACACAAAAAATACATTTTTCGGTTTTTACAACTCTTCTGGCACTGGACTCGTTCTTCGTGACCATTTCGCCAAAAATTCGACCCATATCGTTTCACATCCCTCGTATTCGCCTGATTTAGCTCCGACTTCTGGCTATTCGCTAAACTCAAAAGACCGCTCCGGGGAAATAGTTTTGAGTCGATTGAGGAGATAAAAGCCGAATCGAAGAAGGTATTGAAAGTCATTCCGGAAAATGACTATTTTTGGAAGAAACGCTGGCGTAAGTGCATTGCATCGAAGGGAGAGTATTTTGGGGACGATGAAGTCGATTTAAAAGAATACATAAAGATTTTTCATTTAATAACAAAATCCGGGCATTTTTTGGACACAGTAGTACATCCATTTATGTAATTAAATGTTCTTTATGTAATTAAAGTGTCCAGAAAACGATTGGTGACAAGGGTTATAGGTCTGAGAACGTCTTGAACAGAACGAAAATCGGACTGCAAGGCCTCCATGTGGCAAGTTGAATCGTTTGTTAAGTTCGTATGAGTATTACATAAGTTAGCACTTGTATTGTGAATTTAAATGCAGTCTCCGGTATACGTATATTTTCTAATATTTGTTAAATTAGATAAACATACTATCATACATAACACATATACAAGCCTACATGTATCTATTCTTTCGCCTTTTGTAGCCACAAAAAATACCAACCGCTGATGTCCCGGACTCCAGAATATAATCACGCACTCGATCTGCAAGAACAGGGTCATGCGCTAAGCAGCAATGAGGCGTACAGCGTTAGACAAGACAGTGACCATTCATCTCCGAGATTACACTCCCCAGTTATACACACATCCGCCTACGAAGCAGAACAAATATCTGAACGATCCATTATTCCTCATGACCACCATTCGATGTACTCAAGTCAATTTCTGACAACGCCGTCGTCCTTTTTAAATTCAAGCCTACCGATGCTGACAAGTAATCCGTCGATGCTAAATAAGTTTTTATCACATTCCAACATGGTCGCCGTCACAGTACCAGGAGCGGAAATGGAAGACTGTTCAGCAGGAGCGGACGTATCTTTGTGGAACTACGATTGCAAGGACGATATGTGTACAATGAATTGTACATATTTAGAAAGACAACAGAAAATTGATGAGGCAAAGTTTAGACCAGGTACTAATCCTGCAAAATGTGCCAAAGAGACGAGAATACGACGGCCGATGAACGCGTTTATGGTATGGGCGAAAATAGAACGGAAAAAATTGGCCGATGAAAATCCCGATCTCCACAACGCTGATCTTAGCAAGATGTTAGGTTCGTAAAATATCAGTCTCTATGTTCGAATACTCCATTTTGTATCAATTCGTTATAGGTAAGAAGTGGCGCTCCTTAACACCACAAGACCGTCGCCCCTACGTAGAGGAGGCTGAGCGTCTTCGAGTGATACACATGACCGACTATCCAAACTACAAATACCGGCCCCGTCGGAAGAAACAATCCAAGCTGCGGACAATGCAGTCACAAACGAAAGAGCCAAACAGTGGACAACAAGCAGCATTACATAAAACTACTCAGAAACAAACGAAATCGCCTGCTGTCAATTCATTCAATATGTTGCCGGAAGAGAACCAATCGTCTCAGTTCCCGACAAAAAGCTCAAACACAAATGCCAACATCTACGAACAAACACTGCGATCCAATTACTCGCCCAAGTCGGCTGATTACTGTAATAACCCAGATGCTTTAGATCAGATTGAATCAATGGCTTGCCCGGCCTCCATTGCAATCGGCGAAAACACACCACAATCCCTTCTAAAACAACCCTCCAAAATTAACAGTCAGTCTTTTAAAGTATCCTCGTCAAAAGGGCGACAGCATTCCAATTCGAATATGGGAAAAGAAGGTGACAAAATGTCCAAATACACAAAAGTGGATCTCAAGTCGCAGCAGCATTCGTATCCGATGTACCCCCTAGGGTCTTCCCCAAAAGCGGTCATAACCACCAGAGGGATGTACGTCACATGCAATAACCGGAGCTTGCTCGATCACGGGCACTGCGTGAAGGGAACCTTCTACCCACCGGTGTCCACCTCTGAATCCCAGTCCGTGCGCGGCGGTATGAATGAACTCGGTAATTGTACGCCCACATCAACAATTCCATCGCTGAGCATGCACAGTACATCTTCGAGCGTGAACTATCAGCCGCTGTATCAGCAGGCCGCCACTAGCGCCGCCGAAACGTGTATTTCGAACTCGGACGCTGCAAACCAAACCGCCGCAACCATGGACAACTTCACAGCCACCCAAAGCACCTACGGCACCAGTATGCAATTCGAGGAGTTTGTTCGCTATCCTCACGGCGGCACAGACTTCTCGTCGGTTGTCTGCGAAAACGATATGGACGGGGATAAGAACGACACCCATATAAAATTCTCAAAGTATCCAGATAGCAATCATAATTATGACGACTACGAAGCGTACAACGGCTCAATAATGGTGCCGACGGCGGCCACCAACTATTATACGCAGTTGCCCTACCCACTGACCAATGCAGCGTGCACGTCCACGTCCTTGGCTTTTCCGCTGCAGTTGGCGTTGCCACTGCAACAAGCAGCATCGCCCACTTATACCCACCACAGTCAATCACTCCAGAACAGTTATCTGCATTATAACCATTTCATTGGGACGACAAACTCCAGTTTGGCGACGGCTACTCCCACGCACACGCCCACACTAAGTGGCTCCACCAACCCACTGGGTGCACCTGTGCACCACACTCAATCCGGCACGCAATCGCTAGCGCAGTATCCACGAAACAACTCAGGCAACAGTAATTCGGGCGCTATGAGTGGAACTGAGAGGACATTTGAACCCCGCAAAGACGATGAGATTAGTAATATATTGGCGGGAGTACGAAAGACATGTTATAGTAATTAATGTTCTATAACACCCAAAGATTCCCCATATAGCTTTCACTCCACACCCTATAGCGAATACGAACACGATTGCAAGCATATATTATGTTTTTTTTTTAATGGGAAAAAGCGTTGTAAATGATAAAAGTTACAACATAATTTTTTGTATCGAGAAAATACTTTTCATAGCATTCAGGTCTGAAGTTCTATTGAAAAGATGTGTGACTCTGTGTTTAATATAGCATTTTGATCTTCCCATTGACCAATTTATAGTTGGTGCTCGATTATACATAAATATCAATTCTAACATCATTGCACACATTTGTTTAATATCAGAGAAAATCTTGACCAGAGCCGGCCTCCAGGCTGCTGTTTCCTTTTTTCACCCGTGCTTATCACTGGCATCGTGACGTTTGTATGTATGTAATTATCATCAAAATGTACTCATTGCTAATGAGCGCCTCAAAATCGATTTAGTTTATTTTTTATAAAAATTAAATGGCACACTCTGGATTAATGAAATCCGATTATTACCGAATTTCATCACAGATTTGTTATTCTAAAATAGAAAGTTTTGTAAATAAAGATTTTACCAAGGTTCATTGCACAGCGTACTTTAAATATAGATGACATTTTAGAGCGAAAAATGTTCGGAAAAAATGTTTGATTTTTCGGAATTTCTAAAAGATGTCGTTCCTTTTAATAAATTACAGTCACCAGGGCGGAGCCATAACAATTCTGACCGCGCCGGATTTGTTGCTAATGCCAGTGCTGTTCCAGCTTCGTTAAAGCTATTGAGGGTTCTTCTAAATGCATAAAATTCACAGACGTTCAATAAATACCGAACTTGTCGAATAATATATCAAAGTAACTAAACAAAATAACTACTTATTACTTGTCTACACTTTATTTGTTGCATATGTTTACATTTAAATTACGGGTATAAAAGCATATTAGAACGGGGAGTTCTTAAAACCGACGAATCACTCCTATGGTGTATGTTCACATCGAGGAACAAATAGTTGACATGAAATAGTTGGTTAAAACAGTTAACACTGCTGGTTCTTCGATATTGGCTTCTGTGTTGGAAAAAGCTTTAACGGCAATTACGCAATCGTGAAATTTACATACCTATGTGAACGAACTAAATATAATAAAATTCAAAATTGAATATAATGTAAAGAACTTTTTTAAAAAGGTAGAAAATCTCCAAGATCTTGACATAAGTAAAAGGTTATATAAACAGTCGGTGCTTCAGTTGTTTTACAAATTTACACTGTGAAATACTTCAAGTGAATGTGGAATGCTCCAAGTGCAGCTAGTAGTACATACTTATATGATTAGTATATGTAGTGTTAAATGATAAATATACGCCCACTTAGTTTATACATTCATAAGTATTAATCATTTATGACAAATTGCTGTATATATTGAAAAATATATTTTCAATTTCAAATGAAAATCTCATTGCTTAACAAATATATATGTATGTACACATATTCTGTTGCAACACTCGGTGCCGGGATCCTGCGCCACGTGACAGGCAATGGCCAAGAAAACGGATGTTTACGCCAGCTGGCGATTGTTTAGGAATGTCTGGATGGGAGTTTAAGAGTGGAAAGCGGCGAAAGTAGAGTACATAGTAAGTATGCATTGGTGTGGCACGATAAGGTATGAGTACCTATAATTTCGCATTGATGACAAAATAATGTAACACAGCATCACTGCCCGGCCACACTGCATATAGGTACACACGATTTTTGGGACATGCGCAAGCACAATTGTGTCGTGGCGTTTTCATTTCGGTTTGGATCCCATCACAGTTAGTTATTGTAACAAATATTTCAGTTATATAAATTAGTAGTGTTTATGTTTTTATTTCCATTATTAACCGAGGAGATCTAGTGTTGCCAGAGCAGCAGCACAGCAAGTAAATACCACATATTGAAGCCCATGATAACCGATTGAGCAAGCACTTCATATCCTGACATAAACTCCATACTAGCCACTTTCCACTCGGACCACATTCATTTGCCACTTGATGCGATGATGGAATAACGATTGCAGGACGATGCATTCGATACAGCCTATACACAACATATGTATGTAGACTCGCGATGAGAATTGAGATTGGCTGTAATATAAAGTAATTGTTCGGAATCGCTTCGAGTCTACGTACAAAGGGGTGTGCAGTTGAGTTTTTGGACAAAAAACTTCAAGAGCCATAGCACGTCACTACGAAGAGCCTTGCGATTGCTGAGCCTGACCGCTTCTTCTTCGAGCTATAAAAAATCAATACGCTCAAGTACATCAATTCACCTCGTGTAATCTATTGACATCTCCGTCACCTTCGCCGCCACAACTGTCGTCGCTATGTCATTCATTAACAAATTGAAATCAACACCATTACCACCACTAAAAAATTTACTAAATGTTGCCGTGCAAACAGCTCGCCAGCACATGCCCGAGAAGAGGGACTACGAGCAGCCAGGAAGCAACACGACGCAGCCGAAGTTCACGCCGCAGTCGCAAGTAATGTTCAATGTGGGCGACGAGCAGCTCGACGGTTGGTATTTCAATTGCAATTAGCGGCACTGCTGCTATGTGGTTTGCACCTTCCTAATAATCTGTGATTGTGTGCTGATGTATGTGTGTGTGTGCTCGGGTATACTTTTAGCAAATAAGCCAGACAAGGCGACCGAATTGAACCCTTTTCGAAACCCAAATGGTTGGATGGACACTGACAATGGTGACTACAAGGCTGAAGAATATCAAAACACCTCCTTTATTGCCAATGAATACGACGGACGATACCAGCAAACGGATGGATTCAGGTCAGTCAGTAAATGTCTTTACAACCTACACAACATACAGACCTCCACACATATAAGTATACATATAATTGTTTGTCACTAACTGACGGACAGATTCATCATCGCCCAGCCCATGAGCCTATTGATTTCAAACTTTGTGAAAATACTACAAGCAGTTCGACAAATATTTTTCAATTTTTCGAAAATCAAAATTTAACTGGGTCAACAATGGGTTAAGGTTCGTATATGGGAAAACTATGAAAAAACATGAACCGATTGAGCATGAGCATGAGCCTATTGACTTCAAAATTGGTGAAAACATTTTAAAAATTTGTATTATTATAATTATTGGGTTAAAAGTTTGTTTTGGGGAAACATGATTTGAAAGGTCTATTGGCTTCAAATGAGAAATAATTAGACAAGCATTTTTTTTATAAAACTCTGACGGGATTGACAAAGGATTAAGAGAAACCTTATTTATTGGGCCCATTGGCTTCAAACTTGCGTGCAAAGCCGCCGGCCTTGCTAGTTTCTTTTATTATAATATTAGTATTGGGAAGAATTGATAATTAAAGCAGTAAGTTATTCTTAAATGATTCGGCCAGTACTGTACTTGAGTACTTTTGACAACATCGATTCTGAGTACTCGAAAGTAATCAGTACCAAAAAGCACTTGATATCGAATCGATACTTATGTTACGGAATGTGATTTGAAATGACAACTGACAACGTTTAATTATTCAGATTTTCCAACTAAGCAATTTAAAAATTTCGAAATTTCGAAATTGAAAAAGGATCGCTTCTCTCTTATTATAGTGTCAAAAAATATTTAGTATTTGCGTTTTCTTGTTCAGCAGAGCTTTTAGAGCCACTTAACTGGCGAATTTCTACAATTGTGCGGCTACCCGCATGCGTAGACCAGTGGTTAGAACTAACACAACCAAACATTTTGGTAATGCATGCGTACATGAGGAAACATTTTGTCGGGTATTTTCAGTATCTCATCCGTAAGGGTATTCAGAAGTCAGTGCAACTGTGCAATTGTTTCTAGCATTTCACTTTTGTCGAAATTTAAATGTGGAATTTAAAATTTAATTTAAAATTAGGTACGAAATATTCCGTGCGTAAAAATTGGCAATTAACACGAGTTTTTACATATTTACAGTGCAATAGCACAAAATAAAATAAAATTCAATTAAACAAAATAAGGTGACCAAATAAGGTGTCCAAAAAATAAGGTGACATTGTATTTATTTTGAAAATTCTTTATTTATTCTTCCAAATCAATTTCATCCCCTTCAAAGTAATCCCCTCCCGATGCAATGCACTTATGCCAACGGATTTTCCAATCTTCGAAACACTGATTGTAGTCACTTTCCGAGATGGTCTTCAGTTCCGTCTTCGCTGCGGCTTGAATCTCCTCTATCGTATCAAAACGGTGTCCCCGGAGCGGTCTTTTGAGCTTGCTGAACAGCCAGAAGTCGCACGGCAGGTGAATACGGTGGTTGCGGAACGATATGGGTTGAGTTTTTGGCGAAATGATCACGAATTACGAGTGCAGTATGGGATGGTGCATTATCATGGTGTAAAAACCAAGAATTGTCTTTCCACAATTCCGGCCTTTTTAGGCGGATAGCGTTACGCAAACGACGCATAACGTTCAAGTAATATTCCTTGTTGACTGTTTGGCCCGGCGGAAGGAATTCATAATGCACAACACCACGATAATCGAAGAATTCAAATGTCACCTTTTTGGACACAGTAGTATATGACAATGTGTACAGCAGACCTAGCCTTATTTGAAATATTATGCAAACGTGAGTTTCTTGCCAGCGTTTTAGTCGTGTATTATAAGGTAACACCAAGGAGAATGTCTATAAAAGTGGCCGCATTAAGCCGCCTGATTGAATTGTTTTTATTTTGGCGATTTTGGCTGTCAAAATTTTGATTGTTATACAATTGTGAACTGAAAACAAAAAAACAATTGATTTTGACAATCTAGTCCCAAAAAAAACAAAATACAATGCGATTTTGTTGTTATCGTTATGCTATCGTCCTTTTGATTTCACCTCAACTGTGAATGAACTTTTTGCATCCAGTAAGTTTTTACCTGTCTTGGCGGCCCAAAGCCACAACTTAGTATAGTTATCTGCAATGTTTATTGTTACGAGAGTATAAAATGTAATTTTTCATATCTGCGTTTCGAAAGCGGGGGAACTTCAACCCACCAGGGGCGTAGCCAAGGGAGGGGTTTAGGGTGTCAGAACCCCCCCCATAGCCTATAATTTGTCAACATTTTCAATCACTATGCATCGTATGTACGTTCCCACATTAGCAAAAAGGTCTTTTCATCTTTAAATATTTAAAAGAATATTAACAAAACCCTTTTTTTACCGAAACTAATTTGTTTTTTTAATAGTCACGTTTAGGCTTAATTTAAGAGTAGTTTAGTTCGTCGACCGGAATGTCCTTCAGGATGTCGGTACAAGCCTTTTGGATGGTTTCTACGTTCTCAAAACGCTTTTCTCATCGCCAAATACATTCTTTGAAAAGGTGAAATTCGGACGGTGCCACATCATGTGAAAACGAGGAGTGGTTGACGGTTAAAATTCGACTTTTAGTAAACAAAAAAAACAGTCAAAACAAGTGTCAATAGATGGGATGGCATCCTTCGATAGCCAAATGTTCAGTTAAAATGCAATAAATTTATGCTATTGAGATGCTTAACTTTCGCCTTACTAAAGATCATCCCAGGCACTTCCGCCGCTATTTTGAGTAAAACTCACAATAAATATATAAATATTTATTAATTTATAAATGTTTTTCATACTTCAGTATTTAGTATCTTCCTCTGGCGATAGTTCGTATTTCGAAAAAAGGCATAACTTTAATGATTTATTTTGAGACTATGGAAAATATTAGAAGATTTCTTTCCAGAGGGTTTATTGAACACATAATCAGGTACGCAAAAAAAAAATTTGTCGTGAGTTTTAATCAAAATGGTAGCGAAAGCGCCTGGGATTACCCAGGTACATTTGTATAAAAAATTATAAAAAATAAAAGTTTAGTAATCTTTTATGAATTACCGCCCAATTTTGATCTACGGTGATCGCGGATTCAGTTGGCTAACACGTTGGTCATCATTTATGTTCTGACAATCGTTTTTAAATCGCTTTTACCACTTATGAACTCCACTACGGTATAAACAAAAATCACCATAAACTTGGTTCATCAATTTAAATGCTTCGGTTAAAGTTTAAACATTTTTTAAACAATAGCTAATATTGGATCATTGTTCGATGCACATTTTTGTACGATGACACAAACATACTTCCACTTCAGATGCAATAACTTCGCTTTCAGTTCACCAAATTTCATGAAATTTATTACTAAAAATCAGGGAAAAAATTTAATTTGTAATGCATTAAGTCACATAAGCCACAACTAAACTGGCAAAACAATTTTTTTTAAAACCCCCCCCATGACCAAGTTCTGGCTACGCCCCTGCAACCCACTATGACTTCAACCAAAAAACATACGATCGGTTGACGTACGTTATGTAGAAGCAAAGTGTGAACAGTTGATCGAACAAACATCTAAACTTGCACCTTTACATATTTCTTGAGAAGCCATTTCATATTTTCAGCAAATTGATAAAACTGCAAGCAGGTAAAAGGGCAAAATAGGCACGTATGGGAGAAGTAAACATGCCAACTTTTCAATCACGTCACGGAACTTGCATAATTTGTCACAGTCTTTGGTACAAGAAATTCGTTACTTCTATGTTAAAATCTAGATTAAGGGGTTGATTGCGAGCTACCCATGACTAAATGTAATATATTTGTCTTGTTTCAGACAGGGAAGTGTTGCGTCGGAAGGTAGCTCATTCGTATGTGAGGGAGAAGGTGGCGGAGGATCGAATATTGACGAGTTCCAAGCTGCGTGGAATGTCACCAATGCAATTCAAGGAATGTTCATTGTATCGCTGCCGTTTGCTGTTCTTCATGGCGGCTACTGGGCCATCGTAGCAATGGTTGGGATCGCCTACATCTGCTGCTACACGGGCAAAGTGTTGGTGCAATGTTTGTATGAGCCAGATTCCAGCACTGGCCAGCTGGTGCGGGTGCGCGATAGCTACGTCGCTATTGCCAAGGTGTGTTTCGGACCGAAGTTGGGCGCTCGCGCTGTCAGTATCGCCCAATTGATCGAATTGCTGATGACGTGTATCTTGTATGTGGTTGTGTGTGGAGATCTGCTAGCGGGTACCTACCCTCAGGGCTCCTTTGATTCGCGGTCGTGGATGATGTTGGTGGGGATATTTTTGCTCCCAATGGGATTTCTCAAGTCACTGAAGATGGTGTCAACGTTATCTTTTTGGTGCACAATGTCGCACATTGTCATCAACGCGGTTATTCTGGGGTACTGCATTATCCAGATCGGTGACTGGGGCTGGTCGAAAGTGCGATGGAGCATCGACATGGAGCGATTCCCCATATCATTGGGTGTGATTGTTTTCTCATATACCTCTCAGATTTTTTTGCCAACATTAGAAGGCAACATGATCGATCGGTCAAAATTTAACTGGATGTTGGATTGGTCACATATTGCAGCAGCCATTTTTAAAGCCGGCTTTGGATATATCTGCTTCCTCACATTCCAGGACGACACCCAGCAGGTCATTACTAACAATTTGCACTCGCAGGGTTTTAAGGGGATGGTCAATTTCTTTTTAGTCATTAAAGCCATACTTAGCTATCCGCTGCCCTATTATGCAGCCTGTGAGCTCCTAGAGCGAAACTTTTTCCGCGGCTCTCCAAAAACTAAATTCCCGACCATTTGGCATTTGGATGGCGAGTTGAAAGTTTGGGGGTTGGGATTTCGCGTTGGTGTTATAGTGACCACTATCATGATGGCCATCTTTATTCCGCACTTCACAATTCTAATGGGGTTTATTGGGAGCTTCACCGGTACGATGTTGAGTTTCATTTGGCCATGTTATTTCCATCTTAAAATCAAGGGCCATCTTTTGGATCAGAAGGAAATCGCCAAAGACTACCTCATCATTGCTTTGGGTGTTCTGTTTGGCATCATTGGAATCTATGACTCTGGGAATGCGTTAATAAATGCCTTCGAAATCGGTCTTCCATTTTAAGCACCACAATGAATCTGGCTCAGTATTGATTAGATTTACACAAATACGGCTACGCAATTATTTGACATACATACATATATATTTAATCATCGCTGCTCTAGTTTTGCTTGTGCAGTTTTTCTCCCATTAACCAATTTCGATGCATTACAAACTACCCGACGGTTATTTGGTAACTGTAATGCAAAGCTGATCACATTTTTTTAGTGAAAAGGGGCTTCTATTTAAATAATATATACACATATACATAGATTTGTGAGTAATTAGTGCTCAAACATAAGAAATAATGGTAAAACATGTCTTCCAAAATTAAATCAAATCAAACGAAATGCAAAAATGTCTTCCAAAACGATGCAATATTAAGTATAGTGTTATATAGGTATGTAAACCTAACTAAAACATTCAAACAAGTCTTCCAAGTATGATACATATACCTATATAACTCAAAATAATTTAGATAGATATACATGTATGGATATTGTATAAGATATACAGCATGTGGTATAATTTTTTTTAATGTTTAAATATATATTACGTACCATAGCCTTATATGAATTGTATGATTTTCTTGGATAAAGGCTTCAATTGCTTTCATGCACACGTAAACTACCAGCTGAACAAAGGTAAGAGATCCTTAACCGATTTTCAAAACTTAATCTAGAGCACTAACAGAATCAAGTTGGACATGTTGGATATTTTCGTTTTCCAGTTGCCTTAACGTTCAACAACATTTTGTGATTATACCGACGGTATACCTGTACTGTAATAATTACACTTATAGATATATAGATAGATAGATTATAGATAGATTTGAAAGGGGGAACGTGCACTGAGACCAAAGCTGATCTATTGTGCCCCCACTGGATCGTTAGAGGTCCTCATTCGCGACTGAATTTTTCAAGGATCCCACACACTGTTGCTATACACTACTACACTAGTGCTACTTTTAATAAAGACGTAAGCTCTAATACAACGAATCAATACCTACGACTAACGAAAATAGTAGCCGAATCGATAGTCGGCATCTACAGCGGAGGGCATGGCTTCTGATAATAGTGAAAATAAATCGCTTGTAGTGAGCAGCTGGAGAAGGGAAGAGGGGAAGCAAGCCGGAATCTGACAACGGGTTATCAGTCAACTAAGAATATAAATATCGTAAAAGAACAGCGATAGTAACACTGTAAGAGTAAAATAGAGTAAGTAAAATATTCTGAAGTTAATCTATACTATTATATAAAAATCAATGTGACGTTCTTTGATGAAATAAGTACGAAACAATTTATTATGTATGTATTAAGCCGTACAAAGTAGTCTTCGCCTTCCTGATACGCTTACCAGCCACGCCTGCCATAACAAAAATCAACAAGGTTATACTTAAGTAAGACGATATGGGTATCAAACGATTCAGCCTTTTCATATAATAAACATATGTAGCTACTACGCCCACTGTAGTGACAAGAGTAACCTGTACTATATTTGTATAGGGCAATATGGATGTCAAACGATGCTGTACTTCATGGAGACCATTGTAAGCTTTTTGAGATTGAATATGTATATCCACCCGTTATTAATAAAATTCGATTTTTGCAAATTTTGGTTAAGCAGTATTAGTACTAGACGCCTTTTTTATTTTAGTTGGCAAGATTTGGCTATATGCAGTATGTTTCTCTAAAGCTATATCTAATTTAAACTCATTTATAACAAACAACGGTTAATGTGTATATATTTCTATGGGCGGTATGACATTCCTTAAATGCTGGGAATATTAAATGCTTCTGTGTTTTATTGGCCTAGAAAGTGAGGCTGATCACAAGGTACTTAATTAGGTGTACGGCGAAGGGAATTCGAGGTAACTCAACTAAATAGACTATCTGAATTTTCACGCCTACTTGAGGCATCCGTTATAATAATTAAAATCAGCGCCATTGTGTTTAAATATGAGGTTGATCACAACCACCTGTTACTGTTAAGAAGAACCCTGTTTAAGAAAAGATAGCCCCCTTTCTTCTATATTTGGTTTCGATATCTTCAGGTCTTCATACATGGAATACAAATTAAGTTGTTAATATTGTATAACTTTGGAAATATGTAAACGATGCATTTAAGTATAACATAAGATGCAGAAAGCATTTAGACTCGGTATTACCATTTAGTGATCTTATTTCATTGAAAATAAACTGAAAATTCTTATAACTGAAACTGCCATCTATATACACAATATATCTTTAGATAGACATCTCTTTGGATTTATTGAATTTTCAGATACTTTATAGAAATTTATTACGAAATCGACGTGAGCAAAACCGCGGGGAACAACTAGTAAACCAATGAAAGTGATTTTTTTTTGTTTTCGTTTAAGGTTCTTTTATCACGCACACAACCAAATAAAGAATTTATAGAGACACGGTTCTTAGGAAAAAAGTATGTAATTTTTGATTATTTATTATGTCTGGTAATAAAGTATTCTTATTTAATAAAAGCGATAAAAAATGTGTAATGAGTAAGTAGTTAATTGTTAACGGTCTTGAAGAATTTGTGTTCGTTCGTATTCCTCGTGTGTTGGAATGCACCTTGTTTGATTTTGTGTATAGCACACGTGGTAGTGGGAACAGTTTTGTACTCGCTTCTGTAGAGAGTCGTGGATGCAGCTCCTTCTGTTCCCAGAGTAAAAGAGGATTGGTTGGCGTTTCGTTTTGTTATAATTCGGTCGGAATGTTTGTTGTATGATGGAAAGTCGATGCCAGTTGAAGTTTTATGGACGCTGCACATCGATTTTGATCCGTGTTCCCGACTTTGTGAATTTAGAACGGTACTGTAATTCCGTCGTTCACTCGACGAAAACGTACTTGTGTCTAAGTCCTTGTTCTGCCTGTGGATACTACTGCAGCTTTGGCGGTCACTGGAATATGAGGAAGTTGGTTGTTCTTCATGCAAATTCAATATACTTTTGCGGTGGATTTTTCCGTTTGAAGACAAACTGCTAAGTTGGTTTGATTCGGTAGACACATTTTTACGGTGAAAAACAGAATTGGCGGCATTTGATTCGGAGGTTAAATCGCTTCTACGGTGATGAAATTGTTTAGAATGTTTTGATGCGCTATCATCAGACACCGTCGTAGACTGGTTATTAACTGAAGTATTAATGTTTGTGGTATCATTCACCCTGTTCTTTTTGATTAAATGGTTTTCCTTTACAGATATAACCTCATCGTGTTTATTTTCAACATTCGTAACGTTCCTAACGGTGTTGGTTTTAGCAATATTCTCAATGACATTTATCTTTGCTTGGCGTTTAACATATTCAGTCTCCGGTTCCTTCTTGTGCCGGCCGCCGATTACTGTGGTGACCTTTTTCGTGGACACCACCACCAAACCATCTACCGGCTTATCAGATGTTAAGTTAGAAGCAAGAACAGCTTGCTTGCCAGAAACAAAGCTCATTTGATTTGTTGTCTTTAAAATTGTACTATCATCCCCTAGATTTATAGAGGACTTATTGTGTGTATACTTTGTTCTTGTTGTTTTAGTTGACGCTTTAGTGCTCTCCAAAGTGGATGTTTTCTTAAAGTCATCTTTTCTATTGATCTGCATAGATCCTTCGAGTTTCAAATTGTCAACCGGACGTTTAACGACTATTCTGTCAGTGGAGTCTTTTATAGTTTTCATGCTCTTTGCATCAGTTTTATCAATAGAGGAAATATAGAACTCGCCTTCCTGCTTTAAATTATCTTCGGGTTTAAACTGCTTTGGGCGTTCGGCCGGGTGATATTTTTGCTTTGTAGGAGTGCTAAATTCACCTTCAACTTTTAAATTATCAAGAGGAATCACTTTGTCTGGTCTAGAAGAACGTTGATACTCTGTTTTTTGAGTAAATGACATTTCACCTTCAGAATGCAAGTTGTCTTTTTGAATTATACGACGAGCTCTTTCTGCAGGCTTAAACTGCGGCTTCGTAGGTATTGATATTATACCCTCGGGCTTTAAATTATCTTTTGGTTTTTTTTGCAATGGTCGCTCTGCTGGTCTAAAACCTGTTTTTTCAGGTGTAAAGAATTCACCTTCTGGTCGTAGATTATCTTCTTGCTTAATAGGACTTGACCGTTCAGTGGATATGAATTTGGGTTTGTCAGGGATGCTAAATTCACCCTCAGGCTTTAAGTTATCAGAAGGTTTCACCAATTCCGGTCTCACAACATACGTATATCCTTCCTTCTGCATGAATGTCATTTCCCCCTCAGTGTGTAAATTATCCTTCCGGATAATGCGTTTGGTTTTTTCAGCTGGCCTATATGGCAACTTTTCTTTTACAGAAAATTCTCCCTCTGGCTTAAGATTGTCCTCAGGTTTCTTGGGGATTGGGCGCTCAGCTGGTTTAAACTCGATCCTAGTGGGTAGATAGAAATCACCCTCCGGTTTTAAGTTATCCGTTGGCTTTATTTGCTCCGGTCTTACAACGTACTGGTATTCTTCTTTCTGCGTGAATGTCATCTCACCCTCAGCATGTAGATTGTCCTTTCTGATAACACGCTCAACTTTTTCAACTGGCTTGAAAAGCAATTTCTCGGGCTTTACAAATTCACCCTCCGGCTTAAGATTATCCTTCGGTTTTTTTGGAACTGGCCGCTCTGCTGGCCTGAAACCAGGTTTCTCTGGTGTGTAGAAATCACCCTCTGGTTTGAGATTGTCTTCCGGTCTGACCTGGGATGGACGTTCTCCAGGCTGGAACTTGATTTTCTCTGGGGTATAAAATGCACCCTCTGGCTTTAGGTTGTCGCTCGGCTTAACTTGGTCAGGTCTAACAACATATTGATATCCTTCCTTTTTAACGTACGTCATTTCTCCCTCAGTACGGAGATTATCCTTTCTAATAATGCGTTCGGTTTTCTCAGCGGGTCTGTAAGGAATGCGTTCCTTAATAGTAAAATCTCCTTCGGGCTTAAGGTTGTCTTCGGGTTTCTTCTGAACCGGTCGCTCCGCTGGCCTGAAACCAGGTTTCTCTGGTGTGTAGAAATCACCTTCCGGTCTGAGATTGTCTTCGGGTCTGACCTGTGATGGACGTTCAACAGGCTGGAACTTTTGCTTCTCTGGACTATAAAATTCACCTTCGGGTTTGAGGTTATCTTCTGGTCTCTTCTGAACCGGACGCTCCGCCGGTGTAAAACCAGGTTTCTCTGGTGTGTAGAAATCACCCTCTGGTTTGAGATTGTCTTCGGGTCTGACCTGTGATGGACGTTGACCGGGTTGGAACTTAGGTTTGTCTTCTCTGTAGAAATCACCTTCAGGTTTGAGGTTGTCTTCGGGTTTCTTCTGAACCGGTCGCTCCGCTGGCCTGAAACCAGGTTTCTCTGGTGTGTAGAAATCACCTTCCGGTCTCAGATTGTCTTCGGGTCTGACCTGTGATGGGCGTTCACCAGGCTGGAACTTAGGTTTGTCTACCCTGTAGAAATCACCTTCCGGTTTGAGATTGTCTTCGGGTCTGACCTGAGATGGACGTTCTCCAGGCCGGAATTTTGGCTTCTCTGGACTATAAAATTCACCTTCAGGTTTGAGGTTATCTTCGGGTCTCTTCTGAACCGGACGCTCCGCCGGTCTAAAACCAGGTTTCTCTGGTGTGTAGAAATCACCCTCTGGTTTGAGATTGTCTTCTGGTCTGACCTGTGATGGGCGTTCACCGGGCTGAAACTTAGGTTTGTCTTCTCTGTAGAAATCACCTTCTGGTTTGAGGTTGTCTTCTGGTTTTTTCTGTACCGGACGCTCTGCAGGCCTGAAACCAGGTTTCTCTGGTGTGTAGAAATCACCTTCCGGTCTGAGATTGTCTTCGGGTCTGACCTGAGATGGACGTTCACCAGGCTGGAACTTTGGCTTCTCTGGACTGTAAAATTTACCTTCGGGTTTGAGGTTATCTTCTGGTCTCTTCTGAACCGGACGCTCCGCCGGTCTAAAACCAGGTTTCTCTGGTGTGTAGAAATCACCCTCTGGTTTTAGATTGTCTTCTGGTCTGACCTGAGATGGACGTTCACCGGGTTGGAACTTAGGTTTGTCTTCTCTGTAGAAATCACCTTCGGGTTTGAGGTTGTCTTCGGGTTTCCTCTGAACCGGTCGCTGCGCTGGTTTGAAACCAGGTTTCTCTGGTGTGTAGAAATCACCTTCCGGTCTGAGATTGTCTTCGGGTCTGACCTGTGATGGACGTTCACCAGGCTGGAACTTGATTTTTTCTGGAGTGTAGAATGTGCCCTCCGGTTTAAGGTTGTCGACCGGCTTAACTTGGTCAGGTCTAACAACATATTGATATCCTTCCTTTTTAACGTACGTCATTTCTCCCTCAGTACGGAGATTATCCTTTCTAATAATGCGTTCGGTTTTCTCAGCGGGTCTGTAAGGAATGCGTTCCTTAATAGTAAAATCTCCTTCGGGCTTAAGGTTGTCTTCGGGTTTCTTCTGAACCGGTCGCTCCGCAGGTCTGAAAGCAGGTTTCTCTGGGGTGTAAAACTCACCTTCCGGTTTGAGGTTGTCCTCAGGTCTGACTTGAGATGGGCGTTCAACGGGTTGGAACTTAAGTTTGTCTTGTCTATAAAAATCGCCCTCAGGCTTAAGGTTGTCCTCTGGTCTCTTCTGAACCGGACGTTCCGCCGGTCTAAAACCAGGTTTCTCTGGTGTGTAGAAATCACCCTCTGGTTTGAGATTGTCTTCTGGTCTGACCTGTAATGGACGTTCACCAGGTTGGAACTTAGGTTTGTCTTCTCTGTAGAAAACACCTTCCGGTTTGAGATTATCCTCGGGCCGGACCTGAGAGGGACGTTCACCAGGCTGGAACTTTGGCTTCTCTGGACTATAAAATTCACCTTCGGGTTTGAGGTTGTCCTCTGGTCTCTTCTGTACCGGACGCTCTGCAGGTCTGAAGTTAGGTTTCTCAGGTGTGTAGAAATCACCTTCCGGTCTGAGATTGTCTTCTGGTCTGACCTGAGATGGACGTTCACCGGGTTGGAACTTAGGTTTTTCTTCTCTGTAGAAATCACCTTCAGGCTTAAGGTTGTCCTCCGGTTTTTTCTGAACCGGTCGCTCCGCCGGTCTAAAACCAGGTTTCTCTGGTGTGTAGAAATCACCTTCCGGTCTGAGATTGTCTTCGGGTCTGACCTGAGATGGACGTTCACCCGCCTGGAACTTTGGCTTCTCTGGACTATAAAATTCTCCTTCGGGTTTGAGGTTGTCCTCTGGTCTCTTCTGTACCGGACGCTCTGCAGGTCTGAAGCTAGGTTTCTCTGGTGTGTAGAAATCACCTTCCGGTCTGAGATTGTCTTCGGGTCTGACCTGAGATGGACGTTCACCAGGCTGGAACTTGATTTTCTCTGGAGTGTAGAATGTGCCCTCCGGTTTAAGGTTGTCGACCGGCTTCACTTGGTCAGGCCTAACAACATATTGATATTCTTCCTTTTCAACGTATGTCATTTCACCCTCAGTACGTAGATTATCTTTCCTAATAATGCGTTCAGTTTTCGCAGCGGGTCTGTAAGGAATGCGTTCCCTAATAGTAAAATCTCCTTCGGGCTTAAGGTTGTCTTCGGGTTTCTTCTGAACCGGTCGCTCCGCTGGCGTGAAACCAGGTTTCTCTGGTGTGTAGAAATCACCTTCCGGTTTTAGATTGTCTTCTGGTCTGACCTGAGATGGACGTTCACCACGCTGGAACTTAGGTTTGTCTTCTCTGTAGAATTCGCCTTCAGGTTTAAGGTTGTCCTCTGGTTTTTTCTGAACTGGTCGCTCCGCTGGTTTGAAACCAGGTTTCTCTGGTGTGTAGAAATCACCTTCCGGTTTAAGATTGTCTTCAGGTCTGACCTGAGATGGACGTTCACCAGGCTGGAATTTTGGCTTCTCTGGACTATAAAATTTACCTTCGGGTTTGAGGTTATCTTCTGGTCTCTTCTGAATCGGTCGCTCCGCCGGTCTAAAACCAGGTTTCTCTGGTGTGTAGAAATCACCCTCTGGTTTTAGATTGTCTTCTGGTCTGACCTGTGATGGACGTTGACCGGGTTGGAACTTAGGTTTGTCTTCTCTGTAGAATTCGCCTTCAGGTTTAAGATTGTCCTCTGGTTTTTTCTGAACCGATCGCTCCGCTGGTTTGAAACAAGGTTTCTCTGGTGTGTAGAAATCACCTTCCGGTCTGAGATTGTCTTCGGGTCTGACCTGAGACGGACGTTCACCCGCCTGGAACTTTGGCTTCTCTGGACTATAAAATTCACCTTCGGGTTTTAAGTTGTCTTCGGGTTTTTTCTGTACCGGTCGTTCTGCAGGTCTGAAACCAGGTTTCTCTGGTGCGTAGAAATCACCTTCTGGTCTAAGGTTATCTTCAGGTCTTTTCTGAACCGGTCGTTCCGCTGGCCTGAAACCAGGTTTCTCTGGTGTGTAGAAATCACCTTCCGGTCTGAGATTGTCTTCGGGTCTGACCTGAGATGGACGTTCACCAGGCTGGAACTTTGGCTTCTCTGGACTGTAAAATTGACCTTCGGGTTTGAGGTTATCTTCGGGTCTCTTCTGAACCGGACGCTCCGCCGGTCTAAAACCAGGTTTCTCTGGTGTGTAGAAATCACCCTCTGGTTTTAGATTGTCTTCTGGTCTGACCTGTGATGGACGTTGACCGGGTTGGAACTTAGGTTTGTCTTCTCTGTAGAATTCGCCTTCAGGTTTAAGATTGTCGTCTGGTTTTTTCTGAACCGATCGCTCCGCTGGTTTGAAACAAGGTTTCTCTGGTGTGTAGAAATCACCTTCCGGTCTGAGATTGTCTTCGGGTCTGACCTGAGACGGACGTTCACCCGCCTGGAACTTTGGCTTCTCTGGACTATAAAATTCACCTTCGGGTTTTAAGTTGTCTTCGGGTTTTTTCTGTACCGGTCGTTCTGCAGGTCTGAAACCAGGTTTCTCTGGTGCGTAGAAATCACCTTCTGGTCTAAGGTTATCTTCAGGTCTTTTCTGAACCGGTCGTTCCGCTGGCCTGAAACCAGGTTTCTCTGGTGTGTAGAAATCACCTTCCGGTCTGAGATTGTCTTCGGGTCTGACCTGAGATGGACGTTCACCAGGCTGGAACTTTGGCTTCTCTGGACTGTAAAATTGACCTTCGGGTTTGAGGTTATCTTCGGGTCTCTTCTGAACCGGACGCTCCGCCGGTCTAAAACCAGGTTTCTCTGGTGTGTAGAAATCACCTTCCGGTCTGAGATTGTCTTCGGGTCTGACCTGAGATGGACGTTCACCAGGCTGGAACTTGATTTTCTCTGGGGTGTAAAATGCACCCTCTGGCTTTAGGTTGTCGCTCGGCTTAACTTGGTCAGGTCTAACAACATATTGATATTCTTCCTTTTCAACGTATGTCATTTCTCCCTCAGTACGTAGATTATCTTTCCTAATAATGCGTTCGGTTTTCTCAGCGGGTCTGTAAGGAATGCGTTCCCTAATAGTAAAATCTCCTTCGGGCTTAAGGTTGTCCTCTGGTTTTTTCTGAACCGGTCGCTCCGCTGGCCTGAAACCGGGTTTCTCGGGTGTATAGAAATCTCCTTCGGGTCTGAGATTGTCTTCGGGCCGGACCTGAGATGGACGTTCTCCGGGCTGGAACTTGATTTTTTCTGGAGTGTAGAATGTGCCCTCTGGCTTTAGGTTGTCACTCGGCTTAACTTGGTCGGGTCTAACAACATATTGATATTCTTCCTTTTCAACGTATGTCATTTCTCCCTCAGTACGTAGATTATCTTTCCTAATAATGCGTTCGGTTTTCTCAGCGGGTCTGTAAGGAATGCGTTCCCTAATAGTAAAATCTCCTTCGGGCTTGAGGTTGTCCTCTGGTTTTTTCTGAACCGGTCGCTCCGCTGGTTTGAAACCAGGTTTCTCTGGTGTGTAGAAATCACCTTCCGGTCTGAGATTGTCTTCGGGTCTGACCTGAGATGGACGTTCACCAGGCTGGAACTTTGGCTTCTCTGGACTATAAAATTCACCTTCGGGTTTTAAGTTATCTTCGGGTCTTTTCTGTACCGGTCGTTCTGCGGGTCTGAAACCAGGTTTCTCGGGTGTGTAGAAATCACCCTCTGGTTTGAGATTGTCTTCTGGTCTGACCTGAGATGGACGTTTACCAGGCTGGAACTTAGGTTTGTCTTCTCTGTAGAAGTCGCCTTCAGGTTTAAGGTTGTCCTCTGGTTTTTTCTGAACCGGTCGCTCCGCTGGCCTGAAACCGGGTTTCTCGGGTGTGTAGAAATCTCCTTCGGGTCTGAGATTGTCTTCGGGCCTGACCTGAGATGGACGTTCACCGGGCTGGAACTTTGGCTTCTCTGGACTATAAAATTCACCTTCGGGTTTGAGGTTGTCTTCTGGGATTTTCTGTATCGGACGCTCCGCAGGTCTAAAACCAGGTTTCTCGGGTGTGTAGAAATCACCCTCTGGTTTGAGATTGTCTTCTGGTCTGACCTGAGATGGCCGTTGACCAGGCTGGAACTTAGGTTTGTCTTCTCTGTAGAAGTCGCCTTCAGGTTTAAGGTTGTCCTCGGGTTTTTTCTGAATCGGTCGCTCCGCTGGCCTGAAACCGGGTTTCTCTGGTGTGTAGAAATCACCCTCTGGCCTAAGATTGTCTTCGGGTCTAACCTGAGATGGTCGTTCACCGGGCAGGAACTTTGGCTTCTCCGGTGAATGGAATTCACCTTCAGGCTTGAGGTTATCTTCTGGTCTCTTTTGTACCGGTCGCTCCGCTGGTTTGTAGCCAGGTTTCTCTGGTGTGTAGAAATCTCCTTCCGGCTTGAGATTGTCTTCGGGTCTGACTTGGGAGGGGCGTTCGCCTGATTGGAACCGCAGTTTTTCTGGAGTATAAAATGTTCCTTCTGGTTTTAAGTTGTCGGTAGGTTTCACCTGATCAGGTCTAGGAACATATTGGTATTGTTGTTTTTCAACGAATGTCATTTCTCCTTCAGTACGCAGATTGTCTTTTCTAATGATTCGTTCGATTTTGTCTGCCGGCCTAAAAGGTATTTTTTCAGGAATTGTGAATTCTCCTTCCGATTTAAGATTGTCCTCTGGCGGTTTAGCAATGGTTCGTTCTTCAATGTCAAAAGATGACTTCGAACGAGATTCCTCGAGTTCCTTTTTTGACCATGTGTTGGACCGTATTCTTGTTTGCGTTTCGTCAAGCACATCTGTAATTTATAAACGATTTTGCATTACTGTAGGGATACAATGACTTTTGTTGTAGTTTACCAAGAGCTTCTATCGTCGTATCTGTAGAGGTAACAGACTTCTGAATGCTTGTTGAACAGTGATGTCGTCTGCAAAGTAAATATGCAAATACTTTATATTCTTCCAGAAATAGTTACCAATACCAAATACCTACCCACAAGTGCAAATTTCACAGATACACATTTCGGCGTGTTGCTTGCGTTGTCCAGATCCCTTTTTGTCGACTCCATGCTAGCAGGAAATATGTAGACATAAGTATACGTTTTGTAATTTTTAGTTGATAACATCACACACTTACGTTTTGTGAGTCGGTAGTGAATAGCAGTTTCTTGTGTGCTTCATCGACCTCGTTATATATATTTGTTGTAATATCCTTTCGTTTCGATGTGTTAGTTGATCGATTTGTTATATTTTCATCTTCTTCCGTTATCGAAACATTTTTTTCAATTTCCACATACTCATCCACATATATTGTTTTTTTGGGTGTTTCCACAATTTTTTCGATTACATCTGTATGAGTTTTTTCATCCAGAACACGCCAATCATTAAGACTGGCATCGAAAATCTACAAGTAATTAAATGCAAATTAGTTTACGAATAACAATTATGAACGAGCGCGCTGTTCATTTCTATGTACTAAACTCCAGACCAAAGTCTAAAAATTTAAATTATGGAACAGTTCTCAAGGCATTTGGAAAACATTTTATTTTATCGGTTTAGTACCACGTGCCATTCCATAGCTGATTGGAACCTTTCTCTTTCTACGCTGAAGAAAGGTAGCTCAACCATAGCGTCAATTAAAAGACACCAGCCATATTCAAAAATTATTTGCATTAGTCTAAGCTTCAACATGAAAAAGTTTGGTGCCAGGTACATTTTTATTGTTATACTGCTGTCATATAAGATACTAGCAGGGCCCTACGGCTTTGCACGCAAGTTTGAACTTAATGGGCCTAATAAATCAAGTTTCTCTTAACCCTTTAGATTTACCCCGTCAGATTCTTATGAAAAAATACTTGTCTTATTATATCTGACTATTTTTTAACTAGCCTTCTGATGTTGCCACAGCGCCGTGGAGTGCGCGCTGAGCGCTCGCAAAGCTTCACATGCCTTTTTCCTGAAACTAGTTTTTGAAAAATGGGTAGACAGATTACTCGAACACTGTTGCATGGATCGATTTAAAACTTTAACAGTAGGTTCATAATTATATTCTCTAAGGAAGTACGAAGCTGGTTTTTGATTAAATGACAAAATTATTTTTTATAGTTAAACAATTTACTGATTTTTTTTAACAAAAAGTGATAAGTTTTTTTTTTTAGTTTCTTGTTCCAGGTCTTATTCTGAACGACAATCCATTTTCAATTAAAATCGTAATAAAAAATTTTGTTCAAATCACAAAAGAAAAACAAACAGAGATATCCCTACAATAGCTGCAGCGGTATTTTAAGTAGAACATATTCCACTCTATATCTTGCAGCAGTCTGCTGTGTGCGTTCAGGATAGGCCAATAGAAGAAATTCTAGCCAACAAAAAATTATTTCAACAGTATGGGACGGGTTCTTTCGGCCAAAACAGAGAAGCTGAAGATGGTAAATTCTCTCCAGAGTGCTAACAAAAGTTCCAATTCCAATAAAATATTATAATAAATAAAATATCATAAAGTGAATTGAAGTCTTTACGGTTTACGTAAGTGTTAAAATTGTTGTCGAATTACGCTAAGCAATTTACTGATTAAATGACTCAAATACCAAATTCCAACGAATTCAGAATATTTCGAGGTCTTACTAAAGCCACCGTTCAAGTATGAAAGCGCTGTTAGACTTATCACGCTCTCAGCGCTAGAGCGTCACAACATTTGAACAACACTGAACGCATGCATATGTACACAATACTTGTATCTTAAGCATTAGATGCTTCTCTTCGAAGCAAACGTTCGTGTTCAAGTTTGCATTCGGTTCTACGTTTGCTTAATATTGCATTACCTTTGTGACTTCGGTGGTTGTTGTTATGTTTGCCACATCGGTGTTGTCTTTTTCGATTTCACGCACTATGTCGTTTGGAACGAAAGCTTTTGAATCGACAAACGATTTCTCCTCGACGATTTTCCACTCTCCGAGTTTCGTGTCGTATACTTTGGTCGTGTAGGTTGTTGTGGTTGTATTGATGACATCATCAATTATTTCTGGATAGTGTGTATCATGAGCACTGTCCACTGTTTTCTCTTCGATAATTTTCCACTTGTTCATGCGTTGATCGAACACTTTTTTCTTGTATGTAATTTTGTATGTGCCATCAGACTCTTTGCTGACATATCGTTCAATGGTCGGGTGCTTCTTGGACGCATTTTTCTCATTGAATTCACTCCAAGTTTTTGTCTTCACATCATAGACCTCTTTCTTTGAGGTCGACTTGCTCTTCTTCGAAGTGTGTTCACCAGACGTTCTCTCGGAGATGTTTTGTGTTGTGGATGATTTTAAGCGGTTTGATGTCTCGCCGACTGCCTCACTTTTGAGCTTTTGTAAATTCAGTGACGTATGGAGCTGGTCGACGGCTCTCTGGGCAGTTTTCACTGTCTGGTCGGATGGCAGTGACGTCATTGTCAATGTCGAAGGCGTTGTTATTGTCGGTGTCAGTGTCGGCGTCGGTGGCGCTGCCGCTAGCATGCTATTATTGGTATTGTCATCAATCGTGTACGAAGTGAATATCGTTTCGGTGTTGCTGCTCTCGTCATTGGCAGAAAACTTGTTTGACGATGATGTCATTTTAACTCTGGCTTCAGACGATTTTTCTGTAGACTCGTCTGTGATTGTAACTGCCCCGGCGCTGCGGTTTGTCGAGCCTAGCGTCATGTAGCTAGAACTGCTGCTGGCCACCATTCCCGAGTGGATTGCGTTCTTTACGCTGCCGCTGCTGGAGCTACCGACGATCTCAACAACGTCGATCGGCACCGATAATACTGCTTCTTTTTTATCACTTTCAAGGAGATCGATGGACGAAATGATTTTCTCGTTCGAAAAGTCATTCGAAGTCTCTTGATAGTATTCGGACGAACTTTTAAAGGACGACGAGGCATGTTTCGACATGGAATCAGTCATCATGGTGATTATTGGGACTGTTTCGATTTGTTCTATCGTCTCGCTGCGGCTGGCATCGCTGCTGATGCTGCTGAAGGCCTTCGCCTCTGACTGAGAGTGCGACTGCGTGCCAGTAGTTAGAAGCGATTTGCTGCTCATTGCGGCATCGGACTGTTGCTGCTGAACAGACTTTGCCCACGTAGGCGATTGCGAAACCGATGCCACGGATGTTGATGCTGCGCCCCCGCTCTCGTCACCACTGCTGCGAACCTTAGTAGAAATAGTCTTGCTGGCCGCATTTTTGGCGCTGGTGCTAAGTTGTTTCTTCTTGCTGCCCTTCGACACCATGTTCCTAGCTTTTCACTCAACCGTAATACGCAAATATAATTGGAGAACCTGAGCAGCTGTACTATGTATGATTATGCTGGCCGTGTAACCACAGAATCCTCACTCAAAGTACACTCGGTAAATAGCGAGACGTATTCTTTATGACGCGAGCCTTAAAACATTAATAATTATTCGAAAAAACAAAAACGTTGCATACACGCACGCAAAATTAATATACTACATATACACAGCCGCAGTACTAACTCAAAGTCAAAGACATAACGCGAAAAATTATTCACAATTTTTTGTTTTTCTTTTTATCGTTTGCAATCGTAATGATGTCGTTTCGTTGCCAGAGAAATCGGAATGCTTATGTTAAGATCGACCGACGCAAAGCAGTACCCAAAGCGAACTGATCGTTCAGAGTAGCTGGAATAGCTTTCAACCGTGTCAGTTTGGCAGCATTTAGAAAGCCAAGTGGGCTTCGAAGTTGTGGCCCTCCCGTTGCACACCGTACCGCTTCGACACAGTCCAGAGCAATGTGTGAGCGTTCGCAAAAACAAGAGCTGAAGTCGATTGGCATGTATGTAGGTAACAAGCGTAGGAGAACAAGTTGTTTTTATGGTTCGCACAATTCATTGCCTCCCAATATGCTTTGTGCTGCACCTACAGACTGGGGCAATCAGAGCCAGGCAAGAAGCAACAAATCGAGAAGTGGGAGCTTATTGTGATCTCTGAGGACGTTTTATACAGTGAACCTTACCGGCGAACTTATGATCTTCTCCTACAATATGTTTAGTTATTTTTATGGATTTCGCAACATTTTCGTCAAAATCTCCAGAAGATGACAAGAATTGGCACTCATAGCTTGACCATGTGGTCATTGGTGTTATTTGAATTTTTCTGATTTGATTTTAATTTTTGTAGATGTTGGATGCCGCCGTGGCTCAGTTGGTTAGTGCGTTGGACCGCGAGTCGAAGGCAGCGACCCAGGTTCAAATACTGTCTGTAATAACACCTACAAAAAAAATAACGGGAAAACTCGTTTTCTCTTTCGGTGGCTGTCCTCTCAGCTGGAAATGGCAAACCTCTGAGAGTAAAAATTGCTTATGAAAGAGCTCCCAACCTGCCGTTCGGAACCGGCATAAAACTGTAGGTTCCTTCCACCCGCGTACAAATTCACACGCACAACACGGGTGGTTGCGGGAAGCTAGGCCTTAGTCTCGCGTAAGCGGGCTGTCGTGCCAGTCAATTAATTAAATTAGATGTTGGATGAATATGGTAGCAGGTGTGGCAGAGCGGTTAGCGAGTTGGACTAGTAAGTCTTGTGGTCGGTGTTCGAGCTCCAGCTAATATAGAGATCACTCAGCGGCTGACCTCTGAGCAGGAAATGGCAAAACTCTGAGAGTAAAAATTATTACGTATGAAAAAGCTCGCAACCCGGTATTCGAAATTGGCGCATAACCGCAGGACCCCTTTCCTTTTGAACTACATTTAGCTACTGCCTTTTTAACTACTGCCGACAGTAGCGATTCAGCAAGGAAAGCTTCGGTTCAATCTGCAAAAGAAGTTCATAAGAAAAATCAGTTAGTCAGTCAAGCCCATTAAATACGAGTGCATGAATGAGCGCACGCTCGTAAATGGAGTATGTGTCTGCCTTCAGCTGCCTACATGCTGTACCTGCTGCTATGTGGGAGCCCATGACGGCATTTGCTATTTTAATCCACCTCAATTCTACATAAAGACATATACTTACATATGGGCGACATAATGCTTCAATCCTTTCGCATTGCGGAAACCCGATATCTGTATGACAGAATGGATATAACTGCAAAAGTTTACAGCGACGAATCTATTCCTGCCCTGGAAAAGTACAACACAATAATTTGTTTTCCACAACACTCCGTCTTGATAAAGTGTATTAATTTTACGAACGCCAACGAAAATGACGTTTGTATGAATGCCTTGTACTGGCTGTTACTTATTGGGCAAACACAAATTTCGGTGGTGAAAAACCTACCTACATACCTACCAACATAAATGGTGTATTACTCGTGCACACAATTACCCGTACGAAAATATGAACCAGTGATAAGAAATCACCTGTATCACAGCAAGACATGACAAACATATGTAAGTATAGGAAACCATTCCAATTCAATGTCTATTCCACTCGCGATCATTCTTTCGAGTTGGTCGTAGCTCGTTAACCGTAGCACATACATATATGTATCTAAATATATCAGTGGCGCATCAGGGGGGTTTGGGGTGCAAACCCCCAAATACAAAAATTGCTACAAAATTGTACAAAAGTTGGTTTCGAATGGTATTCTGCTCAAAAGATTTATGCAACCTTTCCCCCCAAAATGAAATCCTGTGCGCCACTGAAATACATATATGTATATATATAAGTATATACATAAACAAAATCCTATTGAATTTCTCAAACATTTGTTATTTAATAATTTTCGTCCAAATACTCAGAACGCTCAAGCTTTCTTAAATAATTGACCTCTTTGATGGGCGGACAAGTTTGCAAAGATTAAGTTTCGTTTTAACGCTACGAACAGAAGGATCCACATTCTGTCTTTTCTTTTGGGCGTTTCAAACCGTATCAAAATGTTCGCAGCCGAGCTCTTAAGTGCTCTACAGCGTCACATATCGCGAATTGGCAACTCTCCGGCTCGGGAAAATCAAGTTTGGGTCAAGCGAATGTTGTGATTCATTCCACGTAAGAAACAGGTATTACCATATGAGGCGCTTCAGTGCAATAAAACAGAACCTGCGGGTAGCGTTCATACATCATTCATAGCGTAAGTATAACATTTGTCATGCCAAACAACAACAAATAATATTTTCGTCTGCTATTTGAATAATATTTTTAGAAGACTCGCAACAAAACAGCTTGAGTTCACCTTTGCCAATTTAAGACCATATGAACGAGCAATAATGTTTTTTAATTTGATGTAGGTATCTTACTAATTGAGCAAATTAGTGCACCCTGCCTGTAGGCATTGTCCCTTATAAATTCATGCATGTACAGGGTCACTCAATAACCAGTTAAACCAGTCGTAATCTTTATTTATTATATAAAAACTAGTGTCCGACCGAATATTCGGTTTCGGTTTCGGCCAAAAAATGCCCGAACGGCCGAAACCGAAACTTTCTAGAATATTTTTTACATTTTATGGAACAAATGCAGTATAACGAACCCTCATGAAAAAAAAACGGAAAATTGGACCATATAGAGCTTATTTTTGTGAATCTAACCAACTAAAAATTTTGCCTGGGAAACGCCCACAAAAGGCGTGGCTCGGGTCAAAGTTCAAAGTTTTTATAAAAAAACTCAATTAATCTCCAACTGATTTATACGATATGGGTATCAAACCAAATGTATTTTTCATACCTTTCTATTAATGTACAACAATACATACGTAGTATGTACCAGTAAAAAGTTCACAAATTTTTCAAAAACGGATTTTTTTTCGAAAAAATCTATTATTAAGGTATAATAAGTTTGTTACCATATTATAGCCTGTGAACAATATACAACAATATATAAAAATATATAACTCCACTTGCTACTTATAAATTTAATTTTTCAAATCATGGTATGCATGCTGATTTGGCTAGTAAAAAATGAATAATTTTGTGTACAATGCCGCAAGGTAAACGTCTATCTGATGTCGAGAAGGGACCAATCCTGGCGTTTAAAGAAGATATCGTTAGAGTTCGGGCACAGGATTGGCAGGAGCCACAGGGTTGTCCGACATTTCTTAAAGCACAAAGATTCCTACGGCTCCAAGAAACGTTCTGGGCGAAATAAATTGTTGGATCAGCGCAGCGAATCCTACATAATACGAGAAGCAAGCAAGCGCAGACGCTGACCCAAATAAAGAACGCTTGTAATAGTCCGGCGCAGCATCGAATGCCGTAAAAACATAAAATTTGCGAAAATAATGGCTGCGTCCAGCAGGGGCGTAGCCAAGGGGGGGTTTAGGGTGTCAGAACCCCCCCATAGTCTATAATTTGTCAACATTTTCAATCACTATGCATCGTATGTACGTTCCCACATTAGCAAAAAGTTCTTATCATCTTTAAATATTTAAAAGAATATTAACAAAACCCTTTTTTTACCGAAACTAATTTGTTTTTTAATAGTCACGTTTAGGCTTAATGAAGCGATTTGCATGTTCTAAAAACATGTCCAAAGAGTAGTTTAGTTCGTCGACCGGAATGTCCTTCAGGATGTCGGTACAAGCCTTTTGGATGGTTTCTACGTTCTGAAAACGCTTTTTTTCATCGGCAAATGCATTCTTTGAAAAGGTGAAATTCGCACGGTTCCACATCATGTGAAAACAAAAAAACAGTCAAAACAAGTGCCAATACATAGATGGGATGGCATCCTTCGATAGCCAAATGTTCAGTTAAAATGCAATAAATTTATGCTATTGAGATGCTTAACCTTCGCCTTACTAAAGATGATCCCAGGCACTTCCGCCGCTATTTTGAGTAAAACTCACAATAAATATATAATAATTTATAAATTTTTTTCATACTTCAGTATTTAGTATCTTCCTCTGGCGATAGTTCGTATTTCGAAAAAAGGCCTAACTTTAATGATTTATTTTGAGACTATGGAAATTATTTGAAGATTTCTTTCCAGAAGGTTTATTGAACACATAATGAGGTACGCAAAAAAAATGTATCGTAAGTTTTAATCAAAATGGTAGCGAAAGCGCCTGGGATCACCCAGGTACATTTGTATAAAAAATGACAAAATTTTTTATTTTTATTTATTTATTTATTTCAGTCTAACAACTTACAGACTAACAGAAGTAACAGATAGAAAGATAACAATTCAAATTACCTAAGAAACTTAGAATTAGACAAAGTATTGCAAAAAACATTTTTAGATAGACCAAGATTAATATCCAAAGAATTTGAGAAATTCAAGTTTAAACATGAACTAAATTTCAAAAAAATATTTTTTCTTGTTATTGAAAATTACCTTAAAATTTGTGCAGATATTAAACATGAATATTAAAAAGATCACCCGGGTGGGTATAAGTAAAGCGAAGGTTAAATCCAATTTCAAGAATTTCAATGAAGATTTTGGCTAATCTTTTATGAATTACCGCCCAGTTTTGATCTACGGTGATCGCGGATTCAGTTGGCTAACACTTTGGTCATCATTTATGTTCTGACAATCGTTTTTAAATCGCTTTTACCACTTATGAACTCCACCACGGTATAAACAAAAATCACCATAAACTTGGTCCATCAATTTAAATGCTTCGGTTAAAGTTTAAACATTTTTAAAACAATAGTTAATATTAGATCTTTGTTCGGTGCACATTTTTGTACGATGACACAAACATACTTCCACTTCAGATGCAATAACTTCGCTTTCAGTCCACCAAATTTCATAAAATTTTTACTAAAAATCAGGAAAAAAATTTAGTTTTTAATACATTAAGTCACATAAGCCACAACAAAATGCGCTATTTGGAAAGGGCACTTTACTTAAAAAAACATGTAATACTAAACTGGCAAAACAAATTTTTAAAACCCCCCCCATGCCCAAGTTTTGGCTACGCCCCTTGCGTCCAGACTTTTGGCCCGTCATAAGACAGCTAGACTCACATTTGCTCGTCAGAACATGGGCTGCGATTGGAAAAAAATAAAGTTCAAACCCTTCTAAATTAGTTTATGCTTACCACTAATGCTTCTTCTTGTTTTTGGTAATTTTTTCTGATGAACAAAATTGAACTTGGACGGCCCATACGGATATCATGGCTATTGGCGAGACTTACTTCAATGTTGCGTTAAATAAAGGAAGGTACTTGCAAAGCTAACCATGTGGTTTTTTTCTTCTTGGAAACCTTTTTATCTACTTAACACTAGTGGCATTATAAATATGAAACACTGAATACTTAAAAAAAAATTTCTAATAAAGAAGAAATTGCATTGTTAAAAAACGCTGTTTTATATCACTGCTCCGAGATATTCAGGAAAATCGAGTGGCGTTATAATTATGAGAAGGACCTTACTTGACAAATTTAAGTTGTCATTATTGTTTAGGTTTGGAAATATGCTTAAGATGGAAAGCATTTAAGCTCGGTATTGTTCTTATATTGGAAAAATCAACTGAAAATTCTCATAACTGAAACTGCTATCTACTACTGTGTACAAAGAATACCCGGAATTCGATTTCTTCGATTATCGTGGTGTTGTGCATTATGAGTTCCTTCCGCCGGGCCAAACTGTCAACAAGGAATATTACTTGAGCGTTATGCGTCGTTTGCGTGAAGCTATTCGCAAAAAGAGACCGGATTTATGGAGAGACAACTCTTGGTTTTTGCATCACGATAATGCACCATCTCACACGGCATTGGTTCTTCGTGAGCATTTCGCCAACTCATATCGTTCCACAGCCACCGTATTCGCCTGATTTAGCTCCTTGTGACTTCTGGCTATTCTCCAAACTCAAAAGACCACTTCGAGGACACCGTTTTGAATCGATTGAAGAGATTCAACGTGAATCGCCGCGCGCATTGAAGGCCATACCGGAAGGTGACTATTTGGCATGCTTCGAAGATTGGAAAGTCCGTTGGCATAAGTGCATTGCATCGGGGGGGGGACTACTTTGAAGGCGATGAAATTGATTTGGAAGAATAAATAAAGATTTTTTGAATTATAAACAAATTCCGGGTATTCTTTGTACACAGTAGTATATACACTTTGTTTCATAGTTATAGGGAAACATAAATTTTTTGGAAATCCGAAAAAGGGCAAGTGTTTAAAAAAAATTAATGATGCAGTTTATCGACCACGTGGTCACCTTAAAAAAAAACAACAACAACTTTTTTCTACTAACGGTATATTTTGTGCAAGCTGATCAAGTGTGCAAAAAGTAACGAAACACGTGTTTCATTGCTATAGGGAAAGTGGATTAAGAAAATAAATTATAACAACAACTAATTTTAAATTTCAATTAATAATTTATTGCTTCACCATTATTATTAATAAGACTATAAATCCTATTTGGCATCGATTTCGAATACTGGAGAAGCATTTCTGGAGTCAGTGACTCCCACGTACCTAAAATCGCAGTTTGCAACTCAGAAACAGTATTAAATTGCCGATAATCCTCATACACTTTCCTTGCCAGCCATCCCCAGATGTTTTCTATTGGGTTTACATCTGGGGAACAAGAAGGCCACTCAAGACAGTTGATATTTTGCCAATCACGTTTTCGTGGACCTGCTTATGTGGATTCGTGCATTATCCTGCTGAAAAAGAAATTATTTTTCTGGAAAGCTACGGATGAATGGCAATAAATGGTTTTCTAGCACTGTCTGATACTCCACGCTATTCATACGGCAAGAGGGAAAGGCCAAGTGTGCTGTGCCAGAGCTTGAGAAGGCGCCCCATACCATTAAGGATCCTCCACCGAAATCTTTAGGTAATCTTCTCTGACGAGAAAAAGTTTAACCTTGACGGTCCTGACGGTTTTTTGGGGTATTGGAGAGACTTGCGCAAGGAGCCGCGTATTTTTTCCTAGCGGAATTTTTTTTTTTTTTGCACGCCTCGATAGCTCAGCGGGTAGCGCGCTGGGTTCTCATACCGAGCGCCCCGGGTTCGATTCCTGGCTTGGGCTGGAAAAAACACTCATCTACTTCTATCGCTATCCACATGAAGGGAATGAGAATTACAAGAATCGCACAAGTGCGCTCTTGGCAGGCAATGGCAAAACCTCCAAGTGTGAACGTAAAAACTGCCAATCGCCGTTCGGATTCGGCGTTAAACTGTAGGTCCCCTCCCCTCCCTTTCCCCATCCGTTTGAAATGTGTGTTGTATCACATGTTGGAAAAAAGGGTTGCATACGCATTTCAAACGGGTGGAATCTGTGGTATCACAACGGGCCCGTTAAGAGGCCTAAGTGTGTCTCATACAGAGGCAGCCACCGCAACCTAACCTTGCCCTTTTTCGGATTTCCAAAAAATTTATGTTTCCCTATAACTATGAAACAAAGTGTATGTATACAATATATCTTTAGATAGATATATCTTTAGGTTGCACAGTTTGGTCTGCATAGTCGAGAATCTGTACCGGAACAATTTGACGGGTGTTGGACAAACAATCGGCATGAAAACACTGCACAGAATTAATTTTTTTTTTTTTTTTAAACTTCCATTTTTATTACACCTACCTAATAAAAGGCATCTCGTAATATTCTAACATTATTTGGAAATAATTTATGTACATAGATCAATATCAAAATATACAATTATTTACGAACTTAACAAAACAATAGCGTATAACAGTAAGTTTAAATTTCAGTTTACAATACATACATACAGTTTACATTACATATTTCATTAAAAATTTCTAGATGGTAAGTCAGAAGTTGTAAGTCGTTTAAGCCTTCGGATTCGCCTTTCTTCGATCAGGGGTATATGCTGTATTTCGACGTTGCCGTGATTTTTCATGTCAATAATATGTTTCGTGCTGAGTTTTTTTATTGTTTCTTCAACTGTGCTGATTGAAAGGTCCCGATGCAAAGAGTCGTTTGTGATGTACCAAGGAGCGTCAACTATTTTTCGTATTATTTTTGATTGCGTACGCTGTACAATGTCAACGTTTGTTTTGCATGCCGTGCCCCATATCTGAATACCATACCTCCAGATAGGAGCAATGATAGTGTTGTATATCAGTAATTTGTTGCTTAGGGATAAGTTTGATTGTTTGCCTAGAAGCCATTGCAGTTGTCGGAACTTGTTGTTAATCTCATTCTTTTTTCTCTTAATATGTTCACGCCATGTAAGTTTTGCATCAATTGTCATACCCAGGTATTTTGCCTTATTGTCAATATGAATTGTGCTGTCGTCTATTTTAAGCGGGTGCTGGTTAAAAGTTCTGTTGGTGTAGATGACTTCTACTGTTTTTCCAGCATTTATCTGGATACCCCAGGTATTGAACCATCTCACTGTGTCATTTATTATGGTTTGAAGGTTTTGTTCAGCTGTTATAAGTTGCTTGCTAGATGAAAGCAAAACTGTGTCGTCGGCAAATGTTGCAATCATGCTGTCGTCAAAAGAAGGAACAGGTACGTCCGCAGTATAAATTAAGTATAGAAGAGGACCTAACACACTGCCTTGAGGAACACCAGCACTCATAGTGCGCATTTCTGAGTCAGCATCTTGAAATTTCACAAAGAAATGTCTATTTTTTAAGTAGCTTTGCAATAAGTCATAAAAGTCAAGTGGTAGAAAGGATTTTAGCTTATGGAGTAGACCTTTGTGCCATACACTGTCAAACGCTTTTGCGACGTCAAGATACACTGCCGCACAGCATTTTTTGTCATCAATGTCTTTGTATATCTTATTGACAACTCTATGAATTTGCTGAATCGTTGAGTGTTTGCGCCTGAATCCAAATTGGTGTGTTGGAATTATGTATTTCTGAGTCAAGATGGGGTCAAGTCGTTCAATGAGAAGTTTTTCGTATACTTTTGATAATGTTGGTAGCAAGCTTATAGGTCGATAAGATGTTGTCTCGGTTGGGGTTTTCCCCGGCTTCACCAGCGCTATAATCTTAGCTACTTTCCAAACCACAGGAAAATATTTTAGCCGTGATATTGCATTGAAAACGTTTCTGATATACACATAGGCTGCGTTTGGTAATTCCTTTAAAACTTTACCGGATATTAAGTCAAAGCCAGGTGATTTTTTACTTTTAAGAGTCATGATTTTTCGTCGAATCTCATCTGTTGTCATTTTAGGTATGGCTTTGTTTTGTATTTCTCGCGTTGTTGGTAATATTATTGTTTGTTGGTCAAGTGGATTTGAAAACGTTCTTTCAAAATGTTGCGCAAGGATGTCAGCTTTTTGTGAGTTACTTCTGGCCCAAATTCCGCTGGGACTTTTGATGGGTGGTTGATGAGGTATAGCGTTGTTTAGGTTTTTAGTAGCTCTCCACAGTGAGTAATGTGCTGACATACTGGGCTCTAAATTCGTCAAATAATTGCTGAGTCTATCTTCCTTGTCCTTTTTTAGCATCATATTAACTTCCTTCGTTATGTCATTAAGCTTAGCTTTGTCTAGTGGGTGCCTGGACCACTGCCATTGTTTACGGAGCCGTCTCTTCTGCTTTATTTTGTTAAGAATGTTATTACTTAGTTTTTGCATAAAACGTTTTGGTCCAAGTGTTTTGGGGTTGACGCACTTGCAGCTTTGATTACTATGTCATTGAAGTATGCGATAGCTGAATCGACATCTTGTTTAAACTTTAAGCGGACATTCATCATAAGATTACGGTCGATTATTTCTCTAAAAGACTGCCAATCAGTTTTAAGGTTATATGGCAGGAATTGTTGTGATAGTCGAAGTGGCTGGCTTAAATATGACAGTATAACGGGGGAGTGGTCGGAAGATAAATCGAAGCAAGATTCAATTGTCATGCAGTCTTGCTCGATGTTGCGAGTAATGTAAAAGTCAAGTAAGTCTGGAATTTTAACTGAGTCAGAAGGCCAATACGTTGGTTGTCCACTACTTATAAACCGGCTTTTATTTTCTTTGATGGCGTCCAGTAGGTTTCGTCCTTTTTTGTTAGTCAATCTAGATCCCCACATTATGTTTTTAGCATTAAAGTCACCACAGAATTAATGGAACATAGTTGTTTGGTATTTTTATATTTATTGAATTCTCAGATACTTTAAATAAACTTATTACGAAATCGACGTGAGCGAAGCCGCAGGCAACAACTAGTTTTTAATAAATGTATCTGAAACTAAAAATTAATATCCTGAAATAATGGAAATAATAGTAGACACTTGACGAAAATGCAATATCAGCCAAAGGCTGCAGGGACAGCTTAATTTATTTTTTTGCTTTTTCGCGTGTTTTCGCACTTCGCGCACACGATCCATTTGACTAGCCTGTTGAAACCAATGTTCATATTATAGCTAATATGTAGTTTCAAACTAAACACTGATTCCCACGACAAAAATATAGAACAATACTGTGGTAAATGGACCGTAGCGGGCATATCGCGTAGCCCTGTGCATCAACATTCAAAAAACCAGCAACATACTGGACACATTTATTAAAGCCTAAAGCACAACAATCACAATGGTGTGCTTTAATCAGTTCTACGACAAATAAAACATAAAAAAATACTTTTATTTCTGGTTGCTGCAAGCAAATTTCATGCAATTACATGTCTTAATTCAATTTCATATAAATAACACTTTAACCCCACGAACTTATAATGTCTAATGAATAAAAACATACTAAGAAATGTATTTTTAGCTGATTTCAGCACCTGCTATTTAATACATCACGTTTGTGGTATCGCATTTGGGCCCTAAGAACCTTGATAAAGTTATTCGTATTTGGCACTCTTTCAACCCTTAACCAATTCTTAGGGTCCAAATGGCCCATTATGCTGCCACATAAAGAAAGGGTTTATCCCGTTTTTTACTGCGCGATTTCTGTGAAGGTTTTATTAAAACAAACTTTTCAATGTGAGCTTAATTATTATATATAAGTTTTAAGTCATTAGTTACAGTGTCGGACAAAACATTTGCAACTACAATGCAATTGTTCTGTTTTTTTGTTTACTGAGTAATTTCTTGACTTATTCAGTTTCTTTTAATTTTTGCTTATTACTAAACATGTCAGCAATTACTATAAATAAAATTTTTTTTTAAATCTAGAGTGCTATGCATTTATGCGATTTAAATTGTAGAACTATTCAAAATACTGTGCGACAAAACATTTGCAACTTAGTAGCCTGTGCCACAATTAATTTTTTATTTTTTGAAAATATTTAAGTTTTTAACGTTATTTGGACTAGTTAAGAGAAAATATTAAATTCTACGTCAGTTGCTAAAAGATTTTGCGACGGATCAGTTCAAATATTTCAGTTATCAGTGTTAAAGACAATGGCGCCTGATAAGTTCGTTGAAGCGTTACGCCAGCGCATTATTAACGACTTTAAGAAAGGATATTCTCAGAAAGATATCTCTGTGAAATATACTGCCCATAAATCGTCAGTTTCGCGAATTATTTCACGGTATCGTGCAGATAATACCGTCGCCGTGGTACATCGAGGTGGACGTCCACCCAAAACTGATGCACGTGCCGATGCAGCCATAACCAGGGAGATAAAAAAGAATCCTTTTAAGAGCTCTACGCAGTTAGTGAAAGAAATGCAGCTTCCAATTTCTGCAAGAACAGTATCCCGGTGCCTTGCTGACGCTGATTTGCGATCATACCGTCCAGCGAGAAAATCACTGCTTTCCAATTCTCTTCAGTTACGAGTCCAAATTCAATATTTTTGGAAGCGATGGTATGTCCCGCGTAAGACGACCCAAAGGTAAACGCCTGCAAGCACCGTACTGCGTTAAGACGCAAATCAGACGATTTTTTTGTGAGAGTTCAGGAAGCCTGGAAGAACATTCACATGGACGTAGTGAACAACTTAATTGAGTCAATGCCCCGCCGATGTAAAGCAGTAATTGAAAACAACGGTTTTGCATCAAAATATTAACTTATTTAGTGAATACATTTGAATTTTCTCCTAGTTGCAATTGTTTTGTCGCATTCTGAATATATGCATTTTTAGTTTTTTTTCTCATGTAAATATAGTAAATAAGTAGTGGAAAAATTATGTATATATTTCATGCTGGAATGTTTAATATTAAATATAAATTGAAAAAAACTGAAAATGTTTAGAAATTACTCTGAATTTTCCAATAATATGAACATTGCATTGTAGTTGCAAATGTTTTGTCCGACACTATAAATTTAATCTTCTCCGTATAACTACATCTATTTTTGAACACTTTAAAGACTCAATTTTGGAAAATCCCTTCTTAATAGGTGCAGAACAAGATCTACTTAATGGGGGTTAGTTGTACTGAGACCAGAGATGATCTTTTGTGCCCCAGTCAGGAGAAATAATTATACGTACATGGATGAAGTCGTCCCACGCAATGACATGAGTGCCACACTATAAATAATTATAATAAATTAAAAAAAATTATTTTAAAACATGTGAACTGTATTCAATACGTATACATTCACCCATATGTAAGTATGTATGCATAGATTTGCCGTCCGGTCAATTTTACAATGAAGCAGTAAACGTCATTGCTCACGCACACGAAAAGGTACACATCATTGAAAAGCGCGCAAAAAACTCAAGACAATAGGAACCTCATGGCCCATATGTGCATATGACATGTATGACGAATATGCGCGCACTACACACAAGCACTGATGGGCAATTTGTTCAATTATTCTTGATTGATAGAACCATTTTCTAAATCTCAATGTCAATTTAAAAACGTATACTACGTGTACTGGTACGTACAGACGCTCGTATGTAGTATGTATGCACTTTTGTGCACGTAGTGCTGTCAACAACTCACATGCGGCGCATGTTAAGCTGCTCTAGGACTATTGTGTTTAGCAGTTTACATATATGTAAACTGAAAGCAGTAACTCGACACGCCGCCGCAATTCGTTACGGCATGTGTAAATCTTAATGTGAAACAAGTGGGCAGTCGGAGATTTTTTGTTGTTTACCGCGATAAGCGAGTTTGCAAGTTCAATTTTCGACGAATTCGTATGGTGGCCACTAAAGAGCTGCACAAAAGTCAGCTGAGGTTAAGTAACGGTAAATCACAGCAAGCACACCGAGTGAAGTAGAACTTATACTTCACACCGAGGGAAATAGACTTAAATAAATATCGAAAAAACATGTTTTAAACCTGCGTTTTTTTTACATTAATGTTGTTGTAATGCTTGAAATGCAGCCCAGATTCCATACAAAATACCAAAAACAAACATCAGCTACTCCGATCGTGCAAAACAAAACACCGTATGGTTGAAAATGTTCTACTTCAGTGCTTCACTTCAGTGTTGTTCTACTTCAGTGTTGTTTTACTTCCATGTTGTTCCACTGCAGTATTGTTCTACTTCAGTGTTGTTGTACTTCAATGTTGTTCTACTTCAGTGTTGTTCTGGTACTTTAAGTTCTATTGTCGTTTCGTGCAGTATTCATATGAATATCAAAAGCTTTCTTCACTGCAGTGCTTGTTTTGTAGTGAAAGTGAAGAGCGACAGTATTTGAAAGCACAGCGATGGCTTGCAAGTCATTTTTATAGTGCTTGCGCCGCTCTTTAGTGGCCACCTGTTGAACACATTACCTCCACGTTTGCTCGTACAGGAATAGTGCACACAAAGTTTTGTTGAGATTGTACCAGTAATCAGGGCTTTCAGAAGGGCACAGTTAGCAGTGAGACACAAGACTCAATTTTGGTTTTTGGTGATAAACTTATCGAGTCGTTGTGGGTTGTGTATTAGCCAAATCGAAACTTTTGTTTAGCCTTCAAATTTTAAAGCCAATTCATTTAATTTTATACAACCTTAAATTTTTGTAAATAATATACATTTCAAAAGAGTGAACAATGTGTATTTACAAATTTCCTTCACATGTTCGCGGACGTGAATGTTATATCATTCATTGCATATAACGGTTAAAATATGATATTCTAACTACTCTTACATTATATGTCTAATCAGATTTCGGATAGCACTTACTAGTTTCAAACAAATGCCTATTTTTGCAGCTCACTGAAATTGTTACTCTCCGTGAACATGTTAACATTCAAATGCTTAATATATTACCAAATTATTGACAAAAAGCGGTGTGCCACATTTTCCTTTAAGGCCCATATAAACGATATTTCGCTGGGACATAATTTTAAATAGATTAAGTGGGCTTCAATTCTCGTCCGTCATCCGGGCTGCTCGATAAAAATGGGTACGGCGTATGCAGACGCTCCGTCGTTTATGTAACTAGGGAGTACAAACGTGCAGAAGGTTGCAAATCGTCTTCAGTAGCCACATTTCGAGTAGTAGTAATTCCTGGCTAAAGCTGTTCGATGAGCGGTTCCACCTCAAAATAAGAACTCATAACCAAGTAGATGTTTATCTATTTATTAGATTTTAATTTTTTGTTATTTTCTGCTTATATTAAAATATATATTCCGACGTTATTATTACTTATTGTTGCTTATGCTCGTAATTCTAATCATATATGTTACAACTTAGTTTTGTCATGTGAGCACATGATGCATGAATAGTCGTGCGTACAAGACATGCCGATGAGTTGCTTAAGTTCCTATTTCACAATCTAAGTATTCCGTATTAGTGCATTTTTTTCTATCGTGCATGGGGACTACATCGGCATCGGCATGGACCACATTGTTTTCGCGTAAGCCGAGTTTCGTCCGCGCGAACGAAAGCTTAAATTAGCGCCTCAAATAATCATTCACGATTGCTGCTGTACGTATGTTTGTCAAAGTAAAAAAAACACGTTTCTTTTGGAGTGGTTCCTGAGCAGACACCAGCTCCACCCCTAATTCGTGCTATTGCTCCACAAAAGTGAAAAGTTTCCACAACGCGGCCATGGTATTAGGGTAAAACCCTACGTTTGTTTTCTCAAGTGTCAACAATATAAGTATTAAATCTTATAATAAGCAAATTACAAACAAAACCAAAGGTTACTGTTAATCTTACATGTAGATGCCTTACACGTGTAATGCCGATCTCAGTCCTCCCAAAGTGCGATTTGTATTTTACATACAAGCGTTAAACGCCAGTTATTATAGGACGTGACTACGTCGGGCGCGAAGACAGGCTTACGCCGGTGTTAAAAACAATATGTACAAAATAAAAACTCAAAGATGCTGTATATCTCAAAGACGTGTGCGCACGCGCCGCAAGGTCGTCGCAGCGATCGACACAAAACAAAGACTTGACAAGGAGAAATCAAGCGAATCAAAGAACGCAGCATTCCGCCAAATCGAACCGGTCGAAAGGCAAAATTGTATCTGGCCTTCAATGCAACTGCAGCGCTCAACCGCTCTGATTCTCTTGGGGTATATTGATTTCATACTTGATCACTTGAGCAGTGTTGGCACTTTGCAGCACTTGCACGTGCAGCGCCTGGTTGCCAATCAGCACCGTGGGATGCTGGTGCTGCTGCTGTTGTTGTTGGTTATGCTGCTGCTGTTGGTGCTGCTGCTGCTGCGCCAGCTGCTGTTGCTGCTGCTGAACTTGCTGTTGTTCGGTTTCCTAGTGAAAAGAAAAAAAACGTTGGCTACTTTTAATGTAACAAAACAGCAACGCAATATTTAAAGAACACAAACTAAAGCATGACTAAATAAATAAATGCGAAAGCATTGAGAAGCAAAATTTTAATGTTTCAGATAAAAACATAAGTACTAGCAAAGTGACAGAACAAAGGTGAGTGTGCAGCAACAAGTTGTAGGCTCGCCCGCACCCAAAGTCATCAATAAATTCGGCAAAATGTCTGTACGCAAATCAATGTCATCCGATGGAATTTGAGCGATCGCGCGCAAATAATACAATCACACCCTCAAGGAAATGCAATAATAACAAAAGTACTAATAGAAAACAAGGCAAGTAACAAATAATGACACCGAGCAGCTTTCGAGATGAACTCAATATATATCCCTAAACGACCGGCTCCAACTAATGCGATTTGCAGCGCCAACGATGTCCTGACTTTGACAGTACAAAGAGTGTCTGTAATAATCAGACGCCATTGCCGCGGTGGAAAGTCATATAAGCACGTACGCACATATTTTGGTTTTACATAAAAAAACTATCGTTCCGCAGTAATCGTGTGAACGCATAATGTTAAAAAATACAAACTTGAATTTATGTGTTGCTATATTTATATATATATATTATATATTCAATAAAATATGTCTTATGATTAGTTTGCATATCCTCGCGTAAATTATATATCTACTAGTACTACTTTTCATTTAACTTTCGTACAAAATATGCATGTAAGCAATGAATGTGTGAAATATACAACATTACGTTCATTTTTCCTCTTATTTGTACTAGGTTTTTATTCTGTATTATGCATACTTAAATAGTATTTCTTTTTATAAGATATATCGATATTTTGTTGTTGTGGTTGTTGTTCATTTCTAAAGTTATTATCGTAATAATATATATAATTTTAAATTTTCATAAAAGCTGTTGTATTTTTATACACATCCGAAAATGCATTCCGAATCAGAAATCAGGCCGTTGCGTTCAATGAATGAAAAACCTGGTTTTCCACTACTTTGTTACTCCTTAAATGAGCAGAAAACACTCAACTACCAAGCAACCCCTCGCGGACATACTCAACTAAAGTACTATTGCTTTTGCTGAAGAAAATTCATCCTGCATTTAGCGCATAACTGCTGGCATTACACTGGCCAACTCGCAATGCGGTGGCTTATATTTAACTTTGCACTAGAACTTAGAGTGGGACAGGCAAATTAACATTGAGTACTGGCCACTACAACAGAGGGTGAAACTATTTTTACCCCAATGAATGTTTTCGTAAACGCACTGATTCCCAACTATTCGGCAAAATAACAACGCGCCACTATTTTCATAAGGCCAAAATTTGCGTCGTTTACGCGACCCAACTTTGCCAAGTCGCTATGAATAATTAAACATCACCAACACATTTACAGCGAACCACAAATAACTCACATATGTACGTACATCCTGATGTCCAGTCTATATCAAACGAAAGACTACAATAAATTGTTCAAAGTTGTGTTACAAAGTAATTGAGCAATAAACAATTTAACGAAGAAAACAGCAAATTGTTCAATGGAAACCGTCATTCGTGCACATCCTGCACCGGTAGACAATCTTAATAATGCACACTCGCGTGTGAGCTCCTTAGACTGGAGTGCAACGATCCTTCACAGTTAACACGCATATTTCAACATAACAAAACTAAACCAAACCGAACCGAGCGGAGCGGAGCAGAGCAGAAACTCTGCGGGCTATGTTGCACGGCGTACACTTGAATAATGTGCACTTAACCTTATTATTCCTAAGAGTAATGTTTGTCTTTTTCGATTGATATGATCTGGCCTGATGTGCCGCGCGTTACTATGGAGCCCACAGGAGGACAAACAAAAAGGGAGCAGTTCGAAGCCGTTTTGCGAGCGACTGCAGCTGTTAGCTATGAACTCAACGCACCTGTTGTTGCGAGATGGCAGGCTTCGTTTCCAAATGCTGACGCTGATGCAGCATGAGATGGTTCTTCTGGAAAAATGCCTTGCCACACTCGCAGACGTGCGTACGCACCGTGCAACCGCCGTTCGGGTGCCGGCGATTGTGCTGCATGAGGCCATGCTTGGCGGCGAAACCTTTGCCGCAGCTGGCACAGAAGTGCGACTTTGGCTTGGGCGGCGTCTGCTGTTGCTGCTGGTGGGGTTGATGTTGCTGTTGTGGCGGCGCGCCGGCGGGTTGCAGTTGTTGCTGCTGGTGCTGCATCACTGTGGGTACCGTGGCGACCACGGATTGCGGGTGCGTCGCCGCGGCCGCCTGCACCAGTGTCGTCTGCGTCATTACCTGGCCTGTAGACGAGATAATTTGCACTGGCACCGTATTCTGTGCCACAATGTTAGGATTGGTCGCCACGACAGTGGCTGTACCTGGATTAATGCCAGCCGTGTTCAGGAAGTGCCCCGGCAACGCCGCTGTGAGTGCGCACAAATCAGTCATAAGGCTTTTGTCACCGGTGTGCAGTCGCAAGTGAAGCGCTAGCGCTTCTCTGCTGTTGAAGGCACTTCCGCACTCGCTGCAAAAAGCAGAAGCAAAACATAGGCACAATTTAGCAATTAATTACAATTCATTTAACTGGTAAACATACCGGCATCCGTATTGTGGACGAGACACGTTATTATCGTTAGACGTCACGGTCAGCAAAGCCGAATTTGCAGGATTGCTCACCACCGTAATTGTCTGTGGGTGTGATGGTTGTGACTGGTGCGCTTGTTGCTGCTGTTGTTGCTGCTGCTGTTGCTGGTGTGATTGCGTTTGGTGAATCTATTAAAAATTCAAAAAGAACTTAAATTAAAAAAAGTTTGCCGCTTGCATAAGGATCTTCAAGAAAGTGTGTGAATCATTATTTTTTCGAGTAGTATTGTTACAAGCAATTGCGGAATCGCTTGTAATACTACATATATTGATTATACTTGAATGGTGTTCGTAAATATATTTTCTTCATCGCGGCTTAGACTGAAAATGGGCTCAAAAGATAAAATCGCTGGTTAACTTTATGTGATATCTACATTGTTGGGGATGTTATCGAAATATATTAAAATTATAAACTTTAATGTAAAAAGAAACATGCATTGATTTCGCGGTAATATTAACATCCTAACATACGAGCACCACAAAATATGAACCCTTTTAAATACGAACTTAATATAAAATCTTCAAAATATCAACATTTTTTTCTGATCTATCAAAAAATAAATAAGTGGCGAATTGATGAGTTCTGCTTACATTTCCACGCCATTCGTAAATATGGACAATCTCGCAAAAGTGAACAGCCTTGATTTTAACTGGTTCATATTAACGCCGGGTCACTGTATTTTCATTTTATATTAATGTTATCAGTTTCAAAAGTGACTTTTGGATGTTGAACCCTTCCTCATTTCTATATTCTAGGTAAATTAATTCATATAAAATGTCCAATTGCTATCTTAAACATGCATTAAACTCTTGTTTAATGTGGGTCGAGATACGTATATTCAGTTTATATGCTACCACTACCTGAATAGTTTGTGAGGGCTGCTGGGCTGCAATGATTGCGTTGTTGGATGGTATTATCGCCGTGTTCGAAGAGTTCGGATTTACGCCACCATGACTATTGCGGATGTGTTGATTTAGCTCTGCCTTCGACATGAAACCCTCGCCACAACTGATGCAAGGGTACGGTTGGTCTCCGGTATGGATACTGCAAAATTCAATGTGGAAATCAGTAAAATCCTTGCAGGTGGGCCAGCCTTTGAGAAGTGCACGCGCTTACCGCATATGAGACACCAGGGTGCGTTTTTGAAGAAATTCCTTGCCACACACGGTGCAAGAGTGCGGCACTTTACCGTGTATGCGGCCGTGATTTACAAGCTGGAATTTGCGGGCAAACGTGGCGCCACAATCAGGACAAACAAACGGATTGAGGGAACCGTGGAAGCTGCAACGAAATGTTATTAGAGTGAGCATGTGCTCTTGGCAAGGCCGAACCGTTTTAGCCGCGTCGCGTTTACCCACCGTGAATGCATAATCAGATGGTTCTCCTGGGCGAAGCTCTCTCCACACTCCTCGCACACGTAGGGTCGCTCACCAGCGTGAAATTTGCTATGTGTGACCAGGTGTCGCTTTAGTGGAAACGAACGCCCGCACTCGGGGCAAATAAATGGCCGATCGCGGCTGTGCACGCGCGAATGTGTCAGCAAGTGATGCTTCAGTGTGAAACTCTTCTTGCACTCTGTGCACTGGTAGGGACGGTCGGTCGAATGCAGCAGTAGATGAGTGTTAAGGCAGTGCTTATGGGCGAAGCTCTTGCTGCAGTGGATGCACACATGCGGCCGCTCGCCTGAAACGACAAATAATGTCAATACCCAACTAGTGGCGTTGGTAGTTTTAATTTCCACATACCCGTGTGTACGCGGGCATGTGTCGTCAAGTGGTGTTTTAGCAAAAACGATTTGCCACATTCATCGCAGCTGTAGGGGCGCTCCTTTTTGATTGTAGTGTCGTTCTAATAGCAACAAACAATATGTCAATTATTGCTCGCTTGTTGGCGGACGGTAATTAAATGCTTAACTTACTTCGTTGAAGTTCATGTTCTCCTGTAGCTCTGTCTTCGGTGAGAGTTCTAAAGTGCCTGGTTCAAGTTTCAGGTTGGGTGTATCGCCCTGTGAATCCTCAGTATCCTCTAAGCCTTGTATGACCTTCTGCACTTGCACCGATATGCCCGGCAGGATTTCACCTACAAGTGTAGCAAAAGTAGTAAAAAATTGTAGTGGGACATTTAGTTTACCTCAACCACACATGCATACAACATAAAATCTTAAAATCCTCTCAGCTGCTAGTAGCTAAAATATAGATTGCAATTTTCCGTCCCCAAAATTTCCGACACTTGAGCTATTGCAACAGCATCAACACTATTCACAAAGCAGCCTCTAGACATCTCATTGAAACAGATGATCGCCACAGCTGTGGCCTATTTCCATTTGGCATATTTTCATTGTTGAAAATAGGCCAAACTGTATCTAAAGTAATGTAGTAATTCCTGGTATATGAACTGCATAACTATCAAAAACTGGCTGTGCAGTGTAAATAGTTTAGCTCTTCTTCGGCAGAACTTTTACTAATTAAGTTTTTGTGCGAAGTGGAACATTCAGACCGTACTGATTCTGACACGACATGCACAGCGAAACATTTTACGGAACGGAATTCGCGTCATACATTCAAATTTACCACTTTGGATTCTTGCTATTCTCACTTAAAATTATCTATTTTTAATTTCGGCGTTTTAGGATACATGCCAACAACTGCATCCTTTATATGCGGAATATAAAAAAAATCTGACAAACAAAAAACTTACATAGCTTATTTTCCGATATTTATGAAAATTATAAATAAATTACTAAAACATGTCGTATTCGTACGTCAAGTAGCATCAAGCAGATCTAAATTCTTTAATTGCACTCTACTTCAGCCAAACACAAACTAATCTATCGCACATGTGAACCCCATAAGCTGCGAAATCATGCTTTCAGAGCTCTTTCCCGGGCCTTGCAGCCGTCGCACAGCTGCACGGACTGATGGGAACCCTGCAAATGCTTAGGTATTGCCTTCAGCATAACCGGACCACACAGCTTCACCACGACAACGTCGTTATTAGTAGAGCGGTCACAGAAAAGTCTATTCATACGGACGATTTGTTTCAATTTTTATGCTGTCTTACTTGTCGTCCCATGTCCGTCTGCAGTAGTGATCGTGTGAGTCTGTTGAGATGCGGCAAGCGCTCGCTTCATTAATATCTCGTTGCATTCCTCTGCAGTGAGATGAATCGGCCCGATGGGACTGAAATGCGTCTTAGCGCCGGCTGCTGTCGTTAGAATGGTTTGTGACTTCGTGTCGACGATACCATTGGTCAGAGAGTGTGACTGATCTGATTGATCTACAAGTAGGTCTAAATCAAAAGCAAAGTTTTGAAACACTCTAATGATCGCTATGGCACATTGAAATCAATTGCTTACAGTTTTTGTCGCAGTTAATACTGAGCACTTGCTGATCCTGCTTCTTCACCACCGACGACGTGGCACCTGTAGTTATAACCCTAGAAACAGAAGCAAACACATTAGTGCCGAATAGAGTCCCCTCCCCGAAAACCGAGCCTTCAACTTTCCCTCAGCTCACCTTTGTCCTCCCGATGCAAACGGCTCATTTACGACATACATGCGACGCACAACACTGCCCTTATTTGTGGCCAGTCCGCCTTTCACGTCCTTCTGCACGGTCAACGATCCATCTGTAGATAGTAAATATGGCATCTGCAAAGTAATTTAGCATTTTTTTATTGCATATGGTTGTGGTAAAACCTAATACTAAATATTGTACATATTAGCCAACTCCGCTAGCCAGCCTTGTTGCCATTCGGGCAGCTGTAGATTATGTATTTATCGATTCAAAACGTGAACAAATCGATTCACGACGGCGTTGGCGTTGTGTATGACGGCTTTCGATGTCATGGCACTGAGAATGCTCCCTGGACGCACTCGTACTTTAATATAAATAATGTTATAATCACGTTTGGCTTCGGAATTTGGATGTAATATCTTTCTGCAGTTATGAAACCAAGAGCCTTTGATGTGTATCCGTCACACTTGTATGGACGCAAATTCTTCCCCCCAAAGGAGCAATTAGGCGATTCAGAAAGCTAATTTTTACTAATGCCAACTTGTAGACTTATTTGCTAAAGCAAAACTTTGCACGCGTTTTATATGTAGATATATAATAAGAATGACACTATCTGTACAGTCTAATGTTATGGTTATATACATATCTGGATCTGCATATCCATACAACACAGTATTGATATCTTGTAAAGGAAGGTTGGTTTTCAATGTTTTGCTATAGAAGCAATGCGAAAATATGCTATATTGTTGTATTAACGTATTCAAATTTTGAACAAAAAATCCCCCAATGACACGAAAAAAAATGATATTACTGGATAAATTAGTGGATCTATGTAACCATTCGACACAAAGCATTTAGCATGGTAAGCATCCTTTGTTGTCAATATGTTGATTACGCTTGCCGATTTCAAGAGCTTATGGTAACAAATAACCAAATGGGTCGGATAGAAGTGGTTTAGTTGATGAAGTTTAATGCACATCATGTATTCTTTGGGGACACAAACACCGATCATTAGTTTCTAACGCTCGCGGAATTTTTACATTGTTGTAACCGAAATGTTAACAAATCAGAGTTTCTATGTAAAGACAAGCGTTGTTTATAAGGTAATTTTACTCAATTGATTTCTAAAAAAGTTCAACATAGGAACACGTATAAAGAGTCAAACGGCGAAAAGTCTACTAAAAGTCTATACCTTTCTGAATTCGCAGTTTTCTATTCCACATGTTATTACAACGACACATTTTTAATTTAACCCGGCGTCATTGTGGCTTCTAAACAGAACTTGGCCGTTGTGGCCGGGTAAATTTTACCCATGTACATTATTGTACACTGAATCAAGCTTATGTCAATATTAGTTTTCTATAATAGGGAAATAGGTAGTTAAATACATTATTAATAAAAATCAAACATTTATTTATCATAAAATATCAAACATTTATTTAGCATATTACTCATCAAATTAAATCTTTTTATTCTGCGATAATTTTTTTAGAACATAACTTAAAATGCGTCGGGTATTAGATACCCGGCAACAATGACGCCGGGTTAATTTAATTTTTTACCAATGGCACGTCGACAGTGAATAACCAGAATGCACTATTACTGAAAAGTACATGACAATGCGAATAAGCGAAAAGTTCGAACGTGAAAAGTGGTAAGTTGTTGATAATTTCATGTCTTGTGTGTTTTCCAATTCGATCGGTTCTCTGCACTTTGTACGAAAATGCACAACAGTCCACACAAAACTAGGAAACCAGACACACGAAAATGTAAACAAGCCAGGGCACGCATACAGCAGCCGGAACTAACAAATACAGTACAAGCGGCAGAGCGCGCCATACCAGTTGAACTTTTGACAGCAAATTTTGCGCCAAAAACTTGACAACAGAAAACACACAAACCAACTCAGCACTTTGCTTGTATGTACTCAACGGCAATATCCGGATCAATGTGTGTGTGCATATACCGAAACACAGCGTTGCATTTTACGGTCTCGAATACGCAATGACGACCGCCTGATCATGCCGAACACAACCGAGCTTTAAATGTGGCACATTAAAATTCTTAAACATTTTCTGAGCTCATAATAAAAATTAACACATCATATTCTACCATGTTGTTACGTTTTCTGCGAAGTTATCATCTCAAACTAAAGTTTGACTGGTGCTGCATAGTAGCCAAACAATAGCGACCTTGCGCTCTCGTTAGACCATCGTTTTCAACCAGCTCCGAACGAAGGTGAATAAGTCGCCATTTTAATGGCGACCCCCTCGGGATGCCTCACTTAACCAATTTAGACTCAAACGGACAGTGCCCCAATGAATATTTGATTTCGGTGTTAATAATGCTTATCAATGGGATTCAATTCAACGTAGATGCCAATGTCCGCTGTTACTACGCTCGCATGTGACAGTGCGACTGACGACACGACGACCACGTCGTTACATAAAACACCGTATACGTCGTGTACGTATTCGCGCACATACATTCATACACACAAGCAGAGACTGCGTACGTACACGGCTCCATAGGGGTATGGTACACGCACAGCCAACAATTTAACGCTGTGTCTGTTCCGCGGGAAGGCGGTGAAGTGGGTGGGGTGGTATACACAATGTCGCTCGAGAAGGCGGTGAAGTTGGAGGAACAGTCTCAACGCGGACTCGGACGCACGCAAATCAACAACATCGCACCCAACACTGCTCCATCACTAGCCAGACTGGACCAGCCAATACAACTACTGTGCTCCCCAATTCATACTTACGGACTCACTGCTGACCGTGTAATTGATATTCGGTGAGATCTCCAAGACAGACTCGGTACGGCTGTTGTCCGCAAATCCCCAAGTGTAGCCAAAACCCTGCTGCGGGTTACTGTGAGCGGCGCACATAGTGATGCCTGCTGTATGTGTCCACTTTTCTCTTCACTTCTGTTGCGTTGTTGCGAACCAAACACGGAAAACTTCACTTGCCGTGATGTACTAGCGATTTTTAATTTACACCAAATATATATAAGCTACAGACTATGTTCCCACGCTTCACCACAGCACCGCTGTGCGACGTACTGTACCACTTTAAATTCACTTGCCACAGAATTTTGCCTTAAAACGCGACAACTATTTGACAATATTGGCGCTCAGTGCATCATGAGCTAACTGGAAACAGGCGACCGACACAACGTGTAGAAAAAGAAAGTTATGTCGCTGCATGCGCCATTTTCACGCGAATCATCATTTGCCGATAATGCGTCCACACGTCTCATGCGAAAACTTGCATATTGCTCGAAAGCAGACAGCCTTTAATATATTTTCATTCCCCGAAACTTTTTACTTGTTTGACAGCATAAAAATCCGCGGAAATTTCGCTAAACAGACACTAAAATTCCACCAAAAATCACTGACGCCATTTTGAAATAGTTCTTCGTAGCACTTCGTGCTGACGACGCCAATTCAGCACCGCACAAACCAATTCAGCGAAATTATGTAGTTTTGTTTGGATGGATAGTAATGCCACAGTTATGCAATTATTTTATGCAATGATATTTGTCATGATTCACTAATACACGCTTTGTTGGTGTCTAAATCATGTTTTATGGTAACTCAGTAAGAAATTCCACTGTACTTTTTTCTGGTTTACAATTAGTATCGTTAAAAAAGATTTGAACGTTAAATTAACATTTAACATAAGTAAGAGTTATGTGCTGGATTAGTTGCCGCAGAGGCTCAGCTGGTTAACGGGTTGAACCACTAGCAAGTCCTAAGTAGCGCAACTCTTTGATAACCAGGCGCCGATTTTTTTCTGACAGTACCTGTCAAATTGTTGTTGCTTATATGTAAAACTGTCACTGGTACCTTGGTATTAATTCGGAATGTTTTATGTTTTCGTCATGGAATTGTTTGTGCGAAACCAAAATCGAAATTTGTTTTCAAATAATCTCTATTTCAATCAATCTTAAGATATTTGATTTTAACCCTTTTTTAATACTTGATTGACAGCAAATCGCTGTAGAATAACACTGCCAAACCTCAAACAATAAGTTTCGTTACTTAAAGTTTGACACTCGATTCCAAGGTGAATTAATAACGGTGGCCGCGTAAGGGCAACAACAAAATCCCCATGTATTTTGTTGTTGGGTTTGTGCAACTTGATTGCCAAAATTAGCCAAAATCAACCAATCAAAACCAAGCCATTGGCAACCAACCAACCAAAAACAACCATTTTGACAATCTACACCTCTTCCAACATGTGAGTATGAGTATAGTATGTGAGTTGTATTCATTTTCGCGCAATTTGTTATTGGACGCAATTGATATTGAATTTGGATTGGTGGCCCAGAAGGTTTTCCTAACCACTTCGATTAAGTAAAAAAATTCATGAAAATCCGCAAGTTTCTTCTCCATTGTCATCAAGTTGTTCTATTTTTACACCACACAATGTTACTGTCGCTGATTAGACGCTGCTTCAAGAGCGCGTTGTGCCGCTGCAAACAAAGCGTGTTATGGAGTTGCACCATTACGGCCTAAACCGTGCATGGTGATTAAAATTCCCCATTGATTATACCAGTACATTTTGCATGGGAATGAGTAAAATAATAAGTAGCGTTTCGGAAAATGATCATATTATTACTATTTTATATTGTTAAGAAATAAATACCTTCACAAAGTGTCCAGCTTCTGAGCAGTTTCCTAGCACTTTAGTGAACTTAGAACTTGATGCGACATTATTAACCCCTAATCCAACCTCCAATTTTTAAAAAAGTAAAAGTATGCGTTTATATAAAAAATTTTACCAGCTTCTATAACTTTCTGCTGAAAAAGTTACACAAAACAAAATCCCGAAAAATCCGAAAAAATGCCGAGATTTCTATTTTTAAGTCCTGAAATACTGAGGCATTCAAAATGCTTCGGGATGGAACGCCCTACAAAATATAGAAATATGTAAATTTTGTTCCGGCGGCTATTCTCAAATTAAAATATCGCACTAACGGTACTTATGTTTTACAGGACATTTTCAGCAAATAGTTTTGGATTTATTAGAAAATTAAGTATATGTTGAAATTGCAGGGTTTTGCAGGCAAAGTGAACCAAATCCACTTACGAAGTAGTGAACAGAATTTATTTTAGGTTATGTACAGATAAAGAACAAAATACGCTGGTAGCATTGCATTACACAGTTCATCAAGCGCTGTGCAGCAAAGTTTGGAGGTTATTGCGTTGCAGGATAGAAGTTTGAGTCACTTTCTTGATAAAAAGCGAAGGGATGATGGCAATGTAAAGTGTCTGTGTGGTGTGCGGCGTGTAGTTATGGCGCTAAAGGTTAATTAAAATATAATTGTAAGAAATCAATCTGAGTAAAGTGCTGCGCCCAGTTATCTGTTTCCAATTAATGGAGCAAATGAATTTGTCAAAATAAAAAGTAGTGGGTTAGTGCAATCAGCCAGTGAAGAGTTGCCAACTCACGTCGAACGAAAAAGTTCAGGGATGAAATGTTAAACAAATGTTATTGAGTGACGAAAGTAGAATAAGATAAGTGAAAACCCCTACAGTGTTTTGAGGATTTAAAGCTTTTCCGCACTCTAAACTGGAAAGATTACCAAATTGTTAAATGTGTACATTTTGTTGGGTCAATTACAGTGATCTGCGCAAGCATCATAAAAATATCTTGCAAGCCATCAGCTGTGCTTTCAAATACTGTCTCTCTTTTACTCCCGCTTTGCAAAACAAGCACTGCAACGAAGAATGGTTTGGATATAAACACGAATACTGCATGACAAGACAATAGAACAAAACTGAAGTAGAACTTGCCAATATAAAGTATGATCCGTTTTCTCTTCGATATCACAAATTTGAAAATGTTATTAACGGTTAGGTTATCCATTACCTTCCCATTTGACTCAACCCAACTGCTGCAAACAGTGGCTTGCCGCATAACACGCAATGTATATTATATTGCACTCGGTATGCTTGCTTCAACTCCCCATTATTTTACTTCATTCTCGCTTTCTATTTTTATATTTTGCTTGGAAACAACACAAGCACTGTCGTTGCTGTAACGAAACGCTTTTCAAATGATGCAGTGTTTGCTTTGTTGCAGAGCAAACACAGAACATTTGTATTCGATATCAAAGCTGCTCTGAAGACAGTACTAAACATAGTTTCGAAGTAGTCTACAGTAATGAAGTGCACGGTTGTCACTTCCAATTTTTTAGCAAAAAATTTTGTTTAGAATACAAAAACCAATGTGAAAATTAGATCATTTTTGGCTTTAATAAAAATATAGGTTTTTTTTTTTAGTTTCTACGCATTAAAAACAAAGTAATAAAAAGAATACAAGTTAACAAAACTAGAACTATCTACTGACATATAATTACACATAATAAATATAAAACAAAGTTGTAGAATTGAAGTCACAATTTTATAGTAAAACCAAGTACCAAAATTGAAAAAAATTAGCAAATTTGGTACATTTCGGCCAAAAGGGTAACCGTGGTGAAGTGTGACAAATAGATCTTTTGCGCTGTTCTCTAGCCAATTACGGCCGTTTGCTAGTAAAATTCTGGGGTGACGCTGCCAAAAAAAAAAAATCACACATTTTGTTTTTCCCCCATATTAACTTATGAGCAATCCAATGGGATACAATTATGGTATTCACAGTTTGTGGGAAAATTTATTTCGGGCAATTTTCCCTAAAAAATAAAGATCTAACTGTGAGCACCCCATTGTATATCTTTCAAATAATTGTGGAAAAATTCTCAAAATAAAAATGCCTCGCTCAAATGGCAAACAATCGTTGAACATCAAATAAAGAAATCGTCCCGATAGTGGCATAAAGTACTCAAAAAAATTCGCTCCGGAGATTGTGTCAAAAAATTCATTTGACTTTGTTTTTTGATTATTTCAATAAACATGCTCAGCAGTGCGGCAAATTTTGAAACTACCGGTATCTCTGTTTTTCATGCAAAGCAAAAACAATTGAGATAGGGTAGTTGCACTAATTATCGGCCACCCTCCAGTAACCGGCCAATTTCTCCTTTTTGCTCTTAAAATAAGAAAACGGTTACATTTGCTTCATATTTCAAAATATCATTTAAAAGTATGAAGTTTTCCAAACACATGCACATATAAAGCATTTATAGACCATGAAAACTTAATTTCTTATAAATAAATCTTCATAAGTGAATTGATGTGCTAGTGTGCGGACACGGTATTTCTATATTTTTGGTTAAAGTTCATGTGGTGAACAAATGTAAGTTTAATATAATTTTTACAAGAAAAATGCAGTGATAAGTGTTTGTGTAATTAGATAAAACTATGAGTAATGCATTATGTGAAAAAAATATAACAACATTTCTATATTTACATGAAAAAAAGAAGCGGCCGGATAGTGGATCACATTTTGCCTTGTTTTCAGTTACCGGCCGGGGCGGCCGATAATTAAAATTTGCAAAATACTAGAAGTTTCAGTATCCGGCCGGCTTCAATTATTCATTCAGCTAGTATCATACAAGATTTCTAATACATATTATATACATATGATTATGTAAAATTGTATAGTAAATAAGCTTTAGTGTGAGAAACAGAAAGATTCCCGACAAAGAAAAAAATAAATAATAAATTTGTGCAAATGTGGTTTTCCTTTAAAAAAAGATGACCTTCTTAACACAGTCCTAAAAATAATAAAAGACAGCCACAGAAAAACTCCATTTAAGGATAATAGACCTGTGAAAACCTAGTTTAAGCTATTCTTAAATCGAAATCCTGCATTGGCGAATCGAGAAGCAGAGAGTATTGGCAAAGCCAGAGCATTTGTCACAGACGAATCGATAAGGGGATGGTTTTCGGAACTTAAAAATTATCTGATAAGCTCTAATCAAGAAGACCCATCTCGAATATTTAATGTTGACGAAACCAGCTTTTCGTTGTGCCACAAAACGGGTAAAGTAATTGCTCCCATAGGGTATAGAAATTTATATGAGGTTACAACTTCTAATGAAAAAGAAACAATTACTGTTTTAATAACTTTTGCTGCCATTGGACAAATGCTTCCACCTATGGTAATATTCCCATACTTAAGGCCACCAAAGGAAATTGTGTATAGTATACCAGAAAATTCGTTTCTTGGTCGCACCGAAAGTGGATGGATGAAAAGCGAAACCTTTTTCGAATATGTTGCTAATTGTTTTGACAAGTGGTTAGACGAGCGAAATATAAAAAGACCTGTAATTTTATTTGTAGATGGGCATAAATCTCGTAGTTTTACACATAAATATACATAAATTTGTATTAATTACAATTTTCTTTCAAGTGGCCGGTAACTGAAGTTTTTATGGCCGATTACTGAAAAAAGTGTCCGGATACTAGCACAAAATTACATGTTTCCTAAAAACGTAAATAGCTACAAAAAAATAGATTGTTTCCTAAAAATTGTATATCGTTACTGATTTATAATACTATATAGATTATATATTGGTATATTAATTTGGAATACATTGAATACTTCGAAACATATGGCGAAACAAAGTCAGGAAAAAAGTTATGTGGCCGGTTACTAGTGCCTTTACCCTACCATATGGGAAAATTCGGGAAAATTGCCAGGTGGGAAATTTAACATACTAGATACCGCTGAACTGTGAACACCATAAATATCAAATGTGAAAATTCGGAAATATTCTGATTTGCCAGTCTTTTGAATATGAGCCTGACTTGAGCCAGGTCATATCTGTTCCTCAGCTCTTAATAATTTGTTGATATAAGACACTGTAAGCGATCGGGCACAAACCTCTTTGGGTTGTTCAGTCGGTTTTGAGAAATTGTGTTTAACACGAATACATGCTGGCACGTATGTACATATCTACATTCTTGTCAAATGTGTGTGCACTTGGAAACTGTGCTTGTTACCTTTTTAATGCTTAAAATTAGAATCAGAATCAATTTCCAGTGGCGAAAATCCAACCAAATCCAACTTTATGAAGGGGATGCTAAAAAGGTGTTTTGGTGCTCATAGCTAATTGTATTTGTTTCAGTCAGAATGACCTTTTGGAGATTTTGGTGGCATGGGGGAACCAACCCCGGAATCCCCACCTTTCGCAGCGAGTTTATGAAATACGCCGCAAATATAAAATCACGGAAGCTGATTGCTGCTGTGTTAAGAGCACAAGTGAACGTGAATAGCTCAGTTGAGTTGAGCTCGACGACTAAGCGTAGCTCCACTTAATATGTTGCTGGTGCTGCTGCTCCTCCAGCTCCACTACCGAGCGCCGCGCCAACAGCGGCAGCTGACTAGCGTTGATTGCTAGTGCTGCTGTTGCGGTCGCGGCTGCATTTTAAGTTTCTCAATAGCAGCGGCGCGGCAGAGTGTTGAGAAACTGCGCTTACTACTGCTGCGTACCAACAGTTCGTCTTGGCTTAAATCACTTCGGCATTTTTATGGCCTAAATCCGTGTGTAGGCCTTGAGGAATCGCAGCGCTCGTTGTTCAGTTCATCGTTCGTAGTAAGCGCACAGGAAGGAAAGTGGGGGCGGCGGAGCGGGCGCAATACCCACACTGAATGCGTTCGTGTGGCGGAGCAGCGGCCGGTAGTGGTGTGCAAGCCCACAGCTCAGCGCTACGCAAACCATGGAGTCACTGCCAGTGTGTTTTCGGATGCGGACGTTTTTGCACGCTCGTTCGCTGGCTCGCTCGCTCGCAGTTTTGCCCGTTCCGTTCGTTGCGCCGTTCCACGGCTTGTTCGCGCTCACTTTGCATTCATTCGTTCTCCGTTCGCTCGTCTTATTTCCCTTTGTGTTGTTATTGCTGTCATCATTTGTTGTTGTTATTATTCTCTTGCTTGTTTTTGTTGGAGTTTTCATTTTTCATTTCGGATTTCGGTACGGAAGTCTCAAGAGGCGCTCGACTCCGTTACAGCCACTTGCAGGAGCTGCACATAATTTTCTCGGTAATTGCTGCGACCTACTGCAACTATAATACAACTGCAAAAGACACCAGCAGCGGCTACGACTATACAGCGACCGCCCAGGTGTGTGCAGTGCACGAAGTGCCGGAATGTGCGCCGTGCGGGCCGCGTTGCGCGAATGCACCTTGCAATATTACAAAATTGAAATTGCGAAATAATCACACAAATGCGCCGAATGCATTATGCATTTGTCCGATTATTTCGAAGAAAGGTATCGAGACATTTGGGTTCAAAAGTGCGCCTGCACGTTGTCGTGTGTCGCCCAGTTGGAAGAGATTTACTTATTACTAAAACTACAATGACTTGCTTCGAAATGACCTATATTCGTTGAGCCCACGCACTGTGTCCACGCCAATCGAGTAGCGACGCCCGGCCAGCACATCCACCTGAAAGAAGCTAAATACAATATCAAAGTGTGAAGTGGTGAAAATGAGAGTGACCTACAATGTGAATGATCTTAATATGTTACCACTGGTTCGAACGTGAATGCGTGAATTGGCTCACTCCACTCAACTTTGATTTGCCTAGAGGATGGAGGCGTAATCTTAAAAAAAGTGACAACAATCAAGAATCCAAAACAGTAAACAGAACCAAACGTAGGCGAATCCACCGGTGTGAAACTTGTAACCTTCTGATACCCACATCTTAAGGGTCTATTTGATTTTTTGTTGCTTGTAAGAACACATAAAAACTTTGTTCGTGATCGTTTTTCTCCGGCCCGTGGAAATAAATGGATTTGCTCCATTTGAGCAAAATAAAACGAAGACAATTTTCTGGCCGTAGAACGTAAAAAATGCGGTAAAACATCTATGAAAATGTTCGGATGCTATTTCCATACATATGTGGATGAAATAATCGCTTTTAATATGGATAACATTACCACGTACGCCTTCAGAAAGATTTGTTTTTATTAAGTTATATGAAAATAATAAAATTTAGGTAATGCTTTTAAGTTCATTGATCCCTTTCGTTTAGCATCAATGTGTTAGTCCAAAATGTTTTGCGTAAAAGATATATTCGTGCAATCGACAACGACGTCTTTCACAGTGGTCAGCCAGATAACTTTTGCAACTATAATTTGAAAAGTCGATTGTTTTTAATAATTTCGTTTATTTCTTTTAGCAACGTTTATTAAACAAAGTGAAATCAATATTTAACATTGCTTTTTAATTTTGTTTTTTGGCATTTATTTTTTCATCACTTAACTCGTATTAAAAAAAAAACAATTCTTATTGAAAAAATAATTGTAGGTAGTTGGAAATTTCACAATTTGAAATCGTAAAAATTCAAATGAAGCAACATAAAGAAAAAAAATGCCAAACACCTGTTCCTGTGCCAGACCAAATACGATGATGAAGTGGGTTTGGCCAATAAATGAGTAGTAAACAAACGTTGTGGATAAAGGCTTGCGTGTTCTGTTGGCTTCGGAATCGGGTTTGGTTAGGTTGTCAAGCCAGTACAAGTAGTCAGCAGTAGTTGAGTCAAACCTCCTATTTGGCGCTGTTTTCTGGTGACCTGCCATCAGCAAGGCGGTAAACCTGAAACCTCCTGATAAAGTCAGGAGAACGGCGGCCATCTTGGTCACAGGGGCTCTCCGTACCACACCCACGTTGTTCACCCTTCTTCACTAGCTCCTTACTGCGCAGCGGGTTATACTACAAGCGAAATGCTCTGCAGTCAGACTTAACGCGATTTACCGCTGGGCTAGACCGGATCTTGGTCATTCCATTCTTATTCAGGATTGTTCGGTGCCTACCATCATCGATCACATCTGCACCCCCACTAAGTTTCCGGGCGGACAAGGTTGGCTGTGGTATCTCCTGCAGCCAACTGGGGCTTCGTCTTCCTTCCTTCCGCCTGCCTGATCACTGCAGTGTCTTCCAGGTAGAAGTAATGTCCATTTACCAAGCTTCTACCTGGCTTATCCGCGAGAACGCGCATAGGGGGGCTTCGTCTTCCTTCCTTCCGCCTGCCTGATCACTGCAGTGTCTTCCAGGTAGAAGTAATGCCCATTTACCAAGCTTCTACCTGGCTTATCCGCGAGAACGCGCATAGGGTGGATATCCACATATACTCGGACAGTCAGGCAGCCATCAAGCCATTATCCAGGCTGGTCTTTGACTGCCGAAAATCCTTGAACACCCTAGCTAGAGGCTCCAACGTCTCATTATTCTGGGTGCCGGGGCACAGGAGTATCTTAGGCAACTGCGAGGCGGACGAACTCGCCAGAGCGGGTACGCTGCGCACTGAGGCCTCGTCCTTCCTCCCAGTAGGGGCTCCACTTGCATCGGTCAAATTTATGCTCGAACGAAGGAAACGAATTGTGGTCTGAGGAACAGATCTGTAATATTTCCCGACTAACTTGGCTAGCCTATAACATGAAGCAGACCAACCAGCTGCTTAACCTTAGCCGTGACTCAATAAGCACAATGGTCTCGGTGCTTACGGGCCACTGTCTTAAGCATAAGCATGCGGAAAGACTGAGACTGCAATCCAACGACTTCTATCGCGGATGCGGAGCAGACCGTTCTTCACGTGTTGTATCAATATCCTTCATAATCCAGAAGAAGACAAGCTTTTCGGCTCAGCTTTCTTCATTAGCCAGGTTCATAATGGAATCCTCTTGGTTCTTTGCGCTGCAAGGGGGAATCGCGCTATCCACTGTGGTCTCACAATGAGCCCTACATTGTTTTAAGTGAGCTTTTCACGTAGAAGGCTGGCACTCCAACCTAACTTTCGGCATCGGGTTAATGTGAACGAATACAGGAATTGCCGATGAGCGTACGTCACTTCCACTGATTTAGCTTTATTTAAAACACTTTGGCACAAAGACAATGAAAATTTATCTATTTTATATCTATTAAAAATTAAGTTTTTGCGGCTTTACAGCAACGGTTAAGCCGAACGCAGACTTAATTTTGCAATTTTTGCGTTCGTCGCTTGCAGCTTCAATTACTCTAGAAACCCTTCGAGACTCGTTAAGCCTAATTTATGTTTAACAGAGCGAGGAGTCGTAGTGCGGGCAAACGCCCGTGAACGAACGCAGCAGCCCTTTCGCAATAAGCTAGATGTGGTTTCAGCAGTCGTATATTCAGCTGAAGAAGTTATGGGTTCATGGTCACTTTACGGCTTGGCTTACTTACAGGCACAGGTGTGTGCGTGCGCGCGCGCAAGTTTATTTATTTGTTGTATGTCGATTGCCTTATTGTAATCAGGTGGCAACAACTCTGCCGCACGCTTTCGATTCATGCGACGCGCAGCGCCTCTGCTATGCCGTTCTGCATAAGATTGGAACCAGCGAAACGTAAAAAGACCAAGAAACAAACGAACAAAAAATACTGAATAGCGCAGATGAACTCATAGACTCATTCGTGACGACGAATTGACGAACAGATGAGAGCGTACTGCCGCCAGTGTAGTCCAAGTTGGACATTGCACACCCTCATTCTTCCCTCTGACAAACGCTTGTCTGCACATTTGGCACACAAACACAAACACACAGCGGAACACATGGCCGCACAGCCGTAAAGACGGCGCTCATGCCCATACTGGTTTTCTGTATGTGGTGCACGGCGGTGAGCGGCGAGCGACAAGTTAAACTGCCTTGGAATGGGTGCTGCGGCGGCTTTCCCACTGCCCCTACCGGCCCCGCAGTTGCCCCTTGCCGGTGTGCTCAATTTTTGTACCGCTGCCGCTGCCTCTGCCACTAACACCACATTGAAAATGAAATTCAAGCCGCCGCTGTTCGCTGCAGCTGTGGTTGCTGTTAGACGTTGACAGCGCCTCATGGTGCAATAAACGCATTGCGTCGGCGGTATAGCTGACTGTGTTGTCATTAAGCAGCCCGTACAACGCCACGGCCAGCGTGCGCAGGAGATAGACGGCGGTGAAGCGGCGCAGCGGCGCAGCGTGCCAAGCGCACGAGAAGGCCCACTCCAAACCTGTTGACCTAATTTCCAATCGTGCGTCGACAAATGGCGTGCTACCGCTGCCGCCGTCGCCGCGATTGGCACATCGCGCGCTGTCGTGGTGAAGTGTGGGGAGATAGAGCATTGTTGTCGCTGTTGTATTGGCTCTGCCAGTGGTATTCCCTGGCACACCGCGACGGTGTCACACGCCACACGACATTGCATCGTACAATATTTTGGATTCAGTCTGCCGTTGTGTTGTGTCGAAAAGCAAAGTGCCGAAATCGAGACATTGCAAATGAAAATTCCGCTGTGTTTGTGGGTCGCACAAGAAAAGTGTTATCCGGACGGATGATCTCACAGGTGGATATTCGCTCTCGGAACTGACGGGGTTCGCTGCATCCAGTTGATGGCTAATAACAGAAGGTTGAAAGCGAATCAGCGGTTCTTGAGGTGAATTGCTCGCGTAGAATGCGAAGTGGTTCCGGGCTGTTCTCACCTTTTGGTGAAATCGATTCGCTAGAATCCAGTCAGTCGCCGCCGCCACGGAAGCGGTGACGGCGCATATGTTGCCGTCCGCCTCGCTGTGAATTGCAATTTGCTACCGCGACTGATTTTCCGACATAGCCTGTGAGTTGCGGCAGCGAGCATAAAGTATGTTGGGTGCTGGTTGATTTCTAGTTCGTATCCACAAAGCATCACGGTCGCCTTCGCTCCACTGCAGCACTGACGAAACAGCGAGACTGCCTGCCAGCCAGCCAGTCAGTCAGCGAGCCACAAAGTGTTGGAGAGGCGAAACGAGCCGAGTCAAACGAAGCGAAAATAATAAACCAAAGTAGCTGGCTACACGACTTTAACAAGCGAGAGGAAAATTAGGTCAACAAAACAACGCGCTCTGGTTTCGAGCATAGATGCAGAGGCCGCGGTAGGGGCAGCAGCACATAATCAACTGAGCAACTGAGAGTGTTACCAATACGCGCGAGCTAAAGCCAAGTAAATACAAAAGTGCCAAAAGGAAATCGAAACAAAAGGTTGATGGTGCAAGACAACTACCTCTGTCACCTCTGAACGCCAATGACGGCGTAGCAGTGCAGGCGCGCACATACTGTGTAGTAGCCGAACAAATCGGCCGAGTGAGGTGATGAGACCGGTGGAGGGAATTATTGACGTATAAACCGAATTACAGATTGAAGCATTATAAATAGTTGGGTGGAATTTGTGCGCGCTGGTAAATGGGCGAACTGAAAACCAAAACTAAAAATACTGGGACCTACGAGCCGTACAGCGGGTTACACGGCTCTCCCGCTTTCTCATTGAAACGTTCGGATGCGCTCGCCAACTCGCTCATTCACTGTGCTCTGGCTGAACGCAAACGCAGAATATAATGAAAAGCAAAAAAAAACAATGTTTAGCCGCATTAGGTCAAAGCGACCGCGACCACCTCGCAGTGCAGCATACGACGGCTGCCGAAATAAAGTGAAGTTGTGTTAGGGTTGGAGCGGGGATCTGGGTGAGCAGGGATGCGGCGCCGAGAGTGAAGTGTGGTGAAGTGAAGACTTGCGAGCAGCCGACCTGACGGAGTGACGCCGAGTGGCGCTGTCGCTGTCAGTGTCCCACATGTGTGGTATGGTGAACTATTTTTGCTCCACTTGCTCTTGCCGTTGGCCATGGCAAGTGTTTCGCAATGCGCTGCAGTCTAAATGCAGAGCTAGGCAGTTGCGATTACCTGGTTCTACGATTACTTTTGATGTAACCGAATATTTTAATCAGCTTATAATCGAACTTAGTCTTGATGTGTGTCAAAAAATTAAAATATTTCGATGAATTTGTATTCTCGTAAATGTATTGTCGTGTAGCATTTCTAGTATTTTTGGCAACAGCTTCTCCGATTACTTTGTTACTTAAATAGTATGTCGTAACTAAACTGAATACATATTGGATATAATGAATAACGAACTCTCGTGTCATTGTAATCTTAACGCCGGAATGCTAATGTTAGTCGGTTCGACTAATATTATGAACGTCTGATGTTACAGTTGCAAAATAAGTTTAGTATTTCAGGGTTAACTTCCTAATTATTGATGAATAGTTACCTCAAACGGGTCTCGAGCGTCACCGATTCCGAGATAAGCATGTGTATATCTATACCAAATGATAACAGAGTAATCGGTTGCCAGCGAACTCTGTCCAAATGAAATCATCATGTCGCATTCCGAACAGTGCGTGCTATGCTCTACTCTGCTTCGTTTGCGTTTCCCTAATGATGGAAATTCCTGTTCCACTTTCTAACATGGGAGCAGTGCAAAAAATAAAGTATGTCACAGCGGAAAGTGGCTCTCAGGCTTGTTTGTGCCAGCGCGACATGTGTTTCTGGCCAGAATGTGTGCTCGTATCATCGGTTGGGTGGCATCGGAGCCAAGCACTGCACAAACAAACACAAGCTGAGTGTGTCCGTCCCTCTTGCATGCGTGTGAGTTTCGAACACATTAGTAAATGCGCAGGGCATATTTTCAGCACTATTGCACTTGTTTCGTCGATCGGTAAGGACAGCGTATCCACAATACACCCAAACCTGTTCTCCGCTTTTAGTAAGTTGCAAGTTGCACAACAAATCCACTGCAAGTATTTTTTGAGACTGACCAAAATCTATTCGATATTGAAAATCTGGTAAAAAACGTAGCGTTATGGGAAAATGCATTTGTGGGAAAAACGGTTGACAGCCATTTCAACATAAACATTTAACATTTTTATGCCCAACGGTCGAAGAGCGCTATTTATGTGTATGTGTATTGGGGGGTGAGGTGGTAACTAGGGAGAAACGGCGGACCGAGTGCACATAAGAGCTGAAGCGTATAAAGCCTTTGATATCAACTGCCGTCGAATTTACGCAATCATAATTATTAACCTTTAGAGACTAAGGCCTCTGAGGCCTGTCTACCCTTTGAACTTTTCTGTAATTTTGTTCCTTGTACAGCACATTCTGTTTAAAACATCTCTTCATACATACATATCGGTCCCGGACGTAATACACCTGACATCTGTTTAGATTCATAGATATCAGCAGAAATAAATAATAAAGCAAACTTGTTGCGGAAAATACCCAGGCGAAAAATTCGTAGTAGTGGACGTCGTTTTTGTACTGAACCCGATATTACATTCTTGAAAATATATAAATTATGTAAATTTCATTAAGATGTCTCCACTCTGTAAACAAACCCATATTCCAGAACGAATCACATTTTAACTACGTGTATAAATAATGGTTTTAGATATATTATATGTAAAAGGTTGATTGCTTTGAGTCGAATTTATAAATATCCAGTACAGAATTAAAAATTGCTTAAAGAGCATTAAGTATAGTTTAATCCTCCGATCATTATTACTATCGATATAAATATCAAACAATTGCGTTAAAGCAAGAGGCAAACTGGATCTATGGGTTTAGTCAAAACTTAGGTTATGTACGATAACTTATCTTTTTCAATAGTGGATCTAGAATGCTTTTCTTATTAAAGCATTATTAGTGTTATTTGTCATTGCTGCATGGTGATCTAATGTTTGCGATGCTTTGCGGTTGTTACAGATAGATGGCCGACACGATCACCACATCAGGAAGCATGGAGATGGCGCTGAAGGACGGTGGGATCATTGATATGACCCCTGCGAGTCTGCTGCAGCACAACTCATTGCCCAAACATGCTCATTCGCTTCGCAGCCTCAAGGAGTGCGATTCCGAAGAGCAAACAGTTATCCTGGACACAACAGCGGTCACTAACAGTTCGCCCACAAACTTTTCAACGCCCACACCAACAGCCACGCCGCCTTCCGTAACCACGTTTCGCTGTGATCGCTGCGAAAACTTTGAGACGGGTTCGCGCGCATCGCTGCTCTTGCATGTGGTACAGTGTTTGGCAAACCACGCTCGCTTAAAGACGGAGGAGACGGAGCTTGAGAATCTGAGCGTGACGCCAGTGACGCACGTGGATCAGAATGCGAGCGGCGGCGACAGCAAGCTGGCTCACGACGTGTCGGTCCCAAATAATATTGCGACGAATATGGCCGTGATTGCCGCCAACGGAAACGCCAGCAGCCCGACTGCGTCATCTTCCTCGTCTTCATCGTCGCGTAAGGTGTTCGAATGTGATGTGTGCAACATGAAGTTTTCGAATGGCGCAAACATGCGTCGCCACAAGATGCGGCACACGGGTGTCAAGCCGTACGAATGTCGTGTCTGTCAAAAGAGGTCTGTACAATGCCAAGTCATCGCTAATTGCCTTAAATGTCAATGTTCTCCATGAAATTTAGATTTTTTCGCAAGGACCATTTAGCGGAGCATTTCACAACGCACACCAAAACTCTTCCATACCACTGTCCCATATGTAACCGTGGCTTCCAACGACAAATCGCTATGCGTGCCCATTTTCAGAACGAGCACGTCGGACAGCACGACCTCGTCAAAACGTGCCCGCTGTGCAGCTATAGAGCAGGCTCAATGAAGTCACTACGAATACATTTCTTTAATCGGTATGTTGACGTTGCCTCCGGTTGTCGGTTGACTCCCACTCTGTAGTAACGGTACTGATTGATTATCATTTTCTTTCTGTTGACAGACATGGTATCGATTTGGACAATCCTGGCCCGGGTGGCACGTCATCGTTGTTGCTCGCCCTGGAGTCGCAGGCATCTCAGGTGGCGGCGGCAGCAGCTGCTGCCAGCTTTGTACCAAACTTAAATGCAGTCGCCGCTGCCGCTGCCGCAGCCAATGCAAATGCCAGCACAGCCATGCCGACTCATCAAAGCGACAGCAGCGAGTCGTTGCGATCGATGGAAAATGCAACGCCGCCCATGCACTTCCTCACACCGCATGTAGAGATCTCCACGCTCTCCGACAGCGGCACAGATCTGTTCAATGTAACATGGAATGCGTTGCTAGACCACAATTTGCGAATTGGTCCTTATGCCTTTTTGTATGCATTTGCTTTACAGGGGAACACAACGACGCCCGGCGGCGAGTCGCTGGAGGCCAATGTCAGAGATCGAGACATGGTGCAGTCACCCATTCCGCCGCCACCTCAGGAGCACGCTATGGATTGCAATACAAAATCGCTGCCTTCCAGTACAAGCAACGTTGGAATGCAGCTGGGCGTGCCAACTAAAACGCACCATGAAAACCACATCACGCCGTCAATTAGCCTTATTCCGATAAAGCAGGCGAGTGTAATGCTGAAATGCTCAATTATTCTATCGCACGATCTTGTTTTAAAGGTTTTACTTTCGATAATTGCAGGAGCCTCTTAGCGAAGACTTGTCCAGTGACACACACAAATGCGGGCAAAAGATGGGCATAGCCAGCGATCAAATGAATGGCGGCGACAGTAGTGAATCTGAGTTCTCTTCGTCTAACAGCAGACTAACATCTCTGATAAAAGTACGTTACATTCGTTTTTGGATATAATCAGAAGCAGGGAGTTTGACCGTGAGAACTAATATGTAGTACTAAAATGCTAGCGGTAGAGAAAAGTAATATAAGCAATGATAATGAAAAATAGTAGTGTTAAGGTCGACGTAACCGATGTCGATGCATCAACTAAAGAAGAAAACAAGTGTTATGTATTTGCAAGAGTATAAAGATGTAGATGGTGTTATGAAATTCGTACATGCATTTGTTTAAAAAAAAACGCGGTTACGAATATCTCGACTAACATTTTTTATCGTGCAGGTGTCGCCGTTGAAGTCTTTGTTGCGTGAGGATCTCAAGCGACGCATATGCGCCAAGGCTAACAACCGCATAACACGGAATGCAGCTGCACTAGAGAACAACAACATTATACAAGCTGGTAGTGGGACGACCGTCAATAGTTCTGCTTGCAATTCCACTCCCATTTGCAATGGGACAATCACGTCAACGGGACAGGAAACAGAATCGGCCTTACTAAATCGAAAGCAAATACTCACGTGTCTGTTCTGCGGCATTGAATTTCCCGACGAGACGCTGTACTTTCTGCATAAGGGCTGCCACTGCGAAAGCAATCCCTGGAAGTGCAATATTTGCGGGGAGCAATGCAACAATGTCTACGAATTCAATTCACATTTACTAAGCAAAAGTCATCAATAGCAGCCAATATGCTTCGGCCAACGCAATGGAGTCGGAGGGAATTGCCTCCTGGGCTGAATGACGAACATTCAGCAGAACATTCAGCAGCATGCTGCAAACGTTACGTGCTGAATTTTTCAAGACATACAAACATTTGAACATTTGCAAGACATAAAAACATGTTGGATACGGTTTTAATGGGCATCTAATATCTTTTGAAGAGTGTTAAAGAAATTTCGCAGTAGATAGATGTAGCAAGTAAATTTGTCAATGCAAATGAAGAGCATTTTTGAACATGATGGTAACATTAGAAACGCGATAAAATGAGCAACGAGCAACTAGACCAACAGTTGTAATTTCGAAGTTGATGTCGTTGTAGATAATGAAATGCATGGAAAATTCAACACTATAATAATTGGACAAATTGCATACCCCACAGTGGCTTCTGTGCCGCGGTGCGCGTGCGGAGGTCCACTCGGTGGAAGAGGCAATAGTAAAAGTGTGATAGTAAATTGTAACCGAAAACCAGAACAAATCAAAAGTAGAACATACGTATACATACTTATACATATTATCGTCTTAATCAAACAAGTTGGAATAAGGTAGTGGCTAGATAAGTAGTCGCGTGCAATTGCGTGACTTCGCAATGCTCTGGGAGCTATTTCATCCCACGTGCGTGAGTGCGACTGGTGTTGGACAGCGGTTGGCCTAGGCGTGGAAGAGATGAGCATATGCACGTCATAATACATACGTAGATGAATTAGGGCAATAATTCAGCACGCAGTACCCAGTACGAAGTGCATTAAGATACAAGATAAACATTATGTAGTAATGCATTTAAAGCTTTATCCGCCCCAATCAGCAGCAAAAGCAACAGTAAAAAGTAATAAACAAATTAATATACATATATAAAATGAGAATAATCGGATTAATCTCCAATAGAAATCGTCGAATTATAATACTTTACCACTAGGAGTCACACGAATTCAACAATTAGTGCTGGTCAACTTTTGCAATGTACCTTGAAAGTATGTACTTTTTAATATAGATATACATTTAAATCAACATTTAAATTTAAATTTACATTAAAATTTTTAAGATTTAGCAAATGTTATTTTAACCAAAAACACCTTACTACGTGTAGGTAATTTGTAGAGAATAATAAAATAACACAGATGCAAACTAATTCCGGCATGTTGAGCTGTGATCTGTATTTGTAATACAAGAGCGACTCGTCAGTTTTCAGTTCACTTTGATTCAGCTTGTATTACGCGTCAGTTATATGGCGCACGAAAATTAAGTCTCATACTTGATCACTTTCTTAGTAAACTCTTATGAAAAGTTAATGGTTCAAGGCTTCGTATGTGCTTTTACTATGATTTCATATCTTATTCTGATATTATTTTTTCAGCTTTGAATGTAGATACAAAAAGCATGCAAAATGTAAAAACTCTATGTGTCCGAATTTTGACACAACTTTGAAATAATTGACACAATTTTTTATTTGATTACCCATCACCGACAAAGTACGTACATTCTCTCATTTGACTATATTCTTTGCGCACATTACTCCATTCTTCAACTTGATAGGTCGTGCAATTAAATATTTACGTTGACAGATCCTGATCAGCATGCTTGGGTAGACACACATACATATATACGCATGCAAACATACACGTAATTAGCGAATTTGATCTAAATGATAAAATCAAAATATTTAAGCGATATTTTTGTATTCGAGCTACGTAGATACCTACCTTCCTTTGCATTAAGAGTTTTAAACTTACGGATAGGCGGCATCATGAATGTGAATCTGCATCTGGCGATAATAATTTCATAAAAAACATGATGTGGTTTATAAAGGAGCGAAATCATTCAAATACACGTAAGCAAAAATCTCGTATACATTTGCAGTAGTGATACGCTAGTTGAATAAGCCCGCAGAGGTGAAACAAAAAGCAAATACAACACAAATTAAAACAGTGAGCAGAAATACGAAATATGCAGCGTACGTGAGAGATGTGCAATTTTATGTATTTTTATTAGCAATATATGCACCATTGAATGGCCTTAGGACAGGCTTTAAATTGTTATGTTTTCAGAGTTTAAAAAAAATGAAAATTATATATATTATACAAACATATATTAAAATAGGAAACATATATATAAAAATATATACATACAAGTACACATATATATATAATATATATAGTTAACGTGTTGACGAAGCGTTGTAAAATTCGTAGCTTAGTGAGCCGATATGTTAATTTGTACGAGTAATGTTCTGCATAACATCCGTCCAAGGGTTCACTGCTTGTGCTACGGGCCCGCGGGAGTGTGGCGCGAGTCGGCTGCCACTCCTGTCGTGCCTAAATATGTGAACTTGCTTCTTTAATAATTTGTCTCCACACGCATCCATACTTCTTGTTATTTTCATAATTACTTTTTTATTGTTGTATCGTTAAGTTTAGGATTTCATCTGCGCATTTGCATTACTGTACTTTCATCATCTATATTATGGCCCATACACACACATGCATATATATATGCATGCATCCGTACGTGCGAGTATGCATAACGCATTAAAACATAGTTTAGCGAGTTGTAAAATGATTTGTTGTGTTCATTTATTCTCTTATTTTCTGTTATCGACATAATGAAATGCGTAAGCGGAAGACATGCAAAGATGCATATTAATTAGTAAACCGTTCGAATTAAATAATAGCAATAGTATATTTTGTAATCAAATGTAAGTCATTGTTGCACATTTCGTTAAATTGTTTAAAGAAATTAATACAATTGTTGAATTTTAAATAATAACTATTCACAAGATTACCGATACTGGAACGTGTTAGTTTTTTAGAAATAAAATTGATAGAAAATGAATAATGGCGCTGATTTATATTTTAGTAATCCTTGAACACGTAAGAAACAACTTGGCTCAACCAACAAGAGGAACCACGCCAAATAAATCATCGCGATATACAGCATTTCAATCGCCAGATTTTTATCGAAGCTTGTTTGCATTGGTGTATTACGAGCATTCGACTAGAAAGTAAATGAGACAGTGGTGGATTCAGGGGGGAGGAGGTTCAACCCCCAAAAAGTTTCAAAAAGAAATTTTTAATATTTATAAAATGCCTTTTAATTTGTATGTAGTTTTAAAGTAGATCCTAATATTTCGGGGGGGAGGTTTCAACCCCCAAAACCCGAGATATTTTTCTGAATCCGCCCCTGAAAAGAGTCGACCGTCGTTCTGGCACACCGCAAATACTAATATTTTCTACCTAATCGCTGTCTTTCGGTTCTACTCTTATATTGTTTCATTATCTAGGTATATCTAAAATATTTATTTATCGTCTATTTTTCCCCCTTCAAAGTCATCACACTCAGATATTATACGTTTGTGCCAACGCTTTTTCCAATCTTCAAAGTACTGCCGACATGTGTTTTTAGGTATGGCATTTTCCAGCGATGCGGTCATTATATCCTTAATCGTGGCAAATACCCGTTCTTTCATGAGTGTTTTCAGTTTTGGTAGCAGGAAAAGGTCGCAGGGGACCAAGTTTGGTGATTGCAGTGGCTGAAATGTCTAACCTTTTTTAACAGATCTTGGAGCCATAATAATCCTTTTCCCAAATATTTGTGTAATGTTTTTGGAAGTAGTTTTTCTTAATCAGTCTGAATTTAATTTAGTCGATGTCGTTGAATGATAAAGGATTCAGCAAGTTTTTGAATTAGTACATAGCGTTTGGTATGGAGAAGAGTTTCTGGTTTTTGGTTTTTTTTCGCGCCTAATGTGATGGTGTACAGGTAGACTTCGCTTAACACGTACCTCTTATATCACGGCCGCGTTCTAACACGGTTCACATTTTGCCACACATTTTCAATTAACACGTAAAAAAACCTACACGGTATCGAAACATATATATGTGCATACATATCCAAAATGCCTTGCAACAAATTTTAAGAGGGCAAGACATCACTTAAATCATTCAGATATCTGTTTCAAACAAATCGATACAGCTAGAGCTCGCTAAGTAGTAGAACACGGCATTTTCCAGGAATGTAACGTCCGAGTCAAGCGAGGTCTACCTGTACTAAGTTCTTCCAACGAGTGAAGATATGTAATTAAAACCAATTTTCGGTTTAATTTTATTGTGCTGCCTAAATTACAACAGGCAAGTGTTGGCTTTTCAAAAACTGTGAGCGAGCGTACGTGTGCATTTGTACAGTCTGTTGGCAGCTTTTCATTCATTCATTCATTCATTCGTGTTTTACTAAATTTTTTGGCAATTTCGACTTGGAGTCGAGCGTCACTTTAGACACGCGGTCTGACGCACTAACCAGCTGTGCCACGGTGGACTGACCAATAAATAAATACTAGTATCCGACCGAATATTAGTCTTCGGCTTCGGCTTACTCTGCCAGTTTTAAGTCTTCAGCTTCGGCTTCCGCCAAAATAGCCGAATATTTAGCCGAAGGTTGTCGCCCTGCAATCCAAGTCAATTTGCTCTGTTTCGAAGTACATATTTTATCAAATATCGGGTTTTACCGCTATTTCGGATCTCTAATCAGCTATTTATGTCAATTGGATGGTTAAGGTTTTTACAAGAAACTGAATGCTTAGACTGCTGTTGGTTTTTTTTTCGAAAATATATATATATGTATATATATTCTTTTACTTATTCTAAAGTGGAACAAAGAAATGAATAATTAACGAACGGCTAAATTTGATGTATTTTTCTTAAAAGAATTTGTAGGGGAATTCTTTGTAAGGTGCCACCCCTGCTCGATTTCGACGTTCCAGCAATCCAAGCCAAAAAATCCCTACCGTCATTTAAGGTATATATGACAACATCAATTTTAATGTGTTTTTTGAGGGAACAAATGCAATAACACGGTCTGGGTAAAAAAAAGTGTCAGATTTGGTTAAGAAAAAACTTAAAAATAAAAACTGAAGGTTTTTCTTGCGGTGAAAAAGTAACCAACAATTTATAAAAAACTAAGGTAAATATCAGTGTTGGACTTAATTTTTAATGGTTTTTCATAATCCGAAATGATATGCTCGGATAATATCGTAAAAGGAAAAAATTTATACAATGATTTCCAAAATAGCATAAAAATGTAAAGTGCCACCTTTTTGTGTTCTTAGTAAATTTTTCTCTAATCCTATCATGAGGAATAAAGTTTAGTTCAGTTTTGTTTATTAATAATAATAATTGATTGGCACGACAACCCGCTTGCACGAGACTAAGGCTTAGCTTCCCGCAACCACCCGTGTTGTGCGTGTGAATTTGTACGCGGGTGGAAGGGACCTACAGTTTTATGCCGGTTCCGAACGGCAGGTTGGGAGCTCTTTCATAAGCAATTTTACTCTCAGAGGTTTGCCATTTCCAGCTGAGAGGACAGCCACCGAAAGAGAAAACGAGTTTTCCCGTTATTTTCTTTTAGGTGTTATTACAGGCAGTATTTGAACCTGGGTCGCTGCCTTCGACTCGCGGTCCAACGCACTAACCAACTGAGCCACGGCGGCTGCCGTTTTATTTATTAATTTCCATATAATTACCGTTTTATTCGTTACCATTAAATTTTCATTTTGCTATCGGTCATTTTATATTTAATTCAAATTAAATTCAATAATCTTTCATACATTTTCTAAATCATGCATTTTTACTTGAGATTTTTACGTTTTTAGCGGTTTTTTAGGGGGTGGAACTTTACATTAAAAAATTTTAGGGTGTCGATTTTGAACACTTTGGGAAATTGGCTGTAAAATTCGTATTTACAAAAAATTCAAATGAAGTGTTACCTTGGATCATGGCTCTTTAAACCCTCTTTCCAACACTATATTAACATTAGCGATACGTTAGTTTTCTCACGAGTTATGCGCAAAAAAGCTATGGGGTGGCACCTTACAAAGAATTCCCCTATTAGTATTTCGCTTCGGCCTTTGGCTGAATATTTTAGTTATGTCAAATATTCTACTACGGCTTCGGCCAAAAATCCGCCTTCCGCCGGTCGGACACTATTAAATACTAGAGCCCGACCGATTCATCGGCTTCGGCTTCGGTTTCAGCCACTTTCGGCCAAAAAAACACATTCGGCCAAAATACAGGCCGAAAGTAAAAATTGTTTGAGTACATATCGCCCGATATGGGAAAGCAAAAGTAACCCAACTGCGTTAAAAAATCAGTTGAATTCAAAAGTGCTAAGCAGCTGAAAAGCAACATTGCCAGCATACACTTTCGGGTAACGTTACCCCCACACTTTCACAATAGCCAGAACGTTCTTTTGAAAAGGGACCGAACTAATCTGTACACCCAATTCTTTGACAATACACAAATCTGTAAAGCAAAGTAAATTTTAAGTAGCTAAACTCTTTGACAATCAGCAGTCGATTTTATCTGACAGCTCCTGCCAATTTGTTGTTGTTCACGTGTAAACCTGTAACTGGTTCATTAAGGCCCAATTTTTCAGTGCGAATTTAACTGATAATTTTTTGTTGGATCATAAGATATTTTGAATTTGTTTTTATATGTTTTTTGTTAAATCCTTCTTTAATTTTATTTGTATTCAAAATACACTTGATAATTATCACAAAATGAAAAAGAAATTGCATTTACTTTTTCATTAAGTTATTCACCTGCGGCTTCGGCTTCGGCTTTGGTTTTAGCCGAATGTTAGTATTGTAGGCGATTAATCGGCTTCGGCTAAAATGTCGCCTTCAATCAAGCTCTAATAAATACTATTCAATAATTGAGTGGTATGGAAGAAACACTACTATTTCTTCCTTAGACAGACTTGAGTTTTAACAATTATCTAATGACTAATCCAATCCGATTAGAGTTATTCAAATTAGGCAAACTGTGCTTCCCACAGCTTCCAATATATATAGCAGGGGCGTAGCCAGAACTTGGTCATGGGGGGTTTTGAAAATTTGTTTGCCAATTTAATATTAGCAACTTTTTTTTTTGGCAACACTGTTTTTGGCAGCTTAGCTGTTTTCGTGTAACATGTTACTGTCAAACATGTTCAGTTTGGTCTATGATTTAACCATGAATCGACTTACAAACGAAAAACACTTGCAGGTTATTGAATTTTACTATCAAAATTCATGCTCGGTTAAGAAAGTGCATTGTGAACTTCTTCCATTTTATGGTCAGTTTGGGCGACCTTCTGAGGTAAATTTACCAAATTTACATTATTGGACATTAAACCACCAACACGCATACATAGAGTGCGGACAGAGGAAAATATCGCAGCTGTATCCGCCACACAGCACGCGAAACAATGGCCCAATTGAGAGGCGAGTTCGGTGAACAGTTTATTTCACGTTTGCGGCCCGGTCAATTGGCAATTAGATCGTGAGATTTACGTCTTTAGACTATTTATTGTGGGGCTATGTTAAGGCTCATGTCTATAGCGACAAGCCCGCAACGGTTGATGCACTAGAAGCCAATATTGAAGAATTTATTCGTGAGATACCGACCGATATGTTGGAGAGAGTATGCCAAAATCGGACCCAGCGTATGAACCATTTGAGGCGCAGCCGCGGTCAACAGTTACATGAAATCATCTTTAAACATTGAATTATATAGATCGTTCTATCGACTCAAATAAAGATTTCATACATTTCTCTAAATTGTATGTGTTTGTTTTTTAAATTAAATCCGAAGGCTATTAAAAAATCACCCTTTACATGCTTTTTAAAGTAAACTACACTTTTCAAAGGGCATTTTGTGGTGGTGCCACCCATATGTGACTTAGTGCAATTAAAATTTCATGAAATTTGGTTCGAAGTAAGAGTATGTTTTTGTCACTGGTACAAAAATTCGATGCTATCATAATTTGCAAAAAGCAAATATTAAGTTTTGCTTTAAAGTTGGTAGAACTTTTAGCGAAACATTTCAATTGATGAACCAAGTTTATGGTGATGATCGCTTATCCCGTGGCAGAGTTCATGAGTGGTACACGCGATTTAAAAACGATTGTCGGACATAAATGATGACCAACGTGTTAGCCAACTAAAACCCGCAATCAGCGCAGATTCCATCAAAACTTGACGGTAGTTCATCATAGATCAGCCAAAATCGACTTGAAATTGGATTTAACCTTCGCTTTCCTTATACCCACCCGGGTGATCTTTTTAATATTCATGTTCAATATCTGCCAGAGTGTTTATCCAATGTAGTTATGATTTCGACTTACAGAACATATTCGACAGTAGTTTTCAATAACATAAAATATATTTTTTGGAAATATTAGTCATGCTTTATTTGTTATTTTTGTTATTTTGTATACCACATACCCACACGGGTGGTCCCAGGCGCTTCCGTATCTCATTTAACTGAACTTTTGGCTATCGAAAGACGCCATCTCATCGATAGACACTTGTGACTGATTTTTGACTAAAAGTTGAATTTTAACCATCAACCACTCCTCGTTTTCACGTTTTGCGGCATCGTGCGTCTTTCACCTTTTCAAAAAAATGCATTTACCGATTAAACAAAGGCGTTTCGAGGACGTAGAAGCCATCCAAAAGGCTTGCACCGACATCCTGAAGGACATTCCAGCCGACGATCTAAAACACTCATTGGACATGCTTTTAGATCAAACAAATAGCTGTACTGAGCCTGAACTATTTAAAAAAATCAGATCGGTTTCACCAACAAAATTTTTTTTTATTCTTTCAAATGTTTAAAGGTGAAAAGACCTTTCTGCTAATGTAGGAACGTGCATACCATGCATAGTGAGTACAAATTTTTAATAATTATAGGCCATGGGGGGTTCTGACACCCTAAACCCCCTCTTGGCTACGCCCCTGATATATAGCAATACATTTTTCAATTGTAAACAAATACGAAATTTATAGAATAATAAACAAAAAACAAATTAATTAGTACAATAAGATTAATTTGGCAAACAACAAAATAAAGCGGATAAATAGGGTTATTAAATAAATAAACTAAATAAGCGTAAATCAAAGTCACAAACCCACAAATGTATCTAGTGTCTAATGGTAGTTCTTTGCGGTGTTTTGCAAACGTTTAAGCCAAGGTGTATTAATAAGGTGATAGCACTACGGCAACAACAAAAACCCCGTGTATTTTGTTAGTGCTTTTGGGCATGCTCATTGTCTAATTTAAATCAGAACCCACAGCAAGGGGGCGGCCATTTTGACAATTAGCATGCCCATTCGCGAATAATCAAGAGAAAATCAGAAGAAAAAAGATTAATCAGCTGTGGTGCTACCACTAGCTTATAAATTTGCCTTGGTTTAAGCAAAGGAGGCTGAGTAATGATGAGCCTCCATGCATACGCACACACACACACACACACACACACAGATATCTGCAATAAGTGCGATGGCGTGGCGGAAACAGCGTAACACACATTCTTTGAATGCGCAAAGTATCAGGACGAGAGGTCCGACCTTGAAGAGGACATCGGGCACGCGGTGACACCAGGCACAGTTATGGCCTTCATGCTGGCATCTGCTGAGTCGTGGGAGCGCGTGTGCAGATTTATCGCACGCATCCTACTCCTTCAAAGGATTGACGTACGGGACAGTTCGCGGACAAACACATAAACTGACTTTCCGTCCGTCCGGTGACCATACATTTTCTATTCGAGATGGGATATAGCTCTCAATCTCAGACGTAGCTATACGCTTATATCTTATCCGCTCTCCTCGTGAAGTAATACTTTACGGTGGTGCCACCATGAGGAGGGTTTCACGGACTGTGCACAGGGGTTTTAGCGTGTTGAAGTCTCGCACACGTAAGGCTTTTGATGCTTTCCCCTACTGAAAAAAAACAAAAAAAAAAAAACACAGATATCCGTTCACCTGTGCATGTGTACGATGCAGGTTGCAATTTAAACTTAGCTGTTTAGAGGGCGTCACAAAAAGCATCGAACTGAAAAGGCTCGTGCAAGTCTATTCCTGGCTAGGAACTGTGCATATACATATGTACATATGTTTATGCATGTACATACTTACACGTGCAAAGCGAAATTTCGCCGTGTAAATAAATGATTATCGCTCGAAATCGAGACGACAGAATAGAACAAATGAAACGATACTAATGGTATTTTTTAAGAATATACAGACACACACATATTCGACAGTATATAGTAGATACGTATAGATATGGGTACGCATTGTACATACTGGCTGCCGCCTCCACCGCCCTATTATAGATAAACACCATCACCAACACCAGCCACACCAATACTGCTCGGGAACGGCAATAGAGTTGTCTCGCTTCCACCAATTCGTTGACGCGGTTGCTGGGTGTTTATTGATCCGATCTAAAGGCGTAGAGTGGAGTAGCGCGGCCGCAAGATTGGCCCAGCGCAGAGTGAAGTGGAATACTGTGGAGCGGAGCAGAGTCGACCGGTGAATGGGAGTAGGCTAGAGAAGACTTCGGCGTACTTGCTGGGTGGCTGGCTGGCTGACATGACATATGCTGCACTGCTGTAGCTAAACGGTGGCATATTGTGCGCATGCAGTATGGTTTTCGCATTGGTTTCGGGATGTTTTCGCCTGTTGTACGATTTAGCTGTTCTGTTTTTATAGTAGCAATGGTGACGGTGTTATTTGATGGCGATGGCATAGAATGCGAGGGTAATAGCAATGGCGGCGACAACAACAAAACACATTTATTATGAGTAACATTACTATACTATAAGAACGAATAGATACGTCGACAGAAATTCAATACTTTTCGTATATACTTTGAACATACATACATCTTCTAGACTTTTTTTCATTAACGCCGTAAGACTATGGAACTCTCTTCCGGAGACTTTGAAAGCTGGACTGAATAGAAACAACTATAAAGCGCGAATTTTCGACTATTTCAATAAATTATTGTAATGGGTGTGCCTTTCGATTGCAGATCATCAAAACTTATTTCTCATATCTCTTACTCTTTGCATTATATCTTAACTCCTATATACTGTACTTTTTCTGTAATAGCCTTAAGTATTAAGTTTGTATTTTTCTTTTTAAGCTCGATGCAACTGTTACTTAATATTAGTTGATGCACTTATAAAAGAACCATGTTCTTAGGTAGTGTAACCTTAATCAACCAATAAATAAATAAATAAATATATAGAATCATATACCCGATATTCAATACAAGTATGGATATGTTAACAGATGCAGGAATATAAGAGTATATGCTTGTATATGTATGTATATGTGTATGTACATACACTTATATACACCGAATTATTAAGCTAAATCGATAACAGCTAAAATTCCCCCCCACAGTTGGGTTAAGTTTAAATAGTTGCAGTTGTGATTTATTTCATTTCGGTGTGTAATTAGGAAACTACATTTTTATTTCGAAAGTAAAAACCGAATTCGACTTTCGTTCGCGTGAATGTCATACCGAATCTACATTTATTGCAAAATTAAAAAGCCAGCGCGCGAATTCTCTAACATTTATTCAACATTTTTACAGCCAATTAGTAAAACTTAAACTTACAAACTTTAATTAAAATAAATACATACATTTATTATAAGCATTCATTGTATTGTATGTAACGGTTAAACGCTGATATTTTGTCTACTCTTACAAAATGCAAAATTCTAACCACCATATTTTCATGGTTCACCGAAAATCTTATTGTTCGAGAACGAGTTAAATATTATTTTGGAAAAACATAGAATCACAAAATCAAAGTTTTCGCGTTGCAGATTTTGTAAACAGTTTCTGTTTTCTATATTTTATGTTGACTGGGTCGGCGCTCGAGCCCAAATTCGTCGTCTAACGCACTGACCGGTCATTTACGACCTCGGATTTTAACACCTGGAAATAAGTACATATGTATGTACCTATGTATGTACATCTAGTGATTCACATTCAAAATGGGACACTATGAAAATTCGGTAATGTTTTACAATTTGAAAGAAAATATGAAAATGTTTATCAATGTATTATTCATATTTCGTTAAAACGTCATTTAATTTCTCAATTTATTAAAGTAATTTTTAAAGTAAATTAATTTTAAAACAACTTTTTTTATTTATACAGTAATTTTTAATCAGTTCCTTGCAAAACATTCTCCCCACAAAACCCATCCGAATGAATACTTAGGACTGAATATAACTTTGGTTTTCTCTAAGAAAAGACCTTGAAAACATAAAATTAAGCAAAAACTATGCACGTATACACGAGTATCTTCTTGCCAAATATATTCACCTCAGACCAGAAAGATACTTCTTCCCAGCAAAAAATTTGAAAATTATTGCAACCTCTTACGATCTTTCCTCCACATTTGGTAATTTTTTCACGTTTATTACCATCTGGCGACTTATGTTAAGCAGCCTGATATTTTCCTTGCGAAATAATCTTTTTCTTAAAATCAAACAAAACAAATTAGACAAGAAAAATCCTTGGAATTTTTGTGGAAAATAAAGGAGCTCCGAATTTTTCAATCTAAAAAATTGCCAAACTTCTCTAACTCGTGAAAAAAGAAAAGGTAATAATTTTTAAATTCCTCAATTTTAAAAGTTGTCACATTTCACAAATTGTGAGCACTGCCAGATCTGCTGATTTATTTCTTGGTTAACCATTCCATATTGGCTGGTTGACGGTTGGTTAAAAAGAGATTGTGAAATCGAAAAAGGGTAGTTAACCAAAAATTGTGAAATCGTGTCGTGTCAAAATCCAGTCTCGAAAAATCCCACGATTCACAAAATTCGATCCCGGTATCGAAACAAAAAAGAAATTGCATGCTGTCTGTGACGTTTCAATAAGTTTCAATACAACAATAGCTCTGTTTGTGTACGGATACTTTGTACAAAATTGACTTTAACCGAATTTGACTTACTTTAAAATGGCGGAAACCGTGGCCAAAACTTCCAAATAGTTTATGAAGATTTACAAACGATTTTACTTACTGGTATTGAACCAGAGTTATGATTGTTATCACCAGGTTTGACAGGTACTTTGGCAATTAAATGTATTTTGATGTTATTAATTTAATGTTATTTGCCATGTATATTTTGTTCTTAGGTTTAAAGTAAGAATTGTATATAATACGGAAATAAAATGTATTTGATTGAAAAATACGTCTGATTTAGTTCCTTAAAATAATATATTCAATCCGAAAAAAACTCCGGGGTCCCCGAATTGCGATTTTCAGTTCCGAAAATCCCGGAATTGTAAAATTGGTCCGGGATTGCAAGCCCTGTATGTACGTATTTTCCACTTTTAAAACTCAAATTTTTATTCTTTTCAGAAGCAGAAGATGGAGGGAAGAAAGCGCTTTCATTAAATTAAAATTGATTTTTTAATGAAAATTTGTAACTTGTTTCGTAATGAATTATTTCAAGGAATCAAATGGATTTTTCTTAAAAAAAAAACATATAATAAAAGGTTGTTATTAATACCTTAATTTCATACAATTAATTATTGCATATATTAAACGCAATACGTTACTTTTTTCAGAAGAACTTATATAATTCTTTCTAAGGCCATTACATGCGATTAATTCCAATGACTTACCTGTGTTAATGTATGCCTTATAATATTGCCTTATGAATTCTAGAAGCTGAGCGATGGAGTTGAGTCGATTACTTTAGACACTAGAGGTAATAAACGTTTTGGCTGGGTTAATGAAGATATTGCTTCAACTTCAACCTAATCTTCGGAGTTGCTTCGGGAATCCACGAGGTACATGCCCATGCCTATGAAGCAGGGGCGTAGCCAAGGGGGGTTTTGGGTGTCAGAACCCCCATGACCTATAATTATTTAAAATTTGCAATCACTATGCATGGTATATACGTTCCCACATTAGCAAAAAGGTCTTTTTACCTTTAAACATTTAAAAGAATAATCAAAAATTTTTTGTAATGCCGATATGGTTTTTTTTAAATAGTCCCCTTCAGGCTCAATACAGCTATTTGCATGATCTAAAAGCATGTCTAATGAGTGTTTTAGATCGTCGGCTGGAATGTCTTACAGGATGTCAGTACAAGCCTTTTGGATGGCTTCTACGTCATCATAACGCGTTTGTTTAATCGGTAAATGCTTTTTTTTCTAAGGTGAAAATCGCAAGATGACGCATCAGGTTAAAACGAGGAGTGGGTGATGGTTAAATTCGTCTTTTAGTCAAAAACTCAGTCAAAAGTGTCTATCGTTGAGATGCCGTCTTTCGATAGCCAAATGCTCAGTTAAAATGTGATACTTTTATGTTATTGAAATGCTTAACCTTCGCCTTACCAAAGACTTTTGTATGCGTCGTTTACCAATACCCATAAACTCACTCACTCACAATAAATAAGTAAATCTATACTATAGGGTTTTCCAACAAGAGGTGTTATTTTGGTATTCAAAGAAAAATGCCATTTTTTGAGATAAATGATCGGATGTTTATTTCATAATAAAGAGGAAGGTATGCCGTTAATAATGAAAAACAACATCAGCCAAATGGCCACCACGACCACGCTTACAGGACCATATCCTTTTCATGAAATTTTCCATAACCAAATCGCAAAGTGGCTGCCCTATGTCCTCGATAGCCTCACGAATTCTGTCTTTGAGGTCTTGAATCGACGCTGGGCTGTTGGCGTACACCTTATCTTTCACGTGGCCCCAAAGGACGTGACGTTTTTGAGCCACAATCAGGCAAAAACCACTGAACCGATTTAGATGAAATAAGCACCAAACATTTTTTGATCTGGGGGAATGGTACATAGGCTATATGAGAATGACCACGCCCCTTCTTACGCCCACTATGGTAACAAAATTCATCTATGGTATGTTTTTGTAAGGCAATATCGGTATCAAACGATTCAGCGTGTCATTGCGGCAAACATAAGCTATTATATAATCGGTCACGCCCACTTTCCGTTCCCACTAAACTAACAAAACGAAGCTACGGTACATGTCGGTAAATCAGTATTAATACCAAATGATGCCGTGTTTCATTGATGTCAACATAGGATACATAAGATTGTCCACGCCTACCTGATATGTCTTTTCACCACGCCCACTATAATAACAAATCAGCCATGGTATATTTGTCATAGCAATATGGTTATCAAACGATTCAGCGTGTCATTGCGGCAAACATAGGCTATAATATAATCGGCCACGCCCACTTTCCGCGCCCACTAAACTAACAAAACGAAGCTACGGTACATGTCGGTAAATCAGTATTAATACCAAATGATTCCGTGTTTCATTGATGTTAACATAGGATATATAAGATTGGCCACGCCTACCTGATATGCCTTTTCACCACGCCCGCTATAATAACAAATCAGCCATGGTATATTTGTCATAGCAATATGGGTATCAAACGGTTCAGCGTGTCATTGCGGGAAACATAGGCTATAATAAAATCGGCCACGCCCACTTTCCGCGCCCACTAAACTAACAAAACGAAGTACGGTACATGTCGGTAAATCAGAATTAATACCAAATGATTCCGTGTTTCATTGATGTTAACATAGGATATATAAGATTGACCACGCCTACCTGATATGCGTCTCGCCGCGCCCGCTATAATAACAAATCAGTCATGATATATTTGTCACAGCAATATAGGTGTCAAACGATTAAGCGTGTCATCGCGGCAAACATAGGCTATAATATAATCGGCCACGACCACTTTCCGTGCCCACTACACTAACATAACGAAGCTACGGTACATGTCTGAAAGTTAATGTTGATGTAAAATGATTCTGTGGTTCATAGCGGTAAACATAGGCTATATAAGGTTGACCACGCCCACCTTTTACGCCTTCCTGCAATGCCCATTATGGTGACAGAAATTAACTGTGGTATATTTGTGCAAAACAATATGGATATAAAAAAATTTTGTGAGTCATTGCAGCAAATATCTATATCTATCTATTGTATATAAAAATTAATGTATGTTTGTTTGTTGGTCCCACGAGACTAAACCTCAAAAACTAGACAGCCGATTAGCTGAATGTATGTTGCTGAATGACACCTCCCATACAACTTAAATTTTCAATATGGAATATCTTCGTAATGAGAGATCGGACAGCTTTAAAATTTGGTGCGGGGCCACCGTTTAGATGTGCCGTTTAACTGGTAAAATTTAATGGGCGTTGGACAAGGGACTTTTTAAATGCCGGTGTCACTTAGGAATTATAGCGTTCACATCAATGACACTCGGTACAAAAGTACGATTTAGTTGTGTTTTTCGATAGGAGGAATGGGGTGGGTTTTGGCTTAAATTTTCAATATCCAATATCTTCGGAATGAGAAATCGGATGTGCCGTTTCACTGGTAAAACTGTGTGAGCGTTGGACAAGGGGCGTGGCACTTTTTAAGCAACTCAAATGTTTTTAATAACTTTAGAACTACAAATCACACATCAAAGAGATTTGACACAAACTTACGATTTAGATGTGCCCTTCGACAGGGAGAGTGGGGTGGGTATTGGACGAGGGGCAAGGCACCGCCCATAGAACCCAAATTTTTAATGTGGAATAGCTTCGGAACAATAAGTTGGAAAGCTTTGAAGTTGTGTATACCATCGCCCCATAGATGTGTCATTCTACTGGCAAAATTTTATGGACGTTGCATATTTTTGTGACTGAAATTTTCCGCGTAACTTTGGAAGTGTAAGTCGCATATCAATGAAACCGGGTCACACCCTTCGACTGGAGGAATGGATTGGGCATTACATAAAAGAGGCGTGGCATCGCCCATAGAGTGTAGTATAAAGAAACTTGATTTATTGGGCCCATTGACTTCAAGCTTGCGTGCAAAGCTGCAGGGCCCTACTAGTAATAAATAATTTTTTTCCATACCTCAGTATTTAGTAACGTCCTCTGGTGATAGTCCGTTTTTCGAAAAAAAGGCCTAACTTTAACGATTCATTTTGCGACTAAGGAAAATATTAAAAGATTTCTTTCCAGAGGGTTTATTGAACACATATTGAGGTATCTATTTTTTTTTATTTTTTTTTCTTTTTTATTTTATTGTGAGTTTTAGTCAAAATGGTGGCGGAAGCACCTGGGATCACCCGTGTGGGTATTCGGTATACAAAATAACAAAAACTACAACAAAACATGAATAATATTTTCAAAAAAATAATTCTTTATGTTATTGAAAACGACTTTCGAATTTGTTCAGTAAGTCGAAATCATAACTACATTAGATAAATACTCTGAAAGCGAAGGTTAAATCCAATTTCAAGTAGATTTTGGCTGGTAACACTCATGAAGTCTGCCACGGGATAAACGATCATCACCATAAACTTAGTTCATCAATTTAAATTTTTCGGCTAAAGTCTTACCAACTTTAAAGCAAAACTTAATATTTGCTCTTTGCAAATTAGTATAAAATTTTTGTACCAGTGACAAAAACATACTTTTACTTCGGACGCAATAACTTCGCTTACAGTGAACCAGATTTCATGTAATACTAAATTGGTCAAACATTTTGTTTAAACCCCCCCATGACCAAGTTCTGGCTACGCCCCCTGCTATGAAGACACACTGAAAAATATCTGCACTGTGTATTTGTAATATTTTAGGCCCTGAATCTTGTTATTAATCTTGTTTTTCTCACCTCTTAACTTCTCTCAATTTCCAGTCTCGATACTAATTGACAGCTTCTATCGCTGGACGGTGGATTTTTCTTATCCACCATTCTAATTTAATGTATAGATTTATAATAATTTCTTATATCCATATTTTATTCTTCTCTTGGGTTTATTCTTCTGTTGAGGAAAGTCAAACTTAGCCAGACTTTCCTGCCGGCAGTCTTCCATCGAGACTAAAAGCCCATCTCGAAATGACTTTCGTAAAAAAATACCATGTTTTGCCAGAAAAGTTATGCTTCTTCTTTGAAGAATGGGTTTTTTCTAGTGTCCGACTTAAACTACATTTTTGGGTCGAAACCGAATTTCGGTTTTTTTAATATTCGGCTGAAACCGAAAGCCAAACATTCTAGTTGAAATAAAAATCACCACATCAAGCATTTTTTTCAACAAACGAATTTTACCTTAAGTAAATAAAGAACAAACAAACAAACATAACATAAATAAATAAGTACTTATTAATAAAAACAATTAATTCATTTTTTAAAAACATAACCTAAAAAAATCACCCTTTTGTACCTTACTCGCTAATATTCAAAATTAAATAATTTAATGATGCTAGCGCTAAAATTTTTTTTGTAGAATAATTTATTATTGTACAAACTTTTAATAATAATAATAAATAATTTAATATTAATGCTAAAAAAAGAAGTTTATTTACATTGGTGGCATCTAAATTACTCCTCCTTTCACTATATATCTGCTCGGCTGCACTAACTACCTAGTTAGTTATAAAAATTTAAAAAATATTCTAGAAAGTTTCGGTTTCGGCCGTTCGGGCATTTTTTGGCCGAAACTGAAACCGAATATTCGGTCGGACACTAGTTTTTTCGTTGTTATTTGTTTATTGACTTCTGTTCTATAATATTTCGTAAACAGTGTATAAATTTACTAAATTTTTAACTGAAAAGCGAAATGCTCATTTTTTCAAATGTGAACATTTTCACAACGTTTCGTTTTGCTGTTTTGAGCAGTGAAATATTTAAATATCGGAACATATCCATCAAACATTGGCAGTTTTCCACAAAACACCTCAAAACGGGCTTATGCCATGCAACTAACAGCACATTTATGTATATCTGGACCGCAGTCGCCTGGCAGCCCATTAGCAGCTTAAAGGCCCACTTAAATAGTTGTGGTGCTACCTGCCTCTGTATTACCTGGCTGGCTCGAACTGACTCGGAAGCAAAAACCAATACCACGAACGACGCCAAGAATCAAACTGAAGCCCGGGCTGTCTGTACAGTGTTATTGGAAATTGTTTGCATTCTGTTTTGGATTTAAGGGATAATACGCCACAAAGCCAATACGATTGACTGAGCAAGCCGTGTGAAATCGGACAATGGCAACCAATAATCTGTTGTATTGGCTGCCGTCGTGCGAACGTTTAGCGCGAAGGTCCAATGGGTATGTCAGCACGCTTTTATGTCGCCTCTAAATATTGACTGTGCTTCAGTAATGGATGTGTGGAAACAATAAAATGAAAACATAATAAACCTAAATTATGTTACTTACACCTTTGTGGTTATTTCCCTTGGCAATGTGACCCCCTACTGGCAATGCGGTTCTGGTCCCTTTACAAAAAACGATTGTGGTACCAGCAACACTAAGGATGCTAATGACTCCGAACGGTGCAAAGCATACCGGAATCTGGTGGTGGCTCGAGTTTTTACATTTCTCCATTTAAATAATGAAATTGTTTCGGTTTTTAAATTTAGAAATTAATGCATAATTATATATCAATCGAAAGAACATATGTAAGTACGAGCTGGCAGAGTGGGCAACCTTTTTGCGTTTAAAAAGAGATAAAAGCACAGGAACACTTCAACACATTCAAAATATTGAAAAATTACTTCCAATATTGATGTCGGACAATTTGGTGTTGGGCTTTTTTGCAACGTACGTTAAGAGATTACATTATATTCAAAAGGAATTACGATTGGGCGGAAACAATATTATTCAACCTGATTTCTGACTCGCCTTAGGCGATTTCGAAACTGTACACGCGTTATTCTCGAAACCACATTGACACACATTGAACTGCGGAAATTTTTATCCGATTAGTTGTAAATTTGATCTGCGGCTTCTACAAAAATCGTCTAGATGTTTATGAAAATGATTAACATTTAATTTTTGTTTAAACAAGTGTCAAGGTCAACTTTTTGTAGATTATATTTCTTTTAATCAAAATGTTTCATAATCTTGTGTACTACTTGAGTAGACTTCATATAAATGAATAAACAATTTTTTTGTTCTAGATACTGTTTGACATTACTGTTACTGTTACTGTTGAAAACACTGCTTTGTAGAATATGTATCAAAATATATGTTTACTAGCTGACCCAGCGAACTTCGTCTCGCACAACATACAAACACACAAAAACAAAGAATATCTTTTGAAAAAGGTGACACAGCTGATAATTCGTCAAGTCGATGTTGAAGTAGCCGACGCAGCTGATAATTCGTCAAGTCGGCGTTAAAATAGAATGCCATCTATTGAATTAATGTATAACGCCACCTGTTGCGGCTTAAACCTGCACTGACGAATCTGGATGAATCCAACAAAAAAAAAACGCATGTAAATCGGACGGTCCGTTTGAGTGTGATGCCGTAACTCACATACAGCCACTTTATATATGTATGTATATCGATTTAAGTTCAATGGGCGGAGCCACGCCCCCTTGTTCAATACCCGCACCATTCCCTCTGTCGAGAGGGAAAATGGTAGGTTCGTACTTAGTAACATTGCTGTGCGACTTATAGTTCACGCCCCTTGTCCAACGCCCATCAAATCTTACCAGTAGAATGACTCATCTTTGGGACGACGGGGTACTAAATTTCAGTGTCGTACGACTTACAATTTCGAACATATTCTATTTAAAGATTTGGCTTCTATGGGCGGTGCCACGCCCCTTTGTACAATACCCGCACCATTACCTCTGTAGAAAGATATGAGTAAATGGTAGGTTCGTACTAAGTTACATTGCTGTGCGACTTATAGTTCAGCGGAATATTTGGCTCACAAAAAATGTGCCACGCCCCTTGTCCAACGCCCATCAAATCTTACCAGTAGAATGACACATCTATGGAACGACGCTATATTAAATTTCAATGCTATGCGGCTTATAACTTCAAACTTATTCAATATTAAATATTTGGGTTGTATGGGAGGTGCCACGCCCCTCCGTCCTGAGCCGATCACATTGTTACTATCGACGGACACGACTAAATAATAAGTGCGTACTGAATATCATTGATGTGTGACTTGTAGTTGTAAAGTTATTAAAAAATTGTGTTCGCTTCAAGAAGTGCCACGCCCCTTGTCCAACGCTCATAATATTTTACCAGTGCAGCGACACATTTATAAGACGACACTATACCAAATTTCAATGCTGTGCGATTTATAACTTTGAAACTATTCCCTATTAAGGGTTTGGATTGTATGTGGGATGCCACGCCTCTTCGTCCTAGCGGTATGAAATATACTTTATATCCTATTCTCATAACTACCAAATATACATACAAAATTTTATAAAAATCGGTCAAGCCGTTTCGGAGGAGTATGGTAACTAACATTGTGACACGAGAATTTTATATATAAGATTTCATAGCAATTAAAAAACTATTCGAGCACCACCTATGGTTCCACTTATAACTTCAAGCAATTTGATACATTGGCAACACCAATTTTTTAGAGTAATACACGAAAATAGTTTAAATGGTTACAATTTATTAAAACTTACTTACTTACTTAACTGGCCATAACAACCCGTTATCGGGTTACGGCCTGCCGCAAAACTTCTCTCTAGGCGCAGCTCATACAGCTCGTTATTGGTTCGTATGCGATAGTCGTCACCAACACGAACAGGGCCGAAGATTTTGCGAATTACCTTCCTCTCGAACACTCCAAGGGCCGCTATGTCGTTTCGTGTCATTGTCCATGCTTCAGCGCCATAGAGGAGCACGGGCAAGATGAGCGTCCTATAGAGTGCAAGTTTTGTCGGTCGAGAGAGGTCTCTACTTCTCCATTGCCTACCGAGACCGTAGTAGCACCTGTTGGCAAGAGTAATCCTTCGCTTTATCTCCAGACTGACATCATTGCTGCTGTTGATGGCGGTGCCAAGGTAGACGAATTCCTTGACAACTTCAAAGGTATACCTGTCGGCCTCGACGTGAGACCCTAGCCGCTGCGAGTTCCTGCGTGTAGACAGCATATACTTCGTCTTGCCCTCATTAACCACCAGACCCATTTTGGCAGATTCTCTTTCGATAGCCGCAAATGCAGCGGTGACATCTCGCTTGTTACGCCCGATGACATCAATGTCATCAGCGTAGGCATGGAGATGGACACTTTTGTTGAAGATTGTGGAGATTAGAAGATTTATTAAAACACTAACCAAAAAAAAATATTTGTAATGTTTTAATATGTTTCCAAGAATTAATACCTGTGTATCTTAATTATTGATTATTATGAAATATTAAAACTGTAATATTGTACCCCTTGCAACTTTGACTCCAATTATAGAGTTCAAACACGTATTGATGTCTGCATTTAATATAAAACTAAGCCTTGTTAAATACAGTTTTTTACTTCGCCATGATTTTGAATTGCATATGAAATTTCTAAATTTTGCTTAAATTTTTTGGCAAAAGTTTATTTAAAATTTTACGTAGGTATAATAAAGAAGCTGAGGAAATAAATTGCTAAGTTTATGTAATTAACCTTCACACTGTCACCATTAACATTTTGTTAATATTTCAATTTTGATTTTGCTATAACTTTTTAGTTTTAATTCCGATTTTCATGCGGCTCAGTGGCCATTTTATCAAGCTTTTTCTAAATATGTAATCAGAAAACTAAAAATTTTATTTTTTCCATCTTTTTTTACAAATGAAAATTTTTACTCCTATTTTGGTTACATATTAACATATTCAAAAGTCAATGTTAAAATTTGGATGTGTGATGTGGAATTACCTAAAAATTTTAAATACAAAATTTTGTGAGAATATCTTTGAAAATGCACTTTGTATGACATTTCTTTAAAAAAAGCAACAAATTCGCCCACATTGTGGGGGCTGAAACCCCATTCATCCCTTTTCCCCCTTCCACATTTGAACCTAACATCTCTTAAGCACAGTCCATTTTACGTTTTTGCTTACCAACTTAGCTCAAAAAATTAAAAATGTCTTTGTAAAACGGATGAAAAGAAAAATATTAACATATGTTAATAGTGACAGTGTGAAGGTTAAATAAAAGAGTATGTATAGATAGATATATGTTTTTATTGAAATTTGCTGTGGTGATTTTAATTACATTATTTTTTATTCATTAGCTGAAATAAAAGTTATTTGATTTCTCAGCAGAATAACGGAAGTAATTAATTTTGGATGCCGTTCAACCCGCTGTGCATCGTTTGGAATCGGCATAATATTATAAGTACTCAAATTCCATTCATGTAAAAAGGCATGCACAACACAGTCGACGGACGTGGGAACTTCGACTTTACCGTTTCATGTCAATAACATAGAATATGCAGATCTGAATATACTTACAAAAGCCAATGAAAAAGTGATTTACTAAAGAAATAAACTTACTTTCTGTTGTAACTACATACATACTGTAACAACTACAGTATACATATCTAATTAACCAAAACTAATCCTACTGAGCGTTATTTTTCTCCGCGAGCAGTAATTTTTGACATCTAAGCAAGTTCTTATTTTGTGTCAGAATTTAATTCGGCGATACTTTCGCGGAATTTTATACTTTTCTGAAACAATATACTTCTAATGTAGCTATTTGAATTTGGCAGCTATTCTGATTTTCTGCTCCAGCTTGCAGCATGCCAACAGATTTGAGGAAAGTCGTCAACAAGCTAATAGACCGCAGAGAAGCGAGGGCAAATGAGTTTCCCCCTTCGGCCTGAATATTGCCCTCATATGGGAAATCGCGTCTGGAAACACGAGCGTAGAACAAGGCGAATAACATAATTTGTAATACTTGATGTTGCAATAAGCGCACACCCGTCCGTCCGACCCGTCTACGCCTGCTGTGTACATCTCGCACTGCGCAAATCACAAATGGTGATTCGGGCGTGCAGGCTGTGTTCGAACTGGCGCGTATTTGTTTGCTCCGGTTCTGGGCACATTACCCATGTGAAGGTTCATTCAAGTATTTAAGTGAATTTGAATTTGAATTCAATTGAAATTTGGTAAGTTTACGAAATACGACCGAGTCAGGGCGAGCAAAAATTTCCGCTTGTCTTGCTTGGCCTCCATCGCAAACGAACCCAATTATCTTTCAATAAAGAGCACAAAGAGCACATCCTCAAGTTACATAAATTGTTTGTCTTTTTTTGTGTCTAACGGATTTATATTTGCCAAATCCAAAAAGCCAAAGCAACATCAACACCAAAGTGGGAAAGTGCTCCGTGGAGTCGTGGGCATTCTGCCGCGTGTGTGCTTGCGATCGAGCGCGCGAACGAGGGGGATGAACGCAAAGTTTGGCCCGAACGAGCCCAGACCTGAGAGCCGCAACGAAACACAAATCTCGCCTGCGGGCAAGCATTTTTATTAATTCATAATCAAATCCAGCCATTCTCTATTCAGAGCTGTCTGCTCGGTCGGATGCTGTCGCAGCCATTGTACACACATCCACTCCTCGCGGCTGCTTTTGCAGTAGCAGGGCGATGATTTTGATTTGACTTCAACGTCCGCCTTTCCGGTAATTTAATACTATTTTTCAATTTCGAGTTTCGCATACGAGCACAATAGACTTCCCGGTTTTAATACTTGTAGCAAAGTAGACAAACTGCGGACAGGTCGAGGCTGAGTGCTGGAAACAGTTTATTTATGGTGCTGCAGCTATTAACATTATATAGTGCGGTGAAAACGTTTACGTTATTGTTTTAATTCAACGCACAATTTTCAAATATATAAAATTCTAGTTAGCTCCATGAATGTGAATGTCTATACATAGTTATCAACATATGTATGGCCTGTCTTCATAAATAAATTAATACTGTATATATGTAAATCGGACGTTGACCCCAAGCGCGCTAAAGCTAAGTTCCACTCCGATACCGAAAGGCGAATAGGGAGCTTCTCATAGTCTTTTTACTTTTAACTTTTCAAGTTTCCAATTGACTGCTTTGAGGGGCAGCTGCCGAATGAAAGCTGTTTTTCTATATTTTAAAGTTGGCGACGCGTCGTCGACGCGTCGCGACGTCGGGGTCGAGCGATCGAGCGGTGATCAAATTAGCAGGTTTGTAGGTACATGCAATTGCCTGGCCGATGGGTTCTCACAGGACATTCGTTTATGAGTTGTAGGTTAAAATGTGAGTGCTTTTGGCGAGCCTTAGTAGAAGCTTGAGTCCTAGTACCTCTTGAGACCTCTCCAGCCCGGCGAACTCAGAAGTCCCAGGGTGCCCAAACGTGTCTCGAGGTAGCAGAGCAAGAACAAAGAGTTCCTGGAGTACCCTGCCCCTCGCACATCCTACACTTGCTATTGCCGTTAAAACAATTGAGATGATTCTTCAGTCCGATGACGAAAGTCATAACAATGGAATTTCTACACTTGCAGTCCTAACCTCAGACTTTCTGCTCTTACTATTCTCTAGGGATACACTTACCAAAAGAGCAAAGATGTAATTCTTAAAGTATTCTACAAAGGTATAGAAGACGACATAAAAAAGCAATATTCAGGTGGTGCAACCTGAATACACATGGAGTATTCAAAATGCACTAGTTTCATCTAATGACCTCGAGTGCACTCTGAGCTAACCTAACCAAACCTAACCTTATCTATACTGACGCTTCATCGCAAGGAATGCAGAACCATCATAGATGTACTCAGGGAGCACAGGCTATCGCGCATGGTTCTAGTATGGGCATCATTGACGACGAAAAATTCAAATGTAGGAAAAACGGATGTTTAATCGGAATAATATTTCGGCAATGTTTTGCCGAATAAGATGGAGCGATTAAATATTTGAAGTATCCCATGTTTAGGTTTGGTGTAATGTAGCATTCTCATTGTCATTGAATATGCTATATAATTTAAATTTAAACTGGATACGTGAACGAACATATATATGGATCGATGGACTAGATAGCTAGTCGAACAGTAAAATAGTCGGACGGGGAAAAATGTTGGTCGCCGCGTTAAATTAGTTCTACTGAAATAGGTAAACATGGTACGAGGTGAAAGACGAAAATGAAAATTTCAGTTGATGGAGAAACTCGCACACGAAACACGACAGCACAACAACAACGACGAAAGAATTTGTGCACCGCATCGTTGTTCGCGCTGTGTAAATTTAATTCGAAATGCCAGTAAAGAGTGCAGCTGGATAAACAAGAAAAACACCCAGATTACGATGAGTGAAAATCCCCTGGCAAAAACCAAAAACACCGAAACGAACAGCACATACATTAAAAGGCTGTACTTTTGTCAGCGAGGCGAGGAGGCCCACGGTCGCGTCGGTTGTGTTGGGATGGCGTCGGGTCGGGTCGATCATTCTAGGATTGAATCGAAACAAATTGCTCTTTAGGAGTGTCTGCATGTACGAGAGAATGTCACAGCCGGCTAGCCGCAAATATACTTGCCGTTTGCCACTGAGCTCCTTTAAATCGGAAAATCCATTGTTCAATGCCAAAGCCGCAGCGGTGTGGCAGCCCACAGCAAAACGAGAGTTCGTGAATATGAGATGTAAGTTCATAAATGCAGGACGTTCGGCGTTTAATGTATTCCTAATCGGCTTTGAAATCTCTAAAATTCATCATAACCACACCACAGCACAACACAACACAACAATGCTGGGCGATGGAAGTGTGTGTTCGGTTAATCTGTTTCTGTAATTGTTTTGTTTACTTTTAAAGAAGGATTTTTGTTGTTCGTGGTTTTGTACGCTTATCCGCATCGTAACCGCTATCACATTGTAACTTACCGCTGTACACTGGCGTGCACATCCGCAAATGCATAATCAATTTGACAATCTCCGTCCTTAGCTGGCAGCGTCCTTTCTCCCGCGCCCTGCCTGCCCTGTCTACCTTCATTTGCCTCGGTGCTAGCTGCTCTGTCGCCAGTGCGAACGCTGCCTGAATGGCTTTTAAAAGGTTTTATGACGCTTTGACGCCTCCAGAAATGCGCTCGTATACATACACTACATACATACATACGCACATATGTATATCGACCAGACATTTTTGGCCATTTCAGTGTGCCATGTCGCCATCGCACCAGCCTCCAGTTTCAATTTTCATTACCCAAACGACTCATTACCATTGTGTGTATTCTCCATTTATTAATTTCAATTTCATTCCATGGAAGCGTTTTCCTTGTTCCTCGGCGCGGTAAATCCCATTACACTTAGAAATTGTTGAAATTCCATTGGAGACAACAAATTCGCTAATAAGACAATAAGTACAAGTGTCAAATTATTTGCAACCATAAGACGCGCCCACACTTGGTTTCGAATTCAAGTGGGACTACAAAAGTGTGTTTCGACGTTGCAAACGACGTTTGCGTGTGATTTTACCTTCTTATGAACCCTACATACATATCTACAAATCTATTTGAAATTTTGGGCTGATTTATATGCTTGGTTCGAGGGTACATTGAATGCACCTGAAAGGTCGTTCATTATTGTGGGTGCCCGAACGGGTGTGAGTTTCGGGTATTGTGATATGGGCGGTAAAAATCGGGACCACATTCCTTGAGACATTACGGAATGCGCATCATTATTTCCAACACCTTTTGTGTCTAACTCTTTTTAATTGAGATTGAAGTTGCGCGCTAATGAGGCTTTTTAAGGAATAATGCCTTTAATTATGATGAGTGTTTGTTGAAATACTCTGCTAAACGCTGACTTAACTGGCCATAACAACCGAGACCGCGCTACGGCCCACAGTGTCGCGATCCCATATAAGCCGTGGCCAAAAATACTTAGCGTTGTTCTATCTCGATGAAACTTTGTGAGATTGTTTTCATAGACGAAAATAAGAAATTTATAAAAAATCATTAAAATTGGACCACTGCCACGCCCACCTCCCATACGAAAGGATCTGTAATATTGAAATAACTTGCTTAATATTAGTGATAGAATTATGAGATTTGGTATTTGAGATTTTAAGCTTTTTTAATGACTTAAAAGCTCACACTTAAAATAGGCTCTCTGCCACGCCCACTTTAAAAAATATTCGTATTTCACTAAAACTAAACCTGTATTGTTAGAAGGCTGTTTACGATATTCGTTTTACGATGTGTTTTTAATTGGTAAGCGTTCTAAAACCTTAAAAGTGGGCGTGGCAATTGGAGCATATTTACTAAGTGCCCAAAACTTTTCCTTTATGAATTCATTTTTTCAGCTTGTGATATCATATTTTGGTATAAATGTTTAGATTTTTAAAGTGGGCGTGGCATTCTGCCTACTTTTGATGATACCAACAATGTACCAACCTTGTCCTTTAGATAGCTCATCATTGCAGCAGCTGCTTTGCCCCTACTTTAATTGTGCGTCGGAAGTCATACTTCGAAAAAATCACAATTTTTGACTGTAGGTGCCACTACAAAAAGTAAATGTTTAGGTGTTCATGATTAACATCAACGCCCGTCTTATATTTAAGTAAATTTATAAGAAAATCAAGTTTTATTGACCGCTTTCTGGATTCAGCTTTACGCCACATTTCGAAGAAATCACGTATTTTTAGTGGAGGTGTCACTATAAAAATGCGAATAACAACCAAATAAGCACTTATAAGCAAAAAATTACTCCGGATTATGTTAAGACATACTTTTTGAGTAATTTAGGGTTGGAACTAAAAAAGTGTTTTTTGACGTTTTTTAAACTTTTTTCCACCAAACTTTTGGAAGAAGCAAACCGAAAAACGTAATTTTTCAATGTAACGGGATTTCACTGTTATTTCAAAGCACAAACCAATAAATAGTGCTGCCATACAGGAAAAATTCCAAAGTTTTATTTAATATATAACATGACTATATTAGTACATAAATTATATTTTTATTTGATTTTTCATTCAGCATAAAGAATTACCCACAAACTTGGAACGAATGCGTATTTTTTAACATCAACTTTGAAGCTATATAAAAATGGAACGGAGTAGGATATTGAAGATCGGAAAACGGATTTTTCTTAGTTGAGATATTATCTGTCGACTGTCATATTCATTTTAGTCATTTTGTAACATTGATTTTGACCATTTTTGGCCACACTCGCGACACTGTGCGGCCTGCCGCAAAAGTTGTCTTCAGGCGCCTCTGCTTTGCGCACGCCTTCTCCAGTTGGTCACACCACGATATGATAGGGCGTTCTCTTCGCCGTCGACCTCCAACTTCAGCGTCGAACACCTTTTCGCCGGAGCTACATCGCGAACGGGAGGCATTCCCAAGCTAGCGTAGCCGCTGGATGTTGATTCGCTCAGCTCGTTGTTCGTTTTGCGTAGAACCTTGCTCTCGAACATCCCAAGGGCCGCTATGTAGTTTCCTGCTAATGTCCATAAAGGAGCTCGCCATAAGGAGCACGGGCAGAATGAGTGTCCTATAGTCGGTCCAGAGAGGTATCTAGGTCAATTGTCTACCGAGACCGTAGTAACACCTATGGGCAAGAGTAATCCTTCGCTCTATCTCCAGGCTGACGTTATGGCTGCTATTTATGGCGGTGCCAAGGTAGACAAATTCCTTGAAAATTAGTTGTTTGTTTTACGATTCATTCAATGTAAATCGATTGGAAACTTCTCTATTAGCACAAATATATTAGAAAAATGACTAAAAGTGATTTTCATAGATTGTTTTTTTTGGCCGAAAATCGAAAGTTTTTAAATTGTTCAATTTTTTAGTTTTAATTCTAAGTACCTCTTTATTTAGATTAAAATAATACTGTATGGAATTAAAAAAAATGTTGTCAAAACTACATTGAAACGGAAAATATTTCAAAAACTATACATAATTTCAATAATTTGAAATGGATCTTTCGTTTAAAGTGGACACTTTTCCGATTTTTAAAATTTTGTAGTTTCTGATTGCCCCGGTTCTGCTGTTTCAGCGATTTCGTCTGGTAAACTAAAAAAAATATCCCCTAAAAGAGCATATAGCCTTTCGCCGCTGAACTATCCTTCAAACTTTGCCATCACTTGATGAAAACGCTCGCCATGTTTATTGGCATGAAATGCAAAAAAGGACCTTTTGAAGACATTCGAACATTTAAATGGTGAAAGCAGTGAGCATGTCTTCAATTAGTATGCGCCAATTTTCAGATCGATGAATTCCTAGAACATTGTCAATAACCGCTTTTAGACAATTCCATTTTTCCCAATTTTTTCCAATTTTTTCAAAAAATGAATACTTCGATTATCGAACTTTGGGGAAATGCGACGCATTTCCCTTCCCGATCCAATGGCTTAAAGAAATTTTTGACAACTCCCAGTTTAATGTGAAATGATGGTAGCAAAACTTTTTCGATTGGCACAGGTGAAGTCTGGACAAAATTGTCCAATAAAAATGTGTATTCATTTTCACTTTTTAAGCCAAAAGAGGAAATAGAAAGAAAAATAAAAAACGCTCGCAAATTCGAACCGCCAACTTGTGAAGTTCGGTACTAATGATAATCTAATGACGCCATCTGTTGCTAAATGGGTCAAATTGAATTGAAAATTGTTTATTATACATTTTCTTGAATAATATTTCATACATTCCCACCTGTTTATATGAATTTAAAAATTGAAAACATGAAAAACTTTCGATTTTTGGCCAAAAATCTATAGCAACTCCAAACGGTGTTTATTCTAGATGTTTCTTCGGTCCATTTAATGGCAAATTCATTACCTACAAATTCATTAGAACCTTTGACCATAGTAAATTTGTTTGAATTATCAGTTAGGTTAACCCTTTGCACTCCGCTGTCCCCTCTCAGGGGACATCGTAATTCTAGCATATCACTCGGATGTCCCCTCTCAGGGGACATTCAAGTTTATTAATGATTACGGGGAATTGAGTTATTTCAGGGCAACTTTTTGAGACAAGCATGTTTTCCTAAGTTTTCTCTTGAAATGGCACAAGAAATCAAATCAAGATATCGTAAACTTACTAAGATATATACAAGAAATGTTGGGGAGTGTTTTAAAAAGTATCATACTGTACAAAATTATAAACAATAAAGTATTGATTTTTTTGCAAGTATACATTCTTCGATCTCAACCAATTGATATAAGACCTTAACCTTTACTCTGTGCATGGGGTATATGTACAGTTCCCCATAGCCACAGAAAATATGAATTTGTGAAGGCATTTCTTTCTGAACGATATATTAATACTTATATTATTGGATAGCTATTGATTAAAGGATTCTAATTTTCTTTTATTTTTTTAAGTGTTACTGGGCCAGTATACCCACATATTGCACATAAAGTGTTGGTTTTGCTTTGGGGAATAAATGACCCCGCTATTTATACCAATACATTTTGTAAGCAAAACATATCCAAGTTTTGAACCACTCAAGCTTTCAACCACGAGCATACTCACCGGTGGAATAACAAATTCAAAGACAATGTGCAAATAAATAACATAAATAACGAATAATATAAAAGAAAGTGGATGTATGTGTGTAAGCGCATCACACTCACACACGGACCGGCCGATTCCATGGCGTTTTTTTGTTGGATTCGTCTTAACCCATTGCTGCCTAATGGGTAAAAATTTACCCATGAAAATTTACTTTTTAAAAAAATCACAGAAAAGTTCGTGGTAGAGATATCTCAAAATCATTGATAGGGATGGTTGGGGTAAAGATGGAACTACCTTAGTCTAGTAGAGGTCACCCTAAAATTCCACCATCTAGCTAGAGTTACCAGACTCCAAAAATTGTGAATTTTCCGGAGGTGGAAAATGTGGCGAAACGTAGTGGCCTTAGAACTTCACAAAAATCTGCCTCCTAACTTACCTGTAAACAATACAACTTTTGTTCACGTGTTTAGCTGATCACTTCAAAAAGTATGGAACAAAGCTACCATTGCTGCCTAATGGGTAAAAATTACCCAATGAATATCTCAGATACGTGCAGAGATAGAAAGCTGAAATTTTTTTGTTTTTGATCATTTTGGGTCAATTCCAGGTCGTGTATGAAATTTTATCAAAATCGTATGGGCGGAACTGGTACCCGGCTTTAATGGGTTAATCAGTTCAGGTTTCAGTCGGCAAAATCTATTGGAAAAGTTGGAAAATTCCTGCCATGTTTGACCGCGAATCACTTAAGAACGGCTGGAGCGATTTGGTTGGTTTTTTTGTTGTTGTATTTGTAGTTGTCAGAACAAGGTTTGTATGACAGAAAATTTTAGGAAAACGGGGTGTGGCACTTTTTCACCAGCCCAAATTGCTAGGAAAATTCCACATTTTCTAAAAATCATGATTTCCAATTTAGTTAGTAGTCCTCGAGACATCTTTTGAAAACGGGCCGAACTAATTTTTTTTAGTCTCACGATATTTTCATTAGCCTACGCTCACTGCTCGCCGCACATTTGACTGACTTCAACTTTCGTTGTCTTTCTTTACGGTATTGTTACTAAAATCTGTCCAACTTTCCTTGAGCACTGTACAATATTGGAATCTCCAAATTAAGCCCATATATGGTTTTGCCTAAATCAGCAAAGTCAAAATGAATGTTCGCAAAAAGTTATTAAATTCGCTTTAACCATCTCTATTCTTTAAATATACTACTTTTCAAGGCCAATTTTACTCAATCGCACAGAATGAATAACAGTTATGCCGGCGGTACTAGGCCCCCTTGTCCAATTTCCACCCCATTCTAACAGTCATTAAACAGTCTAACAGTCATTGTGTGTTTAAATGGTAAGTTTCATTGATGTGCGAGTTACAGATTAATTTTGGATCTGTGGAAAATTTTGGTCGTGAAACTAGTGCCACGCACCTGGTTCAACGTTCGTCAAAATCTATTTTTTTATTGTTTTAAACTATCCCTGATTCAAGGCGATCAAAACCAAAAAAAATTATTCAAATTGGTCGAGCCGTTTTCGAGTTTTAGCGATGCTTGTGCATGGCAATTGAATTCTATATATATGTACATACATACACACATAGATTAAAATTAAATCCATTATGATGGACAGCTATTTATATTTAAAAATTATTTCTTGCAAGTGGCCAACTCGGCTTTTCCTGATGTAGGTATTGTATTGTGTTGCTCCAACTGACTGATTTTCAAAATAACTTTGAATTTGATTTGTTGAGGCCAGGGGCGGATTCAGAAAAATATTTTGAGGGGGTTTCAAGAAGTAATTCTTTAATATTCATAAAATGCCAAAAATGCCTTTTAATTTGCATGTAGTTTTAAATTCGACCCTAGTAGTTCGGGGGGTTTCAAGCCCAAACCCCTCCACCCCCTGAATCCGCCACTGGTTGAGGCACGTGTCCTTCCAAAATGTAATGCTAAACTACAAGTATAATGAATAAAATGGCTAACTAGTAATGACAGCTGTCAGCTGCTTTGACCATTATTATTTACGCGACTATTAAGTTGTTCTACTCTATATGTGTCCTGTCACGAGTTACACCAATTGTCGATCGTGTGGCCTACGTAGTACGTACTTTAGAATTTCTATTGAATGATGTGCTTGCGAGTTCGTTTACGGGCAATTGCCCGATTAAAATATAAATAACTATGTACGTGAGTATACACAATACCAGTACAATACAACACGAGTAGCTTAATAAATTGTTTTCATTGCAGTTAACGGTTCCAACACAATGTTTGAAGATGCTCACGTGCCCGTAAATGAACAGCGCCGCTTGTGAGCGAGCCTGAAGCATTTGCATGCTCGCATTTCAATTCGTCAATTGGATGTGCTTAAAAGTGTTGCTTGCGCATATTCGACATTTATTGTCGTCAACAAGCCAGCACAATAGAGTCGCCATTTGCGGGCATGTGGCTGCCGCGTTCGGAGTGGATTAACGAAAAATGCTGGCATTTGTTGGCGCACTCGAGTATTTGCATAAGACAGAGGCCCGGCTGAGGTCGACATGTGCTCCGTGTACACAAGACCTGCTTATGCGGTGGTGGTTGGATGGGTGGCAGATTGTTTGGGCCTTAACGCCAAGCCAAGTCAAATCAAAGGGTTACAGGCCGGTGTCTCTTGTTTGTTGTTCGTTTGCTTGTGCGTGTGACGCCCGTTCAGCGGACATTTACTCGTAGCATGGAGGGCTACATTCAACGATTCGCTGAGGGGAGGTGTCAATGTAAATAGACCTTAGTTTGCTCTTTCGATGCCAAAAGGTAAATACAAATAAACACATTGGTTGGGGGGTTTTTTCGGTCGTAAAATGTGCAGATTAAGGTTAGGAGAAATTAAACAATACTGGAAATTGGGATCAGCAAATCTTATTAAATTCGAAGCTCCCATATGTCCGGTGCAAAGTAAGACTAAATTTATAAAAATGGCTCTTGAGCGAACTGCACACCGCACAGTGAGACAGCCCTATAGTAACTGCGGCAAAAAATGGTTTTGGGCGTGTCGTCCAATTTGGATGAAATTTTCACAGTATATTAACAGATATATGAGTAACAATTCCCTGAAATTTCAGCCTCATAACTTCATTACTTTTTGGTCTAGAGCAAGTCAAAGTTGAGGTATGCCAACGCGCTTGAAATATGTTAGTTCAATATGTAATATTCAAAAGCTTATTAATAAAAAAATACATAATAATTATAACTTTAAAGTATTTTTTTAATTAATTTAGTTGTTGTAGAATGAGTATATGAAAAAATAAATTTAAAAAAAAAAACACAAAAAAAAATTCTTAACAACAGAATTGTGGTGTAAAAATTGAACATTTTGCATTTTCAATGGACTAGGAAATATAGAGCAGCCCCTCGCCCTAGGTGCAGACTTATATCAAATGAAAGATTGAAGTCTCAGCTTTCATTTAAAGTAAAGAACATATAGCAAAAGTTTGCAAAAGTACTTTAAACATACAAAAAAATTATTGATAGAATGAAAAAAAAAATTGTTCTTTTTTATTGCATTTCAATGGGAGGTGGGCGTAATAGTGGGCGTGTTATTGTAATTTTTGCATGAAACATTTTAAATGATATAAATTACAGTAATATCAAATTTGAAGGTTGTACCTAAAATATTTTAGAAAATATGGCACTTTTTATGTTGAGGTTGTATGGGTGGTGGGGGTAAAAGTGGGCCAAAGTGCAAAATTTTTTTCCGATAATGTTTGTAACAATATAACATTCAAGTATACCAAAATTAATTATGAAAGTTATACCTAAAGTATTACGGACAATACGGCATTTTACAAATTTCGATTGTATGGGAGGTGGGCGTAAAAGTGGGCGAATTTTCTTAATTTTTTTTTTTAAAAACTGGAATTGTCTCAAAAATAACCTGTGCAAAATTTCAGAGCTCTACAATGACTCCTTGTATTTAATGCCGGCGTTGTCTCACTGTGCACCGCATCCTTTCAGATGCAACCTTGTAATTACTGTAAACCGCGCCAATCAGCCAACGCTCACATTTATGGTACATAAATATGTTACATACATACATACGAGTAGATGACTTCTTACAAAGCTTCGTTGAGTAAGCAATGTTAACATCACGCTGCCAGCGTCGCCTTTCAATCCTTGTGCAATTCACGTACGTACATACTTATATATGTACATATATTTTTATTCAAATCGCGTTTGTCTATTTACACTACATTTGCTCATTTAATGACGGTCTGTCGTTTTACGCTTTGTGTTGCACACCACATAGGCCTGTAGAAGTGATAAGCGACGACTGGTTCGACGAAGCTGTCGCCACTGTTTGTTTGACGGATGCGGTGCTGACAGTGGTACGATTTTCATTGCAAGTCACCGAGACAACAGAGTGTGCTTCTGTGGTTAACGAATGAAAATGTGACACTTCAACGATTAAAATAATTTTGCAGTCATCTAGCAATTTCATTGGTACTAACACATTTATTTGCAAAACTTGAGCGACACTATACACACATATTTAATATTTTGAATTTTTATATAATTTTTCATTTTGTTTTTCGATTACTGAAGGTGTCAAAACTGTAAATGGCCAACATTTTTTTAAGACAACAGTTTTAAAAGTATAGGGTGTTTTTTTTAGAGGTATAGAACTTCGAATTGAAATAAAACACAAGAAAATCGTTTTAATGTCCATCAATTTGGCTTTATTGGAAGGATAATTTTATGCCATTAATGTTTAAATATGATTTCGGGCATGTGGCCGCCGCGGCTGGCTCGAATAAAGCCAATTCTACAGGTCCAATTTTCAACCACTTTTTCGAGCATTTGGGGCCGTATGTCGGCAATAACGCCATGAATGTTGGCTTCCAAGTCCCCTAACGTTTCTGGTTTGTTGGCGTAGACGAGCGACTTCACATATCCCCAAAGAAAATAATCCAATGGTGTCAAATCACACGATCTTGGTGGCCAATTGACAGGTCCATTCCGCGAAATTATGCGCTCATCGAATGTTTCCTTCAATAAATCGATTGTGACGTGCGCTGTGTGGCATCTAGCGCCGTCTTGTTGGAACCACAACTCATCCACATTCATGCCATCCAATTCGGGAACAAAATAGTCGGTTATCATGGCTCTATACCGGTCTCCATTAACGGTAACTGACTCTCCAGCATTATTTCGGAAGAAGTATGGCCCAATGACTCCACCAGCCCATAGAGCACACCAAACAGTCAGTTTTTGTGGATGTAATGGCGTCTCACGGGTCTCATGTGGATTCTCTTCACTCCAAATGCGGCAATTTTGCTTGTTGACGTAGCCATTCAACCAAAAATGAGCCTCATCACTGAACAAAATTTTGCGATGAAAATCAGCATCGAGATCAATCTCATTTTCGGCCCATACACCAAAATCACGACGCATTGCATGGTCTCGCGGCTTTAATTCTTGCACAAGCTGGATCTTGTAAGGTCGCAAGCCAAGATCTTTGCGCAAAATCTTCCATAAAGTTGATGGACAAAGCTCCAATTGCTGTGCACGGTGGCGAATCGATTCATTCGGGTCCTCTTCAACATTTTGCTCTACAGCGGCAATTGTTTCTTCGGTGCGCACTGTTCGACGTCTCTGCGGATGCGTATTATCACATAGAGTAAACGTAGTGCGAAAACGACCCATGGTTAACCGAATTAATTGCTCTGATGGACGATTATGTCGACCATAAAATGGACGGAGCTTGAGGTAAACTTCGCGAAGTGAACCATTATTTTCGAAATAAATTTGCACGATTTGCAAGCGTTGTTCTTTTGTCAACCTGTTCATGATGAAATGGCAAACCAAACTGAACATAAATGACATTAGAGTTGCCAGATTTGACCACAAAATGCCAGTTTTATCTCTATTCGAAAAACAAACCTCTAAAAAAACACCCTATATCTATCATCTGCAGAGCGCTTTTTGTTTTAAAGTTTCTATTTTATTTTTTCAACAACGAAACTTTACGTATGGATAAAAATCGAATTTTTACTTTCACATTGATGCCACTTTGTAAGTGAAATCAATAAATAATAATAAATAAAATATTGAAATTTTTGCCATTTCAAAGATACAAATTTCCTCTGTGGCAAATTTCATAAATGTAATTCAATATGGAAAATTTAAACAACCTCATTTCTTTGTGTACTATTTCCTGGCCTCGGGTCGGAGGAAATAGTACATAATGGCTTTTTCTTACCCCACTATTTCTATGCTGAAAACTTTTTTCCGTTGACTTCATCGAGCATCTGGTTAACTCGCCGAGTTATACTTACTTGAATCATGGAGAAAATCTGTCAAGCAAATCCGTTGACCAAATCCAAGACCTACAAATTCTGGGCTCGCGTGATTTCCTTATGTTCCCGAATAGAAACCATTACAATTGCCACTCCTGGGTACACATTTTGGCACAGTTACAGAACTTGTAGAAGAAACTGATAATAAATATTGATTTATATACGAAAATGTTATAGAATAGAAACAGAGTATATAGTTTTTGATAAGTACTGGACCAAACGGCATATAAAATGCATCGTGTTAGCCTCATTTTGGGAAAGACTCGCTTTGGCGGATTCTCTGCGTAACGAAATATAACGGCGAACCCGTTATTATAAATATTTGTAGGCAGTAAACTATTACTTGTACTCCACTGTGTCCGAGCGATAAAATATTCCGAAATGAATCAAGGAAATGGTACACGCGCTTCCAGCTGGAGGGTGCATAAATTCAATTTTAAATAAACCTTTTTACGCTGTTATTTTGTGGTTAAACTAATTGAGTTGTCTCCCCATTCCATCCCCATGCCGCCGTCTGCATCGACCCATTTATGTTTTTTTTTTTTTTTTCCAGTAGGGGAAAGCATCGAAAGCCAAACGAGTGAGAGACTTTAACACGCTAAAACCCCTGTATACACAGTCCGACCCATTTATGTGTGTGTGTGTGTGTGTGTTCACTTGTCCATCCGTTCCCCTTTCATCCCTGCAACGCACCGTTTGTCTTCTGCTTGTATGTTTGTTTGCTTTGTCTGCCAGCCCAACAAATCGGCCCACCAATGAATGAATTAATTTGACGAAACAACAGCAATAATTTTTTCAACCATGTCCGTCCACGCACGGGCTGATTTGCCTATTGTCTGGCCGCGCAGGCTGGCTTTTTGGAGTTTTGCAGTGCGGAGTGTCATGGCGCGAACATGCCAACAATATAATACGCGACTTCCAGAACTGTCGAGTAAATGACACATTAAATGCTCGAGTGTAAAATCAATTATTTAGCATTACATTACGATACAAATAGACTTTTGTTTTGTCATAACATTTAGCCGTTTCGAGCGCTGAAGTTCCGTTGCAGCGGCAGACGTCGCCCGCAGACAGACAGACAGACATACTGCTGGCGACAGTTGGTGGAGGTTATTTCGGTGGATTGTTAATTTTAGACGAGAGCATAAATAGAGGTGTTGCGCTTGCACATGGCGTGGACTTTTGACGTTGCACGCGGAGATGTGCATGTGGCGTGCAGCGCGCCGCCACTGGCTAATTGGGCATTAGAGGAAGTCGTCCGTGGCGCTGCAGCATGAGGAGATCATCAGAAAAATGTGACGTTCTTAGCATTCAGCGCTACGGCTACAGGGCACTAGGAGAGAAAGCGTAACGTTCCGATATCGAATTTTAGCACTGGTGGCGGATTGACAAGTCGTCTCAAGTGTGCTGGCGTCAGCGCCAGTATCAGCGCCAGCCAGTCAATAAGGGGCCTCAAAACTGTGGCATCACTGTGGCTAAACAATGAGGCAGATGCCGGCGACAGTGACAACAGCGATGCCGATAGTCGATGGTTATGGTTGATGTTGACGTGCACGAATGGCTGCGTTTTAATACAATGAAAGGGCAAGTTTAAACTGCATATTACACATGTTCATAATGAGGGTGCTGACGTTGACTGGATGACTAAATGACTGTTTGAAATGCGATGCAGCGAAGATTATCGGCTGGCAGAGTTGGCCAAATCAGGAGGTAGAGTACGTATGCAACATGTAGACTTCTGATGTAGCCATAGTTTTGTGTAGATCAGAATCATTCTGCGAGGTGGAGTTCGTCGTACCTACAAACATTTGGTCTGTTTGGGAACGAATAATTTGTACGAATTCGTACAAATTTGTACAAATTTTTACTGGATCCTGTTTGTGTACGCCAAATCTCTTGCAACGAGAGAGAAACTGAGAGCGTAAAGTGACAGTTGATTTCGTGAGAACTTGCAAGTTTTTACTGGAGAAATTTTGTCCAGTAACTTTTAGCCAGTAAGAATAAGAACAAGAAAAACATATGATTGGCTGCCATATGATCGACTGCAAAGAAAAACATTTTTTGTAAACATTTGGAGGCAAATGGAACCAGCAAAGAATTTGTGCGTTCGCGAGTCTGCTGACCCACAACCATCTTGCTCAGCTTTACCTGCTGCAGCTGAAAGGAAAGAATCGCAGATAGAGCCCAACGAACCATTTGCCTTTTGCATCAAATGTGTGATTAAACTTAATTTTCCCTATCGCTTAAAACCTCAAATGATACTTTTAGATCAGCTGTTTCTTTCTTTAACCCTCCTGTTTGCACCCTTTTTACTGTGTATTGTGAGTGTGCCAAGTCCCAGTGGTGTAACCAAGAGTTAAAACTTGCAAATTCTTACAAATTGCTGTTTGTTTACTTTTTTGGATAGTTTCATTTTTGGGAGCGTAAGCTCGCTTACTCTCCTGATATTTTTTACTGGATAATTTTTACTGGAAAAGTTCCCAAACAGACCTATTATCTCGGTAAATGTGAGAAGTAAAAGAAACAAACAAATGTTAACGTTTTTGTGAGAGAGAAAAAGCGGACGAGAATTTCCGTTCTACGAAAGTCTGTACTGACAATTGTTTTATTTTTCTTACCAGCAACTCAACTTTGAGTGAAGAAAAATTTCCAATAGACAATGTACTCAGAGTTGAGTTGAGTTCTCTTTCAAACCGTTTCTATGTAATTAAAATGTCATCCTGAACTTGAATTTCGAAAGAAACATTTATACATCACCCATATCGAAATACAAAATAACAACAAACTTAAATAATAGAAACTAACTGGTTTTTAGAAAGTGAGTGAGTTATGGGAAGTTATATTAAAAAAAAACCTATAGACTTATAAAAGACTAAATAGTTATGTTAGCAGGTATCTTATATTTAAAATAAAAGAATTTGAAATGATTTAGCCAGAATTGCATGCTTTTTTCTATTAATTTGACTATTTAATTAATTTTAATTATTCTCGTAAACTTCAAGTTTTTTACTTTATACTTTTTTACTCTATTCTATGTCACCTCAATATTTCTAAAACTGCCTTCAATTACTTGCAATCAGTCTTTCATTGTCGCTCTCATTTGCGGGAGAACTTTTAGTTGAACACATTGTCCGACGTTGTGGCAAAAGTACGGACTTGGTTTAGGGTTGAATTTATATCTGGAACTAGATTACCCGCAACAGTTAAATTTCAATTTCTCTAAAGTTACACAGATATTTAATAAGAGATAATAATTTCAGCGTAATACAATTAATAATCCGATTTTAACGAATTCCGATTCTAACGGCGGTTAGATAGAGAACTGTTGGATATAGAGGGGTGAAAAGATACCAGCGTATTTGCTAGTTATGGCATGATTCCCGACTGCTAAAACAATGTCCAGGCGCGAATTGCCCTTAATTCATTTCTCTGAATCGCCAACCAAGTATCGATAATTATCGATATAATCGTTCGACGATTATAATCGTTCAATACACGAACTGTAGAGAACTTTGCCAACTCTGTTCATATTCCCACTGTGCTACCATTCCGTTCACACAGCACTCTACGAGGAGATATACATACATATGTATGTTTCCGTCTTGGCGTCGTCACTTGGCTCGCTGGGTTCGCTGGCTGTTTGGCCACCTCCTTGGGATTTCGGTAGATAATTGCTCGCCCGTTGAAGTGGTGTGCTCGACGCACTCAAAAGTGCGACTCACCTTGTAATTTGATTCGAATTTTTAAAATTAAGAAGAAGGAAGCACTTACGACCACATAATACAACGCACTCGTCATACCCACAACTCGACGATTTCTGGTTGCAGTTTTAGCTGGCACCAGCGAAAGCAACAAAAATAACACTGCAGCCATTCGTATACTTATGTCCGCGTATACATACATATATATGTACAATACGTATGTATGTGCCGCTATGGTGCCATGTGCAGCATGTTGCGGCGGTGACGTGCTCACCCGTCCGACTGTCTCGCTCCTAATCGACTGAGATTGTCAGTCAGATATCGAATAGCTGAATGTAGCAGCCGATCTCAAGCCCAACCACCGCAGCACCCAGAAGTCCGTCCCTCCATCTTGATCACATCCGCACGCACACATTTTTGACAGTGACGCGTCAGTTTTGTGCCTTTTCACGGTCCCGATCAGCAGTTGCCCATCGCCCCGAAGTTTTGTTTGCTTTCACTGCATATGCATCTACTTTGCGCGTATGAATAGTATTACAGGCAGCCGCGTGTGGTTGTGTGTGTATGCATATTCGTACATATGTGTGTACATATGTATGTACATATGTAGGTAAGTACATACATACCTATGTTGTGGATGCACAGTGCGTATAGCTTTATTTTCATAAGACAGCTAAGTAAACCACTCAAGTAGGACATCGCCGTGTTGACTTTTATTTTCGCTGCGCGGCCACTTTTCGATTTTCCTCGCGCCGCCGTTGCAGTTGCAGTAACATTGAGCAGCCGGACATAGACGTGTCATCGTTGGCGCCAGTCAGCCATCCGACCAATCCGCCCGCCACAAGTTTCAACAAGAGCAGCCGTCAGCATCTGGGAAAATTCTACCATTTGTATGCACATTCATGTATACACGTATTTATGTAACTATGTATGTACGTACACGCTTATGTATGCATGGACATGTGAATGCGCACTGATCGTGTGGTTATTTTTGCCGCTACTGCTACTCTTGTTTACACAGAAACTGATATTCAATTTCACAACAAACTAATAAAAAAATAACGGAATACTTAAGCATTCAGTTGCACATGCGTTCCTTCAAATTGCGTGAAGGGTTAGTAGGAGCCTTTATGGGTTTTGATTGGTACGGCGGAAACAGTCACCACCTTGAAAGGCTCCTCACAACAAGTGCTCGGCGATGTGGTTTTTATCCATTCAAAAAGGTCTAGCAATGGCTTCTAGCCATTAGATATTAGACAAAACGAACTGTTTTTCAAGTTCGAACTGTTTGTTGCATTGCACTTCATCAGTCGGATACACACACATTAAAAGCGGGACTCTAGAAGGTGACATATGTATGTATTTATCAGAGAGTCTAAAATTTAATTTATTCATTCTACATACACATACATTTACACTATACTATACTACTAATTCAAAGAAATTGCATCGCCACAAATAGACAACAAAACAACAAAATCATGCACAACCTCACAGCTTATGTTATGTGCAGCGTTTAACCGCCAAGCCTTGTAACTGCTTCAAAATGTGGGACATCTTTAAAAACCCATTTGCACATGATGTGTGGATTGGTCTTTATTATTGACAAGTTTCGTTGTGAGTCGTCGTACTTCTCTCGAAAAACATTAATTAGTATTTCAGCGATTTCAGCATGAAAGAAATTGCTGAAAATATAAACTTATGAGCGCCGACGTTCGAAAAAATAGTTGAAAAATACATAATAAAAACAGCGCAGTCCCAAATCCAATTTTCACGGATGCTGAAGGTGGAAAAAGGTGGATATAGAAAAAATTACTCATGATGTTGGCCACACAGAATCCAGAAACTATAACGTTGTTCATTATTGACGAATCAATTGATTTTATGCAAATCTGTAGAGTTTTCATTGTCTTACAGTCACGAGTACAAAAAATTCGTAAAAATTTACTCTTTCAAACACCAAACTTTGAATTTTATTTTATGGACTTATGAAAAAATAAGTGTTTAAAACCGATAATGTATTTCTGGGTAATGGTTATAAAAATTTCGAAAATTGTTTAGCGTATTTTGAACTGAAACCCGGAGATTGCAAACGGCAAAGAATTTACGCAAATCGGGCGTCAGAACAGCAGGAAACTTATGTTTCCATCTTTAGAAAGTTTTTCGTGTTGAGTTACGGAACGAAAAAGGCGCTTAAATATTAGAGGTGGATAATATTCATGTAGCTGTTTGGTACATTGTAGTCGGGTGGCTTCTTTGGCATATCCTGTTGCACGATGTATTTTCAGGCTGTTTGATGGCTCATGATTTCAATTGCCACCTAAAATCGTGTTATTTTGACGTGCATCGAGGCTAATTTTAGAGAAGTTACTAAGTGGAGGTGAGCGAAGAACAACATTCGCGAAATTATGGTGTAGATATCTCCCGGAGGCGGTATTTATCTCAAAAGGATCAACTGCAAAAGCTCCAGAGCAAACATTTGATACTATTTTTCATATACGTATGTATTGAATGTAAAAATATCCTTTATTGAAACTGAATATAAATACCCCAGCCTGAGACATGATGTTTATCTGAAAAATGAAAGAAAGAGAACTATTTTCAAATAAAATAGAAAAATAACAAGACATTGGTTTATATTTTTATAATATCTTCACTGATTTATTGCATTTCTAAGGATAAGCTATAATTTGGAGTCTTAAATTCTATTTACAGTAGCTCACTCAAAAGTACATAATTTGCGGTTTAATGTTTTTGCGGTTTAATGTTTTTAAAGGTTTGCGCACGCTCCACATATGTATGTATGTATTAATATCGCATAATATCTGCCCAACATAATTTGTTATCTCTTGAAAAAAGAACTAATTTGTTCCCCTTTTCAAAGCTATTTTTAATGGAAGCTACAAGTGCTAGCTTTATGCATGTGACTGTTGCTGTTGCTTGTGCTGTGAACGGTAGAACGAAAATATGCTTGTTAAGTTATGTCCAAAGACCCCAACAAACTACGTCATACCGGCTTACTGAAGGAATTGAATTGAACTGACAGATTGGTATATTCAGAAGAACGCGTCAAGTGCGATTTAGGGCAAGTTTTATAAGCTTGAAATGAATGGAATTGTAAACCACTGCGTTCGACAGAGAAAGGGAATCCCATTCAGTGAGCACTCACAGGTAACAAGGAATATAAGTAGTGATCGCGTAGTGTATAACTAGTAATATAGAAGTGACTGACATAAGCTTTGGGACTTGGCATGGATCGTCGGAAGCTTCAAAAATATCTGATCATTTGCATAGAATCATAATAAATTGACTTGAATGGATACAACTAAGTAGGCCGGCATGAATGTAAAATAAAACGAATTAATTGAATGAGCTAGGAAAGTTTTATTTATAATGGCTTCGAAATACACAAAATAGAGCTGCTTAAAATTTTCAAATTTATTTACGATTCTGCGGAAATGCGGATAATAAATTTGGTAGCAGAAAAGTGCTCACTATAATTTATTAATTTAAGAATTTTAAGATCTCAGTTGAAAACATTGTTTGAAGACCTCAGTTAGGTCTCAAAAAGCAATAAATTCAAGGCGAATCAATAAAGTTGATCGCGTTAGGCCAACTGATTTTATTGGTAATGGTTCTGCTTGTTGAAATTTTGTTCATGATTGAGCTGTTTACAATGGAAAATTCGAAATTTATTCCGAAATCTATACAACTGTGTATTGAAAATTAAAAAAGCCTTGTGATTGTGTTGTTGTCGTTATTTATCACCTTTAAATTAAATTTAATTCAATTTAGGAATTCATGTTTGTTATTGCGTTGAGCAGTCAAAGGTCGAAAATGTTATTTCTGCAGTGACTGCAGTTTAAAAATTCATTAACCGTTGGCCTCCCAGCACCGTTGACAGCTACTTAAATTGTTTTAGCACATAATTTAGTTTTCACTTTATTTTGGTATGGAGTCAGAACCACATGAATGTGCTGAAATATGCGAATATGTCTAAAAAGTGGTTTTGGAGCGGACCTTTGTGCGAGATCTGTGTGCCCGTTTCGTCAACTAGGAAATCAAGGAAGCAATTTAGAAATCCAAATCAATAAAATTAATATCATTTATTAAATGTATAATGTGCGTTTCACTTAAATTACTTATGACAAGTTAATACGGTACATAAATACAATACATAATGCTTTTACTTCGAATCAACGCAAGAAAAATATTCCAATTATTCTCTATGTAAGTATTTATCTAACACTAAGAGTCCCTCATTACCCTCCAGCAGGTGAGCGATAGATACAAGTGCGGTCTTCGGACGCCCTCGAGTGCACTATACTCCATCATGTGTACATATGTATGTGTGTAGGTACGGAACTACTGAAGCATAAACACTTTCAAATTGCAGTGCGCGGCCACAGCGCGCGACACTTCGATATCGGATAATACGTATACAGTTCAATTGGCGTGTGTCTGTTTACGCGCATTCGTAACTAGTACTCGTACTATATATTCTGCTCTCTTGCATCGCACAACATCGGTGGTCATGCCTCGTACAGCACAAGCCAGGCCTTCGTTCGCGCGACAGGCGCTTAAGTTTTTACCAAATTCGGTTAAGCTTTGGGATGAGACGGGGCGTGAGTGGCCGCGCGATCGCTCGAGTACTTCTTAAATAACACAACAATTCATTCTATGTATGTACATGTGTATGTGTATGTGTGGGCGATTTACAGTCGCGGCGTGTAGTGGCCCAGTGGATGCGGGGTTCGTTACTTTAGCTGATTGCTGTTGGTGTATCATGTGATCTCCGAGGAGGTGTTACGCGGCAGCTCTGGCGACGTGGAGAACGGCCGGTGCAGTAATTGTGCGCTGTGGTGGTGCTGGTAGGCGGCGGTGTCCTGCAGGGCGGCCGTACTCAGACTCGCCGCTATGCTGTTCGCCGTGGAGTTCAGCTTCTCCGGAGAATTGACGCGTATTTTTGGTGGCGTGCACTCGACGGTGTACGCGGGCGCAGCGTAGTTAGCAGCGTGCAGGTGGCTGCCGTTCAGGCCGTGTGCCTGAGCCGGGAGCTGGGGGTGTGGCCTAATGACGATTGGCTGTATGGGGAATTGCTGCGACATTTCCTTCAGGTTGCTAAAGCTCTGCAGGTAACAACCGGCACTGAACAGGCTGGTAGCGGTGTCCAACTTGAATGGCGGAAGGCAAGTTGAAATCGTTGTGGGTGTCGCATAGGGGGACGCGGGCATGCTGGTTGCCAGGGCGGTCGCTAGGTCGCGCGGCTTGTCGTCGTCGATGCTGAAGCTCTCCTCGCGTTCATTAGCACCGTTCGATGTGGAGCCGGGACTGTGCTGTAGCTGAAGGCTGCTCGGTACGGGTGAATGTGTGCCAAGCGAAATATCCGAGTCGGAGGTGTCGGAGGGTATCGGCGACGGCGCACCCTCCGGACGACGACTGCGGCACACTAGTCCAGAATTGTTTTGATTATGTTGTATTCTGCAATGATAGAAGCGTAAACATGTTTGAGACTATTTGAAGCAATATCGTAGCAATGGCAACATTATATGTAACACATGTGAATGTGAGTTAAATGAATGTTCATATTAAAAAATTGTGTATAAAAAAGTAGGTTCCAGTATCGTATCATGATGTTTTTTAAGTTGAATTGCAATGAGATACATATATGTATATAAGGCGTGACAGCCCGATGACAACAATAAGATCTGTCTTTCCATAACCATCGGCTTTGCACATCCTAATTTGTATTGTACACTAATGGGAAGGGTTTATTTGAATTCCGAAAGACATTCATAGGTAATTAATTTGATCCCAAATTGGTTTTTATATTTTAGTAATGGCTTAGTTGAGGTTCGAACCTGGACCCTCTAACGTACTGCCAAAACAATTGATACGTATTGATACGTACATATTATGCTTTGGAATACCGTATGATATCTTACTTCTCATGATAATCGTGGTATCGAGTACTGAAACGAACTATTTGGTTAAGAAAATTTAATTTGTTGCATTGGTTTAGAAAATAAAAATAAAAAACTAGGGATTTTTGCTGTTATGGCCACACAGAGAAACAAATCGATGAATTTTGAAGTCAATCATTGTCCAGTAAGAAGTTTTTGCGAAAAGATTAACAAGGCTCGACGATGAGTTTGTTAAATAGGAAAAAGTATTTTTTTCTTTCCAAATACTAACGCAATTGTGTGTTTAATACTTAGCGGCCCTTGGAGTGTTCGAGAGAAAGATTCTTCCCAAAATCTTTGGCCCAGTTCGTATTGGCGACGACTATCGCATATGAACCAACAACGAGCTGTATGAGCTGTTTAAAGACATGGACGTAGCATAGCGAATTAACATCCAGTGGCTACGCTGGCTCGGCCATTTCTGCCGGCGAAATAGGTGTTCGACGCGGTAGTTGGAGATCGACGGCGAAGAGGGTAACCATGTCTCCGGTGGAACCAAGATGAGGAGGCCCTATCATCTTCTGGTGTGACCAACTGGAGAAGGCGCGCGCAAAGTAGGGGCGACTGGAGAGAAATTTTGCGGCAGGTATAACCCCGCAACAGTTGCTGCCAGTTGAGTAAGTTAGTAAGTGTTTAATACTTGTTGTTGTTATTATAGAAAACTTTTGGTAAATAAGTATTTTGGATGTAAACTAATTTCAATTTTTTACTAAATATTCTTTCTAAAGTGTTTGCTAAGCAAATTTTGGTGTGTCCTAAATGCCCACTCATTTCTTATCTAATCTCAAAATAATGTAGTTATACATTGACCAAAGCAACCGGTAGTGGGCGGTAGTCGACGAAAAGGGAGACGGTGTATCCGATGGAGGGACCAAGTCCAGAAAGCGCTATCGTTTCTTGATGTGGCCAACTGGTGAAGGCGCGCGCAAAGCAAAGATGTTTTTGCAGCGAGCAACTCGTATCGCCCGCAATCGGGTTGGCCAGTTAAGGCCAGTTAAATTACTGTAAATGTCATATTTCAGTGAGCAGTTTCGAGAGTGGTTTCGATAATTTTCCTTATTATTTCTAAATTCTTTTTTCATTACTTCTAACTTTCCTTACTAACTTCTACGACTCGGAGCCAGAGCAATGCCATGAGCTTATTTGCTTTGTCTATGACGCACGTTTGCCACCCTTTCAATATCTCTTGCGAGCAAACTAAATTTGTACTCATAGTAATTCCAGGAAACACATTTTAAAGCAGTAATCATTAAGTAAGCATTTAGTGTAATTAACTAAATAACAAATTTCATGGAATTGTTTATTGCTTGCGTGGTTAGTTAGATTATTTAATACAGACACACACACCTATTTATACGAGACCGAGCACTTGCCCTCAATTTCAACGATTATTTAAAGCTGAAGTTTAGTTTCAAAACCTGAGATCGTTTCATTTGCATCAACATAAAAGTAAAAGTGATTTTTATCGACACATAATCGAGTTGCACGGCACAGACGCCAGAGGTCGACTCTAAATTATCATTTGACTTAACCTTTGTTACGGCCTTTGTTGAATCCCTGTAACGGCGAATGTCTCGTTTCGCCATTGGACAATGGGCAAGCCGAGTGCGCTTCTGACGTGTATTAAACATATAAAGAATCGCAACCGAGCGTGTTAACGATTCCCGGAGGCCACACTACCACATAATTATAACCGCTATCAGTTGGGTTGCAGCAGCTGTGCTGTGCCGACCGTTTAGCGTCTTTCACACATCGTTAAGTCGGAACTTTTTAAAGGTGTAATAAAATAATAGCTGCATTCGGCTTCACTCAGAGTCGCACCCGACCTCTTCGTTTCTGCCGGCACCCCCCTGGTTCCGCTCCGCGCAATAATCAATACCACCGCAGACAGCTTACTCATCAGCAGCGGCAGCGAGTGCAGATTACTCTATTAACGACGATGCGTCGCTAAAAACGATGAATCCAATCACTCATTCCAACTCCTGAAGCGATGCAGTGCGATGCGATGGGTTGCAACGGCACCCTCCCGCCCGGCTCGATGCTCGCAAGTCCACGTCCACTGCCACGCAAACGATCAAACTGAACGGCGTCGCACATCGCTTCCACTCGAGAGCCCAGTCGTCCTAATGTCAGAAATTCATCATCCACATCATGCTGACTCCTGCGCTGTCATAATTATCGGGTGAGCTTCCATGGGCTCATCGCATTCCATTGACCCACCATTAATAACGAATGCGGCCGCCTCACCGGCTCACAGTCGGGAGGAGTTACTTGGAGCAGCCGGCAACTGCTCGTGTTGAGTGATTAATGGCACCAACATAACTCACATTGTTCAGCGCAACCTGCTGTGACTGCTCCACCAGCTCGTGGTTCACACTCATAGTTCGACGCGGCAACAGCAACAGCACCAGCAGCAGCAGTTGCAGACGCAGCGCTTTCTCAACGTAAACGATGTCCAATTGTCGTGGATGTTGCTACTGCCGCTTGGCGGTACATCAGATCCCAATGAGAACACTTACCGACACCACATGTGTGTAGCTTTAAATTGTTTAATCTCTAATGTGCCGCTTATGTCTCTTTCAGTATTTCTCATTGTCAGCTGGAACATGGCAGAGGTGTAAATTCCTCATTAGGCACCGCCGGCACCACCTGCGTGATGGATTAATTGAGTTGTAAACGCGTCACAAGTCACAAGATACATACATACATACGCACGTATAGCTTTGTGGCACAGCAAGCTGCGGCTCCCGGATCGGATGCAACTTTTACCAACAGTATAGGTAGCGAGATTTAGTTGCATTCACAAGTTATTCTATTCGATTTGATCCAATGAACTGGCAACTACTTCGATTGTCCTGGTATGAGACAAAATGTCTTAGCTTCCGAAATAAAATTACATATCGAATACTTATCATTCAATCAAATATCAGAAAATTTGTTATTTGGTAAAGTTATTAAAACACAACAAAAGTATTTCTGAACTACTACAAATATCGAAATTATTTACAACGATATAATAATTTTCGTACTTATAAAGACATACCTAAGAACTTATTTTGCTGTAAAAGAAAATACCCGATTGCTGTATTGGAAGCGGGGAAAAATTTTCTAGGCCCCAAGCTCGTAGTTGTACTTTGTACAAATAGTGTGGAAATTATTTTTCAGCAGATTTCAGAAAATTTTAGTGTGCAGAATCGACGGACAGCTTGGTCTTGCGTTTTCAAGGACGGCGAGTGTTTTGTCAATAAGAAATGCTTAGTTGGGATTGAAATACCTTAATCTTATTTAACAATCTTATTTAACATTTCAAAAATACCACGTGAGAAGCCAAGGACGAGCCATAAAAAGCCAAGTAAAAAAAATTATTATAGCTTTGAACAGGGTGGTTTGCTGCAGTTTAAATTTAGGACCAAAAAGAAGATCGCCGGGCTGTCACAAAGTTCCGATCAAAAAGTTCCGAAAATTCGTTAACAAAATAGATGCATATGCCTGTTTTTACACTAAATTTTTGTTTTGAATGATAACAAAGAGGTTGAAAAACAATACTACGAACTCCTACTTATAAAATGCAACCATGCTCTTTGGGAGACGCAAATTCTTGCTGTCATTCAAATTGGCGTACGTAAATAAAGAATTTTGGAGAAGGCTTTCCGTAATAAGTTTACCTTGTTTATTGAATCATGGGCCACACATAGACCCTTATTGGGTCCTTAGTGATGCCCGATGGAGATCCGTTTATGAGTTGTAGTCGTGATCCATGAAAACACAGTAAATTCGTGTGCCTCGAAGATTGCCAAGCATTGTCTTGAGGTGGCGGGGCAGAAGCAAAGGGCATGTTCTAATGTCTTCAGAGCTTCGTCTTGCCCACACATTTTGCAACTTTCTCTGTCCGTCAAACCCATCCTATGCGCATGAACTGATAGTAGGCAGCAGTAGCGGCTTAACGGGGGGGCGGAGGGGCGGACCGCCCCGGGGCCCGGGTTGCGGGGGCCCCCGAGAGAAGCTTGTATATAAAAATTTTAAGTTTTTCAAAACTGAAACTTGTAAAAAACTATTTGCGCTCCACAATGGTTGTTGAAAGGTTGTTTGTCACTTTTATTAATTGAAAGAGACACAGTATCGACAATTGACTTTGAAATTGCAATAACAAATTCAGTTCAATAAAAGCAAGAAAACATCATTTCTAAATAACAATTGTTTGCAAATTTTCAAAAAAATTTTCCCTCGAAATACAAAATTCTAAGTTAAAAATTAAATATCGCAATCTTAGAGTTTGCTTGTAAACTAGTGCGAATTACGCAATTACTTAACCTCATTAACTTTGTAGACGTCAAACAAATTTACAGTTATTATTATTATTTTTATAATTATTGGTTGGATAACAACACATCATCCCGGAAATCCGGTTTTCTTCTTTGATAGACTCTTTTACGAAAGCAATTCTATGCTCCTTGTAAGTAAGCTACTGCTACTGGGTTTTATAAATTATTTCTGTACATTTCTGAACTACTCGACACGAAAAATGCACCTAAAAATAAAAGTGTTTTCTAGTCTGGAACTTTGAAATAGAATAAAATTTAGATGTATCAATCTACAGACTGAAATCCAAATCATGTATGTTTTCCCTACCTGACATATTTTGGTCCTGAAACTTCAAAATTGAAAATTTAGGAAGGATGAAAGGATGTCTTTCATTTGATACCCATATTTCCATCATTGCACTTTAAAATTTTAAAGTTTTTAAAAAGGACTTTGGGCCAGAAAATGAAAAACTGACTATGCCAGATTACTATAAATGATCTCTAGTTTCACGTCTATATCCAAATTTGGATGGGTCTCGGCAAAAAAAAAATGTTCCCCACAGTGTAATAAATGTAAAGTTGGTGTTTTTACTCACTGCATCCTACCTTTGTCATTTTTCTTTCAATTCTGTTGATGTTAGGCTTAATATTTGCTCAAGTAACTCAAGTAATATATTTGCTCAAAAAATATATTATAATAATATATCTTTCTTCTTAGATTTTAAAACTAGGGGAGATCATTTTTTTTATCCATAAAAAAATATTCGAAAATTTATGATTTTTTGGTCGAAAAATTCACTTTGTTACAACTTTCCTTTGGGAAAGTTACTTGTCAGTAACTTCCCCAAATCTCATCTGATTTGAACAATCTATATACCACTAAAAAGGCTAAGGTATTATCTTCTTCTTGAACGACGGAAAGCTCGTGTTAATCGGATAATTCTTTCAGGAGATATGTGCTCATAATTGAAACAACAGGAAAAAAACTCGTTTTTCGAAGATTTTTTGAAAACGCTTCTTAAAAAAATTTTTTTATTTTCAGTTTCGTGTTCAGCGGCCAAAGTTAGTCTAGAAAACCCTTTATCTATCTATGCACGCGATTGGCCCATTTTTTGTCGAGTGGTGTAATGATGCACTGATCGCAAAACAATCTAATCCTCCTGCTCAGGTTGCTTAAAATAATGGCCAGATCGTAGTAACGAAGCAAGATTTTCTGTTTTTTTTTTAGTTTTAAGATGGCTTTTTGAAATGACGAGTTTGCTCTCCCAAAAGTTTTCCTAATTTCAGTTTTTATCAAATTTGGAAAGATTTAGTAAGATTATCCTTTTATCCATTTTTCATTTTTTCTCTGGGATTCTATTGCTTTCTATAAAATTTCAAGCACATATACGTTTCAAAATAATTTGTCCCTTTACTGTCCATTTACAAATTAAAAAAATTAAAAAGCATAACCGGAAATTCCAGTTATTAGTTATGTAGGCAAACTTGTTCTGCAACGTTTGTGGGGGCCCCTCAGCCGTCGCCGCCCCGGGCCCTGGAGCACCTTAAGCCGCCACTGGTAGGCAGTGCACCCTTAGTACGCCTAAGACGGTTCTGCAGTCTGAACGAGATGAACGGGAGAGTCCAATCACGAAGTTTATGTAGTTAAGTGAATTTCGCATTACTTGTGCAGTTCGGCAGGTGTTTAATTTCCTGCCCCTAGTCTTGCCTTTCTTTTCATGCTGTTTTCCAAGTCTTTGTGGAAACTTTGTGTAAATTTGAAGCCCGCAGGTTGTGGCTAACCTTTTCATTGCGGCCCGGCATTGTAGTACGTTTTTGGATGATATGCAATTGGACACAATAGCCTTGATTGCCGCCTGGCTATCTATTGGCATTGCAAACAAGTTCCGCGGCTTACCTTCCTGCGAACACCTCTGCCTGAAATACACTACAGTAGTCGGGTAGACTGTATGGCTCGGTGACACTCAGCTCTGAACTGTACACTCCCTTCAACTGTTTCCCTCATCTTGGAGCCATCCGAAAATATGTTGACAGTATTGCGACTCGGTACCAATACTTTTCGCCACCCGTCTCTCTCGGTCGCCGTTTTGGTGTGTTTTCCAAAGTTCAGAGTCGAAATAATATAGTCCACATTTGCTGCAGTATTATTCCCGACTGAACTGTGTCCAAAACTATGATATTTAGAGAATACAAAATTCTAGAAGATACTTTAACTGCTCAATAAGCGCCAAATAAACGCATGTTGAATATTGATTTCACCGTTTGCACATTATTACACTTAGTGTCCATTATGTAGAAATGAGTAACCAGCCAACTCATCACATCAATGTTCGTTGCAATATGAGCAAATCTTCGCCGCTACTACCCTACTTCCAGAGAAGGGCGTGTACGTATTACCACCACTTCCTCTAAGCATCACCAATGCCAATCCGAGTTAATTTCAAGGTTATTTGACCATAATTAATATTAACTAACTTCAAATTAAGATTGAGACGTATCGACTTCATTCCACTTCGAAGATATTAAATATTTTCCGCACAATTGACTAAACATATCAGAGGAAGGATTTCTTGAAATGCGATACACTGGCACCTACCTAAATGACACGTAATTGCGTACTGCGTTCGCGTGTGTGTGTGTGTGTGTGTGTGTGAGTGATTTGGTAGTACCGTGTGCGTTTGTGTGCACGTGAATATGTAGATTATGGATACTGCCTGACGTCTTATCTACTGTTCCGTGCCGAACGCTGGCCGTTTTTGCTTTTTAGCTCGCTAGAGGTTGAAATTCGAAACTTGAAAATACTTAATCGGCTCATGTCATGCATTCTTATAATATATTCAATGAAGTGAAGAGATCGAGGTGGTAACATGATCGCTCCAAAAGTCGTATCCGCCAGTACACGTTCTGTATGATACGCGCGCTTGTGCCGCTCCCCGCTACGAGTCTACCTCGGCAGAGCTCTGTTTGGATCGCTTGCGCTGTCCGCCGCTGTATGCGCCTGCCGTTACCGCCCAGTGTTGCCCCTTCGTCAGCGAATGCCACGAAATGGAGTAGAATATGAAGTGAATCGCGCAGTGTTCCACAATTCTGCAGAGGTTGACTCCAAAATGCGCGTTGAAAGCGTAGAACGTGTTACGTTAATCACTTAATAGCCCGAAAGATTTTTAATTACGCTCGTAGGTAGAGACGAAACGAATGAATCTAATACTCACACCTTAGAAGATTAGGTGGGTATTTATAGGAACACACACATTCTTTTAAGTACCTAAAATCAACCATATGTGAGATTCAAGTGTACGAGAAAACTTCCCACCAAAAGCTGTGCGATAAAGTGCGTAAAATTCTCTTCAATTAATTACTATATGTTACACATTATCATCGTCAGCGCTACGAATGCAGCGCAGTCGGGAACGAAAACATTTTTCAAGAATTATCGTCAGCATGCAATTTTGCGTTCGACCAGTAGGAGTTCGGTTTCTTCATTAACTACAGCAGTAAAGCGCGGCTAGCGATCAATTTTCTTTACGGAAACGGAAAATTGATTCTAAGCACTGTACAATTTTGTAAGAAATGTAATGGACTGTATGAAGTACTTTCTTTTGCCCTGGCCAAGTCTTACAAGAGCCCAATGAATGTGCGAATATTGTGTTTGTTATTCAGGTACGAAATTACAGTTTTCAGGTGGCATTACTTTTCATAAAACGTAATTACGAAATGCTTCACGTTTCTTAACTGCTTCAACCACACTTTCAGAAAAATTCGTATTACATCACACACATCACATATATTTGTCCTATTGAAATCGGCACTCGTGAGTATCTATGTAAAACACAATATCCAACCGGAAGGCGCTGATTTAAAGTTGTATTATTTTTTAAATAGAGTAATCGTATAAAAAAGTGATTAAAACCCCACTGTAATTTTTATATTTTTGGCCATACCACATTAAAATTTTTATGGATAATATCAGGTCCAATTCAATAATTAGTACTTGCTAATCAGTAGTTGCTTGGACCAATTTTTGCTTATGCTGAATGGTGACATATGTACTTAGCGTATATCGTTAAGGGTTTATATTAAATCTTGTGTGTTAACACCCACATTTTTGTACGGGGTACCCTTCAATTTAAGTACTATGGACAACTTTAAGTTTAAGTAGTGTGGACAATTGCTGTCAAGCAGAAATTTTTCCTAATTCTATTATTGTGTTTACAGAAGCTGCAACAAAGCCAACAAAGCACGTGCTACACCCATGATTTACAAATAAATGTACGTTTAGCATTAATTTCACCGGTTAAAGTCCTATTTCCACACCTGTTTAGTTTCGAAAATGTTGTGATCCAATCCATTGGAATTTTAATTTGCTACGGTGGAAATAATTCTAACACCGATCATATGAACGAAATGTGGCATTCGAGGTGGTATTTACTCTACCGTGGAACAATGGGAATAAATAGGTTTCAGAGTATTGCGCGTGAATTACACGCCAGCAACGCGTTAAAGAAGACAAAGCAGCTCCAATCCCTGACTTTTCTGCAATGCTAAATGAGACAGACAGAGAATTTAATTTAATTTAAAACATTATTGCAAACGAAGGGAAGTCACACAGACTCAATGGTCCATAGTATTACCGCATACGTCTGCCCCTGTCACATCAAGTCTGGACTAAGTCCGTTGTTATTGCCTTTGTAGAAAGATAATAGATCTTTCAAGGGGGTTTACGCAATGTCGTGCAACGAACAAATAAAGGGACTGCTCAAGATTTTCCCCCTGCGTCTTGCAAAGGCTAAACAATGACACAGGACATGTTCTATCGTTTCTTCCTCCTGGTTTTGCAAACAAAACTTGTAGAAGGAAGCAAAAGAGTTACTGGTTGCTTCATTTGTAACAGTCAGACAGTAAAAAATAGGCGTGAAATCGCGAAAAAGCAGTGAACACTGGAAACATAATAAAAAATGAGCAAGCTTTTTCATGGAATGCTTTCACTCCAACCTAATCTAACTTATATCTTTCTGATTTTCGAACTACGACTTTTCCTCTGAATGTTTCAAAAGCTACTTTTTTAACCCGCCAGAGCGAGACACTGACGTGATTTTGTACGCCGTCTTCAAAGAACAGAGTTCAGACTTATTTCTATAGAGAATGAACCTTTTCATTGACCATTCCAACATAGGTACCAGGTGAACAATAACCAGTTTACTTTAACCCGAATCAGCCCGGTGTTGCCATATGGCAACGCACGATAGACATATTTACAAACGATCATAACTTACAAACGAATATAGATACCGTTACTTTGAAACACATTCTGAACGCGGAACTGATTCTGCTTTCACTTAAAATCATTTGGGCGACAGTGCGTGTTTGTTTGTATAAAATAGTGCAACGTAAAGTGAAGACAAAATTTTGAGTGCAAAAAAAAGGGGTATGAAAAAGTAAGTACGTCTAAAATATAGAGTTATTATCTTGATCGCGTAATAAAATGCGTTTTGTTTTAAGTGTTTGAGGAAGGGAGTGACGTCTCATAAGTGTGCTACACTAAAAAATACTTTTTATGGACTTTTTTGAAGTTTTGTGTGCCTGTTGCCATATGGCAACGCTGGGCGGGCTAGGGGACTGGTTTCCAGTATAATGATTTTGTTTTGTTTTCTTGTTTTTTGTTTTAATTTCAAATATTTGAAATATATTAAATATACCTAGGTAAGAATCCAAAGTCGGATCCAAAATATAAGGAAAAATTCGGCACTTGCGTAACACTTCTTCTATGCATGATAGACAATTTTACGGAAGATGTACAAAAAGTCCCAATTTGCATTTTATTTCGACAAACTCTTCACTGGAATACCATTGCTTACTTATCTGAGCAACCGACGCCGACGCTTCTGGACAAGTCGAGAAAATCGAATTCCTAAGAGTTGTCCGATCCCCCATAAAAATGATTTCCGTTAAGAACAACGAGGTTATTATCAAAGTGTAAATATCAAAGAAACCGGAATTCCCTTGACTAAATGGCTGGATAACGCGGTGATGTGTCTAGCGTCGATTTGTTTCGGTGCTGAACTGATTATTATTATTATTATTATTTTCAATTTATTTTATAATTAAATTACTAAAATAAACTTAAGCTAAGGTACTAGCGGCTGGAGGCTATCGACCTTTTTTGTTTATATATTATATAAAATGTTGCATAGCCTTCATCTTAACATCTTATGTTCATTAATTTATATACATTTTGTTTAGTAAAATTTTAAAGTAGGTCTGGTATGCATGGGAGGTTTAGATGTTCTTGTACTGCTTTGATGGTTTGACATTCTTCTGTTAAGTTTTGTATTGACATTGTCTCCAGGTTGCAGAGCCTACATAGAGGCACGTCAGTTTGTTCCATGAGATGCTGGTGTGTAAGAAGAGTGTGACCTAACCTTAGGCGGGGGAATTTCTTCACATATATTCTTTTGCAGTCCTTAGGGAATAGAGTTGGGTTTCCTTCTATGTTGAATTTTTTATAGTGGTGTTGATGGTTTCTCCATGTTTCTAGTCGCGAGTTTAGTAGGTGGTGCTTAAAATACCGATTTATGTCTGTTTTGGTTGTAGTTTGTTGTTGATGTATTGGTGATTGGCGTGCGAGGTTTGCTGCTCTGTCTGCAGCTTCATTGCCTTTGATTCCAATGTGACTTGGGATCCACATTAGCTTTAGCTTGTGTTCGAATTGTATGAGTATGTCGCGTATTTCAGTTATTGTGTTGTTTTGGTGAAGGGTGTTGAAGATCGCTCGAATAGCTGAGTACGAGTCAGTGCAGATGATGTGTTTGCCTTTTTGTATTTTGAGGATTTTGAGTGCGGACAAAATTGCCTCCGATTCTGCAGTGAAGATAGAGCAGTACTCTTCGAGTCGAAAAAGACGTAAAATTTGGTAGTTGTTGTCTACTATTGCATAGCTGACTCCCGTGTTTGATTTAGAGCCATCCGTGTAGTGAAAATTCCAGTTTTTAAAAGTGTGTCTTATTTGAGTGAAATGTTTAAGGTATATGTCCGCGTTTGTGTTGTCCTTTTTTAGGTAAGATAATTTGTCTATTATACTTTCTTTTTTGATAAACCAAGGTGGGTTTTTGGGCGTGTATTTTATTTTTTGTTGATGTGTAATCCCACTGATTGTTGCAAAGTTTATGATGTTATGTATGGTTGTTGGATATTTAGGGTTAGTTTGTTTTTGTATTTTTGTGAAATTGTAAAAAGTTGGCTTTTCTGTTGGGTTGATTATTTTGGTATATAAACTTGTCGTTGCTTTTTGTATTCTTTGTTCGATGGTGGGTAAGCCGGCCTCTGTTAGTATATTAATAATTGGTGTCGATGTGAAAGCTCCTATGCAGTATCTTACTGCTTCATGGTATATTGATTTTAATTTGTTTATGTTGGATTTCGTAGTACGACCGTATATTGCTAGTCCATAGTCTAATTTAGATAAAAGTATTGATTTTAAGATATTGATAATTGTGTTTGTGTGTGTGTTGCTATGAAAGCTCGAAAGGCATTTTATGAGATTGAGTCTATTAGATAGGTCTTTTTTAAGGCATTCAATACGGTCTGTCCAGTTGTATTTTTTGTTAAATGTTAATCCTAAGATTTTTAGTTTGTCGATGAGAGCAAGTGTTGTGTTGTTGATAGATATTGTTGCGGGATTGCATGCTGTTTTCCTGCAGATGTGCAACACTTTGCATCTCGTAGTTGATATTTTTGCTCCGTTTGTCAAGCACCATTCGTTAATGTCTGAGCTTAGTTTGTTAAAGTCATTTTGTAAGTTTTGTCTTGGTCGATTTTTAGCAGTAATGTAAAGGTCGTCTGCGTATATACAGTGTTTGAATTGTTTGTGTTGAGCTATAATTTTGTTTAGTTTTTCGAAAGCTATTTGAAATAGTACAACAGACAATGGAGAACCTTGTGGTATACCATTTTGTAAAGTGTAAGTTTCGGAGTAGTGGCCGTTTAATAGTACCCGAAATTTTCTGTTTTTAAGATATGATTTGATGTAGGTAATTATCTTCTTGCCTACTTTCCATTCATGTAATTGGTTTAAGATTGTGTGTGTGCCGACCCTATCAAATGCTTTTTCGAAGTCGATTGAAATCACTGATATATGGTTGCGCGTTGATAAGGCTTTTGTTGTTAAGTAGTCTATGAAAAGGAGTGCATCTAAGGTATTTTTATTGTTTCTGTATGCGATTTGGTTTTGGGACAGTAATTTGTTTTTGTTCATAAACCATGTAAGTCTTGTTGCAATAATTTTTTCAGAATTTATTGGTTTTTGGGGTTTTGGAATTGGAACTATTGTTGCTGTTTTCCATTGTTGTGGGATGATGCTGGTCTGAAAAATTTTGTTGTATATGTTTAATAGTTGTCGTGTTGCTATGGGTGGAAGGTTTTTTAGCATTTTGTAGTTTATTTTGTCGTAGCCTGGAGTATTTCCTTTAAGTTTGCTTAACGCTGATTTTAATTCGGTTAATGTTATGTCTGTTTCTATTTTGTGTGCATTTTTATTAGGTACATAGTTTATGTGATTTGTTACGTTTTGTGCGTATTTTAAGTTTAAAAATTTGTTGTCAAAGTTATTGTCGCTTGAATATGCGGCCCATTCTTTTGCTAGGAAATTGGCTATTTCCGTGGGTTCTGTCAGTGAGTTGTTTGAACGGTCTATTATAATTTTTATGTTATTTGAAGAATTCTTTCCGTATAGTTTGTTTACATTTTGCCAAATTGTTTTTATCGGAGTGTTTGGATTCAAAGTGTTGGTGAATTCGAAGAATGATTTTCTCTTTTCGATTTTGGCGTACTTTTTGAACACTGCATTTGCCTTTTTGTAAGCAATTCTGTTATCACTTGTCATATTGTTTTTGAATTTGTGCCAGAGTATTTGTTTGTTTGCTCGCAACTCTGTTAGATTTTCATTCCACCAGTGGACCTTCTTTTTGTAATTATTGTGCGCGTGTGTATGTGGGATGGATTCGTTTGTATTTGTGTAGTTTAGCAGCCTCCCTGTTCAGGTTATTTGAAATGTTAGTGTTGTCTATTTTTGCGCTAAGATAATTTTGGAATTTTGGCCAGTTAGCTTCAGATACTTTAAATTGAGAGATGTGTTTTTTCGGGGGAGATTGAGTATTGTCGCTGTATTTTATGATTATGGGGTAATGATCGCTACCGTGCATATCATTTACCGTGTTCCAGTTTAGAAAAGGTGTTAGGTTTGCTGAAGCGAGTGAAATGTCGACGTGCGTGAAAGTGGAGTGAGTGGATAGGTGCGTGGGTGCGCCGTTGTTAAGTATTACTAGGTTGGACTGAGTTGTAAGCGATTCGATTATTTTTCCTCGTGCGTTGGATTTGCTGGATCCCCAAAGTGTGCTATGAGCGTTGAAATCTCCCAGTAGAATTACATGGTTGTTTGTTTGGTTCAAGATCATTGCTAGTTCTGCTTGTGGGATATCCTGTGATGGTGGGATGTATACTGAGATTATTGTTACTTTTATATTTATGTTTATTTCAGCTATGGCTGCCTGTATGTGTTGAGGTGTATTGATAGATCTGTGTTGGAGGCTTTTTTTCACTAGGATGGCGGTGCCGCCTGTCGCGAGCGTTGATGATTGGCTTTTGCTTGATATGGTAGTATAGTTCTTGATTTGTATGTCGTTTGTTTTGTGATGAGTTTCTTGTAAAGCTATTATATCGGGATTATGTGTTTTGATAATGATTTGTAGTTCATGTAGGTTGTTCTTGAAACCATTCAAATTCCATTGAAGGATTATGAGGTTCATTGGAGATATTTAGGATAACTATCGAAAAATAATATACGTTATATACTATTGAGATAGTTGTTTATAGGTCCTGATCGAAAGACATCGAGTCTGAGGTGCTGTCGATGTCTAGAAGTTCGGTTGTTTGTGATTTTGATTGGGTGGTTTTGTTAGTTTTGTTGTTTTTTGATTTTGCTTTAAGTTTTGTAAGTGTTCTGTTAGAAGTGTTTTTGGGCAGTATTTTCAGTTTGGTGGCCAGTAAGCTTTGTAATGTACCCTTGCTGGTTGAGGCTGTTGGGTTAAGTGCTGATTGGGTGTTGAGGACAGGGACGTCGCTGTTTGTGGTTGTTGTGGGATCTTCGTACGATATTTTTGTCCTTTTTTGTTGGTTTGTGGTTGGTATATCGTTTGTTTGATTGGAAGGTGGAGAATTTGTGGTGACATTGGAATATGTTGTTGTTTTGGTGGGATGTCGATTTTTGTATAATGTGTGTGCAGTTTTGTTGTAAACTTTTTGCAAGGTTTTGATTGATTGTATTTCGCGTTCTTTAATAAAAATAGGACACATTTTATTTATGGATGAGTGATTTGTTTCATGTAGTTGATTGTCCACGCAGTTTACGCAAGTTGGTTGAGCAGAACATATTTCGTTTGTTTCAATGTCAAGGTGAAAAACGTTAGCACAATTTCTGCAGAGCTTGGTGCGTTTGCATGTTTTGCTGATGTGTCCGAAACGTAGGCAGGTGTTGCATCTAATTGGAAGCGGAATATAGGGGCGTACTTTTATTCTTTCGTATCCAATGTTTATGTTCTCTGGAAGATTTTGAGAGTTGAAAGTGAATATGGTAAGTCCTGTTTCCTTTAGAACGTCTCCTTGTTTCTTTAGTATTTTTTTAACTTCAATGATGTTTTGAGGTGCTGAACCGAAATCAACAGAATCTGATGTAACGCAGTAAACTAAAAAGGAAAATATCAGCCCCACAGGAACTCGCATATTTTTTCGAGGCAAAAAATGGTGGTTTTGCATTTTTACTTGGCTAATCGATGCGAGTATTCAGAGTATCTGGCTCCTTCATCGACATGATGGTCAAAATGAAACAATAATGGAGTTCAAGCGAGATGTTGCTATTTACTACTGCAACCACTGCGGCAATGAGCCAAAAATCTTTAACAGACCGTCGGAGATACGATTGAATACTGTAAAAGCTTCAAGTTATATCATACAAAACTTTAGAAAATATTTATCTAGGTTATCTCAGCACAAATGTAAAAAAAAATGTCTTTATTTTTTCGTTTCGAATGAACACAAACAAAACATTTTTTTTTTGTTTTTTCAAAGGCTAAAAGCGGTTTTGCTTATATATGTAAACCAGTCCCCTAGCCCGCCCAGCGTTGCCATATGGCAACAGGACATTCCGAGCGTCCTGTGGGCAGGATTAAAAAACTAATGATGCAGTTTTTTTATTTTGCATACGAGTATAAAGAGTATGCTCCTAAAAAATCTTTTTGAAATTCGAAAAAAAATTTACGTGGGCTAATTCGGGTTAATGACTTCTTTGTTTTTAACCCTTGTCTTACTACCCGGGTACCCATAACATGACATATTTCCTTGATGTCCGAGTAAAAATAAACATTTCAGTACCAGCCTCCGAGTCGTCGTTTCTTAGTTTAACTTAAAGCTTTTCACCATATGAACGCAAACACATTTACATCCATTAACCCTCATCGGTCCCTCGAGAAATACATCTAATCGGTCCCATTGTATGCGCGCGCATACACATATATTTTTAATTGTAAAAAAGCTAAAAAAAAATAGCAACCATTTATGTTTTGTGATTTTTTATGTTTATTATATTGTTTACTATCATATTAATACATTTGAACTTCATAAAGGTAGATTTAGAATGAAATAAAAATTAGAATGGCATTACATATATTAGAAAAAAAAAATTGAATTTTTAACTTTTGTCAATTATTTGTACATTTTTCGCATAAATTGAAATTATGTTCAGCACAAATGAAATTTCTACACTTTTCACAGCGTGTGGCAAAAATATGTTGGTTATTTTTATATGTGCAGATGTAGCATCGGCCTCGTTTGGATGTACTTGGTAAATGGCGAATCCCCCGAATTCTTTGAATAACACTGGAAGCATCATTACATTGAGGTTGTTTTTTACGTTTAGTGATCTGTTTTTCAACGAGATTCAATCCAAGCTGCTCGATAAAAAGGCGACGACGAATATTATGGTTCGTTTTAGAATTTTTCCAATTCGGGAACAATGCAATGAACATCACGAATGCATTCAACGCACTAACATCAAGCATGTTACAAAATACTGCCATTGGCCACCGATTGACTTTTCGTTTGCATGTGTACGTAGCCACCATTTGATCCATAGTATCAACTCCACTCTTGGTTTTGTTGTAGTCTTCAATGATGTTAGGTTTCTTCTGTTCACTATTTTCATTTATGCTGACAACATTGTGGTATGTACTGAGCAATGTCACAAATCGGTACCGGCGAGGAACATATAGTATGACAACATAACTGCTTGCAATTTATGTTCATATACAACTTCTGTATGATAAATTGGCTTTTGACGCATGTCGAGTAGAACTGAAGGAATTTCAGTCCTATTTTTCCTTATTGTTCCCAAAATAGTCATGCGATTCTTATGCAAATCTTCTGCCAATTCATACGAAGTGAAAAAGTTGTCACACGTTACATTTCTGTCAGAAAGTCCTTCCACCAAATCCAAAACAACACGCCGGCCGAGATTGCGTTCAAGAGTGGCATTACGATTCCGACCAACATAAATTTGTGTGTTGTATGCATACCAGCTTTTTTAATCGCATAGCACCCAAATTTTGATGCCATATTTCGCCGGCTTGGATGGAATATACTGACGAAACGGACATCGCCCACGATACGGAACTAACTGTTCATCTACGGTAATGTTTTTTCCTGGTGTGTATACAGCTTTCAAATTATGATTCCATTTATCGTATACATTTCGAATCGGTGCCAATTTGTCATGAACAGAAGTACTTGTAGATGCAGTGTTGGCCATACGTTGTTCGCGGTCATCAAATCGAATGCAACCATGGATACGCTTGAACATTTTCAAAGACATTGTTGCTCTAAATATTGCCCGACCAGTTTCTTCATTCCACAGTTTAGTGACACATTCACCGTATGACCGATACACACCAGAAAGCAGCAACAGTCCAAAGTATGCGTGCAGAGTGTCCAAATCAATGTTTTCCCATTCGTCTTTGTACTTTCGCACACCATATAAATTCGTGATGTTCAAAATAATATTCTCAACCGGTCGAAGGAACATGTGAAATGCAGACGAAACATCAACTATATTAGCAGCTGCTAATGCTTTTGGACCTGAATTATAACAAAAATGAAACATATAATGAACATGAACCCATAACAAAGAGGGTAGGTTTTTACCTGAAGTGAAATTTTCTGCACGTCGAAATGAATTTTTTCGATTTATTTCAAATGGTTGCGATAAATATTCAATTTTCTTATTTTCTGAAAAATATTTCTTTTCAGGATTTGCTGCATTTTCTTGTGCTAAATTTTGCTCAAGTGGCTCAATGTCGTCTTCATCCGAATGCACGCTAACTTCACTTTCATCATTCTCCTCGTCTGATAATGCAAAATCATCGTCACTATTGCACGGAGATTCGCCCGCTTCGCTTTCCAAATCAAAATCCATTTCTAGTTCATCTCGCTGCCTTCTTTCACGTAAAACTCTATCCATTTTTTATCAAATACTTCGAAACACAACCAAAATTCAAATAAATGCGCAAACAAACTTCACTTATGTGTGTTCCAGAACAAACTGAATTTCATAAAACGAAAAAATAAGAGCGTGCTATAAATCCACACACTAAAATAAGCGATTCGTAACTATAACTGCACAGGCAAATACAGTAAGGGTACAAATTCAAAAACGGGGTTTTTTGGCTGTTCAGGCAAAATAATTCTACTTTGCAAAATACAAGGTCATTCCGCTGAACCGTTTTTATTTTATTCAAGGTTAAAGATCAAAATTGTATGCGTGCGCATACAGGGGACCGATGAGGGTTAAAAAAGTTAATTTCCACGGTGCACCGTGCGAAAAAACGGGATACCCGGGTACCCCCGAAATCATAGCTAGATCGGATTAATACTCTGCCAGATAGATATATACCAATAGATATCGAAAATACTGCCCGGGTGGGTATAGGTAAAGCGAAGGTTAAAACAGGGTTACCATTTAAATAAGAAGTAAGAAACTGTTGATATTTATTAAAACAATTTGTTAATTTGTGTATGCTTATGACTTGAAAAGGATGTGCAGTATCGCCTTACGGACCTATTAAATTTAATTTTTTCACTCATATAAAATATAAGAATATGAGACGACACCGGACAACTACGAATGAAAGAATATTCAAATATCTGTTTAATTTTTTAAATTGAAATGAAATTAAGTAGGTTTAAGCAATCTACGAGTATATACATATGATTGTTGCCCTAACTGACCGACTGATCGACTGTCTGATTCATCATCGATCAGTCCAAAGCTCTAAAGCTACAAGCATGTATTTTGAACTGTAGATACATTTAAGGAAATGTACATATATGTAAGTGTAATTCTTTGAAATTCGGGGTCTAAAGAGCAAAAACATGAGTTAAAGTGTTATGTATATGAAGAAACTTGATTTACTGGGTCCATTGATTTGAAATTTTGTGAAAATATTCCAAATTAAAAATAATCAGACACGTGTTTTCCATTTTTTGAAAATCATTTTTGGCATTTTTCCCGACCCAAAGTTTTGGCATAAGTAACTTTGAAATTATAAGTCGCACATTAAAGAAACTGAATCATGAAACATATGGCAGTATAAGAGTAACATATTTGACTGCACAGGTTGAAAAAGCGGGATTTTCGAACTTTACGACAATTGTCCGCTTATTCACACACACATACACACACCCACTTGTGTTAAGAACGTTATGTGCTCTATTTGCAAGAACAAGCAGCAGCGACACAGTGATAATTGTCCAATCGAAAGTTATAAGGTATGCAAATATTTACTTTGTTGTAAATCCCTTGAAACTTAATAAACCCATAAACATTTGCACACGTAAACTTACGAGTGTGTGTCGGTTGGTTGGGCGAGCTCCCCCATCGGAAAAATGCAATCAACTTATTTCGGCAATTTACGAAGTGTCTGCTCGCGGAGAAAAGTCGATCTGTTGACATTTCGGATTTGAATGTTACCATTTAAATTTTCGGAATTTGAATTTGAATAGCGTCGGTCGTTAATTGGGTGCGTTTTCGTAGCGGTCTTGTCACCCCTGCAGTGGCTCACAGAGCTGCTGCTGATTGTTTACACAGTTTTTCCTCTTCATTTGGCTTAAATTTTACATTACTTTACTTCGTATGCCGTGTTGGCGGCGATTTGGAAAATAATGAAAATAATTTTTTCAATGGTGCCACGGTTTCTAGCTGGCACCAGGAGTTGCGCACAGCGACCAGGGGATGCTAGGAGGAAAATGCGCAACTACCTTCCGGTTCCTTTGTAGCAAATCGTTCCCCCTTTCCACTTCTTCAAACGATTGCTTGTAGCCGGCTTGAATATCGGCTTTTCAATCTGTTTGCGCCATGACATGGTGTGGTGCGGGTAGTTACAAATGTACACATGCATAGATAGGTATACAAGTATATGTGAGCGTATGTGCCGCCGCACGCAGCGTGCAGCATGACAGTGGAAAATTGTCAATGGCCGCTTACAATTGGGCGATTCTTATAAATGCTCATCAACGGAACGAGCATGCGGCCGAGCGGGACTTCTCAGCCTCCGAAACGGTAGTTGTGTAAACATCATTGAGCATTTATGTGGCGCTGATTGAGTGCTTCACCATATTGCCCGCTTGCCTTCGGCATTCGCACTCGCATCCGCATCAGCTCCAGCCTCAGCCGATGCGGTCGTTGTCGATGAAGTTGACATTGAGTGCGTGAAAGCACTTAGCGATGTACGGTGGGCACTCGTTCACGCGTTGCGCGCGGCCGGTTGCTCTCACCTAAGGAAAACGTGCAAGCGCGAAAAGCTTCCCGCACCGGCGTTTCGCGTGAGCTGAAGCCGATAATCCGACCGGTAATATTGCAATAAAAGCAACACTCAAACTAACAACAACAAGACAAATAACAAGATATGTACATAAACAACTAGCAATAAACAGGCAATATGCAATGAAATCAAATGAAGTGTATTGTCACTACTTGTACTTGCAGATATAACGAAAAGTATTCCATCCTCATCGGACGTGGTTTTGGTGATTTGATTGATCACTGACATCTGCAACAGCCGCCGGACGAGCGGTAATATTTGTTGCTGTAGTTTTTAAGTATAATCGCAATTGCTACACGGCTATTTCCATAAGTTTTGGGCACCAGTACTTGAATTATCGGCATCAACTGAGACACATTTCATATATTACACAAACACACACAAAAATGCATAACGAATATGAAACACGCACATCGGAAAGTTGCCACGCACAAAACACGTTCGCACCAGCAATCCATCTCCACTCGTATTTATGGTAAGTGCGTGCGAATAACGGGTACGTTGATCAGGTGCAAATGCGTAGCCAAGGTGGGGCGGGGCGGGGAGTTGCTGAAACTCCTAATGACCCTTAAAGTGTGTTTATATTGTTTCAAAGCATGGCGTAGTAATTATTATTGTTATATTTTAAATGTTGCCTATACCGGTTGATGCAACATGAGTTTGCGACCGGTGCGAAATGCGAAATGCCACCGACAACAAAATGCTGCACAGTTTCGCATTCGCAACTTGCATTTCCGTACTGCCTCATCTCTGTGTGCAAACATTATTAAAACGTTAAATAAGTTAAAATCTGCTGAAAAATTTGCAAATTTCGGAGCAGCACAATTTTCACTCTAATTTTTATACTGAAAAGCTGCACTTTTGCATCTCCGGAATGACTTTCAGAAATAAGTGCGTAAATTCAACACGAAATAAATATGATATAAAAATCTCAAACAGTGTAAAAAATAAACAATTTTGTCCAAAAAACCATTTGTGTCCAGCATTTTTTTTTTACTTTTGACTACGCTTTGGGTAAGAAATATAAAAAATTTTTTTTAGTTGATAAAAAAATAATCTAACGTATAGGTGTATTATAATTTTGATTCTGATTTTCTGAACCCTAAATACTTTGAATTTGATTCTATAACAATTAAAAGTCGCTATTAGAAATAAGTGAATGAATGAATTCATTAATTAAAAAAGAAATAAATAATTTAATTTTTATATTTTAGTTTTTCTCTAAGCCCACCTTGGCGAAGCTCTGTCTACGCCCCAGATGAAACGTGGAATAAAACAATGTGCTTCTTCACACTACCCAATACGAGTATGACCGTCCGACTGGTTGGAACGGAATTAGATCGATGGGTGTGAATTGACATTGTTCAGCACGTCATGGCTATATTTTCATTCAGTTTTGACTGTAATCAAGTTCGTCCAGCTGTCGTAAGTGTGTTACTTATTATTGTTTCAATTGTTTTTGCTGTCTGCACGGCACGCGACGGGGTTTTTTCGGGTTGGCTTTGTTTAAAAAAAAAAATGGAGTGCTGTGCAAATTGTTATAGTAATTTTTACACACGAAAGACAGTTGAAATGCATATGCAGCTCAGTGTTTTCGTTTTTTACAAAATGACAGAGTTAAAAGTGGCAAAGTTCTTTCGTTAATGTGCAACGGAATATATCGCAATACATAATATCACAATACAAAGGGGTCACAAATAAAAAAACCCACAAATTTTCAGGACAAACGCAAATTAACATAAAAAACATAACAGTGTTTTTCAAGTTAAAGAAGATGGCGATCAAAGTTTTTTAACCCTACTTCCTTATAGTGTCATTTTTGACCCTTTTTTTCGATGTTTTTTAAATATATTTTTTATTATAAAACCGATCCAAGTTTTATTTATTAGTGTTCGAGACCAAGTAGGTTTTGATGTCTAGACAGTATTATCTATAGTCCTGGATCCTTTTTGAATGGGATAAAAGAATAGTTACAGGATCCTTGTTAGGGTCAAAAATGACTCTACATAAAAATTAAAACATGCACTTTGCGAAAGCGACATCTTGCGGAAAGCAAAACGAAACGAAGTGGAATCAATATTTGACACAGTGAAAAGTCAACAGAACACTGCAAACCTTTATCCACAACTTTTTTTACAACGCTAAATCCTACCATGCAAAACATGAGAAATTGGCAACAATCAATGGCAACAAACTGGCGACTCGCCGATTTATTGCCGTGGCGACAAATCAGCAACCATTGATTTTTTGTTGCCAATTTGTTGCCAATATGTTGCCGTAGTAATAAGTCCCGTTAAATTTGTGTCTATTGCTCTAAGCGGTGTGTATTTTTCAGTCGTTGTGTAAATATCAAAACGAGTGCAGTAAACATCAAGTGAAAATATCAAAATTACTCACATGTAATATGTGATAAGAAATAATAACACAGCACAACAAAAACACACTTGTTTTCTGTTGCATGGAGTTTTTCTACTGTTTCTTACTAATTTGGGTGCGCTGATTTCGAATCTATCCTCAGATTTTTTCTAGCAGCTCTAGTTAGTGAGATATAGGTACCGTGTCATTTTTTCAGTTTTTCCTCTACTTTTTCCATACTTTTGATCGTAATTTCTAAACCAAAAAACGGATTGACATGATTTTCACCTTATCGCATTAACAACACCGCACGGCTTCTTTTCCGATGCAATTTATTTTGATAATTTTTAAAATTCCGCGGTAATTGGACCTCAAAGTCGGAAAATATGGAATTTTAAGGCGTTTTCTTTGATGGTCAAAAACATACACATTTTTTGTAAATCAATTAACGAGTTAGGTGTATAATGAAAGCCGACACATCAAGCAATACAACACAGCCAAATTATTTGGCGGAATACACATTCGCATCGAAATAATAGCAAAAATGTACCATAGCCATTTTCATTACTTTTCATACTTGTTCCTTAAAAAATTAGGGGTCTCAAAATATGATCTTTTATATGTTCCATTTATAGTCTGAAATACAAGCAAAAAACCAAAAAATTTTGAATTGCTCGAAACAAAAAAATTCTAAACTTTGCATGTCGATAGGATTATTGGTTCAGAAATTACAGTCGAAAACGAGAAAAAAGCCGAGGAAAATTCGAAAAAGTGGCACGCCCATTTTTTGCGAAAACTAGAGCTGTTACATAAAAACGGAGTATGGTTTTGAAAACAGCGTGGAAAAACGATTCAGATTCATGTAAAAAACTCCATACAACAGACATGCTGTTGTGCAGTGTAATATGTGTGTATCGATCATTGAAAGAACAGTAATAAAGGGTGATTTTTTAGCAACTTTCTTTTTGGCAACACTGTTTTTGGCAGCTCAGCTGTTTTCATGTAACATGTTACATGAAAACATGTTCAGTTTGGTCTATAATTTAACCATGAATCGACTTGCAAACGAACAACGCTTGCAGATTATTAAATTTTATTATCAAAATTCATGCTCGGTTAAGAAAGTGCATCGTGCACTGCTTCCATTTTATGGTCAGTTTGGGCGACCTTCTGAGGCGGCTATTCGGAATCTTGTGACTAAATTTCGCACCAAATTTACATTATTATACAATTATATTATTAAACCACCAACACGCATACGTAGAGTGCGGACATAGGAAAATATCGCAGCTGTATCCGTCAGTGTTGTTGATGACCGTGAATTATCGACTCGGCGCCGTTCGCAGCAATTGGGCCTCTGTTACTTCTCTGAAGGACTTGGGTGTAAAACCTTTTAAAATACAGCTGGTGCAAGAAATGAAGCCACACGACTTACCACAACGGCTAACTTTTGGTGAATGGGCGCTGGCAAAGTTGGATGAAGATCCACTTTTTTATCGGAAAATTGTGTTCAGCGACGAAGCTCATTTCTGGTTGAATGGATACGTGAACAATCAAAATTGCCGTATTTGGTGTGAAGAGCAGCCAGAAGCATTGCAAGAACTGCCAATGCATCCCGAAAAATGCACTGTTTGGTGTGGATTATGTGCCGGTGGCATCATTGGACCGTACTTTTTCAAAGACAACGAAGGCAGGAACGTTACTGTGAATGGCGAGCGAGCGCTACCGTGCGATGATTACAAACTTTTTTTTGCCCAAATGGAAGAGCTGGACTTGGCTGACATGTGGTTTCAACAAGACGGTGCCACATGCCACACAGCACGCCAAACAATGGCCCAATAGAGAGGCGAGTTCGGTGAACATTTTATTTCACGGTCAATTGGCCACCTAGATCGTGCGATTTAACGCCTTTGGACTATTTTTTGTGGGGCTATGTTAAGGCTCATGTCTATAGCGGCAAGCCTGCAACGGTTGACATACTGGAAGCCAATATTGAAGAATTTATTCGTGAGAAATCGGCCGATATGTTGGACAGAGTATGCCAAAATTGGACCCAGCGTATGAACCATTTGAGGCGCAGCCGCGGTCAACATTTACATGAAATCATCTCTAAACATTGAATTATATAGATCGTTCTATCGAATCAAATACAGATTTCATACATTTCTCTAAATTTTTGTGTATTTTTTAAACCAAATCCGAAGGCTCTTAAAAAATCACCCTTTATAAAGGCAAGTGGTTAATTTATTGGCTTTTGAAGTGGTAAAAAAAACTTAAACTTTATAATAATTTTAAATTAAATTTTAATTTCAAGGAAGGGTACAAAGGAGAAACCGGCGCTTGTTACTAATTTCGCGGTGACAGTCATAATGTGAATTGTACAAGTCAAGGTCATGTTATCAAAAACTAGGGTGATTTTCGCGTTAACAATATCCTCCAGAAGAATTTAATTTATGCCAAAGATAAGATGGAAAAAATAGGAAGCGTCATAGTAAGGAGAAGAACTAATTTAATTTCAGATTTAATTTTTATAAACTCTTTTTTGAAGATATTTACAATAAATTTTTGTCAAGACAATTATTGTTTAAACATCACCTGTGCGATAATTTAGCAAGTCGCCTGTGGCAAATAAGGAAGCGATAAAAAAAACAATTAGTCCAGGCAAGAAGTAAACGACTCGTCCAGGCGAGTTGCCTGCGGCGGACGCTTTAGTGCGAGCGGTAATAAGACATCGATACGATGGCGATATTGCCGGCGATAAATTTGTTGCCGAGGGCGACTCGTTTTATTATTGCCGGCAGCAAAAAAAGTTTGCTGGGATCTATGAACCAAACCCACTTTATCATAGTGTGTGGTCTGGGACAGGAACAGGTTTTTGGTAGTATTTTTGTTTTCTTTGTTGTTTCGTTTAAAATTTAACGATTTCAAATTTATTTTTTCTACTACAATTTTTATTTTGTAAAAGGGTTACTGTGAAACTTGAATTGGTGCGTTGAGTAGTATTGCGTTGTCTGACGCAACGCCAGAGACTAAACTAAATTATAGACGCTGACAACGCTTTCGCTGAGTTCAGCATACCGAAATTGGAGCATTGCGTTGGAATGTTAAAATCATTAAATCAAAACGAATATCAAAAATTTCTCAAAACTTCAACAGCTAACGCCTTGTCAAAGTTGGAATTTCGATTTGCTCGGCGTTAGAGCGTTGTTATTTCGGTTTGCTTCATACAATTTGCATGGGCTTGAAGAAACTTTGACAGTTATTTACCGCTAACGCTCTAATTTAGGTTTCAGAGTTAATCCTTTAACTGTTTAATTTTGTTTCGAGTTTGCTTAATTGTACACTCGGCGAAAACAGAGTAAAATGTTTCTGCTTGTAAAATTACGACAAAAAATCAAGTCGCATTCGCACCATACACAACATGTCAATCATATCCAGAGTTCTCTGCAACTTACTGCATATATGCATAACTGAAGGGCTGGTTATGAGACAAGCCACATCATCACAGCATATGCTTGTGCATAGACTCCCCGAGTCGTTTTGCATGATAAGCAGGGGATCAATCACCATGCACTAGAGCAATGGAGACAGCATGATTCTTTAGGCTAGCATTGGACTTATCCGTGTCGGCCAGCAGAGTTACACATACTGTCAAAAGTTGCATTATCAAACGAGCCCTTTACATCCACAAAGATTTCTCACTTTGGTAGGCATGCTGAAATGGAGATAGTGGATTTGTCTAAAGTGACTCTTTACGGATCCGTAGTTCTACCAGCCGTTCAAGACTATTTAGCATGAAGGAAGTCATGCTAATAGGTCTAAAGCTCTAGTAGCGCTAGTGTAGTCGTTTTTTCCAACCATAGAAATGAAAGCAACTCTCACCATCCCCCAAGAGCTGGGTACATAGGCCATTGTAAGGCATGCAGTGAAGATCTTCTTTAGTGCCACAGACACTGACTTTATTCCTTCCCTCAAAACAATAAGGTAGATGCCGTCAGGACCGGGCGATTTGAAGTTGTCAAAACACTTGATGACAATTTGGATGGAAGCTTCTTTCACCACAGTTCTGGCAATGTACCAGTCATGTCGAGAGGGTGCGGTTACCCTAACAACGGTTTCATCCAAGGAAGAATGCTCCTGGGCAACAGTAACCTAATTCCCTGGAAAGTGGGACTCCATCAGGCACCGTCAGGTTTGTTAAGAGACCCCAGCTTAGCGGTTTGGTTCTTTTTCAGAAATTTTACCACCCTCGCTGTGTCGCTCAAGGATTCAATTCCACTGCAAAAATCCCTAACAGAGGCTTTCTTTGAAACTCGAATTTGCTTCTTATAGTTGTTCTGAGTGCATCGATAGCGCTTCCAGTCCTCGTCAAACTTTGTAGCGGAAACCGGGGTCCGGCCAAAGGAAGTGTTAAGTTGCTCATCAGCCGCCTTTATACATCGCTCCTTAAGAATTGTCTGTAGCATCGCGAAATTATTCCACAATGGCTCCCTAAATTTCGGCAGTCTGGGTTTCTGGTGGGCAATGGCATTTGTGCCTTCTCGCCACACTGAAACACGATGTACCTGTGGCCCGAACACGAATCTTCGATAAGGACTATCCAATTGTTGATTGACCACCCTAATCTTGCAAACTGGTTACCGTAAGATGAGATGATACTATAAGACAGGTTCTAGGTCTACTCGAATTCATATACGAGTAATATGTACATATAATAGTATGTTATAGTATTTTATATGTAAAAGTATAGAAGTATAGATAACCAAAGTTACAGACTACCGAATATTCGAAAATGTTAATTTTTTAATATAATAAGACCTTTGTCCTTCTTCAATAATAACAAAATGCAGTTTTTGCATTTTTTTTTTTTAACACAATGTCATATACTCGACATTATGCGTATAATCGATATAAACAGCTAAAGGGTTAAGCGATAAATAAATACATTTCAAATAAGCGTACCAAAAAATCCGACATGTATGTATGTCAAATAATGATTTCACCTTGTTTAATACACTTTGAAAGTGATGAGAATGCTATTTTTTGAACTAGTGTACTGTAAATTGCTTTATGGAAAAAGTCGATTTCGGAAAATTTTTGGTTGTGATTCTTTTGCATTTAGGGTGCGATGTACATATGTATATGTATACCTAATGTGTATACCTAATATACAGTCAGAGTCAAAAGTTAGTACACAGCAACTATTTATCCTTGTAATCACAAATTTCCCATATACTATACATCAAAGGAGTTTACGAATGGTTTTTACGCCATAGAAAGGCTTATTATGATTGTTTTTATTAGTTTTTGTTACATTTGCAAATATATTTGTAAGGTTATTAGCCATTAACCAGAAACAGCGCTGAAAAATTTAGTCAAAAGTTAGTATACAGCAGCACGTAAGAGTCTTTCATCGACTTACACTCGTGGTAAAAAGGGTGAACTAATATAGGGTGTTTTTTTTAGAGGTTTGTTTTTCGAATAGAGATAAAACTGGCAATTTGTGGTCAAATCTGGCAACTCTAATGTCATTTATGTTCAGTTTGGTTTGCCATTTCATCATGAACAGGTTGACAAAAGAACAACGCTTGCAAATCGTGCAAATTTATTTCGAAAATAATGGTTCACTTCGCGAAGTTTACCGCAAGCTCCGTCCATTTTATGGTCGACATAATCGTCCATCAGAGCAATTAATTCGGTTAACCATGGGTCGTTTTCGCACTACGTTTACTCTATGTGATAATACGCATCCGCAGAGACGTCGAACAGTGCGCACCGAAGAAACAATTGCCGCTGTAGAGCAAAATGTTGAAGAGGACCCGAATGAATCGATTCGCCACCGTGCACAGCAATTGGAGCTTTGTCCATCAACTTTATGGAAGATTTTGCGCAAAGATCTTGGCTTGCGACCTTACAAGATCCAGCTTGTGCAAGAATTAAAGCCGCGAGACCATGCAATGCGTCGTGATTTTGGTGTATGGGCCGAAAATGAGATTGATCTCGATGCTGATTTTCATCGCAAAATTTTGTTCAGTGATGAGGCTCATTTTTGGTTGAATGGCTACGTCAACAAGCAAAATTGCCGCATTTGGAGTGAAGAGAATCCACATGAGACCCTTGAGACGCCATTACATCCACAAAAACTGACTGTTTGGTGTGCTCTATGGGCTGGTGGAGTCATTGGGCCATACTTCTTCCGAAATAATGCTGGAGAGTCAGTTACCGTTAATGGAGACCGGTATAGAGCCATGATAACCGACTATTATGTTCCCGAATTGGATGGCATGAATGTGGATGAGTTGTGGTTCCAACAAGACGGCGCTACATGCCACACAGCGCACGTCACAATCGATTTATTGAAGGAAACATTCGATGAGCGCATAATTTCGCGGAATGGACCTGTCAATTGGCCACCAAGATCGTGTGATTTGACACCATTGGATTATTTTCTTTGGGGATATGTGAAGTCGCTCGTCTACGCCAACAAACCAGAAACGTTAGGGGACTTGGAAGCCAACATTCGTGGCGTTATTGCCGACATACGGCCCCAAATGCTCGAAAAAGTGGTTGAAAATTGGACCTGTAGAATTGGCTTTATTCGAGCCAGCCGCGGCGGCCACATGCCCGAAATCATATTTAAACATTAATGGCATAAAACTATCCTTCCAATAAAGCCAAATTGATGGACATTAAAACGATTTTCTTGTGTTTTATTTCAATTCGAAGTTCTATACCTCTAAAAAAAACACCCTATACTTTGTTGGGCCTCCTTTCGCGTCAAGAATAGCTTGCAGTCTTCTGGGCATCGAAGTCACCAAATTTTTAGTAACTTCTGGGGAGATCTTTGTCCATTCTTCAGTCAGAGCTGACATTAGACCTTCCTTTGAAGAAACGGTACGTTGTCGAATGTTGCGGTCCAGTATTTCCCACAAGTGTTCTTTTGGGCTAAAGTGTGGAGACTGTGGTGGAGAGCTTAACTGTTTTGGGGCATTGTATAGCAGCCATTCACGGACTCTTCTGGCTGTATGCTTTGGGTCATTGTCTTGTTGGAAAACCCATGGCATCGTCAGTCCTAATTGCTGCGCACTAACTTTTATATTGTTCTTTAAAATATCAAGATAGTGCAAGTGGTTCATTGTTGACTTAATGAAAACCAGTTTTCCAGTACCCCCGGCCGACATACACCCCCAAACCATTACTGAACCTCCACCATGCTTAACTGTTGACGTGAGGTTTTCGGGTTGTAGTTCGCTGTTAGCTGTTCTTCAGACCTTACCACTTCTTTTTGCGCCAAAAATATCAAATTTGCTTTCATCGCTAAAAAGCACATTATTCCAATATGTCAGCAGCTCGTTCTTGTGGCTTTTTGCGAATGAAACACGCTTTTTGCGATTGGCAGCAGATATATGTACATGGCTTTTTTCGTGGCACTCGTCCATGTAACCCAGCTTTATTCAGTACTCTGCGTATGGTGGATGCACTTACTGGTTGCTGTTCTTCTTGGGAAATGCTTTAAGCAATTACCACCGCGCTGGATTTTGGCGTTTTCTTCACCTGTCTTACCACCTTCCTTATTACCGCTTCTGTTAATGCACTTGGTCGACCTGATCGGGGAGCGGTTTTGGTGTTACCCCGCAAGTTGTATCTTTCGATAATTTTCTGAACCATGGCTCGACATGTTTTTGTAATTTTTGCAATCTCACCCAACGATTTGCCATCTTTACTGTGTTGAACAATTAGATTTCGCATCACACAACGAGTTGCCGCGAAGTGAACAAATTATTTCCTCTGACTTTGTTTTATATACATTTTTACAAAATTTTACAAAACTAAGGTATCTAAGTCTATTTACAAAGTAAAGCTAAAAAAGTGCATACAAATTTTTGACTCATATTTTTAGAAGATTTTCTGTTTGATGACGTATAAAAGTTGACAATCAATTATTTTCGCGAATGTGACTTAAAGCATTTAAATGTTGAACTATAAGACATACATGGCATACAACAATTTTATAACATGTTCTTACATATAGATGCAATTTGTGATTATAAGCATAAATAACTGCTGTATCTAACTTTTGACTCTGACTGTACATAATATATCATTTTTTTATAATGCAAACCGTTGTTCAATCACCATTGCTTTCTTATGAATAGTTTTTGCTTCTGCAATTTTTCAGAGCATTTCTGTATGAAAAGTTAACACCGAATGCGCAAACAGATATGTATCTATGCACATACATCAGGGGCGTAGCCAGAACTTGGTCATGACGGGGTTTTAAAAAAGTTTTTTTGCCAGTTTAGTATTACATGTTTTTTTAAGTAAAGTGCACTTTCCAAATAGGGCATTTTGTTGTAGCTTATGTGACTTAATGTATTAAAAACTAAATTTTTTCCCGATTTTTAGTAAAAATTTCATGAAATTTGGTGGACTGAAAGCGAAGTTATTGCATCTGAAGTAGAAGTATGTTTGTGTCATCGTACAAAAATGTGCATCGAACAAAGATCCAATATTAACTATTGTTTTAAAAATGTTTAAACTTTAACCGAACATTTAAATTGATGGACCAAGTTTATGGTGATTTTGGTTTATACCGTGGTGGAGTTCATAAGTGGTAAAAGCGATTTAAAAACGATTGTCAGAACATAAATGATGACCAAAGTGTTAGCCAACTGAATCCGCGATCACCGTAGATCAAAACTGGGCGGTAATTCATAAAAGATAAGCCAAAATCTTTATTGAAATTCTTGAAATTGGATTTAACCTTCGCTTTACTTATACCCACCCGGGTGATCTTTTTAATATTCATGTTTAATATCTGCACAAATTTTAAGGTAATTTTCAATAACATGAAAAAATATTTTTTTTGAAATTTTGTTCATGTTTAAACTTGAATTTTGTCATTTTTTATACAAATGTACCTGGGTGATCCCAGGCGCTTTTGCTACCATTTTGATTAAAACTCACGATAAATTTTTTTTGCGTACCTCATTATGTGTTCAATAAACCCTCTGGAAAGAAATCTTCTAATATTTTCCATAGTCTCAAAATAAATCATTAAAGTTAGGCCTTTTTTCGAAATACGAACTATCGCCAGAGGAAGATACTAAATACTGAAGTATGGAAAAAATTTATAAATTATTATATATTTATTGTGAGTTTTACTCAAAATAGCGGCGGAAGTGCCTGGGATCATCTTTAGTAAGGCGAAGGTTAAGCATCTCAATAGCATAAATTTATTGCATTTTAACTGAACATTTGGCTATCGAAGGATGCCATCCCATCTATGTATTGACACTTGTTTTGACTGTTTTTTTGTTTTCACATGATGTAGTACCGTGCGAATTTCACCTTTTCAAAGAATGCATTTGCCGATGAAAAAAGCGTTTTGAGAACGTAGAAACCATCCAAAAGGCTTGTACCGACATCCTGAAGGACATTCCGGCCGACGAACTAAACTACTCTTTAGACATGTTTTTAGAACATGCAAATCGCTGCATTAAGCCTAAACGTGACTATTAAAAAAACAAATTAGTTTCGGTAAAAAAAGGTTTTGTTAATATTCTTTTAAATATTTAAAGATGATAAGAACTTTTTGCTAATGTGGGAACGTACATACGATGCATAGTGATTGAAAATGTTGACAAATTATAGGCTATGAGGGGGGTTCTGACACCCTATACCCCGCCCCCCCTGGCTACGCCCCTTACATACAAACATATGTACAAAAACCGTAATTTTCTATCGCGATTTATCCTTTGAGCTGTGCGGACGTTCTTGCCTGTGTGCTCTTCGTAAATCTCTAGCGTTATTAAAACTAGTGTTCAAACTAAGCAGTTAGACTCTGTGCCTGCCTGACTACCTACTTAGGAATTTCCTGGGTTTTTTTTCTAATTGTGCTTCAACCGCGGATTTGGCACCCACAATAAAAGCAAAAAGTACAGCCGCTATGGCCCAGCCGACGCCGGGTACGGCGGCGGCGTCATCGGCAGACCGTTTCGAAGAATTCGTGAGCAACATTAGCTCATCTAGCGTCAGGAAGCCGAAGAGACTTAAAAGGATTGATGATGTGGAGCTACTGAAGTCTATGGAAGACTCGGAATTGGTAAGTGTTACCAAAGGTGTGGCCCATCATGTAGGGAAAGTGTCCCAAAATAAAAGGACAATTGATGAGGATGCTCAGCTTCCTCAAAACGATATGATCACCGATGATTTTGATGTTAGTGTAGGAAATTCCTCCCCGACGCCTGTCACCAAGGCAGATGATATTGTGACATACCCACCGGATTTTAACGGCAACAGTTTTGTCCTGGTAGATGCATCTAAGTGCACTGCCTTACAAAACGAAAAAATTAGCAACGGACTCACCCTATACAGGCAAATTAAAGATATGAATCTAAAAAGCGTGAACTCTATCAAATCAGTGGGAAAAACTCTTTACAAAGTGACTTTTAAAAATGCCCTGGCGGCTAACCTCTTTGTAGGCGATAAGAATGTGCAAAATAAAAACCTACGTGCCTTCAATGTGGGATACCAATATTCTATACCGAGGAGTACATTAAAAATAATACCGAAACAAATTGTCCAAAAACTTATGTGAAGCGGTTCACACGCAAGGACTCCGAAACAAATTCATATGTACCAACCACAACAGTAAAGATAGGTTTTCAAGGAAAAGATATTCCAAATGCCATAGTTATAGACTACACAAGACTGAAGGTCGAATACTTCATACCTAGTCTAAGGCAATGTAGAAATTGTGGGCGACTTGGCCACACGCAACTAGGGTGTAAATCCAAGAAACGCTGCATTTATTTTGGCGACCAAGGTGCCAGAGGAAAAAGTGTATCCTATGTGGCGATACAGCGCATGATTCAACTTGCAGAGACAGCTGTCCGATTTGGAAAAGAGAGAATGATATCAATCACATTAACCCTCTAGCGGGCAAGCCCGCCTCCAGGCGGGGTACACCAAAATGCGTTTGCTGAGTAGGCGACGAACTTTATTTATTTAAATATGGCTGATAATGATTTGGAAAAGTTCCCTTTAACTAACGGTATAAATTGTGTGACCATAAGTGAGCTATTTTTGGTTTTAAACCCATTTGAAGTGAGAATTTGTCGAATTCGGACGAAAATAATTATTTTCGCGAGTATGAGTTTTTCATTTAATAAAAAGACTAATAAATCTTGGAGATTGAAGCTGCAGAAAATTTCAGTAAGCAAACCAATATTTGTATTTGTATATAATTGATTTTGTTTATGAGAATTATCATTGGGAGACCTACAGCCACCCCCTAAAGCAAGACCGCCTGCAGGCGGGGTTGCCGTTTTACGTCATGTTGCACAGCGCCTGCAGGCGGTCTTGCCGGTTTACGTCAACTTTGTTTATAGCTTGAACTGAGATGCTTAGGATGTATTTACTTTGTCTTAGAGATTGTAATACTCTAAAGTGGACGGATTTTGATAATTTTTTTTTTAAATGTGTGTAAATGTTGTCGCTATCGTTCGGTACAAGATGAGCTTCCAATTGTTATAAACAAATAATAAAAAAATTGTTTTTATCTGCTTAAAAAACCGAAAAATGAGATTTTTTTTTCATGATCCGCAATTTTGACAATTGTAAAGATAATTATGTGAATTATTACCGTACGATAGCGGCAAGTCTGCAGATTGTAAAAAACCTTTCCTTTTGTGTTTCAGACGAACAGTTTTTGCAAAATCGTGTGTAGCATCAACCCACATACTTTTGGAAGGCCTTATTTCGCAGGGGTGCTGTGGCTACAGCATAACACTTATTTCTTAAACTTCGATTTTTTTTTTATACTAAAAGGACCAATAAAAATGTAAAAAAAAACCGCATTGGAAAATATTGAATACTTTTCCTTCTGCAAGATCCCAAAAAAACGCCTCAAAAAACGGCGTTTACATGGTAGGACCCCCTTAAATGCAACTTATATTTGTGTTTCAGCAACACCAAAGACTGTTTTTTACTTTTCACAAAAAAATAAATAACATTGCCAAACATTTACCATCACTTCTTTTGATTTTCCTACCTTCTCATCACTTGCGTCTATGCACCTGAATATGCTGTATTTTCGGCAGCCCCGCCTGGAGGCGGGCTACCTTTAAACACACCTAGCGACGAAACTATTCGCCTGAGACAAAAGTTAATATCATTTTCGTCTTTCTCATGACGAAATTAACCAACTGTAATTTTTTTACAGCAATACAAAATTGGCCTGCTAGAGGGTTAAGACGGTCAAAAAACTGTCCAGGAAAGAGGTCATGGAAGTGTATTATCCAGTCAGTAACAACAGATTTGATATCTTAGAGTGTGACGACACCAATTTCCCTCCACTTACCAAAGAAACTACAGCCGACGTGAATACTGACACCGTAGTCAACAGGAGATTGACAAGGAAACATTTTAGCAAGGTACTCCGAAGCACTCCAAAGAATCGAGAACCAATGAAGGCCTTCAAACCTCACACAGAGAGTCCTAGAGTATCCCCAAGAGCTGAGCCGGTATTTGACAAGCCGGAATATCAAAAAGGGTTGGTTTCTCAACTGGAAAAAATATTGTCCCATCTTTTGAAAATCACCCATCACAAAAGCTGAATTTGATAGATATTTAATAAACAAGGACTGTCAATTTATTGTTGATGAATCCTTCTCCTCTACATAATGAAAATCTTACAGTATAACTGCCAATCATTAAAAGCCAATATTGATTCGATAGAATACTTTCTTCACACAAACAGTGTTGATATTTGCTGTTTTAGTGAAACCTTTGACGGAAATGGAAAAAATCACAGAAAAATAATTAATTATAACACAATCACCAAGAACAGAAGTGATGGCTATGGCGGAGTGGCCATAGCCCTGAACAAATCCATAAAGTTCAAAAAAATCAATCTCGTAACTGACCATGATATCATCATTGCTGAAACCATTAACCTAAAACCAAACTTAGTCATCTGCTCAGCTTATTTCCAACCAAGCATGGCAAGTGCCGACTTCCAATATGAAATTGAAAAAGTCTTAAACTTTCTTGACAGGCACAAGAATGTTTTGATTCTTGGCGATTTTAATGCTCGCTCGACTCTCTGGGGTGACACAGTGGAGTCTGCGAGAGGCAAGAAGCTCAGACTGCTGACACAAAACTAAAATTTCTGGTATTTAAATACTGGTTCTATCACATTCAAAAAGGATCTTAATTCGAGTAGGGGCTCTGTACTTGATCTCTCCTTCACAAACAGCAACATCTCCCTTACGTGGAAGGTAGAAACTATTAGACTCGGAGGTAGTCACCATTTTCCCATTATCATTGAGGCTGAAATGGTTCGGTAAAAAGAAACTGTATGCAGCTGTAGGAAACCTAGATTTCGAGCCGTCAATAAGTAACATCGAAGAAAAAATACAGGATGAGATTAAAGCGGCTACATACACACTGAGCGACAAAAGAAAGCCAAAAGTTTGGTGGGATAACTCGTTATCGAAACCATATCGGCTACTAAGATGTGCTTTTAAAAAATGCAATTATGCACCCGCACCAGAAAATATGAAGGCTCTCGATGATCTACAAAAGGAATGGAAAAAGCTAACGCATAACTGAATTGAATAGGAACCCTGGTACCAGGGATGCATGGAACTTTGTCAGAGCTTTGAGAGGTGACTATAGGGAGGGTCAATGCTCAGCATGGAATAATGACAACAACGGCAGATATCTCCAAATGCTTAAAAATCAAGTACCCGCGTCTGCTCACAGTCTAACTATTAACAAACAGATTCACCCCAATACGGAACTCACTATGAGGAAATTATAGATATCCTAAACAACAAAACGAAAGACTCTGCGGGTGGGCATGATGGGATAACTTACAAACTAATTAAAGCACTTCCTGATCTGTCTCTAAGCAAGCTACTTACGGCTCTAAATTACATTTTTATTTCAAACCAAATCCCTGATAGTTGGAAGATAGTGAAAGTAGTTCCGATTCCCAAGAAAGATAAGAATCTTAACGATTATCAAAACTTCAGGCCAATTGCCTTGATCTCGGTGCTGCTGAAATGCATAAACCTTTGCATAAAAAGCAGGTTGGCGTCCTTTCTTGAATCCAATCAACTTCTTCCAGGAAGGTCCTTTGCATACAGAAAATCAAAATCAGCGGCAATGTGCATAAATCAGTTTCTGCACGAGGTCGCAGTCCAGAAGCAAACAGGATGCAAAATTATTATCTGTAGCATCGATATCAGCAACGCATACAATTGCGTCAGTCTGGTAAAGTTAAAATCTCAGCTTGAACAGCTTCAGGTGGATGTCAATTACATTGAATGGATGGTAAACGTTCTTGCCCTAAGATACCTAAAGTTAAACAATGAAACAGTAGAAATAAGAGATGGGCTCCCACAGGGCAGCTGTTTGTCACCAACTCTATTCAACATATACACTGCCAAATTACATGAAATAAATTACTCAAGCACCACTTTGTATCAATTTGCTGATGATTTTATAATCGTCTCGCACCATCAAGACATAAATATAGCAAAGGACAATCTCCAAAATAAGATAAACAAGTTTGGCCAACAGTGTTGTGAACTAAATCTGAGTTTCAATGTAGAGAAAACCAAGATCATGTGCATCAACAAAAACAAATCAAGCGTGATCAACCAAGTTTCAACGCCCAAGCCATCCAGCAGGTTTTTTCTATCAAATTTCTGGGGCGGCACATCAGTGCCTCTCTGTCGCTGCAGGAGCATTATTCAACCGCTATCAGGGACTCCGACAAAAATATCAATTTGTTCAAAATGATCACATCTGTTAAAGCTGGGCTGCATCCTAAGGTGGCTCTTAACTTGTATAAAGCACTAGTCAGATCGAAAATCGAATACTGCAGAACCTCTGCTGCAAATAGTACTAAAACCGTTGATAGAAAAATAAGTACCTTTCAGAATATTTTCCTACGAAGAGGCTTAGGGCTCTCACCCTCCACGCCAGTGCCACTAATCTATGCTGTAGCAAACGAACTTCCCCCTCACGAAAGAGCTCAATGGCTTACAGCCAAAGAGCTTACCAAGACCAAAGCATCAAACCCTGGCCTTTTCAATTCAGGTTTGTTAAACAGCAATATTAAATCAAGTTATAGTGTTACATATAACACATTTAAAGATGTATTTTTAAAACTGAACACTGATCACCAATTTGAACCGTACTCAAGGCTGATGGTCAAAATTAACACACTTCCCGAGAAGAAAACAAATGTCTCTGCAGCAGCCATCAAGGCAACTTATGCTTGCATCATTAATGACTACAAAAGCCAGGGTTTCTCAATATTTGCCACAGATGCTTCGGTCTGCGAAGAATCAACAGGCTGTGGAATAGTGAACCTGCATAACAATTCAGAACATTCCTTCAAAATTGAGTGCTCTACATCTTCCAGCTTTGGAGAGCTCTGTGCAATAAATATAGCTATAGACCTCGCTATGCAAGAACAGTATGACAAAATAGCCATTTTCACAGACAGCCTAATTGCGTGTAAATTACAAGTGCACAACAAATTAAATTGCTCCAGTCTTTCTGCGGTACACCTAGTCTGGACACCGAGTCATGTAGGTATCTCAGCCAATGAATGGGCAGACAGAGTGGCGAAAAATGCCAACAATGGTATTACTATAATAAACCCTGAGCTCACCACTGATGAGGCTCTAAAGGTTGTTAAGCACCAAATCTATAAACATTGGTATGATGAGTTCCAGCTTTTTTCCCCATGACAAGCCAAATCTCTTTGCAGAGATCTTTCCAATGAAACAATCAAGACCTTGGTTTCATAACTCTAAACTTAGTGCGAAACACATCAACATCATCAATAAGATTCTTACCAGCCACACCTATGATAACGCTTATCTTTTTAGTTTCAGAGCAGTAAAATCAAACTTATGCGAATGTGGTGAGATTGACACATACACACATCAAACCTTTTTCTGTAGGCTTCTTGATAGCATTAGACGCAAATTTAGCATATTCCAAGCTGCTTCTAGCTTCGGTGACATTTTTCGGTCTCATGACCATAGTAAAATTTCTCAACTTATTCAATTCTATGACGAAATTGATATTAACCCATTCGAGACGACGATTTTTTTCGAACACGGTCCCCAGGAGCGAGCATGCGTATTCATAGTATTTTAAATGTAAGAAAGGCTTCAGATAATTTTTAAATTTTATGGTACACAGTGAAACCAATGCCAAATTTTGTTTTCCTGTACTTTACAGATTTCATTAGTTCTAGAAAAATCGTATTTCGACGACTAGTTTACTCAGAATAACTGATAATTGCACATTACTGTTATTGCACACACGGTGTGCAGGCTGTCTTATAGCCTCGGAAATCCATTGCACACACGGTGTGCAATCGGTCTCGAATGGGTTAAATGGTAACCCTAGAACGAACAAATTAATTTCAACACACAGTAGTTCTACAGTTTTCATGTTTATGAATTTGACTAACAAGTAAATGCAACAAATAGGTATAACGATACGTATCGTATAGCGTATATCGACGAAGAACCTGGCATTTTGTTCGCTTTCGGCGACGCCAACCCTTTTCAAATCCCAAAAAAAAAACAGCGTAATTTTGTATCTGTAGAATATTAAAATATTCTCTCCTAATCACCCAGCGTCAAGGTGCTTATGGTTCATCCTCGTTTTGGCTTAAGACATACGAGTACCCGATCGTGTTTCCTATTCAATTTTGTGTGCAATGGAATCAAAAGCTTTTTTTCAAAGAATTTCCGGCCTCTTGCATAAAATACAATGCCGGTTTCAGTAGGAAAGGAAACTGACCGGAATTGATCTGACCTTAAGGAAAGCCAGAAGGTGGTAAATGCCGGCTAGTCGTAGGAATAAGACGCCGTTCGGTTCGAAGAAACCAGAGGTGAAGCGTACGAACTGTCTTATGCACAGTCCGCCGCTTTTAAGCATAGACATACTATACATATTTACACAATTCCAGAGGTACATACATATAAATGCATTTTTTGTAAATGCCTTGTGAATTTCGTGATCTGGAAGCTGTTCGTATTCACCTTTCCATTTCGTACAATATAATCGAGGATGGTAAAATCGCCACATTCATTCATTTAATAACACGATGACTGCTCGAAAAGCAGCAAAAGCTGAGTAATGGCCACATACACGCGCGCATACACACATAGATTTCTTATAGAGTCGCTGAACAATAACAACATCCATAATTGTTAACTAATCACCTGAACCGCGCACTGCAAGCCTCTTCTGCCTTCTGCCTTTTGGCTGATCTACCTTTTATGTACACACTCATTGAATTTAAAGACGCTTCTGTATGTTTTCCTCCACTACCCTTTACCGCGTTTTCACATTGCTCGTCGCACTTTTTCAGCGTGTTCTTTTCATTTCCTACTGCTCTTCGCCGCTTCAGCACACTCGCTTTTACTCAGCTATTTTAGCAGAATTTCAGCATTTTGCATTTAATGCGCCACAGTGCAACAGCATAAAAACCACAACAAGTGTAACACCGATGGACAACATTGGCAAGCACAACGTTGCAGCACCGTCTTCGAGATCATCTTCGGTATCCGCTGCTTTTGCACCGTCATCACACTTAACTTGTTCATCGCTCGCGCACCGAGCAGCGAGTCTCCCCTATTAAGTTAACTCTTCCTTCTTCAGTACTTCCATGGAAGCGTTGTTGGCGGCGCTGAAGCGCATTTACCGTTGACTTCCAAGTTGAGTGCGCCAGTGTGGTACTTCCCAGGTTGATATGTGCACATTAACAAACTGTGTGCGGTTCGCAGACACTTTACACCAAACTCGCATGTATCCCAGTTTTTAAGGGTAAATTTTATTACTGATGGCCAAATTTGGCTACACACACTTATTGCTTTTTAGAAGTGTCCGACCGAAACCGAAACTAAAGTTCGGGCATTTTTCCAATCTTCGACCAAACCAAATGCGAAACTTCTTAGCTAATATATTGTAACGATAAGACAGTCGGTCGCTGTGCAAAGCAACCCTGTCGCTACGCGCCGTGCCATAATTCAACCTGGCAATGGTGACCGCGATAATGGAAACTTTTAGTCCAACCTGGCAATGATGGCCGCGATAATGGGAACTTCTAGTCCAACCTGGCAATGATGGTCGCGATCATCATGGAAACCTTTAGTCCACTCTGGAATGTGCGAGAACGATGTCGAATGTCTGCGCAGATGGCAGCAAAAATGGAAACTGCGAATCAAGAGATGGCAGCGAAGCTGGAAACTACGAATCGAGAAATGGCAGCGAAAATGGAAACGGCGACCCATGAAATATCGGCGCAAGTGTCAGAGCGAATGGAAGTCAAGCTTCAGGAAGATTCTGCGCGCTTGGAGCAGAAAGTGGAGGAAATCTCAGACAGGATTAATGGGAAAGTCGAGCACCTGGAGACGCGAGTAGAGCACTTGGATAAACGAGTCGACGACCTGGATGATTCCCTGAACAAACGAGTTGACGGTCTGGAGGATTCGGTGAACAGAAAACTCGGCGAGCGGCTTAGAAAGATTCAGCTGCGAGCAAGGGTGCGGTCTGTTGAGGAAAGTTTTGCCATAGAAGTGCCTACTTATGATGGTACTACGTCGTTCGATACATTCAAGCTACAGTTCGACCTGGCTGCTCTGGAAAATCAGTGGACCGATATCAGGAAAGGTCGGAGACTGATACTGGCTCTAAGAGGTCCTGCGGCTGAGGTAATAAAAACAGTGCCGGAAAGTTTGAGAGGTGATTACGAGACCGTCATAAGGGCGCTGGCAGCCAAATACAGTGACGAGCACAACAAAATGGTGTATTACTGCGAGCTGAAGAACCGTAGACAAAGAGCCAACGAGGCGCTGCAGACGTATGCGGCAGATATTGAGCGGCTGGTACCACTGACCTACCCAGAATTCAGTATGGAAGTTTTGGAAAGGCTGAAGATCGAGGCGTTTATCGAAGGCATTCTTGACCCGGAGACTCGTGTGAGTACCTTGATGATGATGAAGCCGACGTTCCATGAGACGGTGACAAGTGCATTGATGTATGAAGCTGCCTGGAGGGGAAGTTTTCGACATTCATCTGCGGAAAGGCGTCGAGTCCAATCTGGACGTGCCATGCAAAGCCAGCCAGTGAGCTCAGAGGTACCAACGAGGCTGCGGGCAATGTCATCTAGAATCAGTTGCTGGCGATGTGGCAAGCAAGGCCACATTTCACGAGACGGCCATCTGCGAGAGAAGCGTTCCGGAGAACAGGCGTCACCAAGATGTGCTGACGCGCTGCCACTCCATCCGTGCAAAATCAAATACAGGCATTGTTCGCGAGCCGAAAGCAAAGAACAGATAGTGGACGTCCGGTTGGTAAGCGTTATGCCAGAGGAAGAGTGGTCTCCGGAGAGGCTACAAAAGGACCAGCGTGAGGATGCAGATCTTGCAAAAATCGTCGAAGGCAAGGAGCAAGGCGTACGTCCAGACTGGCAGGAGATGGCCGGTGAAAGCCCGATCGCTAAGGCTTACTGGGCACAGTGGAAAAGTCTGCGGCTGAAAGAAGGATGCCTGTACCGCGTATGGGAGAGCGCGGATGGTCGGACCAGCAACTCCCTAATGGTAGTGCCGAAATGCAGAATCAACGAGGTCATCGAGGCATACCATAACGACTCCAGTGGAGGGCACCTGGGCATCACCAAAACCGTCGCCAAAATAAAAAGACGATTCTACTGGGTAGGATGTCAGGATGTCTGTAGCCGAGTGGATTAAGAGCTGCGACCGATGTTCAGCCGCGAAAGGGCCAACAAGAAGATCTCGAGGCCGCATGCAGCAGTACAACGTGGGAGCGCCCTTCGAGCGGATTGCTATGGACGTCGCCGGCCCATTCCCAACTAGCACTCACGGCAACAAATATGTGCTGGTGGTAATGGATTACTTCAGCAAATGGCCCGAAGTGTACCCTATTCCTAACCAGGAGGCCACTACGATCTCGGAAAAGCTGGTAAACAACTGGGTAGCCAGGTTCGGAGTTCCGTTGGAGTTGCACTCAGATCAAGGCCGGAATTTCGAGTCTGCGGTAATCAAGGAAGTGTGTGAGCTGCTGGGGATAAAGAAAACGCGTACCACTCCTTTGCACCCACAGTCCGACGGCATGGTGGAACGCTTTAACCGGACACTGGAGGAATACCTGCGGAAAGTGGTAGGCAGGAATCAAAAGGATTGGGACACGCATATCCCCCTGTTCCTGATGGCGTATAGGTCAGCCCCGCATGACACGACATCACTCACTCCAGCCCGAGCAGTGTTCGGCACAGAGTTGCGGTTACCCGCTGACTTGAAGTTCGGGGTAGTCAGCACGACGAGAGGCGCTAAGACGGGCTACGTGGTCAGTAAGCGGGCGGAACTGGAGGAAATTCACCAGTTTTTAAGGAGCCGCACCAAACTGGTCAGCGATAATGCGAAAGCCAGATATGATCTACGGGCCAACTCAGCAGGGTTCCAAGAAGGCGATCTGGTAATGCTCTGCAACCCACAGCGGAGGAAAGGTTTGTCTCCGAAACTTCAAGCGTCATGGGAAGGACCTTACGAAGTCGTGACTAGGATTAACGACGTGGTATACAGGATTCAACGATGCAGCAATAAAGGCGCTAAGCTGAAGGTAGTCCATTTGAAGCGCCTGGTGCCTTATCACAGCGGAACCTCGGCACTTGTTCGGGACGAACAAGTCTAAGTGGTGGGCAGTGTAACGATAAGATAAGATAAGTTGCAAAGCAACCCTGTCGCTACGCGCCGTGCCATAATTCAACCTGGCAATGATGACCGCGATAATGGAAACTTTTAGTCCAACCTGGCAATGATGGTCGCGATCATCATGGAAACCTTTAGTCCACTCTGGAATGTGCGAGAACGATCTGCGCGATGGCCGGACAGGTCTAAAAGGCAGCCGGGTGCGGCGCAGCGAGTCAGTCGGATTTTGACTAGTGAAGGTGCCACACGGAGTAATTGAGCAAATACTTAAGTGTAAAGACAAACAAGTGTAAATTAGTAAATAAAGTGGTTTCTGGTTTATTTTATTGACTGCGTTTGAGAAACTAAGTGTGTTTTATTTTCAAATTACGCAATCCAGAGATACGTACTAGCCCACTAGAACTAGCATTCGTAACAATATTAACTATTCGGCCGAAATTGGAACTTGGCCGAAACGCGTATTTTGCGGGCGAACTGAAACTGAAACCGAATATTTTGTTTGCTACTAGGGTTTCGTTATTACTTGTTCTTCTGCGATAAAAAACTGTCTAAACCATTTTTTTCATTTTTGCGTAGTTAGGTTAGAAATGTAGGCAAAGTCCCATTATTGGGACATAAGCCTCGACTAAGGTTCACTGAAAACATTCGTGCCCGAACGGTTCGCTATTAACATTTTTGTACACTCATAAATGGATCTGCATTCGTCAAGAGGAAACGACAATTTTTGGCATAACCCCTTCAGACTTTTACGCAATATCTTTACTTTAACTTTACAAATATTAATCAGACTGGCACAATTCGATTATTCTTATTGCTATTTATGTTTTCTACTCTCGTTGCTTTGGCGTTAGTTATATTTTACGTTTATGAAAATACGCCGCAGAAGTTGTCTTTTTCATTATAAAAATATTAATAGTGCGAAATTGTGAAAGTGAAGTGCACATAAATAAAATTACTTAATTTTAATATTTCAATAAGATAAGTAAGTTTTCCAGAACTTATGACGAACTGATGATGGACTTACACTGACTTATCTGTTTGCGTTGTTTTAGGATTAAGTATAGGAATATTCACACTGAACTCGTTACTTTGTTAGTTCGGTACTCGGAAGTTTTGTACGTGCGTTTTGTTTTTGTTCGATTCTTTAACAAAAACAAAATACACGTACAAAACTACCGAATACCGAACTATCAAAATAATGAGCTCGGTATGAATACCCCTAATGTATTTATTAAAGAGCTGCGCAAAAGCTTCTATTGGGCACACTTCACTACTGCACAGTACTGTCAAGTACTGTACTTCAGTGTCGCGGCGACAGCAAATTCAAATGCGCAATAGTTCTATTCTGCAACAAAGCAAGCACTGCAAACCTTTTCGCTACAGCAACGACAGTGCTTGTGTTCTGTTGTGAAACAAAACATCAAAACAGAAAGCGATAATGAGTTGAAGTAACGGTAAATCATAGCAAGCACACCGAGTGAAGTAGAACTTCTACTTCACACCGCGTGAAGTAGAACTTCTACTTCACAGCGAGTGAAACAGAACTTCTACTTCACACCGAGTGAAACAGACTTAAATAAGTATCGAAACAACATGTTTTAAACCTGCGTTTTTTTACATTAATGTTGTTGTAATGCTTGAAATGCAGCCCAGATTCCATACAAAATACCAAAAACAAACATCAGCTACTCCGATCGTGCAAAACAAAACACCGTATGCTTGAAAATGTTCTACTTCAGTGCTTCACTTCAGTGTTGTTCTACTTCAGTGTTGTTCTACTTCCGTGTTGTTCCACTGCAGCATTGTTCTACTTCAGTGTTGTTCTACTTCAGTGTTGCTCTGCTTCAATGTTCTACTTCAGTGTTGTTCTATACTTCAAGGTGCTTGAAGTTCTATTGTCGTTTCGTGCAGTATTCGTATGAATATCAAAAGCTTTCTTCACTGCAGTGCTTGTTTTGTAGTGAAAGTGAAGAAGAGCGACAGTATTTGAAAGCACAGCGATGGCTTGCAAGTCATTTTTATAGTGCTTGCGCCGCTCTTTAGTATTTATCAGCTATTGCCATATTGGGAACACAATTTTGTCTAATATTTCTCAAGTATTTTTTCTGATTTGAAAACAAAAATCGTTTTACAAATATATGATGTACCTCATACACATTGTAGATACGTATGTACGTGTGTATGATGGTAGGTGGTGAATATATGCACTCATACTCACATACGTACATGTTTGCAAAAGTGCAGTATAATTCACAAATTCCTGCATACATCCAACTTTGCGCTTGCGTGAGTGTGCCCATAAGTATGCATGCGCGCTTTCGAGCACTTCGCTCCAAGGCATTTGGTGTCGGCGGTCAGTTTCATGTGGGACGCTCTTAACCACAGTACTGAAACTGAGAACCCTTTGTGCACAACTGGGGTCCAAAAGGCTTTCGGCACAGATCAATCGACTGACTGTGATTCCACGAGCGGCGAATATGTAGCACTCTTTGCGGAAGGGTTAGCATGCTGGCAGTGATTGTGGAGGGTATCGAGTTCCCGATTACCACAAACAGTTTGCCATTCGTGTTGGATGTCAGAGAGCGTGTGCTCAGCGCTGCGATCGTGCGGCACACGTGCATTCCAATTCGACTGCATCACATTAGAAAAACTTATTTTTTGCTTACCTATTCTTGGCAGCTGCCGCCCGGTCCCGCTGTCGCCGATTCTTAAACCAATTGCCCACTTGCGTCGGGTTGAGGCCGGTCGCCTTAGCTAGTTCGCGTTTCTTCGTTGGATTCGGATATGGATCCTGAAGGTACCACTCTCGCAATAAACTCCTCGTTCGCTCCTTAAAGCAGTGTGTTTTCTGTTCGCCATCCCAAATTGTTGGAGGCAATGGAAATTTTTTTCTTACTCGATATTTGTCTACAGGACCTATGAGGGAAGAAACGGGAAAAGAAATATTGTTTTAAGGCTGCTGCAGTATATAGTAGATACAAAGATATTTTGAAAAGTTTGCACGCATCGTTTCGATTGTCTAAAATAATGTTGGGTCAAATTGCCTTTGCTGTTGTATACATTGAGATTATTTTGCAAACTTTAAAGAAAATGTTTGCATGCCCACCAATACTCCACGTTTGGCCCACATTATTCTCAATCCACGCACGTGGTTTAAATACTGAAAAATCCTCACAAGCACATTGGAGACCATTCATAGTAAATATTCGTCAAATTAATCGTATTTTTTCTTAAAAAAGTTTATGAAATATGTTGAAAGAAGACAAGTTTTTCATTATAAATATTACAAATATTCCCTAATTTATGTAATTCATAATTTTCAATCTGTAAGTAAGACTGAATGTTAGGTCTGAAAGGATTATGCAAAAGAATACTCGTAAGCATATTTTAGTGAGTTATAGAGTAAGTTCGGGTAATGTGATATGGTCGGGTAGTGTGATATAGTGGGTTATTGCACAAATGCGTTGTGCTTTTTCAAAATTAACCTTTTTAAAACATCATAGCAAATAAAAAACTCGTGCTGCATGATTTGGGATGTGTTTTCTTAACCCTCCATTACTATCGTCTATTTCATAACGCCATTACTAACCAAGGATGTAATCCACCCACAACTTTTGATTATCCGTTTTACTTATCCATTGAGGTAAAATAAACAAAAACCAAATTTTTTCATAATCACAGCATCAACACATTTAAAAGAAAAAATAAATTGCATAATTTTGTTAATTCATTTTTTCAATAAAAACATTTGTTTATGTACACTTTATTTAAAAAAAAAAGACAGATGAAATAAAAAGTTGCATTGAAAAAATTGCCACAACTTGCATAATATTCAAGATATGCTTCTTGGGCTTAGTGATTCAGAAAGCTGAAAAAATAAGTAATAAATAATTATTTAATAATTTTTTTCGGACCGAGGTAAAATTTTGCGTAAAAACTCAAACAAAAATCAACAATATACCTGCTACTTTTTAAGGTTACACCGTGCGACAAAAATCAAAAAATTTCCAAACACACGAAAAAATCGATATACTTGCGAAACTAGGGGCCAAATGTAGTAAAACTGCGTTTTTAGTTTTTCTCTCTGACGTCAGGATTTTTTTTAAAAGGACTTTGAAATTTCAAGGACATGTTTATTTCAAGGAATTATTTCAAAAATTGAGCGCATTGTAGAATAACAATATGGGTATCAAATGAAACAGAAAAATCCTTAGAATCTTAGAAAATTTAATATTTTGTTGCAAAAGGACAAATAGGTATTAAAAATGTCCTTTTGAAACTTTATCCTTGAATATCCTTGGAAATTTCCAAAAACTATTGGAAAAAAAAATTGAAAAAAATATATCTTAAGGAATAATATGTACACTACTACATCCTTGAATTTCGTCCTTCTAACTTTATCAGTTTAAGATATAACAAATTTAATGTTATAAAAATTTTTTAGTTATCCTAGAGCATAATTTTTAAGGATTTTCTACTAAGTAAATGTTCTATACGTTATTAAAAAAATTATCGCCAAAAAGTGAATACAAAAATGTAAATGTAATTTTAAAAAAATAAAACTTCATTACTAACAATCGGTGTTAAGCATCCAGCAATTTTATAACGCCACTACTATCGTAGGGTGTAACACACCCAGTGACTTTTTTAAAAAATTGTATAAAAGCATCAGCTTTATTTATGCAACTGCAATGTACTCTATAACCTTCCGAAATATGCAAATGTGGATTACATTATAACTTTATGTTGGTTTTGGTTAAAAAATCTATATTTTACAAAGAAATTAAACTCACAGGGTGAATTCCACCCTGACGATAGTAATGGAGGGTTAAATAGTTTACAGTCAGTGTGATGAAGTCACAGTCAAGTTTTTGATTATAAAGTTTGAAAGCCCAGAAGGTACAAAAAAAATATTAGAAAGTTCGAGGTTAATCTAAAGTAAGTGATATCGATTTTGAGTTTGCGAGGTACGTTCTTCTTAACAAAATTATTTTTGTTTTTTTATAATGTTTTTTCGCAAAAACTCAATTTCGGGTAATGTGATATACCAAAGTTCGGGTAATGTGATATAGTCACATCACAGTACCCGAACTTATGACAGCAGTACTATTTGTATACAGAAATGTATATATACTTTATTTTATAATATTTGAAGTGGAATATTATCAAAAATCTTTTATGGTTAAGTTTCAGATAAAAAATTCATGAAATCATGTTTCTCGATACAAATTTTTAACCCTTGGTTTGCCCGTCAGATTGTGATTTTCCAAACAAAAATGAGAAACACGTCTCTAATTATTTTTGATTTGAAGTATTTTTACCAAGTTCGAAACTAATAGGTCTGTTAAATAACATTTTTTCGGGTATATCACATTACCCGCCGATGGTATATCACATTACCCGCCACTTTTATCAGACGCCAATATTTGGATATTTTGATTTGTAATTAAAAAACTCGTTACAGTTTATCTTAAAGAGTTAATAATCTTAGATATACTAAATAATGCGTCAGTGGATTCAACACAAGACAATCACTCTAAATGACGACTTCGATGCAATTGCAATTGAAATTTATTCCTTCAAAAAATTTTCAATTATATCTGCTTATATCCCACCCACACTTAATTTCAACAGGCAAAATTTAGATAATATGCTCTCTATCCCTAGCAATTCAATTATAGTTACAGGCGATTTCAATTCTTGGCATACCCACTGGGGCTCTGCTAACAATAACAGCAAAGGGAAGACCATAGCTAAATTCATAAATCAATCGAATTTTATATTACTGAATAATGGAGCTCCTACACATTTCTCCACCCGTAACACCTTTACCCATATTGACTTAACCTTCTGCACCCCTGACATCGCTTTGATTGCCGACTAGGCACTACAAGACGATTTGCACGGTAGCGATCACTTCCCCATATTAATTTCCATCCCCCTTAATTTCAGTTCTTATACCCCGCTAATGAAACCTAAATTTAACACTAAAAATGGTAATTGGTCTCTTTTTGAAAAAAAAACCATCCAGTATCAACAAAACAGACCCACAGCTACAAACATTAACAAAGAATCGGCTAATATTAGAAAGATAATACTCCAGAGTGCAACTGAAACGATACCACAAACTACACACAATAATAAAAGAAAAACGGTACCATGGTGGAGCCAAAAACTCCAGAAATTAAAGCTGCAGAAAAACAAATATTGGCGAATGTTGAGAAACAATATCAATCAAAACAATATTATACAATTTCGTAAAGCAAATGCACTTTATAGAAAATAAATAAAAATAGCGAAAAAGCTCTCAATCAACGCTTTTACAGCGGAGATAAACCCTAAAACACCAACTGATATGGGCCAACATAAGAAAATTTACTGGATACAAAGCAGTGCATGGTATACATTCTATCTCAACGCCTAATGGAAATTGCCAACCAATAATGGGCCTCTTGTTAATAGCTGACACATTTTGTTCTTATTGGTCCGAACTGTCATCAGACCACCATTTCCCTCAAACATTTTCTAACCACAAACATAGAATAGCGAATACACACTTTACAAACACATCCAACAAACAAGCACTTGTAATAGAAACAGATATAAAAGAAATCGAAATACATACAGCTTTGAAAAGACTAAAAGGAAACACACCAGGTTTAGACCGAATTTCATACAGCATGTTACGGAACCTTAGCAGCTCATTACTGAATAGGCTGGTAAACCTATATAATAATATTTTCAATTCTTATATTCCACAATCCTATGAAACCTCTGTCGTTGTCCCAATTTTAAAGCCGCAATCAGATAAAACCGACATAAAATCCTATCGCCCCATATCCCTCAACTCCTGCTGTGCAAAATTGTTGGACAAAATAATCGCCAATAGACTGTGGTGGTTTGTTAGCAATAACAATCTCATACACAGTAGTCAAATTGGATTTAGAAAGGGAAAATCGATAACACATGCTCTACTTTATATACAAGTAGAGCATCTGATTGCCGATTCCCTTTCCAGAAAGAAACACCTCTCAATTAACTCTAGATTTTACCAAAGCTTTTGATAAAATAGGAGTTCACACGGTCATAGATCAATTGGATAATGGAAATTGGGACCAAAAATTAAAAACTACATACTCAATTTTATGAAAAATAGAAAAATAATTACACGAGTTGGAAGATACTACTCTGACATTCACCCACTATATAATGGGATTCCACAAGGATCCCCCTTATCCGTAATTCTTTTCCTTATTGCTTATAATAAGCTTTGCGACATCATAAACATGCATAAAGAAATTGATTTTTGCGCTTATGCGGATGACTTTAACCTTATCATTAAACAGAAGAACCAGAAAAATACCAATTTAAACTTGGATTCTATATTTTCAAATATACAAGACTGGTGTAATTACTCAGGAGCAGTTATTTCTGTTCCAAAGAGTAAACATCTTCATATATGTCGCAAGCGAAACTGCTCTTGCACAATCAGTTGTAACGATATCCAAATCTAGTCGGTAGACAAATTAAGAATCCTTGGATTAATCTTTAATAAAAAGTTCAATTGGACATCACATATTGAATATCTGCAGAAACGACTAAATAGACCTCAGTCTTAACATAATCAAATGTCTTTCAAACTTTAAATTTAATTGTCACACACTTACTTTAGTGTCCGCTGTTAATGCACTAATAATATCAAAAATAGACTTCGGTTTTGGTATCTACGGATCTGCTCCAAAATCACAGCTAAATAAACTTCAGACAATAGTAAACGCCTCATTAAGGACATCACTCGGGGCGTATCGTACGACTCCAATCAATAATTTACTTTTTGAAACTGGATTCAATACCCTCAGGAGCAGAAGCAAATTTCTGCAAGCTATGTTATTTAAAACTTTACTATCAAGCAGAGACACCCCCATTGCTACCATTGTTAATAAACATAGTAAACATAAAATCAAAAAATTTTCATCCACAATAACGAAAGTGATAGCCGTATGTTACAAATATAATATTCCTTACCATCCACTAAAACAACCCAAACTTCAACTCCCTTCATGGCTCCTTCAACCAGATATGATAAATCTTCAACTTTCAAAGTTCAATAAAACATCTACCCCCCCAGTCTATAGACAGGCCTTCTACCAGATTAAATCTCAACTAGTTGACAGAACCTTCTTGTATACGGACGGATCCCAAACTGATAACAATACAGGATACAGTGTTACAACCGAAAGCCTTTCTTTAAAACTATCCAACTGCCCTTACCATACCTCAATATATTCAGCAGAAATAATAGCTATCCTTTCAGCCATAGAACTTGTAAAACGTAAAAGAGGGAAATATGCTATATGCTCCGACTCCTTGTCATCAATTGAAGCAATACGTAACACATGCAACAACGAATATTACCCTACAACTATCAGAAATTCGTTAATGAACATATACCCTAAAATTGTTTTAATCTGGATACCAGGGCATACTCAGATAGCAGGCAACGAATATGCAGATAATCAGCTAAACTAGCCACTATGGCCCCAGTATACACTACCCCAAATCTTAATCCAAAAGATGCCCACAAATATTTGAAAAATACTTTTCAGACAAAAGCGCTTATTCGAACTTTCAGGAAAACGTCACCATGGTATCAATTACACAACCGAAGCAAACACAACATAAAACATTTTTTTAAATTCGACCATGATTCCAGCTTAACACGCCTCGACTTAGTGAAATATGAAAGACTCCGTCTTGGCCACTCCAAACTAACGCAAGGATACCTCTTGGATAAGGATATCCCGGACACCTGCCCTTTCTGCAGTTTTACTACCACTATTTCCATCTAACATATCCTAATAGATTGTCCTCATTTCAACACTAACCGAAGATACATTTTTCAAAACAATAACCCATTAACCTTTATAATGAATCCAACAGTAGATAACATCAAAAAAGTCATTTCAGTTCTTAAAATTTCAAACTTATACTTTCGAATCTAGGAAATTAGCACTTAGTAATTAAGTAATATTAGGATTATCAAATACCAGATTTGTTCATTTTCTTTTCCTTTTACTTTATATTAGCTTAAGGCCTTAGCAGCCATAGCTATATTTCTTAGCTTATAATTTTAATTATAAGTTTAAGTGTATTAAATAAATAAATAAATAAATAATGCGTCAGTGAGCAGTTTGGGGCCAAAAAATCGGGAATCGCCATAAATCAAATAGGTATATCACATTACCTGAACTTACTCTATAAGTTCTCATGTGTTTTGATGAGGTCGTATATATTTATGTATGTATATACACATCGCTGGTTTTCCTGAACTCAAAAAAACTTAAAAGTGTAGGAAAACGCTTTTGAAGTTTGCAATATGACGAAATACCTTATGATAAAAAAAGAACGGGATTTTTGAATTGCTGCGCTTATCCAATCGGTAAATTTTTATTTTCTCAACGTTGGCAATACTTTTATTGGTGTTCTGTCAAATTTTGACGTTTATCGTAAATTGTTGTGTGGCGATTTTTGATGTGGCTGTGCGTCGTGTTGATGTGAGAGATGATTTGCAACGCAGACAGCGACCAAAAATTCATCGAACGCCGCATCATTACTGGTGACGAAACATGTGTTTATGAATTTGATATGCCGAACAACAATCGTCCGAATGGTGCTTCGAAAATGAGCCAAAACCGAACAGAGAGCGCCAAAGTCGGTCCAAAATCAAAGTTTTGCTGACGGTTTTATTCGATATTCGTGGTGTGGTGCACTACGAATTCCTTCTGGAGGGCCAAACGGTCAATAAAGAATACTATTTAGGCGTTATGCGCCGTTTGCGTGAAGCCATTCGCAAAAAAGGCCCGAATTGTGGAAGAACAATTCATGGATTTTACACCACGATAATGCGCCATCTCATACGGCCTTGATTATTTCCGAATTTTTGGCCAAAAATTCGACCAATGTCATCAGCCAAGCACCATAGAGTCCAGACATGGCCCCGTGTGACTTTTTTCTATTTCCCAAACTCAAATTGCCATTGTGGGGAACGCGTTTTGAGACCATAGAGGCCATAAAAGAGAATTCGCTGCGTGAGCTGAAGGCCATATCTTTGGCGGCCTATAAAAAATGTATGGAAAATTGGATCAAAGTTTGGCATACATGTATTGACGCAGAAGGAGAGTATTTTGAAGGGGATAATAAGAAATTTATTAAAAGTTGAAATCGCGTTTGTTTTAATTCCCGTTCTTTTTTGATCATAAGGTAAATATGAAATATGACGACGCAATAACGACACTTACGCTGCGAATGAGAAGAGTTTAAATTTACCGTTATGATTTTTTGATACAAAATAAAGCATAAAAAGGTAATTATTTTTGTACACTTAACTAAAATAAAATATGTTTTGATTTATGACCAGGGAAAGAATTTTGTGGAGATTGCCTTTTTTGTTTGCTGCTAGATGGAGCATTTCTGATTGAAAATGAGCACGAATTAGGTCCTCCTGATTAGAAATATATCACTTTTATTTAGCCTTTTTTTGCCTTAAAAAGGCAGTTTGCCTTTCTCACCCATAAATGCCTTTAGTGCCTATTTTACCTATAAATGCCACAAAATGCCTTTTTCAAGATTTGTCGAGCGCCTTTTTATTTTTCTTTCGTTTTTATTATTTTCCCCCTTTTGTTTCGCAAAAATACCTTGAAACTAAAAAAAAATTAAGTAGCAACATTGCAATTTCGTTAACTTATCGATGTTTTTACATTGATTTGATCATTCCTAAGCCGTTATTTTTTGTTGTGCAGTGGAAAATTTAAAGAAAAAACATGCCAAAATCAAAAAGTTCGGTTAGCGCAAACCTAAAACCTTGAAAACCTTAATGTTCCTTTTCTTTTACAAAAAACGAGGTATAAATATTGTAAGTTGCATACGTCAGATGAAATAAAATTATTAAAACATATATACCGTTTCCCCCTTTTTTTTTAGATTTTCTAGTATTTTTTTCTTATTTTTAAAAGCCTGTTTTTGCCTTTTTAACAGTTTTTAATTTATTTTGCCCTATTTTGCCCTTTTTAGGCAGTTTTTAGTGCCTTTTTCTGCCTTTTTGGCAGTTTTTAGTGCCTTTCCGTGCCTTTTTTGCTATTTTATTTTGAATTTTTTATAGGTTTTTAGGTCCTCAAATTCCTTTCCCTGGTTATGACACTATTCAGGAAAACGAGCGAAATAGCGCTTTCTTTACGGATCAAAAAGAATAGAATTTTTACGAATTTATGCGTCAACAAAGCTGAGTTTGAATTCATTAATTTAATTCAGAGAACTATGGTTTAGCCAATAGCTCTTTGAATCGCGAGCTTTTTGAGTCTGAGATCCATGCAAAACTTAAGTAAGAAAGTCTTTTACACACAAATTTTCAAACTTGTCGTCCGATGCAGACATCAGCCTTTATGTTTTCCGACAGTTTATTTCAATCTTTGACTGACTGACTTATCTCTGTTGGCCAGCATTGCAGAACGTGTTTGAATTTGACAGGTACTTACTTTTCCACAAAAGTTCACCACTGGTCGCGGTGCTAATAGCTTCAAACAATAACAATGGAAGGTACTTACCTAAAGATCGGCCTCGCAACTTCTCGGCCTCAATATAGTGAGCTTCTAACCACATTGCTTGTAATTTGCCATAAGACGCTTTCGTAAATTTATGATTTTCTATTATTGCATAAAGCTCCCTGTTGAAGAAAGAAGCAAACCATTAGCCATAAATATATAAATGTTTATTTTATCTATGAACAAATATGAATTTGGTTAGCCGAAATTTATCATAATTTCATTCGTTAAAGCACTTCTCCGCATTTATAGCACAAACACACTACGTATTTCATTTCCTATTCGCACGTTTTACTGTTTTCTTCGAGTCAGACATTGCGAATTGTGTGATAATTGTGTACAAATCTGTAGCGAACAACACAGCGCCGCCCCTTTGGGCTGCGGCCCTCGGTTCTCGACGGGGTGTTGTTGCACTTACATCGAGTGCTTGCAAGGAGAATCGCTTGGCGGCCTGTTGTTGACATTTCCTTTTATCAACTTTAATTGTGAATTACAAATACATGAAGTGAAATAACTTTTATTGCCTCCCGGCGCCATATTTGCCCGAATCAATAATATTGCTTTTCCATTAAGTGGTGTCAAGTGCAATTTTATTGTGACATTTTTCTGCAAATACACACTTGTGAAAAATCGTTTATACCAATGAATTATAAAACGTTAATCTCTGCCCTAAACAAAAATAACAAGACTTTACTTTGGTCCTATTTAAGACACATTACGAGTATTATACAACAATTGTATTGTTAAATAAATTGAATTGAGTTCGAATTCGGGTTTACTTTAAAAATATGGTCTACATACTGGACATGATATGATAATATGATCTACATTTATGTATATGAACATAAATGTAGATCATATTGAAACATTCGAATTAAATTCGATTTTTAGTGAAACAGCTGAGTGAAAACGCCAGTCTGCAATATGTTTTATTGCATTGCTGCATTACATTAAATCACACTTTTACTAAACTACTATTGAGATTTACAATTTTAGAATCGAGTGTCGATACCATGAGTGTTAACTTTAAGTTGACTTAGGCGGCGTGTTTTAATTGTTATTATTTTTATTATGTTATACTCTCCTGATGAAGGCTGAAATTTCATTGTTCAAAAAGTTCCAATGTAAAAAACAATTTAGCTCTATTCACAATCTTGTGCAAACGGTCTTGGATCGTTGCAAATTGATGTACTAGTATATTTTTTTATAATTTGCTATACCCTTGTTGTAACACTTAGGACCCATAGTTTATATTTACTATGCAAATGCAAAACCGAATTGTAAAACCGACAGGTGTTGGAAAGAGAGCAAAAGGCGAAAACAAAAATTGAAAACATGTGAAATAAAAAGACGAACTAAAAGGGATGAACTAAATAAAAAGTGAAGTGAGTAGGACCACAGAATAAACAGTAATACAGAACGCGCATCTCATACAAATTAAAAATTGTTAAGGGGTCGTAATATTACGACCACTGTTAATTTAACATTACGTCCTCTACTATTAACATTACGAACAGCACTAGACAGCTTTCGTTTCTGTTATTTCACAGAACAAACAGCACAGAGATAAGAAGAAAGTAATGATCGCATGCAGCTCCGAAGGGAAAATAGCGTCAGGCTGTGGTTACTGTTGTTGTCGGCCAACAAAACGAAGTGCCACTTGCTTCTTACATATCATACATGGGAAGAAGAGCAATAAGGTATGGTTGTTGTTATTGTTACCGGCTAGGAATTGAAATATTGAATTTGAATTCTTTTTGCTTTGTGGTTCATTCTGCGTGCAGCGCAGTGCGTACATACGCTGTCGGTAGCAATTTTACGACGGAGTGTAGCGTGCAAAAATATATGAGAACGAATGTCAAAAGGGGGTAACTTATCGACTTAAAAAGTCACTACGGTATAAAGATATCACACTATATTTAATATTGATGATAGTTAAACGATGTGGCACAATCGTTATGTACGAAATATCCTTTAGGTGGTGGATGTACGTACATATATCGAAAAAAAAGCAAAACAGAAAATTTATTCTGCCATCATTCGGGATCGTCGTTCTTTACTTACTTTTTTCTTATAGCTTTTGCTTTACAATAGATATCTCCATACATTCGACATGATTAAATGCACAAATTCGTAATTACGATTCTTCGGAACCTCTCATTTTTTTTAGGTTTGACAAACAAATGTTTGGGCCAAAAAACTGGGGGCCTAGAGTGGGATAAAAGGCGTAGGGATAAAATAATTAATCGCGGCGAGAAGTCATTTACGCCAAAATAAGCGAAACCATAGAATTCAAGTGCTCATAAGGAGATACAAATTTCTTCACGCAGAAAGTCGATCGCATAATAACATGAAAAAAACTTGTTCTTATTAACCGACACACGTCGGGAATTGCCAGCCAATGTCAGCCAGAAACAAAAATTCAAAATTTACCATTTTCATTCGCTGATCAACACAACAACAACGATAGCACAGCGCCATTCATTCGCTTCATTGAAAATAACAGTAACTTCTATGGCCGGCATCGAGCGCACGAACTCGCTCTGCACCACTCGGCACTTACCGAAGTTGACAATAACAGAGATTATCGTCGCACCAGAAATTAACAGAGACAAAAGTTCTGTTCAACAAACTCTGTTATCTCCCCCCTGCTGCTTTCAGCCCGCACCATAAATTCAGATTGCTTCGCTGATCGACATGCGCATTCTGTATACTGTTTATTCTGTGGTAGGACATAAATAAAATACTAAATTATCTCAAAGGAGCTCTTCTTAGCAAAAACTTTACAAGTGCTGGCTGTAGTGCTGGAACCAACATCGATGTAACCTCGATACATCGATGTTTTCAAATATATTTCAAACATCGATGTTTTTTTCCGATGTTTCCGATGTTCGATGTTTTTCTCTACTTTCCCATTACTATTAAAAGGAGCGCGAGAAGCTACAAAAAAAATACAAAAATTTATATAACATTTATAAAGCTTATAAAACAAATTTGGACATGCTGGTATTTATAAACCGCAGTGAATGGACTTCGACCCTAGTCAAAAAAGATTTTGCTACTGGGTGGCACAAAAATGTTTATTTTGTTATTAATGTTGTTAATGTTGTTTAATTCTTTTAATGGATTATTTTTTAACACAAACCCCTTTAATAAAGTGGCAAATGAATTGCTAAAATTTTTAAATACATTTTAAGTTTTAATATATTTAAAAAAAGGCCCTATTGGAAAAAGGTCGATACATCGATGTTCGTTTTCCAAAAACATCGAAACATCGATGTGGGCAAACATCGATGTTTTTCCAGCTCTAGCTGGCTGCATTCACAATAGCTGTGAATTTCGTGTTTTGCAACAAGTATTGCAAATGTATTGAGAAATGATGCATCGAATAAAGCATCGAGGATTAAAACTCATTTTGCGATGAAGCGTACCGATATGTTAGTTAGTTGGTCAGTACAGTGGTTAGATCATTGGTCAGTACAGTGGTTAGTTCATTGGTCAGTACATAATCTTTACAGAAAATAAATAGCAAATTCCTGGAAGTAAAAGAATGACCTATGAAAAAGTGTTTCGGAATTAGCATAAAACGCTCGATCCTTTCCATTGGTGTACAAATCGTACGCGCAACACTGATGGTTTCGGAAAGCCTTACAGGAAAGTCCTTAGTATTGTCATCTGACTGTCATGCCATATATACCTATGTATGTCGTATGTATTTATATACTTGTATATCGTGTTGAATATTTGGGCTGAAAATTGCACCGTAAACTTATGTTTTGATTCAACTACAAAAGCTTCACGATACAAAACTGACATCACATTTCTTTCGAAAATTTTTAATAAAAACATTCAGTTGACCTTAAATGCCCACAATGCGATATCGAAATCCAGTGGTGCTAAAGACGCGGCGACACACAGTGTCGCGGGTGTGGCCAAAAATGGTGAAAATCAATGTTACAAAATGACTAAAATGAATATAACAATCGACAGATAATATCTCAACTAAGAAAAATCCGTTATCCGATCTTCAATATCCTACTCCGTTCCATTTTTATGTAGCTTCAAAGTTGATGTTAAAAAATACGCATTCGTTCCAAGTTTGTGGGTAATTCTTTATGCTGAATGAAAAATCAAACAAAAATATAATTTACGTACTAATATAGTCATGTTATATATTAAATAAAACTTTGGAATTTTTCCTGTATGGCAGTACTATTTTTTGGGTTCTGCTTTGAAATAACTGTGAAATCCCGTTACATTGAAAAATTACGTTTTTGGGCTTGCTTCTAACAAAGAACCAAAAGTTTGGTGGAAAAAAGTTTAAAAAACGTCAAAAAACACTTTTTTAGTTCCAACCCTAAATTACTCAAAAAAGTATGTATTAACATAATCCGGAGTAATTTTTTGCCTTTAAGTGCCTATTTGGTTGCTATTCGCATTTTTCTAGTGACGCCTCCACTAAAAATACGTGATTTCTTCGAAGTGTGGCGTAAAGCTGAATCCAGAAAGCGGTAAATAAAACTTGATTTTCTTATAAAGTTACTTAAAGATAAGACGGGCGTTGATGTTAATCATGAACAAAAGCAAAGTTTGGGTCCCCACCTAAACATTTACTTTTTGCAGTGGCACCTACAGTCAAAAATGGTGATTTTTCAGGGACCCAAAATAACAGTTATGCATTTTTTAAAATTCGAAAACGTTGCCCATTTTTAAGAGATATTTATAAATGTTGGACAATAACTATTATGAGGGAAAAAATACTTTTTTCGCCATTTCGTAACTATTATTCGTGACAAATATTTTTTTCTGTTGCCTAATAACTATTATCAGCAAGAAATATTTTTTCCATTGCTCGGTAACGTTTATTTTTTGAAAAATATTTTTTCCGTCATCGCATAACTGTTATGAGAGAAAAATATTTTTTACGTTGCTCGGTAACGTTTATTTTGTGAGAAATATTTTTTACATTGCTCGGTAACGTTTATTTTGTGAGAAATATTTTTTACGTTGCTCGGTAACGTTTATTTTGTGAGAAATATTTTTTACGTTGCCAGTAACTATTGTGAATGGGACATATTTTTTTTACGTTGAGTGGTAACTATTATTTTGCAATATATATTTTTTACGTAGAAAATGCCGGCAACAAAAGAAATAGATGACTGATCGGTGAATGCGACTATAAATTTTCTATGGAATTAGGTTCGCTGATCATAAATTCGATGTCAGAGTTGGGTATCCATCACATTTAAGGACTTCCCTAAGTCTCACGCCTTCTACCGGGACGGGTACTGGACAAGGGGCTGGCACCCACCACCCACACAATACAAAATTTAATCATTGATTCGATTTTAGATTTGCGATTTTTCCAAAAATGATGGGTGATGGTGTTAGTCTGGCATCAAATTCATGATCAGCGAACCTAATTCCATAGACAATTTATAGTCGCATTCACCGATCAGACATCTCATTCTTTTGTGTGCCGGTATTTTCAACGTAAAAAATATATATTGCAAAATAATAGTTATCAGTCAACGTAAAAGAAATATTTCCCATTCATAATAGTTACTGGCAACGGAAAAAATATATTTCCAAAAATAATCGTTACCGAGCAACGTAAAAAATATTTTTCCAAATATAAACGTTACCGAGCAACGTAAAAAATATTTTTCCAAAAATAAACGTTACCGAGCAACGTAAAAAATATTTTTCTATCATAACAGTTATGCGATGACGGAAAAAATATTTTTCAAAAAATAAACGTTACTGAACAATGGAAAAAATATTTTTTTGCTGATAACAGTTATTAGGCAACAGAAAAAATATTTGTAACGAATAATAGTTATACATAGATGTAAAAATAATTATTTCAAAATAATAATTATAAGTAATAATTAAAATATTTGTTACAGTGAAACAGTTATTTTCCAACTTTTTTCCTATAAACGTTATAACTGTTATGTCCCTGTGATTTTTTCGAAGTATGGCTTCCGACGTTCAATGAAAGTAGCGGCAAAGCAGCTCTTGAAATAATGAGCTGTATAAAGGAAAAGGTTGGCACATTGTTCGTATCATCAAAAGTAGGCAGAATGCCACGCCCACTTTTAAAATCTAAACATTTATACCAAAATATGGTATCACAAGCTGAAAAATTAAACATGAATTCATAAAGGAAAAGTTTTGGCACTTTATATATATGCTCCAGCTGCCACGCCCACTTTAAGGTTTTAGAAAGCTTACTAATTGAAATTACATCGTGGAACGAGTATCGTAAACAGCCTTCTAAAAATACAGTTTTAGTTGTAGTAAAATACGAATATTTTTGAAAGTGGGCGTGGCAGACCGCCCATTTTTAGTGTGAGCTTTATGTCATTATTTTAAGCTCAAATACAAAATTTCATAATTCTATCACTAATATTAAGAAAGTTATTTCAATATTACAGTTCCTTTCGTATGGGAGGTGGGCGTGGCAGTGGTCCAATTTTAATGATTTTTTGTAAATTTCTTAATTTCCACCACGAAAACAATCTCACCAAGTTTCATCGAAATAGGACAACGCTAAGTATTTTTGGCCACGGCTTATATGGGATCGCGACACTGTGCGACATTTTGTTGGCTACCACTCGTAAGTGTGCCAAAACATTATAAATCTACTAATCCTGCCGTAGTAAATGTTTCTCTCTTATGGGTCCGATTACTCTCGTTATTTGACATGTAATTTTTCATGAAAACTCTGTACAGTATGCGCTTGGTAAGGTTACCATCATAGCGAAGAAGTGAGCAACTGGAAAATTTCAATGTCCCAAAGTTCGTGTCTCGCATTTATACTATTGTAGGTACATACATATGCCACAATTTTCTTTCATCGAATTAGTTTTTCCACTCTATTCTGTTATTTTAATTATGAAATTTTATAAAATATTTCAATAACATATTGAATCAGGTTTGAATTCTTTTACCCCAAAAGTTTTCGGATAATATAAAACAAATACCTCCGGAACGGCAAAATTTATAATTGTACTACACGGTGGACGGAAAGTTTCTGCATACATCGTTTCAATTGTAATATACTTAAAATTCTGATTGATTGTTTTATTTGAAAACGAAATGGGGAAATCCCCAATAATGTGATGGTTTGAAAATCCTAAGCAGTTCCGTCATAGATCTACAGCGATTTTAATGCAGGAAGGTGCGCGATGTCATATGGCGAAACAGTCAATAAGTGTTGCTAAAAGTCTATTTAAGCTAGTATGGGAAGACTGGCTGGGAAATTCGCCAGATTTTAATCCTATTGAACATATCTGGTCCAGTATTCAAGATTCAGTATTTCGGAGTCCAAAACCTGCCAATAGACTTCAACTCATTGAGAGAGTAAAACAAGAGTGGGATGCCATATCATTGGCCGAAACGTCGGTCTTGTGCGAAAGTTTTCGCAAGCGCGTGCTAGAGTGCTACGAAAAAAATGGCACACATACACAATATTAATGAGCAATTGAATTTTGCTTGGATATGATTTAGTGGTTTAAATAAAAAAAATTTGAAAAGCAATACAAATGATCCTTAACGGTGTTTTTTTTGTATGCAGAAACTTTCCGTCCACCGTGTAGATGGCTCGCTGAACGTCGTACAACCTAAAATTGATTAAAATGTAACAACACGGTATTTTATTCACAGTCACTCAAATCTTTCGAACTTTTTTTGAGAACGTTTTAATATCCTCAAACTACATCCACATTCGTGGTTATGGCTAAGCCTGCAAAGTCAATTTACCTGATCAATGTCAATGTTCCCAAAACGCAAATCTGTTCTCAAAACCCACTTCAATTTTAAGAAAAAACAACAATTAGTGATAATAACCAACAATTAGTGATAATTTAATAACGAAATGAAATGGAAAAGTTTTCGGATTGTCTAATGCAGACGATGGCATATGGCCAAAGCCCATTCACATAAACACACAATGTATCCCACAAATTAGAAAATCAGTTTAACAACAAGCGTATTTGTATGGTAATTTTCAAATTAATTCCATTGTGCTCGCATTCATCACTTCTGCAAAATTTGTACCGAATTGAATTATTTGAGTTGTTCCAATAAAAAAAGAACGAAGTATCCGCTTGACGAACAACTTGAGGCGCACTGTAACGTCAGCATTTTGAGTGGCAGTGGAAGCAGACGATCAGCCACTAGATCCCGACTCGCAGCTTTAACGTTTCTATTGTTTGCTATGCGAATATCTTTGTTGTCGTCGTCGTCATCAATATCGTCCATGAAGAGGATGCGCGAACGACAATTCTTTCGGGCTATTCTTTAAAAGCTTTAATTAGTAAATTAATCGCATTGTTTATTAATTTAGCTCCATTATGCTCTCATTACTTGCACACTCTGCCCGCTCATTTACTCATTTATTCATTAAGCTGTACGCTCGCACTGTGAAGTTATAGTGCGCGTATCGCATGTCAGTTCATCCGTCCGTCGCTCGAACTTGCTTGGATTTCACGTGCTTTAGTTTCCCGTTTTGTGGTTGCACTTGAGAAGGGTTGGCAAAATATAAGAAGACGGATTTTTAGAAAACAATACCAGGAGATTTAGCGCATGTACGCGTGGGTCGCGGTTGCGATGCGAGTGTGATATTTAAAATGCCGAATGCTGAAAAGGATAAGAATTCCGAAAGCGACCAATTGCAAGTCCCTTCGCAATGAGCAACTCAATTGGAAAGATTAAATAATTACTTCAATGAACTGCATTCATTCAAAGTACTTAGATTTCACCAGTCCTTTTCTAGGCAATAAATTCATTCATAAGATTTGATTTCTAGCAAAAGTAGACTAAAAGAGTTAACTATAATGAATTGGACTTTAATATTTTTAATTTAACTTTTCAAGAGAGAGTTTTATATTGTGGGACTCGAATGTTTCTGTGCCAAACATATTAAAAAAAAATTCCAGAAAAAAGTTTATACATCATATTTGCCTGTGATTATTTGATGATGTACGTTTTTCGTTTCTCTTTAAGATTCGAAAGTAAGATTTCATTTGCAGTGAAAAACACAATATTAATGCTATATCAAAAAGGTCATGTATATATTATGTGGGACTTCATGTGTCTTTTAATGTGGGACTTTCTTTGGTTTTCGTCGAATGATTTCTTATGCATTTTTCTGGGTTTTTTCCAAAATCATTTATTTATCATTTAAGCCCAAACAAAAAAAAAAAACAAGAATTATCTGGACTTTGATGCTTTTCTCCTAGCAATAAAAAACGTCAAGCTCTCACTTTACTTACTTTTCTGGATTTTTATTGAACGTATGAGTCCAAGTAGAAGATAAAAATTGGAAGCCGATTTCAAGCCTTTCAAAATATTGAAAAAAAAGATCAAAAATATAAATCCTAATAAGCAAAAGATAGACACTTAGAATACCTACCCAATGATGTAAAAACTAAACCGGTCCCACTATAGACAACTCTCGTTTAATATATGAAATCGCTCTACAATTCAAGTCTAGTTTTGTGTTGCCATTAATTTAAACTAAACTAAAGACAGTTTTTATTCGGCAGTTGTCCGCTTAATGAAATACATCTGACATTTCCTCTCGTGTACAAAATCGCACACACAACATGGACGGCTTTGCCAGTTATGTATTTTTTTTTTTTTTTTTTTTTGGAGAAGGGAAAAGCATTGAAAGCCGGTGTGTGAGACTTTCACCCACTAAAAACCCTCCTATCTCCTAAACTGCTGCCAGGGAACGTCCTGCGAGGAATTACTTCCTGGTAGCAGTAGGGTGCGGCACCATGCCCACCGCCTCGGACTATCTAATTGCCCTACGTTGGCGTTCTAGGACGCGCAGTGTTTTAATAATGCTGGCTGCGGCCGAGCATACGGCTTGCCACTTGCGTGGCGTGTCGCACATGTGTGCCGTCAGGTTTGATACAGACGGATGCTCCCCAAGAGCGACTGCTAGTTCCCTTCGGACGGACTCGAACCTAGGGCACTCCATCAGAACGTGCTCAGCGGTCTCCTGCTTTCCTGGACAGAGCGGGCAGAAGGGGTCGTCGTCGTGCTGAAACTTGTGCAGATACTGCTTGAAGCAGCCATGCCCACTTAGCAGCTGGGTGATGTTGTGGTCAACCTCTCCATGCGAGCGAGCTACCCACCGCGCGATATCCGGGATCAGTGCAAAAGTCCAGCGCCCTTTACTGGATTGCTCCCATTTGCGTTGCCAGTCCCTGATGGTTGCACTTCTTTCTGTGGCTTTCATGGCGCTCGTCGGCTTTGTGGCTGCGTTATAAAGGCGTTGCATTTCGACCGCCAGTAGTTCAATCGGCGGCATGCTTGCGATTACTCCTACTGCATCGTCAGACACTGTGCGGAAGGCGCTAGCTACCCGCAGTGCGCTTAGTCGATACGTCGACCTGATGCCTTTTGTGTACTCTCGGATTTTTACTGCGTCCGCCCATACTGGAGCTGCGTACAGTATGATTGAGGCTGTCACTCTGGCTAGCAGTTTTCGCCGACTGGCGCGAGGGCCGCCTACGTTCGGCATCATCCGCGTCAGTGCGCCGTTTACGCGTGACGCCTTTTCGCACACGGTTCTTAGATGCTCTTTGAAGGTCATCTTCGTATCAATGATCACCCCGAGGTACCGGAGAAAAGGCTGGGACGTGATTTCATGTTCTCCGACGGTGATCGTCAGTGTCTCGCTCACCTTTCTGGTACTTAGTAGCACCACCTCGGTCTTGTGCGCCGCTAGCTCTAGCTTCGCGTCCGTCAACCATTGATTAACGCGGCATATCGCATCGTTGCACCTCTGCCGTAGCGTATCCGTGTGCTTCGCTACTGCCACCATTGCAATGTCATCCGCGTAGCCGATAATGTTGACGGCCTCTGGCAGCTCCAGGCGAAGGATGCCGTCGTACATGACGTTCCACAATGTTGGGCCAAGCACCGAGCCCTGTGGAACGCCACCAGAGACCTCGTACCGCTGTACGCCTGAATCTGTATTGCCAGTTATGTATGTGTGAGTGTGTTTGAAGTGAAAGGCCAATATCTATTGATCGGTGTAATAAGTTGTTTGTTGTGTAAGTGTGGACAAAATAGACTGAAGGATTTATTATATACCTGTTAGTCACTTGGAAAACGCCGTCTTATTCATGTATGTAAACAATTTTTGGCATTTAAGATTTACAATCATGCAACAACAAGTTTCTTCCTATGAACCAAACTCATATACAACTGAAACCCGAAAATCCTGTTTATACGCACAAACACTACATACTTATGTTTCGATCTATTCGTTGGTATACACGCAAACGTTCTAAATGACGACGAAATTTAATATTAGTTTTTTGCATGTTTTCAGTTTAGTTTAGAAAATTTTCTATCACGATAAACTAAACTTTGTACAATAAATTTCGATAATTGGTGAATTCGATACTGGACGTCGGTTTGAATGGCAGTATATATTACATTGATAACATATAATATAAGCACCTGAGCACCAAGCGCAATAAAATATTTTTCCACAACAATAAATAAATAAATAACTCACCAAATTATTATTTAAGTGATAAGAAAGTAAATAAAAGGGCCGAATTAATTTCACTATGTAAGCTTTTAGATGGATAAAAAACTGGAATGTTTTCTTTTTGTGACAGCAATTACAAATATGTACTTAAAGGAAAATATGAACGGTTCTTCTGAATCGATGAATACCTTTTTTAACTATAGTTGTATCTGCAACTGGCAGCCGCCGTGGCTCAGTTGGTTAGTGCGTTGGACCGCGAGTCGAAGGCAGCGACCCAGGTTCAAATACTGCCTGTAATAACACCTAAAAAAAATAACGGGAAAACTCGTTTTCTCTTTCGGTGGCTGTCCTCTCAGCTGGAAATGGCAAACCTCTGAGAGTAAGAATTGCCTATGAAAAAGCTCCCAACTCACCGTTCGGAATCGGCATAAAACTGTAGGTCCCTTCCACCCGCGTACAAATTCACACGCACAACACGGGTGGTTGCGGGAAGCTAGGCCTTAGTCTCGCATAAGCGGGCTGTCGTGCCAGTCAATTATTAAAAAATTATTGTATCTGCAAAATGTGGCTTTATTGTTATTTATTTTTAATTTAGTTTCATATTTCCATTAATATGCATTCTTAACTCAAAATGAATTTTAAAGAGAAAACTGTGCTGCTCTACAAAGTTATCCTCGAAACCCAAACTAGTTTTCTAATCTTAGTATGACAGCGTGAAATTGGCTGTCTTAACATAAAAAATATATAGCTATATATATTGCAGCTGCTGGGACAAATTTTTCCTAAAAACGCGAATATGTCTATAGGCCGCTTGATTAGGTCCTCCTACAATATGAGCAATTATATCGGACTAAATCTGATTTGTTCAAGAACTGTCACCATGATACCAGTTCTTCTTCTTGACTGGCACGACAGCCCGATTACGAGACTAAGGCCTAGCTACCCGCAACCATACATGTTGTGCGTGTGAATTTTTTCAAGGTTGGAAGGGACCTACAGTTTTATGCCGATTCCGAACGGTGAGTTGGGAGCTTTTTCATAGGCAATTCTTACTCTCAGAGGTTTGCCATTTCCTGCTGAGAGGACAGCCGCCGAAAGAAAAATGTTTGTTTTTATTTTTTTCGGTGTTAACGCAACGGAGTCTTGAACCTGGGTTCGAGCGTCGCATTTGACTCGCGGCCCAACGCATTAGCCAGCTGAGCTACGGCGGCTGCACATGATACCAGTATGTACGAGTATTTTCGAAGATTTGGCCGATGAACAATTGTGAGTTTATCGCACAGTGAGGGCAATTTACATACAACGAATTCATCAGCCAAAAATAGAGAGCCGGCAAGTGATCCCTCCGTTTCTCAAACCGGTTTTTCTCACTTTCAATATAATCATCACAATGCTAGACTCTCTGCTTTGAAACACGCTCCGGTGCTATGCTTAGTGATTAAACTCGATTCTCCCATCATCTGAGCTTATCTAAGCAGATTTCATTTCGCGGTCTACAACTTTTGACCCCAATACTAGTTTTAACTATTTTTAGCAACTAAAATGTTTGCAAGATGCAGATATTTGGAAGTCAACTTCAGTAATGCACCGATACCGCCATGAAATTCACCTAAAGGTATGCTCTATAGGCCTGAATAGCCAATCACACTTTTTTAAAATTAAGCCGTTGCCACCATCAGTAAACAAATTAATCTTTTGAAAAAAACTAAAATATCTGCAAATCGTTTTTCAAAAGCAGGTGTTCTTTGAATTCATAGGTGCATCTTGATAATGAATGCTTAGGATGCGAAGTTTTCGCATATGCTTGGAAAAATGTCCAAAATTGGCTGTTTATTGTTGTATTGATTCGAAATTATAAAATTTTCACATAAACCGTAGACCTACGTTAAAAAAAAACGACTAATCTTACGTTAGGGTCGCTTTCGACCCTCATATATGGGAGTTAGTACAAAAATGAACGTTTATTTAAAAAAAAAAAACTTTTTGGTAAGGTTTATTCAAAAACTTAAAATAAAATACAATGGAAATATTTAATTGTAGTTTTTAAACACTTTCAAGGCTTTTTACACACACATTGCGGTTGCGCTTATTTTTGCAGATATTTTTTAGGCATCCGCAGCAGACAAGCTCTTTTCAATTTTGACATTGACAATTTGACATTTTATCACAATTAACTTTTTTATTTGAAAAAAAATAAATAATAATTTACACTTTTACTTGCGTTTGCTATGAAATCACGATGAAATTCTAATACAAAACGCTTCGATATATAACGGAGCGAAAACGAGCCGGATTGACAAAAATGACACAAATTACAAAAAATGCAAGCCAACTTAGTTTTTAAAATATGAAACGGTTTGATTTCGATAGAAGAAGTCATGAAAAAACAGCTAAAAATAATACCAAATTTAAGAAATATTAAAAATACAAAAAAAAAAATTGGTCGAAAACGACCAAACGACCGGGTTTTCTACAAAGACTGTACATTAAAATATATTAAAAATTAATAGTTTCAAAAAGCGCGCTTAAAGGTAACAAACAGCAAACCCTCTTTTTAGTATTTTGGATTGACCGAGTATCTAGATGCGGATATCGTCTTTTTGAAAAATGTAATTTCACATGGTATATACACGGTGGACGGAAAGTTTCTGCATACATCGTTTCAATTGTAATATGGGGAAACGAAATGGGGAAATCCCCAATAATGTGATGGTTTGAAAATCCTAAGCAGTTCCCTCGTAGATCTACAGCGATTTTAATGCAGGACGGTGCGCGATGTCATACGGCGAAACAGTCAATAAGTATTACTAAAAGTCTATTTAAGCTAGTATGGGAAGACTGGCCGGGAAATTCGCCAGATCTTAATCCTATTGAACATATCTGGTCCAAGATTCAAGATTTAGTATTTCGGAGTTCAAAACCTGCCAATAGACTTCAACTCATTGAGAGAGTAAAACAAGAGTGGGATACCATATCATTGGCCGAAACGTCGGTCTTGTGCGAAAGTTTTCGAAAGCGAGTCCTACAGTGCTACGAAAAAAAATGGCACACATCAGTGGCGTATCCAGGGGGGGGGGGGCGGAGATTAGGGGGATAGATCCCCTCTTGGTCGGACGATTAAAAAATATGTAGTTCTTTTACATTTTAAAAAATGTACATAATTTTGTCTTCAGCAAAATTTGGCATCGCCGAAAAAGAAAATCGTTTGCAACCCTGAGTCAGCTGTGTAAAATGCTTTCTTTTTCTTATTGGATTTCCAAATGTCGTTGTGAGTAGTGAAAGTTCATTTGAGTGTTTTATCAAAACAAAGAAATATAAAGAAAAAAATACAAAAAAAGGATGGACATTAGAAACTTTTTCAAACGAGGTCATAGCTCTACGGAATCTGCGCTAAAGAGGAGAAAGTCGGTAGAAGAAACAAATGCGGCTGCAGAAATAATTCTGCCTCCTAGTCATTGCGTGAGCGAGCAGTCGTCTGTCTTAACCCTTTCCGGTCAAATTCCGCATTTATTGAGATACAAATTTTTCTTTCAAAATATTGACTATCATTGAACATTTTAGCAATAAAATACAAAAAAATATCAAAAAAATCTTTTAGGTTGAGAATTACAGCTCAATCAATTTTGTACGATATATCGTACAATGGTCCGCAAAGGAGTCAAACTCCGTGAAATTTTTGTTTCGTTTTTTTAAGTTTTCTGAACAATTCATTGATGTTTTTGATAGAAAACATAAATTATAACAACAAAAAACAAAACTTGATTTCATTTTGATCGAAACTTATATAAATTATATATGTGAACAATTGAGTCACATTTATTCGGCCTTATGCAACCGTTGTTGTTGTTGCAAAGCCCTTTTCCCCTCAATAAAACACAGAATCAATTAAAATTCGTATAGCTTTACAGAAAGATACTGAATATAGCCGATTCTTATTATCATAGTGGGAGTGGCAAGTACGCATGTCTAACCTTACATAACCTGTGTCTACCTAGTAAAACACAAAATCGTCTAGTAATTCTTATTTTTAATCGAAAATTGCCGAATAGTCTAATTTTATTAGACACGTGGTTTACAGATGGGCGGGGCAGGCATGCAAGCGCAAAAATTCTATTACCAAACCCATAACTTGCAACCTTTGTCTTCCATTTGTACGTACAAAGCTTTGCAACCATTGTGGTCATTTATACGATATATCGTAAAATTTTTTTAAAGGCTCGGGAAAAATATTAAGACGCAAAAAATGTTAAATTTAATAAGTTTTATAAATCAACTGAGATTCAAACTTTGAAATTGTTTACCTTTTTGCTACCAAAAAGTATTACATATTTAAAAATTCTTCCGCAGAAGCTACGTCATTTGCTGGTTTTTCAAATTCTTGCAAAAAGCTGCTTACAAAACACACTCATACTGTGTAGCCACGGCTATAATGATTTATATTTTTAAACAGACTGATACAACACAGCCTACTTAATAAGAATTAAAAAGCCGTTCTATAAAAATGCGTTCGTTGTCAAATAAAAAATCTTGGAAAAAATTTTACGATATATCGTACAAATTTCCGGAAAGGGTTAAGCAACGACACACAGTGTCGCGAGTAGGGACAAAAATCAAAAAAATGAATGTCGCAAATGTAGAAAAATAAGTTTGTAGTACTGATGTAAATACCTCAATTTACTAAAATGTGAAAACGAATTTTAAAAATATCAATTTATATACCGATGGCAGGCCACCAAACTTGCACTTTGTGAAGGTTGGTGGCTTGGGTAGAAATTATTGAAATTTGTTGAATGTAAGTTCGAGGACTTTTATTGAAAAATTTCCCATGGAACCTTATGATAAGTAAATATATTCTATAAATATACTATTTTTGCAACTCTGGGGAAGCTTTCCCTCTTCTATTTTGCTTTCCATATTCCTTGTACCGCTCCTTGAAGAAACGTCAATTAAAAGTGCAGTGTCATCAAACTTTAGATAAGCTTTTAAAAAAAACTACTTCTTACTACTTCGAGATTTCACAGTGTGATATAGCTGAAAGTATTTATTAATAGAAACCATAGACTTTAGCTGCACAAACTTGCACGTTTTTAAGAAATTCAGCATTTTCAGTGACGTATGCAGTCAAAAATAGGGACCTTTTTTGCAGCATGGTTGGCAAACATAGTGACCACTGCTGCGCTTCGCTTAAGCTATTAATTTTTGTTTGTAATAATATGCAAACACTACTTAATTTAGAAAAATTACAAAAAGGTAGATTCGATGGAAGGCTTCGGTAATACTGGGTGGCTTGCCATCGAATTAAGGCAACTTTCGAAAAGAAGCAAAACTTATTAATGCCTGAAGAACCAATTATATCAGTTAATAGGAAAATTAAAGGTAAACATGAAAACCGAAGCTCTGATATAATGCAATATTAAAAAAAATTTAATTTAAAATTTTGTCAAAAATAGATGTAGAGGGTTTAATTTGAATAATTCATCATCGAAAACCGATTGTCCTAGCAGTACACATTAACAAATTGTAATTTTTCATGAAAATATATGCTTTACTGAATTTAATAAAAGGTATTATAATTTTCTATTTGAGTTTGAAATTACTTAGGTGCGCATAAGTATGCACAGATATTTGTAGTTTTTGTAATATTTCCTCTTTTTATTACAAGCGTATTTGTAGGTTGATCGAAACCATTTTTTGTATATATCTTTATATTGATGCTGTACCAAATTTCATCAATATATCTTTTATAGTTTCCGAGATACTGTCACCTTAGTATTTGGTTTTTATGGGAGGTGGGCGTGTCCGTGGGGCGATTGAAGTAATTTTTGGCGTATTAACTTCTCTTTATAACAAAATCATATGTACAAAATATTATTGTCGTACGACTATTCCTTCTATTTTTGTCCCTCGCTACTATGGATCCGCGACACTGTGCGACATTGGGAGCTTTGCGCGGAAGCGTCTTAATCTAACGTCAGAGGACAGACAGCAAATTATGACCAATGTATGGAAACCTGACTGTAGCACAGTATTTCCAATATTGGAAAAATTTGCTGACCGCCGCTTAAAGTTTCAATTTAGTTGGCTCAGTCAATTCAATTGGCTAGCATATTCTCAGTTGGACCAGGGAGCTTATTGCAAGCCTTGCGTGGCATTTGCAAGAACTGATGCAGCCCATGTTTTGATCAAATTTTAAACTCAATATGCAAAAAGAAACACACCCTTTGACTATTATTTAGTAGATGATTTGCTGCTGTGATATATACATATATAATTTAATGTATATGATTTTGCTTTGAGCGAAAAACAATTAAAACAAATAAACGCAAAGCTTAAAACGTAAAAAAATTTTGAAAACAAGAGTAAACCATATTGAAAAAAGTATAAAAAGATGTTGAATAATTCTTCCAATATCGCCCCCCTGAATGAAATCTTGGATACGCCACTGGCACACATACACAATATTAATGATCAATTGAATTTTGCTTGGATATGATTTAGTGGTTTAAATAAAAAAAATTTTGAAAAGCAATACAAATGATCCTTAACGGTGTTTTCTTTTTATGCAGAAACTTTCCGTCCACCGTGTATATTATATTATTGCTAATATTTTAGCATTTATACAATTTCACTCGCTTGTATGCCACAGTATTTTGAAATATATATAAAGGGAAGAAAAAATCGGTTTGAACTGTTTTTAAAAACGTTCCTACAATGTCAGCCACATTAGAGAAACTAACTAAAAACTAGCATATACCAGGGGCGTAGCCAAGGGGGGTTTAGGGTGTCAGAGCCCCCCATAGCCTATAATTTGTCAACATTTTCAATCACTATGCATCGTATGTACGTTCCCACATTAGCAAAAAGGTATTTTCATCTTTAAATATTTAAAAGAATATTAACAAAACCCTTTTTTACCGAAACTAATTGGTTTTTTTAATAGTCACGTTTAGGCTTAATGCAGCGATTTGCATGTTCTAAAAACATGTCTAAAGAGTAGTTTAGTTCGTCGACCGGAATGTCCTTCAGGATGTCGGTACAAGCCTTTTGGATGGTTTCTACGTTCTCAAAACGCTTTTTTCATCGGCAAATGCATTCTTTGAAAAGGTGAAATTCGCACGGTGCCACATCATGTGAAAACAAAAAAACAGTCAAAACAAGTGTCAATAGATGGGATGGCATCCTTCGATAGCCCAATGTTCAGTTAAAATGCAATAAATTTATGCTATTGAGATGCTTAACCTTCGCCTTACTAAAGACGATCCCAGGCACTTCCGCTGCTATTTTGAGTAAAACTCACAATAAATATATAATAATTTATAAATTTCTTTCATACTTCAGTATTTAGTATCTTCCTCTGGCGATAGTTCGTATTTCGAAAAAAGGCCTAACTTTAATGATTTATTTTGAGACTATGGAAAATATTAAAAAATTTCTTTCCAGAGGGTTTATTGAACACATAATGAGGTACGCAAAAAAAAATGTATCGTGAGTTTTAATCAAAATGGTAGCGGAAGCGCCTGGGATCACCCAGGTACATTTGTATAAAAAATGACAAAATTCAAGTTTAAACATGAACAAAATTTAAAAAAATATTTTTTCATGTTATTGAAAATTACCTTAAAATTTGTGCAGATATTAAACATGAATATTAAAAAGATCACCCGGGTGGGTATAAGTAAAGCGAAGGTTAAATCCAATTTCAAGAATTTCAATAAAGATTTTGGCTTATCTTTTATGAATTACCGCCCAGTTTTGATCTACGATGATCGCGGATTCAGTTGGCACTTGGTCATCATTTATGTTCTGACAATCGTTTTTAAATCGCTTTTACCACATATGAACTCCACGGTATAAACAAAAATCACCATAAACTTGGTCCATCAATGCTTCGGTTAAAGTTTAAACATTTTTAAAACAATAGTTAATATTGGATCTTTGTTCGATGCACATTTTTGTACGATGACACAAACATACTTCCACTTCAGATGCAATAACTTCGCTTTCAGTCCACCAAATTTCATGAAATTTTTACTAAAAATAAGGGAAAAAATTTAGTTTTTAATGTATTAACTCACATAAGCCACAACAAAATGCCCTATTTGGAAAGTGCACTTTACTTTAAAAAACATGTAATACTAAACTGGCAAACCATTTTTTTTTTAAAAGCCCCCCCCCATTACCAAGTTTTGGCTACGCCCCTGGCATATACAATACTATTATATTTTTCAATAATCGTCTAAAGTCTAACTTAACTATATGTAATGAATAGCCTAACGAAATCGATAATATTTAAATATACAAAAATAACTGGCGTAAGCTGTATGACTGGTGTGGGAATCGTAAGTCTTATGTGCTGTCGTGCTAAAACGAGATACAAATTATAAGTGTCGGAGCTGATAAAAATCAGGTGTTTTGAGATTTACAGTCCATCCCCGATTATCACAATAGTCGGTACCGAAAGCGTCCTGAATAATTGATTTTTCTGCTTGGTTGCGATTAAATTTCGTATAGATTTCAAGCTTTTAAGCAAACAAAAAAATGATTTTTCTGATGGATCGAATCTGGGACAATCGAGGTTCAGCTTTATTATTAATACACCCGATATACAGATACATCTAGACCTCGCTATACGGTGTTTTAGCACTGCGACCTATAAGCCCAATAATTACAGTTACTTTTCCGATCTACGATGCACAATGTCTCGTTATACGGCCAAAGCAATACTGTACTGCCAACCATTGGCTGTCAATAATAGGGTAACTTCGGGTATTGTCGTATACCTATTTGTTTTTTGTCGCATCACAGTCAAATTCGGCCCGAATTTAATAAAATTCGACATATTTGACATATTTCAAGTTCCGGATTCTAAACAATTCAACTGGAAAAGGCTTCTGATGAGCATTTTCAGAGATATTCTCGAAAGTTTGTAACAACTCATAAACAGCCCATTGAAAAAATTTGTGGGTAATGTGGTATAGCATGTTCGGGTAATGTGGTATCCTCCTTTTTTTTATGAGCTTGAATTTATTCGATTGATTTGTAGGACAATATGGTTTTTAAACATTTCTAAGCATATGTAAATGGAAACCCCGACTAAAATCAGTCCTCGGCTTACTGGAGTAGATATAAGTTCTACAGCTGTTTTTTTAATACTTTCTATGCCCTAAAGGGTGGTGTAAGCTAAAGTTATTCCTATTTTATTATTCCTTACAGTCAAAATTCCATTTCTTGTGCTTTTAGCGTTCCAACCGCGATTTTTTTCTTTTTCCGGCCTGTTTAGTACTGGAAGATGGTATACCACATTACCCTCCACGATCTACATTACCCGAACTTGACTTATTTTGAAGTAATTATGAAAAAATAAATAAATGTCTATTAAAGTAATTATACGCCAGTTCTACATTTTCAACAACACTCAGTTATTGATTTTAATATAATTCAAAAATTAAAATGTATTCTTTTTGTGCCTTAAAAAACTTTTTCGCAAGCACTAAAAAAAGTCGGTCGCATGCCAAAGCGGTTTTTTAACAACTGATCAAAAGTAATAGTTGCTAAAAGCAAGATTCTTTACTTTTTTGAGCATTGTCAACATTTCACTTTTGTTCTGTTGTCTGAATGCCTGTACTTTTCGAGAAAAAGTGCTATACCACATTACCCGACCATACCACAATACCCGAAGTCACCCTAAACAATGCGAATCTCTGTTTGATTCCTTATGCGGCTTTTCGCTTCACGATCAATTTTTCCGGAACGTTTCTAGCCCGTAAAACGAGCTATGGGTATATACTCTGGCGATGTACCGACGCTGGAGCGACTAGACTAAGTTTTAATGAAGTGCAAATCAATGACCGCTCCCACAGGTTACATTGGAGTAATCGCGGATTCAAGATCTATGCTTATGGAGTTATAAATTATATTCAAGTATATAAGCTCATCTTCACACACACACACATCACAGTTAATAAATTTTTACAAACGTTTCTGGCACTGGTCGACGTCAATAAGTTAGTGACTAAAGAAACGACTGGTAGACCGTTTCCAAAAATGCAAAATAAATTGTCAAATATTTCGGCAGACCCTTCAGTGAAAGTGTGGCAGGCTTTCATTCTTCATTTGTAATGAAAATTAAACCTTCAAATCAATCGCACGAATCACATTGACCTTGATCCATTGACGTTGACATTATTAATTATATTTAATATTTTACGTAGAAGTTCTATAAAAGTTGTTGTTGAACATATACTAAGTGGACAGTGGACAGCCTTTTTGGAAAGCACTTAAGAATGTCAGTCACTTTGACAGACAAATTTCGAGCGTCAATCATAGAAACCGGATATGATTTGCCGGGCTGTAATTCTGCATTGAAATACTCGTAATTGCAACCTCTTTCGGTAGCCATCAAAAAGTGTTGCCCCGGTTATACTAAGTAAATGCGATTAGATGAACGTCCCACCTGAAGTTTCCGACATGATAGGCGACAACTGCTCTTGCCCTGAGAACGGCTTCACAATTTAGTATTTCATGCATATTCGGCAAGGCCACCGGCAGGCTCCAGAGAAATCTGGCTAAGCGTTCAATGTCGCCGGAATCCTCCAACGTTTTGCAGACGATCTCCACCTGTGCGGCGGAAAAGGCGAGCGTCGGCACTGCCAGTATCGGGCTCGGTGCTATAATCTGGTGTGTGGGCGAGAATGTCTCGGTGGGAGGCTGCTTGCCCTCCGTCGGTCCAACGGCCATTTTATTCGTTGAATCCACTGTGACCAAATTCGCATACTATTCCAAGGGAGAAATTTTGGGTAATTCGCGGCGACAGCGTTTCGCTCAGTATCACGGGGACCGGTACGCACGTTCGCGATTACATCAACGAGGATCTCGCGCTTCACTGGTTTCGTGCGCAACAACAGAAAACACCTTCTTGCAGAGCCACCTTCGCGAACAATCACTTCGGATTTTGCAACGCACACAAATCTTTACTCAAAACAGACTCACAATTCACGAACTGCAGAATGCTATCCAGCGTTTGAGTGCACAGGAAAAATTGCCGCGAATCACTGACCTGCTCTACGTTGGCATTGCACTAATCACTGGCACTGGTCTTTCACTGAGTGTGTCGCGCTTTCTTGGCCGTCCGACGGAACAAGTCACCCGCCGTGCACTGGTGCCCAAGTAATTTGCTATCGATCAGCCAATAAATGTCGGAGGCCTCAGAGGCGCTGAGATCGAGACTGGGCAGGACGCCGCCGCTCACTGATCGGTGGCATTTGCGTCGGGGTAATCGCGATTATTGGTTGCAAGTAGGCGAATGCCAATTAAGTGTTGCGGCTACCGTTACTACCGCTGCCACTGCTACTGATACCGTGAGTGGTGCCGCAGCTGCTCTGCTGTTCCGTAAAAATTATCCGATTCGCTGCGCCAAACTCGTTTCTACATGCGAGAGCTGCTGCCGCTACTATGACCGAGGACCGAAATCACCGCGACCGTCAACAAACAATATCAAATAATGGCCTGTAACTGAGCTGACTACCAAACTGACGACTACTACAATGACAACAACGGACGGTGGCAGCCGTGCAAACGATGGAGACGCAGCCGAAGACGGTGCGGCAACGACGACGACAATAACAACGTACGGGTTGTCTTTGTTGGGGCCACGGTGCAAGCAGCGGACGACGGCACACACGCATCGTATGTATCACTCAACGATAGGCAACCACACTGAACAGCCAACACGGCGGCCAGCAGCCGGGCCATCGGAGAGTCAGATGCGGCTATGTATCGCCAGCGCTGGCGAGCTGTCAGCCCGCAACCCGCATCTCGCATTCGCACCCCATACACTGTACATAACTCTTAGCACACAAATCCAACCGAATTTTAGGAGGCGTGACTCGCTCACGCAGCCATGTAGCTGCCTCTTTCACACTAACGCCATTCGCTCACATATTCGAAAGACATTTGGTTCCCAATCGCATGCACCTCCCGCTCTAACATGAGTACAACCGTTTGAAAGTGTACGTGAGCTGTTCTTATGAGGTGCACCGTGCACCCCGATGCTTGTCAAATTGCCAAGGCGATCCATCTGAAAAGTACACTTCTCGAATGGCTGTGGCAGGCAGCGACAATATACAATATGCTGCATGCTGCGAAACCGAAGCCTTCTTAGAGGCAACAAAGCAGTCGATACAACCGTTGCTACAGTTGAATATTGTATTTCCACTTGAACACTCCCTTCCCCAGTTTGCTCCTGTTGGAGATCTATTTACTTTTCGTTGTGAAAATTCATTAATGTATTACGATAAAGTCGTGCACACGACTCGCATACACGCACAGTGCAGCAAGATGGCAACGATGAGCCACAAAATTTCAGTGTAAGCTTCGTTAAGTGAGCCGTCAGTATGTCGTGTCTTCCATATCCGACGCTCAACTTAAGTCACCGTGTAATCTGTGGCTACATTTCAGGAATGATAGAAAAGTCGAATGAGCACGTCGTACAAATATACATACCCTGCATTGAAAAAGAAATATATTTAAAAATTACGTGTCATAACCTATCCAACGACTAAACATAAATGTGTAAAGATTTTCTAATTTTCGTTATGATCCAATTGTGGGCAAATGCTTTTGTTTGACCACCAACTATTTTTTCCTTTGAAAATTTCAGTCCTTTCTCATCGCTGTTCGATAGTTTCTATATTTCAACGAACGAACGGTTTCTTTTCTGCCCAGCTTGGACAGGGAGTCGCAGGTGCGGATCAGTTTATAACCCATCAAGGCTATACAAGCGATGTCTAACTTATGTCAAGCTTTTCTGTCCCTTACATATTTTAAACAAGGAGTTGCTCAAGAAATCAGACATAAAGATACATATCTAACCTCCGATGGTATCTGGGCTCCGACGGTAGAAATGAAAGTGATAACAGCATAGTGAAAAGGCCACGGACCACCCAGTGGACTCAAAACTCCTAGAGAAATCGAACTAGGTGGCAGGCGTTTGTGATTGATGTCCTAGGACGCGTTAGGGATTCCAGGAAGCGATGATGATATACGTCTTTATCTCCAAGAAATTCACTTCATACATTTGCATATACGTCTTTATCTCCAAGAAATTCACTTCATACATTTGCATTTTGATCGTTAGCGTACTTTTAAAATTGTTTGTTTTTTTACTGCAATGCATTTTTATTTGAGGATTTCTTTCTCTTTTGCATTTCTACAGCACTGCTGAAATCGCGTCTGTAATTCCCTCACGTACAAGTGAGTGAGTGAGTGAGTCTCCTAATTTGCCCTACTGTGCAGCTTGAATTGAGCTGTACATACAATAACAATAGTGTGGCAAAATGTTTTAATATTGTATGACGTCCCCTCACTGCTCCTCCCTTTCGTTCTTATTCTCTCGCTCTCTCTGTCGCTCTCGCCGGCCGCACGTGTTTCCTCCTGAAAGGCTACAACAACAACAGTCGACAGTTTTATGTTGCCATTTAGGTAAGTATTGAGCAATGCGTACACATCAGCGAACAAAGAGTTGTGTTTTCGTGTTCTTATATGACTGAGTTGATGTATTCAGAACTCATTGTTTGCGAAGGGAAGGGAAGGCGCAGAAGCTATGAATGTTGCACAAGGGTGGCGCGAAGTCCCGATGGCGGGGAATGGCGCGCTGGCACGTCGCATCAACAAAATATATCGTTCGCATATCGTATTGTCAGAGTGTTAACAGATTAGTTGTTTACATGCCACAAGTAAATGGGTTTTCTAACATGCAATAGACCGCTGTCCTTACGGTACTCGTGACAACACTACTTCGTTGCAGAGCGCCTGTATGTGTGTATGGGTGCGGTGTGTGTGTGTTTACGGCGTCAATAATCAACGGCTATATTGTGACTGCTAGTGTGCCAAAGCTGCATGTGCCTTGTTAAATCTGAACGATGACTTTTTGAGTACTTGGTTGAGCATTTGGATAATCGTATTACGTGATGCCTTCGATTACACTGTAGCTTTGCTGATAGAGCACGGCTGAAATATGTAAATATGTATGTATGTATGTAGTGTATACACTACTGCAGTTTTCACAGTTAACATGTTTTCACTGTTTTTTTGTTTTCACATGATGTGGCACCGGGCGAATTTCACCTTTTCGAAGAATGCATTTGCCGATGAAAAAAAAAGCGTTTTAAGAACGTAGAAACCATCCAAAAGGCTTGTACCGACATCCTGAAGGACATTCCGGTCGACGAACTAAACTACTCTTTAGACATGTTTTTAGAACATGCAAATCGCTGCATTAAGCCTAAACGTGACTATTAAAAAAACAAATTAGTTTCGGTAAAAAAAGGGGTTTGTTAATATTCTTTTAAATATTTAAAGATGAAAATACCTTTTTGCTAATATGGGAACGTACATACGATGCATAGGGATTGAAAATGTTGGCTTCGCCCCTGATGGACGGTACCACGTCCCCTTGATCAATGCTCATCCCATTCTTCCAGTCGAAAGACGCGACTAAATCGTAAGTTCATACCAAGTTTCATTGATGTGTGACTTATAATTTTGAAGTTATTTGCCATACCCATTCTACCAGTCGAAAGGCGCAACCTAACCCATTGCCGCCTAATGGGTAAAAATTTACCCATGAAAATTGACTTTTTAAAAAAAGTCACAGAAAAGTTCTTGGTAGAGATATCTCAAAATCATTGATAGGGATGGTTGGTGTAAAGATAGAACTACCTTAGTCTAGTAGAGGTCACCCTAAAATTCCACCATCTAGCTAGAGTTACCAGACTCCAAAAATTGTGAATTTTCCGGAGGTGGAAAATGTGGCGAAACGTAGTGGCCTTAGAACTTCACAAAAATCTGCCTTCTAACTCACCTGTAAACAATACATCTTTTGTTTACGTGTTTAGCTGATCACTTTAAAAAGTATCGAAAAAAGCTACCATTGCTGCGTAATGGGTACAAAATACCTAATGAATATCTCAGCAACGTGCAGAGATAGAAAGCTAAAATTTGGTTTCTGATAATTTTGGGTCAATTTCAGGTCGTGTATGAAATTTTATCAAAATCGTATGGGCGGAACTGGTACCCGGCTTTAATGGGTTAAAGTTAAATTCGTACCAAGTTTCATTGATATGCGACTTAGAGTTCCAAAGTTATGCGGCTAATTTTGGCCAACCATCCCTGAATTAAATAAAACCAAAACAAAATATTTATATATATATATATTTGGTGCCCGCCACCAACAACGAATGAAAAGTGCAAACCAACCTCAGATGGAACCCACAATGTTGACGACCACCCTCGACCCTAGGGAAGCTGCCTCTATCCAACTGGCGGAAGTCCTCATAAAATGTAAGGCTGACATCACCGCCATCCAGGAAATGCGATGGGCAGGACAAGGTTGCTCCAAGCGAGCAGACTGCGACATCTACTACAGCTGCCATGCGGAGAAGCGCGAATTTGTGGTCAGCCAGAGACTTCGCCACCACGTTTCTCGGTTCACTCCGGTGAACGAACGGCTATCCTCGATCCGCATCAATGCAAAGGTCGGGCGAGAAGGTTTATTTGGTCCCACAGTTGGGCAGTTCAGCCTCTATGCGACCACTTCGAACAACGGTCTGAGGCTGATTGATTTCGCCGCGGCACGAAACATGGTAATTAGTAGCACCTGGTTATCCCCCGATCAATCCACCCCCAACCAAATTGATCACATTGTGATTGATGGAAGGCATGCTTCTAGCATTCTAGATATCCATTCCAACATCGACTCGGACCACTACCTTGTTGCAGCCAAGGTACGCATGCGTCTTTGCGCAGCGAAGAACGCGCAGCCTAGTTTGCAAAGAAAGCTGGACATCAGTAAGCTACGATCACAAGGGGTAGCCGAAGCCTACTCCGCTCAACTCTCCAACCAGCTCGGTCGCTCCCCCTCTCGGATTATGGGCTCACTTATCCCACTCTATGCGCGCCGCCGCAGAAAATGTCCTTGGTTTTCGACGCCCACCACCAAAAAACCAATAGTACGATGAAGAGTGTCGCGCAGCCACTGCAGCGAAGAATGCTGCCTAGAAGAAGACCCTGCAGGCGGCTGCTACGCGAGCCATGACTGAAAAATACCGGGCGGAGAGGAAGAAAGAAAGGCACCTCCTTTTTTGACGCAAGAAACGGGAGCAAGAAAGGCGCTCGCCTTTGCAGTGAGACTTTGCAGCGCGACGTTGAGCAATACGCGCTGCTCCGTCAAGATTGGAAGTGACCTCTCCGACCCATTCGATACCGTTCGAGTATTCAGACAGGGCGATCCTTTGTCCTGCGACCTCTTCAACTTCACCATGGAGAGTGTTCCTCGCAAGGCCGGTGTACATCGTAATGGCACAATTTTCAACAAAAGTGTTCAGCTCCTTGCCTACGCTGATGACATTGATGTCATCGGGCATAACAAACGAGATGTCACCGCTGCCTTTGCGGCTATCGAAAGAGAATCTGCCAAAATGGGTCTGGTGGTAAATGAGGGCAAGACGAAATATATGCTGTCTACACGCAGGCACTCGCAGCGGCTAGGTTCTCACGTCCAGGCCGACAGATATACTTTTGAAGTTGTCAAGGAATTCGTCTACCTTGGCACCGCCGTTAACAGCAGCAATGATGACAGCCTGGAGATAAAGCGAACGATTACTCTTGCCAACAGGTGCTACTACGGTCTCGGTAGGCAATTGAGAAGTAGAGACCTTTCTCGACCAAAAAAACTTGCACTCTATAGGACGAACAAATAACGAGCTGTATGAGCTGTATAAGGACATGGACGTAGCACATCGAATTAACACCCAGCGGCTGCGCTGGCTCGGTCATGTCTGCCGTATGGACGACGAAGCCCCGGCGAAAAAGGTGTTCGATGCGGTGGTTGGAGGTCGACGGCGAAGAGAGAGGCCGTGTCAATGACTACATGACGCGAAACTCGGAGGGGTCACGGTTGCTAATTCGGTAAAACCAGGCCCCAGAGTCGCAAATTCGGTAAAACCAGGCCCCAGAGTTGATTAGGGTTCGTACAAAAAATTCGCCATACAAACGCCAGGGCAAGGGCTGCTGGTGCGTTCGATGTTTATTTGCAAATAAAATAATTGGTTTTTTTTTTTGCTTTCATTCTGTAGTACGTTTATAGGAAATTGATTGCAAAAAACGTTGTTGCTGAAAAACGTCATAAGTATGTTGCCTCGTGTTTTAATATGATTTTACTTCAGTTTTTGCTGACTGCCCTCAAAGCCTTAACGTTTGCATTGCTTGAGTTGCAGCTCTGCGTTTGAAAAGAGTTCAACTTGCCATCACTGTTTCTTGCTGCACTAGAAACAGCAAATTCAATGAGACATGAACTGAAGGAAAAAGTAACCGAATATCTGCTGACTTCAGCGTATGAAATAATTTATTTCTGCTTTTTTGGACGCGTTACAATCAAAATTACTTAGACCAGTAAAACAAGTTGGTTTGCAATGCTATATTTACAGCGAATAAGAAAAGTTAGCACTTTAAGATGCAAACAATTGACTGGTAACCGGTGCTGTGCGAATGTTTGGGTAAAAAACCCGTACACTATCGGACGATTGGAAAAAGCAAAAAATGGTCTGAAAATCATTTCTCCTCCGAGTTTCGCGTCACGTAGTCACTGGCCGTGTCCTGTCGTGTCGTTGAAGAGGCCCTGTTATCTCTTGGTATGACCAACTGGAGAAGGTGCGCGCAAAGCAGAGGCGCCTGGAGAGAAGTTTTGCGGCAGGCCGTAACCCGATAACGGGTTGTTATGGCCAGTTAAGTAAGTAAAACAAAATATTTCAACTGGTCAAGCCATTATTAAGTTTTAGCGAGACATCGATATTTATATACATACTTATAGGTATATAGTGAAATTCCTCATTACGTACAGTCCTTATAACCGGAAAAAAATCTCTCATAAACGGACAAAATTCATAAATATGGCCAAAATTAAAACAATCAGTGTTTAGGCCAGTGGCGCACACAGGATTTTATTTTGAGGGGAGAGATTGCGTACAACTTTCGAGCCGAATACCACTCGAAACCAAATTTTGTACCAGCATTATTTGTGCCACTGGTTTAGGCAATCAACCATTACACAATTTCTTCAACCAAAGTAGTACTAAAAATTAAACACTTGTGCAATGTGTGTACTTTACCTATACATGTAATAGATATGAATTAAATATTCAATATTCATAAATTCGAACAAATATGACATAAATAAACTAGCAACAGTTGGATACAATTTAAAATAATTTTTAGTGCCACCCCTCCCATAAGCGGACATCTCCCGTAACTGGATGAAAACACTGCGACGGCGAGTGTCCGGTTATGAGGAATTTGGGGATATTACGGTTTCCGTGGCGCCGCCATTTGATGATGTTTTTAGATAGATTGACCGAAAATAAATCGAAAATGAAGAATAAAATTTTTTGATATCTCGCTTCGTTTTCTAGAGATCGAGGTTCAAAGTTTTTATACACAGATAAGCGAGAAAGTAGACTGGACTGGAAAAATCGTCTCGCAATTTGACACTTCTTTTTCCACTCCATATAACTGGCATTCACAATAGCAAAAAAGCTGAACAACATTGACAACATTGCCATATTGAAATGTTTAAATTCGGTATAAATGTACATTTTATTCATGAATTTATGCAGAAATACTGTACGCACTTTACTGATACTCCGGCACACTAGTTGCTCCTATGAGGGTTATTTTTCAAGCGCCCGGCCGAAGGCCGGCCACACGGAAGGAATTTGAATGCAGAAATACTGTTAGCACTTTACTGATGCTCCGGCACACTAGTTGCTCCTATGAGGGTTATTTTTCAAGCGCCCGGCCGAAGGCCGTCCACACGGAAGGAATTTGAATGCAGAAATACTGTTAGCACTTTATTGATGCTCCGGCGCACTAGTTGCTCCCATGAGGGTTATTTTTCAAGCGCCCGGCCGAAGGCCGTCCACACGGAAGGAATTTGAATGCAGAAATACTGTTAGCACTTTATTGATGCTCCGGCGCACTAGTTGCTCCCATGAGGGTTATTTTTCAAGCGCCCGGCCGAAGGCCGGCCACACAAATAGAGTTTGGATGCAGAAGTACTGTACCCACTTATTCCTGGTGTATCAAAAAATCAATTTCATTATCATTGTAGTGCTCTGCTGAAAATTCTTTGTTAGAGAAAAGCTTCTATCGACGAACGTCTTATATCATTTTTTCAGCGATGCAGATAGTGTCTGTGGTCGTATTTATGGGCAACTGTGACTTGTAACGCCCAGGATCCAGTTCGGAGCTATAGGTAAGAGTCTAAATTATTCCGATTCGTTGCCGTGGCGGCAGATCCCCGCTGCGTAATTATTGGTATTGAATAATAAAGAAATATGAAACCAAAAATTAATAAAAAAATAAATATGTCGTAGCACAACGTAACATGCTAAACAACGATTAACATTTATGTAAAACATAACATGTAAAAAAACATAACATTATGTAAAACAAACAAATTCAATAACAGAAAGAAAATTAAAACTCTTGACATTCTTACTTTCTTACTTACTAGAAGAAGAAGTTAAACGCGTATTTTACAAATGTAGAATACATTTTAGAACTAAGCATTTAAACAAAATTTTAAAAGAAAAACAATTCGATCAAAAATTCAATAACAACAGAAGGATGTAGAAGGTAGAAATAGAAGGCCTCGATGCGGTAGTGGGTGGGTGGCAGCAGTTTGATCGTCAGATTTCTGCTGTTGGTAAATTACACCAGCTTCGTTACTAGGTATTTGGCGGCGGCATTTTCCCGCATATATGAAAGGAATTTAGACCAACACCACAATAAAAATTCCTCGCCACAAAAGGTACAACAAATTGTATAAGTTGTCCTTTCACGCGTCGTCGTGACTTTTGCACAGATAACATTGTCTTGAGGTCTAAATAATATATAAACATATACATATATGTATACATATATACGTATAAACTTATATTTTTAAATATTTACGTGATTGTTGCGGGAGGATGTGGCAACTTTTTTGAAGGAACTGCATCTGGATGCAGTGGCCTTCGTTTAAGTGCAGGTGATTTCAGTTCTGTTACACTTTCGAAGAAGTCGTGAACTTTACTCCGCACACACCTGTCCATTTCTTCTTCCGCTCCTCATCCATTGGTACGGAAAACATGGGCACTTCGTTGCCATGTGCTGTCTTGCACAAACAGCATGTACTCGGCATTTTTTCCGCGATCAAAATTTTAAGACACAAGAATAATTTCGCTTTTACGTTTTGAGTGGGGTTAAAAATATTCTCTCAATGTCAAAACAAAATTGGTTGTCAATTGCTATGTTTCAAAATAAGGGGTGAGACGACATCTGTCATCTACTTGCTTCACCTTGTTTATTTCATCATGCTACAAACTGTTATCACAACGTTACATTTTCGAAAAACTGAAAAATACGTGTCGAATTATTTTTGATTTGGAGTATTTTTACCAAGTTTGAAATCAATAGGCTCATTCAATCACACAATCTTTATATAACACCTTAACCAATGTGCCCCTTTAGACCAAGAATTTCAAAACATCCCTTCATAGCGGAAGTTCATTTTCTAAAATAAACCTACAGTTAACGTTTCTTTTTGTAGCTTCAGTGGTTTTGGCTGGGCGATGTAAATGAGTAAGTCACGACAAAAAGTTATATGTACAGTGAACTCGCGAATCTTAATTAAAGTAAAAATTTTGTCCATATTTGAGAACTAAGTTCATATTTTAGAACAGTAAATGGTAGGAAAACTGTTCATATTTTAAGATGTTTATATCGCGAATCCACTGTATATGTAGAGTATATCCATATGCATAGATCAACTTTAGAAGTTTTTCATTATCCGTTAAGAAAACAACTATCAAAAGAACAGTTTTGCATATTCGTTCATTTGTTGCATTTATAACATGTTGAGTAAAATTCTCTCGCATTTGTAGCCACAAACTTCATAAACGCAACTCATACCATCACGTCCCCCATTTTTACTATACTTTCTCCTTCGTGTGCACATCACATTTACTACACAATTAATATTCGCCGCTGGCTTTTTCACTTCATAATCGCCTGCCTGCGTCGAATATATCAAAGATCTTCTTTCACAAAGGATAACGAAGTCTGAAATTATGTCACTAACCCGAATGAATCAAAATTGAAATGAAATCATGTGCTCAGTGGTTTAACAAATAAGAAATTTAAGCACAAAGACTTCGGCTCGCATGCTGCCGTGAATGTACTTGCAGCCGGAGCCCAATGAATTACCCTCATCGGAAGCATTACTCTAGGTTTTTGGTTTCGCCAACAATTAAAACTCAATTAAAATATCTGTGCTAGAGGCCATTGTACTCCGGCCGGTACAAGTACTCGTGCGCAGACAATGTATTTGTGGCGTGTATGTATAGCAGATTGTCTGCACACTGAGACCTCTAATTATAGAAAGCAAGGCCAAAAATTCAATGTTGAATACTTCGATATTCGATACTGCCACTTTGATATCGTTCGACCGTCAATTTGATACAATAGTCTCTCATAATGAAGAAGTGCTTTATTTTTCGCACATTAAGCGGGTTTTGTCCGCAGCTTTTACGTTTCTAAGGTGCGTATCATAATTATAAGACACTTACAAAATTTCACTTTGCAGCCTCGCCAAGTCTAGGTAGTAATTTTTTTTAGAAAAGCAAAAACGCAGATGAATTTTGTAAAGGGCCCGTTTTAATTATAAGCGGAATTTAATATTTTTAAAAATTCCTGTCAAATATACCGTTAGCTTTTATGGGAATGAGTAATAATTTGGGTAGCTGCAATCGTAACAAAATTATAAGACACATAGGTTTTTTTGGTTTACGTTAACAAATATTTTATTATTTTTTTTAATAAATCAATTGTTTAATCAATAACACAGAGCAACAAAATCGACATTTTTTTTTTCTAAAATCAAACTATACTTTTCTAAAGGATTTTTGGACGCTGATCACAACTGCGTACTTAGTTTTTTGATTGTTTGAGCGGCTTAGGAAATATTGATGGTTTTCCTTGGAGGGCGTTTTACATGTTTTTTGACCATTACATGCATGTAGCTCCTACAAACCTGAAGTCTTAAATGCCATTTTTTTAACATAGATTAACAATACTCTAATATATATACTCTATGTATTTAAAATTTAAAACATTAAATTCGGTTCAAATTTGCAAGAGTTATTCATTTGTAAAGTCAAATTTTCAGTTACTTTGCAAGATTGCGAATACACAAAAGAATTTTGCTTCCAAAAAATATATATTGTCATACAGTGAAAGAAGAATGTTAAGGCTTTCAATTAAAAAAGACATTTTTGAAATACGATGTTTGTAATAGAGTATGTGTACAAATATGTAAGTTCTCCATTCATAAATTCAGCGCCAAAAGCAAGGATTTATTTATATTGACGCTTGCGAAAATACTTTAGATAGTTTCGTCAATGACGCGAAGAGCATTAGAAGATTTCAATACAAACACGTGTTCAGAAGGTGAAGTCGCATTTACACTCTAATGAGTATTGGCCGAGAATGGCACGTCCAACACAAAAAATTTGTTCTATAAGTTTAAGTTACAACCTTACACTATACATTGCACCCTAACTCCTAGTTGAAAATTGCAACCCCGAATTTAAATGAATTTTTATAAAAAATTCGCGAAAATTGAACTTTGAAGAGCCATAGCCGTGTTAACCCTTGACCAATCGAAATCGACTATGGTCAAAATTATAGCTTGAGGATTCGTTATTGTGTCATAAAAAATTATCGTGTTTTTCAACAATAAATAAATAAAAAATTGCAATAAAAATTCAAAAATGAAAAATCGTGGAAAACACCTCCTAGCAAAAACCACCAATAACTTACAAACCGCTCAAACAATCAAAAAACTAAGTACGCAGTAGAAAGGTTTACTAGAACTCGGAAAAATTTTGGCTGTTGCTCAGTGTAATTAGTGGTACCAGCCTCTTTCTTTCCAACTTCAAACAACTGTTTTCTCATCGAATTTATAAGCTTAACCAATAATTGGGGCTCCAGATGGCTCCACTCCTATAAAATAGCAATTTTAAGTCCCCAACAGAGTTGTATTTTCATTTTTCCCATAGACATGCCTAGGAAGTACTCCGCACATATTTTCAATCGGGATCAAGTCGTGCGAACAAGTTGGTCGGTCCATAGTTTAGCCAGAGCAATATTCGAAAACCCTGTTGTTTGCCGACTTTTATGAATGGCCGCGTTATCTTGCATACAAATATATGGTTTAAATCTGTTTTCTAATCAAAATAGAAGAAGGCTCCAACCCAACACTCCAGTATATTCTGTACTGCCCATTCTTGAGCTCGTAAAGCGGAAATCGACCGTTCCATGTTTGTGAAATACGCCCCACACCATCACAGATCCGCCACAGAAATTTCTTTTAGTAAATTTAAGGTGTTCCTTACTGAAAACCCTCCAGTAGCATCGACAACCATCTGGTCCATCCAAATTAAATTTCTTTTCATCATAAAAGATAACCTTTTGGAAAAAAATATGCATTTGTAGTCATGTTAGTTAACATATTAAAATATGTTTAGCATGTCCCAGCAAGTATCCAGGTTATTTCGCGCAAATTGGAGTCGTGCAGCTTTGTGGCGCGGTAGGAGTGTCGGGGCCTTCTTCATAACAGCTCGGACAATATTTTCCGAGTTGTTTATCAAACGCCAAATGGTTATTTTAGACACGGACCGGCTGCTGATGGCTGCGAGCTGCGAACAAGAGGTGAACAAATTGCTCGCTTTCAACAAAATTAGGCGCTTTTCTTGGTCGGACAGCTTTTGTTTGCGACCAGTACTTCATCGTTTACCGTAATTATGTGGATCGCGTAAAAATCCGGCTATAGCACACCGAGAAAGACCGATTTCCTATGAAATTTCGTTTACACTAAGTCCGGCAACATTAAAAGCTTTGTTCCTTTTCGGATAACAATATACCAACCAGCGTTTAATTTTAAATTAATTGAATTTAACTAAAAAATTAACGCCGAGGTAAAAAAAATCGATCTGCGCACTATAAATACTTTTAGCAAAATGTGTCTTATAATTTTGTTACGATTGCAGCTACCCAAATTATTACTCATTCCCATAAAGCTAACGGTATATTTTACAGGAATTTTTAAGAATATTAAGTTGTGCTCATAATTAAAACTGACCCTTTACGTTATAATTCTGCGTTTTTGCTTTTCTAAAAAAAATTACTACCTAGAGGCTGCAAAGTGAAATTTTCTAAGTGTCTTATAATTATGATACGCACCTTATTGTCTATTGTGGTTTGGTTGAGAAAATCCCACAAATTCTTCCTTTTTCGCGTGAACCTTAACCCTGGAATTCGATTCACAAGACGTACGCAACGTTAGTCGAATCAACTAACATTAGTATTCCACGGTTAACAATCTCATAGAACTTATTTTTGGGGGAGGTTTTCGTGTATTTCATTACAGTTTCTAAATAAGTATATTTGCTCCATAATAACATAAAATAAATGTATATTAAAACTAAATATTTAGGATTTATGATGTCACTTCTCAATACTCAATAATTCTTTAAATATACGGATAACGCAATACTATTTATAAATCCTTCCACAAGCTTTGCACAAGTTTCACAAGTTGTTAAGTTGAAACGAAAAACTATTTAATATATTTTTCGGAATATTTGAATATGATAATACGTATTTGGAATAGATAACCTATTAGATATCTGGATAAATTAAAAATTGCATATATACATATTAGGCGTTTTTCAATTGAAGGTCAAATCAGCTTTCTGTAATCTTCAAGTTTCCGGAAAAGCAGGTTTCACAGGTTTTTTTGCTCGCCGACGTGCTCAAACATAAAATGATCCATTACTGGGCCCTCAAAATTATAAGCCAAAACTTAAAACTTGTTGCCGCGTTTCTCCTAGTGTAGAGTTAAAAAAGTATTTTGATAAGAGCCGCTTGATCAGTCCATATGGTCCATTTAAGGTAAAAAGTTTTTTAAAAAACAATAATCACAGCACTATTTACTTTTCATACGTTTTCCAGCACGTAATGACACCTTTACAATTTTAACTCCAAAACCTTACACCAAGGTTAAATATGCCTAAGCGAGTAGTTTCATCGCCAGAGCAACCTAAACTTTCCCAGAACGGGGTTTTTACATATGTACACTAGGATGTGATAACAAAGTGGAGAACCAAAATCTCGATAGGTTAGTAGTAGTTTTTTTTTCCTTATTTACTCCGTAGAATTAACTTCCTTCAGGTGTTTTTCGGTACTCCTCGTCCGTGAGTTCTTACCGCGTGCCCCTTCCATCGCCATTTTCTTCAGTTTATCCGCTTGTGTAAAAGTTCTTCCTTCGTTAGCTGCTAGACGATTGGGTTTGGCCAGCATATTCTGCGAATGCATGCAAACACTTATTGACGAGGACTTGAAGCCTCTGTGTGGTGGTGTTCGAGACAAGCCAAGTTTCACTGCCTTACAATAGTGTTGTGTCTTCGCGATGTTGACTTCCAGTCCGACTGCGCGTCCCAGCACGACCAAGTTGTCCGCCTACGCGCGCATGTCGGTGAGTTTGTGAGAAAGTGATTTGTCTTCAAGTAAGGTTCCTAGTGAGGTTCCATGTCATACCTCTGCTAAGCTATGTTATTTTGCACATGACTTTGTCCATAACGGCGAACCTTGCCTCGCTTCAGCATTTGTTATCAATGGTTCACTGATACTTCCGTTGTGAAGGACTGCTAATTCCGAGGCCACGTACAGTACAGTGCGAACAGTGAACCAGCTTTTCGGAACCTCTTTTCTACTTAATGCAAGCCATACTGCGCTCCGTTTAATTGTGCCCAATGCCTCGACTGATTGTTCTATTGTGATACGGAGTGTGTTGGCTTGGTCAACACAACTTCGATGAGGACGAAATCCAGCTTGTTCGTCTAGTAGTGAGCTTTCGACATATCCTAGTCTGATTTATATTATTGTGGCTATAATTTTGTAGATGGTGTGGGGTAAGGTAATTCCTCTCCAGCTGCCACAGTCCCGCATGTCGCCGTTCTTTGACAATTTCACAATAAATCCAAGCAGCAGAGATGTAAGTGTACAAAATTTCGCCTCCGGTTTGCAGTTTGGCCTGCATTATCTCTTTTTGAATGTCGTCTACACCTGCTGCTTTGTTCTTTTTCAGCTGCTTTACTGCATCTTCAATTTCCGTCAGGTTTGGATTGGTTGTGGGTATACGCTGGTGTTTTCCATAGGAACTGCCCAATTCGTAGTTGCCATCATCGTGTTCTTTTCATCTTCAAATTTGGTCATCACTGCTCGTTAGTATTATACATATATGTATATACATCAGGGGTGTAGCCAGAACTTGGTCATGGGCGGGGTTTTAAAAAAAATTGTTTGCCAGTTTAGTATTACATGTTTTTTAAAGTAAAGTGCACTTTCCAAATAGGGCATTTTGTTGTGGCTTATGTGACTTAATGCATTAAAAATTACATTTTTTCCCTGATTTTTAGTAAAAAATTTCATGAAATTGAAGTGGAAGTATGTTTGTGACATCGTACAAAAATGTGCATCGAACAATGATCCAATATTAGCTATTGTTTTAAAAATGTTTAAACTTTAACCGAAGCATTTAAATTGATGGACCAAGTTTATGGGGATTTTTGTTTATACCATAGTGGAGTTCATAAGTGGTAAAAGCGATTTAAAAACGATTGTCAGAACATAAATGATGACCAAAGTGTTAGCCAACTGAATCCGCGATCACCGTAGATCAAAATTGGGCGGTAATTCATAAAAGATTACTAACCTTGAATTTTGTCATTTTTTATACAAATGTACCTGGGTGATCCCAGGCGCTTTCGCTACCATTTTGATTAAAACTCACGACAACATGACACATGAGATTCTGAAAGGTGATAAAAACACCTTTCAAACAAGCCCAGATTGAGAAATCTACTATAACTCTATCCGATTTTATGACGAATTTAATTAAATTATTCTATGTATATATTGAAAAATATCTATTTTGAAATTTTGGGGGGCTCCAAATCCGACTTAGAGCTATGGTCTCTTGAGCAAAATTTCTCAGAATCACCTATAGATTACGTTTTTGCTATACGCTTCATTAAAAAAAAAAAATTAACCCGCCCTAATATATATATATATATATTAACAGATATAATAATAATAAATAATATAATAATAATAAAGGATAAAGTTTGCGCACCTTGAATACTGCATTTTCATATTTATGAACAAAACGAACCAAAACATTTACTTTATATCGATTTTGTAAAAGATCGCTTAGTGTTATCCGTGTCGAGAAGTATTGTAAAAAATCCATTAAAGCCAAAATAAATATGTACCTTACAAAACCACACACATCCAGTGCAGTGGCGCACACGGGGGGTTTGGGGGTTCAAAACCCCCGAAATATTTTTAAGTTAGTACAGAAATTTAATTTAAAACCGTCGCATATATAATAACACGACTCGACACAAAAAATTCACCTAAAAAAAGTGTTTTCTAGACTAACTTTGGGCCGCTGAACACGAAACTGAAGATCAAAACAATTTTGTTAGAAGCGTTTTCAAATCTTGGAAAAACCAGTTTTTACCCTGTTGTTTCAGTTATGAGCACATATCTCGTAAACGAACCATCTGACTAACACAAGATGTCCGTCGGTCAGAAGATAATACCTTAGCTTTTCCAGAGATATACAGATTGTCCGAATCAGATGAGATTTGGAGAAATTACTGACGATGAAAGTTGTAAAAAATTTGAATTTTTCGACCATTTTCAAAAATCATAAATTTTTGAATGTTTTTTATAGCTAAAATAAATTATTTCCTTTGGTTTTAAGACCTAAGATGAAAAACATATTATTTGCGCAAATATTAAGCCTACCATCAATGGAATCGAAAGAAAAATGACAAAGTTATGATGCACTGAGTGAAAACACCAACTTTACATATATTACACCGTGACCCTTCCAAATGTTGATATAGGCGTGAAACTAGAGGTCATTTACCTGGAATTTTATTTATTTAGTTTTTCATTTTCTGACCCAAAGTGATTTTTAAAGGACTTTAAAATTTTAAGGACATAACCATTTAAAATATTTTTTCAAATATTTGCGGTTGTGCAAGATATGGGTATCAAATAAAAGAGAAAAATAGTCTCCTTTAAATAAATTTTCTATTTTGAGCTTTCAGGACCAAAATATGTCAGGTAGGGGAAACATACCAGGTATTTCAGTATGAAGTGAGCCTTTTTTTGCGAAAATAAAACACTAATTTTTAATGGGAAAGTAAAAAACATTTTATTCAAAGTATTGGCCATTGCTAGCCACACATTTTGTTCATTTTTCAGGCAATTTGTGGACAGCGCGCCAATAGAATTGTTTGTCTTTTGAAGCAAACCAATCAGACACCCAATTTTCGACTTCCTCGTAGGAATCGAAGTGCTGCTCAGCCAATGCGTGTCCTATCGATGAAAACAAATGGTAGTCGGAAGGAGCCAAGTCTGGTGAATACGGCGGGTGGTGTAGCAGCTCCCAGCTTTGATTGTATCCTGAACCGGTCTTGCTTTGTGTGCAGGTGCATTGCCATGGAGCAAAATTACCTTGCCGTGTCTTCTGGCCCATTCTGGTCGTTTTTCGATCAATGCATGGTTCAAATTGATCATTTGTTGTCGATAGCGATCAGTATTAACGGTTTCGCCAGGTCCGTTCGCTCTGGTCCCACCAAATACACAGCATTGCCTTCTTGCCGAATCGATCTGGTTTTGCAGTCGATTTTGAAGGTTGTCCCGGATTAACCCATGATTTTTTCCGTTTAGTATTCTTAAAATAAATCAATTTTTCATCGCCAGTAACAATTCGATGCAAAATTGATTTTCTTTCGTGTCTTTGAAGCAAAATTTCGCAAGTGTTTTTTCGGTTTTCCATCTGCCTTTCATTCAATTCGTGTGGCACCCATTTTCCACACTTTTGGATCTTTCCCATAGCTTTTAAACGGACAGAAATTGTTCCTTGTGCAACATTTAACATTTCTGCCATTTGCTTTTGACTCAAAGTGTCATCTTTATCTAATATCGTTTGCAATTCGGCGTCTTCAAACTTTTTCGGTGGTCTTCCACGTTCTTCATTTCTGACATCAAAATCATTATTTCTGAACCGTTGAAACCATATTTTGCATGTTGCTCTTGATAGAGCATGATCACCATATGCCTCGACAAGCATTCGATGCGACTCTGCAGCACTTTTCTTCAAATGAAAACAAAAAATTAATGCTTTCCGCAAATCATCACTATCTGGTACAAAATTCGACATTTTTAACACGATGAAAAAAATATGATGTTGTTTGTTCAATGACTTGATGTATACTAAATATGCTTGACAGATGTCATAGCATCAAAACAAAAAAAATTAAGGCTCGTTCACAACAAATATTCCCTATCGAGACATTTGTATCTTGAGGCTCACTTCATACTGATATACGTTCATACTGTACATGTTTTGGATCTCAGTCTGTAGATTTATACATCTAAATTTTATTCAATTTCAAAGTTCTCAAAAAAGTTACACGAAACCCCCCCGAAACAAAATCTTGCGTGCGCCACTGATCCAGTGAATGAACATGTCATGTTTGAATTGTGCCTACAAAAGAAAAGTTTCATCCCAAGTTGAGGTTCACCTGAGCGAAATGTTAGACGCAAACAAATTAGAAAAGTAGCCAGAGCAGTGAACGCAAATTTTGTGCTTTTAATATTCCAGATGGGAAAAATTAAAGCAGGCGTTCTAAGTTTTTGTGACCCACGTTTCAATGTTGTCTACAGACCAGCTGAATGAAAATGTCTACTTGCTGTTGATGTCAAAAACGACCAGGAATTGTTTAACTTTCATTCCAATATTTACTTTGTCGCTTTTAAACTAGTCCCATGGTTAATGCAACCAAACAAAATAAAACCGTTGCTATAAAGTCAGTACTAACCTTTGAGGCAACGCACTTATTAGCGTTTTCCAGTCTTGGAAATTTTTTTTAACTACATATATTCTGGTATACTTTCTGGTAATTCTACGAGTTTTACATTATGATTTCAATCGAATTTTAGCTTTGTCGCTGCTCTCACTCTGTGTGAAGACGTATTATCATCGTATAAAACTCGCGATTTGTTAAAATTGAATGTCGACAAAGTGTCCTCATCATTTTCTCCGCTCAATAAAATGCTTTATTCACATTACACGTTTTTGTCAATTCAACCCTTAGACAGCTGGGCAACGACAACGGGGAACACCATAGTCCGTTCATATGGATATACGAGTACATTTATGCATACATATGTACACGTAGATACGCGCGTGTGTGATGTGTGCGTTTTCGTATGCCTCCCCACGTATCACCTGCCCATCTCCCTTAGAAGCGCATTTGTTAGTACGTAGATACTAAATTTCATTCACGATAACGTAATTTGATTTCACCACAAGTGATTCCCAGCAGGAAATTGCACGATTATCCATTTGTATCTAAAATTTCATTTAGATTTGTTTTCTCGCCTCGAACACTACACCGAAACTTTTTTATGTATTGTTGAATTTAATAACAAAATATTATAAGGAAATATAATATAATGTCAAACAAACTTTGTATTATTGTGAATACGATCTACTTATCAAGTATTTAAACCAGTGTACGTGTTCCTGGTAACCCTTCAGAATTCCCAAATTCGTATATTTTGTGCAGTTAACAAATTTGTGTACGGCATGATCTGAATTATAAAAAAATTAGATTTCATGCTTGTGCAATGACTTTGGGGCAAGATTTGGCCTTAATACAAATTGTTATGATTTCCATTTTTCTTGTTCTGTTATACACTCATAGTATTAAATAAACAACAACTACGATGAGAGAACTTCTTTAGATAGCCTTCATCCAATATTTTTCAACATTTTGCTTTTAACCCCTTGTTTGTACGTAAACAATAAAAATCGCTACAGTTATTGCTCTAAATTAGACGCAAACAAATTAGAAAAGTAGCCAGAGCAGTGAACGCAAATTTCGTGCTTTTAATATTCCAGATGGGAAAAATTAAAGCAGGCGTTCTAAGTTTTTGTGACCCACGTTTCAATGTTGTCTACAGACCAGCTGAATGAAATGTCTACTTGCTGTTGATGTCAAAAACGACCAGGAATTGTTTAACTTTCATTCCAATATTTACTCTGTCGCTTTTAAACTAGTCCCATGGTTAATGCAACCAAACAAAATAAAACCGTTGCTATAAAGTCAGTACTAACCTTTGAGGCAACGCACTTATTAGCGTTTTCCAGTCTTGGAAATTTTTTTTAACTACATATATTCTGGTATACTTTCTGGTAATTCTACGAGTTTTACTTTATGATTTCAATCGAATTTTAGCTTTGTCGCTGCTCTCACTCTGTGTGAAGACGTATTATCATCGTATAAAACTCGCGATTTGTTTTCCCTCAAAATTTGTCGTTTCTGACTGATTTTCCTACGTTAAGGCTTCAGAAAGGCCAACAAGTATTCTCTACTATTAATAAATATTGGCTGATTATTTTCAATAAAATAAATTTCAGTTCACACATCATACGTCGTATAATTACAACAACAAATTGTATGTCTAATGAACAATTTATAAATGAAATAACAATGATTTACGATTTCTTCCGGTAAAGAGTTCAAAAGTTCATATCCTACCATTACCAGTTGAAAAGGAGGGTTTCTATGTTCCGATTAATAATCTTTTTTTTTCATTTCTGACCTTATTTACTGTAGCATAGTCCACTCAACTAAATAAATTAGAATCCGTTGAATTTTTTGACAAATCTACATAATTGTACATATATACACAATCTGCGAGAACGAATTGTGTGTTCGTGGTAAATAAAATTGTGTGTATAATTGAAAGTTACAGGTATCGATACTATCGGCTTCAAAACGATTCCTTCGAAATCGATCCCGCGTAGCTTCTTCTAGCAGTTGACTTTCTCCCCTCAAAACGAGTATGGCAGTCAAACTCAGAAGGCTAGTAAACTAAACACGAAGAACTGCAACTGTATGGATTAAAAAATGTCGGTAAATAATTATGCTAGTTAAATAAGTAATTATTTTCATAAGCCAAACATGACGGGAGGCATTAGAACTGATCTGTCATCGCACTTTGGCTGTCCGCAGTTTTTGCTTTTCGTATTTCTTGCTTCGGTTTTTGTCCATAAAGCAGTTTATTATTTTCAAATAACTTCATAAAAGCCATCCGATTGGGACAAAGTCGGGCTGATGCGGCGGGCTGGGTGAATTTCAGGTATTCAACAAATTTACATCGATGCAGCACAGCCGAGACGCGCCGGCGTTTATTCGGGTCTCCGGGGAATTTCTGCAATCACCGTCGATCACACTGCATTCCGACCAATGTTTTATTCCTATTCGCGGCAGCGGGACACCGTTCGCCGTCGACTGTTGATTCCGATTATGCCGCATTCCGTTGTCATAAACAGTCATTGACGCCCGTTGATGTACCGGACGGATGGGTTGCGCCGCATCGCGTCGTTCGCGGCATCTCCGCTGCGATCGTGATCGTCTCGTCATTTCGCCACTTTGGCACTTCTTCAGTTTGCTGTGGAGCAATACGAACAAAATACAGACACAGCGTTTTGCTAGCTGGATCACAGTTGCTGCTGCTGGCGTGGTTGTACGTTTTAGTTATTCCGCAGGTAACGGCAGCGAGGCGGCGACAGTGCAGCAGCACTCAGTATTAGTCGCAAATATGTCAGCAATGCGCGTTATATTGAAATGCATTTAATAATTTTATGTTTCATGGTTCTGTTGTTCGATTTGGCCAATTCGAGCCGTTCGCCGCATTTGGCGCATCCGACCGATTCGGCGCATTCGGGGGCCATTAGTGATGGTTGCTTGTTAAGTTGTGATTCAGTGACAGCGACGTTGATCGCGACATCTCGTCAAATTCAAAATGCCACTGGTTTTTGTTGCGCTTTTAATGGAAATGTCAGAGCGCCAAAGTGTTGTCAGCTGCTTCGCCGACTCCGAGGCCGGTGCTCACGCTGTCGCTGGCCGTTTTTGCGGTTGCCGCGATAATACCGCGCCGCAGTCAGCAGGACGACTGACATACAAACACACAAGTACAGAATTCCACCAGCCCAACAGCAATCCAGCTTTTATCCTGCACACCATGTCGCCGCTCCGCATATTAATCAGATTGAGCAACGTCGTTGCCAGTACCGACGCCGGCGAGTGCTGCATCTGCACGCGAACGCGTACTCGGAGCGCATTATTCAAAATATTTGTATGCCCTTTTGGTATGATATAAAGCCTCAAATCTGCGCAACAAGACTAAATGCCTTCCAAATTAAATCCCGATTGTGCAGAATCTGTGTGCTCCTTTGATTGGGCACCGGCGTTTTTGTGTCGCGAGAAACTCCAAAGGAATGAGCGACACGGTCCATGAACTTTAATTAAATCATTAACACCAGACGGTGCTGCTCGCAAGCGGCATGCGCTGCGGCTGTCTCGTTGTGCGTAGGCTCCACGTGGGCTCGGTGCTAATAATGTTTGGCCAATAACTTTATCACAGTGGTGTTTTGCCAGCAACGCAATCGAGTTCGGCACTAAATCGCGGTCGGACGTCACTCAATCTTACAATTACAATGTTTTGATGTGGCTATTACGCACTCTAAGCAAACTGACCGTTTTCTAACATAGAATAGATATTACTTTACCCACCTATATTCGCCAGATTTCGCTTCACTTTATTTTAACTCTGTCTGATTTTCGCAAAAATCTGGTACCAAATTATGTGGCATCACAATGAGCTTAGGTGAGCTCCCTCTGAACAGCTGGATATAGTTATAGGTAGGTGCTATCTACATACACTAGTCAGAATAAGTTTGCGTACAGGCAAGTCAAAATTATGTTATGATTAATTTTGACCTCAAAAATGGGTTTTCTGTTTATAAAAACTTATCCACATTATTCATATATTCCTTAACTGCACTTCTTGTTCTATTTTAGATGCATTAAAATAATAATTTTCCATGTATTCGTATTTATTGACAATATACTCACAAAACGGTGCAGAATAAGTTTGCGTACAAAACTAATAACGGAAATTTCCAGTTATGCTTTTTATTTTTATTTGGAAATTTGTATTCCATTGAGCAATAAACGGACTTGTAAATGATTTTTAAACGTATATGTGCTTGAAATTATATAGAAAGCAATAGAACCCAAGCGAAAAAAAATAAAAATGGAAAGGAAAATAAAATGGAAGGATAATCTTACTAAAACTTTCCAAAATTTACAAAAAATTTCATGAAATTAGGGAAACTTTTGGGAGAGCACATTCGTCATTTCAAAAAACCATCTTAAATCTCGAAAAAAAACAGAAAATCTTGATTCGTTACTACGATCTGGCCATTTTCTTAAGCTACCCGAGCAAGAGGATTAGATTATTTGCGATCAGTGCATCATAATCTAAGGCTAGTTGCATCCAATATCTTCAGAAATGTACAGAAATATTTTATAAAACCCAGTAGCGATGACTTTATAAGAAGAGTCCTGAAAAAACATATTTTCCCTACATAACAGCATGTAAGAAGCCCATATTTAGCTTACTTACAAGGAGCACAGAATTGCTTTCGTAAAAGAGTCCATCAAAGAGTCTAGAAAACCGGATTTCCGAGACGATGTGTTGTTATCTATAGAAAGTGGGACGATTCATTATTATCTGATAATGGTTGGCATATTTGGCATTAAAGGCATCAACTAATTTGAAGAGGATCCTGTTAATAACAAAAATCTGAAATTAACAGTGAAGCATAGCATATGTTGGGATATGGTATGGGGCTGCATGTCAGGAAAAGGAGTGAGCAGGCTGTTTTTTTTTATTCAGAAATGCTTCCGAGGAGTTATTTACATATTCTAAAAGCTTATGTAAGCCAAGGTTTCAAAACTTTGGATCAGATTTCAACATTTCTTTTCAACTTTACGATGACCTTAGACCGCAATGAATACGATGTGAAGCTATCTTTGCTATTAACTGGCTCAAAAAAGTTAAAAAAAAGTTCCTCCCTAGTCACCTAACGTGCATCGAATTGAGTATATAAGGGGTTTACTTGAACCCTGAGCCCAACAACACTCCATCTTCAAAGATATAGTAAACAAATATAAAAATTCAAGGATATAACAAAATAACCGCTGAAAAAACACCGAATTTAATAAAATTTATGCCGAAACTTCTCTACGGAGTTCAAGCGAGCAAAGCATATTAACAAAGTAATTTTTGGACAAAACTTAGGTAGGTAGGTAGAAGCGACTGCGTGCTCTCTGAGCACACTCAAGTAGCACTATGTGCCGTTTTGTTGTCGCCTCCTCGACTGGGTCTTCCCTGCGTGGGAGAAGATACTGGGCCTTAAAGCCAACCCGCATCGTCCAAATAGGACTTGATGCATTTCAGTCTTGTCTCAGACAGGTCAGCTAGAGAGCTAATCAGACTGTTCCCAAGGAATTTAGTCTTTTAAAAGCCAAGGCAGGGCAGCCGCAGAGGAAGTGTTCGAGTGTTTCCCTCTCGTTAATTTCCCTGCAGCTTCTGCAAAAAGGGTTGTGGGGGATTCCCAATCTCGCCGCATGTAGACCAATTGGACAGTGACCCGTGATCACGGCTGTTAGCCTAGAGACATTCCTACGAGAATTGAGCAGCAGATCGTTGGTTCTGTGGGAGTTGTAGCGTGGCCAGATCTGTCGAGCCACTCTGCAGCTGGAAAGATTGCTCCACCTACTATCCGCTTTCCTCAGGAAATAATCCTTTAACTGTTTTAGCCTTGCACTTAACGGCGGTGCCACCTTTTTGGGCTGTAAGTCCATGGCGGATCCCACCTTGGCCAGCTCGTCAGCTGACTCGTTTCCGCTGATACCCGCATGACCGGGTATCCAGCAGATGGTAAGATCCACCCGGCCACTCACCAACCCTAGCAATTCTTTACAGTCTCTGACTAGTTTAGATTTCACTATGGGCTTGGTGAGTGCCTTAATGGCCGCTTGGCTGTCTGAAAAGATGTAAACATCCCTACTCTGGATTTCTTGCTGTAGGAGAATCCTGCAGGCTTCTCCTATTGCAAAGACTTCCGCTTGAAAGACGCTGCATATATCTGGTAGGTGAAAAGCTTTTTCCACTACCAGATCCCTGGAGTAAATACCTGCCCCAACACCACAGTCCATCTTTGAACCGTCTGTGTATAGGGCGGTTTCTACGTTTGTGAACAAGGATGCGTAACGCTCCCATTCCCTTCTGGAGGGAAAGAGCGTGGAAAACCTAACATCAAAGTCGGCACATTCTTTTGTGTAGTCCGTATCCCCCCTTAGGTCCATCGGAACCTTCGTGAGGATGTTACTGTGTCCGTAAGGTCTTTCCGCCCATTGGGATGATTCTCTCAGTCCCAATGCGCTAGAAGCGGCCGTCCGTCTAATAAAAGACTCAATCGGCAGCAGATGAAGAAGCGTATTTAAAGCGTCAGAAGGGCAGGACCTCAAGGCCCCGTGATCCCGACACACGCCGCCCTCTGCACTGCACTAAGTCTATTGATGTTGTGGTTCTTCTCTAGCGCCGGCCACCACACCAGTGCTCCGTACGTGAGAATTGGTCGAACTATCGCTGTATAGGTCCAACGAACCATCTTCGGTTGTAGGCCCCATTTTTTACCGAAGAGTCTGCTGCACGAGTAGTACGCTACCAGTGCTTTCTTGGCCCTCTCATGTATATTAGTTTTCCAGCTAAGTTTGGTGTCCAATATGACTCCAAGATATTTAGCTTCTGAGGATAGCCTGAGCTCGCTACCGTTGAGCTTTGGCAGTCGAAATGGGGGAACCTTGTACTTTCTTGTAAATAGTAGCAGCTCTGTTTTGGTAGGATTAATCCCCAACCCGCATCGAGCGGCCCAGCTGCTCAGAGTCCTCAGAGCACCCTCCAAGATGTCACTGATTGTATCTAGGAAGGGCCCTGTCACCATAATGATGATGTCATCGGCGTACGCAACCACCTTGACCCCACCTCGGTTAAGAGTCATCAGTATGGGGTTCAAAGTAATAAGCCATAGCAATGGAGATAATACCTCTCCCTGGGGTGTCCCCCTCTCTGCATAACGTGTGATACTCGAGTTGCCGAGTTCAGCCTGGATCTGCCTGCTACTTAGCAGAGCCGAGATCCACGAACAGATGCAACCCTCGACCTGCAGGTCTAGCAGGGAGTTAACTATGGCCTCTTTATCCACGTTATTAAATGCTCCTTCAATGTCAAGAAACGCCGCCAGGGTATATTCTTTAAACGACAGAGATCTCTCCACGGTCCTCACGACCTCGTGCAGAGCAGTCTCGGTGGATTTACCCTTGATGTATGCATGTTGAGCCGCGGAAAGATGGTTCTCTTCCAGGCTTCCTCTTATATACGTGTCCAGTACGCGCTGGAGCGTTTTTAACACAAATGAAGTCAGGCTAATTGGCCTAAAGTCCTTCGGAAGGACATGCCCTCTTTTGCCTGCCTTTGGTATGTATACCAACCTGGCTTTTCGCCATGATTTAGGTACATAGTTCAGTGCTATGCAGCTGACGAAGAGCTCTCGAAGCCAGTCCATTACGTCTTCCCCCATTCTTTGTAGCATGATGGGCAGAATTCGGTCTGGACCGGGACTTTTGTACGGGGAGAAAGAGCTGATAGCCCAGCGGGTCACCTCCCTAGAGATCACCTTTTGGGCGACCGCTCTCGCCCTAGGACTTCGAACTGGTAGCACCCTAGGTGCGGTCACAACGCATTCGGGGAAATGAGTGGACGTTAAGAGTTCCAATGACTCTGCCACTGAATCCGTGGCTGTCCCATCCGGTCTATGTAAAAGCGTCGGGGGTGAATATCCCTTGGCAAGAGCTTTGCTTAGCCTGGCCGTTTCCTTAACGTTCTCAATCGAAGAACATAAGTTTTGCCAGGACTGCCTCTTGGCAGATCTAATAGCTCGTTTATACTTGCGCAGACATTCCCTGTATGGCTGCCAAACCTTGGTCCTGTAGGACTCATTAAAGACCCTTCTGGTCTCCCTCCTCAACTCAGAAAGCTCCGTGTTCCACCACGGTGGAATTGGTTTCCTTTCGTGACGAATCGGACAAGATTGGTCAAATGCCTTAGTAAGAGTTTTTTCGAGCCGATTGGCTCTCTTCTCTAACTCGGAAATGGAGCTAATGCTAGACTTTGGGAACCTTTGGAATTGGGACCTCACGATTCTCTCGTATCTGTTCCAGTCCGTTTTCCGAGGGTTCCTAAACTTTTTTGGAGTACACACCGGTGTGTCAACACTGAACATGATATATTTGTGGTCCGAGAAAGACTTTTTGTCGGACACCCTCCAACCCTCAATGTTCAAATTAGTCTGGTCGAGTAGCAGAGTTACGTCGAGTACTTCCTCCCACCCCTGAAAGCTCTCTGAGCTCGGGAAGGTGAAGGTAGGAGAGTTACCCAAGTTGCAAACACTAAGGTTAAAATCTAGGATAAAATTGAAGAGAGACTCACCCCTTTCGTTGTCTTCGCTGCTGCCCCAAAGTGTGTGCCTGGCGTTGGCATCACACCCCAGCAGCAAGTCACATTTTGCGATGCGGGCTGCCTCCACTAGTGTCTGTACCTCCGCTGGTGGTGCCGGCTTGTCGTGGGCCATGTATGCCGCAGCTACCATTAGGGGTTGCCCTCGCGCGTCCGTGAGCCTCACAACGGCGAGGTCGTCACTACTCAGGCTGCAACATAGAAAAGCGTTAATATGTTTCTTAGCTAATATGCAGGCTCTAGGTGTACCTGAAGAGACCCTGTACAGAAGACTATACCCCTGGATGCTCAGGCCCTTCACCGTGGAGTCTCTGACCCAGGGCTCCTGTAGGATGCAGAGGTCCACGTTCTCCTCGCTGAGGAGAATGGACAGGTTGTCTGAAGCACACCTCGAGTGCTTCAGGTTCACCTGCGCGACCCTAAGCATCTTTACTGGGTTTGTCCTTGTCATCCAGCGCTAGGTCGTCCAACAACTTGTTGGTGTCTTCCACCTCATCTGGATTAAGGGCCGGTATGTTATCTTGACCAGTACCCGCGTCGGATATCCAGACACGGATTCTGGCCTTTCTGATGCCATACCTCAGCTTTCCCTCAGCCTTTTCGATGGCCTGAACACTCTCAGGGTTGATCAGGACCACGAACGTCTGGCTGGTTTTGGAGGGCTCCTCCGCCTTAATGATGACCCAGTCATCCATTGGCACCTCCGGGTTCTGCAGAGCGAGTGTCTCCACTATTCTCGCATGGTCAGTCTGCCCCTTAGGCAACCAGATGCGCGCCCTCGGTCTCTTGGGGATCTCGCTGGCCGGTACTAGTCTGAGCTTCAGACCCTCCCAGGCGTCGCTGATCTTAGCGACGCACTCCAGCAAGAATACCCTCGAGCAGGGGCGTAGCCAGAACTTGGTCATGGGGGGGTTTTGGGGGGGGGGGGGTTTGCCAGTTTAGTATTACATGTTTTTTAAAGTCAAGTGCACTTTCCAAATAGGGCATTTGGCTGTGGCTTATGTGACTTAATGCATTAAAAACTAAATTTTTTCCCTGATTTTTAGTAAAAATTTCATGAAATTCGGTGGACTGAAAGCGAAGTTATTGCATCTGAAGTGGAAGTATGTTTGTGTCATCGTACAAAAATGTGCATCGAACAAAGATCCAATATTAACTATTGTTTTAAAAATGTTTAAACTTTAACCGAAGCATTTAAATTGATGAACTACGTTTATGGTGATTTTTGTTTATACCGTGGTGGAGTTCATAAGTGGTAAAAGCGATTTAAAAACGATTGTCAGAACATAAATGATGACCAACGTGTTAGCCAACTGAATCCGCGATAACCGTAGATCAAAATTGGGCGGTAATTCATAAAAGATTAGCCAAAATCTTCATTGAAATTCTTGAAATTGGATTTAACATTCGCCTTACTTATACCCACCCGGGTGATCTTTTTAATATTCATGTTTAATATCTCCACAAATTTTAAGGTAATTTTCAATAACAAGAAAACATAGTTTTTTTGAAATTTTGTTCATGTTTAAACTTGAATTTTGTCATTTTTTATACAAATGTACCTGGGTAATCCCAGGCGCTTTCGCTACCATTTTGATTAAAACTCACGATAAATTTTTTTGCGTACCTCATTATGTGTTCAATAAACCCTCTAGAAAGAAATCTTCTAATATTTTCATAGTCTCAAAATAAATCATTAAAGTTAGGCCTTTTTTCGAAATACGAACTATCGCCAGAGAAAGATACTAAATACTGAAGTATGAAAAAAATTTATAAATTATTATATATTTATTGTGAGTTTACTCAAAATAGCAGCGGAAGTGCCTGGGATCATCTTTAGTAAGGCGAAGGTTAAGCATCTCAATAGCATAAATTTATTGCATTTTAACTGAACATTTGGCTATCGAAGGATGCCATCCCATCTATTGACACTTGTTTTGACTGTTTTTTTGTTTTCACATGATGTGGCACCGTGCGAATTTCACCTTTTCAAAGAATGCATTTGCCGATAAAAAAAGCGTTTTGAGAACTTAGAAACCATCCAAACGGCTTGTACCGACATCCTGAAGGACATTCCGGTCGACGAACTAAACTACTCTTTAGACATGTTTTTAGAACATGCAAATCGCTGCATTAAGCCTAAACGTGACTATTAAAAAAACAAATTAGTTTCGGTACAAAAAGGGTTTTGTTAATATTCTTTTAAATATTTAAAGATGAAAAGACCTTTTGCTAATGTGGGAACGTACATACGATGCATAGTGATTGAAAATGTTGACAAATTATAGGCTATGGGGGGGTTCTGACACCCTAAACCCCTCCCTTGGCTACGCCCCTGCCCTCGAGGCCTCGTCGTCACATCTGATCACCCGCCCCTAACCACGTCCGAACAGTCGAAACTGGGGATAGATCCTGGTTTCGCTCTCAGCTTTTCCAACACCAGGTCAGAAAGCTTCGCCTCGATCTTATCCCATCGCTCGCTGATCGACCGGCCCGTGCTGTTCCTTTCGTCCATCAATGCCATGCAGAGCTGATCCTTAGCCACTTCACTGAAGAGGCGGACCTGCTCGCTCGAGGAGTGCGGTTTCCTCCGCGGGGCGCCTCTGGCGTCCTTCACTCGTTTGGCATGGTTGTCGGCAGATTCCTGGGACCTAACCCTTTTCAGTATGGCAGCTGCCTTTCCGCTGGTGGTCGGCTGCTCTTCTGCTCGAGCTTGCGCTGCGAGGTACTCATCGACGACTGCCTGGTACCTTCGCTTGTCGGCTGCGTCCCTTTCAACAGCTACGCCCTTCTTTTCATTCTCAGCTATCTTAGCGAGAACGAATAGGGCGTGGTTATAGGCGGCCTTCGCTGTCCGCTTCTTGGGTTTTTTCGCGTCGCGCTTCTCTCCACTGGGGGTCTGCGGTCCGCTCGTTAAAATGGGTGTCGGGGAGGCGCCACTGGCGCGCACCCCGACGCTCTCAGTTAAGGTGTCCTGACTTAGCCCTGAGAGGTTGTCTAAGTCAGTGAGGGAGAGGTTATCCTCGTCTCCCACGAGTTCCGAGGCCAAACCGGAAGAAGCCATTTTAACATATTCATAATCGCCCGCTTTGCTCGACAAGGCAAGCGCGGCGGGCCTGAGGAGGTGGGGGCGAAACGATGGTCGACCATGACAGCGCCCCCCCTGCCATGGCAAGGCCAAGTACTACACCCGATTCGGCCCGGTGTCGGGGAGGCTCCGTTCGCACACAGCCAGGTATTTCACCCCTCGGCTGCAAACCAATCAGGGGCACGGGTCGCATAACACCTTGATTTTAGGGGGGATGTTTATTGACTTCCCAGTCTAGATCCGCAGTGTTCTGTATGGGTGTTCGCTGTAGCGGACTCCGCAGCAGTGTCACCTCGAGCAGAATGTGGCTCCGCACTACGCACTGCAGTCTTGGCTGCGGCAGAGGCTAGCGGTCGGGTACCTCCGGTACCGCGACCGTAACATCGCTTGACCGAGCCCTGTGTTACTCAGAATCCCCAGCAGGGGATCCTATTCACACTCGACACCCTGGACAAACTTAGTTTCAATTAAATTTTAACTACATAACCTTATCTTGTACGCAAACTTTTTCTGAGGTGAATTCATAACATATTTTGTTTTTGGCCCTTCTTTTACAGTTTGGTCAAGTTTTTGATATTATTATCTTAATGGAATAAAAGAACTAATTTTACGGAAGAAATACAAAATATTTTGTTTTTGAAAAATTACTTTAAGTGATTTATTTTTCATATGAAAAAACTACGTACCCCTTGTACGCAAACTTATTCTAACTAGTGTATATAAATAACAAAGGAGAAATAATAAAGGAGAAACTAAAAAAGATTGAAGTAGAGGCAGAGCGTTCGCTCCTTATTTAAACACTTGGTTTTCGGGATCGGCATTAACTCTATTATATAAATAAGGTTGTCCTCTATTTCCTGAACTAAATTTTTTTTAATTGTCAGTCAAAGAGTAAAAGCTCCGAATACACTATTTATAGAAAGTAAAATTGTCTTCCGGGGTAACTAAGCCTGTCTACAACTCAGACTCACAAAAAACTGGAAACCTAGCTATGGTTTCAATCTGGTTTCAATCAGCAGGAAATTGTATGAAATTTACATTTCATGATATCCATTGTAATTTTAAAAGTTTTGGTAGAGAGGTTTTAAACTTATTTGATTGATTTTTTTTTCTCCTTGTTCAGTCCGCTTGGGAGCTTAGGCCCTCAACAATATCTTCTGTTGATTACGTTAATCGATTAGAGTTCTGCCATGGTGATAACACTATCACTAGCAGTTATGGGGCTAACATTTAGCGTCCCCTAAATGTCTCCTGGGCTGCGTAGGGCGCCCTCTTCGCGTCCGATGCTGCTAGGTAGGAGGTGATTTTGGAAAAAGCAGCGGCTATTTTTTGGATAATGCGCTGCGACATAGTTTCGATAGTCCAAACTATTGTTATTGTTGTACTAGTACGGCTTCTGGATATGAAAATCTGATCCTTTGGGATGGGAGTCCAGTGCACTGCACGCTGGGCTACAGAGGCGGTTTAATTGATTAAGGAACTTTTGGCAATTTTTGGTATTTCAAGAGGGTATTGATCAAGAAAAGAGAAATAATGGTTAAAAGCTTGAATAATTTGTGTGTTGCTGTTTTCTTCATAAATTTGTTGTGCATATCGATTTTTCACACATGAATTAAGCTGTTAGAGCTGTGTGGTACTTTGTATGATCTTCGGGCCATTTCATTTTGGAAACGACTATCGAATAGTTTGCAGGTGGTCGATGCGTTAGTTGATGATCGATGGCGAAGAGGAGAAACTGCGTGCAAGAACAACAAAAATATATTCGTGATTTATATTTTCATTCATGATAAAAATATATAATTAATGAAAAATGCATTAAATGTAATAATTTTGTAATCAAATCAACATGTTTTGTCGGGATGTGAAAATTACATTTCATAAAGCAGGTATTAGATCTTTAACAAAAAAGATTTTATACGTACAAGTATAGTATATTTATGCCAGTATAAACTAGGTTCTAAAAGAATCTACAAGGGTCGCTAAAGTAAAGACTTCTCTTTCAGCCCCAAACGCAGTCGCTCACCTGACATATGATATAGTCATACAAACCATATTTAGACATAAAATCCATATACATATATAAAAATTAATGTCTGTTTGTTTGTTTGTCACACGGCACTAAAACTCAAAAAGTAGACGGGCGATTGAGCTGAATCTTTCACGGAATGTTTGTCTTGATTAAATATCGGTAAACCACATAGTCCAAATACGAGCCGGCAGATGGGCGTAGCACCTCCCATACAACCTAAATTTTAAATATGGAATATCTTCGGAATTATAGATCAGTCAGCATAGAAATTTGGTACAGGGATATCGTTTAGGTGTGTTGTTTTACTGGTAAATTTGTATAGGGGTTGGAAAGGGGCGTGGGACTTTTAAAGCGCCCAAAATATTTTGAATAACTTTAGAACTACAGGTCACACATCAATTTGGCATTTGGCACATACAGCTCAGACGTACCCTTCGACAGGGAGAACGGAGTGGGTATTGGGCGAGGGGCATGGCACGGCCCATACAACACAATTTTTTAATGTGGAATTTGACGGGGGTTGGACATGGGGAGTGGCAAATTTTTTGTGACTCAAATTTTCCGCGTAACTTTGGAACTGTAAGTCGCACATCAACGAAACTTCCGCTAAGTCAGGTTTTTTTGAAATTCGTTGTTCTAAATGGGCAAAACATGAGCTGAAGTGTTGTATGAAGAAACTTGGGGCCCATTGACTTGAAATTTGCGCGCAAAGCCACGGGGTGCTGCTAGTATATATTATATAACACAAATTCAACCGATTTACCACGTGCGTGTACAATAAGTGGGCGGAGCACAATTCAAGAGGAATTCTCAAGAAAATTCTTGAATATGATTCATATAAGAGAACATCATTGGATCTTTTTAGAAAACTGACATTATCATTTCATTAGATTGAATAACAGAACTGTCATCAGGTGACTAGATTAGACAGAGCGGCAATCGCAATGCGTCGTTACCAAAGAGAATAATTTCCGCAAGTTCCCCATTCCGTGGTCAATTAATGATCCGTCCGGTGTGCTGATGAAGTGCCAATCTACTTGTGAAATGAGCAGGAAGCACAACCAGCGCCGTTCTATTGTAAGTGCGTTGGGCAATGCAATTCCCGACCGCTATGGGCATTCACATTTGCATCTACTGGGTTCCGTTTGTAGCCGTACGTACTTAATTTCCAAAGCACTTAAATACACGGCTGCAATAAATATTAATAGGTGATCCGCCCAAAACGATATCGCATGCCTTGAGCAGCGCGCATGCCGCAAACCTGCCCGGTAATTTCCGTGTGTTGAATTTTCAAAGCTAACGCCATCGGCCTCGTCTACTAAATTCTTCTTTGATGAACAATTTATTGTTGTTCCCATAACTCATTTACAGCGCGAGCAGCAAGTGGCAAACGGCAAGCGCGCCTTGGTTGCCGTGGCTGCTCATTTCGCATTAGCGCGTCTGTGTGTACATATAAGTCGGCACCTAAGAAACGTGACAAGACAGAGGCCATTAATTAGATAAGCATCTTGAAAAATTGGCCATTTGAAATGGTTTTCGCGTAATTAGATTTACTTTTCACAACATTTCAGCTCGGGCGCGCACTCGTCAGATCGCTGCGCGCCGCACTCGCTACCGGCGCCGCACCAACTGCTGTGGCTGTTACTGCTGCTATTGTTGGTGACGTGTTTATGATTAATCACCATTGCATTGCATGTTCCATGAGCAGTTTAATATGGCATTGCATCCGTATGCAGTGGCCGTTTCGCTGACAACTGTTGCCGCGCGACCGCTACGACCGTCCGCCCCGCAAATGGATGTCGCACTCTGGCGATTACACACCCATTCCCAAAAAACCGCCGCTCTAAAATGATTTCGCTGCAGCGAAGTGCCGAAGTAATAATTATTAATCCAAGGCACATTGAATAAAGTAGTAGTACAACTACAACAAAGAAAACAATACGGGATGTTGTTAGTGTTTTGGATCGACTCAAAGGAAGCGATAGCAGTGCCAACATAAAATGCGTATTGTGCCGTGTTGCGGTTGACGGACAAAACTGTTGTGCTCTTCACCGATGTACAACAACAGGAGACACTCCGTCAAACGCCGCTTGCGCATGAAGTGCTCGTGGACGCTCTTCGTCTGTAAACTGCATCGGAACGACAAAACGGATGTAAAGATGTAAAAAACAAGCTGGTGTTACTCTTCCGTTCCGTTCCAATCAACCTAACCGCGATTAAGAAAAAAGATGAATCAGCTGGGTTACTGCTACTACTTTATTCAATGTGCCTTGTGATAATTGCTGCACCCGAACCCACCTGCCGAATCGACTTATTTATTTTGCATGCAACATTTTCAGTCCGTCGCTGATCGCTGTGAAGGCAACTTGAATTAAAGGCAAATATATATTTATTACGATTATTTGATCATCGAGAAGAATTTGAGACTCGTATACTACTTCAACATGAAGTTTAGCAGATCCGATAATGTAACTTCTGCTACGTTGCTCAAGCAAACCCCCAAAGACCCGGCATCGGCCAAATTTACACGGCACACAAATACGGCACCCAGCTTCTAAAGACACCACTGGACTAGAGAAGCCAGTTACGAGCACGGACCCTAGGCACAGTGTCCTGTGATGACTCCAAGAAGCAGCTGAATGGAAGTATGACTCAGAGATTTGAGTACGTTATACATATCGCACACCCACTTCAAAAGTGACACAATTCCAAATTTTTAATTTTCGGATTTATGTGTCAATACTGTGCACAATTCATCTATCTAGCAATAAGCAAAAGCTCAGTATATTTGGTTGTTGTTAACTGTTGCCAAAAAACAGGTCTCTCTTCATGTCGAGAAGTTTTATGTTATTTGATCAGCTCAATGCAAAATATTCCTAATTCAAATTGTAACACTTTTGGCGAAATTTAGCAAAAGTAACATAACTTAAAATAATTTGGTAATCATTGAAATAAAATATTATTAAAAAATCATAACTTAAAATTTTGTATTTTCTAGTGTAATATAAAATTAAAAAAAAACTCTTGTAACTTATCCTAGACTACTACTAAATAAATAAATAAATAAATGCTCTATACGTTATTTTACAAATGTTTGTCCAACAAAATTTAGAGTTTGTCTTCTTTATGGATAGGTTCGGTCACATGATTTTCGCTTAAAATTGTTGTACGCTTACGTAACATTTTCCAAATGAATTAAGAATTGAAAATAATGAAAATTCATACATAAAAGAGTAACCAATCCGTTACGGTTGCAAGAAAAGCTTAGTGAAGGAACTAGATGAATGAAAGGGTGAAGACTTTCTTCTGGCTTATTCGTAGCGTGAGTCATCACAACTATGTGGCTCCAAGGAATTTAAAATTTTGGGACTTTCGATGTTCGACGGTACAAACAGTATCAAAAAAACACTATACAATTTCTAATAAAATGACTACTACTAGTGATACCTTGGTAAATGTATGGGTTTTCATCCTATTGCTCGGTAATATTTTGTATATAAGTATGTAGTATGTATGTGGGAGTGGAGCAAAACGGACAGGACAAGGTAACACGGACTGGACGAAAATACGGACGAATACAGCAATGAGCGGATGGACACTTGACGAGACGCGGACAAAATAACGGCACAATCGGACGGCTTTGAATAAGACAAAAAAAAGGGAAAACGGACAGCCAGTCGACGATCGGACAGCAGCGAGGGAACATAAAAAGAGAGAAAATATTAAAAGCAAAAAAACAAACCGTGTAACCAAAAATTGTAATAAAATTTTAAAACTGAAATAAAGAGTAAAATAAACAATAAAACAAACCAGTGGACCCACAAAAATGGTGTCAGAAGTGGTCGTGAAATAAATAAATAATAATAAATTGATAGCGCAGCGAAGCAAAAACACAAGTGTCGCCAAGCAAAAGTGTGCGCGTCGCGAAGCAAAAGAAAAGTGCCGCTAAGCTAAAACGATTCGCCAACAAAAGTACAGTGGGCAAAATATAAGTGCAAACAAGTTAAATTGACAACGCCACTTTGTGCAACATAAAAGTGCCAATATGCATATCAACCGGGGTATCAATAAGGCGGGCTCTATGTAACACTGTCGGTACAGCTTGTGCGGTTTTGAAATAATATACACTCGACAAAGTGTAATACGATTCCGACAAGAAAGCATAAATTTTGAGTCCGGTTAAAAAAAAATAAAATAATAAAAGAAATCAGTGCCATTAAGCATATTTGGTGAAAGTACAGTTTGATAATTTGATCAAGAACAAGTGGCCGTTAGAAATTGCTGACGCTACAATTCAAATCACAGCGAAAAAAAACGAAAATCTACGCAGTAAGGAGAGAAACAACGAGTGAAAGAAGCAAAAGAAGTAAATCCGACGAGAACCAAGGCAAAGGACAAAGTAACGAAGGAGACAACGAAAGTAAGAAGAAAAGGAGCAAAAGGAGTAAGCGAAGTGAAGAAGTCTGACAAGAGCCAAGACAAAGGAGAAAGTAACGAAGGAAACGACGAAAATAAGGAGAAAAGGAGAGCAAATAAAGAGAAACAAGAAGTGTGGAGAGCAAGCACGAAAACAGGGGAACGAAGCATCTAAAACAGCGTACGAAAGAAAGCAGGAGAAGCAAAGGATTACAACGGTTAAGCAGCGTTATTGAGGTGGGGTAAGCGAAAAACAGAACCAAAGAAGACAAAAGCAGCGAGCGGAGACGAGCAATTTTTGATTTTAAGATTGTTGTTGTAAATTAATGTAATTTGTATTTCGAACATGGACGAGCAAACAATAATGACCATGACTTGTACTCAGCTAAGGGACAAGTTGAGGGGGTTAAGTCTAGATACAGCAGGACGCAAAAGTGTTTTACAAGACAGGCTTCTTCTTCATTTGGGGATTGAAGTACCGGATGATAGCGACGAAGAGTCAGGTCCATCAGTTTATGGGGACGCAGCTGTCGATGTTCCACCAACTTCGGCGTTACAAAAGTCTCAATTTAAGGACTGTATCGAAAAGAAAGTGCACACTTTGTAACGCAATTTTGTCGCAGCATAAATTTTTTTTTTTAAATCTAAGAATGCCGTTAAATAGAGTAGGCCTTGAAATACTGATTTCACATAAATTTTGTCTCATATATTTTTCTATTACGAAAATGACGCGTATCGAGATAGACGTCCGCAAAAAAATTGTGTACAGTTGGTGCACTGAAAAAGGTGTTTCCTACAGAAAATTAGCCAAACGACATCGCGTGTCCATTAACGCCGTTAAAAAGATTATTGTTAAGTATGGTGAACATTGTACTATCAACGACCTACCAAAAAGTGGCCGTAAAAAGGGTCCTAAAGACCCAAAAATGGAAGGAAAAGTGAAGCAACTAATTGACGAAAACAAGTGCATGTCCATCAGAGATTTAGCTAAGCGAGCTAGAACGAGTGTGGCGATGGTGCAAAGAGTGAAGCAGAGGAATAACTTAAAAACATATAAAAAACAAAAAATACCAAAAAAAAACGAAAAACAAAAAGTGGCTGGCAAAACGCGGTGCAGAAAACTATACACCCGTCTCTGCAAAGAAAAAGTTTCGTGCATTATTATGGATGATGAGACATATGTAAAAATGAACTCAAAATCACTGCCAGGACCACAATTTTATACTAAACGCAAAGGTGATACTGTAGATGACTCAGTGCGTGCAATCGAGTTGGAAAAGTTTGGAGAGAAAGTGCTAGTATGGCAGGCTATTTGCTCTTGCGGCTTAAAATCATGTTCATATTTTACAAAAGGCACTATAAATGCGGAAATTTATAGGAAGGAGTGCCTCAAAAAACGCCTTATTCCTTTTTATAAAAAGCATACTGCATCTCCACTCTTCTGGCCGGATTTAGCAACCGCGCATTACGCCCAGGCCACTATAGAGGTTCTAAGAGCAAATAGCATCAAATATGTGGATAAAAATGAGAATCCGCCAAATGCACCAGAACTACGTCCAATAGAGCGCTACTGGGCAATAGCCAAAAGAAACCTCATCAAAGATGGACAGGAAGCTAAAAATCTTCAGGAATTCAAAAAAAATTGGAGAAAAGCAACAAAAACCATAACGCAAGCATCTGTAAAAAATCTAATGAAAGGAGTCAAACAAAAAATCAGATATAAATTTATTTGAAAAAGAAATTTGTTACTAAAAAAACATTTTGTAGTCCTTAAAGTATATGCAAAAAATGTTAGAACAAAAATTCTGATAAAAAAAATTTCCATTAAAGTTATACTTCAAACAAAGTGTGCACTTTCTTTTCGATACAGTCCTTACATTCAAGGACATAGAGGAAAGCTTGTCACTATTCAATGGCGAAGAATCTTGCAATGCGGGGGTATGGATAGAGGAGTTTGAAGAGAATGCGGCGGCGATTGGGTGGAATAATATTCAAAAGTTTATTTATAGCAAGCAGCCACATTTGGAAACCCTCGTCGAATCATATCAGACAGGGGAGCCGCTTTTACGTCAAACGCATTCAAACAATAATGTGAGGATCAAGGAATTCAGCATCTTTTAATTACTACAGGAGTGCCTCGTGGAAACGGGCAAGTCGAGCGCATGCACCGCGTGGTAGTGCCAATGTTGGCAAAGCTTTCAACAGAAAAGCCAGATCAGTGGTACAAATATGTAGATCAGATGCAGCAGCACATAAATAATACACCAACCCGAAGCACACATGCAGCACCATTTCGCATTTTGACGGGGTGCGAAATGCGTCTCAAATCCTCGACAGACCTGAATGACTTAATTCAACAGGCAGCGATAGACGGTTTAAACGGCAAAGGAAAATATCCAAAAGATACAAAGCGAAAATCGCAAAAACTTCAACGCACACCGTAAACCACCTGCAACTTATTCAGTTTACGACTTAGTTGCTATAAAGCGCACTCAGTTCGGGAATGCATTAAAATTAAAGCCAAAATATTTCGGCCCGTATAAAATCTTGAAAAAGTCAGGACACGATAGATACGAGGTGGAGAAAGTAGGGGAGCATGAGGGCCCAAGGCGAACATCGACAGCAGCAGAGTTCATGAAACGATGGGACATATCATTCGGGACGAATGAAGAGTCAGGACGGCCGGATGTGGGAGTGGAGCAAAACGGACAGGACAAGGTAACACGGACTGGACGAAAATACGGACGAATACAGCACTGAGCGGACGGACACTTGACGAGACGCGGACAAAATAACGGCACAATCGGACGGCTTTGAATAAGACAAAAAAAAAGGAAAAACGGACAGCCAGTCGACGATCGGACAGCAGCGAGGGAACAAAAAAAGAGAGAAAATATTAAAAGCAAAAAAACAAACCGTGTAACCAAAAATTGTAATAAAATTGTAAAACTGAAATAAAGAGTAAAATAAACAATAAAACAAACCAGTGGACCCACATGTATGTACGTATTGTATTGTATTTTTGCAAGGAGACTTACCACATCAAATTAGAGTAATTAAACATTATTCTATTACAATGATGTTGCAAAAATTATTTTCTTAAATCCATTTAAACTAAAGTATCAGGCTGTACATATGTAACTATAAATGCTTCAGGCACATGGCCAGAAAGCTGGCGCTCTTCCTTTTGATAATTGAATTAATTGATTATTGCAATTACTAATAAATAAAAAAAAGTAATCCTTCAATGTCTGGTATGTGTTTATATTGTAATTTTTAATCAATTCGCACCTACGCACAGTCGGCGCAACGGCCAATCTAGCGAAATTAATTGAATAACTTGGCTATTTCTTATCCGATCTTCACCAAACTTTCAGGAATAATTTTCTATATACATATCTCCTCATAAATTTGCCAAGTATCGGACAATATTTCGGTTTTCATACGATTTATTTAAAACTAGATGACCACCAAAGTTGATTTGATTGTAACTCCACAGCATTTAAATGCTATAGTGTGCATTTCAGTGCCGTGGATTCCATTTCAACGGAGTGGAATCGTTTTCACAGTCATTCAGTCTGTCGAACTTTTCTTGAGAACTTTATAATCAAAGTAAATCCAAATTCGTGGTTATGGCTTAGTCTAAGATTTAATTAAATCTAATCTCAAAATTCACTTAAATTTTTTTGAAAAAAAAATGTTAAATGTAATAACAATTAATAATAACACAGTGCAACACTAAAAAAGGGGCAGAGTCTAACATGTCGCGTTCGATAGAGGACCTCACCGCAAAAAAAAGGGCTGAGGGATTTTTCCCGGGAAGTTCGGGGTTTTTTTTACGTCAAATGAAAGCTAATGATATGAAGTCGAAGAAACCATACCTATCCTTTTTTGAAAAATTTTAAGAAAAAGGACATCACTTAAATTTTTTATACTTGAATATCCTGGGAACCGTGAAATCTAAAATTATATAAGTGACTCCACTTAACGAAACATTCAAAGATTTACTCTGGATGTAAAATTAATGTAAATCACTTTTACTGTTAATACAGTAAAAACTATGAGCTAAATATAAAAATCAAAATATAAAACTTATTTGTCGATTTTTACTTTGCGCTCACCGAATAAAAATAATTTGTTCATGTTTTGTTTTTTGATCAGAAAATAAAAATTATTTGTTGAGTTTTATTTTTCAGGGGAAAAATAAAAATTATGCGGTGAGTTTTATTTTTTCTTCACAAAATAAAAATTACGGGGCGAGTTTTTGTTTTTGATTGCAAAATCCTGCACCAATTTTGGATCATTTACACACTACAAGTACCTTAAATGAAAATTTGAAAAGTTTGCTTGCTTCTCTTTGCGACTTTTTTTGTTTTGTTTACTTTTGTACTGGCACCTACGATCAAAAATCATTAAATTTACGATGTGTTGGGTGAAGCACCAAGGCAAAAACCAAAGAAAAATATTAATACTTTTAATTTTAATATAAACAATAATATTTTTAATTTTAACAGAAATAACTAATATTTCATGTTTTAATAACTTTAATGTAATTAATTTAGTCAACAAACTTTTAAGTAATTAGAACATTTGAATTGAATCCAGTAGAATTTATTAGAATTTAAGTCCAGTATTTCGAAAATATCGTTTTTGTTTGGCACAGATATTGAAATTTGAATACTACTTTTAAATGAAGACATATGTACATTTTTATAGAAAAATCATGTGTGCCAAATTTTATTTACTTTGGACCACTCCTTCTACTTTTGGCCACAGTGAGTACTAACTCGTCCCAGTGTGCGCCCCTTCCTCCAATGCTCACCCCATTCTTCAGTTTCATCGTTGTGCGACTTTAGGTCCCAAGTTATGTGAAAAATTTGGGCCGCAAAACGTACACCGTTCTTCATATTTTACCTGTAAAACGACACATCCATGGGACAACGGCATACTAAATTTCAATGCTAAGGAACGTATTATTTTGACTTTATTCCTTATTTAAGATTTAGATTGTTTGGGCAGTGCCACGCCCTCTTGTCCAATTTCAGTCGAACTGTGCGACAAAAGTAAGTTCTTACTAAATTTCATTTATGTGCGACTTATAATTTCATAGTTATGCAGAAAATTTGGGCCTTGTCCAACGTTCGTCAAATTCTAGTTTTGTAAGTTTTTACACCAAACCTGATTGAAGGTGAACAAAACCAAAAAAAAACTTATTAAAATTGATCTTCTTCACTAACTTCACAATAAAGATTGTTAATTTGTTTTCTTATTTCACGGCACAGCCCTTCATTGTTTATTTTTATTAATTTTGTTACTAAATATTTGGATTTCTAGTGTCAAACATTTTTTTAACTTGACGATTTCAATATCAGATATTAAAAAAAAACTCTCGTTTGGGGACTGCGGTTTTACTTAGAAAATGGAATGACAAATAGTGTAAAAAGTTTGCAAAATATTGAAGCCATTTTACATTCACAATCAATGGTACAAGCAAAATAAACAAGATTTAAACTGAACACTTTCGGACATCATAGGATCTGCTCCCCGAAAGTTTAACCTACGCGAACGCTAATTTCTACTGATATTTGTAACAACAACAACATACAAAAGACAAGTCACAAACAATTTCTTTTAAATGTTCATGCTCATGCCTCATGCTTTACAAAAAATAGATTCCTTGGAAAATATGCAAATAACTTTATCCTTTAGCTCGTACAGCACGATGTGACATGGCGGAAAAGTTGTTTGCTGCACGAAATACATACATATACATATGTTATTTTTGAAAACCCACAGCTGTGCAAATCTTTAAGTTGAAAGAAAAGAAGAACCATCAATAAACTTAATGGGGCATTGGCAATCGAGAATACAATACAATACAATACAATACACATCAAAATTTGAACTAAAAGACGCTAGATTGACCGTACACCCACTGTGTTGTTCTCCCCTCTTCCTTTGCCCGCTAGACTTATTTACTTCCCAGACTTGCCACTCATGCATTGATATGTGCGCACACAGTTTCGTATATGTATGTATTTTTCCCCATTACCCCAACAAGAGGAAGAGCGAAAACCGTAGTGTAACGGTTCGAAATGGTAATGATAGGCGCCCACATAGAAATAAATTTAATGGCCAATCTTCGGTTTCCACTCTTCGGCTCTTTGTAAATTACGAGGAAACAGTGTTGCAGCAAAGTCGAAATCGATCGTGAGTGATAGCCGGCTCGTAATTTGATATCCGACGAGTATACTTGTACGGGTATGGCAGACAGGTGAACACAGACTTGACCAAAGAAAGCAGCGAAAAGCAAAAAAAGCAGATGTGGGTAGCACGTGTGTCGTTGCGAAGTTCTGGTCGTTCTTCAGATGAAGTTATTTGTAAATATGCAAATGCACATCCACACAAGTAAAAATAACAAGTATAAGTAAGTATATTCATACACAGCTTCTTCCAACAAAGTAACGGGTGCAAAGACCACACGTAAAAAGTTTAGTCAATGGTTGGCGATGATTTAAAACCACTTCAATGTGAATATCCTAATAAGCGCTAAGGCCTAATTGCCAACTGTACACTTATAACGGAAGATATTATGATTTACCAATTTCTTGGGCTATAGTTTGCTATAGCTCTATCTGATAACTTAATAGATGTACACTGAAAGAAGCATAAATTTCGACATATGTGACATTTGAACCCGCGGTCCTTAAATAATTCATTTATTCAATAATATATACATTTATCATTTATTCACATATATATTCAATAAAATATATAATAATATATCAGTATAGTACAATGAAATTAGTTCAGTTACAAAAGCATGAGCCGTTTACTACATTAATTACTTGAAAGAACGTTGCTATAAAGAAAAATTAATTATTATTAATTGAGTTATAGAGGCCGGTACAGTACTAGAGTCACTAAAAAAATCGTTTCTTATGGGAAAAGTCATACAGTTACAAATAAGTGATACAAAATGAGTTGGCTTTGTTTTGAAAAGGACATCGAGCCCTATCTATAACGTAAACGCTCAAAAGCAAATTTTACAGAGGAGAAGATTTTTTCATTTTTTGCAAATCTGTTTGGAGAGTTTCCGTGAAACTGCTAATGTAGTTTACAAATGGTCTAATACCATGATACAATTATAAAGGTAGTGTATTCCGAGAAAAAGGCAGAATGACAATGCCTTATACAGAGTGTTGCTTATAATGGGGGCGAAATTTTCACAAATACGGGAAAAATTAGTACTTTAAAATGCCCTTCAAGCGATAAGACAAGATAAGTTATGGACCTTTAGATGGACATATTGTGATACATAAAATAACAGTTTTAATGCCTAGATGGATATTTATTTTAGTAATATTTTTTATTTTTGATACGGAAATAAATCCGACTTTTAGAAAATAATCGTTTTACGGCATCTGCTAAATCTACCGAATGACTTAGAATTTGATTTTGATTTTCTCCAAAAATTGCGGGCTTTCTTAGTATTCCTTTCGAGCATTGGTTGACCCATGTCCACGTAGAGCTGATGCCTTCATCTGTTATATTGACCTTTTTTAAGATGTAGCCAGCCATGTATTCCAGCGCGCATATATAATTATTCATCCATGATTTCTGGCACAGCGTGCAGCTTGATTTCGGTATTTTTTTGATGATGATTTAATTGAAACGTAAAATCTTTTCTCGTATGCCTATCAATACATGTGCACATAAGCAAACAAAAAGCAACATTATTTTGCATTTCAAATTTAATAAGGCATCGAGTTGAGAGCTTTTGGGAGAGCGCCTATCGGGAATACACTACCTGTATAATTGTATCGTGGTCTAATACAAGGTATAGATTTGTTTTTAAGTTAATTTCCTTGGAAATTTTTGTTGGCGCTTACGCCAATTTTCCCGTCACTGTTACAGGCATCCCGGATTGAATTTTGGCGTATAAGTGATTTTTAATAAAAAATGGTCAGTTGGACAACAAAAATGTATTTCCTTCATAATATTTATTTATTTATTTATTTGTTATATATATAAATATAAATTATATAAAAATAAATAGGTATAAGTTATATAAATATACTTATTTACTAAGTGCACATAAATTACTTAAAAATAAGAGAGTAATTCATATTAACCCATTTTCGGCCGCTACCAGAAATAGCCAATATTTTTTTAATTCCTTTTAAGGACTTACATTTAGGACCTTAATCAAGAATATTTTTGGATTTTTTTTGTGTTTTTTTTTTAAATTATATGTATATAATTTTGGTCAAATAATAATCAAGCATGAAAACAAACAATTGTTGGCTTACATATGTACATACATGACGACTTCTGGCCAATTTTCGATTTTTCGACCACTGAAAAGTACGCGGTGCTGAGAGGTAAAAATATTTTCATAATTTTATGGATATCAATTGATTGCGGTAATTTGGTCTTTAGGCTTCGTAAATAATCAATAATAAATCAATAATTTGAAAAGGTTATATATTTTTCAGAATATTCAAAGTATGACTAAAAAAATGCTTTTTTTCCTTCGCCAACATCTCTAAATTTATCTTTTTTAAAAAAAATTATTATTTCGAGGGGTTACCAAAAGACCAAAGCTATTTTATGCATCAAAAGTTCACAGATATAATGTCTAAGTGCAGAGCTACTCTCCTTCAAAGTGGCTGGTCGAAAAATCGACCAGCGGCCGAAAATGGGTTAAAAAGAAAATTGACTTAAAAAACTTTGCATTTTGTGTGTAGCAAGTGTTCGCGAAAACGGTTCATTCTTTCGGCAAAATTTTTTTTGTGTGTGATAGTAGATGACAATACGGTGGTTTATAGCTATATAACATGTTTGTACGACGGGTAGGCGTGGCACCTCCCATACTACCTAAATTTTTAATATAGAATATCTTCAGCATTATAAGTCGGACAGCATTGAGATTTGGTACAGCGTCATGGCGTAGACGTGTCGTTCCACCGGTAAAATTTAATGGGTGTTGGGCAAGGGGTGTGGCAATTTTTAAATTCCGGTGTAACTTTGAAAATATAGCGTTCATCAACGACACTCGGTACAAACTTACGATTTAGTCGTGTCCTTCGACAGCGGGAATAAGGTGGGTTTTGGACAAGGGGGCGTGGCACAGCCTGTACAACTCAATTGCATTGCAATTGCAGCATTGAAAGTTGGTGTACCGTCGACTCATAGATGTGTCATTCTACTGGTGAGATTTGATCGTCGTTGGACAAGAGGCGTGTCAGATTTGTTTGACCCAAACTATCTGCATAATTTTGAAACTGTTAGTCACACATCAATGAAAATTAGTACGAACCTACCATTTAGTCATATTTTTCGACAGAGGAAATGGGGCGGGTTTTTTACAAAGGGGCGTGGCACCGCCCATACAACTCAAATCTTTTATATGGAATAGCTTCGGAAACGTTAGCCGCACAGCATTGAAAGTTGGTGTACCGTCGTCTCATAGATGCGTTATTCTGCTATTAAAATTTTATAGGCGTTGGACAAGAGGCGTGGCAGATTTGTTTGGCCCAAACTATCTGCATAATTTTGAAACTGTTAGTCATACATTCCCACTTAGTAGCACAATTCGACTAGACGAAAGTTGTGAGCATTGGACAAGGGGGCGTGGTACCACCTCCATTTTTATATACACAGATTGTTTGTCCTGACTGACTTACTGATTGATTGATTGATTTATCATCGCTCAGCCGAAACCGTTGAGGCTACAAACATGAAATTTGAACTGTATGTACATCTTTAAGAATGAACCTCCGCTAAGACGGGATCGGGGTCTAAATGGGCAAAACATGTGTTAAGGTGTTGTGTGAAGAAACGTGATTTAATAGACATATTGATTTCGAACTTCCTGAAAATACTCTAAATCAAAAATAATTCGGCACGTATTTTATAATTTTTCGAAAATCAAAATTTAACTGGGCCAACAATGGGTTAAGGTTTATTTACAGAAAGAGTCTGAAACAGAAAACACAAACCGATAGGCCTATTGACTTTAAAAAATGTAAAAATAATTGAAATAACCCGTCAGCGACGGGTTAAAAGTTTTCATGGAGCAACTGTGAAAAAACATGAATTAATGGGCCCATTGACTTCAAACTTGGTGAAAGTACTCTTAGTGAGAAATAATTTGACACGTGTTTTTCACTTTTTTGCAAATCAAAAAAGCACTTCAATTGAGATATAATTAAAACGTGCTTTTCATTTTTTTGAAAATTGAAATCTACCGTGGTAAACTAAGGGTTAACAATTTGTCTAGAGTAAAAGTGAAAACACATGATTTAATTGGCCTTTTGACTTCAAAATTTTTGAAAACAAATTTTAGGCACATGTTGTTTTTTTAATCACAAACTGACGGGGTCAACATTGGGTTAAGAATTTGTATCAGGGGAAACATGTGCGCGCGTGCAAAGCCGTGGGACCCAGCTAGTCTAATGCTAAATTATTGAATTCAACTAGAGCCCGTGTAATTGGATCATTCAGAGCATAATTTGACTTATAGGCTTTAACATAAAAGGTGTAGTGGCGTCTAAGATTTTTGGTAGGAACATTAAATCTTACCAACTCCAACAGTTGCGGGCAATCAATATTACCATTTATAATGTTTAAAGAAAAGTTATTGCTGAGATCACTCTTCTATTTTCAAGAGTATGCAGACTTATTAGTTTGCACCCTGAACTATATGGAGGAAAGGGTAAGTCAAAATGAAAATGTGCCAAGCAGTACTTCATAACAATTTTTTGGGCATGTTCAATTCTTTTATTGTGAATTTCATAAAGCGGATTCCATGTTATGGAGGCGTATTCCAGATTAGATTTTACAAAAGCGTTGCACAACCACTTCTTAGTGTACTCGTCCTTTAACTCAGAGCTATTTCTTTTGATAAAGGCCAAGGATGAGAAAGCTTTAGGAATTATAAAGTTAAGGTGTTCAACAAATGTAAAGGCAGAGTCAAAAATGACACAAAGGTCACGTATTCTATCTACACTAGTTAGAGAGGTATCGGAAAGATATAAAATTCAGTTAAATTTTTGTACATCTTCTTCATCTGTTTCATTTTAAGTGTTTTTGATGGTTTTACAATGTAACTTAATTTAACATAAGATATTCGTTATGAAAATTTTAAGGAATACTGTGTTTACCCCAAAGAGTTTTTAAATCATAAAATTTATTTGAAGAAATGCTTAATTCTTTTGGATATACAAAAGCTGGTCCCCGGGCAGTAGAAGGGTTTATGTTAATGTTTAAAGTTTTCATCTCGCTATTTTCAAAGTAGCTGTATTCAACAGCAATAATATTTTTTTCGAAAAAGGCAGAGCGCAGTCTGCTTAATTATAATTTAAAATATTTTGGTAGAAGAATATCCGAAAAGTTTTCAAATTTAAAAAATCGGAATGTTTTAACGTTATACTATACATTCATATCCATAAGAGTTTGTTCTAGCACTCACTAGGCCACTCACTAGGTGCCCATACAGAGCGGTTTCGAATAAAGGATCCTATAGTATTGTGAATAGAATCAACTGGCATCGAAGTGTGACCAGGTAATAACTTAGTAATTATAATGGATTAAATAAGTATAAATGATTTAATGAAATAAGCTATCATAGTCAGCATGGCTTTGTTACGATTTTGCCGGCGCACCTATTACAAAATAATTTATATTAAATTATAAAAATTTATTCGAATATTTATAATTTTTTAAAATGGTAGAAAAATTCACTTTTTTTAACTAACACCGTCAGTAACTTTCCCAAAAAGCTGAGATATTACCTTCTGAACGAGATATGGGCTCATAACTGATATACCTAATAGGGAAAATGATTTTTTGAAGATATTTCGAAGAAAATTTTTTGATTTTCAGTTTCGAGTTCAGCGACGCAAAATTAGTCTAAAAAATATTTTTGTTTTTAGGTGCACGCGATTTGCCCACTTTTTGTCGGGTAGTGTTATTCGCTTACTTACAGTTATAGCTAAAAGCGACTTTTACATATGTCGCTTACGTTATTTTTGCAGTAATGCAGAAGGTTGGGTGTCGCTCATCTCATGATCTCATTAACTATAATGATTATCAATATACAATTTTTTCAGGTCACGAGTTATTCGTTTTATGACAATTGCTCATCAAAAAGTCAATTTCGAAAAAATGTCGCTTACGTTATTTTCGCGGATAGGGCTCGACACGTTGTACTTCGAATACGAAGTTTTGTTGGTGGTTAATTACTTGCAATAGTTTTTCTCTTCCAAATATCATAAAGTGATTTTTTGCAAGTATTTTGAAAAACATAACAACAACGAAAAGTAATCAAAGTAATTGTTATTTATAAAGGAAATAATACCTAATTTTTGATCAAAATTATTTGTGTTTAATATCTCCATAATCTTTATAAAAACTAAATAACAGTTTTTGGCTATAGGCCAAATATTTGGCTTTATAGAAGTTGTTGTCTTCTTTATTAAATAAAAATTTGCCAAAAGTACAATATCTCCACTCCAAGTTTGCCAATTTGTGTCTGTCTGTTAGAAAATAAAATATTGAAACATCGGTGAAACAGAAAGATGGCGGCTGCTGTGGAAGTGACCAGCCATCGCTGTTCAACAACCACACCAGAGCCAGTATAAGGAAAAGCAAAACGGACGGACCATCGTCCATCTCGAATTGCTAGTTCCCTACCTTCCTGCTTCACCGCTGATCGCAAAAGAGGAAGATTGGCGCGTGCAGCGCTCTTTTATACTACAACGAGAAGAGCTTTTGCACAGCTTTTCAAAAGCTCTTTACATGAGAAAAATACAAAAAGGAGATGAATATAATTACATTTGTGACACTTAAAAATAGGGGTGAGTGGGATAGATTGCTTACAATGCAAAGTTGTAAAACTAAAATGTCTACACTACAGTGGGACCTTATTCTAAGGGACCTTATGCTACAGTCTCCCCCTTTGACGTGCGAACCTCGTCCCGAGCGTGCGTCAACATCTCACGTGCTGAGCGTCTTCTTAGGCCGTCCTCTTTTCCGAATGGGGTGTACCGGAGCTGGAAGGTGGTCATCAAGGGTTCTTCGGTATGCAGTTAGCGCAGATGCGTGGTAGGTTCCCAGTGGTATGTTCAGATCACCAGGTGCTGCTACTTCGTATGTTGAGGCACCAATTTTCTTAGTGATGATGTACGGTCCGTCACGCCTGGGTACAAATTTGGACGTTATACCCTTGGAAGCTTGACTTAACACATGTGTGGTCACTAGCACTTCTGTGCCGACATCAAAATTTGGTTGAGGCTGTCTACGTTGGTCGACGTATTCTTTGTTTCGATCTTGTGTGCGCCATTCTACTTCTTTAGCATCTTTAAAAGTATTAACCAATTGCTGCAGATATGGCGAAATTTGAGGGATGAAATTTTCCTGTTCAACAATATTTTTAACATCATGCTGGATGTCATCTAAGGTGCGTAATTCTCTGCCGAATGTTAGGTAGGCTGCTGTGAAACCAGTGCTCTGACACTTCGCTGTATTCATCGCAAATCGGATAGCTGCTAAATCGTAGCACCAAGCTTCATGCCTATTTTGTACGAGAATGGCTAGCTGGGCCTTTAAATCTCGGTTTTTACGTTCAACGGGATTAGCCGCGGGGTGGTACACTGGAGTAAATTGCTGCTGTATGCCAAGACAATACGTCACTTGCTGCATTATGGCGGAGATGAACTGCACACCATTGTCGGACTTGATGCGGCGTGGGATACCGTAGCGAAGGAAAATCTCATCAATTAGTATTTTGCTGCATGCTTCGGCGGTGGCTTCTTTAAGTGGAAATATCTCAATCCAACGGCTGGCAACGTCTTCTGTGATAAAAATCCACTGGAATCCGTTTGCTGTTTGTGGCAGTGGCCCGAATAAATCGACTGCTACTACCTCAAAACGCTGCTTGCTGCTTGTTGTTTGTAGTAGACCAATTGGCTTCATATTGGAAGCTTTAAAGCGTTGACAGTCAATGCAATGTTTAACGTGTTTAGCAATTTCTGCTCGCATGCCAGGCCAAAAATACCTTTTTGCGATTCGTGCAGTAGTCCTTTCTGCCCCGTAATGTCCTGCCGTGCTGTCGTCGTGATAACATTGTAAAATTTTAGAACGCTCTTCTAATGGAACTACGAGTTGTGCTTCTTCTTCGTCGTCGTTGTTGTAGCAATAAAGGATACCGTCGTTCAGGATGTAGCCCCTGTTTAACCAACGACCAGTATTTTCGTCGTGTGCTTCTAATGAGTTGATGATTTCTTTTAACTGATCGTCTTTCAGCTGTTCTTCGCGAATTTCGTTGCTCTGTTTATGAGGTAAGTCCACGTGAAATGCGCCTACGTGGACTGCGTTGTGCTCGCCGTCGCATGGCGGTCTCGACAGCATATCTGCCACTGCATTGGTTCTACCTGGCGTATACTCAACCTTAATGTTATACTGTTGTACTTGCAGGGCCCATCTTGCTATGCGGCCAGTTGGTGATTTAGTGGTTAGCAACCACTTCAGAGGTTGGTGATCGGTCATCAAGATGATTTCTTCTCCTTCGATGTACCCTCGGAATTTCGCACATGCCCATACAATTGCCAGCGCTTCTCGCTCTGTCGTAGAGTAATTACGTTCTGCGCTGCTCAGCAAGCGGCTCGCGTACTCGATCGGATGTTCCTCTTTGCCCTCCCCCTGGAGTAAAACTGCTCCGAGGGCATAAGCACTTGCATCAGTTTTGATAATAAAAGGTATGCTGTCTTGTGCTTGTTTCAAAATAGGCGAAGTCGTCAGTTTTTCCTTTAGTTGGTTGAAAGCATCACGCTGCGGTTTTTCCCATCTCCATCCTGCGTTTTTCTTTGTTAAGTCTGTTAAAGGTTTAGCAATTTCGGCGTAATGTTCAATAAACCTGCGATACCATGAGCATGTCTGAATAAATGATATGAGTTCTTTCACGTTCTTAGGCTCTTTCCGGTTACTTATAGCCAAAGTTTTGTCAGAGTCAACGCAAATGCCACCAGGTGTAATTACATGGCCAAGATATTTGACTTCTGCGCAGCAGAACCGACATTTGGAGTGGTTAACCCTTAGGTTAAATTTGAGCAAATTCGTGAAAACGTCGTCTAGGTTTTGCAAATGCCACTCAAACGATGAAGAACATATTATTAAGTCATCTAGATATGCTAACAAATTGACATCTGGCAGAGCCGTTTTAAAGCGATCCATTAAGCGCTGAAACGTAGCCGGGGCGTTGCGCAACCCAAACGGCATCCGTTTGAAGCGAAAAGTTCCAAAGGGTGTGATTAGGCAAGTCTTATCACGATCCTGCTCTGCTACGCCCACTTGGTAATAGCCACTTTGAAGATCCAGTGTCGTCATGAACTTTGTGCTCTTGGCAGCGTGGAGTAGGTCGTCCATTCGGGGTAAAGGATACCTGTCTGCAGAGGTGATAGCATTTATCTTCCGGTAGTCCACACAGACTCGGATTCCGCCATCTCGTTTTGGTACCATAACTACTGGTGATGACCACGCAGACTCGCACTCTTCAATAATGTCGTTTTCTAGCATTTTGCTTATTTCGTTTTTCAGCTCCCGCGCTTTGGCAAAAGAAAGGCGGTACGGTGGCGAAAAGATCGGGTCATGATCGCCAGTTTGAATTTTGTGAACCGCATATGGAGTTGGTTCTTTTATTTCTCCAAAAACCTCCGCATGCTTCTGTAGAACGCATTCAAGCTGGTTCTTTTGGTTGTCGTGTAGTTGTAAACCGTCTGTGTTCTTTAAAAATTTGAACTCAACAGAATACAACGGCGTGAAAACTGCGTTGATGTAGTCCGTGCCACTAAACAGTATGCTGCCAAATAACCCTGCATGTTTATTTCTGTCAGGAGTTACCACGTTCTCTGGCAGGGAGTCTTTGAAAATTGCTTGAATTGCATGAGGCGAATACTCATTCGTTGTGGTTTCAGGACCATAGCTTTCGAAATCAGATAAAAACGTTTTCTGGCAATGTAGTTTTTCTTCATCGACTACGGTTTCGAAGGCCTTACGTTTTGGATAATCTTGAACATTGGCGACCTGTACAGATTCCATCAAATTCAGTTTAAGCGGCACCGGTTCAGCGAAGTCGAATTTTTGATTTGGACAGTTTTCGAAATGCCAATATTGTTGGCCCATATTCAAAACGATGCCTGCTTGTTCCATGAAATCGGCACCAAGTAATGTGCGATTTCCACTAGCCATAGGCAATATTATAAAACGAATGTTTAAACAACGGCCACCAATTACAATTTTGCAGGTGGTAGATCGACACTCTTGGATTGACGCGCTACCATCCGCTAAAATAATTTCGCACTTCACTCGCTCGTATTTGTAACCTTGCAAATCCATGATTCGCTTCAAATTGCTGCTAGCTACGCTTGTACGCGCGCCACAGTCGAAATACGCTTGACCTGACACACCGAAAAGTTTCACGTTTACGGTCGGAATGTCACTGCCCATAGTGCTGGCTGACATCGAGTTAAAATTCACTGCCAACGGAGATGTGGTCGCTGTTTTTGTTTTTGTACAGTTTGGGCAGTTAGCTCTGACAAACCCTGGGGTGTTGCACCCGTAACATGCAAGCTTCGGCTTCGGAACCACTGCAGGTGCGTTTTGCGTTTGCGCTACGTCTTTAGTGGTAGCTTCTTGTTTCCTGAAACATTGTTCTTGCGTGTGTCCTTTCTTGCGACAAAAGTTGCACCGAGTTGGACCACCACCTTTTGCATTAGTAGTGTTCGCAACTTCACTTCGCTCAATAAGGCATTGCTCCGCCTCACGGGCGTCTGCTAATAGCTCATCGAAGGTGTTAATTTTGTGTCGCAAAACTCTATCGCGTATACGTGAATGCAGCATGCCAAACAACATGTCGATCTGCATCGCTTCAGTTGGCTTGCTGTCCAACTGAGCGAACAAAACGCGTTTCTTGCGAATAAACGTGTCGGTAGGTTCATTCCACTGTTGCTTCACTTCCCATAAATCCGCATAAATTCTCCACGATGGCTTCGATGGACAAAAAGACTCACGCAGCATTCTTACGACGTCGTCGAAAGTTCTAGCATTAGCTTTCACACCACACCACCATTCCGCGGCGTCACCCTCTAAGAGCATGGGCATGCCATTCACGGCGTCAGCGTCGCTGATTCGTTCCACCATTTTGAATGTGCTTACAGCCGAGATAAACTCTTCCACTCTTGACGGGTTGCGTGCGCCATTGTACCGAGCCGAGCACGTGCTGAATGAGCCGGATTTCACGTTGCACGTCGTCACTGCTTCGAGAAGCTGCCGGAATTGGTCATTTGACATCGAGACCATCTTTGTTAAGCGCTGACTTCGGCGAAGAGGAATTTCACAAATCGTAGCCACTATGTTGGGCGCCAGTTATAGAAGTTGTTGTCTTCTTTATTAAATAAAAATTTGCCAAAAGTACAATATCTCCACTCCAAGTTTGCCAATTTGTGTCTGTCTGTTAGAAAATAAAATATTGAAACATCGGTGAAACAGAAAGATGGCGGCTGCTGTGGAAGTGACCAGCCATCGCTGTTCAACAACCACACCAGAGCCAGTATAAGGAAAAGCAAAACGGACGGACCATCGTCCATCTCGAATTGCTAGTTCCCTACCTTCCTGCTTCACCGCTGATCGCAAAAGAGGAAGATTGGCGCGTGCAGCGCTCTTTTATACTACAACGAGAAGAGCTTTTGCACAGCTTTTCAAAAGCTCTTTACATGAGAAAAATACAAAAAGGAGATGAATATAATTACATTTGTGACACTTAAAAATAGGGGTGAGTGGGATAGATTGCTTACAATGCAAAGTTGTAAAACTAAAATGTCTACACTACAGTGGGACCTTATTCTAAGGGACCTTATGCTACAGCTTTAGTTTTTACTCAATAATCAGCTCACTTCGTATTAAAGTTCATAGAAACTTAACATACAGTAAGAGTTTGATAGGATTTTGCGATGTTTTTTAAAATAAACAAGCGAATCCCATAACCACTGCAATCGTTATAAGTAAAGTTTCAATGCTGACTGGCTTGTAGTTCCGAAGGAATCCCTCATTTATGTAATGTTTCTAGTGTATGGGATTTGCCACAGTTTTGTCCAGGTCACAGTACTTACTCAAAAACATTGATTAGCGACTTGATAAAAAGTTGCAATGGCAAACTTAAAGTATGTGAAAATTGTATGGAAGGTACCTTCGTTTTATTTATACATAGCTCGTGACATTTATTCAGTTAAAAGACATTACTACGTAGTGCCTTCATACTTAGCTTTTTCTTAATTAAAAGCGCAGGGCATAGTTGCGGAAGAAAACAAGGTTAATACTGTCACACTTACATTATGAGTTACAAATTCCAAATTTGAGAGTTTATGCCATCTATACCTAACTTTATTCTATACTACACTATACTGACCAGTGGCGCACACAGAGGGTTTGGGGTTTAAACCCCCAAATACAAAAATTGCTGGTGCAAAATATGGTTTCAAATAGAATTGGGCTCAAAAGTGTCTAGTGAAAATGACTTCAGTAAGATTTCAATACTTCGGGGCCGTCGAGGTTGAACTTTTCCTCTTCGTAGAATATACTTAGTAGGGACATAAATATTGTTACAACATTGAACACACCCATTGTAATAGTTGAATTGAACATACCCCGTTATTTCCACATGGTTTATGAAACATAACCTGTAAAGCGTTAGTCTGCACCGGGAATTCTAAATTGTTCTAGCTTTCACCATGGAGAGGCCACTGGTCGGGCCGTCCGCGCACAGTTCGAACACCACAAGTCGTTAAAGCTGTCAAATCAAGAATTCAGCGAAATCCGCTCCGAAAACAGAAAATCATGGCCCGGGAGATAAATATCTCGCTAAAGTCCATGAGTCGAATTATTAAAAAAGACTTGGGACTTGGGGCTTTCAAACGCCGTACCGGACATTTGTTGACTGCAGCTTTGAAAAAAAAAGGAATGGAAAAATGCAAACGTCTTTCGGTGAAGCACGCTGAGAACTTGCACAGAAAAGTCTTGTTTACCGATGAAAAAATTTGTACCGTGCAGGAAAAATTTAATAAGCAAAATGATAGGGTGTATGCACGTTCATCTAAGGAAGCATCTGAACTGATTCCACGGGTCGAAAAGGGTCATCACCCAGCTTCAGTCATGGTTTGGTGGGATGTCTCTTACGATGGGGTCACTGACTTGCATTTCTGCGAACAAGGGGTCAAAACATCGGCCACAGTTTACCAAGAAACCGTTTTGAAAGCTGTTGTAAAACCACTTAACCATTCTTTGTTCCAAAACCAGCCGTGGACTTTCCAGCAAGATTCTGCGCCGGCCCATAAAGCTAAAACGACTCAAACCTGGCTCCAAAACAATTTACCAGCATTTATTTCCTCTGAAGAATGGCCCTCTGGCAGTCCTGATTTCAACCCGCTCGATTACAAATTGTGGACAGTTTTAGAGGACATGGTTTGCCACAAAAGATACCCCAACATTGATTCTCTTAAGACAGCTTTGATTCGTGCTGTGGCCAATTTTCCGATGGACGAGGTGCGTGCGGCTATTGATGATTGGCCAGTCCGACTTAAGTCGTGCGTGAAGGCCAAAGGCGGACATTTCGAATGAATGTTTGCTTTTTGTATACAATATATATCAATAAATATGTAAACAAAAATTAGCCCAAAAACATTCACTAATTTTAATTTTAAAGCATAAAACGTGTGTAACAGTATTTATGTCCCTACTAAGTATAATCTAATCTGATCTATCAACATCGGCTCATCTACATTCATGCCATTGAGCACATTACGAATAAAGGCTCATATCTTATTACAGTATTACTTGAGTTAAGGCCACAAATTCCAATTTGCCACGAGTTCTAAGCTAAATTTCGTAGAATGTATTGCCTCATATACTAAAAGGTTGACAAATTGAATGAAATTTGAATCGAGAAAATGTTAAGATTACATTGACTGTATAATCCTCATTTAATTTCAAAATGGTAACCTGACCAGTCTGAGATTGGAATTTGAAAATCTTCGCGTAAATGGGAATAAAAGAACGCAAGTCAAAAAATGTTACAGGTAGGTAGTGTAGTGTAGTGTAGTTCGTTTCTTTGAGTGTGTGGATGCAAACTCGCAGCAAAACGGATCCAGGAGAAAATTCACCACTCAGCACTTCCATAATTATTCATATATACGATATATTCATATATATATACTATAAGCGTTTATATATTTTTTACTGAAGTACAGTAGGTAATAATTTTGTTTCAAGGCTATGTTAGTTAAAATTTTACATTCCAATTTTGCTCTTCGTAAAAACTTGTAAAGGCATTCTAGAAATTCCACAATTTCTCAACGAATTTTTTCTTGACAAAATATTTGTGATTATAACAAAAGAGCTGCAAAGTTAACATTTTGAGTATGTATAAGTATTATGCAGAATATTTTCGTTTTACATTAATATTTCCTCAAAATCCCAAAGTACAAAGCTGCTTCAACTTGTTCTGAAATTGCTGGCTACCAAACCGCGTGCGTGCAAAAAAAATGAATTTGATTTGAAATACTTCGATTATCATTATTCATCTGAAATCTGTAGAGCGAAGCTACAGTTTCCATTTTCGCGTTTCTCTTTTTTTCCAGTCTCGCTGTTCTATATACGAAAAATAATATTATGTATAGTTTTTTTAACACTGGTAGTTGTATTGCCATGATATTAACCAATAACAAAGTATTAAGCTAGTTTTCAAATACTACATTTTACTATAAAAGTTAAAACTAACTGTTATTTTGTGCCTTTTAGGCAAAAGTAACTGTTACTTTTGACTTTTATTTTATCGGTAAAAAATAACAGTTATTTTGGGACTTTTATTTTTTCGGTCAAATATATCCGGCAATTTGAATTTTCAAAGGCCGTTTCACCGACTAAAAAACTATTGATACCATTTTTTTCGTAGCACAAGTCTTATAGCTTAGAATGTGCGGTGGAAATGTGCTGAGACGAAAAATTGTATCAATAGTTTTTTAGTCGGTCAAACGGCCTATGAAAAATTCAAATTGCCTGATATATTTGACCGAAAAAATAAAAGTCACAAAATAACTGTTATTTTTGACCGATAAAATAAAAGTCAAAAGTAACAGTTATTTTTGCCTGATATGATAAAAGGCACAAAATAACTTTTATTTTTGTCGGGAAAAATAAAAGATAACAGTTAAAATCTGACTTTTTGATAAAACCCATAACCGGTACCTGGAATTTCCTTATAACGAGCTCTCCCTTTCATGATTTGATTTCAAGATTATAGCGTTTTTGTTTTACTTTTAGTTCTACTTCTTTACAACACAGTATTACTACTACTTTTTCCACAACGAATAAATTTTGCAACTGGAAAATTAACAGATGAAATTTTGAGTTTCATAAGTAAAGTAATACAAACATATTTAGGGGATCGGCATAGGTAAAAATTACAAATTTCAGAAAAAACAAAGAAAGTTATAACACTAACACCACCACCATTATTATCATGAATCGTTTGAATTTTGAGTTTCATAAGTAAAGTAATACAAACAAATTTAGGGGATCGGCATAGGTAAAAATTAGAAATTTCAGAAAAAACAAAGAAAGTTATAACACTAACACCACCACCATTATTATCATGAATCGTTGTAACGAGAGCTCTGTGTCGGGCTTAGATCGGGCTTCCCACAACTATCCGACTTTTTTAATAAGTAAATGAGGTCCACAATGGTGAGTCATAAACTAACAGATCAGTGGTCGAAGCATGTCCTCTTGGATAGCAGTACTTAGTTGGCATACTAGCAGTATCTATCATGATCATGTGACTAGTATAAAAACCTTTCCTTCTGGATGTTACAAACTCTTAGTCATAGTACCTCTCGCGAGGGTATACAAATATTTCCTCATACTTAGTAAATAACTTCATATTTAGTATATAACTAAATTATCGTGATTAAAAGTATTAGGGTATCCCAGACCTTTATCCATTTTTTGAGACTGTGTGCTCGTCCTTTTAACATACATATGTATGAGTTGAAGGACGAACGAATCAATGGCGCGCTGCAGCATTATGGCGAGCTATTCCATTATGGGTACCTGAGTGTGTAATTCGAACTCATTCAACTCACAGCAACAATCAATTGTGAATTCATATGGTTGCGTTAATGAAATTACGCTGTACCCTGCCCGCCTTAGCCGCCCTGCTGCCTATGCCACATTAGTAACCTGACGACACGGGCACAGTTGCAACTGTAACTGATTTTTTAATTTCATTAGACGACAAAACACTTTCCTTTTGCCTCCTTGTGCGCAGTTCGCACACAATTGTGTGCATATTCGAACCTCGCATTGTCGCGCTTAACGGGGCGGATTCCACTCGTTATGCGGTGCAGAAGCATAGCCAGCAGAAGGGGAGTGGTTACATGGCACGGCGCGGCGAGACGCAGCGCCACGCAGGCCTCATTTCATGCGAGTGCCTCCTCTGACGCAACACAATGCAGCCGGCAGTTGAGCGCTACCGCGCCCCCCTGCTTCCTGCGCGCGCATGACGCTCGCAGGCTGTAGCATATTGTCACCAGCGCTATCAGAGCTCTGCGCGGAATTGCCACAAATAGACGCAGTACATAATGTGCCGTTTAATAATCAGTCACGACAACGAGCGAATGACAGAAAGCATTGACAATATTGCTGTCACGAACCTATCCAGATCGTCCCAAACCAATGCACAACATCCTATCCCGTCACTTTGTCGTCGCTGCTGCTCAGCGCATGTTTTTCAGTTGCAAGCTCCATCATATCGTCAATTCGACCGATGTACGTTTGACAATTACGATTACATACATACATACATACGTACTTTTTATTAGTGATGGGAAGTATCGAAACTTTGGAAAACCGAGTCCTGGAATAATCTTTATAGTGATAAATGTAGAATATTTTTCTAAATAAACGATATTTATGTATTTACAAAACCCACTTCACTTGCCAAATTGAATATTGTTACTTAAAAAAGAATTCCCGAAAAATATTACATAGAATGCATTAACGGGCTTTAGTGGCCTCAAACAATTTACAAAATTATAATTCGATACGGAGCACCAGTGGCGGCTTAAGGTGCTCGGGGGCCCGGGGCGGCGACGGCTGAGGGAGACTCCCTAAATTCTTCAATTTTATGAAATTAAAAACTGCTGTTATTTTTTTTAATCCAAAGGATGCAAATAAAGTAGCATAAAAATGCACATTTAAAAAGAAAACAAACTTGTAGAACAACAGCAATTATAAACTAACAAGAAATAACATTTATCATTGCAACACATAACGTCTAAAAAACAATATTAAGGGAACATTCAATTTCAGTCATTTTTCTAACTCTTATTTGCTGCATTCGACATACATACAAAGTTAAAAATTGTTGGCAGTCTTGTGCATATTAAAAAGTATGCATACAAATAAATATAAAAATTCATATACTAAGAAAAACCAACCAGTTACGATTTCAACACTTCAGAAAGTCAGTAACAGTTAACAAAATTAAAGGAACATTAATTTTGTGTGATTTTTCTAATTCTTATTTATTGTACATTCGACACATAGTAACAGACGAAATTTGTTTGTAATATGCACATGTTACATATATCAACGTATCGTTTTGTAGGGTTAAAAAAATAATAATAATAATAACTGTAAATTTGTTTGACTTCTACAAAGTTTAATGTGGTTAAGTAATTGTAATTTATACTAGTTTACAAGCAAAATCTCGGAGATTGCGATATTTAATTTTTAACTTAGAATTTTGTATTTGCACAATTTGCAAAAATTTGCACACAATTTTAAGTTAAAAATTAAATATTGCAATCTTCGAGGGACAATTTTTGTGAAAATTTGTAAACAAGTGTTTTCTTGCTTTTATTGAATTGAATTTATCTATTGCTTTTTCAAAGTCAATTGTCGATACTGTGTCCCTTTCAATTGATAAAAGTGACAAACAACTTAGTCTTTCATCAACCATTGTGGAGCGCAAATAGTCTTTTACAAGTTTCAGTTTTGAAAAACTTCTTTCGCAACTTGACACCGATACCCAAATTATTAAGAGTATGTTTCACGATTAAACTTAAAATTGGAAGTGTTTCAATAAGGTCCCATTTTACAATAAGTTCTAATAAATTTAGTCCAGACCACAGAGAAATTTCTTTTGTCTTTATATTGCTAGCCAATAAGTGACGCTTAAGTCGCAATACTTCTTCAAATATTTTTGCCTTCTTAAATTCATTGTATGTTACAATAAGCTTAAAAGAAATTTGTATATACAAGCTTCTCTCGGGGGCCCCCTCTTAAGCAGCTACTGCGAAGGACTTTTCCATACTGAGCAAAGGTGCTTTCGATTACTTTTGAGTGCTATCGTTTCTTCCGTGAATCGAGTACTTTAAGTGTCGATTCTGCCCAACACCAATATTCACGTTCATACGTGTATATGATATAAATATAGATGTACTATAAGATCAACAAAAACTGATTTCTTCTCAATTGAAGTCGTTAGCAGATATGTAAAAATGTCGTGCACACAGCGGTAATTACGAGTACGAACGTTATTTAAGAATATTTTTAATTGGAGAATACAACAGAAATTATGGAGAGTCGCAAATACAATAAAACTTCATAAAAATATATATTTACTTGTATGATTGGCATCGAAGTGCTTCGGAATTATGATACACAAAGTTGTTTTCCTAACCCTATCTACATTGTCTTGCATTTAAAAACAATAATGTTTAGAGCGTTGGATCACAGGTCAAAGGGTCGTAAGTTCGAATTCGGACGTTGCCAACAATAAACTTCGAAACCGTGGTAAACATTTAAGAAGAAAGTGAATTCCCTACGGATTGCTGTAAGTCATTATGTTTTGTTAGGGAAATAGGACAAATAAAACCAACAATTCAAATAGGTAGTGGAAAAATTCTGGGTTTTACAATACATGTGATATATTCGGTCTCGTATCGTTTATATCATTTCATATTTGTAGTAAATTTGATAAATTTTCAAAACCAAAACGAAAAACCCCTATTGTACATTTCATTGTGTACTGTATGTTTTTGTTTTTTTTTTTTTTAATAGGAACTTAGTTCAAAGAGTCCATTGTTTTATGCATGTCTTTAATTATTTTAACCACATTTTTTTCAAATAAGTTAATTTTAATCATTCGAATAGTTTTCCAAAAATGTATATTTTTTTCTTAGTTTGTCTTAAAGTAGTATAGTAGTACCAATTAATTCAGACACGAAAGCATTAATTAGCATTCACAAGACGCGTAATTTGGAATATAAACTACAAATAAAATATTGTGCACTCTTTATTGTATGAAATCTTATGACAAGCACTTCCATTTCTTGTCGTAAAATTTCATAAAAATATTCTGGAAATAATTATAAATAACTGCCACTACTGGTTCGTGCCTATCCGAATCAATACAAATGTTTGGGTATGCATATTTATTTAGTTCATTCTAATTTGGGATGTCAACCAGTTTTTGTCTTGTTGATGTTCAAAGTATGCAAACAATCTACTTATGCAAAGAAAGATAAGAAGACAACAATAAATTCAAAATGCACTCAAAATATATTCTTAGTGGTTTTTAGTTTGTACATTTTGTGTGATTATGAAGTTTCTCTTCATGCAAAAAGAAGAACGCACAATTCCATATTGTATGAATACCATATTTAACAGGGACCGTACTGTTTATGGTTATTGTTTGTTGGTTGGTTGGTTGAAGTGGCTGACTCACAGTCCCCCTGCAAGTCACAAATAGCGCATAGACGCCGGTTTGATACCACATGTTCACCGAAAACTAAACCTGGTTAGTAGTATGACTAAATCCACCTGGTAGAATTTAGGTATCCAAGAAAATTCCCCAGACTTAATGTCGAGCAGTCGGTCGAACAAGTAAGGAAGTGTTTCCCTAGGGATTTAAGTCTCTAGAGATTTAAAAGGTACAAAAGAACTTTTATTTTTGTCGGAAAAATTAAAATTTAAAAAATAACAAATAGGTACAAATAACAATAGCAATTCCCCAGACTTACTGTCGAGCAGTCGGTCGAACAAGTAAGGAAGTGTTTCCCTAGAGATTTAAGTCTCTAGAGATTTAAGTCTCTAGGGAAACACTTCCTTACTTGTTCGACCGACTGCTCGACAGTAAGTCTGGGGAATTATTATTGTTATTTGTATTTGTTATTTTTTAAATTTTAATTTTTCCGACAAAAATAAAAGTTCTTTTGTACCTTTTATCATTTTAGGCAAAAATAATTGTTACTTTGACTTTTATTTTATCGGTCACATATAACAGTTATTTTGTGACTTTTCATTTTTCGGTTAAATATATCAGGCAATTTGATTTTTTCAAAGGCCATTTGAACTTTTTTGTTTCGACGGTCAGCTGTGCAGCAAGTATACAAAGGTGCTATAAGCTCTATTTAAAGTTCGACATAATCCTACTTTTACTTCATCCTTTCCAGTCACGAGACAATTTTTATTTTACGGCCGAAATGTGTGAGAATCCAAAAGCTGTTCTCCAAATCTGTCCTCGTACATTAAGAAAACGGCGTAATGTATTTTAATGATGCTATGTTGCGTGGAATGCCGTCACTAATTTTAGTTGGGTGCAATTACCACTCGTAGCCCTTCCGGATTTAAGGATTTCCAGCTGTATGTATGTTTATGTGCTGATATATGCATGGGCACGAGTGTAGTGTGTCAAATACATAGTTTGCACCAAGGAGTGATTTTCTGGATAGAAGATGCAATGCTCGGCTGGAAAATATGTATTTTGTGTGCGAATGATTGCGGCAGACCGACAACGGAACAGGGCGAAACGAATGCATCCACTCGTTGCGGGTACTTAGCAAGTGAACAACGCACCGAAAATGAGCGTTTTTGCCTCTCAAACCCGACGGACTGACTTCTTGCGCTCGGTTGGCGGTGGCAGGATGAGCAGGAAATACGGTTTGCTACTTTTGCCCTTTCTACAAGTGACGCACTCTGCGCGAATGCCAGGCCACCGGGCGCCGCCCGCTCGTGCCGGACCGTTGAATGAAACGCGGATTCGCACGATGCGTGTGGTGGCGCGGCGTGATTGCACGCTGTGATTGTGTGCGCTTGTGAAACGAAACTTGAAAGTGGCAACCATCTGCTTGGCGCTGGCAACAACAAGCATTGCAGTAGCGGTAGCAACAATTACCCGAAGTTACAATGTTATTACTGCAATACTGGCGACACAAGCCCGTAAACACTCACACACACGAGTGCGCAGCCCGGTTGCAATTATACGAACACAACAGCCGAGCGAAAGAGGAATTTGCTCGAACGAGCAGTTGTCCCGTTCACTTGCCCAAGCACCAATAGTGAATGGAGCGCACGAGCGTGAATGCGAGTGCGAGTCGATACAGATGAGCGCGCTCGTCCGTCCGTGCAGCACTCGAACTGGGCGTTTCGCCGTAGAACACACCCCTTCGCCAAATGTAGCCGTATCTAATTCACCAAATACAATCAATTACGAACCGTTGCCGGCGTCGTTGCCGTCTTAGACACCCACTGTTCGTCCGCGGCAAGTGTCGAGCGCGACAGCTCACTGATAATGCGGTGTATTGTTGCTTCTGCTGCTGTTGACATTTTGAATAAATTTTAATTGAATTCATACAATGAACCTGTTTACTTAACTTGCCACTTTGCGTAATGAGCCGGCGATCGACGAACTCCAATCTCTCAATAGCCACTGCGTGTGCAGGAGCAGCGTCGATACGGTATTGGTCGCTAGCTCGCGCAATTAGCAAATTAGTGTAAATGATTGGAGAATCATGCATTGAAGTCATCCTACGTAAAACACTTTGACGCCCAAATAACTGTCAAGTCCAATTGCCCGATCTGGCAACTACAGCGAAGGCGGAAACTTTAAAACTGAGCAACACATTTTTGGGTTAGAATTTTAAACTGCAGTAAAGAATTAGAAAAAAAAATCACACGAACTGAACATTTTTGTAATCTTATTTAACCCTATTTGACATGAATTCGTCAACACGAATAACGAAGCGTGCCCGTTATAAAACAATATATATCTTGTAGATCAGCATCACTAGTAGACGTTCTACTGGCAACAGGCTGGTAGGTGTGACTCACAATTTTCACATTTGATTTGCTTTACAGTGATGTTTTATAAAATATGCACTTTTTGTTTAAATAATTTGCAGATTTAATAATTTTGTTTGCAACTGAAAATTGGTGCGATATGTCTGTTACCGATTATTTAACTTAATAATAACTTAATTTTTCTTTTTCGAGTATAATGCTCAAATATAAATTATTATATAACTTGATTGTAACGTTGAAACACTTTGTTAATGAAAATAATGCCAATAAGGAAGGAAAATAATTAAAAAACCATCGCAAAGTTGCCATTCTGCCAGGGGCGGATTCAGAAAAATATTTGGGGGGGTTCAAAAAGTAATTCACTGATATTCATACATTTTTTTCCAGTTTTAAAGTCGACCCTAATATTTCGGGGGTTGAGCCCCGAACCCCCCCTTGAATCCGCCACTGCATTCTGCTAATGCTCTACTAAATATATAAAAATAGTGACAACTCAGTTTCAAACATTTGGAAAAGTTAGGTTAGGTTGGAGGGACGTGTACGGGATAGACCTCATTTCACCCTGTGAATGCTAGGAGAAGGCACATCTCTATAACCGAGGTTCTTGTCAGAAGTGAAAGTACTGCACTGCACCTTTACAGTACAAACCCTGGATAACGATATAAATAGTAAAGAATCGACCTCTTCCTTAGCGTGACAACTTCTGCAAGGAATCTTCGCAGCCAGTGCTAAATTCCTACTCAAAATACTAAGGAATTAATGAAAATAACTTAAGAGCTTCTCCAGCGGCTTACAGTATGTAATTCAAATTCATAATTTCTAAAAAACATAGTTCATGTTTAAAAACTTTAAGGGTCATATTCATATTTGTTTAAAAAAAAATGAAAAGAAAAAAGATAAAATTTTGGGATGTTCATAAAAAAAGCGTTCATACTCGTATAACAGCGAGTTTAATAAAAATATAAATTACGACACTCAATATTGTTCGGTCTTGTTAGAACATAATTAAACAGAATTAAATAAAACTCGGCCCATCAAACATCGATTTTTAAACTTTCGATATCTCAAAAACTAAACACGATGTCGAAATAACCTTTACAGTACAAACCCTGGATAACGATATAAATAGTAAAGAATCGACCTCTTCCTTAGCGTGACAACTTCTGCAAGGAATCTTCGCAGCCAGTGCTAAATTCCTACTGAAAATACTAAGGAATTAATGAAAATAACTTAAGAGCTTCTCCAGCGGCTTACAGTATGTAATTCAAATTCATAATTTCTAAAAAACATAGTTCATGTTTAAAAACTTTAAGGGTCATATTCATATTTGTTTAAAAAAAAATGAAAAGAAAAAAGATAAAATTTTGGGATGTTCATAAAAAAAGCGTTCATACTCGTATAACAGCGAGTTTAATAAAAATAGAAATTACGACACTCAATATTGTTCGGTCTTGTTAGAACATAATTAAACAGAATTAAATAAAACTCGGCCCATCAAACATCGATTTTTAAACTTTCGATATCTCAAAAGCTAAACACGATGTCGAAATAAGTTAAAATATTATGTTTTGCTTATTTTAAGTTAATTCAAAGAAGATCATCAGGTGGTGGCGCCCTAGAAACACGCATTCGTTTCATGAGAGTTTATTATGATGGGCAACCACTGTAATTGCAATCTTTTTCTTACTCTCGAAGAAGCATTGTAAACCCTTGTTATAAGTGAATAAAACAAAATTTTCTGTTTAAATTAACTATTCAGAGTGTACCAAACTACTAAATAGGTGCATTTTATTAAAAACAAACATCAACGCTCGTTGACTACCCATTTTTTATTTTTAACTTTTTATTGTGGAGCCAAAAATGCAAGAAAATTCGTGGCCAACTTATAATTTGCAAAATCCACTCAAATAAAGAGAAACACGTTTTCTAGTGCTGAACTAAAAGCTGCAACTTTCACTAGTTCATATTTCTTGAAAGTTAAAAATATTTGTGAAAATTGAGGAAAAAATAGTGTCTTTAAAATTTAGAGAAAGAACAAACAAAGCACTGGGGTCTAAACAAAAAAGCGCCAAGTGCAGTGGGAAAAGTACAAAGTTGCCATCACTCTAAGATTTCTGCGTGGCACAATCCGTCTCTGCGCTTGCAGACACGACCCCACGAAATGGAGTCAGGTGAATTGCGCACTATTTCATTATGTTAATGATAGTATTTAGCGCATCACACTCGTGCTGGCTCGCACATTCCACACGTTGCCAGCTCAAGTTGCCCCAATCCACACACCCGCCCTCGCCACTACCGACTCCACTTCGGCTTTGACACTGCAGTGCAATTTGTCTTTCGACCCGGTGTTGGCAATTTTTATACCGTCGGTTTAGAATTACATTTTCATTTAGCACACTGAATCCGCTCACAGACAGTACTCCCACCCCCGCACCCACTCCCTCCCCTCCTCGGGTGTCAGCCGAACGTTGTTACATCTTGATTATCCGCTGATTGTTGCAATGGCAAATGGCAGAAACGCACACACGTCGACCCTTGCGCCTTTTTGGCTGCCATCAGACGCCCAGGCGGCTGCAACGAGAGGAAGGGTGCAGGACTATTCAAATTCAGTCGAGGATAAGAAGTCAATCAGCCTCAAAAGTGAAGGTTTCTCACTTTGCTGGCCAAATTCATGTACTCTGCGCTCGGAATCAATTGCCTTCGACTGCGACAACAGATACTCGTCTCCGCCTTGTCGGCAAAGTCTTTCCAACGGCAACATGTGTTGACGAAAATCCACCCCGCGACAGGAAGGCAAGTCGCAACAATGTAAGCTCAACTGTAAGTAAATTCGATAGCTGCTCGTCATTATCATCGCCTTCATCTACATCTTGAACGACGCGCTACGCTCCGACACGTGGCAGCGCCACGGCCGCCGTCGAGTCAACCTGGCAACCCATTCCTCAATTACCCTTTCACAGCTCGTCCGTCCACATTATCGTAATCGCATCCTAATTGCAAGAAAATTACTCCCACGTGTTCGTGTAACCTGATCATCAAAGCGCATTTTTTAATGCCACCGACCACTAATACTGTATACATACCTACATACACATATGTTCATACTGCGTACTTACAACATGAAAATTTGTACACGGGTTTGATGTCTCCAAGACAAGCGTCGAACTATGAATGCCGATTTGCGGCATGGCCAGCCACGCAATGCACACAGTAGAAGTTGAGGCGATGACAATGAGGAGGAATCAATCTCACACTTTCTCTGCATAATGCTTTGAGAATAATTCCTCAAAGACCTGAACGAGCTTTCGACAATGGAAATAAGTAAGAATAAGTGTAAGATCAACCCACCCATTATAACTTTAATGACAACACTTTATGTAGCTTCCTTAAAGTCGCGATGGACGACATCAAAGTTAACAGAACTAGTGTAAGTTGAACAGCAAGCTCAGCCACAGCTACATATACGAACAATTATTCATTGATTTTCATGTTTTGATTGCGCTTACTTTCCAACTTCTGTATCATTTCGCTTAACCCTCAATCACCCACCCCTATTAAAATCACGTATCTACCCACCCTGAGTCCCTGGGACTCACATTTTTTGTTTACGAAATAATGCAATATAAAATAAATTTTTATGGTTTTTAATTTTTTTGTAGGCCACATTAACCCATTAAAACCTGACCCCAGAAAGGCTTGTGCGATTTCCATAAAATTTTATACAATCTTATTAATTGACCTAATCAAGAAAAAAAATCAAGCAAAACATTCATATCATGTTTTTTTTTGTCATGTTTTTCGCAAACATTACACAAATAAACAAAATCAAACATTTGCGGAAAATAAAATGTGCCAATAAAATATCAGCTGCTTGGATTTTGACATTTTCACGCGTTGCGTTGTATGAAAATTGGCAGTGTTTAGGCCCAACGTTGCATTCGCGCAACACAAAACGTAAAGCATATTTTTTGTTTAAAAAACTAAAAAAAAAATGTTCAAAACTTATTTTTAAATAGTTTAGCATTGCAAAATGCAGCCCACTAAGGGATTTTGATAGGTTTGAAGAATAAGTATTTTTGATTGAATTTCAAAAATTCCCCAAAAAAAACCTTTGACTTTGGATCGAAAAAAAAGTATGAATATTTAAATAATTTTGAAATTTGAGTATGGCAGAATCTAATACGATCAATTCTAATCCAATTCTACCCATTTTCAAGTCTTTTGTCTTTATGAATTACTTAATATAGCGAAATTCCCAAACGTTGCGCAAACGCAACGCTCAGGGCTTAATGGGTTAAGACCTCTTGTTACAGATTTTATTCCATATCTTTATATAACTCTAATAAAAATTCACTTTTTTATGGACAGAAAAAAAATACTCTAAAAAACATGTACTCAACATTTTATACAAACAAAAGATATAAATAAATTAACAAAAAACATTCTTTTATCAGGTGTACAACTTTGCTTCCGCCGTTTTTTTCAAAATTAAAAGCTTTATTGCGAAAAAGTGCTTACAGATGTATTATTCAAAGTATTGTCCGTCGCTAGCGACAACTTTCTCCCATCTTTCCGGCAATTTTCGGATCCCGGCTCGAAAAAAGAAGTCCTCTTTTGACGCTATCCATGAAGCAATCCATTTTTCCAATTCTTCGAAGGATTGAAAATGTTGATCTGCCAGGCCGTGTGCCATCGAACGGAATAGGTGGAAGTCAGAAGGGGCGTCATCTGGGGAATACGGCGGGTGGGGCAAGACTTCCAATTTCAGCGTTTCCAGGTACTTTTTGACCACTTTTGCGACGTGAGGCCGAGCATTGTCGTGTTGGAGGATGACTTTGTCATGTCGCTCTTGATATTGTGGCCGCTTTTCTTTTAGCGCGCGACTAAGGCGCATCAGTTGCGTTCGGTAGCGATCTCCTGTGATGGTTTCACCCGGTTTTAAGAGCTCGTAGTAAATCACACCATCACTTTGAAGGTTTTTTCTCTTCCACCACCATGTTTGTCTTCGACATCGAAATCACCATTTTTAAAACGTTGAAACCACTCCCGACACGTTCTTTCACTCAGAGCAGCATCACCGTAAGTTTCTGAGAGCATTCGATGCGCTTCAGCTGCATTTTTTTGCGAATTGTAACAGAAAAGTAAAACTTCCCGCAAATGGCGAGAATTGGGCACATAAACGGACATTTTCAAGCGTGAATAATACGAAAACAAGAACAACTGTCACTGAAACGGCGATGACAATACGTTAGGCACTGTCCACACTCACTTTAAAGGCATTACCATCTATGTATTTCAACCAGCCTCAGCCGGTACAGCCACCTATCGGAAAACGGTGGAAGCAAAGTTGTACACCTGATACATAAATCGCTCCTTCGCTGCAAGAACGTCATAACTCAAAAAAAATTTTTTTTCAGTTTATGGCAACCCTGTGTGTATCTGAATATGATCTTTTATCTGACAAAACCACTTTGTAAAATATTCAATACTTTGCTCACAAGACGACATGAAACATTTTTTGATACCTTGAACTGCCTGTAATGGTAAACTTTAAAATTGAATTTTCTCGGAATGATGTAGTTTTGAGTTATGACGTTCTTGCAGCCAAATAGCTATTCAGAAAAATCGTAAAGTAATACTTCATTATATAAAATAACAAAACGTGCAGTAGGTTGAATTACATATGTTGTGCACATACCTCACATACCTTTTTGGCACAACTAAGGCAAATTGTTATTAGCAAAACTTTTCAGGGGGTTAACACTCTCAATTCGTGAACATTTTGCAGCCATTTTGGCATACTAAAGTTAAATTAACACGATAATAAAAATATCTACAAGTACAATTTTTGTAACACAAAACACCACCCTGAGTCCCCGGGACTCACTCCATGCCAAAACTCAACCTTGTAATTGTATTGCGCTAACTTCCGATCGTCTTCGCGTTCTGTGCGACCCTGTACGAAGGTATACGAAAGTTGGACACCGACACACAAAAACACAACCTGCACCAGCTTATTAAAGTTCGTAGTGAGTCCCCTGGACTCAGGGTGGGCGATTGAGAGTTAAGGGATAAGACCACTCTAGCGGCTGAAAAAGCCCTAAATTTGACGATTTATTTCTTGACTATAGAAACAATATGAGGATTTCTTTTCAAAAGGTATACTGAGCGCATATTGAAATATTGGAAACAACTTTTTTATTATTAATTTTTTCAATATGGCATCAGAAGTGCCACGCTTTGAAATCGGATTATTTTTCAACTTCCAAACGAAACAACTACAAAACAAGGAGTTTTCCTCTAAATCAATGTTTGAAGAATTGTTGCACTTTTGAAAAGAAAACTTCTCGATTTTTTTCCAAAAAATTTTCACTAAATTATTTATAACAAAAAAGTTTCCATTAAATCAAAAAACGGCAACATACTACTTAGATCATGCCTATAACTGTGAAGCTACTGTTAAATTTCAAATCGATATATGCAACAGTGTTCGAGTAATCTGTGCACACAGTTTGCAAAAGTGGATTAGAGAAACATGAGTGTATGAGTGCTCCAAGTCGCTGTGAACCTCTTCAAATATTTTTGACAATAGGAACAACTGGATATTGTTTTTAAGACCCCAAAATATTGTTTAAGCCAACAAACAAAAAACCATTTTTGCAAAATCTTAAAGTGGTATTATCCCATAAGAATTACTTTTAATATTTAACACTGGCAATACCCCCGGGGTTTCTCATAGTTTTATCAAAGACATAAACCGAAAATAACGATCTAAAAAAGGTTATATCGTAAAATTATGTCGATTTTCTGAAACTCAACTCAGTTGGCCAACGTTGAGTCGAGAGTCAGTACACTCACTAAGTTGAGTTGTTAGATAGCGAGTGCCCAAACCAAATTGTAAAATTTAAGTTACAGCTTTTATCGTTACTTCGTTGACTTTTCCTGTTGGAAAGACGTGAAAATTGATTCAGCTAAAATTTAGAGGAAATCAAATCGCTATAATTGAGTGTGTATTGAATAAACCAAAGACTCTCAAACTTTTCCGCACACTATTCATGTGCAATTCGATCAAGCTTTACGACTTTATGCGTAGAAAATAAGTAGAAATGTCGCTATACAAAAATGAAAATATGAGTTTTCTATAAAATTAAGCCAATGTGAATTTTGTTCGAGGGGAGTGCATATCGCTTTTTGTCTGCTAGGGCCCCTTTTGAGAAAGGCTGGAATAAACGGAAATTTGTTCTAGGGCCTGTAGCACTTAAATAATGTTGATAGTGGGTGTAGTTAATGCTGATAAATGTTATAATGAGTTCTATTTATTGAGTACGATCGAATTACAAATCGTGGTGTGCAACTCGCGTGACGCGACGCACAAAAATTTAATTTAGCTAATTGCAATTAGCGCTAAACTGACCATAAATTGAGTTCGATTTTCCATGCAACCCTGAGTCGTACTGTCATCGATAAAAAATTCATTCAAACCAAAACGAAATTGAGCAACTGACAAAAGTCAACGAAGTTTACTAATATTTGTTTCGTTTCATTTCAATTGCATTTCAAAATTGTGTTCATCAGTGCGGATGTTGAAAAAATATTACTAAATGTTCAATAAATATTTTTAGTGAAAACAAAAACATGTTCGATAACATCTAAATTGAGGTGTAAACCATAGTGAAATAAATAAAGTGAACCAGATAGGGAGCGGCACGCTTAAAAATGTCAATTGCTTTGAGAATTTTTTTCACGTCAATTCGTTTTGAATTAACCCATTTGAGTTTGCTGTTCTCGAACGCATGTTGGCCGAACTCAGTATTACAAATACTTTCCCACTTTCTTTTTTGCTGCACATTTAAATGTACTGAATACATGGGGATCGTGCCCCCATGAGCAGTTCTACATAGTGCGCACGATTCCTTCGGCATTTCAGTAATTTTCATTTTGCTATGCTGCAGACGTTCTGCCTCGTGGAAAAAAATTATTTTTTGAACAAAAAGAGTTAAGTATTTGACAAATTTGTTCATAGTGACATCAAATAAGCATGCCGTTTCAAGAGAGTTGTCAGTATCTGGTAAACTTGATTTATTTCACTGTTGTAAACTAGAGCTGTACAACTATCGATAGTATCGATGGTTTCATTTTGACGCCACTGTCGATGACTTTTTGGCACTATCGATACTATCGGGTGACTCCATAATATTCATGCCGGCATTGTTGCCATAGACATTCCGCTGTGATATATAAATATGTGGGTCGAGTAGAAACTACTTGGGCGATTGATCTGAAATTTAGACACAATAGATGATATGTCCAGGAGAGGGTTTCTGGACATTATTTTTGTGTATGGACGAGAAGGAGTGGCACCACCCATACAATTAAAATCTATTATATTGAATAACATCGGATGTATAAGTCGGAGAGCATTGAAATTTAGTGCAACGTTGTCCCACGGATCTGTTGTTCCGCTGGCGAGGCTGGGGCGTGGCACTGTTTTTGTAACCGAAATTTGCTAATAATTTTGGAACTATAAGTCGCGTATTAATGACATTCGGAACGAATTCTCTGCTTAGATGCACCCTTGGAAAAATTTGATAAGCGTTGAACAAAGAGGCGTGGCATTGCCTATTTAACTACAATTTTTAATATGAAATACTTTCGGAACTACAAGTCTCATAACATTGAAACAGATAAATTGCATAGGCATTGGAAGAAGGGAGTGGAACTCTTCAAGCAACTGAAAATCTTAATAAAAGCTCGCTAAAAGCTTTCAGTACAATTACCGGGTGTACATTAAAACATGAAACAATTTTGATTTATCCGATAGTATCGATGTTTTTCACTCAAACTATCGGAAATATTGAATGGTCCAACTATCGATAGTTTCCCAGTTCTAGTGTGAACAGCAAAAGCAATAAATTTAATTAAAAGCTCAACTGCCTCAATTTATTTGCCTGTCTGAACAGGACATTAAGAAATGTATGCGTTATTGTGACTTTGCAAATTTGAAAAACAAAAATAAGTGAATCCATTGTGAGTCAATAAGCACACGATTAAGAAGAAGAAGAGAAACGAATTGTTTGGCGGGATAAGATAATGTTTTAATTTTTTGTTATCGAAGATTTTCAAACGGACAAAAATCCGAGTGCAGTATTAGATGGACGTTTATTCACCAAGGAAAAGGCCGAACACGCCAACTGACTATGAATTCCCATTTAAACCGTACACAATTCAACAAGAGTTAATGGAGGCCGTGTACGGGACCCTCAGTAGAAAAGGAATTGGTATTTTTGAGAGTCCCACGGGAACGGGCAAATCATTGACGCTCACTTGTGCTAGCCTTCGCTGGCTCGAGGACCATGAGGTGAGTACAATTCAAGAGATTGAACATATTGAACCTTGATAAGAATGCTTGAATTTCGGCATAGACATTGGTGCGTCGCGATCTGTGGGAGTGCAGCAAACAGCTAGAGCAAGAAGTGGAGCGCCTTAGTGCAGAGACGAATACGGCAACTGATTGGGTAACCGCCAACTTCGAGGTGGCGCAGCAGAGAAAAAAGTTGGCTGAATTGCAGGAGCTGCAACGTTTATTGAAAGAACATGAAGAACGCTTACAAGAGATGCAAAGGCGTCAATCCGCTATGCAGAAAGAACGCCGGAGGCCTCTGAAGACAACTGAAAATTCAAACTTTCAAGCTGAAGATGTTCTAAACATGCAATGGGAAGAACAGGACACTGACGCCGCCAAAAGTGAGGAGGATGCACACGAAGCAAAGGACTCGCGGCGGTACCGGCACATTCAGGTTTGTTTACATATTACATACTTCATATTACCAGAATCTTCCGCTGGACGTATCCTATCCGTTACTGTGTATATGGTTCAGGTTTTCTTCTGCAGCCGGACACACTCCCAGTTGGCACAGGTCGTACGCGAGGTGCAGCGCAGCGCATATGGAAAGCGTGTGCGCTGCGTTTCGCTGGCCTCGCGGCAGCATCTATGCATAAATTCCCACGTACGTGGTTTGCCCAGCGTTAGCCTCATGAACGAGCGTTGCCTTGACATGGCAAAAAGCTCTGTGCCTGCATGCAATTCTTCAAAAGAAACTACAAGGAGTTGTGCCTTTCGCAATGCAGCTGCTGTACAGCAACTGAGCGAAGCAGCGTTAGTCGACGTCATGGACATCGAGGAGCTAGTGCGGGAGGGTGAGGCAAGTACAGCATGCCCATACTATGCCGCACGTGCTGCCCTGCAGTCGGCTCAGCTTGTGATGTTGCCGTACCAGATACTTTTGCACCGGCGAACGCGCCTACAGATGGGTATCGATTTGCGGGGCGCCGTGGTTGTTATAGACGAAGCGCACAACTTGCTGGACACTATCGCGCAGTTACACAGCTGTGAGCTAACACTGCAGCAGCTAGTAGTAGTACAGCAACAGCTCGGTGCGTACAAGATGCGGTTCGTAAAACGCTTCAGCACACCAAATTTGCTACGCATCAATCAACTGTTGTTTGTGGCGAAGCGTCTGGCCAAGCTACTGCAACCACGAGCACCCCCTGCCGTACCCATGCGTTCCGTTCTGCGCACCTATGAACTTACCGCTGAAGGGGAGTTTTACAACATCAATTTGGTTGATTTGTTGAAGTTTTGCGAACGCTCACGACTCGCACAAAAGTTACAGGGATTTAGAGAGCAACAAAACCGGGAAGAACCGCCGTGCCACGACGAAAACATAAAAGGTGGCATTTCTGCCACACAAGGATTGCTCCAACAGCTACAACATACACACGAACAGTCGCAGCAACGTGGCAAAAAAAAGTGTTCTGTCGACAAAAGGCACACAATTGTTCAAGACAAAATCGAAGATGACTCCATGTCTGAAGAAAAATCGACTAAATCGGGATCAGGAGTTGTGCCTTTTCGTGCATTGGTAGGATTTTTAGAGACGTTGACAGAAAACGCTGAGGATGGTCGCGTGCTATTGCACGTTGACACCTCTGGCAATGGCGCGCAAAGTGCGTACAAATATATTTTGCTGAACCCAGGTAGCCACTTTGAGGATGTGGTTCGCGACGCCAGAGCGGTAAGTTTCACGTGTATCTCATTGAGGTGCTTGTAATTTAAATAAGCCCCAAACTTGCGTGCCCGCAAATGATTTTATATTTTCGGTATTTCCAACTTCAGCTGTGTACTTAAGACGAATCAGATTTTAACTTTATTCTAATGATTGGGATTTTGAGAATATTTTCGCAAGTTGGGCTTATTCCCAATCTAATAATGTTTTGATGCATGGAATTGTCTTCAGTATTTTATAGATGTTGACATCATTTGCAGATCATAATTGCTGGTGGCACCATGCAGCCCACCGGTGAGCTAACCGACCAGCTTTTCCGTTCCTGCATGGACCGTGTTCAATTACATATATACGACCACGTAGTCGCTTCCGATGCAGTGCTTCCGCTTGTTGTTGCACAGGGACCGAGCGGGCGCCGTGTATGTTTCAACTATGCTCGTCGCAAGTGCGACGAAATGGTAACTATGCAATGAGCACCCTATGATTTTGTTTGCAATAATACAATCCTCTTTAGCTTGTAGAATTGGGTATGATCCTGCAAAACGTGTGTCACGTGGTGCCAGCTGGACTTGTTTGTTTTCTGCCCTCCTACGATTACTTGGATACCATCTACAAGCATCTCCAACAAAGTGGCATACTGGCACGCATTTCTACTAGAAAGCGCATTTTCCGCGAGCCACGCTCCACCACCAGTAGTTCGTCCGTTGAGAAGCTTTTGGCCGACTATAGCGCATCCATCATGTCTGAGGATGGTGGCGCGCTGCTGTTTAGCGTCGTTGGCGGCAAATTGAGTGAAGGTCTGAACTTTGCAGACAACTTGGGACGCGGAGTCATGGTTGTTGGGATGCCGTATCCGAATCGCCAATCGTTGGAACTGCAAGAACGCATGAAGTACTTGGACGCAGCACTGGAGCTGGGCGCAGGGAACGAGTACTATGAGAACTTGTGCATGAAGGCGGTAAATCAGTGTATTGGACGTTCGGTGCGACACATTAAAGACTTTGCTAGTGTGTTTCTTGTCGATGAACGCTATGGAAGTGAACGCATCCAACAAAAATTACCCCAGTGGATTGCACGCGCCTTGCAAATACCAACATCTTTCGGCTCAATGCAAGCAACTACGGCAAGATTTTTCAAACAAAAGAAACTCAATGTGTAAATTCACTAATTTTTAATGGTTTTCCTGGTTTTGAATAAGAAAAAGTCACAACATAGGTTTTAAGTGCTTCAAATCCAATATTTAAATATTCATTTATCAGAATTGCACAATGTTTTTTCACCTTTGGCAAATGTCTTAACGAGTCTCCTTGTACAACGACTAAACATGTAATTAATAGCTAACCGTAGTTTTTGAAGATACCTTAAAAAACGAGTATAGGGAAAAGATAAGTAAATTTAAATTTGTGGCATATCTACGCCGCACAGTGGGGCGTCCGTGGCCAAAAATAAAAAAATAAAAATCTTTGTTTTGAAAAAATAAGTAAGCACGATCGAAGCCAAATCTCCAACAAAGCTATATCAAAAGGAATTTTTAAAAAAATTTTAAGTTTTGTAGTCTCACGAAGGTTTTAAACTTCATTTATTGCGTGAACACAAATTTAAGGAAAAATAGAAATTTAACCTTGCGAAACTAAAGATGTTTTTTCTTATGGTTACAGTTGTTATTTTAATATATCTGATTTTTTATTTTATGTTTTAGGTTTTTATAGTCAGGCAATGCTTTTTTTTTTGTTTTGGTTATTACTGTTCGCTAACTACCATTATTTGAACGTAGAGCCATTTTGAGCCCTAGAAAAAGTTTAAGTGCAAACTTCAAAATTAAATATCTCGAAAAGCCCTAGGGAGCCTTTCCAATTTCGATTGTTTCACTAAATTACAAGTATGTAGAACACGTTTGCAAAGTTTCAGCTGCAGAGGCCTGCAGACCCGCATGTAATTCATTTTTTTATAGTGGAATCTTTTGTTCAATTTCGTAAGCTATTTTATGTGTACCTGCCGTCGCGTAGTTTAACTCGACCGGCTGGCACTACAAATGCATGCAAATATTTGTGGAAAATAAACTTAAGAGCGAATTAAAGAGGGGCCAACATGAAAATCATCGAAAACTTAAAAATATGGCAAAATATACATATGTACCGATTAATTCATTTGAGGGTTATACGAACTTTTAAAGTAGGCGTGGTAGACTGCCCATTTTTGACACAATTATAGATTATACCCTAGTGAAATTGTGTATAAAATTTTATCTTTCTAGTGTTAGTAGTGGCCAAGTTATCGAGTAACAAAGATTTTTTCAATATGAGGTGTGGGCGTGGCAGTAGTTCAATTTTCACAAGTTTTCGTATTTTTCTTAATTACGCTAAAAAATGGGCGGATACCAAATTTCGTCAAAATTAAACCATGTTTACTATTTTTGGCCATGCGATATAAGGGGACGCCCCACTGTGCGCCGGTGTTACCAACCCGGCCAATGTACGAGTATTTAAAAGTGATTCTTGGCATGTAATGTGTAATATCTATAAGTAATAAACATGCAAGAATAGATAGATATAAATTTATAGGCATGATAAATTGGCTCCTTGTTCAATAGGTGAAATTTTTCACGATTTTAAATTTTGTGGGTGTTTTCCGAATGGATATTTCATTACAAGTGAATGATCTACCCACCAATATGGGACCTCATCCCATCACGAAATGGGGCCTCCCAATCGGACAATACTACAAATTTACGTTACTATAACTCCATGTGTGTCAATCCAATGAAAAAATGTCTTGCAGTAATTTCCAAGGTTGACGCTGTTTATCTGAAGCAAATGATCAACAACTTTTTGGATTCAAATAAGTAAGTGTGGCTGTCGTCGCTAGAGAAATTGTGAAAAAAAAGTTGATTGATTTTTCATCTTCTGTGTCCGCTGTTATTAAATTGGAAAATTGTTTGTCTCTTCTGGTAAGAGCTATAGAGGCATGTTCACTGGACATACAAGTCAATCGGTTTAGTGGATCTTGAGATATCGTTGGAACCATTTTGAAAAATGCATTTCACATATGGCGCTTTGTGCGCCGCTAACAAATCTCCACAACTTAATTAATTGTCGAAATTTTAAACTCAGACTTGTGAGCGACATTTTAAGTTTTTCAGAAAACGATTTGATTTTTTAAATTCTAAATTAGAAACTATAGCTTAAGTATATATACACACATTGTAACTCCGCGTGGCTTGGATTTATTTCCGGTTACTGCCGGATGTATGATCCGTGTGTTACCATAACAACACCGAACTGAAATGCATACATAATGAATACCTTGCATTCGTTCATGGACGTTTCGCAGGGTGTACATAAAGTTTTCAAGCATTCCAACGCTCTGTACAAGTCTCGCTTCTACACCAACGCCAAGTTCCATGCAATGCTGGCTGCTGCCGCTATCCACAACACAATTTTGTTTGCGATGTTGTAATGTGCGAGTGTGGTGAGTTTTTAGTGGAGAGCGTTGCGCGTTCCCGAACGCACTCGGGCCACTTTGAATCGGTGGCTGGTTCCATTCAGTCTCTGGTTTCTGGTTGACGGTGTTGCAGTGGAAACGCGCGCGCGGGTTTTCCTGTTCGTTGTAAGCGAGCGAATTGAATCGCAGTGATTTTTACTGGAGCACAGTGGCAAACGTAAAGTAGTAAACGTAAAAAGAATCATGTGCAGCCGTACAGCAAAAATGCAGTTGCCGTAGGGCTGCTGGAGTGTGAACGGCCGACGAAAATAAAAATACAGCGGGCAGCAGTGGACTTTTTGGGTCGAAATATTGATTTATTTTCAGCGGAAGCAAGAGCATTCCCCTACTCAAACGGACGGACTTGCAGACATTCAGCAAGAAGCAACAATTAATTCGCCTTTCAAGCAGGACGAGTAGAAACGAGTCACGACTAGGCGCAGGGTTGGTGGTGGTTGGTGTCGGTGTGAATGTGATTTCCGTTTACCTAGTTTCGTTTGTTCTGAGAATATCGATTTTCTTAAGTCGCTATTATACATACACATACACACGCATGCTTACGCATAATTTGACCAATTCACTATGTTGACCAATGGAAATGGGAAACGGCCAGCCGCTGGCTAGGAGTTCGGCCTAAGCCTGCGAATGTGCTTTCATTCTTTCGCTACTCTCGTCCAGCGTGTTCACGCTGCACCCATTCTTATTGATTGACGCGATTTTAAGCCCCACAAATTTACTCCTTGTACTCGCAGCCCGCAGCAGGATACGAATCGGACGTGTGTGTGATGCAGTTGTAGTGGAAGAAGTAACGAGCAACGTCACAGCTGCAGCCCCATGCTTAGGATCACATTCTTGTAAATGTGTCTGCGCTTCCAATACGACGGGCCCCAAAAGGCATGATAAAGTCGGCACGGTTGACCATCAGGATTGTGTTCTTTGTTCTTTGGTAAGTCGCGTGATTTGCCACGGAAGCTTGGTGTGGGCAGTGGTGAACGAAATGGCATTGGATGTGAAGTGGACGGTTAGTTGACAGGACGTTAAGTAGGCAAACCTAATATGGCTGGTGGCCAAATGAATTGAAAATCCCGCCATACATACCGTACATGGCAACATACTTATTATTTAATTGCGCAAATTCATTTTCAACAGCACGGTTCGCAACATATAAAAGGCGCGATGCACCTAGCACATCGTAACAGTCAAAGCGTGGGCTGACTGCTTGCAACCATTCATTTTTCCTCTGTCTAGCTTTATACTGGTACATATACTATTATTTCTATACATATGTGTATATGGAGGCTTACATGCATATCGTGGTCGCGAAAGAGGTTAAATATTCGAGTGGTGCATTGCGGGTTCTTTCGGAAGTATGATTTAGCTTCAGTGTTCTGCTCAAAGTATTCATAGATTTCGCCGGTAATGCGCTCTTTGGTCTCCATGTTTACCCACTTATTTTTTTAAATACTTTAGTTCTGAGGGATAGTGATCTTTGCTGGCTGGTACCAGCATTTTCCGAGTCAATGTTTTTGATAGAAATATTAATGACAAGTTAATTTTTCTAAAATAATATGTATACACATTTCATGCCTTTCGATCACAATAGCAATACAAAGGCCCAGAGTGGCGTATTTTGGTTTTCTAAGCTGTTTACCTAACTTAATCATTACATCAGTCATTCTGAAGAACCAATATCAAAGTGAGGCTCAGCTCTGAAAGGGTTGTGACGTGGAAGTAAATTATTGAAAATGCAATCCCAGTATGCATCAGTTGCCTCTTAGTTAATACTTAGTTAATTTTTATGAATTTGAAAATTTTAAATAGATATGCGTAATAGGTACTTCGACAATGAATCTGCTCTCTGAGATGAGAACTCTACACAATCTGATCGAAAAGAAATCGTAACGCATAGGCAAGAGTAGTTGATTCAATATGATATGAGTGTTTTTAGTTGCATTCGTTACCCATGTATGTACATACTATGTATATGCATGTAAACATAGACTAACCCGTGTACGAGTATCGTAGGACCGCGCGCAAATTGGTATTTCTGACGTATGTACCAGTATATCTTCCCGTGTCAGCTGCCGTTGACTACTTTGCATACAAATACTCGTATTTACTTGGAGTCATGCTACACGTACACAAGCCGAGAGTCGCGGCTTTGTCGTGGAAATTAAAGCTCACATACACTCGCAGACACGTACACCTATCCTACTGGTGTACGTAATTGTACTGCAAGTGGAGAGGCGCGGGATTCATTTAATTTAGTTAAATCCGCGCTGTGTGCATGCCGTGCTCCATTGCGACAATTCGCATTTATTGCGGCCGTGATTGATGTTTTGTTTGTTTATTTATTTGGTTTTTCTCCGCAGGTATAGAAGCGAACAGACGAGTTTGTAGACGAGGCCCGGGGAACGGTCAAGCGAGAGCGGACGAAAACGGACGCGCGGGAAGGAAATTGCGCTTAATATGGTAGCGGCGAGCGGAGTGAATGGCGGCGCTGCCGGATTCGCGGCTTTGGCAATATTGCTCTTACTGACGATTGGGGTGCCGGGTTCTGGCGCTCAGGGTCCGCCACAGCAGCAGGTGTGTCCGGAGCAAAACGACATAGCACCCTGCATTTGCACCGTGAAGAAGAACGGGCTGGACATACTCTGCGAGACGACTGATTTGGCGCACATCACTAAATCGATGAGCACTCTGAAGGGCAAGAGCCCCATAATATTCTATCTGAAATTGAGACACAACAATTTGCCCAAGCTGCAGGGTTTCGTCTTTTTGGCGCTGGACATTCGCCACTTAACAATTCACAACAGTAGCTTGGCGGCCATCGAGGAGAATGCTCTCAGCTCGCTAGGTAAACGCAATAGCGATTTCAATCTTTTCGTTTGGCTAATTGATTGTTGCGCATTTTCCAGGTAAAGGCCTCACACAGCTCGATATTTCGCTGAATCAAATGAAAACGGTACCCTCGCAAGCGTTGAAGCATCTCTACCATTTGCTGATTCTCAACCTCAATCACAACAAAATCGCGGTTATTCACAACAACGCGTTCGAAGGACTCGATACTTTGGAAATACTTACGCTGTATGAGAACCGAATTAATTCTATTGAGCCGGAAGCGTTTAGAGGACTTGAGAAGTAAGCGAGTATCATGGCCGAATTTTAGAATGGCTTACATTTCAATTGTACTTTTGCATTGTCAGAAAACTAAAACGTTTAAATCTCGGCGGGAACGAGCTGATATCAGTTCCTCAGAATGCGCTTTCTATACTGGACACTCTAAAGAAACTTGAAATTCAGGAGAACAAAATTCGAACTATACGCGAAGGAGATTTTGCCGGTACATGATGCAACTTTCGCGTTTGATGTTAGTGTATATTTATATTAGTTTCTAGGCTTGGAGAATTTAGATTCACTAATATTGGCCCACAACCAGATCACTACTGTTCCTGCGAATGTATTTTCCCACCTAGGACTTCTGAACTCGTTGGAGCTGGAAGGGAATAAAATTAGCACCATCGATAAGGATGCCTTCAAGGGATTAGAAGGTGAGAAATTGTCTCGTAGTCTCCCTTAATGGTTCATTAGTTAGCCTGCCAGTTTTCCTCAACATTTCTGAAATTCATTGTACAAATCCTGCGTTAATGGTAGTCAATTCGACTAACATCACGAACATGATACGATTGCGAAGGACACATTTGGTATTCGGGAGTTAAAAAATCCGCGACAAGAGCATGGCACGGCTGCTCGAATAAAAACCTTGCTTTAAGAACAGTTTGTATAAATGAAGTATAATGGGTTGTATCATCCTAGATATAAAATTGTGTACACCTTCAACATTTAGTGAGGGCAAGAAGAACAAATTTGATCGTTGGACAAAATCTTGTTTTTGTAAACTTCCTTTATCAGATATTCGAATAGCACAACATTTTTGTTTTTACGGAACGTTTAGAGAACCTGCAATACTTGCGATTGGGAGACAATAACATCCAGTCTATACCCAGCGAAGCCTTACGTCCCCTTCATCGATTACGACATTTGGACTTGAGAAACAACAACATCACATTTATTGCGGAAGACGCCTTTACCGGATATGGAGACTCGCTCACATTTCTTAATTTCCAAAGGAACGAGTAAGTGTTTGTTATGTTTATATAACATATTTTTTATAGTTTCTATTGTCATTATGATTGCAGCATTAAAGTTTTACCAAGCATGGTATTTGAAAATCTCAATTCCCTGGAAACATTGAACATACAAAACAACAAATTGTCGCGCATGCCACAAGACATCATGGAGCCAGTCATAGACACGCTACGAATAATAGACATTACCGGTTAGTATCGTTTAAGTTGGAACAATATATTGTTCGAATCTTCTTAAAATTGACCCAAAGTACCACTAGACGGGACAGTTATGCAAGTGCAAGTGATTAATATAGACTTTTGTTTGTTTATTCCGGAATGAAATATGCAGAAACGCATTTTACATTCATTTTTTTTAATTTACTATATATTGGAACTAACATAAGATGAAACAGAATAATACGGCAGTTTAGTAAAAACACATTGTAAAAACTCTGAATTTCTTGCAGATAATCCACTAATTTGTTCGTGCGAGTTGACTTGGTTCCCCAAACTTCTGCAAGACCTTAAAAATAAAGACGACGAGATGGCGCAGAAGAAAAAGCCGCTCTGCCACATGCCGGTGGAGAACCGTGAGTACTACGTGCAAGCGATGCCGCTCGAGAAAATGCACTGTGCTGGGCAAAACGTCAGTCCGTCAACTTCCAATGGCGTTCTGATGCACGTTCTGCAAATGAACATACTAGCCAACGCGGGCCTGAGCTTGATTGGGCTCATGCGCAACCTTTAATTCGAACATCGTCGCGAGAAGCGACCAGCTGAGGCAGCTATCGGGTGCCGGAGCACATTTACCCAATAACTGAAAGAGAAATCAATCTAGTGGCAGCATGGCCCACGCAATTGCAAATGCGGACACACGTATTGGACAACTGAATAAACGGGTATCATAGATACGCGCACTGCTAAACATATCACATGCATGCATACCTACCAAACGCTTTTCGTCTATTCGTATTCAAAAATCTACCTATTTACTAAATGTGCGCCACATTTTCGAAGAATGTTTTCGTTTTTCCAAAGAGTACAAGCAACCCATGCATATGCATCTTTTACGAAAGGATGCATCCTTGAAACCAATCGACATATCTTATTCGTGTATGTATATATAGGTACCTACACTTGTACGTGTGTATTACTAAGTGTTTGTTACAGATGTTTTTTATTGTTAACATTAGCGGGGTAAATGAAACTAAATGTTGTCGTTGTGAGATACAATCATCTTTTGGGTTTGTGCAAAAGAGAACTTTTATTAGAAAACTTTCGCAAAATATTATCGTTTTTATAGTATTCTAACTGCGTACGTATAGTACATGCGAGCATATGTGTGCACATAAAATATGTGCAAGGTGCACAAGTATTTGAGCTGTAACCACAAAAAACATAAAAACACACAGGCACACAGTCACACAGTCGGATTAGAATAATAATTCGAATTGTAAGAATTGCTGATTTGTACAATTTTAAGTGAATATTTGAACAGACATAACTCACAAGAACTGATTATGGAATAAGTAGTTTGTACTCATTATTTGCCACAGAAAACAAAAGTAGTCAGAAAAAGCTTAGACACTGAAATCAATTTAAAAGGAAGGAACGTGTGTAATGCCGCTCTGTTCAACAAGTCAAATAATTTAACTACTTGATTTAAGAGGAGCTTAAATTTAAATTGGAATTGCAATTACTACCGAGAAGCTAAAAAAACCAAACTAAGAAGTTCGCAATAAGCCCAAGCGCCCAAGTGCATGCATGCCCGCGTGTACCCGCTCTGGTGCAAGAGGGCAGTGGGACAAGCTGAAGAGAACACGTCACGTATGCCAGCAGGCATGGGACATTCGTATACATATCAGACGATTTTGAATCACGAAACATATCAGCATGTGCCACAGACGGCCGCTAAGAGAGCAAAATATTAGCGTTTTTATACTTACAAGTTCTATTTTGATGAGGAAAGTTTGTTGACAATTTAATATTTTACTATATAGTATATATACTTGTACACATATACAAACAAAGATTTTCGTAGTATCTAAGTTTTATACACGCAAAATGTATGATGTAGTTCTGTAATACGATGTGCTGAGTAAAAATGTAAACATTTGACCAAAAGAAAGTAGCAAGCAAGTGGAAACATCAGAGGTCAGAATTCAAATGTTTCATTACTAAACTCAAGAATAATCACATTTACAAAGAATGGAAATTCGCGAGCATTTTGTGTTTAGCAATTTCCCATCGGATCGTCCTTTCGATGGACCATATGATTGTGAAAATTGTTCTTCTAAGTTTCCTTAAACGAAAATGCTCTGCAATTTCCGCATCACGTGTGCAATAGATGAAGAATCGATGTTTATGCATTCGCCGTTACTTTCGAATATGCATACATTTGTGATATTTTTAAAACAATAAGCTGTACTGCAAACTAGGGTCAGAGTTAAAAGGCGGCTGTTGTTTTGACAAATATTGCCAGTTCCGTTCAGACTTTTTAATTTTAATTGAGCCATTCACATTTGCAATAACAAAACATCTGGAATATTTAGTAACAGTTGGCAAGCAAAGCGGATTATTTTGGAAATTCACAGAAATAAAGAACAGTTTTAGTCCAAAACCAAAATCAATGCTGTTTAATTTCATTCGTATAACTTGAAGTCCGTACAAATATAAAGCGAAGACTAACACTAGTCTGTGTCACAGGCAAATTTGCTTAAAATAAAGCGTCTTCGGCACCAGGAAACCGTTGAATGGACTCGCTATAGGAACTGTGTATGCGCCCATGTTGGGAAATGCGATTAAATCGCCGCAGGACAAATTTGGTAAATATACATCCTCCGCAATCTGAAAAACAAAGGCTATATTCATCATTTGTGAATTATAATAATGTATTAAAATTAGCATAATGACAAGAAGGGACACGCTCAACCAGTCACATATCAATACGTCTAGCAAGGAGGTCCCAAAATTATTGAGCCATATTTTCAATTTGCAAATAATTCTACATAACTGCTGTACCTACATTCTTCAACCATAAAGTCTCAAGTCTTGACGACTCTTACCAATTACCCGATTTTTTTTTTTTGTTAGTACTGAACTACACTCTAAACTTCATTTTCAGAGGCAAGACAATGGGAGAATAACGGGACGATAATTACGAAAAAGTACACATTCATATACTTATTATGTATGCATGCTTTTCTAGACTTAATTTAATTTTAATGAAATTCAGATTTCAAATAACCAAATTATTATTATTCAAATTAATTAATTTTATCTTGTTCTGTTTGAAATCTGAAAACTACTGAGGAATTACTTCATCTTATTGTTTCGGTGAGAATATTTTGGATTTGTCGATAGTTTTAGGTATCCTCAGTAGTTACAATTATTACTCTAATTCTAAATGAATTTTTATAATTTTAGTTTTTTTTTCTTTTTTAAAGGGCCATGCAGACACACAACTTTTTTGTATGTTATTGTCTATGATTCTTACTTAATTCACCTTTTGTATTTTACTGTCTATATATTGGTAAATTATATCTTCTGTATGAATTAGTAAAGATAAAATGCTACTACTATTACTGCGTGGTGAGTTGGCAGCCGCCCGAGGACAAGTTTTCAATTTGGTGTTGATTGAGTCGAGACTCGAGTTCACAACCCTCTGAATTATAGTCCCACGGTAAACATCACTATTAAACATTTTTATTATTTTATATTGTAGAATGTTTGTTCCAAATTAATGCAAGCATTTCTCTATTTTACTTTTGTCAAAAAAGCAAATTGTCTAACGCACTTTTTAGAGTGTGGCACTTACCTTATCTAGAGCGTCACATGTTGGGCCCCAGATTAGAGTTTTAAACCTTCGCAGGGACTCGTCGTCATCCTAAATATTCAATATTTCAATTGTGAGCACAATACTTTTCAACCTACTCGTATTACCAAGAAATGCTGCACCGTCACCTGCTGGTGATCATACAGGACACAGTTGAACGAGCCGTAGACGCCGTCATTAATGTAGTACATTTTGATGTCCAGCTTCTTGGCCGTGCGCACTTCGCGCTTGGCGTGTATTTTGCAGATCAGTGTATAAGCCGAAGCTACGAAGAAACGACCAGGTTCAGCAATGTCTTCAATGCTTTCTTCAGGAAAATATTTCTCCAGCGAACTGTTGATAATATTCGAAAGCTACACATGAAGATTGAAGAGGTGCCCTAAGGGGCCTAAGCAACAACAACCTAAGCCAGTCTTGCTCCAGCAGCGAATTGAAAAATCAAAGAATTGTGAGATTAAACAACAACAAATAACCTTGCAAATTGTGTATAGTGAGATCGTTGCTCTTCGGTCCGAAAACGCACATGCGCTCGAACTGATTAACTCTTTACAATCTGATAAAAAGCTCTTGCTTGAGAACATAGCAAATTTGCAATCTGAACTGCAATCTGTGAAGCAAAAATTAGCAGATAATGAGGCTGCTGCTGCAATTTCCTCTCTTGCTGGTGAGGTGAAAGCTCTGCGTGGTGTTGTTAATAATGGCTTCAAAAAAACATCTATTGAAAATCAATCGACTGCTACTCTTTCTGCTGATACCGCTGCCTCGCATGTAGTTCCCGCTCTCGACACAACCGCTCCGTTGCTGCTGCCTGATGTTCGCTTCCTCTCTGCTGATGCTGCTGTTCCGTGCACTTCTCCAATCATCCGTTCTGATGGTGTTTCTCCCAGTTTTTCTGAAGTTGTTGCTGCAGCTGGGCATGATACAATGTTGCCTAAAAATACCGTGGCTCCAACTTCAGCTCGGAAAACTGTGAGCAAAAGGAAAGTAAATGCTGTAATAGGGAGTAATAATAACACAGAACTTGACGTCGTAATAAAGAAGAAATGGGTACATCTCTCATCGTTCAAACCGACAGTTACAATCGACCAAATTATCTCCTACGTTCATAAGCATACCAATATCGACGAACATCAACTCGCGTTTTACAGTCTTTTAAAAAAGGATGCGATCACTGACAACATAAGAAGTGTAAACTTTAAGCTAGGGGTTACATCTAGTCTTTATGACAAAATCTTCGACCCCACACTTTGGCCAGCAAATATTAAAATTCGTCCTTTCGAATATTTTCAAAAGCCGGCAAATCCGGGACAAGGGACTTAGCAAACACTGGTATGATACATGTTGCTAAAAGTAATTGGCAATCCCTTAAAATCTATTATCAAAATGTTTCTGGTCTCAGAACGAAAGCTAATGCTTTTTTACTTGCCACATCTCAACTGGATTATGATGTCGTCGTTCTCGTGGAGACACGGCTAAATGCGGATTTTGGCGATGGTGAATTTTTTGATCAATCCCTTTACCATGTCTACCGTAAGGACCGAGATGCAGTGAAAACAGGATGCCTACGAGGTGGTGGTGTGCTTATTGCAGTAAAACGTACGCTGCGCTCCTCAGTACATGAGCTGATCGATAATGACACCTTGCTCGACCAGTTATGTGTATCCATCTTTGGTTCTGATAAACAATTAGTTTGTGCCTCTTATATACCTCCGAATAGTTCCGATTCTTTATATCGTGCTCATGTTGATAATATACTCAATTTACCGGACACAGATAAGACAAATGTACATCTTTGTGTTTTAGGTGATTTTAACCTTAGAACCGTGACTTGGCTATACAACTTAATCTCGTGACTTGGGCACTCAGTGCCCAGTAATGTATTTTGTATGAAAATTTAAGCTTTTTATGAACTTTTTTTATAAAAAGGCCAATATTTCGCTTATTTATGCAAATTATTTATTGAAACAAGTATTTATTGTTAGAAACAAAGGTTTTTAACTGAAAAATATAAAAAACATATAAAGTTTTGGTTTTGAACCGCTCAACTGGGTGAAATTATCCGCTGTCTTTTTGATGCGTTTTGATTTGATGTTGCCGTTGTTGGAGTATTGTCTGCATCTTTATCAATATCTAAGTCCGTATCAGCATCGGCATTATATTTTGTGAAAAAGAACTTTGCATATTTTGAGGCCCCTTAATTTTTTAAGGAAAATGTATGAAAAATGATGAAAATGACTATGGTACATTTTTGCAATTATTTCGATGAGAATGGGAATCACACCAATTAATTTGGCTGTGTTGTATTACTTGATGTTTCCACTTTCATGTAACACCTTACTTGATACTTGATTTACGAAAAAAGTGCATGTTTTTGACCATCAAAGAAAACGCTTTAAAATTCCATATTTTCCGACTTTGAGGTCCAATTACCGCGGAATTTTAAAACTTATAAAAATAAATTGCATTGGAAAAGAAGCCGTGCGGTGTTGTAAATGACACAAACAAAAATCATGTCAACCGGTTTATTGGTTTAGAAATTACTATCGAAAACGTGAAAAAAGTCAGGGAAAATCCGAAAAAGTGACACGCCCATTTTTTGCGAAAACGGAAACAGAGTTTTGAAAACGGTTTGCGGATTCGAAATCAGCGGCCCCTAATTACCCTAGAACTGATGTCAAAACCAGAAAAGCCGACAAAAAGTCGAAATTTGTTGCCCTGTGATATATGAGGAAATATTATGGGCACTGAGTGCCCCAAGTCACGTATAGCGTACTCATCTTATAAAATGACTTAACTTTCTTATTATAAGAGGTATACACCTGTAATTTTGGCAACATATAAACAAAAGTACAATCTTTCTGCCTACCAAAAAAAAAACAAATTGGACTTCCCAAATCCCCGAAATTGAACATAAAAAATGAATATGGGCACTGAGTGCCCAACTCACGGTTCTAAGGTTAATCTCAATAAACTCTCTTGGTCCTATATTGCTGAGGAGTCTAATCTTACTCCCACGAATGTAAGTGCTGATCATGAGATCTATTTGCTTGATAGCTTTTTCAACTACAATCTCGTGCAATTAAATGGTTTCTTTAATAAATTAAATCGAATTTTGGATTTCATTTTCTTAAGCAAGTTGGAGGAGTGTGTGTTTCCGATTTCTCCATCGGTCATGCACCACATCCCTCTTATTCTTAGAGTTGAGTTTTATGAGTTCTTAAAATTGCCTAAAATCTCAGATAAACTTAATTTTAATTTTAAACTAAGCAATTTTGATAAACTAAATGATATTATTGAGAGTACTGATTGGATCAATAAATTTTCCGATACTGATACTGATGGCTGCTTTGATATATTTTGTGAAGTAATTAATCATGCATGTAGCACACACGTTCCATTGGTTAAGCCTAGAGTCTATAAGCTACCATGGTATCCCAAGGAACTGAAGAAATTAAAGAATTTAAGAAATAAATGTTTTAACGTCTATAAGACCACAAATGATTTAATTGACAGAAACAAATACTTGCTCTATATGAAGGAATTCACTATTCTTGAAAGGTTTTTGTACAATAACTATATCTTAACTTTTGAAGCTAACATAAAAAATAACCCAAAAGCCTTTTGGTATTTTGTTCAGTCCAAAAAGTCTCATTCCGATGTTCCTTCATTGATGACCTACAATGGTGTGTCCTCTAATTCTGCTCTTAGTACCTCAAATCTTTTCGCAAATTTTTTATGTCTAATTTTGAAACAAACTCTGATGTACCCGACAGCACTACCTTTGATAATATTTTTTCATCTATTGACTTTGGCTCACTAAGTATCACTGAATGTGAGGTAATGACGGGTATTAGGAATTTGAAGCTGTCCGTCAAGGCTGATTGCGACGGCTTCTCTTCGCTTTTGTTTAAAAATTGTGCTTCAACAATTTGTAAGCCCTTGTGCCACATTTTCAACCAGTCTTTATCAACTGGTGTGTTTATTGATAAGTGGAAAGTTGCACATATCACTCCGGTGTTTAAGAGTGGCAGTAAAAATGACATCTCGAACTATCGCCCAATCTCTAAACTTACGACTGTGTCCAAATTACTTGAGGTCATTGTGAAGGAATGCCTAGCCTTCACTCTCACTAGAGTTATATCCCCTAACCAACACGGTTTTGTACCTGGTCGATCGACGGTAACTAACTTGGCTGTCTTCACCCAGTACTGCTTTTCAGCATTTGAGGAGAAATTGCAGGTTGACACTATCTACACCGATTTCTCCAAAGCTTTCGATAAAGCATCGCATAAAATACTTATAATGAAGCTTGAAAGGCTTGGCTTTCATTCTGTCTTTTAGAAATGGATAAGTTCGTATTTATGTGGAAGACTATGTCACGTTGTTGTGGATGGTACAAAGTCGAGATCTTTTGCTGCTACCTCAGGTGTACCTCAAGGAAGTGTCTTGGGGCCATTATTTTTCCTTCTTTTCATTAACGATATTGATTCTTGTTTTGGTAACACGAATTATCTGTTATTTGCAGATGATTTCAAGATATTCCTCAAAATTCGTTGTGTGAATGATATTTTTGAGATTCAAAGTGACTTGAATAATTTAAATACTTGGTGCATTAAGAATCGCTTAGCTTTAAACGTTAAGAAATGCTTTCATGTAACTTTTTCTAAGTTAAATAATAGTAATATCGATTCTTCATTTCAAATTGCAAATCCTCTTTTAAATGTTGTTAATGAGATGCTGGATTTGGGCGTTTTACTCGACTCCAAGTTAACATTTAGTAACCATTGAAATTACATAATTCCTAAAGATTATGCTATGTTAGCATTTGTACGTCGTAATAGTTCAAATTTCAGGGACCCTTATACGTATAAGCTTCTATTTTCTGCCTTTGTAAGGTCTAGGCTCGAATACGCGGCTTTTATCTGGAATCCGTTTTATGCAGTTCACACAAATCGCCTCGAAATTGTTCAGAAAAAGTTTCTAAAGTTTGCGTTATTGTCACTTAACTTTCAAGAACCTATTCCTCCATATAAATCACGTTGTTTGCTTATTGACCTGAAATCTTTAGAAAATAGGCGCACCATTAATTCTCTAATGTTTGTCTATGATATCATTTGTGGTAACATCAATTGCCCTAATTTGTTAAGTCTAATTAGCTTTTTTGTTCCAATCAGAACTACTCGCTTAAATAAGATATTTTTTATAAAAAACTATAGAACAAACTATGCTTTAAATCAACCTCTTGTTAGGTCGCTCCTAGAATTTAATAAATTAGCGTCTTTCAGTGATATTGATTTTTGCATTTCAAAAGAAAAGTTTAAAGAACTTGTTTCTAAGTTTTATTCTTAACTAAATTGCCTTTTTTAATTTTAAGTGTTAATTCGTTTATAGTTTCTAGCCTGTAGATTTTGTATCATTTGGCTTAAATAAATAAATAAATACATAAATGAAGATGGTTTAAAAATAAATTCTTGCATGCTGCATATGTACTTAGTGAGTACATTAAGGAGGTTGTGGGGTCAAAGTCAATTAGGCAGTTAGTTGATACTTACGTTAGCAAACTTAAGATCATCGCTTCCTGGAAATCCCCCGCCAATATCAAGCATCTTCATTTCGTATCCAAGTAGTTCTCCAAATTTGAAAATATTTTTTGCGGTTTTTATGGCGCGATGGTACGCGGGCAGCTCGCTGCAGCCTGAACCCACATGGAAACTGGTGCCTGTCACCTGACAATCGACAAACGGACATCATTTCGAAACTACCCAAGGCGCACTACTCACTTTCAGGTCTAAGCTTTTAGCCAAAAGCATAAGCGCAGTGGTGTCATTTTCCGCATCGCAACCAAATTTATCACCGAGTGGGCATTGCGCCTCTTTGGCCTCGGAGCGAAAACGCACCACCAAGCTTCAAATAAATGTGACAGAACAATTTAACACGGGCACAGAATGTAATGGAAACTTGAAAAACTCACTTCGATTCCGAAATGTTGTCGTTGTGAGATACAATCATCTTTTGGGTTTGTGCAAAAGAGAACTTTTATTAGAAAACTTTCGCAAAATATTATCGTTTTTATAGTATTCTAACTGCGTACGTATAGTACATGCGAGCATATGTGTGCACATAAAATATGTGCAAGGTGCACAAGTATTTGAGCTGTAATCACAAAAAACACAAAAACACACAGGCACACAGTCACACAGTCGGATTAGACTAATAATTCGAATTGTAAGAATTGCTGATTTGTACAATTTTAAGTGAATATTTGAACAGACATAACTCACAAGAACTGATTATGGAATAAGTAGTTTGTACTCATTATTTGCCACAGAAAACAAAAGTAGTCAGAAAAAGCTTAGACACTGAAATCAATTTAAAAGGAAGGAATGTGTGTAATGCCGCTCTGTTCAACAAGTCAAATAATTTAACTACTTGATTTAAGAGGAGCTTAAATTTCAATTGGAATTGCAATTACTACCGAGGAGCTAAAAAAACCAAACTAAGAAGTTCGCAAGAAGCCCAAGCGCCCAAGTGCATGCATGCCCGCGTGTACCCGCTCTGGTGCAAGAGGGCAGTGGGACAAGCTGAAGAGAACACGTCACGTATGCCAGCAGGCATGGGACATTCGTATACATATCAGACGATTTTGAATCACGAAGCATATCAGCATGTGCCACAGACGGCCGCTAAGAGAGCAAAATATTAGCGTTTTTATACTTACAAGTTCTATTTTGATGAGGAAAGTTTGTTGACAATTTAATATTTTACTATATAGTATATATACTTGTACACATATACAAACAAAGATTTTCGTAGTATCTAAGTTTTATACACGCAAAATGTATGATGTAGTTCTGTAATACGATGTGCTGAGTGAAAATGTAAACATTTGACCAAAAGAAAGTAGCAAGCAAGTGGAAACATCAGAGGTCAGAATTCAAATGTTTCATTACTAAACTCAAGAATAATCACATTTACAAAGAATGGAAATTCGCGAACATTTTGTGTTTAGCAATTTCCCATCGGATCGTCCTTTCGATGGACCATATGATTGTGAAAATTGTTCTTCTAAGTTTCCTTAAACGAAAATGCTCTGCAATTTCCGCATCACGTGTGCAATAGATGAAGAATCGATGTTTATGCATTCGCCGTTACTTTCGAATATGCATACATTTGTGATATTTTTAAAACAATAAGCTGTACTGCAAACTAGGGTCGGAGTTAAAAGGCGGCTGTTGTTTTGACAAATATTGCCAGTTCCGTTCAGACTTTTTAATTTTAATTGAGCCATTCACATTTGCAATAACAAAACATCTGGAATATTTAGTAACAGTTGGCAAGCAAAGCGGATTATTTTGGAAATTCACAGAAATAAAGAACAGTTTTAGTCCAAAACCAAAATCAATGCTGTTTAATTTCATTCGTATAACTTGAAGTCCGTACAAATATAAAGCGAAGACTAACACTAGTCTGTGTCACAGGCAAATTTGCTTAAAATAAAGCGTCTTCGGCACCAGGAAACCGTTGAATGGACTCGCTATAGGAACTGTGTATGCGCCCATGTTGGGAAATGCGATTAAATCGCCGCAGGACAAATTTGGTAAATATACATCCTCCGCAATCTGAAAAACAAAGGCTATATTCATCATTTGTGAATTATAATAATGTATTAAAATTAGCATAATGACAAGAAGGGACACGCTCAACCAGTCACATATCAATACGTCTAGCAAGGAGGTCCCAAAATTATTGAGCCATATTTTCAATTTGCAAATAATTCTACATAACTGCTGTACCTATATTCTTCAACCATAAAGTCTCAAGTCTTGACGACTCTTACCAATTACCCGATTTTTTTTTTTGTTAGTACTGAACTACACTCTAAACTTCATTTTCAGAGGCAAGACAATGGGAGAATAACGGAACGATAATTACGAAAAAGTACACATACATATACTTATTATGTATGCATGCTTTTCTAGACTTAATTTAATTTTTAATGAAATTCAGATTTCAAATAACCAAATTATTATTATTCAAATTAATTAATTTTATCTTGTTCTGTTTGAAATCTGAAAACTACTGAGGAATTACTTCATCTTATTGTTTCGGTGAGAATATTTTGGATTTGTCGATAGTTTTAGGTATCCTCAGTAGTTACAATTATTACTCTAATTCTAAATGAATTTTTATAATTTTAGTTTTTTTTCTTTTTTAAAGGGCCATGCAGACACACAACTTTTTTGTATGTTATTGTCTATGATTCTTACTTAATTCACCTTTTGTATTTTACTGTCTATATATTGGTAAATTATATCTTCTGTATGAATTAGTAAAGATAAAATGCTACTACTATTATTGCGTGGTGAGTTGGCAGCCGCCCGAGGACAAGTTTTCAATTTGGTGTTGATTGAGTCGAGACTCGAGTTCACAACCCTCTGAATTATAGTCCCACGGTAAACATCACTATTAAACATTTTTATTATTTTATATTGTAGAATGTTTGTTCCAAATTAATGCAAGCATTTCTCTATTTTACTTTTGTCAAAAAAGCAAATTGTCTAACGCACTTTTTAGAGTGTGGCACTTACCTTATCTAGAGCGTCACATGTTGGGCCCCAGATTAGAGTTTTAAACCTTCGCAGGGACTCGTCGTCATCCTAAATATTCAATATTTCAATTGTGAGCACAATACTTTTCAACCTACTCGTATTACCAAGAAATGCTGCACCGTCACCTGCTGGTGATCATACAGGACACAGTTGAACGAGCCGTAGACGCCGTCATTAATGTAGTACATTTTGATGTCCAGCTTCTTGGCCGTGCGCACTTCGCGCTTGGCGTGTATTTTGCAGATCAGTGTATAAGCCGAAGCTACGAAGAAACGACCAGGTTCAGCAATGATTTCAATGCTTTCTTCAGGAAAATATTTCTCCAGCGAACTGTTGATAATATTCGAAAGCTACACATAAAGATGGTTTAAAGATAAATTCTTGCATGCTGCATATGTACTTAGTGAGTACATTAAGGAGGTTGTGGGGTCAAAGTCAATTAGGCAGTTAGTTGATACTTACGTTAGCAAACTTAAGATCATCGCTTCCTGGAAATCCCCCGCCAATATCAAGCATCTTCATTTCGTATCCAAGTAGTTCTCCAAATTTGAAAATATTTTTTGCGGTTTTTATGGCGCGATGGTACGCGGGCAGCTCGCTGCAGCCTGAACCCACATGGAAACTGGTGCCTGTCACCTGACAATCGACAAACGGACATCATTTCGAAACTACCCTGGGCGCACTACTCACTTTCAGGTCTAAGCTCTTAGCCAAAAGCATAAGCGCAGTGGTGTCATTTTCCGGATCGCAACCAAATTTATCACCGAGTGGGCATTGCGCCTCTTTCGCCTCGGAGCGAAAACGCACCACCAAGCTTCAAATTAATGTGACAGAACAATTTAACACGGGCACAGAATGTAATGGAAACTTGAAAAACTCACTTCGATTCCGGATAGTGTTTGAATAATTTGTATATCTCGAACTCGTTGTCCACAGTGCCGGTGGTTATATTCTGTTCCTTTGCGTACTCCAAATGCGACATGGGCTTGCAGGGATTGGCGAATATGATTCGTTCTGCGGCTGCGCCCGATTCGAGCACCTTTCGAGAAGCGTTTTAACTCAACTCAGATATTGCCATATATTTATGTATTTTTTTTGTTGAAGTAAACAAACCTGCTTTATTTCGTTTTTCGACGCGCAATCAAAGCCGGTGCCCAGTTCGACCAATGCCTTCACAATTAAATTGTCGTCGTTGCATTTCACCGCTGCAAATACACAAGACCATAAACAGAGCCGCTCTGATAAAGGATCCGATAAATGCGCGACAATTAATAGTTTGTAAATATGTACCATAGTAGGGTTTCACACGTGGCATGTGTTTTTGCCAGGTCTGGTATTTTCTCTGGACGGCAGTCAGGTCGCAAATATTCACGGCTTCCTCGGTTCCCTCAATATTCACTCCTTTGATGATTTCCTTCAAATTTAACTCGTTTTCGTAATAATTGAATTCGCCGAATTTGTACATTTTGTAAATCAATACCAGCAGATCTGAGCCACGTGAGCCTCTCTTTTCAACTGGCAATGTTTCGAACTTGTTGTCGAAAAGTGTCACTGCAATTTTCAACAATATTTCTTCACTCAAATATGTATGTTGTTCACTCGGTTCATGCATATATTCATACGTGTATGTGTGGGGGTGTGTATATATGTCGGTTCGAACACCAATTTGCAGTTAAGTTCAAGTGTTATCAGTAGTCGGCATACTATATACTTGTACATACGATATGTTTTTGTATTGTGTTTTAAGCCACTCTTACAGTGATTCCCAAACTAGAGAAGCTGCGAGTCGTGATTGGAAATCGTTATCAATCTGTTTGTCTCCCTAGTTTCGTTATGTCCGTTTATTGTTTTCGCAATTAAAACTTGTTGGAAAAATACTTATTTGAAACAAGTCAGTCTAACCATTTTATTCAGCAGAAGTTGTAATGCGCCTTACACCTGAAAAGTGCGAAATCAATACCTGAGTCCTTAATAAACAAATCATATTAAACTCGTTGTTTACGTTGGTGATTAGGACGCACTGTTTCATTAAGTTTACGTTGTGCGCTCTTATTCGCATGAATGAATATGAATTCGTATGAAATCAACATACTTGGTGCTCTTTTTTTTTTGATTCAAACAAACGCGCATGAGATGACTCCTATTAATGCGAGGCATTGCGTTGATTCAGGAAGGTCTAATTTCTGTTTCTAAATATACAGAAAAATTACATCGAAAAATGCTACGATTTAGAATCAGCACAAGATTCTGCGCATTAAGATCATTAAATAATTATTATCAGCACAGCCTGTATTCGTAAATACAATAGAAGATAGTATTGGAGTATAACTAGGGCATTAAATCCAGGGATTCCGAATCCTGGAACTCTGAAATCGCGGTGCTTTGGGAAAAATCTTTTTAAGGCACAAAAAGAATATCTTTTAACTTTAATTGAGTGTTGTTTAAAATTTAGCATATACGAATAATTGTTTTAATAGATATTAATTTATTTTTTTCATAATTATTTCAAAAGAAGTCAAGTTCGGGTAATGTGGTATAGGCCGTTGAGGGTAATGTGGTATAGTATCTTCCAGCACTAAATAGGCCGGAAAAAAAAAACGCAAACGGAACGCTAAAAGCATAAGAAATTTAAGTATGACTGTAAAGAATAATAAAATATGAATAACTATAGCTTACACAACCTTTTAGGGTATGGCAAGTATTAAGAAAAAAACAAAACAGTTATAGAACTTATATCTACTACAGTAAGTCGAGGACTGATTTTAGTCGGGGTTGAAAATTTTCATCAGAAGCCTTTTCCATATGGTTTGTTTAGAAGCCAATACATGAAATATGTCATCCGTTGAATTTCACTCAATTTGGGCCAAATTTGACTGTGATGGAGACCAGAAACAAATAGGTAGGATTTCAATGTTGAGTCATAATTCCGAAGTTATTCCATGTTAAAAATTTTAGTTGTATGGGCGGTGCCACACCCCCTGTCCAATACCCACCTAATTCTTCCTGTCGAAGGGCACGTCTAAGTAGAAAGTTCCAGTTCCAAATTTATCAGCCTCATCGCTTGTCTAACGGCCTCGAAACTTCACCAGTCGAACGACAGATCCATGTAACGACCAAATTTCAATCCGGTCCAACAACTGAAGTTATTCAATGTTATAGATTTTAGTTGTATGGGCCAGTAGCGCACACAGGGGTGGTTTTGGGAGTTAAATCCTGCTTCCAATTAACAAAGTTGCTGGTAAAAAATATGGTGCCTTGTTCAATGCCCTCACATTTTACCAGTAGAGCAACACATCTATGGGGGCGACGGTATACCAAATTTCAATGATGTGCGACTCATAATTTTGACGTTATTCCATGTTAAAAACTTACGTTCTATGACCGGTACCACGCCTCCTTGTCCAATGCCTATGTCATTCATCCAGTAGAATTGGGCGAATTTGGGTCGCAAAATAAGTGCAACGCCCCGTGTCCACCGTCCTTCAAATCCCAATTTATTAAGTTTTTAAACATTCGCTGATTCAAAGCAAACCAAACCCAATAAGGATGATTCAAATCGGTCCAGCCGTTTTCGAGTTTTAGCGAGACTAACGCACAGCAAATGATTTTTATATTTATAGAAGAAGATAGGTTGAAAAAATAAGAAATTATATAATAACTAGCTGACCCAGCGAACTTCGTCTCGCACAACATACTTGATCTTCATCACAAAAACAAAGAATATCTTTTGAAAAAGGTAACACAGCTGATAATTCGTCAAGTCGATGTGGAAGTAGCCGACGCAGCTTATAATTCGTCAAGTCGGCGTTAAAATAGAATGCCATCTGTTGAATTAAAGTATAACGCTACCTGTTGTGGCTTAAACCTGAACTGACGAATCTAGACGAATCCAACAAAAAAAAAACGCATGCAAATCGGACGGTCCGTTTGAGTGTGATGCCGTAACTCACATACAGCCACTTTATATATATAGATTTAAGTTCAATGGGCGGTGCCACGCCCCCTTGTTCAATACCCGCACCATTCCCTCTGTCGAAAGGGAAAATGGTAGGTTCGTACTTAGTTACACTGCTGTGCGACTTATAGTTCAGCGGAATATTTGGGTCACAAAAAATTTGCCACGCCCCTTGTCCAACGCCCATCAAATCTTACCAGTAGAATGACTCATCTTTGGGACGACGGGGTACTAAATTTCAGTGTCGTACGACTTACAATTTCGAACATATTCTATATTAAAGATTTGGCTTGTATGGGCGGTGCCACGCCCCCTTGAACAATTGGTTGGTTGGTTTAAGGGGGTATTACGATTTTTTTGGGCGATTTTCAATGAATTTTCAACTTTTTTTTTTGAGAAACTGAAAAACTTTTTTTATTCAAATCTTTTTACACATCGTAGTATCAAACTTCAAGAGTACAAAAAAATTTTTTTTTTGACATTTTCATTTAAAGTGTAATTTATAGAGGGCGCTGAAGTGGACATCCCAGTCGGCAAATCAGTTGCGGTTCCAGCTAGATCAGCAATTCTGCATATCTGAAATCAAAAAATCAAAGTGTTTTTGAAAGATAAGTACAATATCTAGTGCCTGACGAAAGGAAATTTTTCTAACTTTAAATGTAACAAAATGGCAGCACTTTAAAAAAAACATACGAAAAATTGTCGTTTTTTTGGGACGAAAAGTCGTGTAGAAAAAAAAATACGAAGTAACAAAAAAAAAGCTCTCGTCAGGCACTAGATATTGTATTTAAAAATAAGTAGAAAAAAAAATTAGGCCGATTGCACTTTACAGTTTTTCTCCCGAGCTGGAACCGATTTCAAAAACATGATTTCGAGAAAAACGCGTTTAAATGAGCGCGCGCCCTGCGTTCGCTTCTTTTTCACGCATACATATAACAATATATATATCAATAACTTTTTTTCTAATGTACGGATCGATCTGATATTCGGGGGACGAATTCTAGACGCATATACGAATAGAATGAAACAATAACAAAAAAATCGAAAAAAAAAATTTCAAAAATCGTAATACCCCCTTAAGTGGCGATGTTCCAACATCCAATTAGCGCGTTAGCGCCGTTTTGATACCACTATTCCCGGTAGTTACCCCAAGGTATATTGTGTGGTGTCATCTGGACTCAGTCTGGAGTGATGACTGCCGTCAGTCTGGCCACATCCCGTCGGCCTTTGTTTAAGAGCTCCGCGGTCCTGTTCTTGTTGTATATTGGCCACATTGATCTGCTGATTTTATAGGATTCCGTCCGCTGCTATCTAGCGTTGGCTTTGGCAAGGAAGTCCTTCGAGACCCTTGATAGAGCCCAGTGAGGCGTGAACCGTCAACGCCTCGTTCTCATCAAGAGCGGAGCCTCTTCGAGCCAGTTCATCGGCCCTTTCGTTCCCGTCAATGTTATTGTGCCCTGGCACCCATATCAGGGTAACTCTGAACCGCTGAGCTAGCTCTATCAGGAGCTTCCTGCATTCCCGTACTAGTTTTGACGATACAATCGACGATTCCAGTGCCTTGACCGTGGATAGGCTGTCGGAAAGAATTGTAATGTGGCTTTTGTAGGATGTGTCCGTCAATGCCATCCTGCACGCTTCCCTAATAGCGAGCACTTCCGCCTGGAAGACGCTTGCTGTGTTGGGGAGGCGGAAAGACACGTTTATCTTTAGATGTTCGGAGAAAACTCCTGTTCCTACTCCGCATTCCATTTTGGAGCCATCAGTGTAGATTGTGGTACTCTGGTTATTTAGGATGTTCCCTCTCTTCCATTCTAGACGAGAGGGGATACGGATATCGTAATTTTTCCCAAAGGCCATGGTAGGAATTGCATAATCCGTCGTTGTAGGCAGGCACCTTTGCCCTTGTGATAACAGACTGCCGTGGCCATACGGTCTGTCCTTCCAGCAAGCTGTTTCTCTCAGCCTAAGAGCACTAAGAGTTGCGGCCTTCATAATATGCAGATCGACGGGAAGCAGGTGCGTCAGAACGTTTAGCGCCTCTCCAGGGCAGGATCTAATCGCTCCCGTAGTTCCGGTAAAAGCTGCTCTTTGTAGTCTACCGAGTTTGGTGATGTTGTATTCCCTCCTTAGGGCTTTCCACCAGACCAGAGCTCCGTATGATATCATTGGACGTACAACCATCTTGAACATCCATAGCATTAAACTTGGTCGGAGGCCCCACCTCCTCCCTATCATTTTCCTGCAGGAGTAGAGTGCAAATCCTGCTTTGTTTATTCTGTGCTCTATGTTAAGCCTCCAGTTCAGTTTGGGGTCTAGAATTACCCCGAGATATCTGGCACTAGACGAAAGGGGTGATGTTATATTCTCAAGATGAGGTCGTCTAAAAGTTGGTATCTTAGTACGAGTGGTAAACAGCATCAGTTCAGTTTTGCTAGGGTTAATGCTTAGTCCACGTCCCGTGCACCAAGCGATTAACTTATCCAGGCCGCCCTGTAGGATTCCACTAATCACGTCAGGGCACGTCCCTGATGCCATTAAAACCACGTCGTCAGCATACGCAACCGTTTTGACTCCTCTCTGGTTAAGTTCTGTTAAAGTCCTGTTGTTGGCACAAACCCACAGAAGAGGTGACAGTACCCCCCCCCCTGTGGTGTGCCCCTGCTTACAAATTTTGTAAGGTGGGTGTTTCCGAGCGTCGCGCCCACCACCCTCGATTGGAGCATTGCAGTAACCCAGGTGCGTACCTGTATGTTAACTCCAAGGTTTATCAGTGATTCCTCTATCGCATTCGTCTTTATGTTATTAAAGGCACCTTCTATGTCCATGAAGGCTGCCAGTGTGTACTGTTTATACTCCAGTGACCTTTCCACTGTTCGTACTACCTCATGGAGGGCGGTCTCCGTTGACTTACCCTTTAGGTAAGCATGTTGGGCTTCAGATAGCTTATGTCCTACTTCCTCGCGTATGTGGAGGTCGAGCAACCGCTCGAAGGTTTTAAGTACAAAAGATGTCAGGCTTATAGGCCGGAAATCTTTTGCTGAGTCGTGTCCTCTTTCCCCCGCCTTCGGGATAAAGACGACTTTCACCCGCCTCCAACTGACGGGGATATAATTCCAGACTAGACAGGCCCTAAAAATGGCCTCTAGCCAGGGTAGTACTGAGTCCTGTGACACCTGCAGCATTATGGGAAGAATGCCATCTGGTCCCGGCGACTTGTATGGTGAGAAACTTTTCACAGCCCATGTGAGTTTTTCTCTCGTTATAATGTTGTTATCATCGTTTGTCGGTGTTAGGCCTTGCACTGCATGCCTATTCGAGGTGTCCTCCTTTGTGCAGCCTGGGAAGTGTGTATTCAGCAGCAGGTCTAGGGCCTCCTCGGTACTTTCAGTCCAGGAGCCGTCTGGCTTCTTTATGAACGAGGGGCAGGTGTGATCCTTGGACAACACCTCTCCTAGCCTTGCCGATTCCTTCGTAGTTTCTATAGCTGAGCAGAATTCCCTCCAACCCTTGTTTTTAGAATTTCTGATAGCTTTTTTATATTTTCTTAGGCTATCCTTGTAACTTTGCCAGTTACCTGAGGAATAACTTAGGTTGAATGACCTTCGGACCTCCGATCTCAGACGTGACAGGTCATCATTCCACCAAGGTGGGAATGATTTTTTTGAGTATTTAATAGGGCAAGACGTTTTGAACGCGGAAGCCATCGCGTTTTCCAACTGCCCGATTTTATGATCAATGTCTCCTACCGAGGAGATATTGACTGCGGGAGCCCTCCCTATCCTGTTACGGATCATACCAGCGAAACAATTCCAGTTGGTACGTCTGGGATTGCGATATGGTGCGGGTGCTTCAACCTGAAGATCCAAATCGAAGAGTATCCATGCGTGATCCGAAAAGGATTTCTTGCTGGATACCCTCCATTTGTTCACATTCACCTGCCCGTTATCAGTTAGTAGAGTAACATCGAGAACCTCTTCCCACCCACTGAAACCATCAGTGCTTGGGAAAACGAAAGTGGGGGTGTTAGCCCTGTTACACACTACTAGGTTAGTACTAAGTATGAAGTCAAAAAGAGACTCACCTCGGTCGTTGTTTTCGGTGCTTCCCCATAGGGTGTGCCTCGCATTCGCGTCGCACCCTATCAGCACCGTACCGTGGGCATTGGTGTTGTTGACGAGCCTCCGGATCTCCTCGGGCGGCGCAGGCCTGTCATGCGCCATGTAGGCCGAGACTATACGGAGCTTTTTTCCCCGGCTGCAGCTAGCTCCACCACCGTGGTGTCATCCGTGCTGTGGTGAGGTAAAAGGTACATGTTAAGGTGTTTTTTAACAACTACGCACGCCCTTGGCTTACCTTCCCCTCTCTTGTAGTAGAGGTTGTAGTCGCTTCGCCTAAGTCCTTTCACCTCAGTGCTCCGCACCCAAGGTTCCTGGACTATGGCGATATCCACGTCCTCCTCCGACAGAAGAACGGTAAGGTTGTCCGTTGCCAACTTCGAATGTTGGAGGTTAACTTGGACAACCTTCAACCCCAGGCCTATTGGTCTACGGTGGTAGGGTCCGGATCGTCGAGCCTTACGTCGTCCAACAGGTTTTGGGCATCGACAATCTCGTCTGCGTCCTCCTCTTCCGGATTAGAGGAGCGGAAGACCTTTAGTCTAGCGTGCCGTACGCCAAACCGAAGCTTGAACTCTGCCTTCTCCAGGGCAGGTAGGCTTTCCTCGCTGATTACCAGGAGGAAGGATAAGCTGTTCTTTTGCGGAGCCTCCGCTTTTATGACCTGCCAGTCTGCCATTGGCACTGCCGGGTTATGTGCCTGAAAGTAGGGGACCAGCGTACCACTGTCCAAGGACATATTGGGCAACCAAATGCGCGCTCTTGGTCTCTTCGGGATTTCGCTGGCGGGGATGAGCTTGAGCCTCAAGCTCTCAGTTGCCTCTCCAATCCTGGAGATGCAGCCCTCCAGGAAATCCTTAGAGTATTGATCATCGCATTTGATCACCCGATACCCGCGAACAACTTCGGCCGAGTCGAAACCGGGGAGAGGCACCTTCGGGTTCGCTGTCAGGTTGCTCATCACATGGTCCATGACCATCTGTGTCAACCTGGCCTCAATCTCTCCCCATTTCTCCAAAGCTTCCTTTCCGCGGTTTGTGGCAGCATCGACCAGTGCCACTTGCAGGTTATCCCGTGCCACGTCAGTAAAGGCGCGCCTTGTCGCTGCGTCGGTTGCACCAGCAACCTTCGCCTTCTTTGTCTCGCGGTTCGAGCTGTCGTGGGCGGACCGGTCGCGTTTTGTTGCTGTGGCTTTCGGCAGGGTCGCTTGGTACACCAAGTACTCGTCGACAACCTTCTGAAACCGTACCTTATCCTCCGCGTCCTTGGGATGAGCAGTACCAGCAGCCTCGTTCTTGCTAATCCTACCGAGGATAGCTAAGGCTCTCTGGTACTGCTTATACCTGGACGGTTCTCTAGGCTTGGCCGGTTTCTTGATGGCTTTCGCTGCCGCTGCTGATGTCGTTGGTTTCTCAGTGGAGGTAGGCGTGCTGTGGCCCACAGCACCTACTCCCACTGAGGAAATCATGGTTTCCTGGCTCGATGCCAGGAGGTCGTCTTCGGAGGAAGTACCCACCTCTCTCTCGTGTCCGTCAGTCGTTTGTCCTTATCCGTTTGTCGTTTGTCCGAGTCCATTCTTCGTTTGTCCGTGTCTAACGTCTGTCCGTCTACTTCCGAGGCTTGTGTTTTTGATGTCGACATTCTGGTTCGTACGGTCACCTGCGCGACCTGGCGGGCTGTGCGTGGCACCGATGTAAGTGCCAGCACGGTGACCAAGGCGGGAATGGGGAAAGGGAGGGTTCGTCACGGCAGAGCCCCTTACCGTGATAAGGCCACCGTTCCTTCCTGAGGCGGCCAGGTATCAGGAAAGCTCCGTTCAAATACAGCCGATATACTCCCTGGCTGCAAATCAGTCCGATGGGCACGGGTCGCATGACACCCCGGATTAGGGAGGTTCCGCTGTGCTACCTTAACCGACTACGACCAGAACCAGATCTAGAAGTAGCCGTTTCCAGCCGCCACCACGTGGAGGTGTTAGCACACGCTTCCATCAGCCAGCTCAGTTACAGCACGTACACTTTCCAGTGTTACATGTTGATCCCCCTGAGTGACTGACGGCACGACGGTTCCTTGAACAATACCAGCACCATTCCCTCTGTCGAACGATATGAATAAATGGTAGGTTCGTACTTAGTTACATTGCTGTGCGACTTATAGTTCAGCGGAATATTTGGGTCACAAAAAATGTGCCACGCCCCTTGTCCAACGCCCATAAAATCTTAATAGTAGAATGACACACCTATGGAAAGACGCTATATTAAATTTCAATGCTATGCGGCTTATAACTTCAAACTTATTCAATATTAAATATTTGGGTTGTATGGAAGGTGCCACGCCCCTCCAACCTGAGCCGATCACATTGTTACTATCGAAGGACACGACTAAATAATAAGTGCGTACTGAATATCATTTATGTGTGACTTGTAGTTGTAAAGTTATTAAAAAATTGTGTTCGCTTCAAGAAAAGCCACGCCCTTTATCCAACGCCCATAATATTTTACCAGTGCAGCGACACATTCATAAGACGACACTATACCAAATTTCAATGCTGTGCGATTTATAACTTCGAAACTATTCCCTATTAAGGGTTTGGGTTGTATGGGGGTGCCACGCCTCTTCGTCCTAGCGGTATGAAATATACTTTATATCCTATTCTCATACCTACCAAATATACATACAAAATTTCATAAAAATCGGTCAAGCCGTTTCGGAGGAGTATGGTAACTAACACCGTGACACGAGAATTTTATATATAAGACTAGCTGACCCATCTTTTGAAAAAGGTAACACAGCTGATAATTCGTCAAGTCGATGTGGAAGTAGCCGACGCAGCTGATAATTCGTCAAGTCGGCGTTAAAATAGAATGCCATCTGTTGAATTAAAGTATAACGCCACCTGTTGTGGCTTAAACCTGAACTGACGAATCTAGACGAATCCAGCAAAAAACAAACGCATGCAAATCGGACGGTCCGTTTGAGTGTGATGCCGTAATTCACATACAGCCACTTTATATATATAGATTTAAGTTCAATGGGCGGTGCCACGCCCCCTTGTTTAATACCCGCATCATTCTCTCTGTCGAAAGGGAAAAGGTAGGTTCGTACTTAGTTACATCAGCGGAATATTTGAGTCACAACAAATTTGACACGCCCCTTGTCCAACGCCCATCAAATCTTACCAGTAGAATGACAGATCTATGAAACGACGCTATATTAAATTTCAATGCTATGCGGCTTATAACTTCAAACTTATTCAATATTAAATATTTGGGTTGTATGGGAGGTGCCACGCCCCTCCATTGTTATTATCGAAGGACACGACTAAATAATAAGTGCGTACTGAATATCATTGATGTGTGACTTGTAGTTGTAAAGTTATTAAAAAATTGTGTTCACTTCAAGAAGTGCCACGCCCCTTGTCAAACGCCCATAATATTTTACCACTGCAGCGACACATTCAAACGACACTATACCAAATTTCAATGCTGTGCGATTTATAACATCGAAACTATTCCCTATTAAGGGTTTGGATTGTATGGGGGTTGCCACGCCTCTTCGTCCTAGCGGTATGAAATATACTTTATATCCTATTCTCATACCTACCAAATATACATACAAAATTTCATAAAAAGCGGTCAAGCCGTTTCGGAGGAGTATGGTAACTAACACTGTGACACGAGAATTTTATATATTAGATAAAAATTTTATAAACATTTACGAAAACAAGTCTATTGACGATGCTCGAGGTATTGATTTTGAAGAAGAAAGTTTGAATAGTAGTAGGAATTGCAAAATGCACCTGTTTTAATGGGTTTCCATTCAATTTAGTGCTAGTAAGTAAGACATAGGGATTGTTTTTTCTATAATTGGGTGTTGGTTACACTACTCGACAAAAAATGGGTCAATCGCGTATACCTAAAAACAAAAGTATTTTCTAGACTAATTTTTGGCCGCTGAACACGAAACTGAAAATCAAAAAAATTTTTTAAGAAGCGTTTTCGAAAAATCTTCGAAAAACCAGTTTTTTCCCTGTTGTTTCAGTTATGAGCATACATCTCGTAAACGAATCATCCGACTAACACAAACTGTCCGTTTAAAAAGAACTTTGGGGCAGAAAATTAAAAACTAACTATGCCAGGATACTATAAATGACCTCTAGTTTCACGTCTATATCAACATTTGGATGGGTCTCAGCAAAAAAAAAAATTGTTTCGCACGGTGTAATTAATGTAAAGTTGGTGTTTTCACTCAGTGCATCATAACTTTGTAATTTTTCTTTCAATTCTTTTCATGTTAGGCTTAATATTTGTAATAAAAAATAGCTCGATTTTCCGCTTTTGAAAGTGTATGGAATTCAAATATTTCCATTGGTGAAATAAGCACAGCATTCTGGTTTTTGATTCAAACTGGAAATTTGCCGCCTATGTCATCAACATGGCGAACGTTGGGATGGTGTAACCTGTATTTATTTATTTATTTAAATTCATCAATTAGAGTACAACTTAAATAGATTACTAAAAGCTATATATATTATATATATATATTATGTACAAAAATATGTTAATCACAATTAATCGCAACTCAAAAAGTGTGACAGCAGAATTAGTTTAGACTTAAAACTCTCTCTAGAATTACAAAATATATCTTAATTTTTACAAAATTGGTTTGTCTGCATTAGGCAGCGTGTAAGCGGTTCGTTAAGACTAAAGTTAGTCTTATGACAAGGTAGGTAGAACATGTTGCTAAATCTTAGGTCACGTGCAGGACAATTGAAAAGTATTAGCTCAAGCAAGAAGTGGCATTTGATATGGCTCGTGACTATGTCTCTAATAAACATTACCGAGGAAATTTTTCTTCGCATTTCTAATGTCGGCAAAGCTAGCAAAAGGCATCTACTTTTATATTCAGGCATAATACTTTTCCAACGGAGAGAATGAATGGCATATCTAGTGAAGCGTTTCTGAATCTTCTAGATCCTTAGGGAATAACCCGAATAGAATGGATCCCAAATGATGCTGCAATATTCTAGGTTGGATCTTACGCATGCAAAATACAAACTCTTGAGAGTAAAAACATCCTGGAATTCATTTGAATTTCTCATTACAAAGCCGAGCATGGACCTAGATTTGGTAATCATAAAGTCTATATGTTTAGAAAAGGACATTTTCGAGGAGAAGATGACCCCCAAATCCTTCTTTTCGTAAATTTTTGTGAGGGTAACAGTGCCTATCTTGTAATGGAAATTAATCACGACTTTACGTCTACTGAAAGACAGACACTGACATTTACCAACATTAAGTGGCAAAGAGTTAGCATCACACCAAGAATGCAGTTTTGATAAGCCCTCTTGAAGTTTAATGCAGTCAGATACGTTCTCTATGCGACTGTATATTTTCAAGTCATCTGCGTACATCAGACAACGCGATGTCAAGAAGACGTCCGGAATATCATTGATGAAGATCAAGAAAAGTAACGGCCCAAGATGGCTGCCTTGAGGTACACCTGAGGTAACGTTAATGATATCCGATTTTGTATTGTTTATACGAACGAATTGGGTCCTATCGGTGAGGTACGATGCAAACCACTTAAGCATACTTGAATGAAATCCAATTGATTGCAACTTTGCAAGAAGGATTTTGTGACTAACCCTATCGAAGGCTTTCGAAAAGTCAGTGAATATGACGTCGCATTGTTGACCTGTTTCAAATTGTTGTAAGACAAAATTAGAGAATAAGGCCAAGTTTGTAGAAGTGGATTTACCCTTTATAAAGCCGTGCTGATATGAGCTCTGAAATATGAAAGAAAATCCTATCATAAACAAGTTTTTCGAAAAGTTTAGGTATACTTGAGATTTTGCAGATCGGACGATAATTTAAAATGTCTGACTTGTTCCCAGACTTATGGATAGGCATAATAAAGGATTTTTTTCCAGTCCTGTAAAAACTCCCCACACCGCAGGGATTTATTAAACATGACTGACAGTTTTTTAATAAAATAGGTGGAAAACCATCTTCTCCTGAAGTTGGGTCATTTGGCAAGATCGAAAGGCCATCTAGAACTTCTTCAACTGAGAGTTGAAAAACCCTTAACGACAAGTGCGTTGCTATCTATGTTATTGTCAATTTCGATTCCAGATTGAGAAACATAAACTGATCGAAAGAAACATGCAAAGAAGTTACAAATTTTATGAATATCCGATGATGATTCTCCCAAATAATACATGATGTCTGGGATTCTAGTGTCTTTCTTTTTGCTGTTTATAACTGCCAAAAACGCTTGCTATTTGCCCTTATTTCACTCTCTACATTAAGGATATAGTGCTGATATAAGAACTTGTTCAGAGTATCAAACTCTTTTTGCAACCGACTGTATATTTCATAAAGTTCTAAATTTTTGTTTGATTTGCGATACAGTTTGTATGCCTTAAGTCTGTAAGTAAGTGTTAAGTAAGTCTGGAGTTATACCAGATCGGCTTGGAAGGACTCTTTACTGGTACAATAGGAACGAACGTATCAATGGCCGCTTTCAAATTGTCTCGAAATACGTAGTAGGCTTGTGATAATTGGGGCTTGTTAAGGGCAGATTCCCAATCAACTGAATTTAATGAACGTGATATGTCATTGAATTCGGCTTTAATGAAGTTATAGTTCTTACAAGAATTAATGACTGATTTGAAATAGCTTATAAATTTAAAGCTCACACATAATGCTTTATGGTGGATAGAGTTAGGAAGAGGGGGTGAAGAAATGGGCTCGACATCATTCTATTAACCTTGGCTTTAACATGTTTGATAGAAATTGGAAAATAAGAACCATATATGTATAGCTCAGCGGACAAGATTTGTGTGCATAAAAATCTTTACAAACTTTTACAATTTTTAGCTTACAAAATTACATATCAATTCCTGGATTGTCACTTTTAAAGCCCAATATCCTGTGCTTCGGGATAAAACACCTTAGGTATAACGAATCTTCGAGCGTTGAATATTATGCCTCCTTGATTGGCAAAGCCGCGCCACAGTCAAATCGTTGCATCACGCCAACCTTAGCTGTGTACAAACTAATTAGAAATAAGAAAGAGAAATTAAATCATTTTCAAATGCACAGAACAATAAACACTAATTAAACGTAACACCACACTGAGGGGGTCATATAGAACCGAAATGGTCAGTTCCCCCAACACTGTGCACTGTGCCCAATAACGATGAAGGCGATCATGATATCACGTTCGGCCAGCGCCGTGTGCATTATTTATTATCTTCAATATTTGCAATCATAAATAATTTTAATTTTGCACTCTTAAGTGCACCTCGAGTTCGATACAAATCCTAATAAAATGTAAATTGAGGTCATTGCAAGTTCAAGCATACCTACTATATTTATGCGAATATTCCCTCGCCTCCCGGTCCGCAATCACGCAAGTGGCATTTGCAACCCCTGCGAATGTGATGCTCTGAATGCAGACACGCGAATGTGCAGATAGCGCTGCGCTACACATTCGCTAGATCAATACCTTGGTGATGACCCTTCAAAATCAATGAGCCGAGCAGCCGTTGCAGACCGGCCGCAAACGCACCAAGTATCGTTTCGAAGATGCTCGGAACAATGGCGTCTTTTTCCACAATTAAAAATTTAAATTAAATTGATGAAACGTGCCGGTTGCACTGGACGCAAAGACGAACGCGCACGCGCAATCGGATTGGTCGCGAATCAATCGCTCGATTGTATTTGTATCAATCATTCGTTAATTGCGTACGTTCGACCAGTGCGCTGTGGGAATACGTCCTCCGGCCACCCATTGTTGTGAGTTGTCATCCAGTGTAGGTAGCGCAGGAGTACTGCATGTACTATATGTGGCATTCACGACCACACCCTCTCACCATAACTCAGTTACGGCTGCAACTCTTTTTGTGCTCAACACGCGGAACACGGGAGCCGCAGCAAAAAATGCAAGTGATCAATTTTGTTTTCACAATTTCGATTGCCACAAAAATTAAATCCTTCACTCAGCAATCGACACACCGCGCGCAAAGCATTTTATATCAAACATGAATCGCACAAAGTTGCAAGTAATTCAATTCAGCGCGACATTTCGTGTGATTTTAAGTGCAGCCTGAGATCCTTTTTTACGTATCACTCATTCCCTCAGCGGCGTGAGTGATGTGACAAATTGTACATAAAGCATTTATTTCGAATTGAGAGAACACGTTTTTCATTTTATATATGTGCTCCGTTAAAAACCGAAATCCAAATCCAAATCCAAATGTAACGTAATTAAATGTAAAAATAAAAACAAGATGCAAGGACTCAAGTGCTGTTCGTAGCGACTGCGGCAAATTTAATGTCGATTTGCACTTACAGTCATTAGTGTCGGTGGTTGTGGTCTTGCCTCCTTTTTAACGGAAGGATTCACAGCCATTTGAAATGGCGAAAATACACAAAAAATATGCAAATTGTACAAATTGTCGTATTTAAAGAGTTACCATTGGAGGTAGCTTACCATTAATCACTTTTAGCGTGTCCTGTTGCTATGTAGATCTGCAAATGATTGTACCCACACGAGGCTACTAGGGGTCATACTACTGTTTTATTCAAAGTATTGTTCATCGCTAAGATTTTTATCATCTTTCAGGCAGCATACGGATTCCACGTTGAAAAAATTCCTCATCTTTTGAGACGACCAAAGAATCGACCCAATTTTTAGCTTTTTTGATGCAAGCAAAGTGCTGCTCGGCCAAGCCATGAGTTATCGACCGGAACAAGTGGTAGTCGGAAGGAAGAAAGTCTGGTAAATACGGTAGGCCCTCCCATTGAAGCGACTCCAAAGTTTTCTTGAAGACTTCTGCAACATGTGGCCGGATGTTGTCAAGCACAAAAATCAATTGGACCCGCAAATTGCGTTTTGTTAGCACAAAGATTGTCATTGCTAGAGCGTATTTATGTTGTTTACACTTGAGAGAAATTACACATACTGATTTGTAAGGATGACGGTTTAACATTAATACAGTTACAAGATGGTCGCTATCTTCTATAAATCCCTCAACATTTTTTTGTGCCCCCAATATTTAGTTAGGAGTTCAAAGGAAAGAACCTCTAAGAGCCAACTGATGTTTGACGAGGATTTGACAATATGATATATAATATTTGACAATATGACCCTGGTTACACTGTTCGTAAGGAAAAGTTATTCGAACGAAAAGTCTAAAGTGTAGTTTCGTTTTTCCGATAAAGGATATTTTGTGTTGAATGCTGCTCACCCTACAGAAAATAACAATATTTGGCCAGTGCATAATAAGTAAATCTCAATCTATTTTAGGGTGGCAATAAAGGCATCAAAATAAGCTCAAGCCTCCGCCTGAAAATATTATTAAGAGGAAAGTTTGAAGTTTTAAGAAGCTCTTTTCTAAGTAGGTACTTAGCATAATTCTTAAGGAATCGAATTAAAAAAAAAGAGTACCACTAATGAACTCCTAGTTCGCCAAAGCTGGATAAGGAGGGGTAAAGTGCCTCTAAGTAAATTTCGGTTTTTATATTGTATATATTTTTTTTTACTATTTGTAGTAATAAAAAAGTATTAAACCCCAATCTGAGAGAATTTTATTAATAAATAAAAACAAATATTAATAACGTTTTAATAATTTTTTCTGATTTGAATGGAATTGCGACATATCTAATACAGATACCACTTAGACGCGAAAGGGGCTTCGCAAGAACAGGATTAGGGTTATGGAATGGACAGCACAATCACCAGATCACCACCAAATAATAATCAACTTTGAGAAGCAGTAGACCATGCATGGAATACTACTGTGTCCAAAAAATAAGGTGACATTGTATTTATTTTGAAAATTCTTTATTTATTCTTCCAAATCAATTTCATCTCCTTCAAAGTAATCCCCTCCCGATGCAATACACTTATGCCAACGGATTTTCCAATTTTCGAAACACTGATTGTAGTCACTTTCCGGGATGGCCTTCAGTTCCGTCTTCGCTGCGGCTTGAATCTCCTCTATCGTATCAAAACGGTGTCCCCGGAGCGGTCTTTTGAGCTTGCTGAACAGCCAGAAGTCGCACGGCAGGTGAATACGGTGGTTGCGGAACGATATGGGTTGAGTTTTTGGCGAAATGATCACGAATTACGAGTGCAGTATGGGATGGTGCATTATCGTGGTGTAAAAACCAATAATTGTCTTTCCACAATTCCGGCCTTTTTAGGCGGATAGCGTTACGCAAACGACGCATAACGTTCCTTGTTGACTGTCTGGCCCGGCGGAAGGAATTCATAATGCACAACACCACGATAATCGAATAATTCAAATGTCACCTTATTTTTTGGACACAGTAGTATATAATACCTAGAGAAATATATTAAAATTTGGTTAATTCAATACATCGGCTCTGTGCTGCAGTAATAGCGAACAACAGTCACGCAACTAAATATTAATTTGAAGAAAAATTACGTTATTACTATTTAATCACTAAATCTTTTAAAATTTAACACAATTTTTGTTTCATTTTTATCAAAGTACTATTACTAGTTACTATTTTTTTGACCGTCCATATTTTGGAGCTATTGGCGCATTTAATTTAAATCGAATTAAACTGAATTTAATTTTTAAGTTTTCTTTTACGATTTTATAGTTAACACGTATAATTTGTTTAAAAAAACACAATGTCTTATGAATATCGTCATATTGAAATACTTATTTTTTCATTGACCTTTTTTGTACATTACTACTTTCAATGTTATTCGTAAATTTATAAAAAACAAAGTTTAAGAAAGAAAGAATGAAAGTTTGATGATAATGATAAAATATATGCAACGTCATGCACCGAAGGGTTAAAGTTTCTGCACGGCCAAGCCCCTTAAAACCAAAACTCACTAATAACATTTTGAACGTTAAAAGAAAAAACATATATTCGTAGAGGCATACTCAAATGATGGGCAATCCTTTGAATATCGGTGTTATAAACGTGAATATGTTGCGATGTTAAATACGGCCAGAAAATGTATTGCTGGCAAATAAAAGTAAAATGTAACTTTTTAACAACGATTTATTTATTCGAAGGAATAAAGTAAGCACTTTCTGTTCTAGTTCTTTATGCTGTCCCAAACTGTTATTAATAGTTTTTGTGGAAAGGCGCCATCTGAACAGCATCTCTTCTCTTAGTTTCCAAACACGCCACCAAACGCAACCTCTGCTTCCTAAAAGCGCCCAGTGTAGAATGAAGTCATATCGCAGGGACTATGCCACGGCCGTAGTCGCCATAAACAAGCGACAATCTTGTGCGCCTGTGCAGCAACACAATACACACAACTTTACGAGTACGAATAGTGCGTATCAATGAATCGCGCATATTGTCCTTTGGCCGCTCGCAACCGAATTCCCCCTGCGAGCATGACCATTTACTACAATCGTTGATGGGCCAGTCGTCGCGCCCCCTGCAGTCGCCCTGCTGCCAGCACCCGCACCCGCACCGGCGCCAGCAACACCACTCACGTTCGTTTTGTCGTGTCCGTCGGCAGTATTGGCGCAGAGCAGCACTCAGCTCATTTCAGTGAATGGGCTATTGTTCGCCGAGTCTGTAGTCGTGCGATGCACTGCCGGAGTCTTGACGCATTGTGTGTGCGGCTGGACGGATGTTTTCTTTTTGGATCTAACAAAAAACGCACAGTGCTCACCAATTCGCGAGGTGTTGATGGATCGCTTGTGGTCATCGAGTTTCGACTGAGGCGTCCTGGACGGAACATTTAGCCCGAAGATGTCGCAACTGCTGAAACTGACTAAGAAATCGTGCTTAAAGGTAAGCACCTGCACACATTGCTTGACATTCGCTTTCAAGAACACGCCCTACTGCAAGCGCTACACTGACCTTACGGATATTAGAAAATCGATAACGCTGTTGTGGGTGCCGACTCACGCCGAGTTTCGCGTGTGTTATGCCTATTCCATGCATTTGATATGTTGATGCAAGTAGTTGTTGGTCGGTATTTTATGTTAAGAAAAAACATATAACTATGTTGTCGCAAAAGCCATTTGGCGTGAAACTTGCGCTAAGCCCCACCATTAAAATTTCTTTGTCCGGCTCGTACGTTTGTTTAATGAACTTAAGCAAACGCAATTGTATCGTTGTTGTACGCGAGGTAACCGTAAGTCAACGATATGCATGCAACCAGAAATTCAAAAAGAAGACAACAATGTGTTTGACGACTTTCAGTACAGTTTTCATTTGGATGTCGCACAAGAACTGTGTTGCAACGAAAGCAAAGAGTTGCGGAATATTTGATGAGTCATTGGGGTGAATCAATTATTGGCAAGGCCAACAGACGCCTGCGATTGCTTCTCGCTTCTCTTACCAACCAAATAATTACATCTGTTGCATTGTGTACACATAAAATCATGAAATCTGAACTTAAGTCGTCCAGCCCTGTAGTTGTAGAATCTCACAAGCAACTTTTACCAAAAAAGTATGTACTTTGTATAGTTTAGTTTAATGTCCTTTAATTTCCTATTGCAGTTTTTTCGCAAACTATCTCCTCTGAAGCAAACATCGCTGAAGAAGCTCGAAGAAGAAGAAGTCTCCGTGGACAACAGTTGTATACAAGTGAGCTGCGATGGTATAACGAATCTGAATCCACATGGGCACTCAGACAAAACTCCAAATTTCACTAAAGATAGTGTCGAATCGCTCAACTCGTACAAAAGAGAAACAAGTACCGTCCAAGAGTTTCCTACGGAAACTGACTACCAAACGCACGCCAACAACGCCAATTCGACAAACGCGGAAGCCAACACTATACTACAGAGCCTTACATCAAAGCTGTTTCTCACAGCCGACGGGTATGAATTTCAGCGACTGCAGCAGCTGCGCAGCGACACTGCCTCCGAGATATTGCAACTCGAGCCGGAGTTCGACGCACGAGAGGTTGTCTTCGAGAAGGTCAAATACAATAAGAATGTGCGCTACTTTAGACGCACGCCGTCCAGCTCGAGCTTAGATAACGGTTCTCCTAACGACCTAGTCATGCCCGATCCGTCCGAAAGTTCCGCCAAAGCGCACAACGCCTTGCAGGCAGTAGCGGACAGTGGGACGAGTGGCACCCAGCCCCAATTAGTGCTGAAGCGGCACCACTCCTCAATTGCACCACATATGTATGCACCCGTACGACAGCCGCTTAATGTAACCAGTTTGGAGCTGCGCAGCGAAGGGAAGTACCAGAATGTCATCATCGCCGAGCAGCGCGACCGCTTCGACAAGCTGGCTCCGATAGTCAAATGGGACATCAATGGGAACTCTTTGGACGAGGACTTCTGTGTTAACGATAACTGGAACGAGCTGGATGGTAACTGGAACTACTTTCATGAGAGGCGTCTTGCACAATTCAAGCTAGACGACGAATCGCAAAAGTCGAGTTTTCATTCAAGTTCGACAACATTAGAAACCTGGTTGGATGAGGAGCTTCTGGGCAATTCCTTCAATGAGAAGCCTCAGCGCCAATTCAATCTGGGCCTCTCGAACAGCTAAAGCGGAAAGCCTGCAAAATCAGAGCTAAATCAAGTATCCAGCTTGAATTCGGCTCTTGTGAAATTAACGGTTCGGGCACTGACCACACTGGCAATCTTTGTACCTAAGAATGAAATTGTGTCTTAAATTAAGCAATAAGGATTTTCGTCTACCCGTTTCTAGGTTAGCATTATCTCTTATTCGAGTCTGAATCACTCCCACTCGTATATACCCGTACACTCATATATACGCACACGTGTTGTATTTATATGCATTTATAAATGCACACATCCATATTTCGTTCTGTCAATTCGTATATAAATCGGATAGACGCACAAACATACATATGTAAAGCATAAACAATAAATTGCGGCGCAATACATAACGTCGAGTGCAATTTGTAACATTTATTAAAAAGCAGAGCGGAGCACAAAAGGAATCATAATCATCAGCGTTTTTGGGATTTTAGATTCGACGGAAGGTGCATACATACAGGAGTACACGATTGAATTGTGCATTAGCCGGGGCGTAGGATAGAATCATAAAAATATTCACTTCAAAAGCCTTTTTGTGTGAGAAGTGCGCTGTGCACGTGTCAGTTCAGCGTGAGAAACGTCTGCTCAGTACCTTTCCCACGCGTGCAATTATTTCGTTTGAGGTTACTTATTCGAGTCGCTCACTCAGTGTCTGAGTTGCTGATTCTGTGTTGGCTGTGTTTTTTAGTAGCGGGGTGGTTTTCGAATCGCACAGCGGCCGAGAGAAATGCACTATAACCACCAGGCAGTGAGTATTGCACACTTCCAGGGTGCAAGCTGGCAATCGACGGCCGGGGGATTTCATTCAAAACGTTTGCTCTCAAGCGGATATTGCTGGTAATGCAGTGTGCCCAGATTTCCAATAAGATATTGTGCATAACAACAAAGTACAATTTCATAGTTTCGGTGCACTCTGAAGGTGTTCACCTTTAAACGAATTTCTACTTCAGTTTGAAAAGTGCTACGCCCCTTGTCCAACGCCCTTACAATTTAACCACTGGAACGACACGTCTAAGCCATGATGCTGTACCAAATTGCAGTGCTGTCCGACTTACAATTCCGAAGCCATTCCACATTGAAAACTTGGGTTGTATGGGCCCCCTCGTCCAATACCAACCCCATGTCGAAGGGGGGGCGTCTAAGTCGTAAGTTTGTGCCAAATCTTTTTGATGTGTGATTTGTAGTTCAAAAGTTATTCAAAACATTTGAGTTGCTTTGAGTTTTAGTGTCGTGTGACCAAACAAGCAGACATTCATTTTTATGTATGTAGATATTTGCTGCAATGACTCGCAAAATCTTTTGATATCCATGTTGTTTTGCACAGATATACCACAGTTAATTTCTGTCATCATAATGGGCATTGCAGGAAGGCGTATAAGGTGGGCGTGGTCAATCTTATATAGCCTATGTTTACCCCTACGAAATACAGAATCATTTTACATCAACATTGATTTACAAACATGTACTGTAGTTTTGTTTTGTTAGTTTAATGGGCGCGGAGAGTGGGTGTGGCCGATTTTAATATAGCCTATGTTTGCCGCAATGCTGCGCTGAATCGTTTGTTGTTTATTGCCTTACAAAAGCATACCATAAATGAGTTTTGTTGCCATAGTGGGCGTAATAAGGGGGCATGGTCAGTCTCATATAGCCTATGTACCATTCCCCCACATACTAAATTTTTTGGTTTTTGCCTGATTGTGGCTCAAACAAGCAACGTCATATTTGTTTTTAAATAATAGATTAGATTTTGCAAGTTAAAACACCTTCGGTTACATTTTATGTAATGAAGGTGATACAATTCTGTACGTGCTTCCGAGGTCAAATGTCAATTCGCCTCAACATATTTGGATCATAACTTACTGTTATGATCCTCGTTATGCCCAAATATTGCGACATAACGCAATATTTGCAGATAGTTTACGCAGTCAAACGTAGAAAACACATCCCAGCGAACAATTTGCATTTGGAATAAACTTACTACAAGCTTACACACGCAAGCATTTTATTTGGAATAAGCTTGCGAAATGTTTGAAAAATGTTTGGATCCCATTGTTATGCAAACGGAATTGGCCCTTGCGAAAAACTTATTTCTACAAACTTTATGCAAACGTTTTAGCCAAACCTAATGCAAACATTTTGTAAACGTTTATTATAAGCTTAAAATAAACATATTAGACAAGCTCATTCCAAATATGATGCAAGCTTGTAGTAAGTTTATTCCAAATGAAAATTGTTCGCTGTGTAGCAATTAAAAAACGTTCTATATGTTCTGCACTGGCTGCGTCTATAAAGGAAAACTGTTGTTAATAAATACTTTTAAACTATTTTACAAATTGTCGTACTTCGTAAAGCAATGGCTGTGCTGAAATTTCGTACGCTTTTCTTTTGTGCTCAGCCACTTTGTCTGTCAAAATCTTCTTCCAGCAATTTGTTACAAAATTCGACTTGGTTCCAACGTACATTACTTCATTTTGCTAAGAAGTAAACAAAGATAAATTATGACAAAGTTATAAGACACTATTTATACATATGTGGATATTTATATACTTAATACTTACGAAAGTTTACAAAACGTCTTTAGAGGTTTGGAGGCTTTTTTCGAAGGCCAAAAAATCATCCATTTAATAATCAATGAAACTACAAATTTTGATTGAGTTTTGAAACCTCGAAACGCATCGCATGCCTTGATTTAAGTTTTTTCAAAATTGAGTAAAAGTTTGCAAAAAGTTAGGAAAACATTTGCGATTTGTAAGCTTGGAAAATGTTTGCCAACTCGCTTTCAAGCAAATTGTTTCCAAATGTGTTTGCCTATTAAAACATTGGGAAAGTTTGGATTAAATTTGGAAAACACTTGCGCATGTAAGTTTGGAAAATGTTTATTAATTCATTGAAAATAAGTTTGGAAAACATTTACGGTTACGGTTACACAACGGGCCCGTTAAGAGGCCTAAGTGTGTCTCATACAGAGCCAGCCACCGCAACCGCAAGTTTGGAAAACGTTTGCTAACTCGCTTACATGCAATTTGTTGTTGCGTTTGTTTTATTGTTCGTTGGGATATGGGTTCTGTTGCCTTAGCAGCCACTGGCAAACCTATGTGTGTAACAGGATCCTGCTATTCACATTCAAAGTCACACGCACAGCATCGATGATTGCTGGAAGCAACAGTCACCGGGCTCTGGTATCAATCTATATATTTACTATATATGTAATAGGGGTACCGATTAATTCGTGCGGGTTTCTAACAGATGGCGTAACTTGATTTTGTGAACAGTGATTCATCTTTCCAAATATGTGTTGGAAAGGTCCAAATATAGTTTCAGAATCAGTATGTGTCATTTAGCTGAAGCGTAAACAACAATACTTTTGTTTACTCTGAAAATGTCGAATTTTGTGCCGAATAAAGTGTTTTTGCGGGGAGTACTTTCTTCATTACTTTAATATGAAGAAAAAGGCTGCCGAAAGTTATCGTATTTTGGTGGAAGTGTATGGTGTGCATGCTCTAGCTGAGCGTACGTGCCAGAAGTGGTTTGCACGGTTCAAAAGTGGCAATTTTGACTTGGAGGACGATGAACGGCCCGGACAGCCAAAAAAGTTTGACCAGCTGGGTGTGATCTATTATGAGCTGTTGCAACCGAATGAAACGATCACAGGGGAAGTCTACCGACGACAATTGATGCGTTTGAGCCGAGCACTACGCGAAAAACGGCCGGAATATGAACAAAGGCACGGCAAGGTAATTTTGCAACATGACAATACTCGGCCACATGTTGCACAGGTCGTCAAAACCTACCTTGAAATGCTCAAATGGGATGTCCTACCCCACCCACCGTATAGTCCAGACCTTGCGCCATTCGATTACTATCTCTTCCGATCAATGCAACATGGCCTGGCTGACCAGCACTTCTCCAATTATGAAGAAGTCAAAAATTGGATCGATTCGTGGATAGCGGAAAAGCCGGCCGAATTTTTCAGAAAGGGTATTCGTGAATTGCCAGAAAAATGGGGAAAAGTTATAGCTAGTGATGGTCAATACTTTGAATATTAAATTTGTAACCATTATTTCACAATAAAGCTTCAATTTTCCAAAAAAAACCGCACGAATTAACCGGTACCCCTATTATATAGTTGAATTAGTGTTTAGTGCTTCGGACCGCCGATGAACCGATCTCAAGGTTTGAACCTCGCTATAGTTAACGCCGAAATATAAAAAAAGGTTTTAGTTAACTTAATCCAAACATGTATGATTCAAAAATCCTACTTATATTCCATTTAAAAAAATGTAAATGTAAATGAAAATAAGTACCAGGTAAAGTCTGAAGAGTCATGAGTGAGTGAGCATCTTTGTATTAGATTTAATAATTTTTCAATATTTTCAACATATTTTGACTTCAATGAGCGCTTAAATACGGCGCGAGATGCCCTCAATGCATCGCATTTTGCTCTGATTTATAACTTTCTGAGTTGATCCACACCTGTTTACACCAAAAACAGGTGCGGCCAATATAACATTTCAGGTCCACGAAAATGCATGTTGTTACATGGCTTTAAAATAGCGAAAGGGTTACTAAGATTATACAAAATAAAAACAATAAAAATTAACTGGAAGCAACTCCAGATGCCACTTCTTACAAAATCACTGTATTTATTCGCTTTATTTGATATGTACTTAAGTATTTGTATTAATGAATTAGCTGTAATCAGAGGCTAGATAGATTTTAATACCTATGTATTAATATACGTACATACTTAACCAACAAATTGCGTATATTTAGCAACACCAACTCTGCAACGCTCTGGGTATGTTACTAAATCTGTATCTACAATAATATCGCATTAAGAAAGGTTTTAATTTCTTAAACCACTCCCATTTCAATCACAACACACCCAGTACTGTGGCATACCTGCACAGTTTACACTCAATATTTGAATGCGGTTAGCCTTTTGGCGGGCCATGCAATATTGGCCTTGAAAACTGGGTAACAGATGCTGGCGAATACACTTGTTGGGGCCGCACACGACCGGCATGAGTTCGAGTCGCGTGCTCCATGTGCCTGCCGGCGGCCAGCCGGCGAGCAAACAATCAGCCAAACGTCAGCACTTTACAACCGAAACCATGTCAAGTAGCACGGGCGGCCCCGGAGACAGTCCGGCTACAGCATCAGTTGTGATTTGAAGGCATCAGTGCAATAATTGCGGCCGGCTTTTCGCTGTCATTCAGCAAGCGTCAATATGTAAAACAACACCAACAACAATAGTCTGAGGTGGCTTGTAATGGTAACTTACTGCCTACCAGCCTCTCGACGTGCGTCTGCCGTTCAGCTCAACGGCGTGCACGCAGCGGCACGCCACCTCTCTCTGTACCAATGAAAACATTCACGCAAGCATATGTTCGCGCTCGCGTTTTATTTGCTCGCCAGTGAGGATCGGCGCTCGACTAGAACGCTTTCTGCCGTGTTGGTCGTGTGCTGAGCGCCGTTCCAGGGCTGGTGGTCGCTTGCCGTTTGCCGCCACTTTCATTGTTGCGCCGAGCTTACGCCACACGCAGCCGACAAGAGGGTGGTTCGGGTTGAGATTTTATTGGCGCAGGCATTGCCGTTCCGCAGGATTCGCTGACGAGGGTTCAGGATATAGTGGCACATGCAGGTCGCACGTTGGTCATGCGCTCTAAAATCAGTCGAACGTCGTTCGCACACACGATAAGTCACGTGTGGCTACTAGCTCCGGTAATAATTAAACAAAACTATTTGGTTTTATGAAAACGCACAGTGCCGTATACCGCAACTATTTCGAGGTTAAGTCCAGCGCCGCCACGTAAATTGTGAAAAAGTTAAAAGCAAGTTATCGGAAATGGAACACAACCTGCACACGGGCACACCTCTGCACTGGGGCTACGGCGCTGCCGCGCTTCCAGCTACTCCGCATAATCACTGGGCGCCACCGCCGCAAAGTCATGGCCTGAAGCGCGCCATGTCCGAAAGCGATTGTGAGGAGCTGTATTCTGAAGAATCCTCCAAGGAGCAGTACGTGCACTAAATTCAATTTGTATATTTCCGACGTGGAACTTTTGAAAGAAATATTTTTTAATTGGGCCATATGTCTGCTTGTATCTGATTGCAGAATTTCCCCTAGTGAGCCTGGAAGCTGCCAGCTGATGAGCCGTAAAAAGAGGCGTGGTGTCATCGAAAAAAAACGACGTGATCGCATAAACTCATCGCTTTCTGAACTGAAACGTCTTGTGCCTTCGGCGTATGAGAAACAGGGATCAGCCAAGCTGGAGAAAGCCGAGATTCTGCAATTAACCGTGGAGCACTTGAAGAACTTGCAATCGAAAGGTCAGTAAACTGTCATTCAATCTTTTGACATGTACATATATACTAATGTATGTATGTACGAAGCATAAAGTGACTGATTCTGAATGTGTAAACCGTTCACTTAGCCGATAAATTTAAAATCTTGCATACAAAACTCGCCGAATTAAGTTTGTTGTAATTTCGTTGCTGAGAGCTCACAATCGTACACTGTTCAAACTTTTTAAAAAGGCGGTTAAAAACCAAACTTGAAAATGTTGTTTTTTCCAAACTTCTACTAATGTCGCGCCTGCCGCTATAGACGTTGTTTTTCTCAATAAGCAAATGTGCGTATTAGGCATAAAATAAACGAAGAGTATGATATGGATTCCAACACTTCTGCAAGAGTTCTTATGGATTGGAGCTCGAAAGAAAGCGTTTAAGAAACTCAATAATTATTAAAAGTATTTTCCTCAAATTTTTTTTTAATTTTTGCGTAAAAACTGTCATCACTAGTTAACAGAACAATGGAATGAAATGGAAACGTATGACTAAGGACAATTAGCGCTGTAACGCCATAAATAAATCGGCGAACAATGACTAATGGTTAAAGATTGGATTAGATAAATGTGTTGATACCTATTGTTAAATCCGATTCTATACATGACTAGCTGACCCGGCGAACTTCGTCCCGCACGACATTTTTTGTTTTCTTATAATGAAATACGCGAGATGGCGAATCTATGGCGATGCAAATTGACGAAGAAAACCAACTAAAGGAAGAGGAGGGAGCTACAGATTAACGCAATCGAGGCCCTCAAATAATGCAATGTTGCTGCTAAGTTTCAGTAAAGAAATATATTGCGCTTGAACCAAATTTAAATTATATTGGCAGGGCAACGCCCCCTTATTCAATACCCGCACAATGCCCTCTGTCGAAGGAGAAAATTGTAGGTTCGTACCAAGTGTCATGGATGTGCGACCTATAGTCCAGCGGAATATTTGGGTCACAAAAAATGTGCCACGCCCCTTGTCCAACGCCCACAAAATCTTACCAGTAGAATAACTCGTCTATGAGACGACGGAGTACTAAATTTCAGTGTTGTACGACTTACAATTTCGAAGATATTCTCTATTAAAAATTTGGCTTATATCCCTCATCATTCCCTCTGTCGAAAGGGAAAATGGTAGGTTCGTACTTAGTTGCATTGCTGTGCGACTTAAAGTTCAGCAAAATATTTGGTTCACAAAAAATTTGCCATGCCCCTTGTCCATCAAATCCTACTAGTAGAATGACTCATCTATGGGACGACGGGGTACTAAATTTCAGTGCTGTACGACTAACAATTTCAAAGATATTCCATTATTAAGATTTGACTTGTATGGGTGGTGCCACGCCCCCTCGTTAAATACTCGCCCCGTTCTCTCTGTCGAAGGACATGACTAAATAGTAAGTTCGTAGTGACTTTAATTGATGTGTGACTTATGGTTCCAAAGTTATTATCTGAAAATGTTCAGAATTCACGGTCAAATATGGCAGGGATTTTCCGACTTTTCCAACCGATTTCCTGGAATTTTCTTTTCGCGCGAACCTGAACTGACTTAATACGAATCCAACAAAAAAACCCCATGAGCGTTTGAGTCCGTTTGAGCGTGAATCGCTTACACACATACTGCCACTTTCTTTTATATACAGTACTTTTCGTTTATAATGAACCCGTTTAAAACGATTTTCCGCCTAAAACGAACCAATTTCAAAAGTACGCGTTGGATGTTTTCGCTTATTACGGACCCCTTTTTAAGCGAACTTTCGGTTCAAACGAACCATTTTGCCCAGTCCCTCGAAGTTCGCTTTAAGCGAAAATTACTGTATATAGATTAGTGGAAGCGCTGGAAAAACACACTCAGAGATTGTATAGTAAAATAGCTCCACCAAAATAACATAACACAGCTCATCATATTAAAAAATGGATTATAGTTCTTTATGGAGGACTTCTTCAAGAAGAGACCAAAGAGCAAAAAATTCGGGGAATGTAATTAATAAGCCGCGACTGATAAAGCCTTTGTGCGTTATATTAAAGTTGAAATTATTTATTTCTTCTTCAACTGTCCAACTCTGATGGATTTTTTATGAGTTCATCATCATTCGAAGTGATTCACCAAAATTATAAAATTAGAATCACTATTCAAAGCAAGTATGACAAGTTTCACATTCCACAATAATTTTTAAAATTCGTTTTCAAAGATGTGTGTTATTGACGTATGTTTTGGCGTATATATACAAAACTGTAATATTCCAGGTTTAACTTGTACCTAAATATTTATTAAAGCCAAACATATTAAGTGGAAATTTGTCATATTTTAAACGGATCACGCAAGAACATTTCTTTAGAGCTGGACTTTATTCAGTGCTTTAAGCCCTGAAACTGAAACAGAATCATGCGAGCTTTACCGGCGGTGTTTTCCGAATCCTTGAAACACATTGGTTCCTATAGTTCTCCAGCTGCGTCTCTGAAAAAGCATTCAAGTAAATTTACTAAATTTATTGTATGTGTTTATGGGAATTAAGTGTATCGCTGATTGCCTTCAAATATTTATATCACATGACGGTACCAGTTTTCACGCTACCAACTTTGGGTAAACCTCCCATGGGCCAGCGCTCCGCCCCCCCTTTCGTTGCTTGCCTCGTATTTATATCACATCCAAAAGTGTGTTGCAAGCCCACCACTCAGTGGCGGCAAGGGGGTACTTTGTTTAGTTTCGCACATATTGAAGCGAAGAGTTTACACATTCCCCCAACAAGGCGCCAGTTAATCCAGTCGTTGATTTTTTCCGTTCCTCCTTTTACTTCTTTCTAGGAATTGATTCGTTCAGCTATGATCCGCAGCGGTTTGCTATGGACTACCACATTATCGGGTTTCGTGAGTGCGCTGCGGAAGTGGCTCGTTATTTGGTCACCATCGAGGGAATGGATATCCAGGACCCGCTGCGCCTGCGTCTCATGTCGCACTTGCAATACTTTGTACAGCAGCGAGAGTTGTCGGTGAAAAGCTGCGCCAGCCCCGGCAGTTGGACGCCTACACCGACGCCCAGCGCCTATCAGCCCAACTGTGCCGCTACTCCATATCAATCTTATGCAGCCACATCGTCGGCAGCACACGCGGGCATTACCTCCAGTTATGTGCCGAACTTGCCAACGCCCATTCACACATATCCTACACTAAGCTCTTCACCCGCCAGCAATGTGCACCAGCAGCAACAGACCACACCCATACAGGTGAATCGCTCGAATTCCGCTTCCGGCACGTCGGTGAATGAAGCTTTGCCGATAATGACTCACGCGCCGACTGCGCAATCGACGCCACAGCAACAGCAACAGCATCAGACTCAGCCGACAACATCACACGTTCAGCAGACGCCCGCTTCGCACGAGACACACCACCAACAGCAGCAGCAACATTATCCACCTGAGCACACTCACCAAGACCAGCAAGGCGTCACCTATACCGACCTCACCAGTGCCCAAGCACAAAGCCACAGCACCCACCGAAACGCGCCGCCTGCAGTCGTCGGCGGCGGCATAGCTTATGCCGGCACTGCACAATACCCAGCGAGCGGCGTTCAGGAGTACAACGCTAACTACGTCGCAGCCAACGGCGCAAAGCCATACCGACCGTGGGGCGCTGAAATGGCCTACTAACCGTGTTGGGTGGTCAGCTGTTTCGCGAGCGCCATGAACTCTAGTCAACAAATTTAAAGCCAAAGATTAAGCTAAGTGTGATAGTAAATGTCTAAGCATCCTATAAGCAATCTCTGCAATACAATTACCGCAACAACGCAACAAGCAACATTTCACTAACAACACAATTTAGCACCGTCAAAATTATAAAGATCTTCAAAATATTATACATATTTTGTTACATACATATTATGTACGTCCTTAATACCCTAAAGCCACGTAGCTTTAACTCAAAATCGTGGATACTCTTTCGCAAGTAGAAGTGAATTTCTAAAATTTATACACATGTATATTTCGTAAGTAGTCATAGCAATAAATATAAATACAATATGTGGTTAAACGATATTAAGTCGAAAGTAATTTTTACACCTAGTCTAACAACATTAAATATATACATATAGTATGTACAAATATTTTATGAAAAAAGCGGACGCATAATAAAACAAAATTTTCAATACATTCAAAACTCTCACAAACTGCGATAAAGTTCGCGTTTCCTAAGTTGACAACTTTGTGAATTAGGCAGTTGGCTTGCATTAACGCATTTACCAAGAATGGATGGCTTAACCACAGCTCAACGCGTTGAAACACTTGTTTAGTGCCATTTCCGGCACAATCAATCTTAACAGTCGGCTAACACAAGAACTAAAGTCAAAATATCAAAGACAACAACGAATTTCTGAGATAAGGTGTTGGAGCAGCGGAAAGCTGATATAATTTTTCTAAGAAAATCTTTTTTATCTGGCCGCTTTTGGACGAGGAAAATCCTTACATAATTTACCGGACACCATTACATGCTGAAAAAGGGATAAATACGTTTGACATATTATGTGCCTCTTTAACGGTAGTTTAAAACACGAGTTTTGAAATAACCCAGGCAAAATCTAAAATTTAGAATTTTATGCGATAGCTACATATGCTTTTGCCATACGTTTTGACAAGGATGCTGTACAGAACTAGCAAAAGAAACGTTTCAAACGCCGTGCTACCCTTTAGAGTGCGGTTTGTTTTGTTTACCCCAATTTTAACTGGTCATTGAACTGGAAGTCTCGCGGTGTTATTTTTGGTTTTACAGTTTAGCGAGTGCAGATTGACCAGTGTCAAGCTTATGTAATTTGCATACTCATATGAGGCGAAATATGCAAATGCAAGAGCAGCACGATTACCATAATGCAATGAATACGCATGAGGCCGCAACTAATTATTTTGATGCAAACATTCTACACGAGCATAACTGCTCCACGCGAAGGGATGTACTTTCTATACCTTAAATAGCGGTACTGAGTGAGACCATTATGGTTAAACCAATATTGCACATACACAACTTTGCACTTTCGAACGTGTTTCGGAATATTTATTGTAGCACAAAAACCGCTGGAGCTACCGACAAAGCGCGTAAACAAAAATAAAAGTACGTTACTTAAATTTGTATGTATGCAATTCGTAGACAGCAGAGATCTAATTTTTTTTTACTATTAAAGGTTTATCCCTGTTAGTCGCAGTTGCCAGAAGGAAAATTAATATGGTTTATTTTTGTTTTAGCTGAGTGAACATTCGTTCCCACGACCCCAAGCCTAACAGCTCCACGTTCAAAACACTGCGCTCCAAGGGAATCGATTGCTAATTTAACGCGTTCAGTTCAATATACTATACTGTCAACCAACTTCTTCAGTCAGTCTGACAGAGGAATCCCCAAAACTTTGCGCGCTTGTGACTTCAACTGCAAGTATCCATTCGACGTAGAATTTTTTTTCTACAAAACAAATTTTTATACATGCATTTATTTACATAAATTTTGATCTTCATGTTTGATTTCCAACTTAATGAAATCAATGTGGAGACACCCTCGCTGTTAAAAGCTGTAAATAGTTGCATTTATCATGTGCGGACCAACGAACTTTACCTCGTTAAATACACATTTTACGCATTTCTCATGCGAGTGAAAATGCGCAATGACGAAAATCGTGCACAACGAATGTGGGAGATCTATACGCCTGAACTTCCCACGCTAGACTCAAATATGTTGCGCGGATATCTATCTCCACCCCTATTTCCCACAAACCGCGTGAAATCTGCAATCGATGGACGTGAATCGAGAGGTCTGAAAGCCACCCCTACCGTAGTCTGCACACAAGTTTTCCCAGTAGGATTTCACTTTTCAATGGGAAAATGCACCAACCCAATTCGATAATTATCGCCATGTTCCTGTTATGGCAACAGGTTTTTGTTGTTGGTCGCGAGCACTTGTCCCGTCGGTTTGTTTTGTTGTCATTAGTTTTATTGCGGTTAAGTGAAATTAAGTGGATATTTTCACGATTTGCACGATTCTGATGTGTTCGTTCTTTGCATATATTGCGAATACTTGTAGGAGTATATTGAATTGTTACCATAAATACGACGAAATTTACAGAAAATATTTGAATTTGTTGATTTATGGGCGCACATGTGCAGAGCACACAAATTTAATGGCATGCATGTACGATAGATTTCAAACATGTGCTCATTATGTGTGTGCTGCATGTGCACAGGTGGTTCAAATGTCGTATATCTTAACGCTCGGCTAGCCATTTAATTCTTCGGATGGGATAATATTATTCATTGACATGACTTATTTGGCGGTCTCCAGTCAATTCCAGTTCCATTATTAGAATGTATCTTATAAGAATTTTCAAACATCTTGCAAACTCTTATCGGCATTAAAGAAAGAGAAACTTAACGTCAAAATAAATTTAACTTTCATTCCTTTACTTTACGCTCTCCTTCCCACGGTAGGCAGGAAGGATCGATAGGTAGCACAAAAATGTCGACAAAAACTTCAATCTGGGTTGTATTTGTTGATGATTATAGGTGCAAAATCCGTTCGAATTGAAATCCTACCTGCTTCTTCTCAAAAGTTATTCATATTTTTATATTTCGAATCGGGACAATTTGTAAACGGGACAACATAAAAACACTTTTTTTCTGTTGCATGGAGTTTTTCTACTGTTTCTTACTAATTTGGGTGCGCTGATTTCGAATCTACCCTCAGATTTTTTTTAGCAGCTCTAGTTAGTGAGATATAGGCACCGTGTAATTTTTTCAGTTTCTCTACTTTTTCCATATTTTTGATCGTAATTTCTAAACCAAAAAACCGATTGACATGATTTTTACCTTATCGCATTAACAACACTACACGGCTTCTTTTCCGATGCAACTTATTTTTATAAGTTTTAAAATGCCCCGGTAGTTCGACCTCAAAGTCGGAAAATATGGAATTTTAAGGCGTTTTCTTTGATGGTCAAAAACATACACATTTTTTGTAAATCAATTAACGATTTGGTGTATAATGAAAGCCGAAACATCAAGCAATACAACACAGCCAAATTAATTGGCGAAATATACATTCGCATCGAAATAATAGCAAAAATGTACCATAGCCATTTTTATCACTTTTCATACCTTTTCCTTAAAATATTCTTAAAATTCCTAAAAAAAATATGCTCTTTTATATCCATTTATAGTCTGAAATACAAGCAAAAAAACAAAAAGAATAAAAGAAAAAAAAAGAAAAGCGTTGCATATTTTGAGGCCCCCAATTTTTTAAGGAAAAGGTATGAAAAGTGATAAAAATGGCTATGGTACATTTTTGCTATTATTTCGATACGAATGTATATTCCGCCAATTAATTTGGCTGTGTTGTATTGCTTGATGTTTCGGCTTTCATTATACACCAAATCGTTAATTGATTTACAAAAAATGTGTATGTTTTTGACCATCAAAGAAAACGCCTTAAAATTCCATATTTTCCGACTTTGAGGTCGAACTACCGGGGCATTTTAAAACTTATAAAAATAAGTTGCATCGGAAAAGAAGCCGTGTAGTGTTGTTAATGCGATAAGGTAAAAATCATGTCAATCGGTTTTTTGGTTTAGAAATTACGATCAAAAATATGGAAAAAGTAGAGAAACAACTGAAAAAATTACACGGTACCTATATCTCACTAACTAGAGCTGCTAAAAAAAATCTGAGGGTAGATTCGAAATCAGCGCACCCAAATTAGTAAGAAACAGTAGAAAAACTCCATGCAACAGAAAAAAAGTGTTTTTTTGTTGTCCCGTTTACAAATTGTCCCGATTCGAAATATAAAAATATGAATAACTTTTGAGAAGAAGCAGGTAGGATTTCAATTCGAACGGATTTTGCACCTATAATCATCAACAAATACAACCCAGATTGCAGTTTTTGTCGACATTTTTGTGCTACCTATCGATCCTTCCTGCCTACCGTGTTCCGTGATCGATGCTTTACTTACTTAGCTGACCAAAATCACCAAAGTTCCAACAAAGAATAATCAATAATTTCATACCAATTCAAAAACGATAAGGGGTCGTAATATTACGACCTCTGTTAATTTAACATTACGTCCTCTGCTATTGACAATACGAGCAGCACTAGACGGCTTTTGTTTCTGTTATATCTTTGAGCAAACAGTGAAGAGTAGAGCTGGATGTTTGCCCACATCGATGTTTCGATGTTTTAGGGAAATGAACATCGATGTATCGACCTTTTTCCAATGGGGACTTTTTTGAAATATATTAGAACTTAAAATGTATTTAAAAATTTTAGCAATTCATTTGCCACTTTATTAAAGGGGTTTGTGTTAAAAAAAATAATCCGTTAAAAGAATTTAACAACAACAAAAAATGATCATTAAACATATTAATAAGAACATAAACATTTCTGTGCCACCCAGTAGCAAAATCTTATTTGACTATGGTCGAGATCCATTCACTGCGGTTTATAAATACCAGCATGTCCAAATTTGTTTTATAAGCTTTATAATTATAAATCTATATATATAAAAGAGAGTGGCAGTATGTGTGTGATCGCATCACGCTCAAACGGAACGGCCGATTTTCAAGGGGTTTGTTTTGTTCGATTCGTATTTAGTCAGTTCAGGTTCGTGCGAAAAGAAAATTCCGGAAAATCTATTGGAAAAGTCGGAAAATTCATGCCATATTTGACCGTGAATTTTGCACATTTTCAGATAATAACTTTGGAACCATAAGTCACACATCAATTAAATTCACTACGAACTTACATTTAGTCATGTCCTGCGACAGAGGGAATGGGGCGGGTATTGGACGAAGGGGTGTGGCACCACCCATACAAGCCAAATCTTAATAATGGAATATCTTTGAAATTGTAAGGCGCACAGCATTGAAATTTGGTATAGCGTCGACCCATAGATGAGTCATTCTACTGGTAAGATTTTATAGGCGTTGGACAAGGGGCGTGGCACATTTTTTATGGCCCAACCTTTCAGCAGAACTGTAAGTCGCACATCAATGAAACTTGGTACGAACCTACCATTTAGTCATATCTTTCGACAGAGCGAATGGGGTGGGTATTTAACAAGAGGGCGTGGCACCGCCCATACAAGCCAAATCTTTAATATAGAATATCTTCAAAATTATAAGGTGCACAGCATTGAAATTTAGTACAGTGTCGTCCAATAGATGTGTCATTCTATTGGTAAGATTTGATGGGCGTTGGAAATAGGGCGTGGCACATTTTTTGTGACTCAATTATTCCCCTGAACTATAAGTCGCACAGCCATGAAACTTAGTATGAACATATCATGTACTCATATCTTTCGACAGACGGAATGAGGCGGGTATTGGGCAGGGGGGCGTGGCACCACTCATACAAGCCAAATCTTTAATATATAATATCTTCAAAATTGTAAGGTGCACAGCATTGAAATTTAGTACCCCGTCGTCCCATAGATGAGCCATTCTACTGGTAAGATTTGGTGGGCGTTGGACAAGGGGCGTGGCACATTTTTTGTGACCCAAATATTCCGCTGAACTATAAGTCGCTCAGCAATGACACTTAGTACAAACATACCATTTTCTCCTTCGACAGAGGGCATTGTGCGGGTATTGAATAAGGGGGCGTGGCTCTGCCAATATAATTTAAATTAATTTCTTTACTAAAACTTAGCAGCAACATTGCTTATTTGAGGGCCTCGAATGTGTTAATCAGTAGCTCTCTCCTCTTCCTTTAGTTGGTTTTCTTCGTCAAATTGCATCGCCATAGATTCGCCATTCATTCATTCATTATAAGAAAAAAACAACTGTCGTGCGGGACGAAGTTTGCGGGGTCAGCTAGTATTATATGAATTTTTGTAGTTTTTTGTAGCTTCTCGCGCTCCTTTTAATAGTAATGGGAAAGTAGAGAAAAACATCGAACATCGGAAACATCGGAAAAAAACATCGATGTTTGAAATAGATTTGAAAACATCGATATATCGATGTTACATCGATGTTGATTCCAGCACTAGTGAACAGATTAGAAGAAAGTAATGATCGCATGCGAGCATATATGTAATACTTCTATATTGGCACTAACCTATCTTCACCATGTGTTTTCATTCGGAAATCAAAGGGAGACAAGCGATGAGACAGAAAACACGAAATTTTGCGAATGTATTTCTATGCGTGTATACATGTGCACTGTCAAACTGCTCCAGGGGCGGTTGAAGAAAAAGGTAGGCTTTTTAGTCAATTTCGACAAATTTTTATTTATTTCAAGTAAATTTTCACCGCACCTGACTTTTGACATATGTCAAGGTACATTCGTTTATACGCTTTCTCGCTCATATTTCACTATTGCTGTACTGTGATGTTGGCGAATGTACCTTGAGCTTAGTGCCAATATATGGTAGAAGTATTACATATATGCATGCGACTGTGTGAAGCATTAACCCATTGCTGCCTAATGGGTAAAATTTTACCATGAAAATTGATTTTTTTTTAAAATCACAAAAAAGTCAATGTTAGAGATCTCTCAAAACCATTGATAGGGATAGTTAGGGTAAGGATGGAACTACCTTAACCTAGTGAAGGTCACCCTAAAATTTCTCCATCTAGCTAGAGTTACCAGACTCCAAAATTCGTGAATTTTCACCTGTAAAAATACAACATTTTTTCACGTGTTTAGCTGATCACTTCACAAAGTATGGAAAACAGCTACCATTGCTGCGTAATGGGTACAAAATACCTAATGAATATCTCAGCAACGTGCAGAGATATAAAGCTGAAATTAAATTGTTTCTGATCATTTTGGGTCACTTCTAGGTCGTGTATGAAATTTTATCAAAATCGTATGGGCGGAACTGGTACCCGGCAGCAATGGGTTAAAAGGAAAATTGCGACAGACTGTCGTCGTTGTTGTCGGTCGACGGAGCGAAGTGTCACTTGCTTCTTATACGGGAAAAGAGCAATAAGCTATTGTTGTTGATATTGTGGCTGGCTAGGAAATAAAACATTGAATTCGAATTTTTTGGGTGGGTACATACGCTCTCGGTAGCAACTTTACGATGGAGTTTAGCGTGCAAAAATATATGAGAACGAATGTCAGCAGGCGATAACTTATCGACTTACAAAGTAATTTCGGTTTAAAGTTATCACACTATTTTTAATATTTAAGACAATTAAAGGATATTTAAAGGATAGTTATGCATGAAAAATCTTTTAAATTGTGGATGTAAATACGTATTTCGAGGAACACAAAAACAAACTTTTTTATTCTGCCATCATTCAGTATCGTCGTTGCTTACTACTTTTATGTACATACATTAGACATGATTAAATGCGCGAATATGATATTTCGGAACGTCTAATTTTTGAGGTTTGACAAACAATTGTTTGTGCCAAAGAACTGGGGGTCTAGAGTGTGGATAAAAGGCGAAGGAATAAAAGGATAAATCGAGACGAAAGTCAATTACGCGAAATTTTAGTTTTCACGTGCTCATAAGGAGATTAAAATATTTGACGCAGAACATGAAACATTTTGAAACATGAAACAAAATTTGTTCTTCTTAACCGACACAACGTTATCGATTGTCAGCGAAAATCAGCCAGAATCAAAAATTCAAAATTTACAATTTTCAACCGCTGATCAACACAACAACAACGACAGCAAATCGCCCTTCATTCGCTTCATTAAAATAACAGTAACTTCTCTGCTCTGGTGCTGCACACATGAACTTGCTCTACTGTTTGCGATAACAGAAATAACCGTCGCACGACAAATTAACAGAGACAAAAGTTCTATTTATCAAAATCTGTTATTCCCCTCCCCACCTGCTGCTTTCGGCCGACACTTGAAATTTTGTATACTGTTTATTCTGTTGTTGTACCCATCTTGTATCACCAAATGGTAGCAGTGCTTGTCTCTCTACTTCATCGTCGTCAAAAGTCTTTTTTTATTTACTTCTCATGAATATCGCCCAGGAAGCGCAACAAATGCAAACAAATTGATTTACTGTACTACATACGTGTCGTTAAACAGCTTCTAAAACATGGAACTCATTTACAGCAGTCGTTAGCAACACAACTCAGACGGATGATTTTACGAAGCACGTTTTTTTATAAATCATATCGGGACAGCGTCTATGGTTTTAGGTAATATTAGAAAGATTTTACAGGATGTGCGAGATATTTCCTTAAATTTCCAAGCTGGCAATGTTGTTGTTGGTAAAGGCGTAATAAATAGTTTCTGACCACCGCCTGGGATCAAAGATACGATACTGGGTGTCCCTACTTCTTAAAATTACTTAGTTTTGCCTAAGACTTTAATAATAAATAAATTCTTAGTATTATATAACACTACTCGACACGAAAAATTCACCTAAAAATAACTGTTTTCCAGACTAAGGTAGGGCCGCTGAACACGAAACTGAAAAATTTTTTTTAAGAAGCGTTTTCGAAAAATCGTCGAAAAACCAGTTTTTCCCGAGTTGTTTCAGTTATGAACACATATCTCGTAAGCGAATCATCCGACTAACAGAAGCTGTCCATCAGAAGATAATACCTTAGCCTTTCCAGCGATATACAGATTGTCCAAATCAGATGAGATTTGAAGAAGTTACTGATGATGAAAGTTGCAAAAAAGAACTTTGAAATAGAATAAAATTTAGATGTGTGAATCTTTTAGTTTAGTTAGGTTGGAGCGGCAGCCTTCTCCTGAAAACCTCACTTAAGCACAAAGAAATGGCTTGTTGTGCTACCACATTGGGATGGCGCGACTCCCTCTTTCACGGCGCTGGGAACCACGAAGTTTCCAGTATTAACCTCGCTATCTCCCTGATGTTTATAGTTGAAAGCTTGGTTAGGCTGATGTTGAACGAGGAGCCTAAGAGTTTTAATCTTCTCTTGGCCAAGGACGGACATTAGCACAAAAAGTGCAGAACCGTTTCTTCTTCGTCTTCGGAACGACAACCACGACAGAAGTCGTTATGTAGCAACCCCAATCTTTCAGCGTGCCTCCCATTGGGCAGTGTCCTGTGAGGACAGCAACCACTGTGCTGATGGAATTCCGGCCTAGGTTGCGTAGCTGTCCAGATGGCCTTTTGTTAAGTGATGGCCAGGTTTGTCTGGCAATGCTGCAGGTGCGTTTTTCCACCCAGAGATCGTTTGCGTCCTTGACATAGCGCTGTTTAAAGGTATGCCTGGCCGACGCGAGAGGGACACCAACGGCGTGGGAAGGGGAAATCACCTCGATAAGTGCTCCCAATCTTGCAAATTCGTCGGCCTCACAGTTTCCTGCGATGCCTCTATGGCCAGGTACCCAGTAGAGGTTGACCCGCGAGCCACTTGCTATAGTGTTGAGAAAACGTCGGCAATCAGACACAAGCTTCGATGTGGTTGACACACCAGCAAGGGACTTAATTGCTGCTTGACTATCTGAGTAAATGTGGATGTTCACATTACGTAAATCGTTATGAGAAATCCACTTCGAGGCCTGCAGTATGGCCATTACCTCAGCCTGAAAGACACTACAGTAGTCAGGTAGGCGAAGTGAACCTACCCAAAATTTAGTTAAAAGGAGACAAGTTTCCTCTTTCATTTGATACCCATATCTTCATCATTGCACAACCGCAAATATTTAAGATAAATAATTTAAATTTGTATGTCCTTAAAATTTTAAAATCCTTTAAAAAGGACTTTAGGTCAGAAAATGAAAAACTGACTATGCCAGGTTACTATGAATAACTAGTTTCTAGTTTCACGTCTATAATATATACAAATTTGGATAGGTCTCGACAAAAATGTTTTTTTTTTTAATTTATTTTATCTATAAAAAAATCATTCGAAAATTTATGATTTTTGAAAATGGTCGAAAAATTCACTTTTTTGTAACTCTCATCATCAGTAACTTCCTCAAATCTGATCTGATTTGAGAATCTGTATATCGCTGGAAAGGCTGAGGTATTAGCTTCTGACCGATGGACAGCTTGTGTTAATCGGATGATTCGCTTACGAGATATGTGCTCATAACTGAAACAACAGGGAAAAATGGTTTTTCGAAGATTTTTCGAAAACGCTTCTTAAAAAATGTGTTTTATTTTCAGTTTCGTGTTCAGCGGCCCAGCGGCCCAGCTAGAAAATACTTTTGTTTTAAGGTGCACGCGATTAACCCATTTTTTGTCGAGTAGTGTAATTGGTAGTATTCTACCAATTCCGAATGACGAGTTGAGAGTTTTTCATACCGAGAATGCAGTCGCTAAATGGAAGTTAAATGCGAACTCTCGAATGTACTATTGCGCGAATGTCTAATTTTATCATATTGTTGCAAACGCATATTTCTTATCAGTAAAGAATTAATCATAAAACAACGAAAGCCGTATGAGTATTTATAGTATAAAGAGCAGGTTTGTATGTATTTTGAAAGTGTTTTTCTCTATTAGTACGTCCTTCTAGTGCCATGGCACCTGATTGGGATTACTAATAGTGCCCTTTTTATAATATTTGGCCGTCGCCGCCGCTGATGTTGTAAATGTTGGCGAATTCAGGGCAGGTTCGTATGATGGATAGCTACCCTCTGCTTTCAACACAGCAGCGCATTTCCAACTTTTCGCGTAGTTCACTGTAAATGAAACGAATATAGACATGCAAGTCGACAAGGACTTTAAGGCGCTGCACTACTTACTACGCCATATGCGAACGCAGCCATCATCGCCAGTGGATATCAACATGGTTGCCAGCATGTTCCAACAGACGCGCCACACCGGGCAATTGTGATCACTAAACTTTACTGTTTGAATGTCAAGTTTTGTGTTCACGGAAGCATCCCTAATGAAAAACAAGAAGACTTTAAATCAATGTTTGAACTCCCAACAAGCGAAAGTATATGGACTCACGCGACGCCTCGGATATTGACTATATATAAGTCTTTACTGGCTACCGCAAGTAAGTGGAAAGTACGACCAGCATTCGGTGCGAACGCGAGATCGGTAACCGGGTCGGTTATTTCGTTGATGGTCTCCACTCGGACGCATTTGCGAGCATTTTCGCTGTAGGCAAATATGAAAACTTTTCCCGTTGGTGTAGCAGTCTCGTCGCTTCCGGCCTTTGACGTACACACATATGAATGTACAAAAATAATACAAATCGAATATTAACTCTTAATTTTTGGATCTACAACACTCACAGCTAACAATTGGGAGGAGAGCATGTACGTTGATGTATTCCACGAAATGCAGCTCAAAGCCAATTTATTGGTAATTTCGTGCTGTACTGGCCACTGCGAGAGGTTCATAATGTCCGGCGCTTCGTAGATGCGGATGACTCCGTCCGCCGATGCAGTGGCCAACAGCAATCCCAGGTACTTGGGCGCAAACTCAACATCTGTAACACTAGTGCGCGAATCGACGAGAGTGGTGCGGCGAACCCATCGCCGCGCTGGTGCCATTGTAGCGGCCACTTTTTCGCCCACAACTTCTTCCCAAACAGACGCGGTACGATCGAAGGAACACGTTGCCAAGACCTACAATTAAGTAAATTAAACAGAACTTCACGAGGACTTACTTGATGCGATTTCATTTCACCTGTCCGAATTCGGGGTGCGCCCATGAAATCCGCCATATAGAGCCAGAATGTGCTTTCCAACTGCTGGAAACTGTCCATTTGGCCTGCTCGTCCTCGTCCCATACCTAAATCATCAAACAAATCGTTCGAATGTACTTTGCTTACAGAACCCACACCGTCATCGCTGCCATCACTCACTTTGACGGTTTGATCACTGGAGCAAGTGGCCATACGGCGGCCGTAGTAATCGAACACGACATCATGGATCACATCTTTGTGGTCGGCAGCAATAAGCTCCACCTCAAACATCTCGACCGTAAATAAATGAAATCCCAGAAAACTCGGCGCCAATCACCAGTGCAAAAGAACACAAAAAAATATTAACGCCTTAAACTGTGATGCCATGCCATTCAAATGATTATTTGTCAATGACAAGACTTACATTCATACGTGGGCTTGTGTCAATTTTTTAAATATCAGTAATTCAAACTGCTGTATACTAATATGCTTTTATACATTAAATTATCACTTTCCTTTCAAATTGGCTTGTTTGTAGCACCAGCAATATTATAATTTTTGTCAACTATAATATAAAAATCCATACAAAATGACAGCCATATTAAACATTTACCTGTCCAAATAAATAAGCAAATTTGTTTTAGGTGCATCCAAATTAATTTTGTTTTTATGCAGGTGTTTGATAAATTTGAATATTTCCAAAAATTTATACGTAAATATATAAACATAACAATTGGTGAGTTGGCATTAGTCTAAATATAAAACATATTGTCTACTCTTATTAATCATGACTTGTTGTGCCAATGTGTTTGTGCTAAAATTTACTACATCGAAAGAAATTTATGTATTTATCTTTTCACAAAAATCATTATTTTAACTATGGCGTATTTTTTATGCTGCGGCACCAATGAAGAACATTTATTTTTCGAGATATTTGCCATAAAGAAACAACACTGCTAAAAATCAGCCGATAGAAAGAAGTCAAAGCAAAACGGAAAGCATCATTACTGCATAGACTTGCCACCAATGCTTGCTATGTATTTTAATCCTAAACACATTTTGATTATATGTCTCTTATCCCATCTTATTCATTTATAGAGTATTGTCAACAAAGTTGTTGCTGTCTCTTGTACTTCAAATATTAAGTGATAGCGAGAATGAAATCCATGATAATATTGACCAACGCTTACACCAATTAGGGATAATTTCGGATGACCAACCGCTGCAGTGGCATCACCACAAACTTGCGACAACCATTTGAAGCCAGGCGAAAGTTTATTGGACGGACAGTGAAATTATTTTGGCAGCCAAGGAAAGAAGACGAGCTGTGACAATATAAAGTTAATTAATTAAGATTATTAAATCCAACAAAGTAACGGAATATCTGACAGTAGGTGAAGTTCCTGCTGCGGTTTCTTCGTGCTCAGCGCCACAAACTTTTGTTCACCACTCACAATTCGAGCAATTAGCGGGTGTCACCGCCATCGTCAACATCGCTGCCACCTTAAGACCATCGTACGACCGAGAACAGTTATATTCTCGCATTGATTTAAAAGGCAGCGGAGGGGTACAACGTATTGATACAATTAAGGAAATGGAAATCGGTATGTCTACGCCAGTTGGCGGTTATTGTAACACACCACATAATGGATTTAAGAATATTATGGTATCGGCATCAAACCACGTCAGTGTCTCATTCACTACACTTCTGCGATTTACTGTTGTCCTTCGAAATTGTTTGATACGTCTTAAGTAGTTCTTATTTTGCCGCTTTTCACGTGCGATGAGCTAAACGAGTACTTCCGACACCTACTTTCCACCTGCCACATGTTCGGAGAAAAATGCACTTTCCAGATAAGAAAGAAATATTTACAAATGTGCCGCAGCAATGGGGCTGCCGCCCTTCGTATTTTACATGCGCTGCTTTTCGACTCTCACCGGCTCCAACATTCGCTTGTGCTCAGCGGTCGAGCTGAAATCGCCGCTCCACAGAGCAACAATAAGAGAGCGCCACTGACCTTGGCTTCCTATTGGATGGCCGGGCTCGCGCCATTTGTGTACGTGTGCTGCATCCGATTAGAATGTGTTGGTGCTTTCGTTAGCTCTTGCGCCTCGCTCGCCTGGTGCGTGCTTTTAAGCGTTTGCTTTGTTTACATCGTGTATAACGATCTGGATGCGGAAAACAATTCAAACTTTATAAGCAGTTGGGGCACTGTTCCTATTTTTCGTCCGTGACGTGTACGTACATTGAATTCCTAAAAATGCATACTTAAATACGTGCTAATATATTATTTTCCCTTTTTATGCATATACAGTGCAAGCTCGATTTTCGCGACTAATTAAAAACCAGACATGTCGCGAAAACCGAATTTTCGCGATAACAGAACCCAAAATTTTGTTGAAAAATTGTATGTAATTTTTAAAATTACAATCGTTTTAACTGATATATTTACATTTCAAACATATTTAAAGAAGTTGGAGATATTGAGTTGCTTTTTTGGCAAATAATTTTTTTAAATAACAGCTGAATCACGTAGTTCATATGGTGCTGTTGTCGGCTTAAAAATCCAAAATGGTTAATATACCAAAAGGCGGGGATTTCCCTTTTTTGGTTATAGACATTGTAATAAAATTAAAAAAACAGATAAATGTCGCGAAAATAGAACCTCGTTTTTCGTAAACTGTCGCGATTATAGAACCTGCAATGTTAAAAATTAAGCCGTCGCGATAACCGGGCCGTCGCGATAATGGGTAGTCGCGAATACCGAGCTTGCACTGTACATATGTACATGTTACATTAATTTAAACGGAAGTACACTGCAAAACTATTTTATTTTTTCATGACGTCTTGCAACACGCCAAAAGACTAATATATTATATTACTGGCACGATGTGGCGTATCGAAAGCAAGTGGGGCAAACTTGCTTAACAAACTGTTAGTTATAACTTTACTGGGGTAGATAGTGTTCTCACGTTTTAAGAGTTTTGAAAACAATTACTTCAATCGACCAACAAATACTTTCACTCTACATGGTACTGACGAGTCATTCATTAATTGCATACAAATATGCAATATGAATATGGGCCGACTACTTTTAGGTTCGTCGTCATAAAGAAATACCTATAAAACAGATTAAAAAATTTTAATCGTGCACTTTGTGTTAGTTGCAGTTTTGTGTTTAGCTGCGTTTATAACTTTAACTAAAATGCGAGATACAGTACTTTTCGTTTATAACGAACCCATTTAAAACAAACTTCCGCCTAAAACGAACCAAATTCAAAAGTACGCGCTTTATGTTTTCGCTTATTACGACCCCTTTTAAAGCGAACTTTCGGTTAAAACGAACCATTTTGCCCAGTCCCTCGAAGTTCGTTTTAAGCGAAAAGTACTGTATTTGAATTTTGTTTCGATACTGAAATGGTTTTCTCCGAGGTTTTTCCAGTACCACTTGTTCATGGTTCATAATTGATAGCGGGTATTCTTATTTTATATGAATCATGTCTTTCTTGCTATGTCCAATGAAACCCTACTTATAAACCCTATTACATATATACATATACTCGTATATCCACATATGTACAGTGGCGTACACAGGATTTCATTTTGGGGGTGAGGGGGTTTTACGTACAAAATTTGAGCCGATGTATATGTACAGCTGCGGTCAAAATAATAGTAGTACGCATACCATGAAAAAAAAAAATTAAGAAAAAATAATCTGCTTTTCTTTACAAATATTTACTTTGTATTTTTTTTAACAAGTTATATGTGTTAACAATACAATCATAAAAGAAAACTTAAGAATTAAACTCAGTTTGATTCGATTTAAATTAAATGCGCCAAAAGCTCCAAAATATGGACGGTAAAAAAAAAATTGTAGTACGCTTTTCTTTCATAAAAATGAAAAAAAATAGTGGTTAAATAGTAATAACGTAATTTTTCTTCATATTAATATTTAGTTGCGTGACTGTTGTTCGCTATTACTGCAGCACAGAGCCGATGCATTGAATTAACCTAATTTTCATATCTTTCTCTAGGTATTATATATTCCTGCTTCTCAAAGTTGGTTATTATTAGTTAGATTATAGTGAGCAACTGCTCTCTTCACGTCGAACCAGAAATTTTTAATTGTATTGTGATTGTCTGGTGATTGTGCGAGCCATTCCATAACCCTAATACTGCTCTTGCGAAGCCCCTTTCGTGCGACCTTGCTTGTATGCTTTAGGTTATAATCCTGTTGAAAGACCCAAAGCAGTGGTGTTTTCTCACGGACATACGGTAGCACGATTTCCTGCAAGATTCGTACATATACACATCGATCCATCATTTTCTTGATCAAATAAATAGCGCCACCTCCATAAAACGTAAAACATGCTCAATAAATCCGAGTAAATCTAACCCAAAAATCAAATTTTAACATTAGCTACAAACGCATGCAATTCTTGTGTTCTGCCTATATAAAAGTATCTTACGGTTAAACCAAAAAAAAAAGGCGAAGCAGCAAATTCAACATGTCGCACTATATTTAGTAGCAGCACTACTATTATTTTGACCGCAAGTGTATGTATGAAATTTTTGTGTTGATTCACCAATTTTTTATTCCAACAGCAGAAAATCAGAGGCCGACAGTATAAAATTAATTCGGGCTGCGGCCACGTCATGTGTAAAGATATTTTCCAAAGGTATTTAACTGCCCAGCTGGCTAGTGCTTTGGACCGCGAGTCAAATGCGACGCTCAAACCTAGGTTCAAGACTCCGTTAGAATAGAATAGAATAGAATTGGTAAGGGGTATATTGCACTGAGACCAGGATTGATCTATTGTGCCCCCTACAATTGTTAGAGTACATCCCCTAGACCTACCGCCCTAATGAAACTTAGTAACTCGCGGGGGTCTAGGTGCTTGACGTCCTCTTCTGCAAGCCAAAACCGGCCCAGGTAACGTAACCTGCTGCGACAAGCCGCATTACAGTGCAATATAATGTGTTCGGGAGTCTCCTCTGCTGTTTCGCAGAGTCTACAGACGCTTACCTGTTCTATCCCGATTGTATACATGTGTTTCCTCAATCTGCAGTGCCCAGTTAGAAGACCTGTGACCTGTCTAAGCTGGTTCTTCCTTAGTTTGAGGCATTCTTCACTCCATTTGGGGTTATAATCTTTGATGAAGATTTTCGATTGCCTGAGACCGGAGGCGCTAGCCCAGTATTCTGTTTTCCTGGTCCTTTCCTCAAGTCTCAGTGACTCCGTTATGGCGCTTTTGCCCAGCCCAATGAAGGGTTCAGGACCCAGGGGGGGCGTGGCTGCCGCGGTTCTAGCGAGGCTGTCCGCTTCCTCGTTTCCTTCGATACCTCTGTGTCCTGGAACCCAGAGGATCTTCACCTGGTTACATCTGCCCAGTGCATTCAATGCCTCAATGCATTCCAGCACTAACCCTGAGGTTATCTCATATGAGATTAGTGCTTTGATGGCTGCTTGGCTGTCGGAGCAGATGACGATGTCCTGCCCCCTGTACTCACGTTCGAGATTAAATTGCACACAGAGCCTGATAGCATACAGTTCCGCCTGGAATATGCTGGGTGTTTTCCCCATGGGCTCGTAGTGCTTGAGGCGAGGTCCAAACACCCCTGCCCCTGTTCCCTCGTGAGTTTTCGAGCCGTCTGTAAACCACTTAATTGTGTGTGGTCTAAAATGGATCTGGTGGTCTTCCCAGGCCCAGTCTGCTTTATTGCTCATATAAACTCCGAAGTATTTTTCGTAGTTATATGTCCTTGTTATTGTATCCATCGGATACAAAACATAAGGGTTACTAGTGGATAACACATCTAAGTCCCTGTGCCTGAGGATGTGATCCCCCCCTTTACTAGTTCTGGCCAGTCCAAGGATAGTACGCTTGGCCGCCATCTCAATTGCTACGTTAAGTATCACCTCCAGTGCCACCGTGGGACAGGTTCTCATAGCACCTGTAATGCACGTGCACGCAAGTCGCTGGACCTTGTCGAGTCTTTTCCTCACTGTCGTAAGTGTGGCTCTCGGGGCCCATGCCACTGCTGCATATGTGAGTATTGGCCTCACAATCATGGTATACATCCATTTCAGTATGCTCGGGTTACATCCCCAAGTTTTGCCTGCCAAGGATCTGCATACCATGACCGCCTTTGTTGCTTTACTGATAACTGCCTCCGCATGCTTGTTCCAGAGTAACTTCGAATCTAGTGTTACACCTAGGTACTTCACCTCTGGTTTATAAGCTATGCTCTTTCCGAGAAAGCGTATTGTTCGCATGTGTGGCAGCTTTCTTTTCCATGTAAAAGGTACTATGGTGGTTTTGTCCGGGTTTATTCGCAGGTCTACTCGGGCACACCATTCTTGGGTTATTCTTAAGCCTCTCTGGATTATGTCACAGAGAGTGTCTTCAAACCTTCCCCTAGCGATAATGACAATGTCGTCGGCATAACCTTGACACGTTATGCCATTGCTTGTCAGTAATTCAAGGAGCTCATCCACTACCAGACTCCACAGCAGCGGTGAAAGTACCCCGCCCTGTGGACATCCTCTTTTCGTTAGCACGCTCCTGGTGGTGGTGCCCACCTTCGTAATGGCCGATCTGGTAGAGAGCATGGCTCTTATCCAGCGGCTAATCGAGGCTTCTACTCCTCTCCTGTTGAGCGCTCTTTCTATCGCCTCATGCGAGGTGTTATCGAAGGCTCCTTCGATATCCAGAAAAGCGCACAGGGTAATCTCCTTGCTTTTAAGAGCTTCTTGTATTGAACTCGTGAGCTGAAATAGGGCAGTCTCTGTCGATCTGCCTGCCCTATACGCATGTTGTTTTGCGTGCAGAGGTGTTCTCTTGAGCGCCACGGTTCTAATATACTGATCTAACACCTTCTCCATGGTCTTCATGAAGAAGGATGTTAGACTGATTGGCCTAAAGGACTTCGGCTCCGTATAGTCCTTTTTACCTATTTTTGGTATAAAAACTACCAGGGCACTTCTCCAACTAGCGGGGATGTACCCTGTTGCTAGACAGCTTCTCATTATGCCAGTGAGATGCCTGAGTAGGACCCCCCTGCCTTTTTCTAGAAAGACAGGAAAGATCCCGTCCTGGCCTGGCGATTTGAAGGGTTGAAAGGTGTTCAATGCCCAGTCAATCTTATCCCGAGAGATGACTTTATGCGCCAGCTCCCAGTCCCTTCTATTTGGACGGTAGATGGTACATTCGGCAGGTGCGTCCTGGGGGATTGCCCCAGGGAAATGTGCACCTAGAAGAGCGAGAGCCCTTTGCTCTTCATTGCGCGTGTAACTACCATCCGGCAATTTGAGAGCCATCTTATTTTCCGTTGCTCCCTTCGCTAGCGCTTTGTGCAGCCTTGCTGCCTGGGGGGTGGAAGAAATTTCTTCGCAAAACGATTGGAAACTAGCCCTTTTCGCTTTCCGTACTTCCTTTGTGTACTTAGTGAGAGCTGCAGTGTATTCCTGCCAGTCACCTGTTCGCTTTGCCCTGTTAAAGAGCCTCCGCGTGTCTGTTCTGAGTTTCGCCAGGGTGGTATTCCACCACGGTGTGGATTTCTTCCTGGCCCTCCTACTCTCAGGGCAACTTAAATGAAAAGCATTGATTATTGCGCGTGTAACTACCATCCGGCAATTTGAGAGCCATCTTATTTTCCGTTGCTCCCTTCGCTAGCGCTTTGTGCAGCCTTGCTGCCTGGGGGGTGGAAGAAATTTCTTCGCAAAACGATTGGAAACTAGCCCTTTTCGCTTTCCGTACTTCCTTTGTGTACTTAGTGAGAGCTGCAGTGTATTCCTGCCAGTCACCTGTTCGCTTTGCCCTGTTAAAGAGCCTCCGCGTGTCTGTTCTGAGTTTCGCCAGGGTGGTATTCCACCACGGTGTGGATTTCTTCCTGGCCCTCCTACTCTCAGGGCAACTTAAATGAAAAGCATTGATTATTGCCCCATTTACTGTTTCAACCGCCTGCTCGATTTCGAGGGGATGCCGCATCCTGCCCCGAGAATCCAGCAAGGGTTGATCCTGTTCAAGCAACCTTGTAAATTTTTCCCAGTCGGTCTTCCTGGGGTTCCTAGTTGGAGATGACTCCACTAGGGTGGCTGCTAATCTAAATTCGATCATCCTATGGTCTGATAGGGAGGGCTCATTCGATACTCTCCAATCAGATACATAGTCACTAATCCTACTGTTACCGATGGTAAGGTCTAGGACCTCCTGCCTAACTCTAGTGACAAAAGTCGGGGAACATCCCAAGTTGAGTATAACTAGGTTAGTTGCTAGTATATAATCGAGTAGGTACTCACCCCTTAGATTATCATCTGTACTTCCCCAGATCGTGTGGTGGGCGTTCATGTCCCCGCCTATTAGGAGTGGCAAGGCGTTTGCCCTGCAGTACTCCACCAGGCCCTGCACTTCGTGGGGGGGAACAGCCATGTCTTCTCCTGGGAAATACGCCGACGCCAGGACGATCTCGAGGTCACGACCCTCGATTTGGACCGTCATCGCCACCGCTACCAGGTCCCTGGACATGTACTCTGAAATACAAACATAGTTAGTATTTTTCTCAACTACCACGCAGGCACGAGGTATCTCGTGCCTTGTGTCCCAAATTACCTTGGTTTGCTGCGAGTTGAGCCCGCAGACTCTGCCGCTATAGCACCAGGGCTCCTGCACTAGCGCCGCCCCGATGTGGTCTCGGGTGAACTTTTGCGCTAGGACGGCCGATGCCGCCTTCGCGTGATGAAGGTTGATTTGAACAACCTTCATGTCTCGAGGGTTAGAGTTTAGGAGAGGCCTCGACATCCATCTCCAGCAGCATCGTTAACGAAATTTCGTCCGACAGCTGCTCCTCTTCCTCGTTTGTACTACCTTGAAGCCCCAGCGTTTCAAGGTTTAGCTCCTCAAGGGAATCTTGGGACGCTTGCACAACTACCTCTGCCCCGGCTGCCTCTCCGCTTTCCGGTGTTTTCCCGGATTCGGCAGATCGTGCTTCACCTGAGGACCCTGCTTCCACCGGTGTATTCCCGGTTTCCACTGTTAGCGTAGGGGGCCTGTCGCACTATTCAGGCCTCCAGGTCTGGGGGCATGAACTGGGATGCTCCCATACCTGAAGTTGAGGGCGTTCCCGTTTTCCCTGATCTTGGCGAGGGATTTCTCGTCAATCACCAGGTTCCACAGCACACCCCTGCCTTCCTCCTTGGAAGTAACCACCTTCCAAAGGTTTGTGTAGACCCCAACATTTTGCGCTTGAATTATCGCAAAAAGCTTGCTGGGCTCCTGTCCAGTGCTCCTGGGAAGGAATACGGTGACGTGGTGTGTCTTGGGGACATCATCGCCAAGGCACACACGAAGCCCTACCCCCTTCCAATCCTCCAGCTTCGGGACTATCTGCCGGAGCCAGTCTGCAGTACCTTGGTTACTGCAGTCCAGCAGCAGATGTCCCGGCCGGAAGTGGATGCCACTGAACACCAGTGGGGTGGCCCACCCTTTGGCTATCTCCCCAACGATAGCCTCCTCGAGAAAAGAGAGCTCCTCCTTACTCAGTGTCTTCTGATGATATTCCGTAGGCAGGACCGCTACTCGGATGGCCTCAGGTGTTCTGAGGACACTCGAGTAGGTTGCGCCCGTCATTGGATCATCCCCAGACCGATCGCTATTTTGGTGCTTGCCCGTCCTAGCAACCGGTGCCTGAGTGGTAGTCCTGGATTTTTTAAGTTCAGGACGTTGGGGGGGAGCGATGTTATCGCTCCCTCTCTTTCTCGGCAGAGTCGGTTGAGCCGCCGTGGCCGCGGGTGTTCCGCCATGCTCTACCGCTCTGCTCCTCGCTTCCTCCTTACTCAGGCCTTGCCTGAGGTAGCGGAGGTACCACTTTACCCTCGCACCGCTTAAACCGCGTCTTAGGGGGTCGTCCAGGCCACCTGGTTGCCCTAAGGGGGGTAGTTCTAGGGTTTGCCTTTTAGGCCTTCTCTCCAGATTTGCAGAAGTCGACGGAGGTATTATCCGCGCGACCGCAGCAGCACTGGTACTAGAGGCCACTACGTCAGCAGCCCACCCTACCCCCGGTGCCGCAGCGGGTGTTGACGGGGGTATTCCCCGCACGACCGCAGCGACACCGGTACTAGGAGCAGGGCCTATAGGTTTTGCTCCTACCACCAGTCCGGAGGGTATGCTTCCGGGGCCAGTGGGAAGAGCTGAAACCATGCTCACCTGGCTTGTGGTGGGTCTTGCGCTGGCAGATGCAGTCAGAGCAGAGATGTCAAACAGTGGTCTGCCCCGTATTGACGCCCCCCCCCCCCCCTGACCGCACCCCGAGCCTTCCGACCGCCCCTGAGGGAGCCCCTCGCCACCCTGGAAGGTATTCTTCCTCGGCTGGTGCTTGGCCTCAGGTCTTCATTTGTGGTCCGGAGCGAATGCTCCGGCACAGCTGCTAGCTGTGTTACGGTGTAGTCCCGCAGAGCGAGTGGAATTCCTCGCTTGTTTTTGCCGCATTTTCTCTGTGTTGTACTCATGATTGCGGTGCGGCCGCCTGCCCGCGCGCAAGGCGAAGGCACTGGCGGCCAATAATTCTGGCAGGGACACGGTTGGTCGACCATGGCAGAGCCCGCATACCATGGCAAGGCCATTTTACTTCCTGAGGTGGCCCGGTATCAGGAAGGCACCGTAAGAATACAGCCGGTATACCCCCTGGCTGCAAACCACCCAGTGGGCACGGTCCGCGTAACACCCTGGGTTAGGGGGGGGGTAGTGCTTAGTACGGGCTCCGCCCCAGACTATTCCATTCCGTTCATCACTCGGATTGGACTAGTCTGCGGCGTCCTTGCCCGCGGCAAGCCCCCACACCACGACAAGGTGACTACCCTTGTGAGAAGACTCCGTTGCTGCTAACACCGAAAAAAAAGAAAAACCAAAATTTTTCTTTCGGCGGCTGTTCTTTCAGCAGGACCTCTGAGAGTAAAATTGCCTATGAAAAAGCTCCCCACTCGCCGTTCGGAATCGGAATAAAACTGTAGGTCCCTTCCAACCCTGTACAAACTCGCACGCACAACACGGATGGTTACGGGTAGCTAGGCCTAAGTCTCGTAATCGGGCTCTCGTGCCAGTCAATTACTAATTATTATTTAATTGCCCTTTATTTCGTTGGTACATGAGTAAGACTTACAGGCAGGTTCCAGAAACCGAGTGAAAGTGAAATTGATAACGAATATAAAACCGAGTGATTTCGTATTTGGTGTTCTACAAAACGAGTGGCTTCATCTGTTTTGAACTTGTTTCGAAAGCACGCTAAAATTAAGTTGACTGATTGTTGTCGGACGGAGAAAAGTTGCAAAAATTATGCGTATGACAAAAAATAAGTGACAGCGTTTTGGCACTTCTGCACTTTTGGTGGAAAATGAAGAAAATTTTAATGATAAAATTACAAATCCCTCGTTGCTAGACTGTTCCACCCCTTTAGAAGTGCCGGATGGAGCGTAAGTAGCGAAGATCCATGTATTGCAAATCATTCAAGATTGTTAAATTTGTCCACACTTTCATATCTTACTATTGTGTCAATAAATGTACTTTCCAAATGTTGTTGCATGTGGTTACACCACATTTGAAACACTCTTCCATTCCAAACCCCTTGCAACTAGCTGTAACCTTGAGATTCTTGGCGGAGGGAGGGATCCAAAAGGCTGTCGGCAAGGATAGCGACATTGCATTGGGTCGGAGCACAGTTTCAAAAGTTTTAAGACGCGTTCTCAACATTTTGGAAACACATAAACACACGACTTCAAAAGTGACACAACTCAAAATTTTTAATTTTCGGGTTTATGTGTAAATACTGTGCAAAATGCATCTAAGCAAAAGCTCAGAATATTTTGTTGTTGTTAACTGTTGCCAAAAAACAGTTAGCTCTTCATGTTGAGAAGTCTGATGCTATTTGATCGCAGCTGCTCAATGCAAAATAGTCCTAATTCAAATTGTGATACTTTTGACAAAATAAATCTTTTTTGGAGTTAATTTTTAGTAAAGTTTTTTTTCCTATTTTCAAATAAATTAATTAATTTCGTATTTTAAAAATTTTTCTTTAAACTTTTTACTTGTATTTTTTAAATTTAGCAAAAGTGACATAACTTAAAATAATTCGGTAATTATTGAAATAAATTATTATGAAAAAATCATAGCTCAAAATTTTGTATTTTCTAGTGTAAAATAAAAAAACTCTCGTAACTTACCCTAGAGCATAACCTGTAAAGATTTTCTACTAAATGTTCTATACGTTATTTAAAAAAATGTTTATTCAGCTCAAAAACAGTTCTTTGCGTTTTCTGAAAAATTCAAAATTTTGAGTTGTGACACTTTTTAAGTGGACGTGCAAATTATATTAAAATAAACATGGCCGAGAGTGAACGAAGTCAATCCAAATGGCATTTCCTTGAAAAGTTTGGTATCCCTGTGGGCTATTTTCTTTCTAACAGCCCTTTATCAGTCTCTCCATACCTGTTGAAAACTACGTTGATTTTAATCAACTCAAGACGACAAACCTTTTTTCATCCAGGCACGTATCTTTGAGGAGACCCATTTCTGTTCAGCTCTTTCATTAAGATCTTCCAAAGAGACTTCAATTTTACCCCACTCATAAATCCTTGGCTATGTCATGTCAACAAAACGAGTGAAATGCGGAACACAAAACAGTGAATTTATTTCACTTTCACTCGAAAATGAAATGCAGAACCTGCCTGTTAATCTAGTTAATACTAGCATGCCCCCGCGGCTTTGCACCTAAATTTGAAATCAATGGGCCCAATAAACCAAGATTATCGTAACCCTTTGTTGACCCGTTTAATTTTTATTAAAAAAAAAGTCAAATTATATCTCATTTAAAGTGCTTATTTTATTTTAAGTCAATTGACCTATTTAATCCTGGTTTCCCATACCCACCCATTACAAACTTTTAACTTGTCGTTGACCCCGTCAGATTTTGATTTTCGAAATAAAAAAAATACGTATCGAATTATTTTGCATTTGAAAGACTTTTACCAAGTTTGAAGTCAAAAGGCGCAAATCATGTTTCTGCATACAAACTTTTAACCCTTGGTGTACCGTTAGATATAGATTGTCAAAAAAATGAAAAACACATGTCTAATTCTTTTACATTTCAAGTGTTTTCACCAACTTTTAAGTTAATAGGCCCATCGGTTCATGTTTTTTCGTAGTCTCCCCGTATACGCACCTTAACCTATTGTTGACCCCGTAAAATTTTGATTTTAGAAAAAAATATATGTCGAATTATTTTTGATTTGGAGTGTTTTCACCAAGCTTGAAATCAATAGGCATATTATATCATGTTTTGCCCCCTGTAGACCCCGAAATTCAAAAAATTCCGTCTTAGCGGAGGTTCATTTTTCAAGATGTATCTACAGTTTCAATTTCATATTTGTAGCGGTTTGGGCTGGGCGATGATGAATCAGTTAGTAAGGACAAACAATTATGTGTATGTATATATGGATAATTGCTTTGACGGTTATTTTCCACTTCAGATCGACGCCTCTTTATGCCGCTCTACATAACCACTTTTTTTAATATAGTTTAGGATTTTTTTGTGAGAGATTAATTTGACCTTTTCTGTGAATTCTTACTTTGGGCACTGCGCGTTTAGATAACAGTTTGAAAAGGTTGATTTATATACGATACGATACGGCAGCCGCCGTGGCTCAGTTGGTTAGTGCGTTGGACCGCGAGTCGAAGGCAGCGACCCAGGTTCAAATACTGCCTGTAATAACACCTAAAAAAAATAACATGAAAACTCGTTTTCTCTTTCGGTGGCTGTCCTCTCAGCTGGAAATGGCAAACCTCTGAGAGTAAAAATTGCTTATGAAAGAGCTCCCAACCTGCCGTTCGGAACCGGCATAAAACTGTAGGTCCCTTCCACCCGCGTAGAAATTCACACGCACAACACGGGTGGTTGCGGGAAGCTAGGCCTTAGTCTCGCGTAAGCGGGCTGTCGTGCCAGTCAATTATTATTATTATTATATACGATAAACAGTCATCTATTTTAGTTGTAGATGCATGCCATATCTATGTGAAGACTCCAGTATTGAAAAGCTTGGCTAGGTCGACTCTGCTTCATAAAAGGAATAAACGTTAAAAAAGTAAATTTGTTTTAGAAAGTAAGTAATGTTTAATGTTTATGTAAGATTGCTCTTTTAAATGCCACAAAGAGAGTAAAACCGCCAAAATTTACAAAAATATCCAAAAATAATAAGTTAAAATAACATAAAATAGAAAATATTAAGAGAAAAAAGAAGAAAACAGAAAATTAGAAAAGATAGATATAGGAATAGAATTAAGAGAAGTGCTGAAAGATTAGATGCTTAACACGTTGAGCCCGGCGCCGAATTTGCTGTCCTTTCCGTTCAGCCGGCAGCCGGCGAGCGATACAATGTTGTAGGGTATCGCCAAGAGATAAGGAATTCTTCTCTGTAAACTAAAACTAAATTTGATCACTTAAAACTACATTTGATCACGTTTCATTGAGACTATATTTATTTTTTAACTTTAATACTGTCGGTCCCACGGACCGAGGCCAGTCAAACGAAAATTCTAGTGCCGGTCCACAGGGACCGGCGCCGGCCACACGGAAAGTTCACTGCCGGTCCACAGGGACCGGTCCCTGGCCCAACGTGTTAAAGTTGTCTTTGCTTGGGACACTTTTGATTGAAATTGGCAATGAATTCCACGTTCTAATGGCACTCGCGAAAAAGAGTTTGTTAAGGAATAATTTCTAGTGTCGATCCGCGGGAGTTGCAACCAATAAATGCTTCAGTTCTGAACCCGTGAAAGATGTTTTCTCTACTGGTAGAAACGTTTCGTGTATGTTTCCACAATTATTTTGGTATTTTCGTTGTTGTGATTATTATGGCTGAAAGTTAACATCACCTTCAAGTCTACACCTCAGCAAATTAATGAACATTTTGTTACTCACAATTTGTTTCTTTGTCCGAACTTAATTAACTATAAATGTAAAGTTCGATATAGAGTTTAAGCATGGTTTATGAAAATTTGAAAAATGAATAAGTATGTGTGAATATGCAAAGCATTTAGTATATACGCGTAAATGCGTTGTCATGGACCATGTTTGTATGTATGTTTATATGTGAAGCTTGTTATAATCGCATGTTAAACATTTATTTTACTGTACGTAATCGCGTGAGCGAAGCTGTATTATGGCACGCATATATTAAGTCTCGTCTATGCGCCCAATTTCTTTAGTTGCTAGCAAATCCTCTGAGAAGTTTGACCTGCGGGTGTGAATATTGCTGTTGGGGAAAGCTGTCATAACACTTTCCCAACTGCTGACTGTAAATGAACCAAAACTCTTTTTTTAACCTTCACTCTGTGCATGGGGTACACAGTTCCCCATAGCCACAGAAAATATGAATTTGTGAAGGTATTTCTTTCTGAACGATATATTAAATAAATCATTGGATAACTATTGATGAAAAGATTCTAAAAACATTAGCAGTTATTTTGTTTTAAGTGTGATTGGGACAGTATACCCACATATTGCACACAAACTGTTTGTTGTGCTTTGGGCATATATGTAATACTTAAGTATTACATATATGGCTTTGGGGAATGAATGCCCCGTTATTTACACCAATACATTATGTAAGCCAAACTCATCCAAGTTCTGAACCACTCAAGTTTTAAACCACGGGCGCACTCACCGGTGGAATAACAAATTCAAAGACGGTGTGCAAATAAATAACATAAATAATACTAATACAGAAAAACAAACAACAACAACATTAATAATATTTCATACTATAATGATAATATAATTATTTAATATAATATAATTATACTGGTTCAAAAATGGGGAACTGAGTTCCCCATTGCACGGGATTCGGGTGTAGAAACCATGCACAGAGTGAAGGTTAACAAAACAAGAATTCCACAATATTGAAATGCGCAATCAGCATAATAGAAACTCATCTGCAGCTCGCTAATTTCGACTTAACTATCACCTCATTGGTTGTTTCTCTCTCTTCGCCATCTGGCATTGACCTTTTTGTTGTTTTTTTGCTTTGCAAAAGTAACTCTTCGATTCCGCAGCGCATTTATATGTATTATAGAAACACAAAATTTTGGCTGACGTGTGTCCTCTTTATCGCAGTAACTAGCTGATACCGGCTGCTCTTCGCTTACATAATACCGTCTGAAAAAAAATCGCGCGAGATTGATATTATTTTTATTGTCTTATGTTGACTTTTAGCCCGGCACATTTAGGAGGTTTAATTTTTACTCTGATTTTTGCACAACGTGGCTTTGTTAATAAACCCAGCCAAGATAAGCCAGAAACCTATAAAAGCGATCCTTTTTTGCTATTGTATTTGGACGCGGAACGTCCGTCGTTTTACTGGGTCAACTGCTTTTAAAAATGAATCGTTTCCAGTTTATGCGCCAACGTGTGCTAACAAACTGAGAATCAGCTCAAATATTTTTTCGATTTTGTATGTACAAGTATTCACCTGAAATTGCGCTCTTCTGGTGCATTATTAGTAAATGTAATGTGTGCAACTCATATACTGAATTAAATATGGGTTTCAAAAAGCCCTCACCTCAAACCATTAAGCACCAGCTAGACGGTTGTTTATGCTTGAGTATATCGGAGTGGACTACATAGGAGCCATGCACGCAACATGCGTTAGTGTGGTCGCGCTGATATGGATGAGTCGAAATGCCATGCCGACACTTAATGAGTGTCGCTGGCGAATTCGGAAAGCACGCAAACCAGTCCAATTCGATGTGATAACGGCGCTTAGTGATGGGTCTCTCATTTCAGTCAGTGCTCAACTGTCGGTCGTTAAAGAAGTTTATTGGTTCAGTCGAGTGATCGTGGATGGGAAATGCGTTTTCTCTAAGAAACAGACGGCGCTCTGAAATATTGAAAAACTTTCTGAATTGGAAATGCTTTTCCGGTGCACGTAGCGGTAATAAAAGCTATACATATTGCATAAAATTAATGTGCTAAGCTCGATTATTTTTGGGTGCTTATATATAGTGCGATATTGTCAAATAATTAAGGGTGGCCCACAAATTGCACTTTGTGCAATGGCCTTGAAGCAAGTGGCCGTAAAAATGAAATTATGAAAAGAAAATGAAATTAAAATATCAAAAGAAAATTCTACGATTGCGTGTTTCTAGTAAAAAAATATGAAAACCGGTTCCATAACGAATAACCGTCATGTATTTAAATAAAATAAATGCAGTAGTTTACAACTATTTACTAATTTTAGACAAGTTACTACGGATATAGAAATCGAGATGAATATATCGATCTCAATTACCACAATTATTTTTTGCTGTCTTAAAAAGGAAGAACTTGATTAGATAATTGATTGTTGTAAAATTATTTGTACATGAGAGATGCACAACTGCTAAAATTTTTTTACATTCTGTGAAAAATTAATGAATCAAACAAGTATTGTTCTTCTATAAAATGTTCAGCCAAAAAATTTTAATCTCGTTTTACATTCCTTGGAAAAATCCTAATACGTCCAGTAAATGCATATGCCTGCATAAAGTTGAAACATACATATGTATATATGATTGATATGAAATTCATATACGGCTGTATTATTTCTCCCATTGCACTGGAAATACAAGCAGGACTACACACGTCATGAAAAGCAAAGGCCAAGCTTTCTTCTGGGCCTGTTGTGTCATTGAAAGAGTAGCAAAACATCTCACTTTTCACTCAAAAGACATAATCAGCTCATGATTTATAGAATACAATGCTTAGTTCATTTATTTTGGTCATTAATAATATTTCGTTATCAGTGATTGTTAGAAACTTGCAAGCATCTACATATTTGCATACTGTGCAATATACAGTCTGTTCACTAAAAAACGATCATCTGTTACACCCTGTGTAACGATGACACATGACGGTAAATACATCAGCTGATTTTGTTTAACCGTTGTGAAGTTTGAGAATTCAATTTTATAAAAATTTTGCGAAAGTTTTTAGTTATTTGAGCTGTTTTTGCAATGAGTGCCATTTACAAAAGACGGTTTGAAGCATACTTCTTGACAAAGCATCCGCAGGGGCCAAAATGGACCGCAGAGCAGGCCGCCAAGTATATGGTGGCGACGCGTACTTTTGTTACGAGATGGTCTAACCGCTGCGAGTTGACTGGAAATGTTGACGACGAGCTAGGCAGAGGTCCAAAACGGAAGACTTCGCCGCGGGACGATAAGGCAGTAGCCAATGTTTTTTTGAAATATCCTTCAATTACCTTAAGAGGAGCGCAAAAAAAACTTACCGATCGTGGAATAGATATATCACTGAATACGATAAGGAAAAGACTTAAGGAAAAAAGCATCGTGTACAATAGTGTACGGAACAAACCTCTATTATCACAAAAACATATAGAAAAACGCTTGCACTGGGCAAAGGAAAATATGAATCGTGACTGGACTAAAATCATTTTTACCGATGAATCTTCTTTTTGGTTAAACAAGGGAATGAAACGTGTTTGGTCAGAAAAAGGTGTTAAAATTGTGCAAAGAACGGTTAAGCACCCAGCAAAGGTCCATGTTTATGGTTGTTTTTCAACAAAGGGTTTTGGAGTTTTGACATGCTTTACTGAAAACTTGAACGCACCAAAAATGTTAAAACTTTACCAAAAAGGCTTATTACCATCTGCATGGAAGCTGTATGGAAAAAATAATCGCGCCTGGGTACTGCAGGAGGACAACGATCCAAAGCATAGAAGTCGCCTATGTACTGAGTGGAAGGAAAAAAACGATATCGAAACGATGGATTGGCCATCCCAGTCCCCTGATGCAAACCCAATCGAAAATGTTTGGGCTCTAATGAAGCAGAAAATTGCCAAAAAAAATTTGACAACAACAAAACAGTTAAAAGCTGCACTGAAAAAAATATGGAGAAGTTTTTCATTGACATATGCACAGAATTTAGCAGCAAGTTGTGAGCGAAGATGTCAGGCTATTTTAGATAGTAATGGTGATTGGACGAACTATTAATTTATATTCCAAAGATACGTCCGATACAATTTTAAAGAAAATAATAAATTCAAAACAAAAAAGTTATTTATTTTCTTTTTATGGATGATCGTTATTTAGTGAACAGACTGTATATATATAAGTACATACATAACTAATCACACTATGTGAACTACAGGGCAAACCAAAGTGAATCGGTTTGCATACATACCTACGAGTATGGACAGCGTTGCAGATTCGCACACAGAATTGCCCTTGAGCACTAATTGTGCGGATGAATACCTAAGGCTTCCTTAGTGATTTTCATAACGGTTTTGGCATAGTCGGTTGATAAGAAATGAACAAGCACAAAGAGAACCTGGCGAGATTTATGTAGATTTCGGGCATCTTTTGGCTCCCGAATTTCAATGTAGATGGACACAACTCGGATTGAGTGCTACTAAACATATGAGAAATCGCATGTGAAATGATGTAGACATTGACCTGACATACATAGTATGTATTACATACCCTTGTACATACGTCGTGGGTATGGGTTTCGTCATGCGTATATAATTGTTGCTGTCATTGCGACCGTTGCTATTTCGTGTCTGTGTTTTACAATAGTACTCCACTACAATGCTCTTTCGCAGTGATTTAATTAATGGTGTTTTTTGACTTGTGTAGCGCGAATACATTTGCATGTTTAACTTTTGCGTTAAAAAGCGGATATGTGGTGATTGGTGATTGGATGTGTTTGTGTGTGTGCTCGGTTTTATGTCTGTTTTCCATTTGAATCCGTGAACGCCTTTTCATTCATCTTGAGTTTGAGAAGCACTCAGCTCAACTAAGACAGAGTCATCGCTCCCAATTTCGACATATGCTCATACATACAGCAATGTCCCACTTAAATAAATATTGGCGGTAATTTGAGTTTGAACCGTACTAGGTATTTTCTTCACTTTGCTTTATTTACAATAAAATCGCATTTCATGCATTTCAAACACAAATACAGGAAAATTCCTTTGCTTTTAGCACGGTGCCTGTGATCACGCAATAAGGGCACACGTTAATGTTAACTGCAGATTAGCCTGCCCCATACTGCAATCTCGTCGATAACCCAGTGTGCGCGCGCACATTGCAATTGTCCGCATTGAGCCAAATCGCCCACAGAGACGCACATTCTCACTCACCTAACTCGCCACCCGCAATCGATGTTCATCTCCATACTCCTTACGGTTGTGTGTTTCGTCACTCTTGTATTGACAGCACTTCAGAGAAATAGGCGGCGCTCTTACAGGGAGGCATACACGAGTACAACAGCCAACGGCTCGGCGCCGCTCCAAAACTCTTCTAATTGAATGTTTACTTCTGTTGCAGATAAGAATATAGTGTGCGAGCCGCAGCAACCGCTGCAAAACAGCAGTGACATTAGCAACATCAACAGCAGCAACCGCATTAAGAAAGTTCAATTTTCCAGTGAAAATATCACAATTGAGAACAACCACGCCGACCAATTGGGCGACTACACCAATAACGTGGATCTCAATAGCAACAGCAACAAAAACATGAGCAACAGTACATCTTCCGAGCGACCGAGTTTTCTGGTGAGTTAAAAATACACATCCACCATGCGACACACATTACGTTAATGACATTAATTGGCGTCAATCATACCAATTCATTCCTCGAATAATTGGTAATCTCTGGATGTATTTTACAAGATTACTATCGCTATTACTTTTGGTAGTCTTGCATATGGGTCATTCTTTTACAAACCGAACAACTTTTTTGACCCCATAATTTATATTCATCCCAAAATTTTTTTTTCACTTCTGGGCATAAAATTAACCGACACGTATATCAGAATTTATTCGAAAAAAATTTTTTTTTCTTTATATAATTATTTAAAATTTTGAAAGTTACGCGTATTTTGCTAGATTCTAACATGTTTAAAATTCAATATCTCCGGTTCGGCTTATCTTATCGACACAATTTCAAAACCGTTTTTTAGCTTATTGTATGCACTTTAGAGGAATATGTTTTAAAATTTTTTTTATTTTTAATAAAAAAAGTATATTAACAATTTGATTGTTTAAACAATTTTTTGATGATGTTCCCCAAAATCAATTTGATTGAAAAAAATACTGCTATTTTCGCAATGTTATCACCTACAAAACGCATATTTCAAAAAAGTGGAGACAATTAGATCATAAGATAGAAAAAAATTTCCACCGCAAGTCAAGCGCGCGCGACTTGATGGGACTCGTCACGCTTGACTTGCGGTGGAAATTTTTTTCTATCTTATGATCTAATTAAGTCTCCACTTTTTTGAAATATGCGTTTTGTAGGTAATAACATTGCGAAATAGCAGTATTTTTTTCAATCAAATTGATTTTGGGGAACATCATCAAAAAATTGTTTAAACAATCAAATTGTTAATATACTTTTTTTATTAAAATAAAAAAAATTTTAAAAAATATTCCTCTAAAGTGCATACAATAAGCTAAAAAACGGGTTTGAAATTGTGTCGATAAGATAAGCCGAACCGGAGATATTGAATTTTAAACATGTTAGAATCTAGCAAAATACGCGTAACTTTCAAAATTTTAAATAATTATATAAAGAAAAAAAAATTTTTTCGAATAAATTCTGATATACGTGTCGGTTAATTTTATGCCCAGAAGTGAAAAAAAAATTTTGGGATGAATATAAATTATGGGGTCAAAAAAGTTGTTCGGTTTGTAAAAGAATGACCCATATGGTGGATTTGTAGATTAATTTTGCAGTAAAATATTAGTATAATATTAAATAGTTCACGGGAAACAATTTTTGTTCACACTTTAATCAGCTGACTGCAATAAATGTGAACCACAGAAAATTAATTCCGTTTGTTTTTTAAAGATATTTTAAACTATTCACTGTTTTAACTACTCTTGTGAAACAAAATTGCCCAATAAAAGTTGTTGATGATTTTCTTATGCTCTTCTTTACGCATCGTAAAAATATCTAATTATCTTATGGGCATTGGTAAAAATTTTCATACGAACGTAGATATATAAATGTACATAATGTTTTCTAATATTTTCTTCCAGAAATTGTTTTTTAACAAACCAAAAAAATTTGCCTGTAATTTTTTGTAAAATTTGTTAAACGTTTAAGCCTTAACTTGAAATATATTATGAATATTGGTTGTGTTTTTAAGGTCGGCGACGATATAGACGCAACTAATGGGCATGACGAAGGAGAAGCTATTGATGAGTTCCCACAAAAATTGCAGAACGATGTTCGTCCAAATGCAGATCTTATCGAACGGCGCAAAAGACTCAGGTAATGTGCGCTACCACAAATTTTAATACCAAAAGGAACAACAAAATGTAATATTGCCGAGAGATTAAAGGAAACTTTTATGGGGAATGTTTCTGATGCGGAACGCTGTAATAGGTGACATTAATGTCAATGGAGATCAATTGAAGTAATTATTTGCATACAGTTGATAATGGACTTAATAGTCCGTTCAATTTATATTGAATCGAGTTCAAAAGTAATTTTACCAGTGTTAGAGCGCGATAAGTAAATCAAAGAATTTAGTCTGCACTTAGGTTAAGTTGCGAAAGGTGTGTGCAGTTCCAGCCATGTTAAACTAATTTGACTTCTCGTTGAAGTTGACTAAGTTCGATAGTTAAGCTTCTGCGGCGTCGCTGTAACTAGACAGAGCGCCCAAAAAGCGGAAGCGGCGTTGCTGTAGAGCTGGCCTGTGGCATAGGAAGTGTTCGATTGTCTTAGTTTCTTCTTCACATAGCATATACGCCTTTTATAATCACATCACATAGCATATCGCCTTTGGGTCGAACATAAATCCACCCATACACACTCGGAAAATTGAGCGCGTTTGATATCATTAAGTGTCCTACAGTGATTAACATTTATTCTGTGGTCTGTATTGGTTTTTTAATAATTAATTTCATACAAATTTTTCCTAAATTATAAATATTTTTATTCAGTGGCGTTCGCCAAAATTATTAATTTATTGGAGACCTTTACAAACATTGTCACCTTTGTAATTAGAAAACTCGACATTCTATAGTACATACATTGACTTTGCATTTTAATCGAAATCACAACAAAAAGGAAAAGGCTACACCAAACTGTTGTAATATTTAAATATTTAAATTTAAAATGCCTACAAACACTTTTGATTTTTGTTGACATTCGGGAAGCGTATCGTGAAAAGCACATATGGGTCATTCTTTTACAAACCGAACAACTTTTTTGACCCCATAATTTATATTCATCCCAAAATTTTTTTTTCACTTCTGGGCATAAAATTAACCGACACGTATATCAGAATTTATTCGAAAAAAATTTTTTTTTCTTTATATAATTATTTAAAATTTTGAAAGTTACGCGTATTTTGCTAGATTCTAACATGTTTAAAATTCAATATCTCCGGTTCGGCTTATCTTATCGACACAATTTCAAAACCGGTTTTTAGCTTATTGTATGCACTTTAGAGGAATATGTTTTAAAATTTTTTTTATTTTTAATAAAAAAAGTATATTAACAATTTGATTGTTTAAACAATTTTTTGATGATGTTCCCCAAAATCAATTTGATTGAAAAAAATACTGCTATTTTCGCAATGTTATCACCTACAAAACGCATATTTCAAAAAAGTGGAGACTTAATTAGATCATAAGATAGAAAAAAATTTCCACCGCAAGTCAAGCGCGCGCGACTTGATGGGACTCGTCACGCTTGACTTGCGAAAATAGCAGTATTTTTTTCAATCAAATTGATTTTGGGGAACATCATCAAAAAATTGTTTAAACAATCAAATTGTTAATATACTTTTTTTATTAAAAATAAAAAAAATTTTAAAACATATTCCTCTAAAGTGCAATAAGCTAAAAAACTGTTTTGAAATTGTGTCGATAAGATAAGCCGAACCGGAGATATTGAATTTTAAACATGTTAGAATCTAGCAAAATACGCGTAACTTTCAAAATTTTAAATAATTATATAAAGAAAAAAAAATTGTTTTCGAATAAATTCTGATATACGTGTCGGTTAATTTTATGCCCAGAAGTGAAAAAAAAATTTTGGGATGAATATAAATTATGGGGTCAAAAAAGTGGTTCGGTTTGTAAAAGAATGACCCATATGCTTCTACGTACGTGTGTACATATTTAACGTCAAGTGAATGTATGGTAAACAAGTCCACTAAAGGGATGCGGGGGCCGGTCAACATATACACAGTTAGATGGGTGAACCAAGGGCGAACAGGCCAAAAGAGAATTAAAAATGAATACGCCGGTCGGTTGGTTGCTATCAATGAAAATGAACACATGCTCCGAGGAAGTGTTAAATACGAGAAACGAAGGAAGAGGTAGAGCCGAGACAAAGCGACAAGCACTTGCCTGGTGAGGTGTTAACGCACTTTGTCTTCGTAGGTGTTGTCGTTGAACGTTCTGCTTGTTGTGGTTATGAATTTCTAAACTGAATCGGCGATTCGATTTTTTGATGGCTGCTTCGTTGCCGACTTGTTGTAGCGCTGATTGCAGCGGGCGAACAGCTAGAAGTTGAAGAATGCTGGCAACAGTGGTAGGCACTTGTATGCAAAAGTCAACAATGAGAAGTGAATCGTATGTTCACATTAAAAAAACCTGTAATAATTACTCAGCCAGCCAGTTGCTCTTTAGACGTCGGTCGGTGTGGTTACTTTACTTACTTGGGAACGTGATCGGCTTTAGTGGAAGTTGCGCGAAAGCCTTAATATTTTATCGGCTTATACATAAATGCTTGTATTACCGAAGAAGTTACCACGATAGAAAGTTGGACGTGTTGGATTAGAAAGTGACGTCACTGGTTTCGGTTGTAATTGAATGTTCTCTGCTTTATGCTGGCTGACCGCAATGCTAAACCGACGTGCCACCAAACATTTTGTGCTCGTTGAATCCTTCGACCAACAAACCTCAACGGAAATCACTGATACGCCACAAAATAATCAGCCTGAACAACAACAGCACAGCGAAGCTTATATGGGAGATCAGAGCAGCCCAATGCGAGCTACGGAGAATCGGTCGTCCAACGGTGCGCAATCGCACCATTTGCTGTCACCCGCAATGGCGGTGGGCTCAGGGACCTTGAAGTAATCACAATTGCATACTAATTTTCAACAGCAGTTTCTGGCTTAAATTACACGTTACGTATACATACGTTATACTTGTATTGCTTGTAAATTGAGCAGCGTGTTGATGGTACAGACAGATATTGAACCTGTGGATGCTTTGCATTGAACTAAAGCATCAGTGACACACATGACACACATTCGAAATTTGAAATTCCATTTCCATAAAATTCGATCTGTTTCGTATTTGGGTGTAGCAGAGAAACTGGTTGCGCCCAGCAGACAACAGATAGCGAAAGCATTAGAAATCATTCCAAATTCGGTCAATGGCCTATTGATTTACTAATCTAACGACAGCAAAGCATTGGTTTGTGGCCATTTCGACGAACGATTGTTGCAATTAGCAACCAGCCAGCCCGTCTAACCACCTGTCTTGCCTTTGTTTGTTGTGTGTTTTCTTGCAGACCGAGTATGTCGCGTGGCACTGGCCTAAGCCAAGACCGTTACCAGGATCGTGATTTCCACATCGCAACCACTGAGGAATTCGTGAAGAAGTTCGGCGGTACGCGTGTCATTAATCGCATACTGATCGCCAACAATGGCATCGCCGCCGTCAAGTGCATGCGCTCTATTCGCCGCTGGTCGTACGAGATGCTGAAGAATGAGCGCGCCGTTCGCTTTGTGGTTATGGTAACACCCGAAGATCTCAAGGCTAATGCAGAATACATCAAAATGGCCGATCACTACGTTCCGGTACCAGGAGGCTCTAACAACAACAATTATGCCAATGTCGAATTGATTGTAGATATTGCTCTTCGCACCCAAGTTCAGGTAGGTAATTTTCGCAATCATTCGATCATTGCTTATTAACGTTTTAGAATTTTTAAAACGCAGTAATGTATCGATAATGTGTACTGATAAAATATAATTACGATCACATTTTTAATTTACATAATTGAAGAAGAATTCTATCATCCGGGTAGTTCCTTAGAGAAAAAGCGTGTACAGCTCTTACCTCTTGAATAAAATCTTAAGCCAAATTGTGCACATATATACGTCCTCGTGTTGGAGATATTACTGTATTCAAGTACTTGTAAATATGTGTAATTATATGACATCGGTATGTGCACACGGTTTTCTCTACACATATATTTGTTTTGTTTACCTCATTTAATTGCATTTCGTTTGTGTTAAGCGTTGTAGTTGCAAAAAAAGCTGTTAACGTGTTTATTCAAAGTTGTTTATGTGTTTTTAGGCCGTTTGGGCGGGATGGGGTCACGCCTCGGAAAATCCCAAACTTCCGGAGCTGCTGCATAAAGAAGGACTGGTCTTCTTAGGCCCACCGGAACGTGCTATGTGGGCACTCGGCGATAAGGTGGCCTCATCGATTGTAGCCCAAACAGCTGATATACCTACCTTGCCGTGGTCAGGTTCTGATCTTAAGGCTCAGTATAGCGGCAAGAAGATCAAAATTTCTAGTGATCTTTTTGCGCGCGGCTGCGTAAGCAATGTGGAACAGGGACTAGCAGCTGTTGCTAAAATCGGTGAGTATTTATTAGTACATTAAAGTAAGGAAACGATTGAGAGATTTAAAATTTGACTTAATTATTCAATTATTCAAATAGTTAATTCATTGGACATATATTTCATAATATATAAATTTGTTCAGCAGTTTACACGTGTAGCAAAAACTCTTAGTTTGTGGAATTCGAAATTGAAATTATTGCTTTACATTAGTCATTCAGTGAAATTAATTAATAGGGTTTTTAAACGGGCAATTTTTTAGACCTCCACTTCGGTGTGTGTGTGTGTGTGTGTGTGTGTGTGTGACTGTTTCATATGCATATGAGTTATGTATGTTAAGAGCGAACAAGTTACTAATTTTTATATATATTTGCTGTTTCTTCTTAGGTTTCCCCGTAATGATTAAGGCATCTGAAGGTGGTGGTGGTAAGGGTATTCGTCGTGTTGATACAGCTGAAGAGTTTCCAGCACTCTTCCGCCAAGTGCAAGCTGAAGTGCCAGGCTCGCCGATTTTCGTTATGAAACTGGCTCGAGGTGCTCGCCATCTGGAAGTGCAGCTATTGGCTGATCAGTATGGCAACGCTATTAGCTTATTCGGCCGTGATTGCTCAATTCAACGTCGTCATCAGAAAATCATCGAGGAGGCTCCCGCTATTGTGGCACATCCAGAAGTTTTCGAAGACATGGAGAAAGCGGCTGTGCGTTTGGCGAAAATGGTGGGCTACGTGAGTGCCGGCACTGTGGAGTACCTGTACGACACCGAGGGTCAATACTTCTTCTTGGAATTGAACCCACGTCTGCAGGTGGAACATCCTTGTACGGAAATGGTGGCGGATGTGAATTTACCCGCCTGCCAACTACAAATTGGTATGGGCATACCGTTGTATCGATTGAAGGATATTCGTTTGCTGTACGGAGAGTCGCCGTGGGGCACCTCTATAATCGATTTTGAGAATCCGTTGCAGAAACCAAGGCCATCGGGACACGTTATAGCTGCGCGCATTACTTCAGAGAACCCTGACGAGGGATTCAAGCCCAGTTCGGGCACTGTGCAAGAGTTAAATTTTCGTTCAAGCAAGAATGTATGGGGTTATTTCAGTGTAGCTGCTTCAGGCGGACTACACGAATTTGCAGATTCTCAATTTGGTCATTGTTTTTCCTGGGGAGAGAATCGCCAGCAAGCACGAGAAAATCTCGTGATTGCTTTGAAAGAGCTTTCAATTCGCGGTGATTTCCGTACTACCGTCGAATACCTTATCACACTACTGGAAACAAATAGTTTTCTGGACAACACTATCGACACTGCTTGGCTGGACGCACTAATTGCAGAGCGTGTACAGTCGGAGAAACCGAACATACTGCTCGGTGTCGTATGCGGTGCTCTGCATATTGCCGACCGCCAGATCAGCGAATCCTTCTCCAGTTTTCAGACCTCACTGGAAAAAGGTCAAATTCAGGCCGCCAATACTCTGACCAATGTCGTAGACGTAGAGTTAATCAACGAAGGCAATCGTTACAAAGTACAAGCTGCCAAGAGTGGTCCCAACTCCTACTTTCTGTTGATGAATAACTCATTCAAGGAGGTGGAGGTGCATCGCTTATCGGATGGTGGCATGCTGCTGTCTTTCGAGGGTGCATCTTACACTACGTACATGAAGGAAGAAGTGGATCGCTACCGCATCGTAATTGGAAATCAAACATGTGTGTTCGAGAAGGAAAACGATCCATCTCTGTTGCGCAGTCCCTCGACTGGCAAGCTCATTAATCTTCTGATAGAGGATGGTGCCCACGTTTCAAAAGGACAGGCGTATGCAGAGATTGAAGTTATGAAAATGGTGATGACGCTGACATCGCAAGAGGCTGGTACTGTGTCGTTCTTGCGTCGACCAGGTGCGGTACTGGACGCCGGCTCTCTGCTGGGTCACTTGGAATTAGATGATCCCTCTTTAGTGACCAAAGCACAACCCTATAAGAACCCCTTCCCGCAGGCTGAAAACCCACCTCTTCCCGAAAAACTGAATCATGTACACAACTCATACAAATTGATATTGGAAAACACCCTAGCCGGCTATTGCCTGCCTGAACCATACAACGCGCAGCGACTTCGGGACGTTATCGAAAAATTCATGCAAAGCTTGCGTGATGCGTCGCTTCCGCTGCTCGAGCTGCAGGAAGTGATCGCCTCGATATCGGGTCGCATTCCTATATCTGTGGAAAAGAAGATACGAAAGCTCATGACACTGTACGAGCGCAACATCACCAGTGTGCTGGCGCAATTCCCCTCGCAGCAAATCGCAAGCGTTATTGATAGCCACGCTGCTACTCTCCAAAAGCGTGCGGACCGCGATGTATTCTTCTTGACCACGCAAAGCATTGTACAGTTGGTGCAGCGCTACCGCAACGGCATACGCGGGCGCATGAAGGCCGCTGTACACGAACTACTACGCCAGTACTATGATGTGGAATCACAGTTTCAGCACGGCCACTACGACAAGTGCGTGGGCTTAGTACGCGAGCGCAATAAAGATGACATGCAGACCGTGGTCAACACGATATTCTCGCACTCACAGGTGGCTAAAAAGAATTTACTGGTAACGCTGCTTATCGACCACTTGTGGTCGTACGAACCAGGCCTTACGGACGAGTTGGCCAACACACTCAGCGAACTTACGTCGCTAAACCGTGCTGAGCACTCACGTGTCGCGCTACGTTGCCGCCAAGTGCTTATTGCTGCTCACCAGCCTGCTTACGAGCTGCGTCACAATCAGATGGAGTCGATTTTCCTCTCGGCGGTCGATATGTATGGTCATGACTTCCATCCCGAAAACTTGCAGCGCTTGATACTGTCGGAGACGTCCATCTTTGACATCCTGCATGATTTCTTCTATCACACGAACAGACAAGTGTGCAATGCAGCACTTGAAGTTTATGTGAGGCGCGCTTATACTTCGTACGAACTGACATGTTTGCAACACTTGGAGCTTTCGGGTGGCCTGCCATTGGTGCACTTTCAATTTCTTCTGCCCACTGCTCATCCAAATCGGTAATTTTATAAGTTGGTCCTGTTAGTCAAATTTATTATTTATCAATGATTAACGTTAATTATTTAATTACTTGAGTGTACTTGGAGTTCATTAGTCATTTACTCAATTTCAGATTGTTCTCACGCATAACACAAGACGGCGAAACAACAACAGAAGTGCTCGGATCTTCTTTCTTACGTACGGGTTGTATGGCAGCCTTCGATTCTTTCGAGCACTTTGAGATGTTTTCTGATGAAATATTGGATTTACTTGAAGATTATGCCTCTCCGGCCCTTGTGAATGCTAAAGTATGCACGCTGACGTTTTCTTGCTTCCAATTTCATTTAACCATAACTGTATAAAATTTGTTCAGGTGCTGGAAGCAGTCGAAGCAGTTGATTCTATTTCTGACGGTCGCCTTAGTACATCCATCAATGTTTCCCTCTCCGATCCGGTATCGCGAGCAAACGCCGTTGAGGAAGCTAAATCTACTGAACCCATTCACATTGTTAGCGTTGCGGTGCGTGAAACTGGTGACATGGATGACGTGCAAATGGCGCAAGTATTCGGCACTTACTGCAAGCTGCACCGTGAAGAACTTTACCAACGTCGGATACGTCGCATTACATTCGCTGCGTTGAAGAAGTACGCAATTGTCTTGGTCACCATAAAATGACGCACTAAACCAGTTTTTTTTACACTTGATTTGTAGACGACAGTTTCCCAAATTCTTCACATATCGTGCCCGTGACAACTTTGAAGAAGACCGCATTTACCGTCACCTGGAGCCAGCTTGTGCATTCCAATTAGAGCTTAGCCGGATGAAGACGTATAACCTTGAAGCGCTACCCACTGCCAATCAGAAAATGCATCTGTATTTGGGTAAAGCGAAAGTTTCCAAAGGCCAAGAGGTCACCGATTTTCGGTTTTTCATCCGCTCCATAATTCGCCACTCAGATCTAATTACTAAGGTATGTAAACATCGATTCGTTATGAGATAGAATATTTCACTGTATTGATTTTTGTTGGTAATTGAAGGAGGCTTCTTTTGAGTACTTGCAAAATGAAGGTGAACGTGTGCTTCTGGAAGCCATGGATGAGTTGGAGGTGGCTTTTTCGCATCCGCACGCCAAACGCACTGACTGCAACCACATCTTTCTAAACTTCGTACCAACGGTAATGATGGATCCCACCAAGATAGGAGAGTCCGTGACCAAGATGATAATGCGCTATGGTCCACGTTTGTGGAAGCTTCGCGTGCTGCAGGCAGAACTGAAGATGGTCATCAGGCAATCGCCGCAAATGCCCACGCAGGCTATACGTCTGTGCATTGCTAACGACTCAGGGTACTTCTTAGATATTTCTATGTATACCGAATACACTGATCCTGAGACTGGAATTGTAAGTTATATAGTCAATTGATGTTATCTGTCAATTCACTCGATTATGTTCGGTTTGGTTTTCAGATAAAATTTAAGGCCTATGGTGAGAAGCAGGGCTCACTGCATGAACACCCCATTTCAACACCGTACATGACAAAGGATTTCCTGCAACAGAAGCGCTTCCAGGCACAATCTAACGGCACCACATACGTTTACGACATTCCCGACATGTTCCGCCAAATGACCGAACGCCATTGGAAGGAATTTTCGAAAGCGCGACCTACAGTCGATATCAGAATTCCTGAGAAAATACTGTTGGAATGTGTGGAATTAGTACTGGATGGTGATAGTCTTCTCGAAATGCAGCGTTTACCGGGCGAAAACAATGTTTGTATATATGTGCTAGACGTCCGTCCGAATATCTTGACAATCTATAATCTTTGCTTACTATTTATCATAGTGTGGCATGGTGGCTTGGCGTATGGTATTAGCCACACCTGAGTACCCCGAAGGTCGTGAGATGGTCGTGATTGCCAACGACTTGACGTTTTTCATTGGTTCCTTCGGCATAAAAGAGGATATTCTGTTTCACAAGGCTTCGGAGTTAGCGCGTTCGAGAAAAGTGCCTAGGGTAAGTTGACTTAGTATGTCGCGCACTAAATACAAAAGTGTCACAGCTAAAAATTTTCCAAAACCGATATTTTTCCATGAACTTTCTTGACTGCGATGCTTCTGAAGGATCAATTAAAGAATATTATTTCTTGCTATTGCTTCAATGTGTTCAAGAACAACTGATTAGTTAGCCAGGTTCATATTGGAATCCTCCTGGTTCTCAGAGCCATTATTCGGGGGAGTCGCGCCGTCAAGCTGTGATATCACAATGAACTGTGTGAGCGTGCTTAAGTGTGCTTTCATGTAAAAAGCTTCAATATGTTTTCAATAGTAGTACTAATTTTCGGTAATATTACAATCACTTTTACGTATACAGTATTTTCCTCTCCTGAAAATGTTTAATTTTTGAATTGTGACTTTTGTATTTAATGTGCGATATGCATATCTACGATGTTGTGTTTTGTTCATGAAATATATTTATTGAGTTTCTCTTTAAAATTCAGATTTATGTGTCAGTAAACAGCGGTGCACGTATTGGTCTGGCCGAAGAAGTTAAGTCTATGTTCAAAGTGGCTTGGGAAGATCCCGAAGAACCAGACAAAGGTTTCAAATACCTCTACCTTACAACAGAGGACTACAGCAACGTGGCTAGCCTAAATTCGGTGCGCGCTATTCTGATTGAAGATGAGGGCGAACCCCGTTATAAAATTACCGACATCATCGGCAAAGATGACGGTCTCGGTGTAGAGAACTTGCGTTACGCCGGCCTCATTGCTGGCGAAACATCGCAGGCTTACGAGGAGATTGTTACCATCTCAATGGTAACTTGTCGCACCATTGGAATCGGCTCATATCTGGTCCGTTTAGGTCAACGCGTAATTCAGATAGACAATTCGCACATTATTTTGACGGGCTATGCTGCATTGAATAAGGTATACTGCAAATTCTGACACTTTATAGTAATGGAGCGGTCCTTAACTTTGTATTTGCGTTTTTACAGCTACTTGGACGCAAAGTTTACGCTTCCAACAACCAGTTGGGTGGCGTACAGATCATGTACAACAACGGTGTCACGCATAAGACTGAAGGTGAGAAGCATATTGCAATCAATGCGTCTGTAAGATTTACATAGATTTTGTATAATTTGAACTCACAGAATCAAATCAAATTTTCGAACTTTCTTTCTACAAAGTTGAGCGGATTTTGAATGAAGTGTTTCATTAGAGTATTTATGCTACGTGTTTGTGAATCAATTTTCAGCATTGGATCTCGATGGTGTTTATACTATTCTTGATTGGTTGTCGTACATGCCGGCTTATATTGGTTGCCATTTGCCGATTGTTACACCAAATGATGTTGTGGAGCGCGCTGTCGGCTTTATGCCGACGAAGTCTCCATACGATCCCAGGTGGATGCTTGCAGGGCGCGTTAATCCTGGTAATTATTAATACAATAACTTACTCCCCACTTTTCCTTTTAATTAGAGGAAACAACCAATATTAACGCACAATCACACTTGCAGCTAATCCAATTGAGTGGGAGACCGGATTCTTCGACAAAGGAAGTTGGAAGGAAATAATGCAACCGTGGGCGAAAACTGTAGTAACGGGACGCGCGCGCCTGGGTGGCGTACCTGTCGGCGTTATTGCTGTTGAGACCCGTACAGTTGAAGTGGAAATGCCGGCAGATCCCGCTAACTTGGATTCAGAAGCTAAGGTTAGTTGATTTAGTATTAAAAAAAATGTTCTTAAATTAAAGAACTACTTTGCTTTTTATTTGTAGACTTTGCAGCAGGCTGGACAGGTGTGGTACCCTGACTCTTCGTACAAAACAGCTCAAGCCATTAAAGACTTCAGCCGTGAGGAGCTGCCGTTAATGATATTTGCAAATTGGCGTGGTTTCTCTGGTGGCATGAAGGACATGTACGAGCAGATCGTTAAATTTGGTGCTTACATTGTGGATGGTCTTCGTGAGTACAAGCGACCGGTCCTTATTTACCTGCCGCCGAATGCGGAGTTGCGCGGTGGTGCTTGGGCGGTATTGGACTCGCTGATCAATCCCCGCTACATGGAGACATATGCGGACCCAGAAGCAAGGGCTGGCGTGCTGGAACCAGAAGGCATTGTGGAAATAAAATACAAAGAAAAGGATCTGCTGAAGACTATATATCGCCTAGACGCCACGACGATAGCGGTAAATACGGTTTATGCTTTATTATAGTTGTAGTAGTAGTAGTATAATTTGAAATTGTTTCCCTCGTCTGTAGCTTAAAAAGGAACTGGACGAATCGGTCGCTGCTGGTGATAAGGCGAAGGTGACAGAGGTGGAAGACAAAATCAAGGAACGAGTTGGTGTTCTAATGCACGTCTACCACACGGTTGCAGTTCATTTCGCCGATTTGCATGACACACCCGAGCGCATGTTAGAGAAGGAGTGCATAAACGAGATCATTCCGTGGCGTGACTCTCGCCGGTGGCTGTACTGGCGCCTGCGTCGCTTACTGCTCGAAGACGAGTTCATTAAGCAGATAGTTAAGGCACAGGACAGCCTATCGGTGGGGCAAGCAAAGCAAATGCTGCGTCGTTGGCTTGTGGAAGACAAGGGTGCCACTGAGGTGAGTAAACTCATTTTTAAAAGCACAGTAGACGAAAATAATGAGTACCGTGACGCAGGCGTACATATGGGACAAAAACGAGGAAATGGTGCGCTGGTATGAGGAGCAAAATAAGCCTGATTCGACTGTTATCAAGAATATAAACGCTGTTAAGCAGGATGCCATAATCTCAAAGATCACGATAATGTTGGAGGTATGACTTCTTATAGCAGCTTACGGCTCGCGAGCAGTGCAGCTACTGATTGCTTTTTATTGTAGGAATGCCCCGAAGTGGCTTTAGATGCGGTGGTCAGTCTATGCCAGGGGCTTTCACCCATGAACCGCGGCTCGGTGGTTCGCACATTAGCACAACTGGAGTTAAACGAGGAGGCAGCGACCAACACTCAAGCATGATGCTACGACGAGAGTCAATACTAATCCACTTATGCTCCCTTTTCCTTGTGCAGCAGCAAAACATTGAAACCTGCATCTCTACCGGCTACACGGACGTCTGAGAGTCACAAAAGTGGACATCCTCTTCCAATTCTTTTGTTTATATTTACAAACTGTTGTTTTAGTTATACTATGTATATTGTTTTGTTATACTTTTTTAATGGAATTGAAATGTACCTACTACTTTATGGGATAACTTAGTTTTGGGACTCCTCGAAACGGATTAGCATAAAAATAATACTCCTCACTACTGACACGTTTTTGGGGAGAATGATGAACGCTCAGTTGCGATGCAAATATATAATTGTATGTTATATGAGACCACAAAAACATTCAATTATCATAACATATTCTCGAGTAATAGTATAATTTATGGATTGTCAATAGCTTGTACTATATTTCACAATGAATATTCAAATATTATATAGATAATATTTTTCATTTAAACCATTACCATTTATGAATTTTCGAACAAATGAAAACATTGTAAATAAACTGCTTAAAATAAGTGATCGCACATCCCTTATTGCATGTAAATATTGTCGCGGTCACTTTACTGTTACAGCAACTTTAGTAATTAAAACTTCTCTATCTGTGGGCCTACTATGAATAGCAAATAAAATAAAATGAAGTGAGAAATATTTCCTGAAAAGTAACTTTTCCATCTTGGCAATTATAGGTAAAACGGTAAAGAAGCTTTTTTCCTACTTAATTAAATTACAATCACGTCGGGCTATATTTGTGGTCCTTTGAAAATCTGGTGTTTCTAGTTAACCCTCTACTGCCCCATACTGCCTTAAGGCACGGTCTAATTTCCACGAATTTCAACTTTCAACTGATAATATTGGGAAACATGTGATGCTTACAGCCGTGCAACATTAAAGAAATGACAACTCAATTTATCTAAAACATGCCCTAAAAATTTCATTAAAAAAAATTAATATTTATGTGGACTTTTCTAGGTTTTTGTGGACCGTGCCTTAAGGCCGTCTGGGGCAGTAGAGGGTTAAACTTTGTAAGTTTTTTTACAGTCAATGGGCCCTCTTTGTATCATATGATTAATATAGGGTGTTCCGATTACATTTCTGGCATTTTTGTCTATGCAAGTGGCAGCTATAAAAATTGACAGCTGTTGTTTACGATTACTCCGATTGTTAAAAATGGAGGGCTACGAGGAGCATGAACGTGTTGTAATTGTGAAAACCATCGATTTGTTGGAGCAATGATTTGCGTACCGAACCATCTTCCGAAGTTCCCATGTCCACTGGCCACCAAGAACGTGCGATTTCTTTCCTTGAGGTTTTGTGAAATGTCTAGTCCATGCGCACAAACCGCAAACAATTCCAGAGCCTGAGGTCGAAATACAGCGCGTCATCGGTGTTTTTGTAAAAATATCATCAAAAATCGGGAAAGGGCCTGTGATCAGAGTTGCCGAGCCATTTACCGGACATTTCATCCCATACTTCGGAACATGTCCACTTTACAATGTAATAAAAATTCACTCGCTCAAAAATATACGTTTTATTTCCGAATTAAATCGTGCACTATTATTGGAACACCCTATATTTAATATTACAGTTCCATGTATGCCTTCAAATAAACCTATTATATCTGTGTTCATATGGAAAAGTAACTTAAGTCGACATAAGAGCATTTAGTTATTGTTTATAGTCTTATAGAAGTCAAACCGCTTGAATGTGTTTTATTCGATTTGAAAAATCCTGTCCCTTAACCATATTATGTGAGTTTACTTCTAAGACTAAGTCTTTTGAAACAACCATGCATTGGTCAGAATAACTTATGTGCACATGGTTTTTAGACTTCAATTTTCGACTTAAGCTACTCTTCCATATGGCCACAGATATATATATGCAGCATATAAGGATAGAAGTCAGGAATATCCGTTTTTTTTAGTGGCCATATAATGAAATGTGAATAATTAGAAAATGTTTATGTTTTAATAGAAATTACCTCATATGAAGATCAGTAGAAATACAACACAATTTGTACTGACGACACCGTGTCGTTGAAAGACACACTTATTTCAGAATAGTAGAGAATTTATTAAATTAAGTTACAGAAAAGTGAAAAATTATAAGCAATATCGTTCTTTTGATTTGAACTTAATGAACACCTCAATACTCAGTTCATAGTGTCCAGTGTTTTTGTCATCCAGTCCGGCTCTGCAGCTGCAATCTTCTCGATTATGGAGTTCACTTGATAGCACAATGACTGTATTTGTCGATCCCATAACGGCAACACTTCGCGATTTTCAAAATGCACAATACCAGATATTTGGTCGATGTGACCGTTCATGCGACCTTCGGTTATCATCTGCGATGCGATGTTCTCGGCTTTGGCTGCCGGTATTTCCAGCAAAGCACCAAGCTCCTCAAACGTTATGTTGTTGTATAGTTTGCTGGCAGATAGCAGGTTGTGCTCGAACACAGCCCGATCCAAAATCGATGAGCCGTCAACTGTGGTAGCTTTCTGATGGGGTTGCAGTAGTGCCTCGAACTCCTGAAGCTCAGTTCGCCTTATAATGCGGTCCAAGTACATTTTCTCCAGAATCGCATAAGCGGGCAGCTGCTGACAGCGCTCATCCTTGAAAAGCGTGGCCAACATGCGAGAGCGCTGTTGCCCAGCCGAAGCTAGCACTGTACAAATCAATGCCTTTTTAAGCGCTCGCATACGTTCCTCCTCCTCGACGATTGTGCGATAAGAAAGCTCATTGTAGCGCTGAGCCGCTTCAATGAATTTTCGCCGATAGTCAAGCACCCGGGCGTAACACACCTTATAAAGAACCTGAAAAAGAACCAGATGTAGCATTTGTTCTATTTGCGCATACACGCACGTACCTGTAGGCCTTCATCCGTCGTCTCCGCTTGCAGCAATGAAGCGCGATTTATGAAAAACTCCGCCTGTGCTGAGTCATTGTCTTCTAGATATAGACGCGCGATCTTCAGATACGTGTCTAGCTTATAGTTGACGGTGTACTGCTTCTGCCCAGTCTCCAGTGGGATGCCCACGAGCACATTGGCCGCATCGTGCCACTGCTGCTTACGCTCGTAAATTTCGGCCAAGTGTTGCCGGATGACGGCGACCTGCTCTTCGAAAGAAATCACACGCGGTTGCACCTTTTCCAGCGTGAAATGGGAAACTTGCCGCGATACCTCGTCGGGCAACTTGCCCAACTGGATACCTACGTCGTTCAGAATCTGCCGAGAAATTACCAAGCTGACGTGCTCATTTACGATCGCCTCCACAAACAGTTTGAGTGTGTCTACCAAATCACTGCCGGAATTCGAAAGGACAGCCTCCAACAGAAGCCGGTACCTGTCGGCCTGTTCCTTATGCGTGCCAGAAAAGCTGGCCAGCTCCATCAACTGGGAACGTAAAGTGCTTGCACTAATAGCCATCTTGTTAGACCCGGATCAGAAGCAAAATACTGCAGTTCTCGAAATGTTTTCTCTTATCAATTTAAATTTCATTAATTCTACGGATGCCAAAACACTAAATCTATTTATCGATATTTCGATTGTGAACAGCGAAATCAAATTCAATGCAAATCATCACCAAAGTCTGCAATTTTAGTCTCTGTTATCACTACAAAATTTATATTTAACGTCAGTTGTCAAGAGACAGACTCCACAAACTAAGAAATAGTAGTTTTATAATACGGATCTTACTAAGTAACATCCTATTTTGCCTACTGGTACTACTGCTAAGGGTACGCTCAAGGCCCATTAATACGGTAGTGGTGGCAACACAGCTGATTAAACGTTTTTCTTTTGATTTTTCGCGAATGGGCATGCTAATTGTCAAAATGGTAAAAATGGCCGCCAACCGCTGTGGGTTTTGATTTGATTTTGACAGTGAGCATGCCCAAAAGCACTAACAAAATACATGGGATTTTGTTGTTGCAGTAGTGCCATCACCTTATTAATACACCTTGGGTACGCTCATCGGTACGTAAAGAATAGCGTACTAGTATATTACAATGGAATAATCGCGTGCATCTAAAAACAAAATTTATTTTTTAGGCCGCTGAACTCGAAACTGAAAATCAAACAATTTCTTTAAGAAGCGTTTTCACAAAATCCTCGAAAAACCAGTTTTATCCGTGTTGTTTCAGTTGTGAGCACATATCTCGCAAACGAGTCATCCGACTAACACAAGCAGTCCATAGTTCAAATCATGATACAATAATAGAAGGTAGAACCGCTGTCAATTGTTTTGACACTAAACGTGCTTATTGACGTTTTTCGTATTTGTCAAAAGCTTGAGCCGTGATGCCACTTCGATGTAATATTAAATTAGAAATATTTAAGGTTCTTGGAATTTTAAGATCTTTTTTTAAATAAACACGGAATAGACATTTCACTGTAACTAATACATTTTGGGCGAAAGTTTAAAAATGTTAATGCACATTCAACAGCAGATAATATATTGCTGTATTAAAAAATGTTCAAGGGATTTTCTAGCAACAGTACGGTAGCACATTTTCAAAGAAGAACGTCAAAAAGACCTTTAGTGTCAGATGCGCAATATGGCGGCTGAGAAGAAGCATCGGCTCTACCTTCTATTTTTGTATCATGCCGCAACCTAATCTGTATTGTTATACATTTAAAATTGCTTGTTCAAGTTCAGTTATCCATAGTTTATTATAAAGAAAAATCTGAAATATAGTAATTTCCATATGTTCACAATAAACTTGTGCGTCTACAATGCTTTACGAATTAAATTGTTTGAGAGTATAGCTTGTAGTTTCTATGTATCCGTTCTGCCTATGCATCCTAGTTGTATCAGAAAAGTTGAAATGTTTCAAAGTGAGTCAAGTTACGTATTTTGGTAATTAGTAGATGCTGTTTGCGCATTCGATCAAAAATCAAAGGATGGGTTTCAAGTCCTGACTCCAGATCAAACATCTGTCATCAGCCAATAGTAAATTCAAAGTCCAGGCTTTTACATAGTATGTCATTTGGAATCGGTATAGAGCAGGAGGTCTCTTTCCACTTCAACCTGTCATCAGCAGTGGTGAAGGTAGAGGGCGTTTTAGGAGTACAAAACACCCAAATATCTGTTTGGTGCAAAAACACCAAATGCGCCTTACAGTTTAACGTCGAATCCGAACAGCGGTTAGTAGTTGGCGGTTTTTCTGCCACACTTGGAGGTTTTGCTATTGCCTGCCAAGAGCGCACTTGTGCGTTTCTTATAACTCTCATCTACTTCATATGGATAGCGATAGGAGTGGACGAGGGTTTAACTAACCCGAGTTAGGAGTCGAACCCGCTGTACTATAAAGCTTTCCTTAAATCTAGGTAGCAAGAATTAAACTCAGACATAACTCTTGCAATGCGAGCATTGACAAAATACATTGCTTCCCAACACTGACTATCCAGCATTGGCCTTCCAACAATTTTCCGATTACACTTATTTCAGAACGCGCCGCCTTGGCAATGACAACACGAGCAGAAGACGGGAAGTGTAACAATTATTGTCATATTTCTCAAGTGCTGTAAATTTTTTCTTCGAACCTGAAATATACAACAGGAAAACATTTCAGCACAATCAGTATATTAGCAAAAATTATTAATTGTTGTAAGTGAACGAGTGGGCCGTTTGGTAAATGGTTGGTTGGAGTGTACTGCATCCGTCGAAGATGCATTCGCTTTTAAAGTGGACGACAAATGGCAATATTTGAGAGAAGTTACGGCCAAAGAAAGCTCGATGATACCCAACCGATTATTTGCGTAATTGAAACGGCGCAGGAAGTGAACGGTCATACGGTAAATAAAAAAGCTAATTATTTGTACGAGACCTGTGGACAGTCGGTGTGGAGTTGTACATACATATGTGATGGCTGATGAGCGCAGAAAAATCGATACTATGCCGCCCCACTGGCGACTGCTATGATACATGCGTATATCGAACTGATTTAGTTTTTAGGCGATGTGCCTTGGCGCATTATTTCTTTAAGGACCATGCGCGAATTTGGGGCAGGCTCCTTTAAAGTCTTTGACTCATCTGCATGTGAGTTGAAGTTGCGCCTGTAGTGAAGTGCGGCATAACCAAAATTACAACATGTGATACATACAAACTTCTGTGCTAGTTACGATTCATAACGGCAGGCTTTGACGAATAGATGACCACATGTCGCTTTCTACATTCACAGTGAAGTTCTTTAAATTGCAGGAGTATCTGCTACGTCTACAACGTGGCCCAAATAAGGAGAATTGCTGGAAGATTTTACGCCGCTACAATGACTTCGCCGAGCTGCACAAATGTATCTGCATTTCTGGTATCGATCTGCCCATGCCAGGCAAACGGCTATTTGGCAACATGCGGCCAGACTTCATAGCTGAGCGGAGGCAAGCACTGCAGATTTACATAAACGCCGTTTTAATGAACCCCATATTAGCATCATCGCTGCCGGCAAAGCGCTTCGTCGATCCGGACAGCTACTCGCAATCGTTTCATGGTAAGTCGTGCTTGAAAACAGTGCGCCAAAATATTCGTAATGAGGTAATCGAATACTGCTAAAACTCGCTCAGCGGGCCAACGTATGCTTGCAAACTAAAACAAATCGAAGGACCAAGCTAAACTAAGAGCTAGGCAACCGTTGCCAAAAGAAGGCTTAACAATTATTATAGGCGAGTAGGAATCAACACAGAGCCCATTAGTGTAATTTTTATTTAACAAATCTACATTCATTAGCCATATCTCTACTCCTTCAGTACTATTTGCGGCATATTACACTGATGAGCTGATATGTGGTAACTACAGTCGTTTCTGTTAAAAACATATCCAAGCGTAGTGCGTAGGTGTTGAAAATATAGAAACATTTGTACATAAGAAGTGGGTTAAAATTGTTGCACTTCGTAGTCTGCTTAGTGCTTGTCGCAAAATCCTGGCTAAAAGTATACCGCAGAATCCACTGAGCCACGCCTGCGCTTTTGAAAGTGATTGTAGCAATTTCAATGTTAACTACTGTTGTAAACATACAACTGTGGACAGTTTTTCAGATTTTGGTGTCCATTTTAAAAATAACTCAAGCTTCTTAATAAGGGATTTGGATTTGTTTAACAATTGGCAATAAAACAAGTGTGAAGAAATCGCAACTGACACTATTTCCAGGAAATAGAATGGGGTGTAAAAGTCGTATTGCTCCTTGCATGTAGTCTCCTTATTAAACTGTTATCGAAAGCTGTCCGAACGCATGTGTTTTCGAGATGTTAATGTTTTGATAAAAGTTTTCACACCTTGTATGCAGATGTCATTAGAAATTGATATTATTTCCATCCGTCGCAGATCAAGCCGTACAAAATGCAATGTTGTGCTTACGCAGTGAGGGTGTCTGGACTCTGAGCACCTCCCTTGGAGCAATAGGCTGGCGTCTGCGCAAGCACTACTTCAAGGTATCGCCCAAGCCGCCAGAAAAGACAGGAAACAAATTGTTAGTAAAAAGCGGATCACAGTCGCACCAGAGCAAGCACTTTGCTGCGTCCGGCAGTAATGGCAGTGGCGGCTCATTGGACAGTGGTTTGTTGGAGTCGTCGGAATTGGTGTTGGAATGGATAGAGTATGGACCGGACAAATACATTGATGAAAAGGAGATGGGAGGAATATTGAAGAGCTTAACTGCCTTGCAGCATCCTTTCATAGAGCCGGTCGTGTACGCAGCGCATAATGAGAATGGGTGCGTTGCAATACGCAAGTAAGTTGTACGATGTTGCGTCGAGGAATTGCTCACTTTCAGAATGTGCATTTTGCTCTTACAGATTTTACAAGCACGGCACACTAAAAGATATTCTGTGCATGGCGACTCCAAAGAACCCCTTTCTTAGCAAATATGGGAATCCAAAAGGAAGGACTGCGCTTACAATGAAACAAGTCGCTACGTACGGCCGCCAGATTTTGGACGCTTTGGTGTATATGCACGCCAAAGGATATCCATACGGTGGGTAGCATCAACCGCGTGACCCGATATTACATTTGTTTTGCTAGTAGTTAGTTGGCTGGCAGCTTTGAATACACATCTAAGGGTGTTCTTGTGATTACAGGACACCTGCATTCCGGTAATATCGTAATAACCGATGACTGCGTTAAATTGTTGGATATTGAGAATTATATACTAGGTGTGCCGGCGTTTTATCGGCCATTCTTTGTGCAACACAGCAAAATCCATTCGATGGAAGCGATAGATGTGTACTCCTTTGGGCATGTTCTCTTTGAAATGGCCATGGGGTATCCACTGCAAGAGTCGGTGGCACGGCAAATTAACGACTGTCCCGAATCGTTGAGTAAGTGCTGCATGTAAAGATTAATTGGTGCTACTATGCCTTCTATTTCCCTCTCCCGCGACAGAAAACTTGTTGGAAAGTATATTATCGAAAGAGGCGTTCCGAGCCGGTCTGCCCTCGCTTCAGCAGCTTGTCGCTCACCAATTTTTCACGCAGCACGCCAATTTTACCAGTGATACCGCGAGTGGTGAAGATTCGAAAAAGTCGTACTTCAAATTGACACTTAATGCCAAGGAATTGATAAAACAGGCTGCGCTTAAAGCCGAGATGAGGCTGCGTGATGAGCAAAAGTCAGTGAAAAATCAAAAGCGTATTGTACGAGTGCAAGAACTCATGAGTTCCGAGGAGGAGAAACGCAAGTCGAAACAGAAGGCGGTAAGTCTGCCAGGCTCTAATCGAGCGTTTGATACATTTTACTTAGTTGAAAAAATGTCCTGCAGAAATTGGAACACAAGCAGTCGAAGCTAAAGCAACAGACCTCCCTCCAAACTGGTAACGGTCGGTTGTCATTGTCGTCGGCAAGTGGATCAGCGGCACTGGTGGGTGGCAGCGCTCCGTTCGATCGGTCCGACAGTATGCTAAGCATGAACACACCACGGGATGCGGCTCCAATACCGTCGCCTTCAGACCTGAAATGTACGTGTTAAGTGCAACGCCTTAAATGTGCGTTTATGTTCTGAACGTATTTTTTTATGTTTCCGTTAACAGCTCCGCCGCCCACGCCAGCAGGGCAGCTACTGCAGCAGCAGCAGTCAGTCAAGCAGATAACTTTACTGGCTGACGTTGAGCGACAGTCGTCATCACCTAATATTTCATCCGATGACCATAGCGAACCTGCCCGATCAGCGCTACTCGAGTCAATTTGCAAATTCAATCGGGGCTCGCTGCGGAAAGTCCGCTCCAACGACTAGTCCTTTAGTCCCTCATAGCCCTAAGTAGTGTTGCATATGCGTAATGCTACCCTAGTTCTCTATTCTGAAAATTGGACCAAATGGCAGTTATAAAATAACGGCGCCTAAATTCGAATCGACTTAATCATGCTACATATGTATTGGTGTAAACATAATCTCAGAAAAACTATCAACAACAAAGCAAAGACACAATTATTTTATATTCTAACATGTCTAAGGCCATTTAATATTAAATATGTGTGCTATTAAAGTAGTATCTGTCCACAGTTTGGTAATCTTAGTTAAAGAGGCCGCAAGGTACCAAGTCACATTTAATCTACTATCTGTGCAAAAACCAAAAACCTAACTGAATTAAACTTGAAGTGCACTAACGCTTCATAAGGACGAAGCTAGGGTTGATTTTGTGTTGTAACATTAGATTTTAACTTTTATTTACCAAAGAAACAACTGCTTATAGAAGAGATTTAAAAATTAAAAAACACGTCGTTTTAACTATGTAGAAAATAAACTATCTCTGAAGTCAGCACACGACCAATACCGGACTCAATCGATGTATTATCAGCAGTCGAACTACTCTGTCATATGCTCGGCTCGGGCGTTGGGCGTTAACAATATAGGCCTCAAATATTCTAAAACCTTAGCAAGAAGTGATTTATTATTAGATCTAAATCTTAAGTGGAACTCCATAACACGCTTGGTACGCTGCAACGTTTTCGTTGCATCTGTCAAAAAAGTAGAATCAGTGTATTTTTATGGAGCGAGTTACATAGCGCAAAGCGTGGGATGCCATCATGCAAAAAAGCGGAAAGTAGCCCAACGCTCCACTTTTCGACGCTTTGCTCGCATCGTTCGAACAGACGAGCTGACGGGTGGTAAATTTATATTTCGTTCTAAATGTTATTGACAAATAGATTTTTCTCGTGAATATTTGCTTTCAATTTTGGTGCTAAAAAAGGTTTTCAACAAAGAAGATATTATTCATAGCAACGTTTAGAAATATTTTAGTGAATAAAAAGCGTTCAATTAAATTATTAACTTCAATTTTACAATGAACAAAAATCGCATAATAGTTATCGATTACATTCACGCACCGAGTGTGATCTATATTTATGTAGTTCTATGCGTTTTCGCGCAATTTAATATTGGACGCGATTGATATTGGAGTAGCTGCCCTGAAGCTGTCAATAAATTCATTAAAATCCACAATTTCCTTCTCCATTGTCGTCAAGTTCTTTTTTCACACCACAAAATGTTACTGTCAGCTGATTAGACGATGCTTCAAAAGCGCGTTGTGTAACTCAAAGCGTGCAATCTATTGAATACGTCGAAAGCAAGACAGGCTAAAAAAGCGTGCTATGGAGTTGCACCATTAGCGCTAAAGATAGTTCCTTGGTGAGTGTCTACTATACTACTGTGTACAAAGAATACCCGGAATTTGTTTATAATTCAAAAAATCTTTATTTATTCTTCCAAATCAATTTCATCGCCTTCAAAGTAGTCCCCCCCCCGATGCAATGCACTTATGCCAACGGACTTTCCAATCTTCGAAGCATGCCAAATAGTCACCTTCCGGTATGGCCTTCAATGCGCGCGGCGATTCACGTTGAATCTCTTCAATCGATTCAAAACGGTGTCCTCGAAGTTTTCTTTTGAGTTTGGAGAATAGCCAGAAGTCACAAGGAGCTAAATCAGGCGAATACGGTGGCTGTGGAACGATATGAGTTGGCGAAATGCTCACGAAGAACCAATGCCGTGTGAGATGGTGCATTATCGTGATGCAAAAACCAAGAGTTGTCTCTTCATAAATCCGGCCTCTTTTTGCGAATAGCTTCACGCAAACGACGCATAACGCTCAAGTAATATTCCTTGTTGACAGTTTGGCCCGGCGGAAGGAACTCAGAATGCACAACACCACGATAATCGAAGAAATCGAATTCCGGGTATTCTTTGTACACAGTAGTATATTGTCTATTATTTTATGCATATGTGTTGGTAGATAAATTCACAATTTACATAGTTGAAGTTATACTTGTTTATATTAAATACATTAAAAAGTATTTATATTTTGTTGCAGCTATGCGCTCCGAAAAGTCGCATTCGCTAAATAAGAAACCATAAAAATCAGCTCTAGTTTCTATCCTAACTATACATATTACTAAATTGGAGTTTTAACTTTCCTTGTTTTCCTCATCGGCTTTACTAAAGCGAAAATTGCGATATGCAAGTTAACAATTATTCGTTTAATATTCGGCGGATGATACCCTATACGAAGGGCAGTGAACTAAAAAAGTCCCCCTCCTTTGTACTGTTATCGTTTTTGCACATCGGCTGTAACAACCACTCTGCTTTTTTTGACGAATCGAAGAGGGATTGAAAAGCTCCTCAACTGAAGCAATCGAAGCTAAGAAATCATACTGAGTTGTAATGGGTGTTGTGCCTTGCTTTATATTTCTCACATTATTTCGTTAATGATGCAACGACTAATTAAAATTTTGAATTTTGATTTTACAAATTTACTAACTTAACAAATGGTTTGTTGACCAACAACTAGCTCAAACCTAACAAAAACTGATTGCTTATTATAACATCGTTTTAGCATAAAATCTGTACGTCAACGCAATTCTTCGGATTCTTCTTATTTTCTTTTTTTTGCTGTGGTTTAGAATAAGTTGAAACAAAAACACTGCGATAAAAACGCGAAGGGGAACTATTTGGGCACTCTTTGCATCGCATTGCATTATGAACGTCCAATATACCTGTTTTGGCACTTGGAGGGGCTTATTTGTGTTAGTCAATGAAAGTATGCACTTGCTTTTTTTATTTTAATGAGGAGGAAGCATCTAAAGCCTAACCCCGTCAGTGTGGGACTTTAACACACTAAACTTTCTCTGAAGTATGCACTTGTATGTACGTTTTTTTTTAATTGTTGTAGTGTTAACTATGAATGTATGTATAACTTGATGTGCGTCATGTGTGTAGTCTTATGTTATCTTTTAGCAAATAAATGTATTTGTATGTGTGGAATTTCTATACAAAAGCGTCGTACATGGAATATTTTGACTGTGTATATGTATACTATATAACTAAAGACATGGATTATACATATTAAATAGAAATAAAAACTACTGCAATATTTGTTTTTCGGATTTTGCGTTTTCGTTCGTTTCAGCCACGGCTGCAGGAAGCGTGTCGTAGTGTTTCGCTCTCTGCTTTTTCGCTCCACTTTCTTTTTAATATACTATACTCTAAAATGCTACATTCTTATATTCAAAACAAAAGGCTATTGAATTTTAACTTAATTTTATCTCTTTAAAATTTGTCATTTTATCATTACTTAGTGGAACTTCACTGTTTGATCCATAATTCGACCAATTTGCTGATCAAATATTTAGTGTTCTCTAAAGAATATTCTCCTGCTTTGCTCTCTTACTATGTATATCTTTTATTACATAAAATGTATCATTTGCCTGTTGTACACTGGGATATAGTTTAACAATATAAAGTGTGCCATCCTGAGTAACTGCCAACTCAATGGTGTCAAAAAAGTTTGCAAGAAATACGAAAATCTTGTGCTTTTGTTGCACAACACATTTTTTGTCAAAGAAATCATCAGCAGAGTTTTTAAATTATGTACGGTGGAGACCGTATGAATGGAATTAAATAAATATCTCTGCTACTAATAAAATTTTAAAGTGGTTTTCAGTTATTTTTACATAAGTATTTTAACGAAAAATTCATATTTTTGGTAAAATGCAATTTTAAAGCATATATAAAAAGTTTGTGTACGTTGAACACATTTATAAAAAGAAAATTTGAATATGTACATTGTATATACAGTGCCACTGAATTATGAACACTAAGCAATGACGCTGACATAATACGTCGCGCTTCTTTTCTTGGCTATTTTTGCCATTTTTTACCATTAAGAAAGATAGAAAAAAGGCATAGCTCCTTTTTTGTCTCTGGAGTGTCAGATTTCCACCAACCCTATATTTTGCATTATTTAAATACAAATAATAATTATAATGATTGCACTTATTCACTCATTCAACGGGTAGAATTTGTGGTATCACCACAGGCCATATAGATCTAGGTGTGTATCATACAGAGGCAGCCACTTTAAACCTTACTTAATGGTACTTTTCTAGTTCTAAATAGTAATACCAGAGAACAGTTGTGTAAAATAGTTAAGATTTAACTTCATGGAGAAAACACATGTCTTGAAAAAACCCAAAGTCATCTTAGTTACGTTCAAAATAGTGGTGTTCATAATTCGGAGGCACTGCACTATGTATACATCTATTTTTGTGCCACTTTCCAGTTGGGTATTTTCTATATTTTATTTTTTATATTTTTTATATTTATTGAATATTTTAAATTGTTACAGAATATTTTTAATTTTTTCATATTTTTTCTAATTATAAGTTTTCATCGCGATAATGAAATTCAGTTCAATAATTGTATGTTTCAAGATACAGTGTGCATTTAAGGGTTAATTCAATACATGACCTAACACTCGCAGAGCTCGCCCCCTCAGGTTATAACTTTATCGTGTCTGCCGTTTCATCAACTCAACATGTTGCCAGTCCTGGAATAAATCTATGTGTTTTCAGTTTTGTTTGAGCCAAATTTCGTTCAACTTGGCTTTTCATTTCATTCAAGTCAGCTGTACGATCATTTCTGCTTCTATTTTTAAATTTATTCTTCTAAAAAGTATTCTTTTTTGAGACACCATGAATGGACCAGGTGATGTCGAGGTAAGTAAATCCCTCAAGCAACCAAAAAATGTTGCTCTTTCGACACTGAAAACGCACCAAACATTGAACGGCTTTGTGACAAGTGCCCGCCACAGGCGCAGAAAACGCTGCGTACAGCAACCACAATTCGCACTTCACTGCAGATTAATATCGATTAAACACTCCAAGAATTTGCAACCAGGTCGCAATCGTTTCAATGACTGCGCATTGGTCGGGCCTCGCCAATTTGTGTCTCGGTCAAGAACACGAAAAGGTAGACTACGTTCCGGTGACACGTCAGCTATCAATATCGGGTGCCTTTTCGTTTGATTCGAATGAAAAATCAGCGCGGCTGATTGCAAACTATCGATTCACATAAAACGTAACTGCTACGGCACAATGTACCGTTGTCACGCACCGGTGCTGGTTTCCAAGCTGAGAAGCGTGCCAGCTGCCTGTACACAATTCAATGATTGTCAACTTAGTTGAGCCTATTCCTATATATACGTACATATATACATATATCAATACCACTAATTAAAAATTGCAGAAACTACGAACTTCCATGACTAATAAGTCGCGCCGCGTGAGTGCCGCATTTGGGATTATTGTGCCAAAGGTAAGTTATGGTGTTACTTCAGCGCCTGATTTGCAATCAGCCATTATCACCTCGATTCGCTTGCAGCCGGTCTTGCGCTTCATGCCCACATATCGTCTCGACCCCAAGACCCCATTGAACAAAGAGTTCTGCGAGAACGTCATCAAACAAATCATGAACAAAGCGCTCGAAGAATTTACCTACAATCCCAAGCAAGCTCTCAGCTTAAGCGCCCAAATCAGCGAAGAAATAAAAAATCGCCTTAAAGCGAGGGCTTTCGATAGGTGAGTGCGTGTGTTTTAAATAACAGGTATTTATTAAACGTACATACATACTGATCCTTTTTCTTTTCGTGTGTCCCTCTATGATCTGTCACAACCTCGTAAAATTATTGACAATTTATTAATTGAATTTACTAGATAAACACTTCACCTTAGAACCGTCTTTGGAGTGCTAGGCTTAAATATACATATATTAAAAATTTATAATTATAAAATATTTATTTCAAAAATAGAGTATATGTACTCTGCCCCAAAAAGTATTCGTTGGAAAATGTTAAGACGGTTCTTAGGTTATGTACGCCATGGATACATATTATGACAGCTGCTATATAGCTAATCACATATTGTGATGGAACATTGGCCGATTAGCGTAAACAACACAAGCACGGTGTATCAGTAACCAATTAAATTCCTGTACGACAGCCACGTTTCTTGTTCCGACTGGTTTCTACATATGTACAGTAGAATCTCCCAAAACGCAACTCCGAAAAACGCAACTATCCAATAAATGCAATCGCCTTGTAGAGGTAACGTATTACTCTAAAAAAGCTACTTTTTAGTTGCGTTTTCAGGGCGATAAAAATGTCTTATCATTTAAAAAACATACGTAGTAGCCATGCATTTTAACTAACTTCTTTGTCAATTTTTGTCGATTAGCCATCAAATTTGCCGCGAAAAAACCACTTTGTAAAGTGACATCTTTTAAAATGAAAAATCATCTTTTTTCATTTTGATTTTCAAAATAGGTGCCATATATTACGGTAATTCACCAAATATAGAGTAAACAATTCTTGAAGGTGGGGGTGGTGGACAACGCAACGTCAGCACTCGAATGTCCTATGTAGAGTTCAGAGTTTTTTTCTTATTTCGTGATATAATGTCGGCTTCAATTCTCAAACCAAAGCAAATCAGATTGGATTTGAATAAAAAATTGAAATCTTGCGAAAAATATACAGTGGACAAAAATAGGCTGGCTGCGGATTATGGTGGAAACAAGTCAAAATCGGAAAACTTACTGGAGGCAGCTTCAAATAGTCTTGAAAAAACTCAAAGAAAAACACTTCATAATCCAGAGTATCTCGAAGTTGAGAAAAATTTGTTTGATTGTTTCCGCGTTTTGTTTCGTTTTGGGAGATTCTACTGTATTTTCTTTTTGTTGAATTTCAAACCTCGTTGAGGTGAACTGCCGAGTAGGATGGCTAACGGGGGCCTCCAACACCCAAGGGAGTTTTTAACATCCATCCCTGATACATATATTGTATAAACCTTGAAATATACCAATTTATACGTCAATCAATTCACGGTTACCCCATCTTTCATGACAATCAAACTTCAGTGTTGTGCATTTTCCCCCTTTCAGATATCGGTATGTGTGTGTGGTATCCATTGGCGAAAAAGTTATGCAAGGCTACTGCTCTTTAGTAAACTTTCTATGGGACGCAGAAAAGGACGGCTACATTTCCTACGTTTATGACACCCCGAAGTTCTTTGGCATTGCAACACTTTATTATCTCTACTATGATTAAATCCCCTCTACAAATCAATACCGTATTAATGTATTGAAACTGCAACTCTGTTACAAAATACAGATTAAACAATCTCGCAAAAATCGGTAAATTGCAGATGTTGCAATATCGAGAATATTTTTTTTCATACAAACATCGAATTAAAACTAAGAATACATACTATATATCGTAAAATTTAAATCAAATTCGTCAACTGAAACCTAAGAAGTTTCATCAAAAATCAACTAATTTATAAAATTCTGTCCACGTAATAAGAATAAAAATAAAAAATAGGTAGTTTCAAGAAAAACTAATTTTTCTTACAACATATTTATGATCGGATGTTACTCTGTTGAATTCAGTGTTGCCAGAAAACTTTATATACAGAAAGGTATATCCAGATCTTTGTTGAAAACAACTAAGCTACACTTTATGGTATATACTGAGTCTATTTAATTAATTTGTTGTAAATGGATTCATTTGGAATTTAACAAAAGATTACAGAATAAAATTCTAAAAGGACATCGATCCTTCGGTGCAAAAACATCATAGCTAAAAAAAATCGAAAACCCTGTGTATGTGTCTGCATATGATCTATGATCTGTCAAAACCTTGTATAATAATCCATATTTTAATAGGTACACACATACACCCTGGACACCAGTACACCCTGGATGCACACTGAAGTGCTTGTATTGGCAACTTAAAAATGTCCGAAAATTCGAGTTTTCTCGAACTAGTCACTTTATCCGAAATTTCAATTGCGCGTCGGAAGTGCCAGTGACAGTTTTCGAAATCTGGTGATGTTTTCGAATACACTGCTATTTATGCGACAACTTCCAATAGGGCATAGTCAAATAAACCATAGGACAGCGGCATGATGCAATAATAAAAGGTGATGTACATTTTGACTCGCGGGATTTGACACTCCCTTAGCTCAATGTTGTATTTTGGAAGAGTCGAAACCTGTATAAATTACATATTTAAAAGTAGAATGACGAAACAACAATTATATATTATAATTTATGATTTAGATGTGACTAACATATATGTTTACACTTTTCTCACTTTTATGTTGAACCAGATGTTCTCCTCGGCTTTTAGGACGTTTTTGTAAATGGATTGCCAAAAGCAACCCCAGACCATTACATGCTTAATATTTTTTACCGTCTTAATGCTGTACGCTGCTTGCTTTTCGTCATCTCACACTGGACATGTCATCGCTCCAAAAAATATTAAATTTTGACTCGTCGCTAAGAATTCGTTTCCATTTTCTTATTGGCCAAGAAACGTGTTCTTTTGTATGGAAATCAGTGGTTTTCTTGCTGGACGGTATAACCGTAAATCAGCGTCGAGAAGCTATTCGTGCAGAAATCGGATTGCATTTATTTTATTATTTGCGGACCACTTTAAAAGGACACTATTTAATATCCTTGTTTATCGCTGCATCGGTATATGGATCAGTTTTGGATGGACATCCACCTGATGTATGACAGCGACGGTTTTATACACATATGGACAAAAAAATAAGTACACTACCTAAAATTATGTGAATGCAAAATTTTTTTTCGCGTATTGAATTCATACATAGTACTTCCTTTTTATTTTAATAATTTCAATATGGCAATGCTTTTGAAAGTGAAAATGAAACAGGGTTTTCCCCGATCTGTCGTATTTGGGCTTGTTTCGCTGTGATGTGATATAATTGGTTGGTCATAAAAATAAGTACATTGATTATTTTTCACGTTTTTCAACAATCTGATCAGTTTTTTCGCAAAGGTTTGTTTTTTTTTTGTATTATTATTTAGTTAGAGTAAAATAAGAAGGAAAACATCTTGCAGATGGGCCGCAATAAACATTGTACTTCCGGGGAGAGGAAAATCGCTTTGAGGTTGAGAAATGACGGCCAAAGCCTTCATTCCATTGCCAAAACTTTGAATCGATCACTGTGTTTTGTCCAAAATGCTTTAAAAGCTAAGAAGAACATCGAAAAACGCGGAAGACCAAAAAAAACGTCTATAACGACAGACAATCATATTGTCACTCTTGCGAAAAAGGACCCCTTTGTATCCTCGAGAGCCATTTCAGCAGACATCGGCAACGTGATTTCTTCCAGAACTGTTCGTCGAAGGCTACAAAGAGCTAATTTACCTGGACGAATAGCCAGAAAAGTTCCTTTGCTTCGGGAAAAAAATTTGAAGACGCGGTTAGCCTTCGCAAGGGAACATTTAAATTGGTCCGGACCTGACGGTGAAAAAAATGGCGAAATATTTTGTGGAGTGACGAAACCAAAATTAATTTGTTTGGAAATGATTCTGCTCGGAATGTTCGACGTCCCAAGGGTAAAGAATTTCACGTGCGCTTTATTAAAAAAACCATTAAGCACGGGGGAGGCAACATCATGGTTGTACCATTGTTTTTCATGGTACGGTGTTGGACCAATACATCTTATAACCGATACCATGAAGAGATTTCACTACAAAGACATCTTGGAAAATACCATGTTGCCCTATGCTGAGGAGAGTATGCCGCTATGGTGGACATATCAGCAAGATAATGATCCTAAGCATACTTCCAAGTTGGTCAAGAAATGGATTCAAGAAAATGGAGTGGCGTTGCTTCAGCCGAGTCAGTCACCGGATCTGAATCAAATCGAAAATCTTTGGGGAGAATTGAAACGAAGAATTGGCGAGGAAGTATTCCAAAATAAGAACCAATTATGGAATTTTATCCAAAAAACTTGGTATGAGATACCAATAGAGACTTGCCGTAAGCTTATCTCCAGTATGCCACAACGAGTGCCGAAAATTATTCAAAATAAGGGTGGGTATACCGGCTACTAATAAATAAAAGAATTTGTTAACAAAGAAAGCCGATAAAGTGGGAATTTGAATTTATTTTATTAATATAAACCGAATGTACTTATAATTTTGTCCAACCATTTTCATTAATTTCATACTTTGTTAACGATACTGAAAGTTCCTTTTGTGTTTTATTCGTAATGTCCTCATTTATTTTACTTGTTATGTTATAAGGAAAGATTTATCAATTTGTTTTTAATTGAACTAAAATAAATATTCGCCTACAAGCCATTGAAAAGATTATATAGGCCTGCACTTATTATTTTGACCATATGTGTATGTACGGTAGCGTGGAATTATTTGCGAATCTGACGATTTATGGACATATTATTTTGTGATTTCCTTTCGAGTGCATCCTTTCTTAAAATCGTCAAGAATACGCTGGCGTAACGCTACACCGAACTTATCTAGCGCCATTGCCTTCATTACTGTTAATTGAAATATTTGAACAGAACTTTCTCAAAATTGTTCAACAGACGTAAAAATTAATTTTATATGAAATTTTTTGTAGTTGCATGTTTTGCCTGACACTGTATATTTTTGGTTACTTTCATTTCCTCATATTTTTATTTTTCCGTCTATTCTCAATTATTTGTTTAACGTTATTGCATTTTCGTCATATAATTTGAATTTTCTACAATAAAACAATTTGTAGTGGAGAGGCGGCCATGAAATTTGTTATTGTGTTCCACTAAGTCTAACCTGCGATATATTTATGCAATCGGAATAGTATTTGAAAACTTAAAACAGCATCGCCTGGAAATAGAACATTACCTGTTATCCAACCTCCAAGAGTTGCTCCAGCAGCAATTCACTTTACAGCTGCACTGCACGCGCGCAACGAAAGTAGATTTTACTTCATCCAATCAAAGAATCAACGGAATACACACTAGATTTTAAAATCACACACAACACATACACACAGGAAGATTGACAACATCCATCGGGAGAGATTAACTGCATATTTACTTTATTATAATCATCATAATGAACTGTTACAGAAAACACATTACTTAATTTTCGCCTTAGCGGCATCATTACGAGTTACCGCAGTTGAGAATTCCTGCGGCGAATGCACAATTTTGTATTGTATTGTTCTTGTTTTGCATATTTGTAAACTACGAAACACAGACATGTACGTATGACGGTACGGACTTCGAATGTTGCACACTGGCTGTTGTTAATGCGCTCGGCACCGGTTCTCTTGCATGAGTGGCATTTGTCAAGTTGGAGGCAGTAGTACGAGCAGTAGTGAATTCACAGGGGACGACGGTGCGCAACTTTAAGAAAACGATGTAGCATTCGCAAAACCCTTCAATTGAGACAATATTTTTAAACGAATGCTACACGTGGTTCTCTTAGGACGTGCTTCTGCCCGCCGGGCCATCTAGGGCGGCTGAGCGCGTCAACACATCACCCGAGGTGCCGCCGTAGCGCACGCTCAATTAGACTGCACACGCGGAGGCATCTTGTGCCACGCACGAACTTGCACACAGGGAAACTTTGGGCAGGAGGCACACAGTGACGCCGCCCTACCATCACCACAATCAACCGCACGTTCTGGGAAATGAATGCTGCACTATTGCACATGTTGGTGTGGATGACACTTGAGCCTGAATGTGTTTTGCTGCAAGCAGCGATCCCACATAACGAGTTCGGATTTTTGGCAAACTCTTTAACTATTTGCTCGCCTTGCCGGACGATCTCGATACTGCTGAACAATTGCATCACAAACACCCACAACACAGACGAGACGCTTTGCGCTGTACGTTCACTTTTAATTAAATTGAATCGAAATAAAAAGGGCGCCGTCAACACTGACACTACGCCCGAGGACGCATCAAATTTCGAACCAGATATCACTTCGCACGACTGCTGCGTGGCGGATACGTTTTCATTTTCTTCAAGTTCAATAGTTTTCAAATAATAAATTACAACAAAAATGTATATATGTAAATAAATCACAAACCAAAAACAAAGCCACATACGAAAATTTTCTTTGAAAACCGCTGGCAATGCACAGCCGGCTATCGCCGAAGTGCCGCCAACACCAGCGCCGCACTACTCCACTACCGAGATTTCATTCATTCACCAGAAACAGTACAAATAACCACTATGCCACAAACTGCTGCTGCTCACCATTGCTGGTCATTTCCTTTCGGACCTTGTGTTCTTCCGAATTCGTCCATCGGTTTTTGTATGTTAATTCACTATTTTTGCACAATAACAAATTGTTAACTGAATCCACTTTTTAATTGTCGAATTTAAGGGATGCTCTAAATTGGCTTCGAAAATCGTACAGAAAGGAATTGAGTGCGCTTGCTTCAACGATTTCATTCAATCTTACATTCTAAAATTACTGAATATAAATGGAATACGCCTAATGCTTTCTGCAACGTCTACGTAGAAAAAGTGTAGTGTGCAACAAATGTGATGGGCGTGCGTGTGTTTACACGTCTTCCACTGACACGTAATATGTAGATAATGTTGGTTATAGGTCTTACATGCTAAAAATAGATTTGTGGGCAGCGCGCGTCTATGGAGCCGAGGCATCGTTATCGACACCGACACCTACACTAGGCACCGCACAGACCTCGCCGCAACTTGTCAACTCTCAAGCCTCACCTGCCTGCACTTAGGCAGTGCCCCCGCGCACTACGACCACCACTAAGTGATCCTCCTTCAGGCCCTCCTCAGTGACACTCTGGCAAGTACGCTTCAGCAGCTCCGTGGAGAAGTTGCACGGCGGAAATGCGTACAGCACACCAGTAGCCTCCGTGTCCTTGTTCAATAATGAGATAACACCGGCTGCCTCCTTCTGCTTCAAGTACGATACCAGGTTGCGCAGTGGGCGCGTTTGCACGCTGCTGTCGTCGGAAACCGCTGCCGAAGTGGAAGAAGCCAACCCCAAAAAGATAGCGTGCGACGACGAAGAACTAATGCGCTTTTGTACGTCCTCTAGCTTGGGTGGGTCGAGGCGCAGACGCTGTGTGATGCGCAAATTGTGTTTGCCATCCTCGTCGCGCATTAGCGAATCCACAATGTCGACGTCGCCGTCTGTCAGGTGGAATTTGGCCGGAAAGAGGGAGCTCTTTAATATCAGTGCTCCTTGCCAAATTATAGTGCATTTGCGTGCAATCTCAGGCAATGTGCGTGCTGCACTGAGCGCCCCATTGCGTCGCGACGAAGAGTCCGAATCGGTGTCCGGCGAGTGGGCACGCTTGTGCGGTGAGCGGGAACGTGAGCGTTCCACGCCCGGTTCGCGCGAACCTGAGCGAGCTCGTTCATATGAGTCGCCAGGCGGACGGCGCCACTCCTCTTCAGCTCCAGCCGGCGGTGGCATCGCGGTCGCAGTAGCCGCATGCACTGGTCTATGAACGTCATTGTGAAAAACTGCGTGGTAAGAACCGCGCCCGCGGCCTCGATAACCGCCACGACCTCTGTAACCGCCACGCGGCGGGTACGGGGAGTAGCCTCCACGCGGCGCGTAGTGCGGTGCCTCGTCATAATGATAATCATATTCGGGCCGCCTGTACTCGGCAGCATCATCGTAGCTGGACTTGACTTTGAATGGGACAGCAGGTGCAGCCCCAGGCAATTCCGCAAAGTCGGTGCGCAGACGGCGCTCTGGGCCACCTAGCGGAAACCCACGCATCTCCTTAACAGCCGCTGTAGCCGCCTCGACAGTTTCATACTGAATATATGCACAAGTGTCGCCCTTCTGGTATTCTATTTTCTTGATGGCGCCGAAGCGATCAAACTCGCGCTCAAGCTGCGTAACCGAAGTCCATGCACCCAAACCCCCAATCCAAATGCGCGTTGCTGGCGTCACTTTGCCATACCCGATCTTGCACTGGAACTTGCCGATGTACTGCCCGGAGAGCTCCAACTTGGCGCGATGCGCCATGTCCAAGTTCTGGTAACGCACAAATGCAAACGCGTTACCAGTGCCCGGCGGCGGGCGTTTAATGTCAATGTCGTCCACGATGCCATACTTGCCGAAAATGCGGCGCAACTCCTCGTCTGAAATGTTCACCTCTAGATTTCCGGCAAATAGAGTGCGTGTCGCTAAAGGGTCATCTTCAGGCTGTACATGGTGTAAGTAGTTCGGGAACTTGTCTTTCTTGTTCTCTGCCTTCTCGTAGGGAACATGAGGTCGCGGACCCATGTGGCGCAGCGGCGTGTACTGATGCGGCGGTGGCGGTCCGTGGATATGGGGCGGCACCCTGTGGATTGGCGGGCCACGCGGTGGCAACGGATACTCGTGATGAAGTGGTCCACGATATTCACGTGAGTGACTGTGTGGATGTATTGGCGGCCCGTAACGATCGTAAGGGTCAATTGGTGGACGCCGGTGCTCCAGCGGACCGCCTGGACCCATCGGGGAGCGCGGGTAATGATAGCGATCATAATCGGGTGGCGTTATCGATCGTCCCCGCGGCCTGCAATACAATACAATTTTGCTAAAATCTATACAAGTTATAGCAGAATGGCAGCGAATTTACCTGTACTCGTTCCGCGATGACGACTCGTAAACTGGTTCGACGAGTGCAATCTTGTCGTACAACACAATGCGCGGCTTATGATGTTTGGCTTCGCGTGCATCTTCCGAGGTGCGGAAGCACACGTAGGCCACCCGTTCGTCCAGGTCGTGAGAAATGCGAATGCTAAAGTCGCCAAATTTCTTGTACTCCCGGTACAAGGTCTCCTTGATGAACTCATCCGAAGCCTTCGGGTGCAGTGCACTCACGCAGAGTACCTTGTAAGTGGGTCGATCCGAGACAGGTGGACCGCGCATATAATCTTCACGATGCGGGGAAACAGCATATCGACCACGTGGACTTGGGGACCTACCCATGCGTCGCCTGAGTCGGTCTGGTGACATCCGTTCGGGGGAATCGCCCGGGACACCACTACCATTGTCATACCCACGACCCATGATTGATCTGCTACGAGATGATCTTCCCAAATGATTTCCTCTAGATGGAGAGTCGCCAGAAGTGCTACGTTTCATATTATGAATCTTAACAGTGATACGATCAAGCTCAGCGGCGTCTCGATGAATACTCATGAGCGGCTGAAGCTTTCAGTTTGAATTTGGCACTGGCTTCGACGCCTCACACCTTCACGTGTGTTGGGATCAAAAACCTAGAGGTAGAAATAACATAAGCACTATTAAATATATATATATCGAGCCCTTCCCGCGATTTTATCGTATGAGCCATTTTTACCGAAATTCATTTTTTTACCGGTAACGATAGCACTTTAAATTTGTCATCAGTCCATAAAAGCTCACATCTCTACGATGAACCGTTACGAAGTTTGAGAAAAAACAATTTTATCGTATGTCCATTTCAAAATTTTCCTTCATTTTTTGTGCCTGCGACTAGCTATGCGTTACGATAAAATTGCTTTAGTTGCAAAAAGATAATTTTTAACTTTATTAAAAAGGTGTGTTAAATTTTAGAGAGTTCAAAAAACTGTTTTTTATAAATAAATCGTACAATTGAGAACATTTGAATAGTGAAAAGTGAATCTATATGCATATAATTGTTTATCCTGACTGACTGGTTCATCATCGCCCAGCTCAAACCGCTAAAGCTACAAATATGAAATTTGAACTGTAGGTACATCTTGAAAAATCAACCTCCGCTAAGACGGGATTTTTTGAAATTCGGGGTCTAAAGGGGCAAACCATGGGTTAAGGTGTTGTATGAAGAAATGCGATTTAATAGGCCTATTGATTTAAAATTTGGTGAAACCACTTCAAATCAAAAATAATGCGACACCTATTTTTTATTTTTTCGAATATCAAAATTTAACGGGGTGAACCAAGGGTTAAGGTTCGTATACGGAAAGGCTACGAAAAAACATGACTCGATAGGCCTTTTGACTTCAAAGTTGGTGAAAACACTTGAAATCAAAAATATTTTGACACGTGTTTCTCATCTTTTTCAAAATATACAGGGGTGAACCAAGGGTTAAAAGTTTGTATGAACCAATATGTTTTTACGCTTTTTGACTTCAAACTAAGTTAAATGTTTTTTTATTTCAAATGTGAAATAATTCGATACGTGTTTTTCATTTTTTCGAAAATCGATATCTGACGAGGTCAACGATGGGTTAAGAGTTTGTATGGCGAAACATGATTTAATGCGCCAATTGACTTCAGATATGGTGAAAGGTGAAATTATATCTCAAATGAGAAATAATGAGATAAGTATTTTTTCATAAAAATCTAACGGGATCAACAAAGGGTTAAGAAGAACTTGATTTATTGGCCTCATTGACTTTAAAAGTGCGTGCAAAGCCACGGGGCCCTGCTAGTCATGAATATTTAGATTTAAAAATTGATGGAATGACCAAAGATGTACTAGTTCAAACAGAAGAAGATAGTATTTAATTTTTTCTGAAAGAATGTATCGTATTTCATAAATAAAACTACACTAGATCACCTATGAATTACACTATATCAATCTGAAAGTAACAATATTTTGTATTCAATAAATGAAAATACATTATACCAAGGAAAACATTATATTTACTTAGAAACGATTTTATCGTATGTGCCACTGCAATATTTGAATCGCTCATAATAGTGCCCGCACAAATTATCGTATGTCCAAAATAACACCGTTGCGCTTTGTTGAAGTCACTAAAATTACCTATTCCAAGTGTGAAACCCTAAATAAAGTGTGTATACCAAAAATCATGCAACTATGTTGCGCCAATGCAGAGAAAACCAAAAAATACGTCTCCTGTAAAATTTGGTTTTTGGCTCATACGATAAAAACGCGGGAAGGGCTCGATATGTCCAAAATAACGCCGTTCCGCTTTGCAGAAGTCAATAAAATTACCTATTCTAAGTGTGTAATCCTAAATAAAGTGTGTATACCAAAAATCATGCAAATATGTTGCGCCAATGCAGAGAAAACCAAAAAACCGTCTCCTGTAAAATTTGGTTTTTGGCTCATACGATAAAAACGCGGGAAGGGCTCGATATATTAAATATACTTTGGGAAATGTGATGGTATTAAATTAATTTCTCAAGGTTGATGTTTCAGTTACAGAACATTAAATAGTATATGATGAATTTTTCTTGAATGTTGGAGGACAAATTTCGAGCGTTTATTGTGGTACGAGTATAAACCGTGGCGATTTTTGTTTTTTAATACGAGCCAACGCGTAGAGGATATCCCTATAAATGTGAGGCATTGCGCTGGTTGAGGTAGGGTATATAGGTAGGGAGACAGGATGTTGGGTGAAGAATTTATGGACTCTTGCCTTGAACCCATCAATATCATATAATATCTGCAGGGAGACCATTCCACAATCGCACTGTACGGGCCAGGAATGAACTTTCTCTGTAGTGCGTAGTGCGCTGGAACATCGTTTCGACGTGGAATGCATGGGCGCCAGTGTTCAAACGGGTTGCCCGGTCGAGTACCCGGAGTGATGACAGCAAGCTGCTCATCTCCACTGAGCAATTACCGAAAAAGTTTTGGTAAAATAAAACCACACATGCCACGTTTCGACGATGGGGGATACTACGGTTTCCGTGGCGCCGCCATTTGATGATGTTTTTAGATAGATTGACCGAAAATAAATCGAAAATGCAGAATAAATTTTTTCGATATCTCGCTTCGTTTTCGAGATATCGAGGTTCAAAGTTTTGCTCCTATGAGGCCGGCCACACGGAAGGAATTTGAATGCAGAAATACTGTTAGCACTTTACTGATGCTCCGGCACACTAGTTGCTCCCATGAGGGTTATTTTTCAAGCGCCCGGCCGAAGGCCGGCCACACAAAAAGAGTTTGGATGCAGAAGTACTGTAAATATTTTACTGAATTTGAAGCCCTACTTGCACTTAAGAAGGTTATTACCCCTCTCCCCTTCTTTTCTGTCTAACCGCACCACCTTTTTGGCAGGTAATTACAATTTTTCTGGTTTCGAAGGTAAAATGAAAAAAAATCATAAAAAAACTATACATTTCCGACGGTTTTCCTTTCAAGGGGGTATATGGGGGCCCCTTACCCCCCCACCAAATTTTATCCCCCTCCTCGACCGCCCAGATATAAGAGTCCTTCCGAAATTTTAAACTTTGAACCTCGATATCTCGAAAACGAAGCGAGATATCGAAAAATTTTATTCTTAATTTTCGACTTATTTTTGGTCGATCTATCTAAAAACACCCTCAAATGGCGGCGCCACGGAAACCGTAGTCTTGCCCGACGATGTTCCAAGGAGTCAATCCCAAATGGGATTTTGAGGCCCCTGCTCATAAGTGCGAGTTAAACTCCATTTTGGGCCGGATGTAGGTGGTGTAAATAATTAAAATTATATAAACAAACCTGCGGTATACCAGACACAATAAGTTTGTTTATTTATTTACCATTTCGCGTCATATTCATAACTGCACGGATGCTTCGAAACGAAATTTAACAAACTAAGTACACCAAAATACCCAAAGTTTTGCTGTTGAAGTAGTACGAGAAACCAATTTATGGACATGTGGAAAAATTCCATCACAAATTTCCGAATTTAGTATAAAATACAAAATACAGGTAGACCTCGCTTAACACGTACCTCGTTCTAACACGGTTCACATTTTGCGACACATTTTCGATTAACACGTAAAAAGCCTCGGTTTAACACGGTATTAAAACAAAACAAAATGCTCCTTATGTTTCCCTGATTTATACACTTGCATATACAGTACTCTTCGCTTAAAGCGAACTTCGAGGGACTGGGCAAAATGGTTCGTTTTAACCGAAAGTTCGCTTTAAAAGGGGTCCGTAATAAGCGAAAACATACAGCGCGTACTTTTGAAATTGGTTCGTTTTAGGCGGAAAATCGTTTTAAGGGGGCCGATACATTTAGAACCTTAAAAAATCGGAATTTTTTTTATTGCTGCAATCGAAAGATAAACTATTTAAAAATATAGTCCCGAAGTTCTATTGGCCTACTGTTAATATTTTGGGAGATAATAGCCCAAGAACCGCGCGGCGGCTATACAGGCAGCTGCGCGCAACTAAACTTTGAACCTCTTTTTCTCAAAACTATGTTTTCTGATCCGGGCGTCAAGATTGCGAGCGAGCTCTTTAACCGATTTAGTCGGATTAAACAGCATATTATAGATAATTTTATATTCAAGTGCGTGGTAGAGCAATTTTTTTAACAAAAATCGTTTTCACAGTTATTTACTAATTTTTATGTCAAAAACACGGGTAAAAAATGGCACTTTTTCACTAACAGCATGACTATACCTCCAATTTTTCAAAATTACAGTAAATCTCTTCGCTACGCACTTGATAAAAGCTTTCTGATTCATAAGATATTTTCATTTCTTGTTTCAGATCAAAACTCTACCTAGGAAGTTGACGCCCGCAAAGTTTGTCCTACTCAGGAGATCGGCCATAACTCCGCCATTTTGTTGTTTTTTTTTTGTAAAAAATTGTTTTCTCCCAGTTTTATTATGCCTTAATATATATCCGAAACAAACCTGACTCTATGTGTTTTTATTCTCCCAGCATAAAATCAGAAAAAACTACCTTTTTTGACGCTTCTAAATGTATCGGCCCCTTTAAACGGGTTCGTTATAAACGAAAAGTACTGTACATGTATGTACAGGAGTATACAAAATGCCTTGCAGCAAATTTAAAGAGTGTAAGACCTCACTTTAATCATCCATATGCATGTTTCAAACAATTATTTATGTACATATAGGTAGACCTCGCTTAACACGGCATTTTCCATGCACGTAACTACCTTGTAAAGCGAGGTCTACCTGTATTAGTTGCAGTCAAATTTTTTTTTAAATATTAAAACCGTGCTGCCTGGTCGAAACTTTCAGTACCCCTAGAAATGGCTTAAATGTGATAATGTGCTTCAAAGAATTTAACGCATTCAGCTTCCGGCAGTCGACGCGTGCAGTCACAGGGAACCTTGACTCGTAGAAGTGATCGTGAGCTAAAACCAACCAAACAACCAGCAAATCACCCCACAACATCTACCTTCACTGAATTGACACAAATAACACCCAGGTAGGCAAAACACAAATCAGAAAACAAACACAACGAAGCGCGTCACGGACGAGATGGAGGCGTCGGATGACGAAATCCAATCGCCTCCAAAAAAAAACAGCAGGAGTAGGAGCAAAACCAAACAAAAAGGACAAACAGACAAGGAACGCAGTGCCTCATTTAACAACTCAAAAGTACAGCACTCACAAGCACCTCAGCAGACAAAACAGACGCCATGCAACTATAACGGAAAACATAACGGGCCCTACATAGTCTACGTTGATACAGTTCAAGAAGAAGCAAGACGCAAACCAATCAACGCCATTAGACTTTCACGCACCTTAAATAAACTGCATACCGAAGGGATAGTGGAAATCGTAAAGATAGGTTATGGACGATGCAAATTAACATTCAAATCCGGAAAGGCAGCTAACCTCTTCGCCGCAGATATGCGCATCAACGAACTCGGCTACACCGCCCGAATAATGCAACACTTCCTGGGCAAAATGGGTATAATTTTTAATATCCCCCCAGAAATCACCGAAGAGGAACTACAAGAGGAAATCAAATCACACATCCCAATCCAGAAAATATTGCGAGTTTACAGGAAAGATAAGGACGCGGACAACGGCTCAGTGGCCACCAGCCGCGTAAAAATACTCTTTGACGGCAACGAAATCCCAAGTGAGGTCGCTTATGAATACACTAAGATTAAGGTGGAACACTATATTCATTTAGCACAGTGTTATAAGTGTTTTCGGTACGGGCATTTCGCCCTCCACTGCAAGGCAAGGGAGGAGAGATGCAAGAAATGCTTTAATATACACGAGCAAGAAAACCCTTGCCTCGAAATAAAATGCAGCAATTGCAACCACACCCATGCGCCAACAAACAAAAACTGCCCAGCCAGACGCAAGGCATACGCAATCCAAAAGATAATGACTATAGAGAACCTGGCAAGGCCCGAGGTAAAAACCAAATATCCAGTACTTTTCAATAAATTCGAACTCCTAGACGAAGACTACAGCAATAATTTTCCACAACTACCAACAAAAAACAACACACCGCACACAAAAAACAACAACATTACAGCGGCTAATGAGCTACACAAGCTGCATCCGCATGCTAGTCTGTTCAGAAAGCCCAGTCCAAAGCGAAGAGCCCCCAATATAGAAAGAACCCCCAACCCGACAATGACCGAATACTATAAAGTGATACAGGACTGGAACAGTCACAATACTCCAAAATTTGAAAGGACGATCAGCAATTTAACAAAAGACATCACAAGAAAAATCTCGGAACCATCTGAAATAAACAATATCGCAGACATGAAGAACTTTCTGAACAACATCAGATTACAGTTAAACACAATATTAGCAGAGAGAGATGTACTACAAATCAACGAAGTAACTCATCATGGAAATAAAAATACTTCAGTACAACATCCAGAGCTTGAAACATAACAACAACAAGGAACTTTTAGAAATCTATCTGGTCAAAAATAAAATAGAAATAGCAGCACTAAGTGAAACATGGATAAAAAATAACGCAGACACCAGCTTGAAAGACTACAATTTTATACACAAATCACGACCTGACGGCTACGGAGGGGTTGGTATGTACATAAAAAAAAACATAAAATACAACTTACTAAACATAAACTGCAACATGGAGGCAGTCGGATGCACAACATTGAACCTGAAGAACAATTTCAACTGTATAGGAATATACACCCCACCAAATTTGGACAACAATCAATTTGAAACGAAGTTAGACAACCTCTTCAACTGGGCGAGTAACCTGACAAACTCAACAATAATAACAGGAGATTTCAACGCCAAAGCAATCAGCTGGGGAAACAATCAAACGGACATCAAAGGTGCACATCTGGAAAAAATAGCGGCAAATTACAACTTCAAATGCGTCAACACTGGGAACCCAACTTTTATCCCACCTAATGGCACACCATCAGCTATAGACTTAACCTTTACTAACAATCACACAACACAAACAAAATGGTTAGCGCAAAAAACCAGAATAACAAATAGCAACCACATACCAACGCTTACAACATTAAAGTCGGAAGTGAAAAATAAAAAAGACTACAAAATACTATATAACAAAATTTTCAAAGACCTTAACATAACTACACTACCAAACAACATCATAGACATACAGAACACAATTAGCAACATAATAAAAAAACACACTATAAAACTAAAACCAAACAATAAATACACACCAAAACCCTGGTGGGACAAACAGTGTGAAAAATTGTTCAGACTTAGAAATGCGGCGAGACAGAAATACTTGAGCTCCAAAACAACAATAAACTGCAGTGCATTAGACCTAGCCGAGACGGCGCTCAAAAACCATATAAAAGAATTAAAAAAAACTAGCTTCAACAACCTCCTAGACAACTTATCATCCCCCGCAAATATACAAGACTTTTGGCGACAAATAAACAATCTAAAAAAATACAATCAAGAAAAGACAACAATTAACACCTGGACAGATGTACAAAAACTACACTTCCTCACTAGCATTACCAACACTCACACAGCCTCAACAAACAACCCAACCAACTACTCAGATCAAGAACCAGACACGGAAACAACACCCAGCACTACAATCTTCTCCTACCAAAACTTCTTAGAATTCATAAAAAGCAGAAACCCTAACTCAGCCAAAGGCTGTGATGGCTTATCGTACGGACTTATACAAAATTTATCAGAAAAAAATAAAGAAACCTTATTCAAGAGCCTACTGCAAACATGGGAATCCAACATAATACCAGATAAATGGAGAACCATAAAAGTAGTACCAGTGCTAAAACCAAAACGAGACCCAGCAATAATTGAAAACTACCGACCAATAAATCTGCTACCGGTCCCCCTAAAAATATTAGAAAACCTAATTAAAGATAACATCAACAACCACCTAAATTTAAAAAAAATACTACCAGCAAGATCCTACGCATTCAGGAAAAATAGATCCACAACACAATGTATAAACGACCTAATAAACAATATACAACTCCATAAAAGTAATAAACAACACGTAGCGGCGGTCTGCCTTGATATTAGCAAAGCTTTTGAATCAGTAAATCTGCGCATATTAACCAAGACGCTAGACAACATTGGATTAGACAACAAAATAAAGAGATGGATAAACTCATACCTAAGCAACAGAACCCTAATAATCGACAACCAGCAAGTCACAACGAACCAAGGTCTATGTCAAGGCAGTGGCCTGAGCCCGGTATTGTTTAATATATACACAATCAACCTGCACGATCTCGCGGACGAAAACTGTGAAGTGTTCCAATTCGCAGACGATTTTTTCATAACATGCCACAGCAAGACTTTTACAAACACTCAGAACATATTACAAAGCAAAACAAGGCTCTTCCAGGAAAAATGTGAACAACTACAACTAAAAATCAACCCACAAAAATCTAACGTTACCCACTTCAACAACAAACAACAGAACTTAAACATAACAATCAACAATGACACTATAAACCAGACTAAAACTATAAAATACCTAGGCAGACTAATCTCAACAAACAACTCCTCGTTAGAACACGTCAACCACGTCATCAAAAAAATAAACCAAACATGTTCCTTTCTCCATACAACCAACCGCTGCAAAGGCAGCGTCCACCCAGCCAGAAGCCTACATTTATACAAAGCATTTCTAAGGTCAAAAATGGACTATGCGGCATCATCATTCACCAACGTTAGCAACAAGGCAATGAGAAAACTAGCGACGTGTAATAATAACATAATTAAAAGAAGTCTTGGCCTAATTACTTCCACCCCAACTCATGTAATATATCACCTTGCATCCGAGCTACCACCACACCTACGTTTCGAATTTATAACAGCTAAAGAAATAATAAAAACCTTCGCTTACAACTTGCCCACGGTAAAGACTCTAAAACTGAACAAAAAACTACATACCAGCTACACCAGAATATACAACAAATATAAAAAGATCTTCAACAAAACAGAAGAAATAGAAGAAATACCAATCTACACCAACAACAAAACCCAATTCGACTTAAAATTCTTTACAAGGAACCTAAAAAAAACAGAAGCCTCAGCGGAGGAAATAACACAGAGATATAATAACAAAATAAAAAACCTAAACAAAGAAAACTATGAAATAATCTACACAGACGGGTCAGTAAAAAATAACTACACAGGCGTTGCAATACACCACGAAGCCAGAGACATCACCGAAAAATACTACATCAACGAAAAACTAAGCTCCATGACTGCTGAGCTGATAGCCATAGATAAAGCAATAGACTACATATTAAAAAACAAATATAACAAAGCCGCAATAATAACGGATAGCCTCAGTGGCGCACTAGCACTAAAACACGACAATGGCAATAACTCAATAATCAACAACATCAAAAAAAAAATTAACAACGACACAATCCAAAGCCTACAAATACACCATGTGCCTAGCCACAGCAACATCAAACCAAATGAGACAGTCGATAAGGCGGCTAAAACAGCATACCTAACGGGACAAAAAATACAAATCAAATACCCAATTAAAGAAGCCACCAACATAATACTAAACGAAATAAAAAAAACATGGCAAAAAGAATACATAGAAACAAGTGTCACAAAAGGAAAAAACTATTTTCAAATGTTCCCTAACTTAAATAATAAACCATGGTTCAGTAACAAATACCACCAAAAAACTTACCCAATGAACATAAAAAAAATAAACCGAATATTAGTTGGACATGGATTCTGCAATGACACATTAAATAAAATGAACATAACTACAGATAATAAATGTGAAGAATGCAACGAAACAGAGTCCACTGACCACATAATATTCAAATGTAAAAAATACAAAAAAGCAAGGGATAATTTCCCTATTCTCAACCAAACCAACAGTATAACAGAATTTATGAACCATAAAAACATCAACCATTTCTCGTTACTAAACAAATTCATACAAGACTCTCAATTAACAATATGACACACATTAACCACATATAACCTAACATCCAACTCAGTCACAATAATCAACCAATACACACTGACAGGCATAATATAAGCACTCACCTTCAGCATCTGACCCAATTGTCAACACACAACATAAACACAGCGAACCAACGCTCCAGAGCTACAATCAACTAATTTTACAAACATAAATTTTTTAGATTCAGCGAATTTGTAATGGCGATATAACCTCCCCTGGATGTTGGCCAAATAAATCTCCACACCTTTTCCACAGGGAAAAGCCTACGGAGTAACGTTAAAACCACAAAAAAAAAAAAAAAAAAAAAAGAATTTAACGAGGTGGGGGTCGCGACCACACGCACAAGCCTTTTACTAATTGGTTCTTTGGGTTCACCCCAGCGCATTTCATACTAAACACCATGCTTATTTGTTTTTAGTTATAAAATCTAGCTATTTACCATTTGACATTTTAAACTATTTGCACGCACTCTAAACAACTATTTTGATGATGGTTCTGATAAAGCGTCTACAATATGCACAAACGACGCTTCATTTGTTGTTCTTTTGTGAAGTATTTGAACATAGGAAGCAGTGACAACGAACCCTCTTAGGCCGCAAACATAGTGGAGCGAAGAGCAAAGCGGCGAGCAAAGCGACTAAAACAAATACACGCTTTTGACGCAAAGCGCACATAGTGACGAGAAAAGCGAAAAGCGTGTATTTGTTTTCGTCGCTTTGCTCGCCGCATTGCTCTTCGCTTTGCTCGCCGCTCCACTATGTTTGCGGCCTTAGATGGAAGAACTTAACATTGAAAAGTGTTGGGATGGGGTTGTTTTGAGAACATTTAATGTTATTTCTAAGTTTGAATATGCATATTTACAAACCAGTATTACAAACCACATTAAAAGTTTAAAATTATTCATATATCCAAGCAAAAACCTTTTGGCTCCAAATGGACCCAAAGCACCAATTAAATTGGCGATTTTTGGAACAAACCGGGTTAAACAATGAAACGGAATGCAAAGTGCAATCAAACAACAAGATTCTCCAGTTTTTACTGGACATCTTCATAATGTGAAAGTGTTCGCGAAAGTGTTTCATTCTTTAGTCTTCAGCACTAGTTAGGAAACATTTTTGGCGTAGCTGTTGTGGTACCATTGCAACAAGTAGCAGAGACCGAAAATTTGCCAGCGACTTATTACGTAGATAAGCCCGGCAAAATTTCCGAACTTAAGTGTGATCTGTCAAAGCAATATCCGGCATGTCCTACCATGCCCTTAAATACACACAAATTTATTTTTTTAATTCTCAAAAGGTTGTTGGGACACAAATTTACCGATCACCATCATCATGTTGATCAGGTTGAAAACAAATAGTTGCTCAGAGTTAGTTACGCTGTGCTTTCTTCGGCAGTAATTCTGTGAAACACATTTTTTTGGCGGCGGCTGGGCAGTCGCAGCAGCCACCCACACAAACTCCTTTGATCAAGGTATTTAATGTAATGTCGATTTGTTAGTGACAGTACCGGGCACTAGCATTTTTGTACTACGTTAATAATCATTGTGAAATTTCACTATCGTTAATATTATAAACCACATATAAAATTTCTCCCTTCAGACAATGTGTATACGCCGACCTCAAGTCTCAAAATGGCGGCCACGGACAGAATTTTCACAATCGATTTTTACAAGGTTCTAATCAAAAAAATATTACACAGATTTTATTTACACGTATTTACAACTCACCTTATTGCGTATATTATAAATTCAACGATTCAACTAAAACTATTGCAAAATTTATTGAAACGAAAATCCACAAGCAGCGGACCACTTGATTACTGTACACCAATAGGGTTGCCAGATTTATGGCTTTGTTTTCGCACATGGTTGCATAAATGTGTACCCGGGTTGCCAAAATTATTATCAAAATTGTATTGTGTATAACTTTGCCTTCCACCTGAGCATGGTTCAACTATAAGGTTGTAGCAAGCCACCGGCTTATCGTTTATGGCTTCTGTCAAAATCGTCGGTGTGCTGTGTTGCCGCATCGGTTGAAATGAAAATACTTGACTGAAAACAACTGACCTGAGCACTTTTCCCGTTTTTTCACTCAAATACAGCACCGTCTGGCAATAATCACTTTTGTATGTTTTCAGTTTCTCCCTCTTTCGTCGGAAAATATCAGCTGATTTTGACAGTAACCATAAACAATCCTACCAACAAAATACATGTGGTTTTTGGTGCTGCGGGCATGCTATTACCTTATTATTGTGCCATGCACCTGAGTGAATGAAAGGGTATTTCCACTTATTTTGTTTTTTGCCAGTTACCATTTGCAAATGCTAGCAATACTGAAATACTCAAATTTTGATCTATATGTTCGTTCAACTGAACAATATCAAATCAGTATACGCTTAAGTCTTGACCTTCAAAATATACAAATTACAATTCAAGGATCCCCGGACTTTTCGAAATTTTTAAGAATAATCAAACATTTTTTTCGTAAAACCATCTTTAAGGGAATACTTAAAGATAATCTGTTGTAATTTTATAAGATTCATATAAAACATCACGAACAAAGAGCAAAACAATAACTACAATTTTGCTAATCTCTTGTACGCTAAATCAGTACATTTCTTAAATTAAATTCTTTTTGCAGAACAGGAGAAAATTGTGTTGGGGGTAAACATTTCTCTGGCAGCTTTAAAGTACCCTGTAGCGTTAATGATCGTGGTAAAAAACCAAACTAAACACATAATAGATAATTTTGAACGAACGGTTTAAGGCTCACTGGTACAGTTTATGTTCAGATATTGGTGGTATAGGTTGACAATACTGACAAAAAGTATAAATTAGCATCACATTGAATAAAACCCACGTACTTACGCACAAGTGCAGTTGTATTGTCCTTATAACAAATGAGCACTAAAAGGAAGATTCGTTTTTCGGTATTGTGTCGCGAGCAATAACTTTACATTTGGTTTGTTTTCCCCTTTACTTGTACTATGGTAAAAACAGAATCAAAAAGTCGGCCGAATTTTTCGCAACGAATAATTACGTCGGACGACATTCTTCGTGAAATCTGTGGTCAAAAACGATAAACGCTAAAGTCGACTTAAAATATCATTGAGTTAAGGGATGTTATCATGTTTCTTTAAAGCGTGCTGCTCAAAATAGAACTTATAGACTTAAGCGATTATTACTTTTGACCACAAATAATAATCTCACTGAAACAGAATCGGTGGGAAATTCACATCAGTTAAATCGCAAAAAAAAAATAACACAATTGCGTTACTCGTCCAAATCGCGGTCTTCTTACTCACATTTTTGTAGTGTTCCGATTTGTTCGCAAGACGACTGCAACAAAATTAGGGTTTATACTTTCGTCGAACGAACGTCGCTGTTGTGTGTTTTAATTTTGACAGCGTACGTTCGTTGCGAAAAATTCGTTCGACGATTTGATTCAGTGTATATTATTACTTGGTTCATGTTAGTGCTCACAACCAAATCTGAGTATTGTTTGCGAAAAGCTCTCTGAGTGTATTAATCGTTGGATGAGCCGAACAAAACGAACCGATCGTTTTTGTTTCTTTTCAGTAATACATTGCTTGAGCAAAATTGTGGCAGCAATTGCTTGACATCTCTATATTTGGGATGACACTGGTACAAGGCAAATTTATAAGGTAGTGGTGGCACCACAGTTGATTAAACTTTTTTCTTTTGATTTTCCGCCCACTCGCTGTGGGTTATGATTTGATTTTGAGAATGAGCACCACTGGTACATGTATATTATATTTAATACCTTTGGTATTACCAGCTCAAAGTAAGCTCGATAGAAATTCATTATATTTATGGTCATGTGAATTTCAATCTTTAAATAAAATATTATAGGTTGAAAAAATTTTCTGATCAATTGGAAAATATAGTATTCTTAACTTATTGAATTGCAATGTCGAATATATCGAAATGTGCCCAAATTTAAGTGTTTTTATATAAGCGATTTATTTCATATGGTTGACGAATTCGATTAATTCTATCGTCGATACTTCAAGCAAATTGCTTCTTTGGGTATCTGCTATTGAGTATTTAATTGATTGCGGCAGATTTGTTTAGATTTTAAGGTCACTGGAGTATTTTTATACGGGCATTATTTTATAACTCAACTAATAGTGATGAGCATTAGATGAAGCCGAAATGCGTAAATACCACCAACTTCTGTTGTTTCTCGTGTCGTGCATCAGTGTGACGGTGCTGCTATTTTACAAGAGCGAGAATAGCCGGCTGAAGGATGTGCTGAGTGCCGTAAACTTTTTTAGCCGTAAGGATGCAGCTGTTCTACGCCAAGTCAGCAACATTACGGCCAAAACTGTGTACGATTTCACACGACCATTGCCCGTGTGGCAGGTTATTGGAGACTCCTTTCATGCGTACGCAGCTTACTGGCATCGGAACGAGTTGCTGGTGGGCGGAGAAGCGGTGGCTCTCGTTGTCGGAAAAAGCGGTGCTGTAGTAAACTTCCACTGCAGTGCCCTGTACGACGACCGAATTGTTCAAGGCAAGTTTCACTTTCAACGCACGTCTTCGGGATCTGGGAGTGCAGCTGAAGGCACTGATTTTACCAGCTACAACTTTTTTTGTCGCCTTCGAAGCATTTCTGGACTACCGCAGAGCATAGCATACACTGATCTTAGCGCGACCGCCCCACGATCTGAGTATAGATTGCGGCTGCGGCATGTGAAAAGGAGGGACAAAGAAACTACAACAACTAGGCAATTGGCCACAATTTGCGTCGACTTGGTTAGCTTCAACGTGAGCTCGCGCTTTGCCAAAGACGATGAATCTAATTGGTTGCAGTTTTTCTACTATCATTTCGTACTTGGCGTTGAGCATTTCGTCGTTTATAATGCTGATGAATTACCCCAGCGGGTTCTCCAGAAAGTGCTGCTTACCAAGGGCATTCAGATGCACCTGCTGCCGTTCAATTTTCCCTTCAATTACGCAAACAGCACGGAACGCGTGCGCAGCATTGTTGAGGAGGACTGTCTGCTACGTAACATGAATCTGGCGCGGCACGTCGTGTTGCTTTCCCCAGATGAGTTCTTCCTTCCGAACGCTAAACTGAGCAATGACCATTCGGTACTACGCTCAATGCATCGCTACTCTGCGGAGGTTAATCGCTTCGAGGTGCACTCCTTCTCAGTGTGCATGGATCGCAGCAATCGGCTGTTAGTTAATAACAGCTTGTACGACCCAGAACTGCAGCTACCACACCGTATTTTCATCTATCGGCCGCATGTGCCAGTCGCAACTGTGTCAACGGGCAACTCTGTCGCGAACAGCATGACACTCTCGGTGACTCTGGCAATGGCACACAAATACACTGCGTGCAACCATGTAGGCAAAGACGGACTCCATAACTGGCACAACTCATTGCGCCAAGACTTTATGCAGCACATTCAGGGAGTGCTCGGTGAAGTAAATGAACTAATGTCCAAGTAAGGCAGACCGCAGGCAGCCAACGAATCACAACCACGAATTCAACATACTGCTTGCCAATCTACTTTACCAGAAGATTCGACTTGACAAAACCGAATTTGGAAGGAATTACTTATTCGATTGTTGAGAATTATCTAAGTTGATTTTAATCTAAGAGTAATTAGTAGCCGTATGCTTATTCATCAAGGAGAGCTTGTTAAGAATTTACATTCTCACAAAATCATAGTAAAATAAAATTTATTTCAAATACTTCGAATATACTCAACAATACATGTCTTGCTTCAAGTTTATTTGATATTGACTCTTTGGATAATCATATTGAAGAAAGCTAGAGAATGCGTTTATTGCGTATTCATACACGTGCAGATTCATGCGTATAATTAATTATTGGATAACAGATCCAGTGAGGTTTTGTTATGGTTTTCAAAGTAAATGTATTCAAAAGACAAACGGCAAGTCTTAAGCAATATTTGTGACGAACTAAAACCATAATACGAAGCTCGGTTCGTGCATTTTTTTTTATTTTTATTATGTAGAATTCTTGGCATTGCAATATTCCATATTCATCTACACTAGGGAAAATATAAATTTAAATACCATGCACTTCTGAATGTGTTATGGATACTAGCATGCTGGCCGTAATAATTCACATCATTCGTTGCAATATTGCAGCGTTCTTAAGTCCAGCTGCCTCAATCGTTGCAGAGTTGTCGGCCAATTCGCGTGTCGGGAACGATGAGACCAGCCTGAAGTTACTGTTTGCATACTGGGGCCTTGCGCTGGGATAATTAAAATAAATTATTTTTCACTACGTTTCGTACAATTTTACCAAAAGTTTGGCGTACATACATTTGGATATATTGATGTATATCGGCCACAGTGTGCGTCAGGTTGAATTGTGCCATTAAACGCGAACCGTCAGCCAGGCGAATCTGTAATGTGGTGGTTGGCTGCTCTGTATTTACGTTAATTTTCTCTTTCGCAGTTTTCTCATTGTCAGCCTGGCTTTCACTTGCTTGAGCTGCTGCTGGCTGCTTACTTGGAAGTGTCGCGCCCTCGATGTTTGGCGTGGGACTATTAAGAGTTCCAAATTATTACATTAAAATATACCAGTTCTCAGAATTTGCCCACTCGACTCGATAACCGATCAATAACCGACTTCATGTGTAGAACCTGCGCTTACCTGCCTAATGTATGTCCAGATCCTTTAAACGTTTGGGTTGCGGCGGTCCGCTTGTAGTCTTCAAGTCTGTGGTCCTCCACATCCACGTTCACCATCCAGCCCATTTCCAGCAATTCATTCGGAATTTCACTGTCAATTTCAACACACATTCAAACTGATCGTTCCAAGGAGTACTCTTGAAAATGGCTCTTACCCACGCATCACAGTTTCTAAAAACTCCTTGTTCTCTGGATCGTCGTAAAGACGCAGCTCCCCATCATCAATTGAAAAGCCCTGACTCCAGAGTTTCAGCACTACCACGGGTTTTTTGTCATCGGTACCGCTTGCGCTGTCCTGTGAAGCTACAACCGCGTGGTCGCTATCGGTCATGCCCAGACGCACGCCTTGGCCCCAACTGATGCCAGAGGAGGTAGAGGGCGCAGCAGACGCAGCTGTTTCACCGCCGCTTTGGTCTTGCGCCATCCGAAACATATCGGTCAGCATCTCCCGGAAATTCTTGCGTTTCGGAGGCCCTAACACTTGCTGGCCTGACCGCTCCGAACCACCAGCATAAAAGGCCTGCCCCTCTTCCTCGCTGGACGAGCGTTTTGTCAACGCATTCAATGTGGCGAATCTGAGACATGAATAAGAATCGTCGCCGCCACCTAAACAAACAACAATCAGCATGCATACCTCGGCCTGTCGGTGGACTTTTTTCCAAAATTGTCGGCGTCGCTGTTCTCAGGGACAGCGCTACCACCGGCAGTATTTGTGTGTGCCGAATGCTCCTCAGAGGACGACCCGCCCCCAGTTCTCGCCCCAGACTGGTCATTACCGCTGCTCTCGCTTTCCCCTTGATTTCCAAGGAAATTAGACAGAGCATCCTGCAATGGTTACCACAAACCGCTTAGTTCTAATCCATACAAGTATGACCAGATGACAGACGCGCCTACTGACCTCCAATGACCAGTTGGAACTGGCTAAATAGAATCTGGCAACACTTTCTTCTCCTCCACTTATCTCTATAAACTGTGCAATCAGCTCGTCGTGATTGGACATCTTCGTTAGCGTCGAAAGTTGAATTATCAATTAGAGGTTTATTCCCAACGAACTGACAATGATTTCACAAAATTAACACAATCTGATTACTGGAGTTGCCATATTTCCTTCCAAACATTTTAACTTTGCATAGTGTTGCCAATAATAATGTGATAGGTATTTTTCAATCTTTGTTTAACGATCAATCCCTGAACTTTTTTAGAAAACAGTTCCACCATCCGAAATTGAGGGTGAAGCTTGGATTCTACATTTCCGTTGTCTGTACTCGCTGGCAAACTTGATCGTTGTATTTGACATAAAGCAGCATTTTTTTAAATATATCAATTTAAATTCGCATTCGATGCCTTTTCATGTCCATTAACATGACATTATTTGCTGGAAGATCCGATAATTTCTCGAAATACGAGTTAGCGTCCCTAGTGTCGGGTGTTGGAAATGTGGTAGCACTTGATGTAGGTGTATACAATTTTTCCATTCACGGCGTAGAGTGGTAACATTCCACTAATAATTTTGATAAAAATGAATTTATCTGATTCTATAATCCCAACCAATAAAGCAAAGAACAATAATTTTAAACAACACAGCCGTAAATAAACATACGCAATTTTTACATTTCTTATTAACAGTAAAAAATCACTTTCTTCATTGTTGAATACGATTTTCACCGGCGAGCAGTCGTCAAAAATTTATATATTTATTTACAAATGAAATTACATTTGATCCACTTTATATGCAGTTTACTGCGTAAAAAAAGCCAGATTTTCATACAAAATTAGTCCCAGTTTAGGAATAAACTCGTACGAAATGAAAATCCGCACATAAACAGTTAGGTTTTCATATAAATTTTCTAACTTGTTCCATTGAAAATATTTAATTTTTTTCGCACATGTAAAACAAATATAATTTATTCAAAAATACATATATGTATGGTTATTATATTCAAATTAAAATATATAAACGAAACATCATATAAGTTTAATTCAATGAAGTAATCAGGGTAAATAAAAATAATAACAATTGCATTTTACTACTTAAAGTAGTCAGTCATTAAATTTTAGGTTTTCATTTCTTTTGTTCCTCTGTAGAGTTAAATTACAATAACATTCGGTTGATTTTTGTAAATCACGCCGAAATATTGCCGATCGTTCATCATCTGGATCATTATGAATTAAAAAATGTTCAAGTTCAATTGCTTTTTCTAGTCCTTGTTGAAGTGAAGTGGCTGTAAGTGGAGCAAGAACAGAGCACATCGCGCCTTCTTCCTTTTTAGAAAGGGTTTGATTTAAAGCGGAAATGCAATGAAAGTATCAAAAACTATGAAACAATCCGCATAATTAAGTGAAACCGCGTAAAATAATTGAAAAGTGTTATTGAAATACAGCGTAAAAAGAGGATCAAGTGTATAGCAAATGAGTTGCGACACTTTTGGCTGTTTAAAACCGTTTTATGTAGATACGCTGAAAATCGCATTTATAACGTTTTACCTGTTTCTGCCTTCCATTACATTGAGAGCGATTATTAACGCTTCTCCCAAATGAATGAACTATTTATGTTTGGTTTCAAAAATTTTATTGTGTTTAGGATAACATCAAATCAAAATTATATATTAAATAACATTTTAGAGTATATTTTATGTCATCAACCTGCATGTTTCACATTCAGCAAAGTAAAAAAGTAAAACTCTAAATCAATCATTTTTGTCGCTCTGCAAAAGAACAGTGGGTGATACAATGAGTAGGATTTTGATCTTACGACTAAGCAATAGTTACACAATTATTTATAGGTATGGAAAAGAGAAATACGTATGAAAATGATTGTTTTAATTGAATACCATTATGCGTGTTGTGTCCATGTGTGTATGTATATAATATAATAAAAAAAGTAGTAATGGATGTATACATAAGTGGGTTACACATCGCATCGGCACAAACAATGCTCCCAGTGATACAGGCCGTGCGCAATATATAAAGATTATAACCACTCCGTTTACCAAGATGATGCGCTCTTTCTCCATAAATGCCCGCACGATCATTCGCAGATCGCAGAATGACTTTAGCGTGATAATAGTTTGCCCTTTAATTTAATTTATAAACATTCATAAATGCGTGTATGTATATGTTCGCAGGGTGCGTTGCCAATATCAGTGCGAATCTCCGTGAAATGTTGTGACAAATTCAAAGTGATAATACATTTCAAATTACCTGCATATAGTGGTTAATGAGGAATGTAATGCCGATGCCAAAGCCGAAGGCTATTATGTGCGAGAGGTACAACTTCGGGAATGGGCGACGTTTGCGCAGCAGAAATCCGAGCAAGGACGCCTTACGATCCGAGTACGGTGGGTAGCGGCCGCTTAAACACGAAACAGTTTTATCAGGTAACAGTCAATCACATAGATGACAATGGCTTACGATGAGAGCAGTTCGCCCAAGGGCTTGAGGTCCTTTCCGAGGCACGATTTTTTGTGTGAGAATGTATCAAATCCATACTTGCCGTGGTAGCGGCCCATGCCGCTAGAACCAACACCTCCGAAGGGCAGCGTGTCAACTTTTTAAAGCAAATTTTCATATTATTAGCAAATCGGATTCTTTAAGCAAAAATTAAGTTTTGGGCTGGACAAAAAGAAACACCAACTAACTAGCGCATTAGCAAACCATATACATTTTACAATACTCAACTACATAACTACATATATGTATGTGCACATGCTAATTCAAATTGACATCACCAAATGAACCAATGCACTATGGTCCCAGCGGCCACATTATCTGGCCAAAATTAAAGGAGAAGGGATATACATTTGAAATTGTACATAATGTGTACCGAAAAAATAAAAGTGGTAAAAAAACTGCAACTCCCACTGATATCATACGAAAACTCTTACAAGCCCATAAAGTTTTGAATGCAGTAATATGTATGGCTGGTAGGCTGGCTTTTGAGAAGCACTTCTAGAAAAATTACAGAAAACGATCTTTTGCACAGTATGAAGTTACAAGCAATGAATTTCAATTAAGAAGCAAATGAAAATTGTGATGTTTTTGCAAGTTAAATTCAATAAAAAAAGATAATACTTAGTAGATAGGAACAATTGGGAAACATTTGAAAACAATTTTCACATAACTTGATTATGCTGAGTAAGAGCATCTCGCTTCTAATTTTTCTCCATCATGCATAAATATGTTAAGTGTTAATAGCGGTTTCAAAATTAATTATTATTATTTATTTTATTTTGATTTAGAAAAATTTTAATAACCTTTTGCTTGTTTTTCTTGCATAATTATTCCCTAGTCCCTAGTCTGCATAGACATTTTGCATCCAAAATTATTTTATATGAAGATAGATAGATTTGAAAGGAGAAATGTGCACTGAGACCAAAGTTGATCTATTGTGCCCCCTACAACTTTAGAGAACGTCCCCCAATCCCACCGACCTAATGAAGCTTAGTAACTCACGTGGGAGAAGGTGTTTGACGTTCTCTTCTGCAAGCCAGTACTGGCCCAGGTGCAGTCTCCTACTGCGGCATACCGCATCGCAGTGCAGTATGACGTGCTCAGGAGTCTCCTCCGCCGTTTCGCAGAGTCTGCAGACGCTTACCTGTTCTAACCCAATTGTGTGCATGTGTTTCCTCATCCTGCAGTGCCCGGTTAACAGCCCGGTGGGCAGTCTAAGCTGGGTTTTCCCCAGTCTGAGGCATTCTTCACTCCATCTGGAGTTATAACCTCTGATGAAGGTTTTCGATTGCCTAAGACCTGTGGCATTTGACCAGTGTTCTGAGTTCCTGGTTCTTTCCTCAAGTCTTAGTGACTCTGCTAGAGTGCTTCTGCCCAGCCCGATGAACGGTTCTGGTGCAAGGGGGATCGTAGCTGCCCCAGTTCTAGCAAGGCTGTCAGCCTCCTCATTCCCTTCTATTCCTCTGTGTCCTGGAACCCAGAGGATTTTAACCTGGTTATGTGTACCCAGTTTATTCAATGCTTCTATGCATTCCAGCACCAACCCTGAGGTAATCTCATACGAGATTAGTGCTTTGATGGCTGTCAGAACAGATGACTATGTCTTGCCCCCTGTACAAACGCTCGAGGTTGGTCTGCACACAGAGCCTGATGGCATATAACTCTGCCTGAAATATGCTGGGTGTATTCCCCATGGGCTCATAGTGCTTGAAGCGAGGTCCAAATACCCCCGCCCCGGTTCCCTCATGCGATTTGGAGCCGTCTGTGAACCACGTAATAGTATGTGGTTTGAAATGGGACTGGTGTGCTTCCCAGTTCCAGTCCACTTTGTTACTCATATATACTACAAAGTTTTTCTCGTAGTTATATGTTCTCGTTATTGTATCCATTGGATACAATACGTAGGGGTTACTAACAGACAACACGTCTAAGTCTCTGCGACTTAGAATGTGATACCCCCCCTTTATATATTTTATATGAAAGCTAGTATACATACATGTACATACATACATCAATATTTCATTTAACATTTTTTAAACGCACATAAAAGTTGAAGAAAATGTGAATTATTCAAAAAGTTTTTTTGGTTTTATTTCCATTTTATTCTTGTTTAGTCCTCTCGGGAGCATAGGGCCTCCACAAAACATTGCCTTGCGTTGGCTATGTTAATCGGTTATGTTTTTCTGCCAGGGTAGGTGACTATCCTGCCCCAGTTTTACTTTCATAAACTTTGTAAAGTATTTACTCTCAAAGTGTAGTGCTTCTCACTTCACAACAAATTATTTTAGTATTTTTTCTCAAAGTGCCAAGTTCAGTTGCTCGTAAAATAACAGTTTCACATTTTAAATAAAAACAAAGGATGCAGTATTATAATATGAAGTTTTTTTTTGTAATGTTAAACAAAAACATCAAAAACCAGGGACCGAAAATAATTGTTATTTTACAATTTTCGACTTTTTCGAATATACCATTATGATCGTAATGGCCTCAGCTTCACAAATATTAAACGCCTTTTAAATTTTGGACTTTTACTATAAAAGTTACAAATAAAAGTTACTTTGTGCCTTTTGTCATTTCAGGCAAAAATAACTGTTACTTTTGACTTTTATGTTATCGGTCAAAAATAAGTTATTTTGTGACTTTTATTTTTTGGGTCAAATATATCAGGCAATTTGAATTTTTTCAAAGGTCGTTTGACCGACTAAAAAACTATTGATACAATTTTTTTCGTCGCACAAGTCTTATAGCTCAGAATGTGCGGTCTGCTGAGACGAAAAAAAAGTTAAAAGTAACAGTTATTTTTGCCTGAAATGATAAAAGGCACAAAATAACTTTTATTTTTGTCGGGAAAAAGATAAAAGCTAGTTAAAATCTGACTTTTTTATAAAAACCATGACCGGTACGGTTCCTGTCAAAAACCCAAACTTAAAAATCCTATTTTGGCTAAATCACCCGGTCACAGGGACCATAGTACAATGTCACCGCTAATAAAACAATTAAAGGCTATATTCAAAAGCTGGAAGAAGGGGTAATGAATGATTAAATGAACATTTCAAAATTTATAAACATATAAAGTATCTATTACAACAGAATGGAAAACAGTGTTGATGCATGATAATGTATTATATACGTATTTAGCTGGGGCGTAGAATTTCAAGCGTTAAAAAATTAAAAATATGTCAACAAAATATATAACTTTAATTAAAAAATACGCCGTATAACATATGCGTTTAATATAAGCTTTTTTTTTATTTATTTACAAAAAATAACAGTACACAAAAAATTAAAGTTTTTCAACGTACACAAATTTGCAAATGTTTTATCAACAATAGCTTAAAGTTCTAAATTTTTTTAAAGAAAATATGCGTAAAATAATGTTTTGTTCTTTTAAACATACAAGCCTACGCGCAGGGGATATTTCTGTTAGTGCGCTAATTATTATCATCTATAGCTAAAATATGCAAAAGCAATTAAATACGACTTAAAAGAAAATTTTATGATACGCAATGATATTTTATCCACTCCGCAAATAACTCAATTAGTTTGTTAAATGTAACTAATTGTTGTAAAACCCTATTCTCTTTGATATTGAGTTAAATACATACAGTACAGTGCCACTGAGTTCTGAACACCGCCATTTTAAAAATTTTAGTAATTTGCAAGTTTGCCGTCGTAAGGTCCAAGGTGGGAAGAATGGTCGGAAAACGTCCAGGAGGGCAGGTAGAGTGGAAAGACGGTCAAAGCAAGGAAAGCTGAAGACTCCAGCTACGTTTTAAGGGTATTATTTTTAAGATAAAGCTATAAATTCATATTTTACAAGCATTTTATCGATTTTGCAGTAGGCAGCCATTTAATGTCACTCTGGCGCATCGATCTGGTCATGATTGCCACACAGTAATGGGATTATTGATATCATTCGATAAAGCTGCAATCTCTAGCTATTTGAAGTTGACTTCATGTTTTTCAAGATATGTACATATGTGTGTTTTTCAATTAAGTTAAGTTTTTTTTTATGAATGTAATGCAGGTATGAGAGTGTAGTAAATCTGGCATTCCAGAAGCAGAACAAGGAGCGAAGCCCTTCATCTTCCCTTCTTAACTCCTTAACTGTTTAATTATTTTTCAGCGAAGACGACAACAAAGTAAAATGTTTCTGCCTGTAAAACTAAGCAATTATGACGCCATATCGTTTTACAAAGGATACAGTAGCTGATTTCTGTTACTATGGTGGGCGTGGTTAATATTAGATAGCTTATGTTTACCCTTGAGAAAAACAGAATCAAATAGTATCAATGCATTAATATACCATTAATGACTTCAATAATTATAGTGGGCATAATAGGTGGGCGTGGTCAATGTAATATGGCCTACGCTTACCCTTACGAAACTCAGAATCATTTCATATCAGTATTGATTTGCAAGCATGTACTGTCACTTTGTTTTGCTTGTTTAGTAGGCGTGGTCGATTCTATACGGCTCGTATTTACCACAGTGATACGCTGAATCGTTTGATACCTATATCGCCTTACGTATTGTACCATAGCTAAGTTTTATTACCATAGTAGGTGTTAGAGGTAGGCGTGGCTAATCGAATATAGCTTGTGTACTATTCCCACGAAAACGAAATCGTTTGCTACTTATTTTATCTAAATTGGTTCAGTTGTTTTTTCCTGCTTGTGGCTTAAAAACACAAGGTCACATTGGTTTTTATATAATACTCGTATATTAGATAAATAAAGTTGAAAGACTATTCTAAAATGTTAATATTTGTAAAAGATCTTTATTTGCCATTTTTCAGCAAAAAATTACTATTGATTCGTTGAATAATAATAATACGAATGTAATTTGTTTTATCTTTATGACTCGACATAACAATTAAAGGGTAAATGGCAAAAGACACATCTACTGCACAGCACAGTTATTTCATTTGAAATAAAAAACCAAGCGTATTATCGCATTGTGATCGCTAAGTGTTCATAACTCAGTGGTACTGCTGTGGTGTACTATGTATGTATATCTTACATACAGCCGGTATTAAAAGCAAAGTAAACTCAAGATACTTGAGTTGATGTCGGCATGTGTTGCGTGTGCTGCTTTTTTCGTGTGTGATACAAAAGAGTTTCTCAATCAAAATTTGTCTGCAGTGCTTACTACCCCACACCCCCATTTTTAAATAATGTATTGTAATTCGAGAGTCGTAAAATAATACTGTGTAAATATTACAAACAAAAACAAATAAATATTTGTAAGTATGTAGGAATATGAAATGTAAGACTTGTTAGGCAGGTGCGCCGAACAATTGTTTACATATTTTGGAATAGAACTATTGGAAATGTGAAACTAAGAGCACAACAATGACAGTATACCGAAAGCGTAAATAACGATTGAACCAATGCAACGAACGCACGAAGCAGTTCCGCAGGTTAGCCGATAATTTGGCTGTATATACCTCCATAGTAAGTTAGTAAATCGTTGGAACAAAAGCCACCACTTGAAGTGTCAGATCGAAACAATTGAACGGTTTTCTTTGAATTGCTCATAACGTACATAACCAGCGGTTTTTCCCTGTTCAATGTTACAAGTACAAGAAATTTTGAATGTTTCGTTATTGGAAAAAGGCCCACATATATCAGAACATGTTCATTTGTATGTGTGTATATACTAGGCATCGCGATCCCGGGATCCCGGACATTTTCCAGTCCCGAAAATCCCGGGATTCAAACTCTCTAATCTCGAGATTTTCGGGATTGCATTTAAATGAAATTGAAAACTTGTTATACTTCATTAAAAAAATGTTGGAAAGTTCAGACGAAATAAATTTAAATTTAATGCCAAAAAAAAACCATTCCTTATCTGAGACTTTGATAAAATAAATTGGCCTTTTGCAATGGAGGGGATAGAGGGCGTCCTTTGCAAAACACTTATAATTATTTACTAAGCATTCAACCAACAAGTGTTGAATCTGAAAGATGTTTCTCTCCAGCAGGGTTTATTTGCAATAAATTTCGCTCTAGATAAGAGGACAAAAAACTTAATTCCTTATTTTATTTTATCTTATTTATCTTATTTTTAATTATTATTTAAATATTTTATTATTAATACTATATTATTTCATCTAATTTTTAAGATCTCAGTTTACATTTAATCAAAACGATTAACTTTTTTTTTATCGAAATCGAAGTAAAACTAAAAGTATAAAGAAATTAACTATTTTATTTTTTTTATCAAATATGGATATACACTTCATGCACTTTATGAATGATATACATGTCGCTCCTTCGCTGCAGGAACGTCATAACTCAAATAATAAAAATTTCGAGTTTCGTGGTTTGTCAAAACCACGTTGTAAAAAATTCGATACTTTACTCATATGACGACATGAAAAATTTTTAGAAACCTTGAAATGCCTGTAATGGTAAACTTTAAAATTGAATTTTCTCGGAATGATGTAGTTTTGAGTTATGACGTTCTTGCAGCGAAGGAGCGATATGTTACAAATCAATATGTATGTTTAAGTGTTATTTTTGGATAAAACGAAATGCTATTAAGCTGAAGTTAAATGTTGAATGAAAATGTTTAAAGTTAAAGAAAATGTGATTAAACTCAAGATAAAAAATTTGAAATTATTCTTAATGTGATTAAACTGTGTCAATTTGTATGGAAAATATATGAAAAACATGTACAATTTATGCAATTTGGGAAAATTGCTATAGCTTAAAAATTTGTTATATGAATCCCGGGATTCGAATTTTCAATCCCAAAAATCCCGGGATCGCAAAATGGCCAAAAATTGCGATCCCTAGTGTATACAAATATGCCGTGCCGTGTGCGCATGTAGTAGTGTTCGACCGATTTCCGTATTCTGTCCGATACAGATACATCGTATCCACGACAATCGGCCGGTGCTGATTAACAAATAAAATCATAATTTTGTTTAAAGTCAATTTGAAATAAGGGGAATAGGAATCAAAGTAGAATTCAATCGATTACGAAATTTTTGGCCGATATGAGCGCTGACTAATCGGTCGAACACTAGCATGTAGAGTGTGCGGATTAGTTTGCATAAACAAGACAAAATCACTAAGACAAGATGATAGTGGTGTACACGTATGAAATTGAGTGCGGTCATGAAGATATTTCGCATTCAATAAATCATGCCCGAAAACAATGCACCTGCACATGCTCACAAAAGTGAGTTGTATTTATTCCAAAATGGATACGAATGAAGTTAGGATCTATGTAGACATATAAGCGCAAGTATATACATAGTTATAGAAGTTAAACGTTCAAATACCTCCACAATGCATTATGGTTTCATTGCTGCTAAATCCGCCACTTGTAGTATTTACCTTAAACTCTTTAACTACCTTCGATGTTTTGGAGAACACGTAGACCACTAAGGGTTTCTCCCTAGTTTGTAGAAAATGTGAAACCTTTCAATTATACACATAATAAGAATATAAGGCTTCTCGGTCGATGTATAGACAATCACACAAACTTGATGGAAAACTCTATTGCATAGTAGGTGTGCGAGTTTGGATTGTCCGTTTAGGTATTATTGTAACTTATGTTGTGTTGCAGTTGCTTGAGCAATTCTGCTATTCGTCTTTAAGACACAGTTTCGAACTCAGTTCTCAATCAAAAAAGTATCAGTTTGCTATTACGATTCCAATTAACATTCATGCAAGCAATTACTACTAAAACTGAGTCAAGCAAGAGAAACCACCACCAATTAGCTCCACTCAGGGAGAGGCCATATTTACAAAGGAGTGAGGAGTAGAAGGGAGCACAGCAAGTGCTGGCAAGAAGACAGCGTGACCTTCACATAAGGGCTTATGCAGATTTGATTCCAATTAAAGAGCGGCAGGCAGAATTGTGGGGCACAAAACACCCTTAATAATTTGTTCATTGGTTCTTACCAGCATAATGCATTATCGTGTCGTTTAAACACATTCCGCCCGAATGGGTGTCACGAATAAACAACTCTTGCACCGCTGTCTCCGCTGTGAAAATATAAGCGCACAGTGGTGTTTCTCTGTGTGTTTGTGACAAATGGATAATGGATGAATGTGACGCATACATACAGATAAAAGTGTATAAAATCATCATAGGTACTTCTATACCATACACTGGAAATAAATAAATAACTCACTTCTGTTTTTAGCTCTGTTGTTTAAGCTCAATGAATATTAACTTTGCCTTCTCTAAACTTTCTAAAATTATTATTACGCCGCCTCATTCTTTTTGGATATTGTCACGACGAGTTCTTAAAATGGAACAACTTTTAGACAGAATGCAAGTGTGGGGAAAACATTTAGGAAATCATTTCGAAAAAATATAGGAAGAAATATGCTTTTCACTTGTGTCGAACACATATCAGACTTAACACGTTCTACCCGGCGCATTTTTTCGATGTTTATACGCATTGCGTGCACGAGATGACAAATTGTTCGTATAGCGGCACTTTTACTGCGCAATTGTTTTCGTTATTGTTGGCAGACAGCAGAATGTTAGTTATTGGGATTCTGGAACAGGGCTGATTGTGCGAATTTTGTAGAAAGTGCTTGGTACGCCAGATAAATGAATTTGCCTGTGGACCACCGGTGGTCCACGCCGCCAGATAAGCGCAGTGCCCGTGGACCACCGGTGGTCCGTGTTAAATATATAGGGTTTTCCAACAAGAGGTGTTATTTTGGTATTCAAAGAAAAATGCCATTTTTTGAGATAAATGATCGGATGTTTATTTCATAATAAAGAGGAAGGTATGCCGTTAATAATGAAAAACAACATCAGCCAAATGGCCACCACGACCACGCTTACAGGACCATATCCTTTTCATGAAATTTTCCATAACCAAATCGCAAAGTGGCTGCCCTATGTCCTCGATAGCCTCACGAATTCTATCTTTGAGGTCTTGAATCGACGCTGGGCTTTTGGCGTACACCTTATCTTTCACGTGGCCCCAAAGGAAGAAGTCGCAAGGTGTTAAATCACAAGATCTCGGTGGCCAATTGTGATCACCTCTTCCAGAGATAACACGGTCCGGAAACTTTTCCCGTAAAAGAGCAATGGTTTCGTTGCTTGTGTGGCACGTAGCGCCGTCTTGTTGAAAGTAAACGTTGTCCAGATCAATACCATCGAACTCCGACCATAAAAAATCATTAATTATAAGTTTTAAAATGCCGCGGTAATTGGACCTCAAAGTAGGAAAATATTGAATTTCAAGGCTTTTTTCTGATGGCGTGATGGTTGAAGCGTGTATCGTTCCATGTTTAGTAATGGCGTAGTTTCTACTTGTCAAATGTCAAAGAATAAAAGCTTCAAAAGTGACAGCTACCGAAATACCGGGCGATTCAAAATAACACCTTTTGTTGGAAAACCCTATACTTATTCGATTTTAGTTAATATTTCAACGTGAATAATTTACCCGATTTGTTTTCTATTAAAGAGTTATCCCTTGAAATCTGACATAATTGAACACTGATGATACAGTTTTTATGAGCGAAGATATAATAAGTCTCTGTGCTTGCAGTTGAAAGACATAGACATTGAGCAAGGGATAAAGATTTTCTTTTCTACGAAAACTGATGCAAGCTGCACTACGTACGGATTCAAAAATTGTTCCAAAATCCCCAGACAATAGTAACTTACTGACTTGGTCAAATGTGCTCATGTTGCAACCTTATCGGTATGTATAAAACAAGATAATAGACTAAATTAGTTTGAGATATTTTGTGTATGGTATAGAAATATGATTGGTAGTTGTCGGCATTGCAGTAATATCAAAATTGAAATAATTTAAAGAAATAAATGTCTTTGGCTTCTGTAAGGTCGTAATCATACCTGGAGTTAATGAACTTAATAGCATCGTATGCATTTTCAACTGTAACGATGGGCAGGATGGGGCCGAAAATTTCGTCTAGCATAATAGGATCATCCGATTTGACATCAATCAGAATTGTTGGCTCAATGTAACGTTCAGCGGCGTCGTAACTGCCACCAATAGCAACTTTTCCGGATTTCATCAGACCGAGAAGTCGTCTGAAACAAACCCAATTAACAACAGATTCTTTCAGGTTTCTAAAATTTTAGAATATTTTACTGAAAATGCATTTGATTTATAATCCGACTTAGATCTGGGCTAGCTTTGATGTCATCTCCATACCACTCCTTCAAAATTTCTTTGGCTTCCACAACGAATTTATCCTGAATTTCTTTAGAGCATAGCACGTAGTCGGGTGCAATGCAGGTCTGGCCACAGTTTATCAACTTGCCCCAGAGCACACGTTTGGCGGCCGTGCGCAAATCCACAGATTTGTCAATGTAGCATGGACTGCCGAAATAAACAAATTTTTGAAGTTCCAACCGAAAGCATCTGACAGGCGTCCCCTGTTCTTACCTCTTTCCACCCAATTCTAATGTGACTGGGGTGAGGTATTTATTTGCCGCAGCGTGAATGATTTTACCTACTTTTGTAGAACCAGTGTAGAATATGTAGTCGAAGCGTTGTTGCAGCAACTCAGCCGTTTCACTCGCTCCCCCACTTACGACTGGATAACATTCCTTTAATTATTGTAATTGTAGTTACAGTGCTGCGGTAGTGGCAATTGAAAATATTGCGAGTACTTACATTGTCCAAGTATTTGGGCACCCATTCTGCCACAAATTTTGCACAGTTAGCTGAGACTTCGCTTGGCTTTATCACTACACAATTACCAGCTGCAATGGCAGCAGCCACAGGCACTAATAGCAACTGCAACGGATAGTTCCAAGCACCGATAACCAAAACTACACCAAAAGGGTCGTTGAATATTTGCACATCATCAAGCAAGTTCACGAACGACTTTTCCGGCTGCAACGTTCGGTTTGAAAGTGTATGAGTGTAAATTTATTAAAGACCTATTCGTAAGTATTTTCAACTTGCCAGTTCTGGTTTGACCCAATCGTTCAGATTGTATAGAATGTGTTTGATGTCGTTCTTCAGGAATTCAGTTTCCACGACCAAACTTTCCTGCTTTGGACGACGTAGGTCCGCATCAAGTGCATTTATCATATCGTTCTCGTGTTCTTCATACATTTTCAGCAGACTTTCCAACTGATTTCGCCTGCAAAAAAGCAACAAGTAACAACGTTTATCAGTTTATGAATTTCAGGGAACACACATTTATTAAAATACTTATATGCTAGAATTTTATGATGCGTACACTTTTGGATGATCTGAAATTTTGACAAAAATTTATAATATTGAATAACGACCGAATTATACGTCAGACAGCATTGATATACATTGGGGTACCGTTGCCCGGATCTGTCGTTATACTGGTAAAATTTTAGGGGTCGTTAAGTTGCACATCAATGACACTAGGTACGAACTTTCAATTCAGACAGGCCCTTCGACTGGAAGAAAGGGGTGGGTATTGGACGAAAGGGCGCGCCACCGTTCATACAACTCAAATCTATGATATTAAATAACGTCAAAATTATTAGTCGGACATTATTGAAATTTGGAATAGCGTCGTCCCATTAATGTGTCATTCCACTCGTGAAATTTTATGAGCATTAGGCAAGACGCGGTTCAATATTTTGCTATACTAGCAGGGTTTGCTATACTAGCCAGTCAATGGGGCCAATAAATCAAGTTCTTCTTAACCCTTCGTTGATCTCGTCAGATTTTTATAAAAAAAAGCTTATCTAATTCTCATTTGAAGTGCTTTCACCATATCTGAGGTTAACTCAAAATCTTGTGAAAAACACGTATCAAATTATTTCGCATGTTAAGTGCTTTCACTAAGTTTGAAGTCAAAAGGTCCATAAAATTTTGTTTGTCCATATTTTTACCCATCGTTGACCCCGTCAGATTGCGATTTTCGATACAATTAAAAACACGTGCCGAATTATTTCTCACCAAGAGTACTTTCACCAAGTTTGAAGTCAATAGGCCCTTTAAATCGCGTTTCTTGATACAACACCTTAACCCGTCTTAGCGGAGGTTCATTTTTTAACTGTAGGTACAGTTTCAATTCCATGTTTGTAGTTTCAGCGGTTTGGGCTGGGCCATGATGAATCAGTTATTCAGTCAGGACAAACAATTATATAACAGTAAAACTTTAGAATTTACTACCGACCATACACATTAAATGTTTAGTATGGAATTCCAGGTCACACAGCATTGAACTTGGGCATAGACCTACAGTTTTCAACATGAAAAAAGCCGCATCACTTTTGAGATAAGTTACACATGCTTAACCGAGATTTGTGTTTACGATCATAATGTAGAAGTGCTTTTTCTCCATAACGTTTCCGAATATGAAACATCTCCATGTACGGCATGGCATGGCAATTTTTCCAAATACGTGCGCAAACCATTCAAGCCGCTTCGAATACGCATCACTTACAATTTAAATGAAAAGAGAAAAATGCAAAATCTGAATGAAAACGTTATTTGGCACCGGTGAGCTTAAGGCAAGGTCAATGTTAAATTCAAAAGTCGATTAGCATATTCACATTCATTGACGAATAGGCGTAGCGTGAGATACCATTGTGCAAGTTGTATAAAATTGAGTCGAGTGCGTGCTGCGTTCAACTGACTTATGACCACTCAAGTAGTCAGCGGCAGGATGGGATAATACTTGGAACTTGGCGCGGCCGTTATTCTGATAAAGGAGCTTACATTGCTTTGGCAATTCAAACGAATTGGGGCAATGTATCTATATAGGTGTATGCTGTTAAAATGTTATGTTCCCTTAATTAGAAAATCACTACATTTCTCGATGAAACAGGGAATATCTGAGCATACTAAACGATGAAGTTAGCAGATCTTCTTCGACGATTCTGCTGCTAACTCATTCCTGTTTGTATTTAAATATGCATGTATGTAAGATCAAAGTGCATTAAACTGGTTTCCATCCAATAAGCTGAGCTGCTTGTCTGCATTTTAATACCGTCCACAAGCTATTGATATATGGTCAGGCACAATAAAACTAGAAATGACAGCATCGCGAAAGAAAAGCCATAATGAAATGAAAACAAAACAAAGTGAATCGATTAAAGCGTTCGATCATGTCAGTTCTTCGAGCATACTCGGACTCACATCGCATCACATAGAATGATGCTCGTATTGCCTTCAAATTGTACTATAATTAAAATATCATCAAATGTCATTCGAAGCAGCCAAGTTAACACAAACACGCTTTTCGGATAACAACATCTACAACCAAAACAAAAATAACAGTATCAACACCACCACCAGCAGCAACATCAGCATCAACACCAACAGCAACAGCTTCATCATTATCATTCGCATCACTCCTAACAACCGCAGCCGTGCTACCAACAGCGGTAGCAACTTAGCCAACAACAACAGCAAAGAAACAAAACCTCATTCTTCTGTTCTCGCAATCAATCGTTATTTTGTTTGGATTTTCGAAGTCTTGAAAAGTTTAATTGCAAACCTTGAACGGCAGTGGCAGTGGAAACACTTCCGTTACTTCTCAGCAACGAATTCCTCTTTCGTGTATTAGCCGACTTAATTATGGAGTTTTAATTTAATACATACGCATTGATTTCTGGTGATTCAGTATGTCATTTTGTACACGCATTAGATTTTGCAACAGCTGCCCTCAAGCGACAGTTCGACATTCTGATATTGGGTTCGCTTGGTTAAAATTATATAAAATGTCACACAATTTACGACACTTTTACCTTGCGCCTGCTCACGATTCCCTCGCGTAATTCAGGGCTAGCGTAATTGCGCCCCTCGTCTAACCATAAGTATGTAAGTGCGAAGACATGTGTACGTACAATAGCTAGCAGTAAATTCAGACGAAATCTGCCAAATTCCATACAGAAATGTGTACATGTGTGCATATCTGTGTAGAGTAGTATGTAGACGTTTATGCAATAATTGTGAATATATTTAGTATTAAAAAATACCAGTTTAATAACGACATGCCGACAATTACGGCCGTAGTCTCTAAATCGCGTGTAGCAAAAATATGCAGCCGTCCGTGTTATTTGTAACGCAAAGGCGAGATAGGGAATGGCCAACGACTCGAGTGGCGGCGGGTTCACACAATTATAAAAACTGGACAAATTACTGTAGGTATATGCACAGGTATGTACACAATGTAATACCCGCATGATTTTAATGCCAGCATCCACAAGTAGAATTTTGTACTCGCCTGTCAGCCACATGAAGCGTTGCCTTGACCTGGCTAGAGATCAATTGCAACTAGCTTTTGTTGCAGGTCAAAAAGTATACAATTTCAGGCAAATAAATTTATATATTTCTTACAATAAACGATACGTTTTATGTGAGAAACGCCTTAAACTCGAATACTTGCGGCTGGTTTTTTGAATACAATGACAATGATAAATCAAAACGTATCATTGAGATATCTATCAACATAAATGCAATGACTTTCAAAAAGTAATGTTTACATTTTGTGTAATTCAGAAGAGAAAAAAGATTTATAAGATAATATTACATTTAATATTTTTTATACAACTTTTCAAACTATACGTGATAAACGAATATGATAAGTATTGATTCATAAAAACGGTTAGAAATAGTTAAAGCAAGTCCGGTAGCCTTTACAAATACTTATAGAATCAAACCATTCGACACAGTATTTATGGTCACTCACTTTCTTAAAGCTTTTGAATACGTTATATAAATGTTATAATTCCAAGGCTATAATCAGGAAATATACGTACATAGTTATTAAACGACTTTGGCCGATCCCCAACTCTTGGTACGGACTTAAACTCGCCTAACTGTGAATACCAGATAGTTTTTTATGCGATGTTAAGAAAAGTGGTTTTGTGCACTCTAAAATTGTGGTAAAGCAACTTTTAGGAGCAAAGTCTAAGGCAATACGCTTCGGAATCTGAAAAGTCCAACAAATTCAGATATTTGCCGTGCTCTAGGCCAAAAGGCCACTAAATAGGACTACACAAACATTGCTGAAGCATTCAAGTATTTATATTCCATTGTGCAAACTGCCACAAACAGTAAGGAACGAATAAGAAATTTTCTTAGCACTGCATTTGACTCCATCTTGGTTAAAGTGCAGTTAACTTTTAACTGCAAAATTGAATTCTTGTCATTGCATTTCGGTTTTGCAATAAAATTACCGAACATTGTAATAAAGTTCAAATTTATTGTACTTCATATCAAAACAGCCAAGTCAATGCAGATGGCGTGTGCTGTGTTGTGGTCTACCACTGCTCGCTATGGATGCCAACTAAACTTTTGCACGCAGAAAATTTAAAAATTTTATGTTTTAACCATGGTTCAACTATAAGGTTGTAGCAAGCCACCGGCTGATCGTTTATGGCTTCTGTCAAAATCGTCGGTGTGCTGTGTTGCCGCATCGGTTGAAATGAAAATACCTGACTGAAAACAACTGACCTGAGCACTTTTCCCGTTTTTTCACTCAAATACAGCACCGTCTGGCAACAATCACTTTTGTATGTTTTCAGTTTCTCCCTCTTTCGTCGGAAAATATCAGCTGATTTTGACAGTAACCATAAACAATCCTACCAACAAAATACATGTGGTTTTTGGTGTTGCGGGCATGCTATTACCTTATTATTGTGCCATGGTTTTAACTATTTTTCTGCACTATTTTAGTTTGAGTTTTGATATGAGTTCCAAACTAGGATTCGAAAAGAAAACATTGTTTTTGAGTTTTTGCAAGATTCAGAAACTAGGAAAAACTAACTTTATTCAGAGAATTTGTAAATATTAGCAAAGTGACCATTTAAAGCACAATTTGCGAGCGTAAACAACACATTTAATTGTATTCACTTACTTCCATGAAATAAAAAATGTCTTTATGTAGAACAGAATGAGTCGAGTATTTTTAAGAAAATTGTACTTATCATTTTTAACATTTACTTTAGTCAGAAGTGAAACTAGAAATCTATTAAACAGTTAGAAAGTTGCCATTTTGGTCCCATGGGAATCCCATCATGGGAGACCTCAGGACTTACTCCTTAGAGTAAAAATCATCCATAACATATTATGAAACATGTTAGGCCATGTTTGAGAAAAAACCAATGTGGTAACTTAGTAAAAATTTAAACTTTCTGCAGAAGAGAATCAGGCGCACAATTTGAGAGTATCACTTCATTACCTTTACTATTTATGCAATTATATATATACTTGAGAAGACAATATTACTAAGAAATAAGTTTTTAATTTTTTCAAATGGCTGGAAGTTGGCATCCCTAATTGCTATATCAATTGTTATGTTGTTGTATTGTAATTAAAACAAAAATAAAGAAGTTGACGAATATGCAAACTTACCTGAAGCTGACGTCTTTCGTTTTCCCACTGGCGAACGCAGTGCGGCACCTATGCAAGATCTATTTTTTGTGTTTTTATTTTCACCATCATTTTTACAAGACCACAAAAAATGAAATAGAGAAAAAGAATTAAATCATGTACATGCACCAACCGGACGAACAACGGCATTAACGAACGAAAATTCACTCACATCATCGAAGTTTGCCATTTTGTTGCCTTGAACGGAGTCGTTTGCGTTATCTGGAAATATAAAATTGTCCGGAATTAGTATAAAGTAACATAACTCTCCTAATTGGCGTTTCCAAGTCGAAAGCTTTTTTAGAATAACTGATTTTATGGCTGGGCGCACCTCGTCTGAAGTCTGGGTGACTTGAACTTTTCGCGTAACACTACAAAAGTTATAACGAAAATGAAAGGAACGACACAGCCGCAAACAGTAGCAAAAACAAAATATGAATAGCTCAAATGCGGACGATCTCCAGTTCTTCCGCACACGGTAAAAATAAGAAAACAAATGTAAGCAAACACAATTGGAGAAACGCAAAATAGCTTCACTCCGAATGAGTGAACAGCTGTGAACAGTACGGCCAACTTCCAGTCGCTTTATAATATGGGCAGCACTGGTGCACACAGCTGATTATACCATGCGGCAAAAATGCATTGCACACAAAGTAAAAGAATTCCGGTCGGATTGGTCTAACCGGTCCATTTCTGCGCATATACAATATGTACAGTATGCAAAATCTGTATTCGTACGGATCTGTTTCTCCGTAGAAATCGAGTTTTGCTAACTATATAACAAATTAAATCAATTCGAACGTGAAAGTGTATATGTGAATGAGAGTATATCCCGAACATTGGCTTATTTATACCTTCTTCCTCTTGCGTCCTTTGATTCGCTCAATGCAAATTTATGTGCTATAGACTAACTCTTACGAATTCGTTGTAGAATTTGCTTGTTTGGGTTATTGTATGTTCATATGCATATACTTAAAATTAGTAATGAGTTATTGTAATAATATTCTTTGGAAATATATATTGCATTTTTAGAAACCCGTTCTCTCCGTTGGGAGACTAACTATAATATGACACTTCAAAATTTGGGTGTTCACTATATCGAGGTGTTCACTATATTGGGTGTTCACTATACCCAGACACGGCTGTAATTTTAAAATGTATAATTGCTCGATCTTTGCAACTGCAAATTACATTTAAAATGCGCAATTAATCTCACTTTTATTAAGTTGATGAAGGAATGACTCGATATTTTGCTGCTATCTAATCTGTCTGTTCAAAGTTTACAACCGATTTAACCGCGTACGTGTGTACAATGCTTTAAATAGCTCTTTGTGTAGGGAGCTTATGCAAATAGATTAACAATGTTAAATTTTTATTTTTTATTTTAACGGACTATTTGCAATTTTATAAAACTGTTTTAGTGAAGCACCAATATTTATTCCATATAAAACTTCGATAGAGTAGTGCGATTGAATAAAAAAAATGAGATCGAATAAAAAAATTAATTAAATAAAAACGACGTATGCACAGGCAAGACTGGGTAATACGCAGCAAATGTTTTAAGCCAAAGGCCGAGAAGTTGGTTGTTATATCCGATACAGCATCAATATTATCATTATTGTTTCTGATTTTACTGACTCGTCAGTTAATGTTACTTCTGTATAAAAAACCTTATAAGATATTGCTGATCAATAACAATACAATCAATTTGGATAAGCACGTTAAACGATTCGTACCTGAAGTAGTAAGCTTAACAAGTTCAACGAAATACCGTTTCTACCGGCGTTCACAAAGATACTAAATGGACTTTTTCCTATGCTTGTGTACATTCGACTTGTGATTAATCAGTCGTCTCTTACAATTACAAAACGAGACTACATACTGAACTCTCGTGTATAATGTGTGTAGCACACGCATATAGTTAAACAGTATTCAGTTTCTTATTAAAAATAATACATCCATATCAGCGGCTTCTTATCGCATAGAGCCAGTGGCGGCACGGATACTCCGAATTCTGTTGCGTACATACATACGCATAATAAGTACACGCTTGCAATAAACTAATTCACACTTTTTGTAAATATTGGCGATAAGCTTACAGTACCAAATACATTTTGAACAAAATAATTTTTAGACAAAGTCATTTTGGTTTCGCCACTTCATAGAAAATTTAGAATTTTTCGGATCAATTTGAATAGTCCTGACCATAGTGAAATTAATAAAGTGTGCCAGATAGCAGGAACTCTCTCTTCATCGTACACTTATTTTCTGACAGTTAATGTCATTTTGCTGACAAATGTCAGAGTTCATAACCCGTCTGTTCTGTATGAAAAAATTTCAAAATAATAGTATAAACAGAACCAAATCGTCGGCCGAATTTATTCGCACCGAAAAATGACGCAGCGCGTCAGTCGTCGTGAATAACGCACAGTGAAACATAATGGGTGCGAAATTCGCATCAGCTGTGTACAAAAATTATTCCGGCAAACACACGATAGGTCAAGGGGCAACTTCCTCAATTAGCAGCTCCGTCCTGCCCATTTTCTAAAACATACGAAAGGGAAAGACAAAATTGATTATTTGGCACAATTTTTTATTAAAATTTGAAGCACCTTTGCACGTTGCAACCTTAAAGTAGCACAAATCACAAAATTTTTGCAGAATTTTTCGTTTGTTTACATTTTCGATTTTCACCTCTGACAGCTGCACAGCTGATTGGTTCGCACGACGACTGCGACCAAATTAGAATTTGTTCTATCGTCGGACGACTGGTCGTCGGCCGACTATCGCAGTCGTCGTCGTTGTGGGCAATCACATGCACTGCTGTGTTTTAATTTTAAATTGTTGTTTGAAAGTACGTTCTGCACCAAAACCGACACCAAAAACTCAACTACATGCCAAGAAAAACGTGCTGTCTCTGCAAAAAACGCACGGCAATGCAGTTTCTATATTTTTCTAACATAAAATACATTACGAATATATGTATATATTTCTGGAGTACTGAAAGTAAATTTAAAATTTAACGACAACAAAAATAAAGGTTAATCGAACTGACACAAATAAATTGATACATTGACAATTGCTACTCAGAGAAATAAGTGTACGTCATCTACCTGGTACACTTTATTGATTTCACTATGGTCCTGACGAAGGTAAACTTCACTTGCCCTCCAGAAGAATACCTTTCAGAGAAGCGAGGGACTCTCTCAGGAGCGGTCGAGTGGCTGGTGGTGCTGGTAGGGGAGGGGCACCAAAACGGGGCAAACTTCTGTTTGATATCTCTGCTCTGACAGCATCTAGCTCAAGACTCACCTCGAATCAGGTGAGCAAGATTATAGCTCATCCTACTGGTCCTGGAAGAATACATTCCAGACTGGTGGTGGGAACAAAACCTACAAGCCCGGCCACTAGTGCGGGTGTCGATGTGGCTGAGCGGGAAACACCCTTGTCGACACCGACAGTAGAGCGGGCCGCTGGCACAGGGGAGAGAAGGCCTAAAAGCCCTGAAATATCCCCCTCAGGACAACCAGGCCTGAATGACCCCCTAAGCGGAGCAGGGGTAAAATAGTACCAATACCTCAGGCAAGAACTGAGCAAGGAGGAACCGAGCCATGACCACGGCCACGGCGGCTCAACCGACTCTACCAAGAAGGAGAGGGAGCAATAATATAACCCCCCAACGTCCTGGCTAGGACGAGCAAGCCCCAAAATAGAAAGTAGTCTGGGGATAGTCTCATGACGGGCGCAACCTACTCGAGTGTCCTCAGAACACGTGAGGCCATTCGAGTAGCGGTGCTGCCTAATTACCCAGAAGACACTGAGCAAGGAGGAGTTCTCTTTTCTGAAAGAAGCTATCGTGGGCGAGATAGTGAACGAAAGGTGGGCAATGCCACTGGTGTTCAGCGGTCTTGCCTAAGGAATATCTCCAGAAGACACTGAGCAAGAACGAGCTCTCTTTTCCAGTAGACACTGTGCAAGGAGGACCTCTCTTTTCTGAAAGAAGCTATCGTGGGCGAGATAGCGAAAAGGTGGGCTACCCCACTGGTGTTTAGCGACATTTACTTTCGGTCGGGACTTTTGCTGATAGACTTTAGTGACCAGGGTTCTGCAGACTGGCTTCAGCAGGCAGTCTCGAAGCTTGAAGATTGGAAAGGAGTAGAACTTCGTGTGTGCCTTGGATATGATGTCTCCAAGACACACCACGTCACACTATTCTTTTCCAGAAGCGTGGGGCAAAACCCATACAAGCTATTTTCACTTATAAAAGCGTAAAATGCTGGAATATTTGCGAACCTTGGAAGGTGGTGACTTCCAAGAAGGAGGACAAGGGTGTGCTGTTGAAACTGTTCATAGACAACAAATTTTTCGTCACGATCATGGAAATGGGAACGTCCTCAACTTCAGATATGAGTGTATTCCATTCCATATCTCCAAATCTGGAGACCCGCAGAGTGAGGAAGTGCCTCCCACAAACTCGGGATTTCAACGGGTGACAGAAAGCAAGCCGGTGAACGACGGTACTAAGGGCTTTTTAAGACTATTGAGGAGATTAATCTTGAAGCGCTGAGGCTACAAGGCTGTACAAACGAGGAGAAGAAGTAGCTGTCGGACAAGATTTCGTTAACGATGAGATGAACTTTGAATCCTCTCCCAAACTGTAGCACTCGAGCTATGAAGGTTGTCCAAAGCTACCATCTTCACGCGAAAGCGGCATTGGCCGTCCTAGTGCAGAAGTTCACCCAAGACCACATCGGGGCGGCGCTGGTTCAGGAGCCCTGGTGCTACAATGGAAGAGTTTGCGGGTTAAACTCGCAACATACCAGGGTAACATATGACACAAGGCGCCAGATACCTCGTGCCTCCTCGTGATATAAACTATGTTTATATTTCAGAGCATATGTCCAGGGGTTTGGTTGCGGTGGCGGTGACAATCCAAATCGAGGGTCGTGACCTCGAGGTCATCTTGGCATCAGCGTACTTCCCAGGCGAGGACATGGCGGTCCCCCAATTAATTCAGGCCCTGGTGGAGTACTAAAGGGCAAAGGTCCTGACGCCCCTAATAGGCAGCACCAATAATAATCTCAGGGATGAGTTCCTGTTGGAGTATATACATATTAGCTACTAACCTAGTCATATTTAACATGGGATCTTCTCCGACATTTGTTACTAGGGTTAGGTAGGAGGTCCCCAGGAAAACCGACTGGGAAAATTTACCAATCTGCTAGGAGAGGATCGACCCTGGATCGACGGCTGGATGTTCGAGGCAGGATGCGGCATCCCCTAGAGGTCGCGCAATCGGTTAAAATCCTAAATAAGGCAGTAATGAATGCAAAAGCTGACCGGAGAATAGCGAGACCAGGAAAAAGTCCACACCATAATGGAATAACACCCTGGCAAAACTCAGAGCAGATACGCGGAGGCGAGGGCAAAGTGGACGGGTTAATGGTGGGTATACCATGCTGCACTCCCAAGTACACAAAAGAAGTACGGAAAGGAAAAGAACTAGTTTGCAATCGTTTTGCGAAGAAATTCCCTCCACCCCCAGGTAGCGAGATTACATAAAGCGCTCGCGTACTCAAACTCTCGAATGGTAGCTATACGCGCAATGAAGAGCAAAGGGCTCTTGCTCTTCTAAGTGCACATTTCCCGGGGCGGTCCCTCAGGGCACACCAGGCGAGTGCGCTCTATAATATCCGAATAGAAGGGACTAGGAGCTGGCGTACAAAGTAGTCATTCAGAAAAAATTGATTGGCCCCTGAACACCTTTCAATCCTTCACATCGCCAGGGTCAGATGGGATCTTCCCTGCTTTCCTACAAAAAGGCAAGATGATCCTACTTGGGCATCTAACTGGCATAATGAGGAGCTGTCTAAAGGCAAAAGGACTACACGGAGCCTAAGTCTTTCAGGCCAATTATTCTAACATCTTTTGTCATGAAGACCATGGAGAAGGTGGTAGATCAGTACATCAGAACCGTGACGCTTACTACAAGAAAGACCGCAAGTTTTCTATACCTACAAAGACTACATATATCCGGTGATATCTCCAAAAGTACACATCGGATTTGGCTAATTGTAAATGTAGAACCCTAATTGTAAAACTAACTGCAGAACCCGATACAAAAAATAACTCATCAAAGCAAAAGATGATACAAATACTAAAGAAAATACAGATTTAAAAATGAAAAACCGTCAAAATGGCCACAATGGTCTTTCTAATGTTAAGAGCCAACCTCTGCATGCACATAGAGCAGGCAGATCGACAAAGACCGCCCTATTTCAATGCAGGATGCTCTTAAAAAAAGTGATTATGGTGTGTGCTTTCTTGAATATCGAAGGAGCCTTCGATAACACCTCTCATAGTGCGATAGGGCCTTGCTCTCCACCAGAATGGCAGTATGGAAGGTGGGTACCACCACTAGGATCGTACTAACGACCAGAGGTTGCCCACAAGGGGAGGGGAGTACTTCACCGCTATTATGGAGCCTTGTGGTAGATGCGCTCCTTGAACTTCTGACAAGTAATGGCATATACTGTCAAGGCTACGCCGATGACATTGTCATTATTGCCAGAGGAAGATTCGAAGACACTCTCTGTGATATAATCCTGAGAGGTTTAAGGCTACCCTAAGAATAATGTGTCCGGGTAGGCTTACAAATAAACCCGGATTAAAAAACTATGTATTCGGCAGCTCGTTGGAGTCATCACCGGACACTGCGCTATTGGACCTATCCTTACCAAATGGCGCCTCTCGTCCAGTGATGTCTGCCGTAGCTGTGGAGATGAAGAAGAAGTAGAAACGATACAACACTTCCTGTGCCACTGCCCGGCACCTTGGGGTCAAGACTCCTGACAGAACTGGCTTGCGCGGCGAAAGTTGAAATCTCGAGTCTGCTCTCCTTCATTAAGAGATCGAGCTGGTTTACGCCCTGACTGAGACTGTTGGTGATAGGCTTGCCGCCTTTTTAAATTGGCTGTGGAGGACACTAAAAAATACTATAAACAATAGTACGTTTTTAGTTTTCAGAGTACGAGTGTACATGTATTTAAACTTTGATATATGTACATACATACATATATAGTACATATGTATACAGAAAAATGTTAACGTTTTTTGGAACTTTAACATTTAAACATAAAGATAACAAAACAAGTAAGCATAAAAAACATAAATACGAAAACAATAAAAAATAATAATAAATTCATTTACATAAATATATGTGTTTTTCAAAGACTATTTGCTTTTAAAAAAATATTTGCCATTGCTTTTTGCTGCTTTTATCCTTTATATTGCATTTAATGAGATCATAAAATTAATAATAATGAGATCAATTAATAATGACATCAAAACAATTTGAGTTTTTAGAAAAAAAAAAATGAAATTCAACTCAAATTAGTGCTAACTGAGATGTGATTCGCATAAAAATATCGATTTTTATCGAAATCAATATCAATTAGTTAAGGCTGCTTTTATACGAAACATTGTTAATTTCAACTCAGATCATTATGATGCCTTTCGTGTTTGTTAGCAAAGGAAATAGTAAAATCGACATGTTTCGTGTTCGTGGAGGACATTTTACCCTCTTTGGAGGACGGAGGACATTTGAGTAATTTAGAGGACTGTCCTCCACAATGGAGGACGGGTGGCAAGCCTAGTTGGTGAGCTCCAGAAAACCCTAAGAAGGGATTCACAATGGGCCATTTCACGTGGAAAAGAAAACTGCCGTATACTTATGCGGCAAATACGCTTGCTCGGGAAGAGCAGAGCATACAAACCAGAGGTAAAGTACCTACGTGTAATACTAGACTCAAAGTTGCTGTGAATAAGTACGCTGAGGCAAAGTAACAAGAGCGGCCATAGTGTGCAGGTCCTGCGCAGGTAAATATTGGGAATGTAAGCCAAGCATACTGAAATGGATGTACCATACACCATGATAGTAAGACCAATACTCACGCATGCAGTAGTAGCATGGGCCCCAAGGGTCAAACTCACGACAGTGGGGAAACTGCTTGACAAAGTCCAGCGACTTGCGTGCACGTGCATTACAGGTAGGCTTGCCACTCGTCCTCCATTGTGGAGGGCAGTCCTCAAAACTACTCAAATGTCCTCCAAAGAGGGTAAAATGTCTTCCACGAAAACGAAACTACTATTTTCTTTGTTTACAAACACGAAATGCATCATAATAATCTGAGTTGAGTTTATGATATCATTAAATGCATTATAAGTCTGATTAAAGCAAAGCAAAAAGCAATAAAAAAGACATATATTTATGTAAATGAATTAATTCTTTTTTAACCGTAGACCTACGTTGGGGTCGTTTTCGACCAAATTTTTTTTGTACTTTTAATATTTTTTAAATTTGTTATTATTTTTAGCTGTTTTTTCATGACTTTCTTACTTGGAATATTATCTATCGAAATCAAACCGTTTCATATTTTAAAAACTAAGTTGGCTTGCAGTTTTTGTAATTTGTGTCATTTTTGTCAATCTGGGTCGTTTTCGACCCGTTATATGTCGAAGCGTTTTGTATTAGAATTTAATCGTGATTTCATAGCAAACGCAAGTAAAAGTGTTATTTATTTAATTTCAAATAAAAAAAGTTTGTTGTGATAAATTGTCAAATTGTCAATGTCAAAATAAAACAGAGCTTGTCTGCTGCGGATGCCAGAAATATCTGCAAAAATAAGCGCGACCGTAATGTGTGTAAAATGGCTTGAAAGTGTTTAAAAACTACAAATAAATATTGCCATTGTATTTTGTTTTAAGTTTTTGAATAAACCGTACCAAAAAGTTTTTTTTTTAAATAAATGTTCATTTTTGTACTAACTCCCATATATGAGGGTCGAAAATGACATTAGTCGTTTTTTTAACGTAGGTCTACGGTTAAAATTGTTTTCGTACCGATGTTTTTATGCGTTCTTGTTTTGCTAAGTTCATGTTTATACGTTAAAGTTTTTTGGAAGCTTTTTCGGTATTTATATGTACTATATATGTACATATCGAGCCATAGTCGCCAAAATATCGTAAGCGCCAAATTCGTAATTTTACAGGAGAAGGTTTTTTGTGTTTTCCTTTTATATTATGTTATTAAATGCTTCCATTTTGTGCATGAATTATTGGTTTAAAGTTATTTTTGGAATACCGATAAAAAAATTTGATTCGCAAAACAGGAGCGTATTTAATGGCGCTTACGATAATTTCGCTACCGCGAAAATTCTGAAGCATGCACAAGCTGTGGCGCTTACGATAAAAAATGTTTGACGTTGGCTTGCCTTTTAAGTTGTTTTCTTGTCTTGTTTATAATAATATAGTTGCAAAAGTTATTAGAAATTGTGAAATATTGTAAAAGCACTAAAAAACAATAGAAAAGATTGGGTAAATCTAACCCAAAAAAGAAGTATCGAAAGTAATAATAATGCCAAATACCATTTCAACTTCAAATTACATTTCAGCTTAAAAGAAAAATTTAACAATCCAAAGTAAATGAAAAAGTACCCCCCGGAGTTGCCCACATGGGCGGGGACGGAGGTCGGTACTATCCCCATTGCTGTGGAGCTCTATCCGTCCTAACCAGGAAACACGAGATAATCAATAGGAATCAATACTGGGACAACCAGGACTAGAACATTCCAAGGCGATTATCGGGACGTATAATAGGATAAGATTCGAGGAATGCATGAGCTTTTCAAAGAATAATCTAAGGTTTATTACAGGTATCCTCACAGGGCATTGTAGATTAAACTAACTAAACTAGGAATTCGCGAAAACGAATACTGCAGGTTCTGCTTGCAGGAAAATGCAACCGCAATGCATATACTAGGAGAATTCCCTGTACTTATGCACAAACGAAAGAAACACCTGGGGGACTTTATTGTACCAGGTACGAACTGGGGTTCCAGAGGTTTAGGTAACATATTAAAATTTCTCTCGGATACTGGACTAACGGACGAACTATAGGTCCACGAAGGGAGCAACAGATCCGTTAATAATAATAATAAATTAAAAAGTCTAAGTATTTAAAATTGTTTTGAAATATTTTCTCTTTAGTCTTCAATGTCAGTCTCTGCTAAGGTATCTTGAACTTGCTGATTTCAGTTCATATCCAGGTTTTCTTTATGATACCTTTCGTTTATTATCCCCTTTTCACATATACTTTTTAGATCCCACACATTTGGCACATTTTTGGTATTATTTCGATGCGAATGTTTTTGTTGTGCACCACAACTGTTCCCTCGGTTGTATTGGATAATGTGTCTTCTTTTGATATGGTATATATACCTCGTTACTTGATTAACGAAAAATCTGTATTAATTTCGCCATCAAAAGAAACACCTTGAAATTCCAAATTTTCTGACCTTGAAGCCCTATTACCACGGATTTTTAGAACACATAAAAATGAGTAGTATCAGAAAAGAAGCCATGAGATGTTGTAATTCCAACAACATAAAAAAAAATCATGTTAATAGGTTTACGGTCTGAAATGTCGAGAAGTCAAGGATAATTCAAAAAAATGACGCGCCCACTTTTTGCCAAAACGCAAACTAAGTTTCAGAAACGGTTTGCGGATTCGAATTTAGTGACCCCTTATTAGCCTAGAACTGATGTCAAAACCAGAAATGGCGAAATTTGTTGTCCTTTGTACGAAGGCTTTTCAAATCTTTAAAATAGCCTATTTAGGTCTAAAATAGTTTAATAGCGAAATTTTGTACTTTTTGCATAACCGGGTTAAAAGCTGTCCCAAAAGGGTTAAAACCATCTTTGCAGCCAAAGATTCCATGATTTGCGTGGATGTTTTCTCTACTAAAATTAACAAAACTTTTGTAATCACGCACAAAACAGAATGTGTAAGGAGAAATAAAAAATTACAGTTAGTTATTTCCATATCACTTGCGGAGCTGTTCGTCTTGACAAGGTTGCAGTTGGAAGTTGCTTGTTTTTATAGTGGCGCTTACGATAATTTTGCAACCATGCAAACAAGTAAACAATTCAAACGATAAAATTGACGACTCGTTTTCTCGGGAGTTATTCATTACTGAGATTTGTAATTTTGCAGACAGATCCGTCTGATGTTAAACTTTTATTTTCAATCAAAAAAAAATTTTCGAAAAAATGGCGCTTACGATATTTTGGCGACCATGGCTCGATATGTATGTATTCAAAAGTTTTAATACATGTACACTGTACTCTGAAAACAATAAATGTATGATTGCCTATAGCATTGTTTAAGTGTCCTCCACAGCCATTTTAAAAAGGTGGTAAGCCTTATTACAGGTGCTATGAGGACGGCCAAGCGCAATATCCTCGGCCTGGCCAAAACCAGCAAAGGGGAAGACCACATCCTAAGGCGCAAGGAATTAGATGTGCTATCTGTCAGCAACCCCTACCTATTGTATCCAATGGATACAATAACAAAAACATATAACTACGAGAAAGACTTCGTAGTTCATATGACCAATAAAGTAGGTTGGTGCTGGAAAGACGAGGGACGGGGATATTTGAAACTCGAATAAAGCACTAAGAACTCATGGGGAACACACCCAGCATCTTTCAGCAGAATTATATGCTATCAGGCTCTGTGTGTAAATTAACCTCGAACAGGATGGGGGCAGGACATTGTTATTTGTTCAGATAGTCAAGCACCCATCAAAGCACTAATATCGTATGCGACAAACTCAAAACACTGGTCTAAGGCAATCGAAAATCTTTATCAAGGGTTATAACTCCAAGTGGAGGAAGAATGCCTCTGCCTGGGGAAAACCCAGCTTAGACATGTTACCGGGATTTTAACCGGGCACTCCAGACTGAGAAAACATATGCATACAATCGGTTTAGAACAGGCAAATGTCTATAGACTCTGTGGAATAGTAGATTGAAGATTGAGATAGCTGGTTGAACCTCTCTATTTTGCGTTTGTATGAGAGATCTATCAGAAAGGTCCAAAAGGTGTATTTTTCACAACGGTAACGGTCATCGCATAGAGCGAAAGCTGTGACCGAATTTACGGCTACAAACACAACAAATACCATTGGTCAACAACCATGGTCACCACTTGTGATTTCTTTATGTTGCCCAGACTTTTTTAGTCTTAGTTTTACATTTTAGATTACTCGTTTTGACTCGGGTGAAGCCAAATTCTTAGAAGGAGGTGAGAGACTGCTATAAAATGCAATCAATAATTCTTTTTAAAAATATGTCTTCTCCGTACTTCTCCGCTTATATCTAACTGTTAAAAGCCTTACAGATATCTATTCGTAATAGCTGAATTCGGCATTTATTAACTTTTTAAGTCCATAGTAGGTGCTTCTGGTTTTTTTGTAGGATATATGGTACTTACAATGGTTCTCGATTTCAATGACTTCCGGGTTGTCATCGCTTACATTAATAAACACGCTGTGAGAATCTGTGAACAAATTTAGATATAACACAATTTGTTTTTAAAGCATTGCAAAAGCACTGAATTACCTTGTTTATTCGATATCGGGATATTTGCCGAAGAAACGAAGACTTTTTGGACTTCACAAAAATTATTTGCATCACTCATCGTAGCTGTTAAATTTGATGCAATTTTATCTTCAAAAAAGGATGTCTTGCATATATTTATTTGTAACAGAATTTGTATATCTGTATATTCTCAGACAATGACTTTTGTTTCGATCGTACGAGATGTTTATTAGTTATTATGATACACACACTCTTCTAAATATTTATCTGAAACATGATCAAGCAAATTAATCTTTCATCTATCACATTGTGTTATTAGTGAATGGATTATTTTATATACTCGATGTATTTAATTCTCCTCTTAAAAGCAAGAATATAGGCTAACTAATTTAGCAATATACTTCACAAATACATACAATACCCACAATGCCCGACACAAATACTCGTATCGAATAAAACTTACTCCGTAATAGTGAATAATACTGCTCGCTGAGCAGTAAGGAAAGTTGTACTAAAACGCTTTTCGAAATTAACATGATCTTTGGTTCTTTTAACCTTGATCTATCCACTTCCAAACAAGAAATTAAACTTCTGAACTGCTTCTACAAATAATGTTGTTCTTATTGTTATTTTATTTTTAAGTTCTTACTTGTTGTTTGCTTAGTCTGTAAGTTAAATTACTGTAGACTTTGAAATAAATAAAATGAAATGAAAATCCGTGAGTTAAAAGCAGCTTTGTAATACGCGGCTGGTTTCAGGGTAATTTGCAAATCTACTGCGACTATATATATTTATATATATATATGAGCACATGTGTATATATAAACTGCGATTTAACATATACTTGGTCTATTAAATTTTCACCAATCTACAAATGCAGGGACTATCGAAGAGATAATCGAAGAAAAGGAAAGTGTCTTTCAGAATGGAAACGCACGTAGACAGATTTTGATGATATAAAGAAACAAGAAAGAACCTTTGGCCCATCCAAAAGACGATAAACGCGTGAAACTAGAGGTCATTCAAAGTAATAAGGCATATTCAGTTTTTTATTTTACGATCCAACGACCATTCACAAGGACTTAAAAATTTGAACTGCATACACGTTTCAAGGATTTTTTGTTAATATTTGCGGCTGTGCGATCATGAAAATATAAATATGAATATGAAAATATTATATAAAGAATTGTTTTTTTTACTAAGATTTCTATTTTGAACTTTCAAGACCAAAATATGTCAGTAAGTAATATGTAGTACAGTGGACGTCCAGTATAACGAACTTTCCATTTAACGAATTTTCAATTTAACGTACGGCCAAATTTTTTCCATTGATGGTTCTATATTACGAACGAAAGTGAAATTTGCTATTCTATATAACGAATATTTTTGTTGTTTTTCACACTTCGAATTGTTTTTATTTGAGCATTCACATTATTTTTTCTTTCGGCGGCTGTCCTCTCAGCAGGAAATGGCAAACCTCTGAAACCCATCCAATCTTTTAAAAATTCGCACCCACAACACGGATGGTTGCGGGTAGCTAGGCCTTAGTCGCGGTATCGGGCTGTCGTGCCAGTCAATTATTATTAATTATTATTATTATTCACATTCTTTACAATAACAATGAATGTTTGGTTTCGTCAAGTGAACGGTACCTCAATTGTTTTTGTTTTTGTTACGTTAAAACTTTCAAATTTACATCAAGTTACCAATATTTTCAAATTCTGTTTGTATGCATTGCTGACCATTTTCACAGGATTTGTTTTGCGTTCGGTCGGCTTTTTTCTTTTAAAAATTAAAATTTCAATAATCAATCAAGAGAAATTGCCATACAGAAAAGTTTACTTGCGGAAAAGAGGCAATCCCGCATCGAAGACTTTTTCACCGTACACACATAGCCATATTTGTATTTTGAAAATGCTGGAATAAAACAAGATATTTGTTTAAAAACTGAATATGTGAGACTTATTTCTTTAAGAAGGATGGTTTAGAACAAAAGAAAATTTCGATCGATTTAACGAATTTTTCGATTTAACAAATTGGGGGTACAACACAAGATTCGTTATATTGGACGTCCACTGTATTATATCTCAAAATTGTATTCTTCTAAGTTTATAGACAAAAAATTAATAAATTGTCCATACTATATTCTTGTTTATGGATGGAAACTAAACTAATCACAATTTTAAATTACTTTTAAAAGGATGTCGGATCAGAAAATTGAAAACTGAGTATACCATGTTACTATAAATGACCTCTAGTTTCACAACTATCAACCTTCTGAGGGGTCTCAACAAAAGTGATTTTAGTGATTTACTTAGTAAAATAATACATTCTTCGTTTTCACAAGATAGCACTTGCAGTTGTTTAAGATGGATCAGGTAGTGCGAATAGGCAGCTGTGAACAAGAGCACATAGGCCAATTATGCCCATTTTAATACCACAGGATCACTAACCTCTTCATCAGTAGGTCTTCAATCAGTCTGAAAAAATTATGAAGCGTGTTAGGGTATTGGTGTCAACCTCCGATATGCCGACGAGATAGCATAGTAAGTCTGAGTTCATTTGTTTAATGCACTTTCGACTGAGCGTACCTATGTACATACAGTATATGTATATGTATATATTATACTTATGTAGGTTTTGGAAAAGCTCGAAACATTAAACAATAACGAAATATGCAAATACGAGTACTTGTACGCAAAACTTTCAAGGCGAGTATTGACAGAGTATAAATTGCTTGCTCAGCCCATTGTATGAATATGCCAATGTAGGTGCCCAAAGGTCATTAAAAATTGTCGCAAAATGTAAAATATTTGCATGAAAGCGTTTGGGCTTTGTTCAACTATAGTCTCGTTTTACACGCTAACGTTTGACGTCTGCCTAATTTATAACACAACAAATGTTTAAAATACATTAAATAATTATATTAATTATATTGGTTAATGTTTAATTAGTTATTTTTTATGTACTAAATTGTACTAAATTGTTCATTATTAATTTTAATTAATTTATTATTTTTATTTATTTTTTGTTGATGTATTTAATCATCGAATTATTTATGTAATTGTCCTACAGTCTACATTTGAATTTCTTATTCGTTTGTAATAATTATTTTTATTATTATTTATCATTATTTAAGTATGTTGCCATTGAATTAGTTAGTATAGAGGCTGCAGTCTAAAATTCTAAATGTTTTAAATGACAAAATTAGTTATATTATACATTAATAATTTTCTTATGGAATTACTAATCTTTTTCATATTTATCAATTAACAATTCTGATCAACCCTTTGACCTTATGATTCAAATAAGCACTTGAGATACTATGTGGACTTGAATGCCGCGTTACACATTTCGCAGATGTGGTTAGGTCGATTCGCGCACTGCCCTACTCCTGATTTGCGTGGTAGCCACATAGGATCTGGTTTGATGCGTTAAGGTGCAACCGGTCCCGCCGTTTGTTTACTCACAAATTCGAACATTCGTTTTATCAGTTTTATCACACATTCGCGGAAAGGTTTGAGACTTGTGCCTGCTTTCGGCTTTGTTTTTGCGCCGATAACTAAAACTAAACTGTCTCGTACGGTTTGCGAAGAGACGCGCGCGAGTAGCGTCGCAGTGTTGTGTGGCGGTGGGCAGCAGCGCCAGCAATCACACCAACAACCGCAACAACGACGGCAGTAGCGGCGGCGGCGAAAGGTGCTATGGTGCTTTTGTGTGCGATAATTCCAGTATTAGCCAATCACTAATACCACATGCTCGATGCGTACGCCGGACGGCATTGGGCACGTTACACATGGGTGTTTCGAGCTCTCGGCACGCCGCACTCGCGTTCGCGCTCGTATGTTCACTTGGACGAGCAGCCAGTTGTCCGTATTGTGTGGCAAGCGTTCTGTCAATAGATGTGTGTCTGTCCGTCTGGATTGTACAGATTGAGTGAGGCTCGCTCTTCAACATACCCAATTGTATAATTGCGCACAGCGGCGACGCTTAAATGAACTGCGCCTACAGCTGCAGTCCATTGATCCGATGCAAATTTGTATTGTATGCACCATTTGCTCATACATACAGACATACAAGTGCACCAACCTACTTAATACAGTGCTGGTCGGCCTTCGGTTGCTTTGTCCACGTTTTCGTTAGCCCTTAGCGTCTGCTTCACGCAATTTTGCATAATTTATTAATGCATTAATTTATTATCACATTTGTGGGGGAAACAGGGCGTCTTCGGCGCTAAATTTATAATGAGTTTCGTATGTATATATGTACTAGCTTTGTCCCCGTGCGCTTCGCTGCCCCACAAAAGAAATTTATCTAATGTTTATTAAATTATTTTTTGCGTTTTTAGTAAAAACAAAAATACATTTTTATTTTGCGCGCAATTTCAAAATATTTTTTATTTTGCTAACATAAATGCTCTTGTGTGCATGGGAGGTGCCACGCCCCTTTGTCAAATTCTCGTGAATTTTATCAGTGAAACGACACACCTAAACGGTGTCCCTGTATCGAATTTCAAAGCTGTCCGAATTATATTTCCGAAGCTATTCCATATTAAAAACTTGGGTTGCCTCCTCGTCCAATACCCACCCGATTTTCCCTGTCGAAGGACACGAATACCGAGTGTCATTGATGTGTACGTTATAGTTTCAAAGTTACAACGCCTATAAAATTTTACCAGTGCAACGGCACATTTAAGTCATGACGATGTACCAAATTTCAATGTCCGATATATTATAATTTCGAAAATATTCCATATTAAAAATTCAGGTTGTATGGGAGGTGCCACGACCCCCTGTCAAGACGCATTCACATAATCGGGTTCACCAAAACTTAGTCCAGATGAACATTCCGTGAAAGATTCAGCTCAATCGGCCGTCTAGTTTGTGAGTTTTAGTGTTATGTGACCAACCAACAGACATTCATTTTCATATACATATAGTAGATACGTATGTGTGCATGTGCATAAGTATGCTGCTCAATGATTAGAGAGCCATTTACCATGGCTTAGTGAAAGTTGTGGGTTTGAGCCCCGACTCAACTAACACTTATATCATCTTCGTTGGCATTACGGCCCTGGAATCCTTAATATAAAGTATGACCTGCTCACTGCAAACATTGCTGTTACAACGAATTGACGACTCGCAAGTAGTTTTACCAAGCATTCATACATAAGCACATTTTTGTCATTGATTCGTACTGGATGAATATGCTATTGGATCTTTCGCTCAAAGACTTTAAAATTTTCCTCCTTTTCCTGTCCCTTCTCTACAGTTTTTTATTGGGATATGTTAAAATTTCAAATTTTTTATTTTACATTCCATAAAAAATCATTTTAAGTTTTAAACAGACCCTGTTTTTAGAGTGTTGCTATATGCCATGATACAAGTAACAAGGTACACTAAGTACGGAGAGCCACGAAAATTGGCGTACAAGAATGACAGCTGTAATCAAATGTTCTCATTGATCGGGGTGGTTTACTGCAGTTCAAGTTTGGGACCAAAAAGAAGATCGCCAGGGTGTCACAAGTACCAAAAAGTTTATTTTTTAAACCGGTTATTTGCTAACAAAATAGTTGCACATGCCTGTTTTCATATTTCATATTTGAAATTTATATTGTACCTATACGTACATAGAACATCGCTCACAATATTTGTTGTTTTGCCTATTTAATTTTGAATGCTTACGAAGAGGCTGCAAAACAATACTTCAACCTCCTACTTGCAAAATTAAGCCATCCTCTTTGGAAGACGCTAATTCTGGGTGTCATTCAAAGTGGTGTACAATTTCGGAAAAGGCTTTTCGTACTTAGTTTGCCGTGCTCACCCGGTGCTATTAAATCGGTGGACATTTTGAACGATTCAGTTTCCTCTACAGTAGTTTATTTTACGAATATGGTTTTGAGGAAACGGTGCTCCTCTACAATCTGTGTGAACCCTTGTCTCTGGATATCGAAAATATTGCTAGGTTAATTTTAGAATCACATTAGTTTGCCGAGCAGTGATTGGAGGAATCGCGCCGTCCAATCTGTGGTGTCACCACGGCTCATTATTTGTGCTCAAATGTGCTATCCTATAGTTGGCTACCACAACCTTATCTAAACTGTGTCCAGATATTTGTCCATGCGGCGAACTGCGCAGCCGAAATATATTTATGTATGTAAATTAGCCATTCAATTAGAGAAAAGTGGTCTTTGCTTGCACGACAGCTCCAGCTGTAAATTCAGTAGTTAGTACGAATGTGTGTACGTATTGACTACAAATGACTAGCTGCTGTCTTTCCCAAGCCCATTTGTATACATATTTATAGGCACTTAATACCTGATGCAGAACTAGTTAAACTCACCTCTCAAACACAAACGAGCGAAAAATATTAAATTCTATAATTTTCAGTATCCAATCCTTCGACCACTCGGATCGGGGGTAAGGTGTATGGAAAGTCGTTAAATACCAGATTTGTATAGAAAATTACAGCGGACGGGCAAAGTGCGCATTTTGATGGATGTAATATTGCAGTGTGTCGAATCCTAGGCGATTATTGAAACTTGTTCGCAGAGCGTGTGTGCATGCTTCGAAGAGCCTAAATGTTGCGTATACATCATACACACACTAGTATTATTTGTTTGAAGTTGTTACAATATTATGAAACGTGGGTAATTATGATTTCATATTACTCGCCTGGAAACAAGTCTGCTGACCTGCCTACTTTTAATTACCAAAATAATACGTGCAGTATACTGACGTGTCGTGTGCATGCAAATCATGTGCTTGTTCGTAGGTGTGTATGTATTTAAATACGTATGCATCTTCGTTTGCTGCATGATGTACGCATTAAATAACAACGCAAAGCGTTTAAAATCGGCGTTTAAAGCGCTGTGGCGAATGCTTACCGGACTTGAGCTCTTTTTGGATTCTGACAAGAGCCATTCCACCAACAAGTCGAACAGCTGGTACCGGCTTCATTATGGGATTCGCCAAGTTGGAACAGGTTTTCGGCGCGACTGCAGCTTAGCCTCCAGCGCTTGCGTCAACCGTGACAGTGATCTACAGGCGCGCTCAGCTCAGCTGTTTTGTTCATAACGCGGCATTGGCGAAGGCAAGCGCTGTGGCGTGCTGGAGCCTTTTTCGACCGGCTCATACACACATACACAAAGCATGTGCGAGGTTGTATATGTATGTACTAGGCATCGCAATTCCGGACATTTTCCAGTCCCGAAAATCCCGGGATTCAAACTCTCCAATCCCGGGATTTTCGGGATTGCATTTAAATGAAATTGCTAACTTGTAATACTTTATTTAAAAAAATGTTGGAAAGTTCAGACGAAATAAATTTAACGCAAAAAAAACCATTTCTTAACTGAGACTTCGAGAAAAGAAAGTGACTTTTTTGCAATGGATCAATCTGAATACAATCTGAAAGATGTTTCTCTTCAGCAGTGTTTATTTGCAATAAATTTCGCGGTAGATTAGAGAACAAAACATTTAGTGCCTTAGTATTTTTAACATCTCAATTTTCATTTAATCAAAATGCTTAAATTTTTTTTTCGAAATCGAAGTAAGTAAAACTAAAAGTACAAACAAATGAACTATTTTAATTTTTTATCAAATATGCATAGATATGCACTTTATGAATGATATTCATGTTACAAATCAATAAGTATGTATAAGTGTTATTTTTGGATAAAACGATATGTTATCAATGTTGAATGAAAATGTTTAAAAAACCGGGGTTAAACTCAAGATAAAAAATCTTGAAATTAACCCAAATGTGATTAAACTGTGTCCATTTTTATGAAAAATACTTATATGATAAACATGTATTTACGCAATTTTATTTTAAAAATTTGTTATATGAATCCCGGGAGTTCGAGTTTTCAATCCCGAAAATCCTGGGATCGCAAAATGGCCAAAAATTGCGATCCCTAGTATGTACATAAATATATGTATGTAAATACCGATCGCTTTTGTGTAGAAGCAAAATGTTTACATTTTTTGCCGCTGCCTTAATGCCAGATGGTCAAGTTTGCAACATACGCACATCGGGAAAAATAAAATCACCTTAGGAGAATTTTAAAATATTACTAAATGTGTGGTAATAGTTCTTACACTTAGTTGTTTTTATTGTTATTATATTTTATAATTTATGTAAGTAGTAATATATGTATACATTTTAATCATCAATTCTCTAGCTGTCCTCGTTCATTCCAGTTATTTTGTTTCCATTAAGTTTCAATGCATTAAACATCAAAAACAAATCAATACCCGCTGGACAGCCAAGTGTTTAATTATTTGTAAGTAATAAGTGTCTTGTTAATTGCAATAATATTCGCTGTGTGAGCTACTTGGACGGGCATGCAACTCTGTTTAGTCAGCACGACAGACGCCAAGGCCGGCCACCTAGACCAGAACTAACCAGTTTAGCAATTTAGCCATTTGTGTGTGGCTTATATACTTGAACTGCTAAATTGATTCTGAAAGGTCAAATGTACTTGCATACTGCCTAACTTCACTTCCCGCTTTACCTTTATTCGAAATAATAAATTACACAGTACAACAATTTTAAACTTTTTGTGTGCAACAGAGTAACGACCGTATACACCAATACCTCGCTTTGCGTCGTTTCGTTTTGCGTTTTTTCGAAGTTGCGTCGCTGCTGAATTAGTACTAATTTTCACTGTGCGTCGTTAGATTTTCGAAGTTGCGTTGTTTTGGGTTCGAGTCTTTAATTTTTTTTTAATTTTCTTTTTTTTCTAAAAGATGCCATGCCATCAAAACTCGGGGATTCCCTTTCTAACTGAAAATCAACGCAATTTTAATACAGTTTTATTTTCACTTTGTTTTGCTAATTTTAGAATTCAGTTTCAATTAGTGTGTTGTGCTTTTTGTAACGTTTCAATTAGTGTGTTGTGCTTTTTTTTAAAAGAGAATAATAAATTTTTATACAATAAATTTTTACAGGTTGTTTCTGGTTACAAAAAAGGTAAATATTTTTCCAATTTATTTATTGGCAGAGTTATATTATTTTTGTTTTTTAAATGTATACTTTGTTAAATTTTCTTTTTAAAAAGTAGTATTTTCGTAACACTGGAACCTATCTTCGATCTTTACATGGTTTGCTATAGAAAATCATAATTCACTTTGCGTCGTTTCAATTTGCGTCGTGTTTTTTTGGAACGTAACCACGACGCAAAGTGAGGTATTGGTGTATTTCTGAAAGAGGACGTCATACTGATAATTTTTGCCGAACAAAGTAAAAATCCAGCACGTTTGAGTTTTTTGTAATTTCCACGTAAAGGTTAAAGGGTCCCTATCAGAGATTAGCAATGAGTACCGCAACTTTGGATACCACCGCATTAATACGCATTCTTTTTACTACCTACTACACATAAGCACCGCATAATATAAGTATCGCAACCGCACGCATACAAAACCCGAACGAGTTTGCGATCATCGATTCATTTCGCGTATTGCTTACACGACCACTTCGTCATCTTATGCATATTGCACAATTCGCGTCGCGCAATTTTGGTTACCACCGCATTGATACTCATTCTTTTTACTACCTACTGCTCATAAGCAACGCAAATCATAAGTATCCCAAATTCAATCATTATGCGGTATGCGTTGTTTGCAGTGATTGAAAGCAATGCATACAAGTATACATAATGCACAATTCGCGAAGCGTATGAAGCAAGTATACGCATTTGGAAGAAATGTTTGCGGCATGGATTTTGCCACCTCAACTGCTGCTATTTTTTAAGCAAGTTGAAGTCTAAAAGTTATAGAATCATGCAAAACAAAAATGGTTAAATACTTTAAAAACACGATAGAACTCCAAATATATGATGATTGAATCAATTGTCGGTAATTGGACCCACATCAATGAAATACTCTATGACAACGGGCAAAGCCATCGGCTTTTCGATCATTCGTACTCTAAAAATGTTTAACATTACAAATTATTATTAATTATTATAATCTATTACACGTATTATGAATTATTTATTTAATTTATACTTATTATTTATTATTTATTGTAAAACATAAACAAATTGGGTATATCCTAAAAAATGCCTGTCATTTCTTTTCTTTTCTACGAATGCTTAATCACAATAAGAGTCAAAGAACAAGTGCGAAGCGATATGAAAATGCGGTGGTATGCGGTGTTCCCATCTTTCCTTTGGATCATTCGCACCACCGCATTCTCATATCGCTTCGGAATGCGGTGTTGCGAATGATGCAAACGAATATTTCCATATTCGTTTGGATCATTGACGATCATTGCCGTCTTCGTTTGAATCATTCGCACCACCGCATTCCGAAGTGCATAGTTCGTTTGGATCATCGGCAGCACCGCATAGCCGAAGTGAAATGAAGATGCGATAGTTTGCGTTCGTTTAGTATTGCAAGCTGATGATTCGTTCGTTCGGATTACTAGTACTCGGAATGAATGAAGCATTGCGGTGGGGATACATACTGATATCCGTTTTTTTGAGCAGTGGCACATATCGCACCGCATTTTACACGAATACATACTGAGCGATTAAAATATGACCGCATGCAGATCTCTGGTCCCTATAGACTTTTGTTGCACAGTGTTATTCAGGGGCGGACTGGGCCACCGGGCAACCGGGCAAATGCCCGGTGGGCCCCCGACGCACCGGGGGCCCATCGGGGCAGGAGGCTAAAATGTGTAAGAAAAATATGTGTAAAATATGTGTGAGAAAAAATATGTGGGCCCCAAGCTCATTAAGAGGCAAAAATATGGGAGAAAAATATGTGACCCCAAAAATTTCCCACATATTTTGCAAAACGGAATTCCTGACAAGGCCCTTGAAAACATTTCACAACTCTTGGGGAAATTTTGTAATATAAGCTCTGCTGAGTTACGGTCAGAACTAGTTCATTTTGCTTCTTCTTGGCCAAAAATAAAAATGACCCTTACCGAAGAGTATTCGCGAGCAGTCGAGAATGAAAGTGTAAATTCAATGGAAGATGATAGCGATTATAGCGACAAAGAAGCTGAGAACGTGAATCAAGTTTCTTCAGAAGCTAACAAGAAAATGGTAAAAAAAAATTGTCGAGATTGTATAAAATGTTGCTTTAATGTTTTACGAAAACATTCTTTTCATATCACGACGTACAAAAAAGTTTTTCTGGCTTACAAACTTTTACTGACATTATCTTGCACTCAAGTTGCTTGTGAAAGATCATTTTCCAAACTAAAACATTTAAAGAATCGTTTGCGAAATACAATGACTCAAGAACATCTCGAAACCTTTATGCTCATGTCTATTGAATTTCCTGTTTTAAATAAAATTAAAAATGAAAAAATAATTGATTCACTGGCAACTAAAAGTAGTTTGATGCAAAAATGTTTAAAAACATAAGTCAGTAATGACACGAGTAAGAGAGTGTAGCAACTTTTTGGAAACCATAAATATTATTCCCTAAGTCTGATATTGATAACTACATATAGGCAAATAATGTATGTACTCTCCGATGAAAACTTTGTTAAAAATACCTAACTTTAAGAGGCGTATGAATAATTTTTGAATAAATTTTTTTTTCGTTCAATAACTATATATGAATGTACATTTAATTTCTCCGTTATCACCTGTACTTAAGGAATTTACTATCAAAAAGTTCTTGCACTGTTATTACTAATTTATTATCTAACAGAAAACTTTAATGTGGGGCCCTTTTTTCAATATGCCCGGGAGGCCCCTGGAGCCCCAGTCCGCCCCTGGTGTTATTATAAAGGTACACATGTATATACATATCTAGCACGAAACATGCCAACAATGATGCGCACTTGCATAGTTAGTGGAGTTTTGCAATGCAGTATACGTTTGCAAAAATGATGCCAACGCTCCAAAATACTTACAGGTGGAGTGAAAAGTTGCTATCAAAACACCCACAAAAATAAATTCTCCTCCAACCGTACGCCGACTAAACGTCCGCCACCTTCTTCACATAGGCTCCATAAGCAACATACTTTCGGAATGAATGAAAGACATTAAGAGTCTAATAGCAGAAATAGAAATAGAATAATAAGGTCAATCTTCCAGCCATTTAATTCAGTAATTTTTTTTTTCATCACAAAGTGTCTGAGTTTTTAAATGGAAGTGTGAACAAAAAAAAATAGTTTTTCATCATTTACATGCATTTTAGTAAAGCTAAGGATTATTAAACCAGGTTGCAAACAAAATTTAAAACAAAATTTTATTGTTAACCAATTTCAAAGCCGTGTATCCCGCTCTGAACAGCTTTTTTTAAGTCTCAGATAACTCAGGTTAAACTGTTTCCATAGTCTCAAAATGGAAATCGCCCAAAGCGGCTCAGAAATGCGGTTAAAAAAATTTGTTTTTATTTTCCCAGTCATAGTTCGTTTTGAATATCATAACTAATAGAAACGTTAAGGGAGCTATTTATCCAAAATAATTAAACACTTTTTAGTTTTCATGGGTTGGCGCCTGGAGAAAGCTTTGCGACAGGCCGTAACCCGGTAACGGGTTGTTACGGCCAGTTAAGTAAGTAAGTAAGTAAGTAATTAAACACTTAAATGAAACCAATTGCAAATTTTTTGATCGTTGCCGATCGATGATAGCAGATATATTTTTATTTACTGATTGATTCTTTAAAAGTTCACAAAATTATTTCATTATACAAAATATAAATATTTATATATTTCGCACGCTGTAAAATATTTTATTATCTATATATATGTATGTATGTGCGTATGTTCACACATTCATATGCATATCCACGTTTGATTGTGTGTTTGTTGTGTGTGTATGTGTGTGTGTGTGTGTAATACGCATTAACATAAGTATATAGAAGTATTAGATTATGATATATGAATTAGCATTTTGGAATTGTGTTCACTGACGCGCATCGGCGTCAAATTGTCGCTTCTTATTTAGTACATGTAAATAATTTCGCTACGCTATATATGTACTATATGTTGTATGCATGTATGAATGAACGTGTATGTTTGAGTAATTAAAAATACGTGAGTGTTCTTACAGCGGTAATTTGTACTCCTTATTTGTACTCAATTGCTCTTCAATTAATCATTAAGCGATTTTACTTCTTCAACAACTTGTCGTGCTCTGCTCCTTTGATTTGCTTACCAACTACAATACATCTGAATAAAATCTTTAGATGGTATTACCGTCACTTTCACTTTTCAGTGCAAGTGTATGTATGTATATAAATATAAAATTGGCTTCCGCTTGGAAAACAATTACTCAAAATTGCATTTTGATATCGTGCGTTTTAGTTATCGATTGCATTTGCGACAATTTCCACGCTGCTTACATAAAATTACTTGCATTTTTAGTTTGTAATATTGTGTGTGGCACCAACCATGGCCCTGTCGTAAAACTATAATACGTCGAGTGGTGGGCGAAAAGCCATATGGATTAGTGCTCAGCATTTAACACTTTGTCAATAAATAATTCTTAATTTCATTTGTGTTTTAGTGGCAAGAAATCTACACTTTCGATCTAATAACTGTTTTGCGTTAAAAATTCTTTGAATTGTAATAAGCGTGAGAAAATCAAAGCCTAACAAACTTATTTCACATTGGGTTGGCCCGAATGTTAGGACGAGCACACAATTTCTCGGACTCGATCATAATGAGAGGAATGAGAGGAATATGTATCGCGAGGTTAGGTTAGAGTGGCAGCTTAGGAAGCCCACATAGGTCAGTTTCGTATTAGGTACCAAAGAAACCGAATGGACCCCCGGGGAAGTTGCTGGCATCTCTTTGGCCGTCAACCCGCTGCAAATTACGGGTATTTCAGAAGAAATATAGCGGAAATTCCAATGTAGGAAAGTATTTTTTGAACAGATTCTTTCAGATTGTGTATACACAATTGTGCGGTGCAGCTGCTTAAAGATCACAACGTATACCATAACAAAGTCGGGTATTTTTGAGATCATGGACGCAATAAAACTGTACTTAGGTCTGAAAGTAATGTGTATGTGGGTCTTCAAAGTCTTTATGCAGTGAATCAAATATAGACGGATGTTGAGGAATTCAAATGAATGATTCGTACTATAGATATTATTTGCATGTTCTTGTTTGTACACATATTTAGCGGAATATATACATATATCCCCGGAAAATAGTTTACTAAACTGTTTACGAAGACAGTAGTTTCATTTTATGTTCTACAGCGAGTTGTGTGAGTCTGAGAAGTTTGCGGCTCATCCTGATTCTATGAAATAGCCTCATGTTAAAACCAATCGATTGTAATTTAGTTCCTTCCGGCTTATTTCAAAGTTCGAGTTCGAAATCACAAAGCTCGGATGCTATTTTTTTAATATTTTTGCAGCTTGCATTATTTCTATTTGTATACGGCGCTGCATTGTGGATGGTGGGAGCTGAGCATTTAATGTTTCATGAACATTATTTGCGTGATAAAACACTAAGAGCAGATGGTATCTGACTGTTTTGATTGGCTGCCTTTGGCAAACATAGTATAAAATAGGGGGAGGGGGGACAATAAAACATAAACAACCAAGTGCTAAAAATTAAAACGTGTATGCATTGTATGTATGTATGTATGTGCCAAAAGTAGGGATGTTTTGTTTAGCTTCGTTTTGTTGTTATGTTGTTTTATGTTATGGCAATTATGTTGAAGTTTAACACAATGCAAATTGTGGTCTTGTTTACTATGTATACAGGTATGAGCTCGCATGTGTGTCTACTATGTAATGCGAGTCTAGTTTTTTTCATTTGTAATGATGTGCTTATAAAAAAGTAATGTTTTCGATCTGGTTTGTACCAGCAATCACAAAAAACGTTTGTATTTTCCTCTTTCTAAAAAATCGTTTTGCATCTTTTACTGTTTTTGTTCAAACACTTAGTCTTTCAAAGATCAAAATCTTGTGAACGCATTAAATTAAATATTTGACAATCTAACTCAAATAAAGTATACGAGAAACACTGAACGTAAAAATACGTACGTACGTATGTATTGCGTGTATATATGTGAGCATATAGTATGTATGTATGTATGTAATACGTGTGTAAAGTGTGGCGATAAATATATTTTATATTAGCAATAAACTTGAATGGGGAAAACGCGGCCGTTCAGACGAACGCCGGTGCTCTCGCAGAGAAACGGGTTGACGCATTTGATGCTCCTTGCTTCGGTTGTGGAAGGACTTGAGAAATACAAGTTACAAGACTACAACGATTCACGATTTGCTAATCCTATCCTATCCAATTTCACTACACTACGGTTGGCTACATTTTGCTAATATGCTTTTGTTTGTTTGTCAACGGAGGAACAATGGGTCCTCGCCGCCCGCCACATCGCGCCTAGTTGCGAGCATTCGAATATGCACCCGGGGCGGCACGAGTTTGCTGCTTGCATAAAGTACATCGCTCTTCAGAACTATGCATATGCCTACATATCTATGCCATATTTCATATTTATATAAGTAGATAATTATGTGTTATTCTTGTATCGTATATGTATATAGTAGTACTTATATATGTATAAGTGGGTATACGTAGTTAAGCTAGTTATTCGGTCGATCTCAATACATTGTACGTACTTACTAGTATAGCATTAAATTGTCTAGGGTAATTGTCGTTAAATTCTAATGAACACATCAAGTCGAGTTTCACAAAAACGTTAAATAATTAATCCCGAGTTTAGTTTTGAAGCGATTTTGAATTGCGTTTACATATTCGGTGTTCTAGTCGCTTTGGTAGTCAGTCTTCTTGAAAAGGTTAACCAAAGGTCCACATACTCGAATGTCCTCTTGTCAAAGGACAGGACACTGTATGTGTTCTTACAATTACAATTTAGCGCTTGTTCAGTCTCAATTGCGAAAAAAAATACGAGAACAAATATAAATGTAACGGTACCTAGTTCATCAACGCGTAACACAAAATAATATAGAATAAAATAAAACGTACATACGAACTAAATTCGCCTCGCGGAGGCAAATCGGCAACAGATGACTCGGTGCTGCATTCAACATTCCTTTGAACTAATCAGGAATCAAATAATATTTATCAGTCTAAAGTAATGTGTGTGAATAAACTTGTGCATGAATGCTCGAATTTGTCTCGTGGTGGTGTTTTTGCGTATGTTCTGAATGATGTGATCAGTACTTAGTTGTCAAGGCGTAAACGTACAATAATATTGCCTTAGGATTTCGACTAAACAAAGTACTATTCGAGGTATGGTTGCGGTTGTGCAATCTATGTGAGTACGAATCGCTTACAATGATGAGCGGCCGGCAACGGCGACTAAAAAACGTGCACGAATCTTTTATACGGATTTGAGCCTTCCTTTGAATCGGGCGACAGTTCGATTAGGAACACAATTCGTCCGTCCGGCATCAATGCTACGTCGCATGTGCGATCCTTTTCGTCGAGAGTTGGTGGCATCAAAGGATTCAGTGATGGGCGCACTTCGATCTAAAAGCAATATTGTCAGATTTTCATTTTAATTTTCATATTTCAATTTTTGTGTAACATAAATTTCATGCAGAGTTGGTTTCATGCAGAGTTGGTCTTCTACTCCGATATTTATTTGCACAGCAAATGCAAGGGTTGTTATACAAGTATATACAAGGGGATAAGAAGGATCTAGTATCCAAAAGTTTCATTTTGTCGACTAATGTAGGCGTCAGTAGACAGTCATCTGTTTCTATTATATTATGCCTAATACTAAAACGGGTCAACTATTTAAAATGTGTGGATTGTTGCGGAAAATACTTACACTCCACAAATAATCCAAGCTGGGGCTAAACACAACAATGCGTTGGTTCTTTGAATCGGCAACAATTATGCGCCCATCATCGTCACAGCACAAGCCCGAAGGACGGTTAAATTCTTGGAATCCCGATCCTTCATGGCCTTTAGCAGATAAAATCTAAGCGAAATAAAAACGTGTAATTTACATATTTCACTCAAACTAAGGTCAACTGAAAATGTACCTCATTTATATCCGGGTCGATGAGATATAAGCAATGGTTGTCAAAGTCAGAGACGATAATATTGCCGGTCGGTGTATAGCAAACGCCGCGCGGCGATGCGATGCCCTTGTTCTGGCCGTGATTGTCGAAAACGATCTGCCGAATAAAGCGTCCCTCTGAGTCGAATTGCTGAATGCGATGATTGCGCGAGTCGGTCACGACGATTTGACGACGCGAGTTAACTGCAACATCCCATGGATACTGGAACTGGCCGTACTCCTTACCGTAGCTACCGAATTTCAATAGGAATACACCACTTGATGTAAAGATCTGCACGCGATGGTTGTCCTTGTCCACCACAATTATTCGATTATCTATATCGACGCAAATGCCGGCTGGCAGATCGAATTCGCCATTGCCAACCCCTTTGCGACCGAACTTGAACTTTAATCCGCCATCGGCATTGAAGACCTGAACACGATTGTTGCGGCGATCGGATACTAACACGTGGCCCATCTTATCCACACACAGGCCCCACGGACGACTGACTTGTCCATCTTCGTGACCTTCAGTGGCGAAGGACAGAGACAGTGCTGTCGAGTTTCTTGCCTTGATGTGTTCGGTGCACCCGGGTATCGCTTGGGTGGAGCGCGGCGCGCCAAAGTGCAAGTTGGGCGAACTGCGTAGCACGCTGAGCTCCCAGTCAATGCTGGGATTCTGAATGCCGCAGGCACTACCGCCGCGAGCCGGCATCAGCGGAGACGGAATACGAAAATTGCTGTCGCGCAGAAAGGGGCGCCGTATGTTGGTGGGCAGTGCGGTGGCCAAGTTGGCGCTGGCGTTGGGTATCGGCAGCACAGCGGTACCGTCTGTAACCGTTGCGCCACCGACAGCACCGCTGGCCACCACGGGCATGTTTTTCTCATCGACCAATATGATTCCACCCTGATTGCGTAACTCCTGCAGGATGCCGTAGTCTGGCGCCGCAAAGGCGAACACTTCCTGCTTCGGCTGCAAGTCCTTGTATATTGCGGCAAACTGTTCTAGCTGCCGTTGTCCGTTGGTTACCTTCATGGCGATGTCAATGTGGTCCATGCATGCCGTGTTTTCAGCTACTTTGTGCAGCATATCCGACGTTTCGGCCAAGCCCGACAGTGCCGACTTCAGGCCAGCCATTTGGTCATGCAGAATGGCCAGGCGACGTTGGCGTAGCTTCTCGACGAAGTCCAACAGAAAGCGTTCGCGATCTTCGATCGCAATCAGAAACTGACGAAAGGCCTTCCGGATGTTGTCACTAAGCTCAGCGCAATTTCGCTCAACTAGGCGGATGAAGGCAAGGGCCTTGTCAATGCTGCTCTTGATACACTTGGTGCCCATGCGGCTGCTCTCCAGAGCGGAATCGATCTTTTCCTTGGCCTCGTCGACAAAGTTCTGTATGGACGCATAACTGTGTTCTTTGTGCTCATGCAGCGTGCAGCACTGGCACACCAGCTTCTTGCAGTACTCGCACACGTAGCGCAGCATCTCGTTGTGCAGATCGCATATGTAATTTGGAACTGGGTGGTGCGGCACGCTGCTCGGCATGCCGCCCGTGGGCGATGTGCCAATCGGGGTCGGCAGTGACACAATCGAATGATTGGAGGATAGGGGGCTCTTACGGTGTTCGCGTAGGCAGCCATTGCACATGAACTCATTGCACTCTAGGCAGCGAATGGAAGCGTTGACCTCGCACCAACTGCAGCTTATGCTCGAATTGTTTGATGACTCCGGTGACATTTTACTGCTACGCGTATTCGGTCTTATGGAGCCGACGCCACTGAACTCGTTCGACACGTCCAAGGCGCCCAGAATATTGTTGAAAAAATCATTGCGGGGTGGGGAGCTGCAAACGCATTGCATTCCGTTACGTATTCACATTGAAGAAGCACACTTGGGAGGTTCGAACTCATTACTTGATTACATTTGTACTCACTCGTTATTTGGATCAACGGAGGATATCATGCCGCCAGGGTTCATGTCCCACGATGGAAAGGAGTCAAAGATGCCGGCGAGCAGCCGATCCGCGGTAGTGCTGCTAGTGCTGTTTCCGCTGCCGCTATTACTGTTAGCCATTTGTTGTTGAACGGAAGGCGAATTGTTAGACAAGAGTTCCATCATAAACACGCACGCCTAGATGTGAGCAACTGGTGTCCAGCCGGATGCAGGTCCAAGCCAGCAATAATCCACACGCACTGCAAAAGTATCCCACGTATGTGTGCGTAAGTAACGAGGTGACAAAACATATACTTTTCAAAAATATATTTTGTTATCTGAGCTCCCGCGAACGAACTTACGGTTGTGTTTTAAATACTGGGCAAGACTTAGTAGTCACAAAGGATTGGAGCCGTTATATGCACAAGCAAGGCGCACGCGCGAAACTGCCTACACCAGATGTGCGTAGCAATAAGATGAAGACTGCCGCTAGGACTCGGATATGACGCCGCAGCAAGGCAAAGAATGGATTGTATGAATGTACATATGTATATGTATATATATATATATTCATGTATGCGCGTGCTATATATGCGTGTGTTGGTTTAATCTATGCCTGTGGAATGCAGTCACGTAGGTACGCACAGGCGAAGACATTTGTATTCGAAAGGGACAGGATCCATTGTCTGGCCAGGCATCAAAATGGCAGCCAAACCACATGAAAACGCGTCGAATGCGGCGGTAAAGTGTAGTTGTTGTTGGGAATGCATGTGTATGTAGATGTGTGTGTGCCTAGTAGTGTCTGTGTGTGTACGAGTAATTGTACAAATCTAGTTCTCTAAATGCATCTACTCAAATTGCGCCCGAGCCTAATCTTCGGCTCGGCCCTTGTCCTTGGTCTCAGCTGCAGATCCTTCGCAATATGGCTAATTGTTTTCTACGAGTTTCTGGGGAAAAGTGCACGGTGCATGTGCAACGCAAAAGATTAAATACTATGTTAGGGTTGGGGAAATGAAATGCGGGAGATGCGAAATCGTTTAAGGAGAGGATATGCGCGCTGCTAGGGCAGTATTTTGTTTTTCTTTTCTGTTGTGCGTTCAATCGATGAACATGCAAGTGACCTGTCATGGACACGGCAGGCAGTTGTCGAAGCAAACATCCCTTGAGGAGTTCTTAGTGCGAACTCACCCCTAAGAACTTAGACTGTGTGCTGTCCGTACCTTCCAAAAATACGCGTACCAAATGTATTTTTGGAAGGTACGGCAAAAGGGACGTCTATGACTTCTCGCAGCGTAAGCGGCCAAGTGTGCGAACGGTGTCGAATGCCAAACATTGTTTGGCATTTGTATTTCGTGCGATTAATGCGTTCCTTGTGAAAAACAGCACTCGTACGCACTTATTTCAGCGAGGGCGGTGGGATCCTAGCAAAATGTCCTGCATTGGGTTTTTAGAAACGACTGTGGTTTTTAACAGGAAATGACCCGAATCGATTTTCGAACAAGCATCTTCAGCAACAAAACGAGTATTGCAGCTGAACATGATCGAAACAGCACGCATGCACATGCATACGTACCTCCTACACTAACATTAGATTATGCAAAGTGTACTTACGCTTTCTTGAACAGGCATACAAGTAAGACCTTCCGTTTGCGGCGGTGCGATGTATTTTCCGCGTTTTCTACTATTTCGCTTTTCCGACCACAATTATGTGCTGAGAGACCTTTGTTTTCGCTTATCTCCCGCTCTCTCGTTCTCGACGTGGTGCTCTCTCTGTTTAGCTGGGAGCTGTTAGCTGTCTTCTTCGTCGAGTTTTATTTACTCGATATTTTGTAAAATGTTGGTAAAAAATCTAATTAATAGCGGGCCGTCGAGGAAGTGCCTGTTGAGGTGCGCTTTCTTTTAAAAGTCCCGTCCTTTTGCGCCAGAATTGGTCAGCAACGGTGTGTGGATGGGGCGAATTTCCTCGATGTCGGGTTGTGTGCTAGCTGTGCGTTGTGTTCCGTCTATCGCTGGTGTGTTCTCGAATCCCCTCCACGAACGGTTTCAAACTGTGCGCACGAAAGTTGGAGAACACAATACTCCTCTTTATATTTGTTGGCTTTTTTCTACAATGTATGTATGTTTGTTGTTCTTGTTGCTGCTGTTGAAGGGCTGCCCCTGTCTGTCTTACTGCTTCGCTTCTGTCGGCTCCAAATTATATAAATGTGTGTTTTCTCGCTTTTTCTCTTCCTTTTTTCTTCTTTCCAAAAAGTCTATTTTACGCCTTGCGTGTTATAGTCGCATATAGAATTGTGTTGTGATTGATTGGCGTGTAATGCAGTTGACCTGAGTTATTGGTGCTCTATGCCGTTCTTTTATACCCAAATATCTATTCAGTGGGATTCTATTGCACTTTGATGCAATTTCTGACCCACTTCGTCAATAATCGTGCCCTATTTACAGGCCGTACAAGCAGACAGACAGTCGCAATCCAGTTCGTTCACTCCGTTACACACTTAAGGACCAAATCGTCAACTAAACCATCTGCACTGTAGCTCAGTCAAAACACTAACTGGCGACGGTGAAATTGCGCCCTTATTTTTATGTTCGAGCAGTTGAAATTCTGCGGAAGAGAGACGCAGCAAAAGGGACTGCAAGCGCAGTTGCGAGAGCAGCCGATGCGCCAATGCTGGTGGTGGTGGTGGTAGTGTTAGCAGCGAGGATGGTATGGCGATGCCTGTGTTGATATAGGTGGTGCGGCAATTGCGCTCCGTCGAAAGGAGGTTGTAATTTTGGTCACACGGCCATTGCAGTGCGTTTCAGGCCGGAATATTCGCAGGATTCAAATGTTTTCGCAATTTTATTGTATACCAGGCGCGCAATTAAAAGGTCAGCTGCGCAAAATTTGTGCACGTCATAGGAATTCGAATTTTCAGATTAACTGCAATATTTCTAACGTACAAATCTGGTTGAGAAAATAAAACTAGCTTATGTGGTTTTTATGTACCCGCCAAACTTAATAAACACATTTATATATACAAAGATGTACAGTTCAGATTACTTCTACTCTCTTTGCGCACATAAATATATACATCCATGTGTACATCGTCACCGTAATGTAGAAAGGCTCTTATTTACTCTTTTTTCAGATCAATTTGTTCGGGTAGTTCCGACAGATCATCCTCAATAAACCCTCCTTCAGTGTGTTGTAACAACAGATTTATCAGTCAGAAGTATTAGTATTGTCGGGTTTTACCACGATTTTTTCCTACTTCTGAACATCTTCAACACATTTGGGGCTTTTTAATTAAGGTAATACTTACTATGTTGGCGCCTAAACTAGCGGCACCGCTGCCAGGTACGAGCCCATGCTGTAGCCAAAAACAAAATTAAAAAAAGCATGTTTTCTTCATGTCGGCTGGATATTTCAACAGGAAATTTCAACCATCAGAAAGTAAGAAAATCATTATGAAAACGTTCCCGACTCGTCGTTCGGAATCAACATAAAGCTATAGGTTCTGTCCATTTTATCCGTGTACAAATTCATACGCACATCACGAATGGTTGAAAGCACTCCCCCTAATCGGGCTGTCGCGCCAATTAAATATGTTTGCTTTATATTTGTGGAAGTTTTGGCATGCAGTTTAGCAATTCAACCACTAACTCAGTGTTTAGCTAAAGCACTCATTAAGTTCTGACATCCCTGAAGTTGGAACACCATATAATATGTATGTATCCGGAAGTGATATACGGAATATGTAGAAATCTTTATGTGAAGTCAGAAATATAAATCATTATTTGAAGTCAGTAGTAACAGACACTAAACAAATAAATTTTGAATTTGGAGTTTAAGGGGTTTTCTAATCTAGAGCAGTATTTCGTTGACTATACATTTTTTCTATTATATTTATATAGTTTCTTTATGCATCTTTTAAGTTAAAAAACCAATCAAATCATAATTTTAATACAAAAATCTATGTGTGTCATCCCAATAAAAAAAGTCTCACAGACTGCCGCAGCTCTATTCACCGAAACAAATAACTTTTGTGCGATTAGTATGAGTGCCCCACGCATCGGCGGTACTAAAATTGAAAGAATATGTTAAAATAAAAAAATGCGGCTATTGCAAACCAGATGTTCGATTTTTTATCTCAGTTTGTCCAATTTGATGACCCGAAAAATTATAACTTTTAATTCTAGTTAGTAGTTCTGTATCTTGAGATACCATAATCGTTGTTTTAAAAGATAAAGTTTCGACAAAAATGCTTTTGAAATTGCTGCCGTCTTTAGCTGGAACTTGAATTTAATATTTCTATATTTTCAAACTAAATGTTCTCCTTCAGTTAAAGAGAAACAGTTTTTGTATTATTTTTAAAATGAAATGTTTAATTGGTTAGTAATGTATCATCTTTTCAATTTGTGACTAGTGGAAGTTATGTTACCGAATGTAAGAATTTTATCGATAATTTATTCGCCTTCAATTCTAAGTCATTCTCAGTTTTTGATCATTTCAAATGTACGCACATTCATAATTTTGAATGAGGTAGAGCTTCCAGGCCTGGCATTAACCACTCGCCATTGGACCACATGCAGTCCTCATGCCAATATTGTGCGTATACACACATATTTCTTTACTGCTGAAAGTAACATAATCTTCGCCGAACGACGCAGGTTCACTGTCGCCGTAGCCACCCTTGTCGAACTCCTTAAATAGTTTATTTTATGTACTTTGTGCCATTTTCTTGAGTGCAGAAGTGCATGCACAAGGATACGAGTACAGGTATATACACACACAAGCATGCATGGGCACGCATACATGCAAATCTAACCGAATAAATGAATAAACAAATAATATATATATATATATATAAGTATACATACATATTTATATTTTCGTATGTACATATGTAGGAATATAGGTACTATGGACGTACGTATTAGAAATAACTGCATCATTTGCTTGACGAACACTTCCCAAGAAATCGAAGCGAGAAACATAGACTAGCATCACAAAAAATCTTTTCTGCGTTCATATGTATTCACATATAATACGTATGTATGTACCTACTATATGTAAATTTCAGATCGAATTAGCACAATTGTGCGGTTGCCATATTATCGATGCTATCGAAGCTCTTCAAGACATTTTATAAAATTAAGGAAATTAATAATTGTTTCCACAAAAATATTAGCAAATTATAGTAAAAAAAGAAAACTTAAAACTTACATATGTAAACAATGCATATGTTTGAAATTATTTCATTTATGATTTGTATTGAAAGAACCAGTAACTCTATTAAAAATCAGTCATATATATATGCATGACCATTGCAGCCAAACAAACTGAAAAACTTGAATAAAAAATAAATTAAATAAAGCAAAAGTCATTTCGAAACGTAAGTGTAGGTTTTTGTTAGTGGTGTAAAGGAGATGATTTTAAAAAAAGTTATGTGGTTTGTGATTTTATACGCTCACTAGATGGCCCGGCAAACGTCATACCACCTAAAATGTATGTGATTGTAACTCCAGGGCATTGTATTGAACATTGTAAAACGACATGGAATTTTTTTCGCAGTCACTCTACGAATTAGGCCGACGATTTTGCGGAGAACCATCCTCTCGAACACTCCAAGGGCCGCTATGTCGTTTCGTGTCATTGTCCATGCTTCAGCGCCATAGAGGAGCACGGGCCAAATAAGCGTCCTATAGAGTGCAAGTTATGTCGGTCGACAGAGATCTCTGCTACTCAGTTGCCTACCGAGATCGTAGTAGCACCTATTGGCAAGAGTAATCTTTCGCTTTATCTCCAGGCTGACATCATTGTAGCTGTTTATGGCGGTGCCAAGGTATACGAATTCCTCGGCAACTTAAAAAGTATACCTGTCAGCCTCGACGTGAGACTCTAGCCTCTGCGAGTCCCTGCGTATAGACAGCATAGACTTCGTGTTGCCCTAATTTACCACCAGACCCATTTTGGCAGATTTTTTTTCGATTACCGCAAAGGCAGCGGTGGCATTTCGCTTGTTCCGCCCGATGACGTTAATGTTATCGGCGTAGGCAAGGAGCTGGGCACTTGTGTTGAAGATTGTGCCATTACGATGTACACCAGCCTTGCGCAGGACACTCTCCATGGTGAAGTTGAGGAGGTCGCATCACAAAGGATCGCCCTGTCTGAAGCTTCGAACGGTATCAAATGGGACGGAGAGGTGACGATCCCTTATCGGGCTATTGAATGCTGCCTTGTAATCGATGAAGAGATGGCGGGTATCAATTTGACCCTCATGGGTGGTCGATGGTGGACCAATCAGCGCTTTGGCGAGTGGCTTCAATTTTTCACTTAATACGCTCATTTGGATCTTATACGCAATAGGAAGTAGGCTGATACCCCCATAGTTGGCGCATATGTTTGGATCGCCTTTCTTCACAGGACAAAGGGCAGGGTATGTACCAATCATTGGGCATACGTTCTTCCAGCCATATTTTGCAGGTGAGCTGATGCCGCCGGCCATGAACATTTTGAGCTTTATTGTTATTGTTCTTGAGTCGCTATCGTACAAGTCCTCATCGTACAACAGCTTCTAAATGTTTAACCCTAATTCCCAGAAGTGAGCCGCACAGTCTCACTAAAGATTTCAAATGGTGATAAATCCGAAAGATTTTCGATTCCATTATTTTATGTAATCCTCTAATGAAATGTAAGAATTATATTTCATTTATAAATTTAACATTTTAGAAATGTTTTGTACTTTTTAAACAAATGTTTTCAGTAATTTAGCTCATATAAGCCTGACAGTCTCACTTCTGGGTTTACGTTACTTTTAAAATTCTGGGAATTAGGGTTAAAAGCATTAGGAATGATTCAAATGCAATTAAGTTTTGTACGATATGAATTAAAATCGAATAACCCGCTGGTTCACCGGAAGAAACGAATGGGTTGACATTGTAAGGCCCGCTTACTTAAGGTCCGGAACCTATATTTTTAATACTTTAATTGCACACATTTCCTATTAATCTAAATAGCTTTAGCTTGAAAACTTAAATAAGAGTACTTTGAAAATGAAGAAATATTTGCACACATTGATTTTTCAACAAAGCAAGAAAATGCACATTAAATAATATATGATATTGAATACAGTTTTAATCTGATGTTAGACCAGGTGGCACAGAAACATGGCTATAAAAACAAGTATTTTAAAAAATCAGCCAATCATAGGAAGGCCTTAATTATAAATTGAATATATTTATTTCAGTTTTTATATTTCTTCCATCGATTTAAGGAATATTCATTTTTAAAATCAAATGTTTACTATATAAATTTTTTCACAAACCGATTTCTGTTAGTTCTGATCCTTTTGTTCAATGAGCTGCTAAGCCTGAGCGCTTGAAGAACCTAAATTAACAGGCTAGTTTCTCGGCCAACAATGTGTGTCCTTTGGAATTGAGTGCGTATTGTGATCATCCACGCATACTCGATTAAATTCTTCGTACATATATTTGTATATTTATGGCATATACAGTTTGTCAAGAAAGTGTTTTGACAAAGGAAAAAAGTTGCATTTTCTATCTTTCGTTTAAAAAAACGACGGCATTTTGGGTTTGTTTTTGATTTTTTTTATTGCATTTCAATAAATAAAGTTTTTTCAAACTAATAGTAACAAAAGAAAGGTATTTCAAAAAGTATTAGCAAAAAAGCCGCAACAAAAACGACAGGTATTCAAAAATTCACTTGTCAAGAAAGTGTTTTTACATTTAACATTTTATAAGTAAAAGTAATCGAAAATGAGCAAATATTATACTATTAATATTTTGTGTGGCCACCTTTGGCATCTATAACGGCTTGCAGTCTTCTTTTCATGGAATATACTAACTCCTTGACATTATAATCGTGTGGTATTTTCTGCCATTCATCTATTATTGCTATTTTAAGCTGCTCACGGGTTTTCGGGAGTCTTTTCGCCACTTTTTTTTTAAATAAGCCCACAAATTTTCGATAGGGTTTAAGTCTGGACTTTGGGCAGGAGTGTCCAATACTTTGCTGCAATTATACAGAAGCCACAACCTAACTACATGTGATTTGTGTTTTGGGTCATTGTCCTGATAAAACTTGAATTTTGGTTTGTTATCAGCAATGAAGTAAAATTTTTGGGCACTGTTTATCAAATGGCATTTCAGAATCTGCAAATATTGTTGTGCGTCCATGGTATTTTCAATAAATGCTAAATCTCCTACCCCTCTGCTTGAAATGCATCCCCACACCATGACTGATAATTTGTCAAACTTTACTGTGGGAATTATATTGCGGTTTTCCAATGCTTTTAGAGGCTGCCGCCATACTTTATTGGGGCCGTCGTTGTAGTACATCATAATTTTGGTTTCGTCGCAAAATATGACATCATCCCAGAATTCATTTGGCTTGGAAATGTGAATCGTTGCAAAAGATAATCGCCTTTCAATATGCTGCACTGAAAGCAGTGGTTTTTTTTCTAGCAACTCTTGAAGAAGTGTACTTATGTTTTTTTAAGACTTGTCTTATTGCTTCATGGGACATATCCACACCACACACTTCCTTAAGCTCACTTGCAAGATTCCTAGTCGAAATTCGCGGATTATCGTTAACTTTTCTAATTAAAAACCGTTCTGCCCAATTCGATAATTTACGCGGACGGCCGGTCGATGGTTTTGCTTCTAATCTACCCTCTTTTTCCGCGCGGTTTAAAATATTGTAAATTGTCTGCCTCGTTAATGCGAACATCTCTGCTAACTCCCGAACATTTTTTCCAATTTGATGGTTGTAATAAACCAACTGAACTACTTCAAATGTCGTCCTTTTTCCAGGCATTTCAAGTTTTTTTGTATCTGATCACAACTACTGTGCTTGACTACCTAATCGCAATTAAATCTAATGATATTGCGAATACATAAAACAACGCATGCAGAGCATCGGACCCATAACTGTACAATAGCTCGGCGCGCGACAGTAAGGCGCCTACAGCGCTGAAGAGGAAATGTAAAAACACTTTGTTGACAAGCAAATTTGTGAGATCGCTTTGTTTTCGTTCCTGCATTTTGTTCCAATTTCTTGCAATTGCACTTTTTTTACACGGTTCGCTTTAAAATACATCAAATAAATGTCTCGAACGAGAAAATTCAATAAAAACTTGTATCTCATGGAATTTGGTGCATAGAAAACCACAAAATATGTTTTTTCCCCATTGTAAAAACACTTTCTTGACAAACTGTACATATTATGGCATATTTTTATTTGTATGGCATATACATATATGTATGTACATGTGAACATATTATTAACAAAGTTGTCTCTTGGAAATTACTTTTCGCAAATTGAAGCCGAGATTAGAACTGAAAATTGCTTGCACAAGAAATTCTACCTGAGTTTTCGCATTGGTATTTATGGAAATCTCCATTGTATTTAGTTTTAGTTTTAAGTTGAAAAAGCAGGTTGTTTTGTTCCATGGAATCGATGGCTCTCTGCAAAAGTAGAATGCCTCCTATGTCGCAAAATACAATAAAAAGCAGGTAAGAAAATTGCTTGTGTGTTGGTTTCCTTCAAGCGAGTTTAAATTTTTTTATAATTGTGGTTCTACGTGACATATAATTAAAAAGCAACCCTTACAGAACATTTTTCATAAAGGAATAAATTGCGCTAAATTTAGACATTTACATAATTTTTGCTGCATAACTGTTATAAACGAAAACAATTTTGTTTATAACTTTCTATGTTGTTGACTTTATTTTATTACAAATAAGTGAAGTCACATTTTTTATAAGAAAACTCTAATGTAGCATAGCTTGTTGGTGATCTTAGCAATTATTATTATTCGCAATGAAAAACAATATTAAACAACTTTAAAAAAAATGTAATTCGGCAATCGCTCCTAACTTTAAATTGACAAATTGGTGCTTGGTTAATGAGGTATTTACGGCTCAAGACGATACCAAAGGCGATTAAATCGTTTGATTATTTTTACTTCAGTTTATTAAGTAAATTGGGAAAATTAAACATACAAACACAGTTCAGTATGAGAGCATACGATAAAACATATACATTAAAGATTTTTAATGAATACATTTGGCGAACCAACTATTGCGAGAGAACCCACTAGTATCTACCGCAAGTTTCCATTGTTGTCCTGGATTTGTGGGTGATGTAGGTGGGTTCTTCGTGGAATACAAGGAGATTTTTATATTTAACTTTTACATGTAATACTGTAGCTCATTCAAAGCTGTCGCTGAGTGCAATGAATAAGCTGTCAGTACCTACCGGGATGATTTTCTTTTTTCTGTTTACTCTTTTCGTCAACAGCAAGTTGGCCTGTTATCATTTCGTATACGGCGCGGAGAGCGATATGCTTTGGGCGGTGGATGTGTCGTTGTTGTTGTTGGGTGTCAGCAATGCCGCACCTGCGACCGTCACCGCGCTAACACGCTTTCGACTGTTGGGTGATTTTGCGGTTGTGGCACTAAGTTGCGATGAAGCTGTGGAACCGGCGCTGTTTCCTGTCATCATGATGGAGAAGTTCTTTTGGCTGCCCCCACTGTTTTTGCGGGTACCCAACGCCGGAGCACCGGCAGTGGCACCACCAGCTGCAGCACCCGTCGATGCAGTGCCATTCGATGCGTTCGGACTGTAGTCGCCGCCTTCGTTCAGGTAAATGTCCATATGGTCGACTGTGTCCGAATTGGCGAAGTTGTGATCTCGCCGGTCGCTCTTCTTCCAAAGGTAGTAGAACTGTACTAGTTCGCGCATTGTACGCGTTCGGACCTTTTTGTGAAAACAAGTAGTTAAAATCGCTTTGATTAGCGATTAGTCTGAGCGCCCTTCGGCAAGTTCGCATATTTTGCAAGCATTTACCTGAATTTGCCGAATCTTGAGGAAGTCTTTGCCGAACTTTTGAATGCCTTCTTCGAATTTGGTGCACTCCTCTTCTGACCATAGACTCATAGAGCCAGTAAGGGGCAAGGCATTTAGTCGTTTCCGTCTTAACGCCTCTTTAAAATCGTAACCACACTGGACTAGTAGGTGGAGCGCCTAACCAAACCAAAACTTAACACACGGCAGTGAAAAGGACTGGATATGACTTACCTGTTCGTTGTCTTTGATTACACCGCTTGAATCATTGTCGACATTTGGCGCCCCAGCCGTTGCTTTGATTTCATCTATGGAAGACTGAGGCGCGATATCAGGGTCTGCGTTTGGCAAACCATTGTTCGCTATACCACAGCTCAGTTTCGACCCAGCAGCGATATCCAGCGCAGTGGACGCATCTTTTAAACCGTTTTCAACGGTTTCGTCATCGTTGTCCAACAAATTCGGCTTTATATCACGGGCCCTGAGAAGGTATTCTTCCACCTGTCGTTCGCTGACCTGGCTGGGCTCCCAAATCAGTTTATCCTCATTTTCGTAGGGCAGCACGTCACCGTACTGAGATAACCCATCAGGAATAGTGGCCTGATAGGAGGAACCTACCATGATAGTTTTCTTCACATAATCGCTGTCTGTTTCGTCGGCTTCATCCTCATCTTCCTCATCTTCATCGTAAAGAGCTTCAAGCGAACCATCTGCTTGCGGAAGAGTGTAATTAAAACTTGTGCTACATGTAATCTGTATAGTTTTGAACCTTTCTGCACATCCGCGCCTAAAACCGCCGTGAACGACTGATCCGGGTAGAGGTCCAGCAGATGCGACCTATGCGACTTCGTTTTTTCGGTATCAGCCACACAGTTGTCATTCTCTTCAGTTTCATCAAGCGCTACAGTTAAGATGGGGGTTGCACTCGCTTCTGTTCTCCCAGTCGCGTGCATTTCATCATCTGCTGCTTCCCAATTCGAGACAACCGCCTCCTCGTCCCCACTCTCGATGACAATGACGTCGCTTTCAATATTATCCGGTGCATCTCCCGCATTGCTTTCATCTGCATTGGGCGCCGGCGAATCACCGGTGCTTCGCTTCGCTTTTGCCTGCTTGCTTCCAGGTGTTCGTCTGGCTCTCTTTCGCGCTGGCTCAAAAGGCGCTGGCGGCATCACGCGGTACTTGGCCAGCAGCTCTTCCAGCGGCATTTCACTCTCCTCCTTCAGTGTGTCTATCTCGTCTTGCGGGTCTTGTTGTTCCTGCGCCGCCAGCGCCTCTTCCTCGTTTAGAGTCTGCTCGTCGTCGAAGTCGTTCACCATCATCTCGATGGTCGGCGCAAACGTGACGTCTGCACTGCTGTTGCCCTGCGACGCAGAAGACGACGATGCGGGCGATAATGGCGCGACAAACGTCTCCATCAATGCCAGTGACAACGCAGCGGTAGACAATTTATTTCGCCGCTCCCGGTGTTTTCGCGGCACAAACTCCGTCTGAGCGCCTTCTTTCGATGGTTTCGTTTCGACGCCGGCCACCGCGACTCCGATGGCGTTTCCTTCCGCTGGTTGGGATTTGTCACTTTGGGAAAAAACTGCTTCTCTGGTCGGGTGGCAAATATCGCTTCCAAGTTGTATGTCCCCCGTATGAGAAGGGGACAGGTCGTCAGGTGGACAATCGCAGATCTCGCAGGTTGAGTGCGAACAAATTTGTTTAGTTCTTTTTTTATTCTTTTTTAATTTATCCACATCAGGCTCCGGGAACATTTTATGCGCGTTGCAATTTGCGAAATAAAAATTTAACTACGTGCAGAATTCTGTTAATACTTCGTTTTTCTCAAAGATCCAAGCTGACGCTTAGTATAATGAACGCCGCCAAAACGGTTGTTTGTCGGCGTAAAACGCATCGAATCGGCACCGGGATTTCGCAGCATGCAGTGTTGCATGTCATATATTGCTATACACTACGGTCCAAATGCTGATAAAATCGAGCATATCGAGCCCTTCCCGCGATTTTATCGTATGAGCCATTTTTACCGAAATTCTTTTTTTTACCGGCAACGATAGCACTTTAAATTTGTCATCAGTCCCTAAAAGCTCACATCTCTACGATGAACCGTTACGAAGTTTGAGAAAAAACAATTTTATCGTATGTCCATTTCAAAATTTTCCTTCATTTTTTGTGCCTGCGACTAGCTATGCGTTACGATAAAATTGCTTTAGTTGCAAAAAGATAATTTTTAACTTTATTAAAAAAGTTTGTTACATTTTAGAGAGAGTTCAAAAAACTGCTTTTTCTAAATAAATCGTACAATTGAGAACATTTGAAGAGTGAAAAGTAAATCTATATGCATATAATTGTTTATCCTGACTGACTGGTTCATCATCGCCCAGCTCAAACCGCTAAAGCTACAAATATGAAATTTGAACTGTAGGTACATCTTGAAAAATCAACCTCCGCTAAGACGGGATTTTTTGAAATTCGGGGTCTAAAGGGGCAAATCATGGGTTAAGGTGTTGTATGAAGAAATCCGATTTAATAGGCCTATTGATTTAAAATTTGGTGAAAACACTTCAAATCAAAAATAATGCGACACCTATTTTTTATTTTTTCGAATATCAAAATTCAACGGGGTGAACCAAGGGTCAAGGTTCGTATACGGAAAGGCTACGAAAAAACATGACTCGATAGGCCTTTTGACTTCAAAGTTGGTAAAAACACTTGAAATCAAAAATAATTTGACACGTGTTTCTCATCTTTTTCAAAATCAAAACATAAAGGGGTGAACCAAGGGTTAAAAGTTTGAAATATGAAAGAAATATGAAGAAGTATGATTTTTACGCTTTTTGAATTCAAACTTGGTTAAATGCTTGTTTATTTCAAATGTGAAATAATTCGATACGTGTTTTTCATTTTTTCGAAAATCGATATCTGACGAGGCCAACGATGGGTTAAGAGTTTGTATGGGGAAACATGATTTAATTGACTTCAAATATGGTAAAAGGTGAAATTATTTCTCAAATGAGAAATAATGAGACAAGTATTTTTACATAAAAATCGAACGGGATCAACAAAGGGTTAAGAAGAACTTGATTTATTGGCCTCATTGACTTTAAACATGCGTGCAAAGCCACGGGGCCCTGCTAGTCATGAATACTTAGATTTAAAAATTGATGAATGGACAAAAGATATACTAGTTCAAACAGATGAAGAAGATAGTATTTAATTTTTTCTGAAATAAAACTACACTATATCACCTATGAATTACACTAAATCAATCTGAAAGTAACAATATTTCAATCAATAAATGAAACTACATTATACCAAGGAAACAATTATTTTTTACTTAGAAACGATTTTATCGTATGTGCGACTGCAATATTTGAATCGCTTATAATAGTGCCCGCAAAAATTATCGTATGTCCAAAATAACGCCGTTCCGCTTTGCTGAAGTCACTAAAATTACCTATTCCAAGTGTGTAATCCTAAATAAAGTGTGTATACCAAAAATCATGCAACTATGTTGCGCCAATGCAGAGAAACCCAAAAAAAACATCTCCTGTAAAATTTGGTTTTTGGCTCATACGATAAAAATGCGGGAAGGGCTCGATATGTAACTTTTTGCTTACCGCATTCGTGGCTGTGGGCTCCCCCATATTAATTTCATTGATCAATTAAATTTTTATATCTTTTTACTAGCCACAAGTAGTAACCTAATTTATTAAATTTATAATTGATTAATATATCAATGTACACTATGTATCTTTACACTTGATCTTCTTTTTATGCGGTTTACTGGGACCAAAAAATTACCGTGTAAAAAAACCCATAAAAACAACAGATTCTCATACCAAATCCCTCATTCGTTCCAGTTTAGGAATAAAATCGTACAAAATGAAAGTCCGCATATAAAAAGGTAAGTTTTCATATAAATTTCCCGACTCGTTCCATAGCAAAAAATTTAACTTTTTTCATACATGTAAAATTAATATAATTTATTCCTAAATAAAGAAATGTATGGTAATTACATTCAAATGAAAATAAAGGAACAAAATGTCACATAAGTTTAAATCAAATAAGAAAAGCGATCAGGTTCAATAAATATAATAAAAATGGCATTTTACTTCTTAAAGTAGTCAGTCATTAAATTTTGGATTTTCCTTTTTTTGCGTCTTTGTATATCTAAGTTACGATAACATTCGGTTGTTTTTTGTAAATTACGCCGAAATTTTGCCGATCGTTCATCATCTGTATCATTATGAATAAAAAATGTTCAAGTTCAATTGCTTTTTCTAGTCCTTGTTGAAGTAAAGTGGCTGTAAGTGGAGCACGAAAAAAGTGCGAAGCAATCCGCATAAAAATAAAAAAAATAAAGTGAAACCGCGTAAAATAATTGGGTGTTATAAACCGGCGGTGAAAAAACCGCATAGAAAAAGAGGATCAAGTGTACTAACGTTTAGAATATGACCAAGAGATGTATAGGTGAAAATGCGTTAAAAATTTGAAGGATGGTAAATAATATTGCATCGAAATCTTTTTACCGCTTTACCTTGCACATCTCATAGAAATTTAATTTCATGAAAAATTAAAGCGAAAGTTCCGTTTTCACTTTTATTATATTGCACATATAAGCTGATGAAGCTGCAGGTGATGAAGCTGCAGGATAGTCGATTGTGATAGTCATCATTAATTACGATTTATTGTTGCAATTATGATTTAGGACTCGATTAGCTGATTATTGTCCATAATTCCAAACACGTTTTTCGCTTCTGCAGTTATCGGAATGGAGTTTATTGAATGATTTAAAATAGTATCGAACGTGAACAAAATAAATATATGCTTCTAACAGTTAACAGATTCGTATAGTATTTTTGCCCATTACTACAATTGCTCCTTCATCCTGAATCTCCTTAAGTGCGTCTTCAAATTGTTCGCGTGTAATGAGCTGAAAGGAGAATTAACCAAGTTCGTATTCACATCGCTATCGTTTTATATTGAGTATATACTAACGATTTGTGACGCTTCCTTTATTTCCTTGAAAAGTTTCTGATACGGAACCGTTGGTACTTTGCCTTTCTTTTTTAGATTCTCCTTGATGGCAACTACCAAGTCGGCGCGCTTTTTACGCGCAGCTGTTGACAGACCAGTCGTCAGAATACCAACATCAATTTTGCCCGAGAGGGGATCCGTTGCCGATTGCTTTAAAGCTTCACGATGCAGCCTGCAAGAATAGGAAAACAGGCAATAGTGACATGGTCTTGGTGCTATGAGTAACGCTTACCTCCAGGCTTCCTCGACGTCTTGCACGGTGACGACGCTGCTTAAGCGTACCTTCGCATGTGCCTCCGACAGACGAATCAAGCTTTCCAGTTGGCGGGGGTACGCCGAAATCTGCCCACGTCCGGCGCCTACCTTTCGCATGTCCACGTAAGCCTGTATCAAGCGCTGCTGTGCCTCCTCCGACAGTGTGGGTGAAACGTGCTCCCGGGCGTACGCAATATAGTCCCGCAGTACGCTCATATCCTTTAGTAAGAGACAATACACATCCAACTAAATAGTGAATCAAACCAGCTAACTTACAAATAAGGTGTCTTCCTCCTCGTGCTGCGATATATAGTATAACGACACCAGATGGTTGGCCAGCCGCCGATCGAATAGCTCGTCTTGCGGATCCAATATAAGGAAAATCAGGTCGAAGCGCGATAACAGAGTATGCGGCAACCGTACGTTGTCGATGATGTTCTTCTTCTGGTTCCACTGCGACTCGGCGGGATTGGCTGCGGCCAAAATGGACGTGCGCGCATTTAGTTGACAAATAATACCCGCCTTGGCGATGCTAAGCGTCTGCTGCTCCATTACTTCATGCAACACACTGCGCGTGGAGTCATTCATTTTGTCGAACTCATCGATACAGCAAACACCGTTGTCGGCAAGCACCAACGCGCCCCTAATCATCAAACGGTTAAAGCATATCAAGCGCAACAAAGCCACGAATAACTCACGTCTGCAACACCAGCTGCCTGGTTTCGGGATCCTTGGTGACATACGCGGTCAGGCCCACTGCTGAAGAGCCTCGACCCGAAGTGTACTGCGAGCGCGGCACCAAATTGTACACGTACTGAAGCATCTGCGACTTCGAGGTGCCGGGATCGCCGCACAGGAGCAAGTGTATTTCGGACCTGCAAACGAAATTTATTCAGCTCGATTCATAGTTATTAGACTATGGATCCATTGATCTTTTTGTTAGCCCAATGTATCGAAATTCAGCCGATAAAGATTTCAGTCTTGGCTCAATACCTAAAATTCTGTCTGCCCATAGTGGAATGCTTCTTCGTCGTACCACCGAACAGCTGTAGTAGAATGCCTTTCTTGATGTCCTCATTTTCGTAGATGGAAGGCGCAATAGCTCTAGAGAGACGATCGTAAATGTCCGGCTTCTGAGAAAGCATGTGCAATAGCTCAACGCGTTCCGGCGAGAAAATGTGACATTTCCTTAATGGATGTAAATATAAGAATTACCAAATCACGCCTCACACTAGCCTACTTACCCCTCTTCATCTTCGTACAAGCGCTTGCTGTCGGCCTTGCGGAAGTGTACCACATCGATGTGCGTTTTGTAAACGCTCCTTATGATTTGGCCCTTACCTTTCATGGGGATGGCGCGGTAGATTCCAGTGACAGTGACCCGGTCGCCCGGCTGCACTTTGTCTACTAAGTCATTGTGGGCGTATAGCAGCACGTTGTGCGGCGTTTGGCCGGCGGCCATGTCGTCCGGCGACTCCTGCAACTTGATCAGCTGTTTGTCCGTGAACTCGGACCGATTGTGTATGAGTCGGAAGCAGTGATTTGTGTTGCAGTTGGTACACAACGTCGGTTGCGCAATGCGACCGCGGTCAACTTCGACGGTGGTGGAGAAGGCGCAAATTATGCATTGGAAGAAGGCCTCCCGCATCTCCGGAATTACGTTGGAGGCACGAATCACCATTCCGCTGATGCTAATCAGTTGGTCCATATCCTCCGGGTTCAGAGAGCGCATGTTGCGAGTCTTGTCCGCGTTGAAGGGTCGAACCTGTATTTGATGTTCCAACACTGCTGCCGGATACCGTTCGAAGAACATTTCGTTAACTGCCATATCAAAAGCAGGAATCACCTCTTGCGGATAGCAGATCAACTGACGATATAGCGACTCATCGAAGGTTTTCAGGTGTGAGCAGTTTACATTGAGGTAAGGCTCTTCAAGCGTGTGGATCTCTTCTAGCTTCTGTATGTAGAGAGGTTGGTTGATGTCAATATTCTCTGATATCTCGTCTTGCTCAACCGACGGGTCTATGTAGCGCATCAGAAATCCCTGAAACTTGCTCTTGCACTGGCTAACCACAACGTTCGTACCCCACACGACCATTTGCGGTGCCGCAGACGATTCTGATACTGGGTCAGTTACCTCGGATGCCCGCTCGGCGATAGGTTCCATCTGTAGTGTAGACGAAGGCACTAACAAATTATAAATAAACAAATATGGGAGCAGCCACAATTACCGCCCCGCCACCGCCAATCGCTACTTGACGCATGCGCTTATCCGTGCGGATGTCGGGACGCGCACGCAGCGGAGTACCACGTATTCCGGAGCGCGGCGTACGTATCGAGCCGATTGAACTTGGGGTGCCATAATTCAAAGGAGAACTAAGATCAATTTCGCTCATGTTTACGCCCACTCCGCGTGCCGGACTCGTCGCCGGCAAGCTCAGTCCACCTGGTGAAGTCGGAGGTAAGCTGATCTCTGATCGCTGCTGGCTACGCTGCATTGTTGGGCCCATACGCATAGGCGTGTCTGTAAACTCCTGTTCACCAGTCGCTATACAGGAACACTATTATTATTTTACTCCTTGGCAATTGAATGTCCAATACGTACCACGAGTTGGGGTGCGTTCCCCCTGCCTACTAGGAGTGGTTGAATCGCCTTGTCCTTGTGCCGGGCTTGACATTTTTCTGAAGTGAAAATAAAATGTTTCGCAAGTTAGACAAATGAGCAGCTTTTACACCAACCCGTAATGCTATTATTAACAACGTACATGTGATTTGGGAACAAAAAAACTAAAAAGTTTGTTTCTGCTAAGCACAACCAAAGCCAATACGAACTACAATAAAACGCGCGAAAATAGCTTGAAATGTATTTTTGACAGGAGGTAACGGCGCGCATCTTCTCGACAGTGATGCCAACCCTCTTTTTTTAATTATATTAGTATCCGATGGAACTCGAATTTTTGGTAATATTCAATATATTTTTTGTCCGAAAATTCAGTCGTTGCTGAATGTATGAGAAATGGTTTGTAAATATATACAAATTTTCTGAAATTGAGCATTGTCCAGTAATGATCCATTGTGCCCCCTACTACTAACAGTTAGAGACCATCCCTTAGATCCAGGGACGAATTCAGAAAAATATATTTTGGGAGGGGTTCAAGAAGTTATTCTTTAATATTCATAAAATGCCAAAAATGCATTTTAATTTGTATGTAGTTTTAAAGTCGACCCTAATATTTCGGGAGGTGGTTTCAACCCCCCAAAACACCCTCCTTAATCCGCCACTGCCTAGACCTCCTGACCTAATAAAATTAAGTAACTTACGGGAGTTCAGGTGCGTGATGTCCTTTTCTGTATGCCAATATTGGCTAAGATAACGATTTCCGCTGCGACATACTGCGCACTTTGCAGTATGATGTGCTCAGGAGCTGCTGTTTCGTAGAGTCTACAGACGCTTACCTGTTCCAGGCCAAGGGTGTGCATGTGTTTTCTCAGCTTTCAGTGCCCAGTTAGAAGCCCAGTAATCTGCCTATACTGCATTTGGAACTATAACCTTTAATTGAGCTTTTCGATTACTTGATACCCGGGACATAGGAGCATTGATTCAGGTTCCTAATTCTTTCGAGTCTTCGTGACTGTGCTAGGGTGAGTATGCCCAGTTTAATGAAAAGGTTTGGTCCAAAAAGGGCCCTATCTGCAGCTTTCCTAGCAAGGCTGTCCGCCTTCTGGGACCCAGAGGGTATTCATCTGCTTGTACGTGCCACGGTAATCTTATTGGAGATTAGTGGTTTGATGGTTGCTTGGCTATCGGAAAAAATATATGCTTTTATTACACATTTATTTTGAAAACAAATCTAAGAAAATCTGTTTGTACTTGAATCATTATTTACATGATTTAATTTCTCTAAACTAAAAATTTTCTTTTTAATTTTATCACACTGGGCCAATGTTAGCGCACCAAACCCGAACGGTGTATACATATATGACCAAAATATTCAGTAACCGTATCTGAACTGAAATACTCTGTTGGACATTAATTTGTTTAATAAGATGTGCAAGAGGTGCAAGATGTATACGATACAGTCTCATCACTGGCGCTCTGGTTGTCATCTTCATAGCAGTCATATGTAGATATTTTAATTGTTCTGTAGTTGAAGATTTATAGAAAAATTAGACATGATTCGAAATATCAAAAAAAGAAAGAGTTCATGTTTGTGATTATTCTACACCGGCTCATTACTGGATTTGAAACTACATATTTAACTCATCAGATTTTCAGATTTTTGCCATATAGCTAAATGGCCTCTATGGGGCATGGAATTAATTTGTTTTGAAACAGCTTGATGATTTAATAATATTTTCTGATAAAAAACAGTGTTTAAATTTAGAACTTGAAAGTATACAAGCATTTTGAAATGTATCTCTTCACATAGAAAAGAAAAAAAAGAGATAAAAATTTTTTAACTTCATTTAAAATACTTTTTTAAAATAAAGTGACGACATGGCGATATTATGCTGGCGGTCTCGTTTTGATTTTTCTACTCCGTTCCGAAAGCATGTTGTACTGGTGGTCATTTAAACCCCGGTCACTACTACGCTTTTCGCTTATTATTAGTACTTTTTCCGCATTTCTTATTGGAACTTTACTTTTTCAAATACAATTGTCAATTAAATTGTAAAAGTCATTCGGCATTAGTGCTCCTGGAACATTGTTGTCAGCGCATCAGTATATGATTGGGCCGAAATTTTTGGCATTCTGAGCTAATAATTTATAAATGAAATAAATATAATATGTGTGTGAAAGTATCCCAACATTGGTTTTTGTCATATGGTAACGATCTGAAAAACAGGGTCGCATATGAAAAAAGTTAAAAAAAAATATGGAGTGTTATTATTATGGCCACATAGAAGACATGATGAACTTGGAAACATAACATTTCCCAGTAAAAAGTTGTAGTGAAAGGGTTGAATAAGGATTAATAAAAGCCGCAATGATCGATGTATGCTCTCTACCTAGGTGCGAATGTGGTGTGTTGGCAATCCTAGCGCGACCCGGCAGGTATGTTGTGTACGTGTGGGCTGGTTGAGATTCTTCTTCACTGTCGTTCGTTGTCAACGTCAACGCCAACGCCAAGCAAACAAAAAAGGCAGGCGAGACGTCAGTAAGAAAATTTTTGTAGTTTTGTGCGTACGTCGGTTTTTGTTTTTTGATTTTCATTCCTTGCGCATGTAAATTCTCAGTTTCGCTGTTATTAACAAAATCAGAAAAGGCAAAAATATGCGCTTGATTGAAGTGTAAAAACCACAATAGGAGTCGACTCGTTTCAACCGAAAAAGGAAGTGTGAGAGGGGTGAATTTACCAGCGTTCAGAAGATTGCAGAGGATCTCAGCTTGAATTGAGGAAGGCAGAAGTCTGAAGACTTAACTGGATAACGGAGCGAGTTATTTCGGTTTTCTAACGAAGCAATTAACTTATAACCAGCGAGGGGAGGACGGTAACGTTGTGGAGCTGCAACTGTGATTGTGACAACTGCAAGCGAAATCATGTCAAGCGAAGATATGCTATACTCGAAGGTAAGTACTCGATTTGGTGGCTGCGCGCAGCCCTACAAGTGCAGGTGCATTGTTTGATAGGTTGGCTGCTTGGTTGATTGGTTGGCTGGCTGGCTATTTGCTTAGGTGTGGGTAGGCTTCGTGCTACGAGCACTCAAATACCGTTAATACTACTTAGCTACTTCAATGGAGGGAGCTGCTTGCATGCAACTGTGGCTGCATGAAGCTCTTCGTCGCGAGTGACTGGACTTTTACATATTTGACCGAATCTGCAACTACCGAGTTAGGAAATAAAAAGATATTCACCATCAACAGCTCATCTTGAAAATGCATGAATCAGTCGGCTTATCTGTAACGGTGATAACAACAACGGCAACCAGTAACGGTTGTTATATTTACTATTCTTTGTTGCGTTCTAAATTGTTTCAAGTATTGTACCGTCCAGCGACGTCAAGCATTCGGATATTTTGCAACTCAAAATCCGAACTAACTAAACTAAGTCCTTATTAATGTTACATTGTGGTTAGCGTGAAGTATTTTTTAATCACCAAAGGAGCTAAGGGCAAAATATGTGGTACTGAATCTTAAAAAACGTAAAATTTCGAATATTTAGACTGAAAGCTTGGAAAATGGTCTATGAATCTATAAATCTATATATATAAAAGAGAGTGGCAGTATGTGTGTGATCGCATCACGCTCAAACGGAACGGCCGATTTTCATGGGGTTTGTTTTGTTCGATTCGTATTAAGTCAGTTCAGGTTCGTGGGAAAAGAAAATTCCGGAAAATCTATTGGAAAAGTCGGAAAATCCATGCCATATTTGACCGTGAATTTTGCACATTTTCAGATAATAACTTTGGAACCATAAGTCACACGTCAATTAAATTCACTACGAACTTACTATTTAGTCATGTCCTGCGACAGATGGAATGGGGCGGGTATTGGACGAGGGGGTGTGGCACCACCCATACAAGCCAAATCTTAATAATGGAATATCTTTGAAATTGTAAGGCGCACAGCATTGAAATTTGGTATAGCGTCGACCCATAGATGAGTCATTCTACTGGTCAGACTTAATGGGCGTTGTACAAGGGGCGTGGCACATTTTTTGTGACCCAATTATTCCGCTGAACTATAAATCGCACAGCAATGAAACTAAGTACGAACCTACCATTTATTCATATCTTTCGACAGACGGAATGAGGCGGGTATTGGACAGGGGGGCGTGGCACCACCCATACAAGCCAAATCTTTAATATAGAATATCTTCAAAATTGTAAGGTGCACAGCATTGAAATTTAGTATAGTGTCGTCCCATGGATGAGTCATTCTGCTGGTAGGATTTGATGGGCGTTGGACAAGGGGCGTGGCACATTTTTTGTGACCCAAATATTTTGCTGAACTTTAAGTCGCACAGCAATGAAACTAAGTACGAACCTACCATTTACTCATATCTTTCGGCAGAGGGAATGATGACGGTATTGAACAAGGAGGCGTGGCACCGCCCATACAAGCCAAATTTTTAATAGAGAATATCTTTGAAATTGTAAGTCGTACAACACTGAAATTTAGTACCCCATCGTCCCATAGATGAGTCATTCTATTGGTAAGATTTGATGGGCGTTGGACAAGGGGCGTGGCCATTTTTGTGACCCAAATATTTTGCTGAACTATAAGTCGCACAGCAATGAAATTAAGTACGAACCTACCATTTATTCAAATCTTTCGACAGAGGGGATGGTGCGGGTATTGAAAAAGGGGGCGTGGCACCGCCCATACAAGCCAAATCCTAATATAGAATATCTTCGGAATTGTAAGTTGTACAACACTGAAATTTAGTACTAAGTCGTTCCATAGATGAGTAATTTTTTACTGGTAAGATTTTATAAGCGTGGGGACAAGGGGCGTGGCACATTTGTTGTGACCCAAATATTTCGCTGAACTATAAGTCGCTCAGCAATGACACTTAGTACGAACATACCATTTTTTCCTTCGACAGAGAGCATTGTGCGGGTATTGAATAAGGGGGCGTGGCTCTGCCACGCCCCTGGTTCAAGCGCAATCCATTTCTTTACTGAAACTTAGTAGCAACATTTGCTTATTTGAGGGCCTCGATTGCGTTAATCAGTAGCTCCCTCCTCTTCCTTTAGTTGGTTTTCTTCGTCAATTTGCATCGCCATAGATTCGCCATCTCGCGTATTTCATTATAAGAAAACAAAAAATGTCGTGCGGGACGAAGTTCGCCGGGTCAGCTAGTATACTATATATTTGTTTATTGCGATCTGTCTTGCAATAATAGTAAGTGAAACGAGCTGTTTTGCTAAACACAGAATTTTTATTTTTTTGCATAACAAAGATGAAATTGCTTATCGACAACTGATAATGAAATTTGAATGGGCATTGTTGAAATGAGCCTCGATTGGTATTTTTCGTATTAGCGTTAAATGCTTAGCATGTATAGACAAAGTTATTTTCTCTTGTTGAGACGAAACATGCAGTGACATTTTTTGAAGTGGCGTATTTTTGGCGTCGCGTTTTGTGAAGCGCTTTTAGCTTATTAGTAATGACGACGCTTATGGTTGTATGTTGCAGGGCTCGAAAGTATGGATACCTCATCCCGACCACGTGTGGGAGAGTGCAACTCTCGCCCAGGACTACCACAAAGGCGATTCGATGATTATGTTAGCAAAGGATTCTGGCGGCTCAAAGGAATCGATAGTAAAACCGGACGGCAGCAATTTACCGCCTCTGCGCAATCCTGCCATATTGATTGGCCAGAATGATCTGACCTCGATGTCGTACCTCCACGAGCCAGGCGTATTGCACAACTTGAAAGTACGCTTCTGCGAGCGCCAAATCATTTACACGTATTGCGGTATAATTTTGGTGGCGATTAACCCCTACGCAGAGCTACCGTTGTACGGGCCCAGCATAATACGCGCTTACCGCGGTCGTGCCATGGGCGAGTTGGAGCCTCACATCTTCGCCCTCGCCGAGGAGGCGTATACAAAGCTGGAGCGTGAGAATTGCAATTTAAGCATAATCGTTAGTGGCGAATCGGGTGCCGGAAAGACGGTGTCCGCAAAATATGCGATGCGCTACTTTGCGGCCGTTGGAGGCTCGGAGTCAGAAACGCAGGTGGAGCGCAAAGTCCTAGCTTCGTCACCTATCATGGAAGCGTTCGGCAATGCCAAAACGACCCGTAACGACAACAGCTCGCGGTTTGGCAAGTTTACGAAGCTTCTGTTTAAGAACAATATGAGCGTGATGAATCTGACGGGGGCGACCATGCACACCTACCTGCTAGAAAAGTCGCGAGTGGTGTTCCAAGCGCTGGGCGAACGGAACTACCATATATTTTATCAGTTATGTGCGGCGCGAGAGCTACACCCGGAGCTGCTACTTGGCAAGTTTCGTGAGTGGAAAGAGCGTGCGAATAGTTTTCACTGACATTTTCTTGCTTGCAGAACATCAAAGTAAATTCGACTACTTGAGTGCAGGTCAGTCGCCAGATATCGACAAAGTATCAGACAAGGAACAGTTTAAAGAAACTGTGCAGGCCATGACCGTCTTGGGCTTCAGTACTCTTCAGGTAAGTGCAATTGGTGCCGAAATAAATTTTCAAAATTTTATAAAAGCGCTTAATTTTACGTAGATCGTGGACATTTTGAAAATTTTGGCTGGCATCCTGCACCTGGGTAATATCAAGTTCACACCCAAATACAGGAAGGAGACTGAAGATGTCGATCCCGACGGCTGCGATATTTTCGTATGTAGCATAACTCGAACAATTTAACTATAGTGAATTATGCGGCGAATATTCGATTGTAGCACAATGATCTGCATTTGCGTATGACTGGGGAAATGCTTAAGACAAATTCGGATGACTTGCGAAAATGGCTGATAACGCGCCAAATCGAGTCGGTTAATGAGCACGTGCTTATTCCAAATAACACAGCTACCGCTCAGGCTGCTAAGGACGCCCTTGCCAAGCACATATACGCGAAACTCTTCCAGTACATTGTCGCCGTGATCAACAAGAGCCTAAATACGGGTCGCAAGCAGAACAATTTCATAGGAGTTCTAGATATTTACGGCTTTGAGACGTTCGAGGTGAATTCCTTTGAACAATTTTGCATAAATTACGCCAACGAGAAGCTGCAGCAACAGTTCAATCAGCACGTTTTCAAATTGGAACAAGAGGAATACCTGAAGGAGGGTATTACTTGGACCATGATTGATTTCTATGACAACCAGCCCTGTATCGATTTGATTGAGTCTAAACTGGGCGTACTGGATCTGCTGGATGAAGAGTGTAGAGTAAGCAAAAAATATCTTTTTAGGGTATTGAATTACTTTTTAACTTTCGTTTGAATAATAATGCTTTATTATGAAACATTTCATTGCAGATGCCCAAGGGTTCAGATGAAAGTTGGGCCACAAAGTTGATTGAAAAGTGCAAGAAATTTCCTCACTTTGAAAAACCTCGCTTTGGAACCACAAGTACGCAAAATCGTCAAACATTACAAACTTATACTAACTTGTATGGCTTCTAGGCTTCTTCATTAAACACTTTTCAGACACAGTGGAGTATGATGTAAATGGATTTCTGGAAAAGAACCGTGATACGGTGTCCAAAGAGCTGGTCAACGTGATACGACACTCGGAGATGTCGCTGTGCAAGCAACTGATGGAGATGGAAGAAGTGGACACCTTGAGTGCGGATGCTTCAAGGACGACCACATTGGGCGGGCGAGTGATCATCAGTGCTGCAAGGCAGCAGGTATGAATGAGCTACAGTTTGCATAGATTCTTTTGAACAACATTTCAACAATGTTACTAAATCGGAGTTTAATTCTCCTTTTCTCTTCCATTCCACTGAATCGCGCAACTACGGTTTCCCACGCGGTTGGGTGGACCTGCAGTTAACTGCCGACAACCGCAGAAGAGTTAGTTCGAATTTTATGTAGTATGTTATACTTTGCGTTGGTTTGTTTCTCTGGATTTGGCCCTTTGATGGCAAACTAATCACTTCAATTCCATATTGTTTTCTCAGTCGAAATAACAATCTTAATAATTGGGGCTCTGCTCTTCTATTAATCACAAAAATTGCGAATTGTTTTCTCAACCAAAATAACATATTTAACAATAGGAGTTCTGATCGCATGTATTACCCTGAATGATTTTGATTATTTTTTTGGTGGCAGTTGCTCTTAACCAATTAACAATTTTTGCGTTTCTCCAACATTCGCTTACTGAAATTATGGATTGGCTTTCGGGTATAACGGTTTCGCTAACGATGCTCTTCCGTTTGCAGATAATGCCTTCGAAGCAGCATCGGCGCTCGGTGGGATCACAGTTCCGTGAGAGCTTAAGCTCATTAATAGCAACATTGCATGCCACCACTCCACATTATGTGCGCTGCATAAAGGTACGTATCATCAATTTAGTTTTGGGCGACTAAGGTGCATTTCACGAAAGACAACTTTTTAAGGAATTTCAAGCAATTTAAAGCTAAGGAAAAATTTTAAAAAGCTTTTGATTTTTAGTTAAATTATCTTTATAAAACATCCGGTTTTTACTAAGAAATCCTTTTGTTGGAATATTGTTTATTCCGTTTCATTTTTCTAAAATCGCCACCGCCGTTTGTTGAGATTTACCTAAAAATGGTTAGAATCTATTGCGCCTTACTAAATGCGTTATATATAAAAAAATATTTTAAAAAGAACTTAAATGCGACTTCCAAAATCAAGTCCGTTCTATTGAAAGTTACAAAGTTGATTTTCAAGATGAAAAATTGATGCATACATAGTAAAGTTGCTGGGTATCGGTGAATTTTTCTAGCCTAACGATGACAAGGTCGCCTTTAAATGGGAGGCTACGAAAATTGTACAGCAGTTGCGGGCGTGCGGCGTTTTGGAGACAGTGCGCATCTCGGCAGCTGGCTTCCCTTCACGCTGGTCCTACCAAGATTTCTACATGCGCTACCAGCTGCTGTGTCACCGCTCGTTGGTAGCGAAGAACGAATTGAAGCAGTCGTGCCGCAACATCGTCACCAAGTGGATACTGGATGAGGACAAGTACCGCTTCGGCAACACGCAGATATTTTTTCGCGCTGGCCAGGTCGCTTATCTGGAACAGGTGCGCGCCAATTTGCGCAAGAAGTACATCACCATCATACAGTCGGTGGTGCGACGATTTATCCACCGCAGGCGCTTTCAACGACTCCAGCGCACTGCACTGGGTATTCAGCGTTATGCGCGGGGCTTTATGGCACGGCAGAAGGCACAGCTGTTGCGTGAGCAACGTGCGGCCATCGTTATTTCGAAATATGCGCGAGGCTGGTTGTGCCGACGTCGCTATTTACGGCTGCGTCACTCCGTTTGTGGCATTCAGCAGTATGCGCGCGGAATGTTGGCTCGAAAACGCTTTCAAGAGGCTATGGACTATCACCGTGCTGTGCAGATTCAGCGGTTCGTGCGTGGCTACCTGGCACGACGCGCCTACCAGAAGAAGAGGCACGACATCATTATTTGCCAGGCGGCTGTGCGGCGCTTCTTGGCTCGTCGTCTCTTTAAGCGCATGAAGGCCGATGCCAAGACCATTTCGCATATTCAGAAGATGTACAAAGGCCTGGAGAACAAGATTATATCAATGCAGCAAAAGATCGACGAACTCAATCGTGAAAACCACAACCTAAAGAACAAAACGAGTGAGATCTCTGTACTGAAGTAAGTGATTGTGCTTGATATGTAGTGGCATGTTGTCTATTAATCGTATTACCATTGTAATGTTTACTCTATCCTTCCTAGAATGAAGTTGGAGATGAAAAAGACGCTGGAGAACGAGTTAAAGAACTTAAAATTGGTGGTCGCCGAAAAAGACAAGGTTTTGGCTGCTCTGAACAAACAGTTGGAGTTGGAGCGCGACGAGAAAATGCAGCTTTTGGAGGAGAAAGACCACAGTGTGGAGGACTGGTTGCGCCAGAAGCAGGCCTGGCGCATTGAGAACGAAGAGCTCCGTAAGCAGATCGATCAAATGATCGATATGGCCAAGAGCGTGGAGTCTAATGCTTCATTACAACGCGAACGGCTGTTTTCCGAGGTAGACTCGGACGAGATAAACGAGGCCTATCAGCGTGCACTCAAGGACAAGGAAATTATTGAAAACGAAAATTTCCTGCTAAAAGAAGAGCTTAGTCGATTCCAGAAAACGAACGGTAGCAACGAATACAGACAGCACTCGCGTTCCATAAGCAATGCGTCCAGCCAAAACGAGGACGATGTGGGTTATGTGTCTGCCAAGAACACGCTAGAGCTGCGCCGCTTGCAGCCAGCGACGGCAGAAGGAGCCAATCAAACATCGCCGGACACTTTCGCAAAAATTGGTGAGCCTACCACCAAAGTTGATTGATGATTTGCTGAATGCTAAACTTGAAATATATATTTTTAGAAACGACATCGACACCAAAGTCCGGCCAAACGAGCCTCATCTTGAAATTGCGTGGCATTCTTGAAGAGGAGAAAAAGAAGAACAAGTCACTGAGCGAGCAACTAGAAAAATTATTGAATCGCCATCGAACTACGGAGGACTCTTTGCGGTATGAAGTTTCGTCTGCCATTTTGCAAGTGTTAATTAGTTAATTGGTTGGCTCTTATAACGCGATCTGATTGTAGGGTCTCTGAGTTGGAAGTGGAGAACGAAAAGCTACGCAGTGACTATCAATTGTTGCGCAGCAGTATACAGCACGGTTCTGAAATGCAAGAATTGGATGGTAAGAATATCTTTGCTTTCAGTTGCTTTAAGCTGTGTTATTAAAAATTAGCAAGTTTTATATCCGCACCATGACTTGAGTAAATAATATTTTCAGCTCAATACCAAGCTCTGCAGGAAGAATTACGCCGGCGGCGCGACGAATGCATTCAACTGAAAGCCGTCTTACAACAGCAGAGTCAGTCATTAAAAACATTTAGCACCGGCAGCCTGACCTTGCGCAATATCGACGTTAAAAGCATAAATGACAACGAGCTGGCTGAAGCATTCCAAGCCCAAAAACTGGTGAACCGGTAAGATTTAAACTTGTTCTTTTGGCTTAATGACGTGAGCATATAAAATTTTCTTTTGAAAACACATTTCAATCAAAGACAACTGGAGTCAGAGCTAAGTGCTCTAACGGAAGAAAATAACGCACACTTGGCAGATCTCACGCGGCAAATTGATGAGCTTCGGCACGAAAAGTCGCAGTTAAAGGAACTACTGCAGTCTGGTCTGGATGTAGATGAGAGTAATATGGAGACGTTGCGTCAGAATGAACGGTATTTGCGATACGAACTTCAGCGATCATTGTTGCAGTACACACAGCTGCAGGTAAGCTGCTTTGTTGAAAGCGAGTACTAGGGTGGCAGTTGGTTGGAGAAGTTGTAATATTGTATTTTTGTTTAATTATTAATTAGGAGGAAATGAATTCGTTGACACACAAGTTCGAGAGCCTGAAAAAGGGCAACAGCAAGCTGATATTCAAGCTGCAGGAGCATGGAATAACCGAGGACGGCATTGTCCATAATGCTAGCAATGGCAACAATAAGGCTTTGGCAGTGGTCGGGAAACAGAAGTCTCATAACAACCAAGGTACGCCTTTGTGACTTTTCAAAATGTTCATCAAAATGCTGGTAACTGTGTGTGTGTGTGTGTTTCGTTGCAGGTGTAATAAAGTTCAGGAGTGAAGATCTCGACAAGATTCTTCAGCGATTAGTGACGGGTATGACAACGAGGATTGCGATTGGATTGCTGCCAGGACTACCGGCGTACATTATATTCATGTGCATTCGGTGAGTGAGCGTCTAGTACTAGAAGTTTTGAGATTTTTCATTTAGTGCTGCGGAAGACAACAGCTAATTCGTGCCTGGACATGTTTTCTAGTTATACTGATTTGATAAACGCCGACGACGATGTACGCGACCTGTTGAGCAAGTTTGTAATGCAAATAAAGAAAATGCATCGCAATCCACATGTTATCGAAATGCGCACACTGTGGCTGGTGAATTCTATTACGTGAGTACACGTTACATACATTAGGGCTGCCTTATGCAAACTTGCGCTTGCAGGTTGCTGAATCTGTTGAAGCAGTACGGCGACGTTGAGGAATATGTCAAATTCAACACCGAAAAGCAAAACCAGCAGCAACTCAAAAACTTCAATCTGTACGAATATCGACGTGTGATTTTGGATATCATTGTCAGTCTGTATCAGGTATTGGTGAAACAAATACAGGGTCTCCTCGAGCCATACGTTGTGCCCGCCATATTGGACAACGATGAAATTCAGCGTGGTCGTCAGGTGCAGGGCATGCGCGGTCGTACGGTTTCATTAGACTCATCGTCATCGCCCGAGCACGGCAAGATAGCTGCCTGGAAACAGTTAATCAATCACCTCGAACAGTTTTATAAGCAGTTTAATCACTTCGGACTGGATCGCTGCTATGCGGAGCAGATATTTCAGCAGCTTCTGTATTTCATTTGCGCAGTGGCCATGAACTGTTTGATGCTCCGCGGCGACATTTGCATGTGGGAGACTGGCATGATTATTCGCTACAACTTGGGATACATCGAAGACTGGGTTCGCGACAAGAAAATGGTGAATGTCGATTTGAGCTCTGCCCCGAATGAAATAATGGTTTTGTTTTTGTATTTGTGCAGTCAAATAATGTGCTAGCTCCGTTGTCACCACTCAACCAGGTTTCTCAGCTGCTGCAATCGCGTAAGAGTGAGCAAGACGTCCAAAGTATTTGTGATCTGTGTTCATCCCTGAATACGGCGCAGGTCCTTAAGGTAATTAAATATACTATACGTAACGATCTGTGTTAGAGGTTTCTAATATTTAATCTCGCTTGAAACAGGTAATGAAATCCTATAAGCTAGACGACTACGAAGGCGAAATCACAAATATATTCCTGGAGAAGCTGACACAGAAACTTAATGAACGCCCGATGGTATGGGTAAAATGTTTCCCCCTAAAGGATCCATTTCTTTGAATTGCACGTTTTGCTTGATTTGCAGATAAAAAACAACGAATTCACCATGGACCAGAAGTTTATTCATCCCTTCAAAGTCGTATTCAAATACAGTGACGTGAAACTGGAGGACATTGAAATTCCGCAACACCTAAATCTAGACGATCTTCTCACTAAAATATAAATGGTGTATGTGTCCCCAGGAAGGGAACTAATGCAAAACAGTATTCAAAAATCTGCCAGAGCAGAACTAGAGAACAGTTTGTTGCCATTTGGAAGACGCAATGCTGAGGAATTACTAATGTTGCTTAATCAAGTAGTATAAATTATATAAACAATATAGTATAAAAAATAACAATAATGCAAAGCAAAGTACCTAAACAAAACACAGAACATTCTTTGTAATCAACGTAAAAATGGTACAATATTTTGTCAAAGAAACTTCTTCCCTGTAGTTTTGGACAGTCACATGATCGTACATACGTTTGCGTGCATGGTTTTCTTTCTGAAATGCGCTTCCACAATGACACATTATTTAATATACGGGACCATACTATATGGTCCTGTGATTGAAATACGCTGAAGAAATTGTACTTAATGTTGATTACCCACTTTTTGTGGACCACAACGTAAAATGTTAATGCCTTGTTGTTTTAAATGAACGTAGTATAAAAGAAAAAAATGCAATAATTGCCATTATTTGTGGTCGGTCGCATTAAATTGGCATTCCTATATACCGCGTATTCCTAATGATTTGTAGTATTAGCCTTATTTAAAATTCCAATAGTCTTATGTGTTACCTTGTAGTAGTTTTCAAGCGTGTTGAATTCAAGTCACATTGTATAATGCGGCAGAACTATAATGCGATAACTGAATGTGAAACACTGCAACTTAGTTGCCTTATAGATGGAGCAAACAGAGACTACTGTTGTGTTAGAGGGAAATCGTATATGTGATAGAAAGAGAAAATTATTTATGTTACGAGTGTCTATTGAAAAGCAGATATTTATTATGTGTGCATTTGTATATACTTAGAATTCAACTGCCTGCACGATGCATGTCCATGCCCACACATACAGTACATTCCCATACATACGTGCGTGTAGATGCCATTTAGTTATTTCGACATAGTCCGTTTCTTAGAACACGGCGTTATTCGCAATCGTAAACCATAATTTCAGCGTCTAGAATATTTACTTTCCATCGGAACATGTTAAGAATCTATAACAAATATATGTATTTAGAGTATTTAATGCCCTGCAGTGGGCACTTACTCCCCGAACCGTTGTTGAAATCATTGCGAGTCCAACTGCAGTATTAAAAATGCAGCAGTCATAAGTATGAAGCGTTAATATAAATAGAGTAGTTGTACTTATACTATGCAATGTGAATAATAGTATTTTGCTCATCGCTTCAAACGATGAGTGTAGTGAATTGCTGTAGATCAGAAGTGATATTGGAAACAATTTTTGGCGTAAACGATTTTGAAGTTGTTAAAAATTGGCCTTTGGAAATATAAAATAAATGAATATACGAACATGCGTATATATGTATACAGCACATTTAAAACTTTTTTGTTTTATTTCATAAACAAGATTTGTTGAGTCAAGATTCAAACCCATGACTCGCAGAGGAGTGTAGCAGCATTTAGTTTCAGGACTTCATCGGAGGATCATCGCCTTTTCTGCATGCTTTCGGAAATTTCAATTAATGAAGTGGTATCCACGCTGTCATCACTTAACCATATCTGTAAGCAGGTTTTTCGCATAGGTAAGGTTAGGTTATGGCCGCAGCGAATACGCCTCACATAGACACAATGGTCCATAATACTGCATACGTCTGACCCTTTTCTCATTTCTGGACTAAGTCCACTGTTTTCACATTGTACTATGGTCCCTGTGACTGGGTTCTTTGGCCAAAATAGGGTTTTTTTAAGTTTGTATTTTTGGTGATTGTTTTTTTACCATTACAAAGTAAATACTTATAAAACTGTATACAGTGGACGTCCACTATAACGAATCTTATGTTGTACCCGTTAAATGTTGTAATTCGTTAAATCGAACGAAATTTTTTTTGGTTTTGAACCATCCTTCTTAAAGAAATAAGTCTCATATTCAGGTTTTAACCTTCTGCCTGTCCCTAGGGGTCTCTTTGACCCCAGGCGGAATTAAAAAGACGGTTGAGCGGTTTTGTGCACTCGTCTACTTGTGTTATTTAGTGTTAATCGAGCTTACAACCCAATAACAAATCGAGAAAAACACTTTTCGGGGCATTCCCCTTTTCTTTTGTGATTTATGTGTAACATTTCATGTTTTGTCAGTAAATTATATAACCGTTTGATTGGGGTTATCCTGACCCCAAAGGACAGCGAACGCAATTTTGAGCAAAGGACAGACAGAAGGTTAAACAAATATCTTGTTTTATGAAAAAGAAAGTGAAAAAGTCTTCGATGCGCGATTGCCTCTTTTCCGCAAGTAAACTTTTCTGTATGGCAATTTCTCTTCATTGATTATTGAAATTTAAATTTTTAAAAGAAAAAAGCCGACCGAACGCAAAACAAATCCTGTAAAAATGATCAGCAATGCATACAAACTGAATTTGAAAATGTTGGTAACTTGACGTAAATTTGAAAGTTTTAACGTAACAAAAACAATTGAGGTACCGTTCACTTGACGAAACCAAACATTCATTGTTATTGTAAAGAATGTGAATGCTCAAATAAAAACAATTCGAAGGGTGAAAAACAACAAAAATATTCGTTATATCGAATAGCAAATTTCACATTTGTTCGTAATATACATCCATCAATGGAAAAAATTTGGCGTACGTTAAATCGGAAATTCGTTAAATGGAAAGTTCGTTATACTGGACGTCCACTGTACTTTGTTTTTATTTCGAAAGTCAAACTGATATTTTACGAGCTACTGAACTTGGCAGTTTAACAAAAAATACTAAAATACATTTTTGTGTAGTGGGAAGCACTACACTTCGAGAGTAAATATTTTACACAATACATTGAAATCATAGTATAATACTATGCATTGAAATAAAACAAAAAACTGGGTACGAGGGGCGAATTCAGAAAAATATTTGGGGGGATTCAAAAAGTAATTCTTTAATATTCATAAATGCTTATGTATATGCCTTTTAATTTGTATGTGGTTTTAAAGTCGACCCTAAAAACCCGGGGGAGGGATTTCAACCCCCAAAATCACCCCCTGAACCCGCCACTGCTGGGTACCGATATCAAATATAAGTACAGTATAATCTGGGTGGAGCGAACCCCCGATAGAGTGAACATCAAAATTTTTACATTGAGTACTCTATAGAGTGAACAATTCTGAATCTCTTTAGAGTGAACCCAATTTAAAATAAATTACTTCAGTAACTTCAAGTTACTGCCAACCAGAGAAAAACTCTTAAAAAAGGCGAATATCCGCGTATGAAAAAGCAGGGACCGAAAATAACTGTTACATTACAATTTTAAAATCAAAAAGGCATAACGAAAAAATTGCCGGTGGACTTTTTCAAATATATCATTATGATCGCAATGGCCTCAGATTCACGAATATTAAACGCCTTTTAAATTTTAGACTTTTACTATAAAAGTTAAAATGAACTGTTATTTTGTGCCTTTTATCATATCAGGTAAAAATAACTGTTACTTTTGACTTTTATTTTATCGGTCAAAAATAACAGTTATTTTGTGACTTTTATTTTTTCGGTCAAATATATCAAATATACCGCACATTCTAAGCTTTAAGACTGCGCGACAAAAATAATGGTATTAATAGTTTTTTAGTCGGTCAAACGGCGGTTGAAAAATTCAAATTGCCTGATATAGTTATTTGACCGAAAAAATAAGTCACAAAATAAGTGTTATTTTTGACCGATAAAATTAAAGTCAAAAGTAATAGTTATTTTTACCTGATATGAAAAAATACACAAAATAGCTTTTATTTTTGTCGGTAAAAATAAAATTAAAAAAAAAACAGTTAAAATCTGACTTTTTTGATAAAAACCATAACCGGTACCGTCCCTGTGGAAAAGGCATTGTACAATTGGTTTGTGCGGCAGCGCCAGAAAAATTGTCCTGTCAGTGGAGATTTGTTAAAAGAAAAAGCAAAGAAATGAATGAAATTAATGAAACTGATATTAATGAAAAGGAAGGCGGCGAAAAGCTCAATAGTACGATTTGTGATGTAAAACTTTGTAAAAACCAAATTTACAACGCGGACGAGAGTGGACTATTTTGGAAGATGCTACCCGAAAGAACTTATGTAACCAGTGCAGAAAAAACGGCTCCAGGCAGGAAATTGGAAAAAGTCAGAGTTACAATTCTTGCATGCGCAAACGCAACTGGGCAAACCACGCTCTTTCAAATCTTTCAACATTCCGATGGACTACCGACACTCAAAAAATGCATGGATGACAGCAGAAATTTTTAAAGAATGGTTTCATAAGTGTTTTGTTCCACAGGTAAGATACATACTCGTAAGTACGTAATGGTGAACAGAAAAACCCAATCTGGATATAGTGAACAATCTGGATTCTATGAATTCTATGAAGTGGGCTTGCATTAATTAGTTCACTCCACCCAGATTACACTGTATTATTAAGTTAAGCAGTACAAATACATACAAATATGCAACTTTTCTCTGTTCAAAATAACTGAATTCTAGAGATGGGCAACAGTTTTGGAGTTCAAAGGTGATAATTTTTAACTTTATGTAGAGCTACAAAAAATGGCTGCGTTGGGTTGTCTTCATATTTTGTACATAATAACACTGTTCAATTTAGAGTCTATGTGCAAAAAATTACTTGCACTTTTTGAATACTTCACACTTCGGGCAACTTCTATGTGTGTGACTGGGTTCTTTGACAAAAATATGTTTTTTTTGAGTTTGGATTTTTGATGATTTCTCTTTTACCATTATAAAGAATATATTTTATATTATAAAACTGCATACTGTCAAACTGTCTTTTTAGGAGCTATTAAATTTGACATTATAAAAAAGTACTTATTCAACAAGTAAAATTGATCAAGAAAGAAAAGATGGCGAAAGCTGCTTCATCATTAATCCAATATATGAGGATTTACTAAACAATTTAGTATTAGATAATGAATACCTTACTTATTACTGTTCCACTGTTATGTAGAAGCTTTTCAAATCTGTTCCATGTTCTCTTAACTATTATTAATTTGATATTGAATGTAATTTGTTATACTTCACTATTCTAATTAGTTTTTTAACTGAAATTCATTCAAATTCAATTCATCAAAAGAATAAACATTCTAAATACCAGTCATAATACTGCGTTCAAAAAATGTGTATGGGCTTTTACGAATTTGTATATGTTATCAGTGGGCGTGGTAACTTTTTTACCACTTTTATTTTTTTGTAGGTTTTCTCAGCCATTCCAAAAAATAAATATATGTAAATTTTCAAATTTATATTTCTACTCCTTTAATTCTGGCCAGAAAAAGTGGTCGCTGGGACCATAGTGCATTGATCGCATTGGCAAACAATAGTATACACAAATATACAGGTAGTTTCGATGCGACAGATAAAAATAAAATTGACAATTGGAATAAAATATGTGTTTACAAATTTTCTACTACTATTTTAATTTTTGCTACAGAGCTGCAATTTCACACAATTAGTTTATGTAGTATATCATTCAGTTTCTGTATTTCTTACATTTTTTGCACCCTTAAAATTTTATTTTTATTTGTCAAAAAAGCAAATGACTTTAATTTTGCTCGATTGAATCTACCTGTATATTTTTGTATCATGGTATGTAGTATATGTATGTATATAAAATGTGAAACCCATAAAGGCACTACCCAAGACTTTCATCCTGCGTCTTGCTAAAGCTGGACAATGACACAGGACGTGTTCTATTGTTTCTTCCTCGTTGGGATCCGAACAGTGCTTACAGATGTTTGACTCAGTCAGTCCTAGCCTGTAGGAATGTATGCCTATTAGACAGTGTCCGGTTGTCATTCCTATGAGCACTCGTGTGGACCTTCATGAGGTTGAGAATATAAATTGTTTTGTTTTGAGAGAAATTTGGATTTAAGATTTCGATTTTAAATTTACATTAGTTTAATCTAGCTTTCCTCTTATTTTCTCTTTTCCTCCTTCCTTCTTCCCTTACTTCCTCCCTTAGTTATTTAATTAGTGTTATAAGAATATAAGTTTAAAAAAAATTAAATCTGTTTAAATATTGTAAATGTGACTTAAGCTTGTAAAATTTAAGATACCTTATTATCTTGTAGCTTAAGGATATTGTATTTAATAATAAATAAGCATGGTTCATGGTTCATGGTAGCATGGTTCTTCCTCTGAAGTTACTCCCGAAATGCCACAGTGTGCTGGAACCCAGGAGAGGGATGTCATAGGCCGGTATATAAATGTCCGCATGCTCTCGGATTTAACAATAAACCGCTACTTACTAAACCGATGCAGTTTTGATTTGACGGACTGGAATCCCCAAAGTGATTGATTCGTTGTCAAGTACGGCATCAATCTTTAACGCTATAGATGCTTCAGATAAAACCATATTGCATAAACCTGTAAGCAAGTGATAGGATTACGTACCGCAGTATCTCGCAAACGAGGAAACCCCCAAAGAGACAATGGTGGTATACATATTTAGGTAGAGAACAGCAAATAGAAATAACTGCATACACAAATAACAAACAGACGAATGAAAGCACTCAAAGTATAGACTAATCTTAGTTCAGGTGCATATATATTATTTGCAATAGCAAATCAATAATTGTAAAAATTTGGCAACGTTGTTACAAAATTACGAATTTTAAAACGTATTCGATTTTTTCTGAAAAGGGAAATTAAAAGTACGTCACTTACTTGTATAAAGGAAGTAATCGTGAAGCATGCATACATGTGAGCATATATCCATGTTTCAAATTATGATCATATATTCTGAGTAATAGCAGCAAGTCAATGCTCTTCATATATAAGGATTGCCAATTCCACTGAGCGACTTGTAACGTTATACTTGGTCCTATAATTACCAGGGCTTCTCCCTACCATTTGTGGCAATAATTTTATGAGAAAAAAATGCCTATAAAATAATTACTTTGATGGTTTATAAATTTTTAATGTTTTACGAATACATAAAATCATTGCTATGCCGTGTGCACGCACCGCTTTTATTTGAATGAAATCATTTTCTTCGGCCAGACAACCAAAGCTACCTGTAAACTATAGCTGAACACCTATGTGCTATTTGTCTTTGCTGGGATTCTAACAATATTGTGAGTACGCTTCATATGCGAATTCAAACCCACAAATTGATGAAACCGGGCATCGCACATCTTGCAGGCGAACTTCTTCACTTCGGAATGAATTTGACGGTGACGAATGAGTGAGTGGCAGTTGGTGAAACCTTTGCCACAAGTATGGCATATTTTGTCGCGAATGTTGAGGTGTGCCTTTATGTGGTCGTCCAAATCTCGCTTCTTTAGGAAATCCTTTGGGCACATTGTGCATTTATAAGCACGAGTTTTTGTGTGGATGGCGTCCATGTGATAGCCGAGCTGCGTTCGACTCCTAAAGCCTTTTCCGCATAACTCACACACGAATGGCTTTTCGCCAGTGTGGGTGAGTGTATGTCGTTCCAAATCCACTAGAATGGCGAAGCGGCGTTCACAATACTTGCATGGATGGACCTTTCCGACATGACTACGCAGCTCGTGCGACTGCAGAGACGCATTCAGTTTAAAGGTGCGATCGCATTGCGTGCATTTGTATGGAGGCTCTCCAATTTTGTGTGACCTGTATAAGTGCACGCGAAGGTTGAAATCAGTCCGACAGATTTTGTTGCAAAATGTACATTCGTTCTTTATTTTCGGTGGAAGAAAATTGCATTTCTCTATGTACATTTGTTGCGCATCGGACAACGGCTGCCCATTGAGGTCAGTGCCTTGTTCAGCACGTTCTTTCAGTTTGTAGTACCACTGGCGCAGGTGGGTTATGCTTCTCTGCACATCGTCTGTGCTGAATATTACATGCTTGGTTTTCAGAATGTTTGACATAATTTGGTAGTTTTGCTTGCGGCAGCTAATCTTCGTATAATCTGAATGGCTCGGATCATAAAGAGCAGGGCAAGAAGCAAATGTTTCTATAAAGACTAGCGACACGGGGTTCACCTTCCCGAAGGACAAACTCTGTGGATTAAAGTTGAAAGGGATGTTTTATGAATGAATGATGAATATGTTTTACATATCTACCTTTGCAGTATTGTCTCCCATCGTGTTGTCGTCAGAGTTCTCATCTAGATTGCAAAGAAATGAGCATTGTTTAAAATATTCTAATGCAATTGCAGAAATGTTTGGATCGGTTGCTCCATGTGATTTTCGAGTGCATTGGTATTGTGTACGAATTTTTTGAATAGCACTTCGTAGTCCCCGTATTGATAGTGTTATCTGACATTGTTCCTTCATGCTGTCGATCATTTGCTTTTCTGCTTTTTTGTGTAGTCTTAGGTCATCATAATTTGGATCTTTCGTATTCCATAGCTGCGGCAAGCTTTTGTAAAGCTCAATAAACGTAGCTGTGATGGTGCTGCGTTCCGAAAACGACGGATCGAACTAGAAATATATATATTAAATCACATACATATATGTGTCTAGTGCCTCAGACGAATTTTCAAGTATGCAAATCTGCGATCCTATCCAGCGGTACGCTACTGGTGGATTCGCGATACGTACCTTTAAGGGTGGTTCGTGGTCGTCTTTGTCATCTTTATCGCTGTAGTTTTTCTTCGTATTTCTTTGTCTCAAGGACATAGTGAATTCTTTGTCCTGAAAAAAAGCAATAGTGAACACCCACATATTTCAATGGACAGAAACACTTACCTCGTCATCGTTGGCTACTTCATCTTGGGCTTCTGTCTCAGTATCTACTGGTGTGTTCTCTGTTACACCATTCAGCTCATCCTTAATGTGATCTATGAAAAACGCATCCTTATAGAAATCAGTAGCGAGTGGATCCGTCCAAGGTTTTGTGTCTTTGGACTTATGGATGCTACTAAAGTGCTCTAAGAAATCTTCCCACAGCGCCACATCCGTTTCGCAGGAAATGCATCTCATCGAAAAAAAGCTCTTGTCCTTTGATACGAATATCTGTCCACAAAGATCCATCATAAAACTGATGAACTGAAAATGCACCACCGCCAAGTTTCTTAAAAAAAAACGAATGTTTTGATCGTAAAATACTTTGCTGTTCACATTAAAATTATTTCTAGTGCTTTAAGAGTTGACCCCTTCTTCTTCTTCCTTCGTTTCAAATTCAGTGCTCAATAGTCATGCACCATTAAGGGGTAACATCACTCTAGCAACCGAAAAAAGGCATAACTTTGGAAGGGTGGTTAAAAAATGTGTATTATTATTATTTGGGCTGTAATATGGTAACAAACTTATGATAACTTAATAATGGGTTTTGAAATAAATGCAGCCGCCGTAGCTCAGCTGGCTAGTGCGTTGGGCCGCGAGTCAAATGCGACGCTCGAACCCAGGTTCAAGACTCCAAGACAACAATTTTTCTTTCGGCGGCTGAGCTCTCAGCAGGAAATAGCAAACCTCTGCGAGTAAAATTGCCTATGAAAAACAACCCAACTCGCCGTTCGGAATCGGCATAAAACTGTAGGTCCCTTCCAATCTTGTAAAAATTCGCACGCACAACACAGATGGTTGCGGGTATCTAGGCCTTAGTCTCGTAATCGGGCTGTCGTGCCAGTCAATTATTATGCCCCGTTCTGACTATGTCATATATGGTGTCATATTCACTGACGACAAACACTGCCATATATGTCATGTTCGTCCTATGTCGGCAAATGCGTTCTCATTGCACGGCAAAAACTGACGAAAAACACATATGACAAGGTTTGCCCATAGTCAAATAATAAAGTCAGCCCGATAGGTGACGTCTATTTGTTTACATACTCTTATTTTGATAGCTGCCATTTAGGTTTTCTCTACATTCTCACATGAATGAAATTTGTCTGTCAAATTTTAACCTTTTCATTTATAATATAAAATATTTATAAAATATTTGATTGAAAATTTATTTGAAAATTTTAACTGAAGTGCAGTGCAGAAAGTCAAAAATGCCAGCGACGTGCTGCTTTTGCAAAACCACATGGGACCAAAAAGTTTCAATGTTTTGTGTACCCAGTGAAATAAATGAGCGCTGCACCTGAAGACATTGATGAAGACATACATTTAGATGACAACTTTTTGAAACTGTTTCGTAAAACCTATTCGCATTATTTAAATAACTTCTTTATATGATACGCATCACCCTTGCATATCTATGTTTATGTGTTTTCTGTATATTTGTATATGTACATACAGTACACAACATATACACTCCATTGCTTGTAGCTATTTGAATACACATTTGAAAAAGGGTTAAAACCGAAAAAAATTTCGAATGAGTTGAATTAAAAATACTTTGAGAGAACAGTTGTCAAAATAAGAGTACTTGACATAAAATGTCACTAGCGGGATGACTTTATTATTTGACTATGGGTTTGCCAGCATGTTGAAATTTTTTGTTTTCTCGTCAAACGTAGTCAAATCGTTCGTTCGACACAAATTCGATCGTTCTCATTTTATTGTCGTTTCAGATGGCAAATCGTAGTCATACATGCAGGCAAACGCAAATGACACCATATGACAACCCGTTCTCATTTAACTGACTACAAATGACACCATATATGACATAGCCAGAACGGGGCATTATTATTATTATTATTATTATTATTATTATAGCGAACCCTTAGAAAAAAAACGAAGAATTGGGCTATATAGAACTTGTTTTTCTGAATCTAATTTAATAAAAACTTGGGAAAGGCCTACAAAAGGCGTGGCTGGGAGTCAATGTTCAAAGTTTGTATCAAAAAAACTCAATCAATTCTCAATCGATTTACACGATATAGGTATCAAACGAAAGGTTTTATTTACACCTTTAAATTGATATGCAACATTAGATATGTAATATGTACTAATAAGAAGTTATTAGGGGAAAATGTTGTTTTTTTACAATGAAATATAAAAATGTTTACTTTTGTTTTTTATAAATATGTTTTTAATTTTTTTATCTTGACTCTTTGTCCAAAGCTGTTACGTAATCAATTTAGTCATCACATTCATTCAATGAGGGCTGAGGCGTCGTACAAAGTATCTGCCAAATTAAAAAAAGTTCGCAAAAGATCTAAATTTTCATAAAAATTCCATATCATAAAAGCATATCTTTTTGCCAAATATTAAAATATATTTTGCTTTTACGGTATTTTGGCATTGAATGTTTGTCTGACCACAAGCCTTCAATTGTTGTACTCGTTGGTTTGATAATATTTCGAATAGGCATTTTTCCATGAGATGGGGAGTGGTAGTAAAACGTGATTTTGCTGTATTCAAACACCGTTTGTGTGACCACCTTTCGGCCGGGTTTCAAAAAAATAACCCTCATGAAAGAAACTAGGGCATCGGTATCAGAAAAGCGCTTACAGTACTTCTATATTCAAATCCTATGATTGCAATAGATCGCACCTAAGCAATAACCTTCATAAGCGCCATTTCAATATTGCAAACAGGTGCTTTTAACTCCATTCAATTTTAAATATAAAAGCAGAGCAACAAAAATCTCAAATGCTTTATATTTCATTGTAAAGGGAATTCCACAGACTGCAATATGGTAATGAAATGTGGTAACAAACTTATTATAACTTAGTAATAGATTTTTTCGAGACAAAACTCGGTTTTTAAAAAGATGTGAGAAGGACCTTTCGTTTAATACCAATATCGTGTATTAATACAAACTGAGTTGATGAATTAATGCAAACTTTGAGCCACGCCTTTTGTAGGCGTTTCCCAGCAAAGTTTTTAGATTCAGGAGCCAAACTTCTATGTAAGAGCATATGTTGAATGAAAGGACACTGTGCAATATAAACTTGTAAACTTATATTTGTGAGCAATCCATGAGAAAAATTCCATCTCATGGCATACCTTAATAATAAAACACTTGAGCACCTACATTCGTAGCATACTGGCACGGTAGTCGTCATCGAGTTTAGTTTTTTCGAGAGATAGATTACAAAGCGGGCGTTCCGGTGTGTCACATACGAACGCATAAGTTTGAAAAAAATCAGAAGTTTGATTTTTTTTCGCAAATCATTTGATATGGAAAACGGACACGCTCCTCCAAAACCCTTCATGATTTGTGGGCTGGAATAATGTACGCGCTTAATTCCGCCGTTCAATCCGTCCCAACCGGCTGGGACGCGCGCGCGCGAGTGGCGCGATAACATTGAAAAAGTTAAAGAAATCTTCAAATGGGAAGATGCGACCCCATTGTTCTATGCCGCACTACGGCTAGAAGAAGCCGCCGCGTCCTGGTTTTCTGCCATACAAGACAGACAGCTAACATGGGCTTTATTCAAAATAACTAATGCTACTGGAAGCATTCCCAGCTGCGCGCGATGAGAGCGCGGCATATACAGGGAATCAAAAAAGTGTACGTACACTTTAATTTTCTACTTAAAACATTCAAAAATTCCATTTAATTTGTGCTCTCCAACATTTTTTCTCTGGGAATGGGTTAGATAAATATTCTGTTCAACGCTATATATGCTCTATTTCGCGTTGTTGTTGATAAGGATGATGTGAGAGCAGACGAAGGGTAAACTGTACTGATAAAATGATCAAAAAAGTTTACGTACAACTTTGGCAATGTGCTTTGTTTTTGGCAATGTAATGGTAATTAATTACTTTTTATTTTCTACAGGCCATGAGAAGAACGGAAAATGCAGAAATATCTGCAGTGAAATTCACCCAAAATAATGCAATGCGACTCAGAAAAACGTAAATCCTCAAACAATAAGGAATGCCTTGTATAAGGCTGGGTATCATGGACGAGTTGCACGTTGTAAGCCGTTTATATCGAAAGTAAACAAGAAGAAGCGGTTAGAGTTTGCTAAAAGCACGTAGAAAAGCCGGACTCGTTTTGGGAAAATGTTATATTCAGCGACGAGTCAAAATTCAATGCTTTTGGGTCGAATGGTACAGGAAAAGTGTGGAGAAAAGTCAACAAAGAGCTAAAGGAGAACAACTTAATACCTACAGTTAAGCATGGCGGTGGAAATGTAATGATTTGGGGTAGTACGGCTGCATCTGGAGTTGGAGAATTAGTTTTTATTACTGATACTATGAACAAGCAGTCATACTTCGGGTCTAAGCCGCACAAGCTTCTGCTTTCAGCAAGATAACGACCCGAAACAAACATCGTATCTTGTCCAACAATGGCTCATATATCATTGCAAGTAACTTTATACACCTCCACAGTCACCGGATATCAACCCAATTGAACAGATATGGACCTGTTAGAAAAACCATTCCGGAATTTACTTGCAAGGAAACCCTTGTAGCTGCACTAACGGCTGAGTGGGCCAAAAGGAAAAGCGTTGGAAAGCGATTCCAAAGTATTAGTTAAAAGTATGTGTTGGCGCCTGAAAGCAATCATTGTAGCCAAAGGGGGGCGAACAAAATACTGAATCCATAGTAAACGTTTTTTCCCTGTTGTAAACTTCAAGATCTCATCGATGAACGTACAGTTTTTTGACATGAATATCTTCCATTCTTTTGTTTTGGCTTTGTTTTCCACAATAATTTTTTATAAAATGTAACAATTTTGAGTTGTACTTGTTAATAAATGTTCGCTGTTTGAAATAAACCGAAGATGTTTACAATTTTCATTCATTTTGGAACAATTAACAAGGCTTTAATGCTGGAGTATTCGGTGTACAGGCACCCTGTCGCTGTGCTATTCGCTAAAATGCTTTTACGGGCATACTTTTTGGCACACACTTTTAGAATGCGGCCGGCTTGCTATAAGTTCGCTATGGGAAGGACGGTTCGCGATGGAAATTTTGAGTCCAATTGGAATGTTCGAGAACGTTCTGCGCGACAAGCAGACAAGCATAAAAGGTAGCCGGGAACAGCGCAGAGGGACAGTCTTGTTTGAGCAAGCAAAGGTGCAACACGGAGTATTCCAGTAAGTAGCAAGTGTAAAGACTGTAAAGTGTAAATTTATAAATAAAGTGATTGCTGGTTATTAACTGCGTTTAAGAATTGTAGGGTGTTTTATTTTGAAGCATAATCCAGAGAGACGAACAAACCTACAGAACTAATTTTCGTAACAGTACATTTACTTATAACAGATAAAATTTTAACACGCAATATTTTGCTCATCGCTTCAAAAGATGAATGCAGAGAATTGCTTTAGATCAGATGTGATACTATTGAAAACGATTTTTGGTTAAACAAATTTGAAGTTTTTAATAATTGGCCTTTGAAAATACAAAATAAATAACTAAAAAACATATATGTATATATACAAATGTTTTATTTCTTTACAACTGTTTTTTTTTAATGCACAACATGCGCCTTTGAAAGTTTATTTTTGGGCAAGTCCAGTGATAGCTTTCGTTCCGTTACGATGCCTGTGGCCACGGTGGCGCCATTTTCGAGTATTGTGAAGGCCTGGCCGGGTATCATAACCATCTTGCGCAGTAACGTTATGCGCACTTTGTTGTGCTCGCCGGGCATCAGCATTTCATTCGGAGGAACTATTGCAATAAAAGTTAATTAGTTAAGCTACCATGTGAATTATACTAGAAATAATTGAACGGAAATTCCAAGTAATCGGCGTCTTTGTTGTATCTGACATTGTATGCTTACTGCAGGACTTAGGAGTACACCAATACCTCACTTTGCGTCGTGTTTACGTTCCAAAAAAACACGACGCAAATTGAAACGACGCAAAGTGAATTATGATTTTCTATAGCAAACCATGTAAAGATCGAAGATAGGTTCCAGGGTTACGAAAATACTACTTTTTAAAAAGAAAATTTAACAAAGTAAACATTTAAAGAACAAAAATAATATAACTCTGCCAATAAATAAATTGGAAAAATATTTTCCTTTTTTGTAACCAGAAACAACCCGTAAAAATTTATAAAAATTTATTATTCTCTTTTAAAAAAAAGCAAAACACACTAATTGAAACGTTACAAAAAGCACAACACACTAATTGAAACTGAATTCTAAAATTAGCAAAACAAAGTGAAAATAAAACTGTATTAAAATTGCGTTGATTTTCAGTTAGAAAGGGAATCCCCGAGTTTTGATGGCATGGCGAAATTATAAACATAAGTCGTGCCATCTTTTAGAAAAAAAAAGAAAATTAAAAAAAAAAAATTAAAGACAAACCCTAAACAACGCAACTTCGAAAATCTAACGACGCACAGTGAAAATTAGTACTAATTCAGCAGCGACGCAACTTCGAAAAAACGCAAAGTGAGGTATTGGTGTATAATTAATGTGGTAATAAAAATGTAATTGATTCTTAGAAAAAGATTTTAATCTTTGTACGGTCGAGAGAGCTGCCAAAAGAATTGGTATTGGTTAGGTCGAAAGCAAACCCAACGCTTCCACGGTAGAAGCCACGGTGACAGTTGTTTTATATTGAATAGAAGCAGATAAAGAGTTTTATATGTAGCCTGTGACCAGGGGCGGATTCAGACAAATATGTTGGGAGAGTTTCAAATGTAATTCTTTAATATTCATAAAATGCCATACAAATTCTTTTTAATTTGTATGTAGTTATAAAGTCGACCCTAATATTTAGGGGGGTTTCAACCCCAAAATCTTCCCCTGAATTTGCCACTGCCTGTGACCAAAAGATCAAAAAGCGAAGACAAATGTCAAATACAACAATCTTCTACTCGTCTTATGACATCAAAACAACAAAACAGTTTCTTTTAAAAAAGGCCTGCTACAAAACAAAAAAAAAAAATTTAAACACACATCGTGGCAGATTAATAGGGACATTTCAGCGGTGAATTAGGGCACCGAAAATCATTGAACCATGCATTATCTGATTTTTAATAGTGAACGATTGTTGTTCTCCCCAGGATGTTTTTTCAACCTCTAAAATGTATCGAATTGCAAACTTCATCAATTAACCTGAACTGATTTGAGATTGTTTTGCATGCATTTTTCAATGATAAACTATTCTTAATAGTACGTCTAAAGTCTCTTACTCAAGTCTACACGCGCAGGCACATTCCAAGTCGTGCTGAATAGTTGCTGAATGTATTTCGACAACATTGGCTTGCTGCGCCCGCCTTCCGCTCGCGATAGGAGATATATTGACGCCTCGAAATGGTTTGATATGTTTTCCGAGTCTGCTGCGCACAGAAGCATTCCCCGCTCCACATTGGAAATCTTAACAGCGCGTATTAACACGCCGACATTTTCGCCTGCCACTGCCTGTCGATGAGAGTGCAGAACTAGTTGCTAAATTTGAAATATTTGCACTCTTGCTATTACCTTCGGGACGCTCTTTCGAAAGATTTGTATGTCACCTATGCTGGTCTTAATGTTTTGGTTAAAGCCTAGCAAGTCTGCTAAGTCGTTTTTTAGGATTGTTCCACGTTTTATCGTGCCCACCACAACTGTGCCGCGTCCAGAAACAGTGAACGCATTGTCGATGGGCAAAATAAACGGCGCATTATAGTCCCGTTGCGGTATTGGCACGTAAGAGTCCAGTTGCTGCAGAAGCGCCTCTATTGCGGGCACACCAAATGGCGAGGTGTCATCACTTAGCGCCAGCAGAGCCGACCCACATATCACGGGACTGTTGATGCCATCAAATCCAAAATCCGTCAGCATTTCCCGCATCTCGATTTCAACCAGCTCTAGCACTTCCTGGTCAACCAGATCGGCCTTGTTGATGAATACAATAATTCGGTCGATGCCCACCTGCTTGGCGAGCAACAGATGCTCGCGAGTCTGTGGCATTTGACCGTCAGTGGCGGACACAACCAGAATAGCCCCATCCATTTGTGATGCGCCAGAAATCATATTCTAAGAAAATGGAGCGGTCCAAAGTAAGCCTTAAATCAGTTGCTTAGAGTTTAAATATAAGCGAGCTGCGAGCTCACTGCGTCTGTGAGAGGATTGCTGTAGCGACTTATACCTTAATGTAGTCTGCATGACCGGGACAGTCTGTGTGTGCGTAGTTGCGTTCAGCAGTCGCGTACCCAATGTGGCAGGCATTTATGGTGATTCCTGTGGGAACAGGTATATTTTTTGGTCATTTGGATTTCAGACTATATCGGCACCTACCGCGCGCCTTCTCCTCTGGCGCTCGATCGATCTGTTCGTACGGCTTGTATGTAGCCAAGCCTTTTCGCGCCAGCACTTTAGTGATGGCCGACGTCAATGTGGTCTTGCCATGGTCCACATGGCCTATGGTCCCCACGTTACAGTGCCGTTGCTTGTCGTCTTCGCCAGCTGCTGTTGTGGTGTTAGAGCGTTGCCAATGCTTTTGAACGATCGCAGGCAGGGCACACACGGCAATCTTGCTTTCAGACAATTCTCTCAAATAGCATAGGCTGCCGTTTGTAGTACGTGATAGCAGCTTAATCATGTTGGTTAAGTAACCTCTTACTTCACTCAAATCTTTGCGCACCGCTCAACATGTATGCGAAACCTGAAGCTCTGTTCCTTCCGAATGATTTTCGAGTTCGTTCAGTCCGGCGTGGAATTATTGCAAGTGATTTTTATTAATTTTTGCAAACTTGCGGCAAATTGGAAACCATAGGACAACAAAAGCATTCACCCTTGCATCAGCATCAGCTGTCCGGTCAGCTGCTTTCTTATCAGCTGTTCTTGTTCTTTAAGCAGTGTTGCCAGATACCTGAAATTACTTTCTCCTAAATCTTAAAACTGTACCCGAATTTCCTCCCAAAATCAAAAAAAACTTCCTAAAATTGTTTTATAACTTGCGTAATTTTAAAGGAATAAAACTTCTCATAAAAAATAAAAATATATACATATAAATTTTTTTAATGCAGCCTTTTTTTATTCATCTTCAGCTTAACAAAAACTTAACAGAAACAAAACATATAAAAAATAATTAAATAAAAAGTGCAATTTTTGGCGGTATTTCGACAGCAATAAGTGAGAACGAGATAGAACGAGCTTACATTTTGTAAGCTTACAAATTTTTAACACAATGTTTGACTATTAAAATAGTTGGCAAAATATGTTTTGTTGCCAGTGTTCCCAATACATCATACTTCGTTATCCAAAAATCTTCTAAGAATCCGGTAAGGATCAGAAAAATTCCCTAACATAAAACTAAACTAAACTTTCTCATAAACAATTCTTCCTCCTAAAAAATCTCCCAAAAGGCCAAGAATCTCCTAGATCTAGGAGGAAATCTCCTGATCTGGCAACACTGTCTTTAAGAAATATACATTGTTGCCACTCAACTAAAATTTTTTGTACCAAAACTTTCCTAGAAAAAGCCCAAAATGGAAATGAAAGCACCATTTTATGTTTTCGACAAGTTCCTTTTTTTTGGTTATCGATATTTTTGCCGATTGTCCTCTTTTTTTTTGCTTAAACACTTTTGTATAAAAACGGTTAAAGTTAAACAAAAGCGGCTCAAAGGCCTTAATGAGAAAATCAAATTTAAGATATACAAAAAGTCACAGAAGATTTTCTTTTAGACAATGATGCAATAAAATATTTTACTTCCTTGGGCATTTTAGTGTTAAAATTATCAATCCTAATATTCCGGTCTTTCCATTTTTTTGGGATTCCCATGTTTAGCTTCAAACTATAGAATCTTGTGCACACATTTTTTCTATTATAATACATATATCGTTAAAGAGCATAAAACTGTGATTACAATTTTTATTAATACTTTAATTGTTTCCTGTGGCGGATTCAGGGGGGCCGGTTTGGGGGTTGAAACCCCCCGAAATATTATGGCCGACTTTAAAACTACATACATATGAAAAGGCATTTTTGGCATTTTATGAATATTAAAGAATTACTTCTTGAAACCGACCAAAATATTTTTCTAAATCCGCCCCTGCTAGGAGATGTTAATATTTAACTAAAAAGCATAAGATCTCTGAAAAAACACACTACGTATTTAAGTTTTCTAGACCGTTTTACTCAAAAAAGGAATTGTTTTTAGAGCTGAAAGTAATGTGACAATAATATTGTTACGAATACTAGTTCTAGTGGGCTAGTACGTATCTCTGGATTGTGCAATTTAAAATAAAAACACACTTAATTTCTCAAACGCAGTCAATAAAAACCAACAGTCACTTTATTTCACAAATTTCACACTTTACGGTCTTTACACTTAATTATTTGCTTAATTACTCCGTGTGGCACCTTCACTAGTCAAAATCAGACTGCCTCGCTGCGCCGCACCCGGCTGCCTTTTATACCTGTCCGGCCATCGCGCAGATCGTTCTCGCACATTCCAGAGTGGACTAAATCATCGATCATCCATGATGATCGCGACCAGCATTGCCAGGTTGGACTAAAAGTGTCCATTATCGCGGCCATCATTGCCAGGTTGGACTAAAAGTGTCCATTATCGCGGTCATCATTGCCAGGTTGAATTATGGCACGGCGCGTAGCGGTAGGGTTGCTTTGCACAGCGACAGACTGTCTTATCGTTACACTGCCAACCACTTAGACTTGTTCGTCCCGAACAAGTGCCGAGGTTCCGCTGTGATAAGGCGCCAGGCGCTCCAAATGGACTACCTTCAGCTTAGCGCCTTTATTGCTGCAACGTTGAATCCTGTATACCACGTCGTTAATCCTAGTCACGACTTCGTAAGGTCCTTCCCATGACGCTTGAAGTTTCGGAGACAAACCTTTCCTCCGCAGCGGGTTGTAGAGCATTACCAGATCGCCTTCTTGGAACCCTGCTGAGTTGGCCCGTAGATCATATCTGGCTTTCGCCTTATCGCTGACCAGTTTGGTGCGGCTCCTTATAAACTGGTGAATTTCCTCCAGTTCCGCCTGCTTATTGACCACGTAGTCCGTCTTAGCGCCTCCCGTCGTGCTGACTACCCCGAACTTCAAGTCAGCGGGTAACCGCAACTCTGCGCCGAACACTGCTCGGGCTGGAGTGAGTGATGTCGTGTCGTGCGGGGCTGACCTATACGCCATCAGGAACAGGGGGATATGCGTGTCCCAATCCTTTTGATTCCTGCCTACCACTTTCCGCAGGTATTCCTCCAGTGTCCGGTTAAAGCGTTCCACCATGCCGTCGGACTGTGGGTGCAGAGGAGTGGTACGCGTTTTCTTTATCCCCAGCAGCTCACACACTTCCTTGAATACCGCTCGAAATTCCGGCCTTGATCTGAGCGCAACTCCAACGGAACTCCGAACCTGGCTACCCAGTTGTTTACCAGCTTTTCCGAGATCGTAGTGGCCTCCTGGTTAGGAATAGGGTACACTTCGGGCCATTTGCTGATATAATCCATTACCACCAGCACATATTTGTTGCCTTGAGTGCTAGTTGGGAATGGGCCGGCGACGTCCATAGCAATCCGCTCGAAGGGCGCTCCCACGTTGTACTGCTGCATGCGGCCTCGAGATCTTCTTGTTGGCCCTTTCGCTGCTGAACATCGGTCGCAGCTCTTAATCCACTCGGCTACAGACTCCTGACATCCTACCCAGTAGAATCGTCTTTTTATTTTGGCGACGGTTTTGGTGATGCCTAGGTGCCCTCCACTGAAGTCGTTATGGTATGCCTGGATGACCTCGTTGATTCTGCATTTCGGGACTACCATTAGGGAGTTGCTGGTCCGTCCATCCGCGCTCTCCCATTCGCGGTACAGGCATCCTTCCTTCAGCCGCAGACTTTTTCACTGTGCCCAGTAAGCCTTGGCGATCGGGCTTTCACCGGCCATCTCCTGCCAGTCTGGACGTGCGCCTTGCTCCTTGCCTTCGACGATTTTTGCAAGATCCGCATCCTCACGCTGGGTCCTTTTGTAGCCTCTCCGCAGACCACTCTTCCTCTGGCATAACGCTTACCAACCGGACGTCCACTATCTGTTCTTTGCTTTCGGCTCGCGAGCACTGCCTGCATTCGATTTTGCACGGACGGCGTGACAAGGCATCGGCATTTCCATGGCTACTGCCCATGTGATGCTCTATCGTGTAGTCGTAGCTCTGCAGTCGCTCGATCCACCGCGCCAATTGCCCTTCAGGATCCTTAAAGTTCAGGAGCCATCTCAATGCCGCATGATCTGTGCGCAGGCGAAACCTTTGTCCATACAGATATTTGTGGAAGTGTTTTACGCAGTCCAATACCGCCAGCAGTTCCTTCCGTGTCACACAGTAGTTGCGTTCCGGTTTCGATAGCACCCTACTGTAGTACGCTATCACTTGTTCTTGGCCGTCTATTATCTGTGATAGCACACCGCCAATACTATTCCCGCTTGCATCTGTATCCAGCACAAACATCTCCCCAGGCACGGGGAAGGCCAGAATTGGAGCACTGCACAGTTTTTCCTTCAGACGTGCAAAAGCCTGTTCCTGCTCCTCGTTCCACTCGAAAGCTTGGCTCTTTTTCGTCAGTTTGTGCAAGCTGCTGGCTATGTTCGCGAATCCCGGAACAAATCGGCGGTAGTATGTGCACAGGCCCAGGAAACTGCGGAGTTCGTGTAGATTGCGTGGCCGGGGCCACTCCTTCACCGCCGTGATTTTGCCTTCATCCGTATGTACTCCGCGGGCAGAAACCGTATGACCCAGATACTTGACCTCTTTTTGGAACAGCGAGCACTTCTTCGGGTTGAGTTTAAGCCCAGCTTTTTGTATCCGCTCGAATACCTCCTTCAGCTTTCCCAGGTGGTCGTCGAAGCTTTTACCCATCACGATTATGTCGTCGAGGTACACCAGGCACGTCCGCCAATGCAGCCCCTTTAGCACGCGTTCCATTAGCCGCTCGAATGTTTCTGGTGCGTTGCAGAGTCTAAACGGCATGACGGTAAACTGCCACAAACCATCGCCAACACTGAAAGCCGTTTTCTCCTTGTCCTTGTCTGCAAGCTCTACCTGCCAATAGCCGCTGCGTAAGTCGAGCGTGGAGAACCACTGTGTGCCTGACAGCGTGTCCAGGGTGTCATCGATCCGCGGTAGTGGATAACTGTCCTTCTTGGTCACATAATTGAGCTTCCGATAGTACACACAAAACCGGGTACTGCCATCCTTTTTCTTGACTAGCACGACCGGCGAGCACCAGGGGCCCGAAGAAGGCTCTATGACCTTTTCTTTCCGCATGTTTTCGATCAAATTTGTGACCTCTTCCCTCTTGGCCAGAGGAACTCGTCTTGGCGGTTGGCGAATCGGTTTTGCACTTCCAGTGTCGATGTTGTGCTTTACTATGGCTGTTCTTCCGCCTGCTTCTGCCGCAAATATTGACCCATAGTGCTGCAGGAGTGACCTCGCCTTCTGTTTCTGCCTGGCCGTCAACTCGCTGCTCCACTGGTTCTCCTGCGGTATGGCGTCCATGTTAAAACCGCTCTTCTTATTATCTTCAGGCGGGCTACTCTCGCAATTGACCACTGCTACAGCTTCCTTACACTCGCCAATTACCTCATCTTTCCCGATATATCTGGGTGCATTCAGGGGGTTCAGTATTCTGACCGGTATTCTGCCATTCTTAGGTTCCACTAATATACGTCCGATGATGATGTTGTCGTGTCCTTGTTTCGGTGCTTCTACAACCCACAGCCGACTCGTCCCATCATCCTCGCCCACCTTTGCCCACACGATCACCTCAGAATTCGCCGGTATCCTCCGGTGTTATGAAATCCACGCCGATAATCACGTCGTCCATTATATCCGTGACGATGAACTCATGTTCCAGGCTGCTGGTGCCGATAGTAATCGTTTTTGTAACTTTCCCTCTTACCATGCAGCGGTTCCCAGTTCTTCAGCAGCTTCCTTTTTATGATCGAATATGACGCTCCAGTATCCAGTGTCAACACGAGCAACTTTCCATCTATCCTTCCTTCAATTGTCAAGCTGCTGGGCTGTCGTTTCAGCTGTGAGACAAGGACGGTGGGGCAGCAGATTGTGGAGATCAGCTCACGCCCCTTTGGGCTGACCTATTTTAGTTTAACGGCTCCTCGTCCCCCTGCGCTTGTTGGCTGAGCCTCGATTGTCAGTATTCCTCGCTTCAGGCGATTGCGATCGAGAACGGGAACGCCTCTTTCGTTGGCGGCAGTCTCGTGATATGTGGCCCTGCTTGCCACATATCCAGCAAACAACTTTAGAGGAGACCACTCGTGGCCTGTCCGGTGGCTCAGAGCTTATGGCCTGGATCGTAATGTCGTTGGCTGGCTGGATCTGGCGTATCCTTGCAGATGCATACCGAGTGCTCCCAATCCATGTCGCCTCATATGTCATCGCGCTGGTCACCGTCTCCCTAAATGTCGGCTTGCCCATCATCAACGCACTGCGACGTGTCTCCGGATCATGAAGACCTTCAATAAACGCCTCAATCTTCATCCTCTCGAGATCATCAACGCCGAAGGACGGGTAGGACAGCTGCACGAGCCGCTCAATGTCTGCTGCATATGTCTGCAGCGCCTCGTTGGATCTTTGCCTGCGGTTCTTCAGCTCACAGTAGTACAGGGTTCTGTTGTGCTCGTCGCTGTATTTGGCTGCCAGCGCCCTTATGACGGTCTCGTACTCACTTCGTAAACATTCTGGAACTGATTTTATTACCTCAGCCGCAGCACCCTTAAGAGCCAGCGCCAACCTCCGACCTTTCCTTACATCGATCCACTGATTTTCCAGAGCAGCCAGGTCGAATTGCAGCTTGAATGTATCGAACGGCGTAGCTCCATCATAAGTAGGCACTTCTGCTCGGGTGGCAACACTTTCCGGAACCGGCGGCAACTATTCTCGCGGCTGTACCTCCCTACGCCGCTCGTCCATTTTCCTGTTCATCGAGTCGTCCAGACTATCAACGCGTTTGTTCAAGGACTCATCCAGGTTGTCAACTCGTGTGTTCAGGGATTCACCCATTTCGTCAACTCGTTTGTCCCAATTGTCCACTCGCGTCTCGAGATGCTCAACTTTCACGTTCAGCCTATTGGAAATTTCCTTCCTGAAGCTTGCTGGACAACTCCCGATTTGCATTTTCAAGTTTTGCTGACATTTCCCGGTTCGCCGTTTCCATTTGCGCCGACATTTCACGATTCGTTGTTTCCAGTTTCGCTGCCATTTCTCGATTCGCAGTTTCCATTTTCCGGTTGGAAGCCTCAAACATGCCTTCCATTGCGACCATTAGCTGGCTCATGTCCATGGCTTGTGGTGGCGCAGCCGCTGCAGCCGTACTTTGCATCGACGCAGCATCCGCAGGCGATTCCTCCACCTTGCCCGACGCCTCTAGCTCCTGCGTTCCGAACTCGTGCGCAGTCCAATCGATGCCCCGTGATTCACACGCCTCTCGCAAGCGCAGCTGCAACTCCACCTTTCCGCCAGCAGTCGGCAAATTCCAAGCGGCCAGCTCCTTCTTCAGCTGGTCCACCTTCAGTTGCTCCAGTCTAACCATGTCTGCGTTTTATAATTAATTTTTATTTTTTTTACTTTCAGTAACACAATCCCACTTCTGACACCAAATGTTACGAATACTAGTTCTAGTGGGCTAGTACGTATCTCTGGATTGTGCAATTTAAAATAAAAACACACTTAATTTCTCAAACGCAGTCAATAAAACCCAACAGTCACTTTATTTCACAAATTTCACACTTTACGGTCTTTACACTTAATTATTTGCTTAATTACTCCGTGTGGCACCTTCACTAGTCAAAATCAGACTGCCTCGCTGCGCCGCACCCGGCTGCCTTTTATACCTGTCCGGCCATCGCGCAGATCGTTCTCGCACATTCCAGAGTGGACTAAATCATCGATCATCCATGATGATCGCGACCAGCATTGCCAGGTTGGACTAAAAGTGTCCATTATCGCGGCCATCATTGCCAGGTTGGACTAAAAGTGTCCATTATCGCGGTCATCATTGCCAGGTTGAATTATGGCACGGCGCGTAGCGGCAGGGTTGCTTTGCACAGCGACAGACTGTCTTATCGTTACAATATATAGGTACAGGGTGTTCCATCTATACCTGACACATGAGAACTGTGAATAACTTAGTGAAAACTTCAATAATTTCGATTTCCTCCGGTTACAATTTTATTTGATTCACTACAATTTAATAGTTCAATGAGCAGTGGCGGATTCAGGGGGGAGGGGTATTTGGGGGTTGAACCCCCCTCCGAAATATTAGGGTCGACTTTAAAACTACATACAAATTAAAAGGCATTTTTGTTTTTTGAACGGGGTTTAAAAAATATTAAAGAATTTCCTTTTGTAACCCCCCAAAATATTTTTCTGAATCCGCCTGTCAATAGCGTAAACAATATCGAAAAGATGTTCACCATTTCCAGTGACGCACATTTGGGCTCTTTTTTCTGCATTTGTCATAACCAGGGAAAGGATTTTGAGGACTTAAAACCTATAAAAAAGGCAAAATAAAATAACAAAAAAGGCACGGAAAAGGCACTAAAAACTGCCAAAAAGGCAGAAAAATGCACTAAAAACTGCCTAAAAAAGGCAAAATAGGGCATTAAAAACTGTTAAAAAGGCAAAACAGGCATTTAAAAATAATTTTTTGTACTTGTATCACAAAAAAATAAATAAAATGTTTGCGCTAACCGAACTTTTTGATTTTGGCATGTTTTTTTCTTTAAATTTTCCACTGCACTAAAAATAACGGCTTAATGATCAAATCAATGTAAAAACATCGATAAGTTAACGAAATTGCAATGTTGCTAGAGTAAGTTCGGGTAATGTGATATACCTGTTTGTTTTACAGCGATTCCCGACACATTTTGCCTTAAAACACACTTTGTTTGGTCTCAAACTGTTCACTGATGCATTATTTAGTATATCTATGATTATTAAGGCAGGTTCTCACCTTGTGGATCCGAAAAAGTGCACTTTTTTTAGGAATTTTTTTTTTAGAAAACGGTTAAAGATACAACGCTGAATATGAACACACATTTATTTAGAGAATACAATTTTTCAAATTGAATGAATCAAAAAAGGGGGGGGCGTCCATCAGTGGCGGCATGTCGGCGAGGAGGTGTCCCGCTAGCGGAAGTGATTCCGTCAGAACCCGTGATCTGAAACACAAAAATCGAACACATTCTTAATGTGTACCGTATTATCTATTGAATGAACTAAGATCATGAAAAAAAATCAAAATTACAAAAGTTATGAGGTTTTGAAAAAAAAAATTACGATTTTCGCATTTTTTTGTTCACTTATTATTTTTTTAAATAAACAATTTTCAATATTTTTGGCTGATCGTAGTAAATTTTTTGACGATTGGTTCATTCCAGCGCCTTCAATCACTTCCGTTAGGTCCGAAATTGTGGTTCTCAGAAAAACGCGTTTAAAGTTTAAAGCGCGCTCGGCCGGTGCTCGACACTGCTCTATGTAACGGCCTGTAACTTTTGTAATTTTTCAGATTTTGATCTGAAATTTCTGGAGCACATTTTTGAAACAAATATCTACACGATAAGGCAAAAAAAAATTGTTTTTTCCCCCACAAGGTGAGAACCTGCCTTAACTCTTTAAGATAAACTGTTGACGAGTTTTTTAAGTAAAAATCAAAATATTCAAATATTGGTGTCTGATAAAAGTGGCGGGTAATGTGATATACCATTGGCGGGTAATGTGATATACCCGAAAGATCGTTATTTAACAGACCTATTAGTTTCAAACTGGTGAAAATACTCCAAATCAAAAATAATTAGAGACGTGTTTCTAATTTTTTTGGAAAATCACAATCTGACGGGGTAAACCAAGGGTTAACAATTTTTATCGAGAAACATGATTTCATGGATTTTTTTAATCTAAAACTTAACCATAACAGATTTTTGAGAATATTCCACTTCAAATAGTATAAAATAAAGTATATAAACATTTCTGTATACAAATAGTATTACTGTCATAAGTTTGGGTAATGTGATGTACTATATCACATTACCCGAACTTTGGTATATCACATTACCCGAAATTGACTTTTTGCGAAAAAAATATTATAAAAAAACAATAATAATTTTGTTGAGAAGAGCGTACCTCGCAAACTTATAATCGATATCACTGATTTACTTCTGATTAGCCTCGAACTTTGTAATAATATTTTTTTTGTACGTTTTATACTTTCAAACTTCGTGACCAAAAACTTGTGGAAGCCTACTCAAAGCACTTCATCACTCTAACGGTAAACTATTAACGCAATCACATCCAAAATCATGCAGCACAAGTTTTTTAGCTGTTATGATGTTTTAAAAAGGTTAATTTTGAAAAAGGTCAACGCACTTGTGAAATAAGCACCTACATATATCACATTACCCGACCATATCACATTACCCGAACTTACTCTACTTAATTTTTTTTAGTTTCAAGGTATTTTTGGGAAACAAAAGGGGAAGATATTAAAAACGAAAGAAAAATAAAAAGGCGCTCGACAAATCTTAAAAAAGGCATGTTGTGGCATTTATAGGTAAAATAGGCACTTAAAAAATGCATTTATGGGTGAAAAAGGCAAACTGCCTTTTTAAGGCAAAAAAAGGCAAAATAAAAGTGGTATATTTCTAATCAGGAGGACCTAATTCGTGCTCATTTTCGATCAGAAATGCTCTATCTAGCAGCAAACAAAAAAGGCAATTTTCACAAAATCCTTTCCCTGGTCATAACATTATGGAGCATTTCATCGGTTATGGTGACGATTTCCTCGCGAATATTGGTCTTCAGAGAGAGTTTAGGTTTATTAGTGTACAACTTTCTCTTTAAGTAGCCCCACAGGAAAAAATCCGGCGTTCTTAATCGAGCGAGCGAGGAGGCCAGTCGAAATCGCTGTTTTTAGAGATTAGACGTCGAGGGAACATGATCTTCAGTAAAGTCATCTTCTGCTTATCCAGAGGCAACAAACGTTGAACCAATTGCACTTTATTGGGAAACAAATGCAAATCTTTCTTCATAATTCTCCATAAAGTGGTTTTCGGGATATTTACTTGTGACAAACGGTGTTAAAAGCAGGTCCCGGGGCTCACGGACATCTTCACGAACAGCCTCTATGTTCTACAAACTCCGCGATGTGCGCATTCGCATAGGTTGATAAACAATTGAAATATTCCCGCAAGACGCGATTCTCCGCACGAGGGACTTTATTGTGTTCACTGAAGGCAATGGGCAATTGTGGTATTTTCGCCTGTACGCACGCTGAGTCAAGATATATGTATGTATATAAAACAAGTCGGGCAGCATCTGTCAAAATTATTCATAGCTCTAGTTCTATCCATGGTTTTAAATAATGTATTTTTAGATATAACCATATCACACTTACATTTGGTTACACATATTTTTAAAAATCAGTTTACATAACAAATAGGCGTATTTTCTTTTTTAAGTTTATTTTCTCAACATCTTTACACATTTTAGATGTAAATATGCACATCATTACCTTTACAATGGTATTCTTCTTTTTTAAATCGGAACCATATTTTACAAAATATAGGCTTTTAAATTTTTTTAAATTTTGACCTTTGATCCCTCATTACACCTGTAATAGAAATTTACACCAACAATTATTTATACCTTTAAAATCAGTAAAAAGCGGCGGGCCCCTTCACTCTCTTTTACTTGTTCCAAAAAAATTGCACCAGTGTGCTGTGGGCGTGAACAGCACCCAGAATAAATTGTCTTTCTTCTAACAAGAATAAATTAAAACAAAAACTGCGCTTCACATTCCCACGAGTGCTGATGCAACATTTATGTACGCAAATGCAAGTACCTTCAAGTTGCAGGCAGAGTACATATATTCCAAAAACAGTTGCAATTTGTAAATAGGGAAAACTACAACTATATCTCTGTCATTAAATTCCAACACAAACGAATCTACTGCACCCATGCATGTCCTAAGCCAAGTGTCCACTATATAGTTTTTTCGGTAGAGTGTAGAGCGTAGAGACTCTACCTATTGTGCACTGCAGACACATTTTTCTGTATGGTGGAAGTGCATGGTAGAGGAAGATCGTTTGATATTTTACTTCATTTCGCAGTCATTCAGTCGTGCGTGCGTACACATTTTTTTGAGTGAACCAAACATTTGATTTGTTTAGTTTAGGTTAAGGTGGCCCAGGGGAAAACATTTAATTAAATAATTGAAATTAAAAAGAAAATTACTTACCGTCCAAAGCGGGTTGCTGCTGCCGTTTTATGTTTGCTTGAAGAAGAACAAAAAAAGAAAAGAAAATGTCGGGAGCGAATTGGAATCAGATTTGCCTCGCAATTTCTTCGTTACCGATGCCATTGCGATACGATTTACATGTTGTCACATAGAAGTACAACAATAGGCACGCACGCACGTTTATCAACTCGCGCTCAAATATACCGTTAACTCTATCGTATAGCAAAAAAACTGTATCACATAGGTTTGATAGAGCTTAGAGCAGATGTAGAGCCCTAGCGCACATAGAAAAAATGTGTATCCACTGCAGAGTTTTTTAGGCGAGAAAACTCTACCATAGAGCGGGTGTAGAACTCTAGCATAGAACTTTACGGGGTGTATACACTACTGTACGTTGCTCTTCACGATAGTTTTCTCTAGTTCTATGCAAAAAACTCTATAGTGGACACATGGCATATGTGTGAATCTATACGTAATATGGAAGGATGCATTTTCTTTCGGGGTGATATTTATTTATTGAATTCGAAAACCTGAACATTTTCTTTCGTACGCCGCTCCAATGTGTTCCAACTAAGGCACTGATGCCTTGGATCGCGGCTGTTTTTACAATCCCAAAATCGCGGCGTTAAATCTTCCAGTGCCTCTCACTTAAGTTTTGAAAGGTATCTCTATAAAACTAAATATAAGTACAGTACATTCCGTTTAGCTGCCTATTCGCTTAGGTGCATTTTCTGCTTAGCTGCATTATTTGGCCAAAATACTACTTCGTAAACCGAATTTTCTTTGAAAATTTCACATTTAGCTGCATTTCACTTAGCTGCACTATTCCGTTTAACAGCCCTGTTTTTGAGCAAGTTTTCTTTGATTTGTATGAAAAATACTTCGTTTAGCAGCACTTGAAAATTTCGAAAAGTTTTTTTGGAAAATAGTATCGAAACAAATTTCCACATTTTTGAAATGGAGGCAATAGTTGTGAAATTGTCAAAAAAGAAATATTCGCAGGGTAAAATTACCGATTATTTTACATAAAAGCATATCAGTAAGAATATGTATATAAATATTTTCATTATATCCAGTGTATACATACATATTAGGTATGCATAAGCATCTATAAGATAGCGGTTAATTTGCTAATAAAAATTTGTTCAGTCTTACACTGGTGTAATCTTTTCAAGAATTAAATAGATTCGTTCATGCAAAATTTTGATATATATAATATATCAATATTGATATAATATATATATATATAATATATATTTTGATATTTTTATATAGGTGCGCCAAGGATCTACTTTAAAAAAAATTTTGCTGTTTCCAAAAACTTTTCTAGATATTCCGCTTAGCTTCATTTTTCGCTTAAGTGCCCCAAATCATGTGCATCGAAGGTGAATGCAGCTAAACGGAATGTACTGTATCTCCACTTATGATAGTGATACTGAAAATAAAATTAAAAAAAAAAATTAAAGGATGTGGTTTTTGTTTGTCATATTTTTATACGAATTTCATAATAATAATTGTCTGGCACGACAGCCCGATTACGAGACTAAGGCCTAGCTACCCGCAACCATCCGTGTTGTGGGTGCGAATTTTTACAAGATTGGAAGGGACCTACAGTTTTATGCCGATTCCGAACGGCGAGTTGGGAGCTTTTTCATAGGCAATTTTACTCTCAGAGGTTTGCCATTTCCTGCTGAGAGGACAGCCGTCGAAAGAAAAATTGTTGTTTTTCTACGAATTTCATACTTTTGTTAATAAAAAATAATTTGGTTTTCATAAAATACATAGCTTTGTTTGAGAAGGGGCCACCCTGAAATCGAGATATTTGTGCACAAATAGCAAGTTGCATGTTGGATGGCAGCAAGTATTTTGAATTTCGTTTGCTCTGTTTAACGCTCACGAATTTCTACTTTGAAGTGAAGCGTCAGAGCGTTTCTTTTCTCATATGTACATGGCATGTCTTCCATACGTTTGAGCGAAGCCGCGCCCTTGCACCGATAGAGCTTTGCGCTGTCACGTTACGTGCCAGCACCTCAAGGTTAGGCTGCCAAGGATTGGGCGGCCGGCAGCGCTGCAACATCCTTTCCATCAGTGTCGGTGGCATAATCTGCACCGAGTCAACTTCATTACGACAGCACCGACCGAGTTGGAATGCATGAGTTGCAGGTTGTGTTGCTAAATGTGCTTCAACTGGCTGTTGACGTGGATGTTCTCACACAAATATACACGTCCTCATGTTCTCATAAACTAATGTAAGGCCGTGTGCTTTTCTGCGCGGGCGGTTTTTCGGGAAAAGCATATGTCAGCACTTTGACAGACACAAGGCTTTTTGTTGTAAAATCTTGTTATCCTCGCTAGAATAAGGACTTAAGACGGTGGCACGCTTAATTGCGCTTTCAAGTGTGAGTGGACGCAACTTAATGCAGAATTTTGTTAAAACAATGTATAAATGAGATTCACATATTTATACTTCACTTGTATGGGAGGAGCCCTCTGGTGGTGAATTTTTGAACTTGAATTAATTTTGTATTTTTTGCACTCTGGAATGTTGGCGATCAGGGGCGTAGCCAAGGAGAGGTTTAGGGTGTCAGAACCCCCCCATAGCCTATAATTTGTCAACATTTTCAATCACTATGCATCGTATGTACGTTCCCACATTAGCAAAAAGATCTTTTCATCTTTAAATATTTAAAAGAATATTAACAAAACCCTTTTTTTACCGAAACTAATTTGTTTTTTTAATAGTCACGTTTAGGATTAATGCAGCGATTTGCATGTTCTAAAAACATGCCTAAACAGTAGTTTAGTTCGTCGACCGGAATGTCCTTCAGGATGTCGGTACAAGCCTTTTGGATGGTTTCTACGTTCTCAAAACGCTTTTTTTCATCGGCAAATGCATTCTTTGAAAAGGTGAAATTCGCACGGTGCCACATCATGTGAAAACAAAAAAACAGCCAAAACAAGTGTCAATAGATGGGATGGCATTCTTCGATAGCCAAATGTTCAGTTAAAATGCAATAAATTTATGAATTGAGATACTTAACCTTCGCCTTACTAAAGATGATCCCAGGCACTTCCGCCGCTATTTTGAGTAAAACTCACAATAAATATATAATAATTTATAAATTTTTTTCATACTTCAGTATTTAGTATCTTCCTCTGGCGATAGTTCGTATTTCGAAAAAGGCCTAACTTTAATGATTTATTTTGAGACTATGGAAAATATTAGAAGATTTCTTTCCAGAGGGTTTATTGAACACATAATGAGGTACGCAAAAAAATTTTATCGTGAGTTTTAATCAAAATGGTAGCGAAAGCGCCTGGGATCACACAGATACTTTTGTATAAAAAATGACAAAATTCAAGTTTAAACATGAACAAAATTTCAAAAAAATATTTTTTCATGTTATTGAAAATTACCTTAAAATTTGTGCAGATATTAAACATGAATATTAAAAAGATCACCCGGGTGGGTATAAGTAAAGCGAAGGTTAAATCCAATTTCAAGAATTTCAATGAAGATTTTTGCTTATTTTTTATGAATTACCGCCCAGTTTTGATCTACGGTGATCGCGGATTCAGTTGGCTAACACTTTGGTCATAATTTATGTTCTGGCAATCGTTTTTAAATCGCTTTTACCACTTATGAACTCCACCACGGTATAAACTAAAATCACCATAAACTTGGTCCATCAATTTAAATGCTTCGGTTAAAGTTTAAACATTTTTAAAACAATAGTTAATATTGGATCTTTGTTCGATGCACATTTTTGTACGATGACACAAACATACTTCCACTTCAGATGCAATAACTTCGCTTTCAGTCCACCAAATTTCATGAAATTTTTACTAAAAATCAGGGAAAAAATTTAGTTTGTAATGCATTAAGTCACATAAGCCACAACAAAATGCCCTATTTGGAAAGTGCACTTTACTTTAAAAAACATGTAATACTAAACTGGCAAAAAATTTTTTTTAAACCCCCCCATGACCAAGTTCTGGCTACGCCCCTGTTGGCGATTGTTGAATAAATCATTCAAATCGGTTCAGTAGTTTCCCAGATACGATGTTTCCTTGCTTACTTTACTACATTTACAAGTGTGGAGCCAGTTCCATTGAAAATGACTAGTTTTGTATAGCAGCCACCTTAAGAGTTGGGTATAGCGGTTAGGTGTGTATAGAAAAAACATTCGGAAGTGAAAATGAATGGGGGTCAGTCTTACATATGGTACGTCTGGGATCAACCTGGGAGCAGCGGGAGCCCACTTTCTAAAAACGATGGTTTTGTATGAGAGCCTCATTAAAGGTTGGAGATACGGGGTAGGTATGTTCGAAAGAAATATTCAGGAGGAAAAATTAGTGAGGGTCAGTCTAAGATTTTAACCCTCTAAGAGCAACTTCTGAGCAGCTGTGCAGCAATTTATCGAGATTTTATTTTCAATCACTTTTGAAAAAAGCGCATTTTATTTATATACACATTTATAAATAAATTTATATTAAAATACAAATATTTTGAATGTAGCTTTTATGAACTAAGATAATTTTCATTGTTAATATGAAGTTTTTTCCAATCCGTTTGTATGGGAGGTGGTCGAAATTTTGCACAGTAAGTTCTTTACTCATACAATAACTGTATACCAAATTTATGTACGACCACTCCTTCTATTTTTGTCACTCCGCTATATGAACTCGCAACACTGTGGAGCGCACTTGTGCGATTCTTGTAATTCTCATTTCCTTCAGGTGGATAGCGATAGAAGTAGATGAGCGTTTTACCAGTCCGAGCTAGGAATCGAAACCTAGGGCCTCGGTATAAGAAGCCAGTGCGCTACCCGCTGGACTATCGAGGCTGGCCACACACGTTTTTGCAAAATACTTTGGAAAATATAATTAACAAAATATTTTTGTAAGCAGTTTTTCTAATGTAATTTCAAACTTATTTTTGCTTTTTAATTTTTTAAGTAGCTTTTTCCGGCTTTTATCTTTAAGAGTTATTCCGTATTGAACTGAAGAGAGATATCACTTATGTTTCTAAATAATATACGAAAAGCTCTCCGAAAACTAAAATTCTGTGTGATCCACTGTATCTTTTTAAACGAGTATGAAGGAACTATGGGCAAAACATATTAAGACCAATGGATACTATTTTTACAAAATATTTTATTTTTTATTGCAAAAATAGTTTAATGCGTACTTACGTCATAAGAAATGTTACATAAGTTAACCTAACCTAACCTAACGTATAGTGGCACACAAAAGTTTTAATCTTAGGGGGTTCCGTACACAGCGTTTGATCTAATTACTAGTTAAATCAATATTTGTCACCCAAAATTTTTGCGCCTGTGGTACCGTAAGTAACTATGCTATAAGTTTTTAATTTAACAAAAAAATAAGTTAAAGATAAATAAGTCTAAAGACTGGGTTTTTAAACCGTGTTTATATATTATTGCAATCATAGAAATTAACCTACAAAAGTAAAAGTAAAAATTAAAGATAAATAAAAAAGTAAAAATAAATAAAATAAACTAAAAATAAATAAGACATAAAATAAGGAGAAATGTGTATGTATTTATCTATATACACACATAAGTATACTTACGAGGGACTTTTATTTTCTCAGAAAAATGTATTTGCGGTAAAGACGTAAAAACCATGCAAAAAGCATGCATTATTTTATTCGCCTATCCGAATCCATAGTGGTAATGAGTGCCCTTGAGGTCAAATTGGGAACGAATCACATACGTTCGTATATGATCGTGACGGTGATATGTGATTTTCTCATACGACCATAAATATGGAAGAAAAGAGTGGGAATGATCAAATTCGAATCGTGCTTTGGAATTGACCGAAGTTCAATTTGCTCGAAGTTCGCGACGCGACAAACAGAAGTCACCTCAAATCGAAGTCAATGAACGAAAACACGAAATTCGTCCTTGGTCGCTTTCGAATGGCGAATCGCGTAATTTAAAGTTTAAATGAGGCTGAACCGAAAAAAAATCTTGCGAGGGCGGAAACAGTAAGGGATGCAAAAAATCGCGGGAGAAATTATTTGTAATGCGGCTTACAAAAGAAACTGCATAAGTTGTCTGAAAACATTACAAGATATTAAAATGTAAATTGAATTTCCGCTTCCGCCGGCAAAGCAAAGCAGCGGAATACTGCATGAAAGCAGCGAAAGCAGCGCGGCACGCAGCCAAAGGCCAACGGGACAAGTGAATAAATTGAGCAGCGGCTGCGTTGCAACCAATTTAGCTGCGAGGGATTTGCTGTATTTTTAAGAGATTTCCAACTAATCAAAATAGTTTTTCGGTTAAGAATTTGCTTGTTTGCATTTGAATACTCACGCACACTCGCGTACAAACATTTATGTTGCCGACACACATAGGGATAGGACGATACAAGTTAATACAAGTAAAATATCGATACTTTCCCTCGAAATATGAGTACTTTTGGCATCGATACAATTTAAAAAAAAGCTAGTATATTTATCGTTACTTTTTTTCAATACCATTTTTCAATGTCCTAGAAAACTCCAATTCATTGGTAATTTGGGCACTTATTTAAGAGTAGGCAACACTTTCCTTACTTTACTTATGTATTTGGAAAAATTGCTTTACCTTGGAAGCTTGACAAAAGAAGAATTTTTTACATACATATGTAAGTGCACTTCTAAAATACTTTGCCTGTATAACAAATCTGTTTCAAAAACATAATATTTCAACTCACATAAGTATTTTATGTTTCAAAAAAGTTACATACACTGTGTTTCAAAGCTATAAAGATATTTGTTTTTTTCGTTGCATGGGAAAATTCAAGAATATTCAATAGAAAAAAATAATGCCGTTTTTTTCCTACATGGTCAACATTAAAAATAGCAACAATAACTTTTTTGTGCTAACGGTAAATATTGAGAGATAAAGAGATATGTGAAAAATTCCATAGAAATGGTGTTTCATTGCTATAAAGACACTTAGACAGGCAAGTGCTTTTTGCTTAATGCTTTACGATTATTTAATAAATTATTTTTGTGCTTTAGAATGCCTCGTAATACAGTCTTATGCGGCAAAGAAAAGGGCGCGATTGGTGCGTTGTGTAGCGCTGGGCAAAGTAGACGCACCATTGCTAGACAAATCGGCCGATCAGTCACTGTGGTCTGCAATTACCTTAACGATAAGGAAAATTATGCAACAAGGACGCAGCCAGGTCGTAAAAAAATCATCAACGAGCGAACTGACCGCAAAATTTGTCGTTTGCTTTCAAATTCTATGACCTCCATACGTAAAGTGAAGAGCGAACTGAAACTTTCTGCATCAGTTTAAACGATATGGAGGTCGGTTAAACGGAATTCACATCTTATAATACCCGTGAAAATCCTAAGAGAGCAAATGCAAAAAGCGCCACGTCTCAATGAGCGTCACAAAGCTGCTAGATAACGCCTTAATTTGTTACTTTGTTTAATAATAAATATGTGTTTATATCTGCAGGTGATTTTTATTTATTTATTTATTTATTTATTTAAGTCTATGGTATAACAACCTTACAGACTAGATAAAAATTAAAATGTACTTATTAGTAGGTGCACATAAATTACTTAAAAATAAGAAAGTAATTCATTTCTAAACGAAAATTGGCTTAGAGAGAAATCTAAACAAGGAAACTTATTTAAAGCTTTTGCTGATGAAAAAAATTTAACCTTGATGGTCCCGATGGGTTCTTAGGATATTGGAGAGATTTGCGAATGGAACCACGGTATTTCTCTAAGAGAAATTTCGCAAATGGTTTGGGATGGCTTCTCAAGTTCAGGCACAGTCCCGTTGGCGTTCCCAACTTGACGAATGAATAGCTCGGAATATCAAGTATTATATTGGCAACCACCAGGAGCAAACGTTCGTATTCCTACAGGATAATGCCAGAATTCACACGAGCAGATCAACAAAAACGTGGCTTAGATGTCAAAATACTGAGTCTATGGATTGGCTGGGTTGTTCTCCAGATCTCAGTCCCATTGAGAACATTTGGGGTTGGCTAGTCCGGAAAGTGTATGGTGATTTTCTACAGTTTGGCACAGTGGCGCAGTTAAAAGGCGCCATTTTAGAAGCATGGGAACAGCTGACCCCAGAAATGCTGAGAATCTATACAAATTCTATGCCAAATAGAATTTACGACATCATTACAAATAATGGCAGAGTAATAAATGACTTTCTGTTACTTTCTGTTTCTGTTGAATATTCTTGAATTTTCCCATATAACGAAAAAAAACGAATGTCTTTATAGCTTTGAAACAGAGTGTATTATTTTATTAATAGAAAATAATTAATTATTATTCAGAAACATGTGTATATACATATAAATAAGTGTTTGGTTCAAATAAGTCATTATTATTGAGTTTTGTTTTCTTTCCGGTGAATTTCCGCATTTCTTAAGATACAAATTTTTCTTTCAAATATTGACTCTGATTGAACATTTTAGCAATGAAATACAACAAAATATCCAAAAAATCATTTGGGTTGAGAATTACATCACAATCAATTTTGTACGATATATCGTACAATGGCAAAGGGTATGTTTTATGAACAATTCATTGATTTTTTTGATAGCAAACTTAAATTATAACAACAGAAAATCAAAACGTGATTTCATTTTGATCAAAACTTATATAAATTATGTATATAAGCAATTGAGTCACCTTTTTTTGGCCTTATATAACCGTTGTTGTTGTTGCAAAGTCTTTTTCCCCTCAATGAAACACAGAATCAATTAAAATTCGTATAGCTTTACAGAAAGATACTGAATATAGCCGATTCTTATCATCGTAGTGGGTGTGGCAAGTACGCATGTCTAACCTTACATAACCTGTGTCTGCCCAGTAAAACATAAACTCGTCTATTAATTTTTATTTTTCATCAAAAATTACCGAATAGTCGAATTTTATTAGTCACGTGGTTAACAGATGGACGTGGCAGGCATGCAAACGCAAAAATTCTATTACCAAACCCATAACTTAAAAAAAATGCAAACACAACTTGCAACCTTTGCCTTCCATTTGTACGATATATCGTACAAAGCTTTTCAACCCTTGTGATCATTTGTACGATATATCGTAAAATTTTTTTAAAGGCTCGGGAAAAATATTTAGACGCAAAATATTTTAAATTTAAGAAGTTTTATAAATGAACTGAGATTCAAACTTTGAAATTGTTTAGCTTTTTCCTACCAAAAAGTATTATACAGTACATTCCGTTTAGCTGCCTATTCGCTTAGGTGCATTTTCTGCTTAGCTGCATTATTTGGCCAAAATACTACTTCGTAAACCGAATTTTCTTTGAAAATTTCACATTTAGCTGCATTTCACTTAGCTGCACTATTCCGTTTAACAGCCCTGTTTTTGAGCAAGTTTTCTTTGATTTGTATGAAAAATACTTCGTTTAGCAGCACTTGAAAATTTCGAAAAGTTTTTTTGAAAAATAGTATCGAAACAAATTTCCACATTTTCGAAATGGAGGCAATAGTTGTGAAATTGTCAAAAAAGAAATATTCGCAGGGTAAAATTACCGATTATTTTACATAAAAGCATATCAGTAAGAATATGTATATAAATATTTTCATTATATCCAGTGTATACATACATACATATTAGGTATGCATAAGCATCTATAAGATAGCGGTTAATTTGCTAATAAAAATTTGTTCAGTCTTACACTGGTGTAATCTTTTCAAGAATTCAATAGATTCGTTCATGCAAAATTTTGATATATATAATATATATATATTGATATAATATATATATATATAATATATATTTTGATATTTTTATATAGGTGCGCCAAGGATCTACTTTAAAAAAAATTTTGCTGTTTCCAAAAACTTTTCTAGATATTCCGCTTAGCTGCATTTTTCGCTTCAGGGGTCATTCTCATGTGAAATTTTGTAAAAATCAATTTTTTTTTTTTAAACATATTTGGAATGTATCATCCTTGAAGAAGGTGCTGTCAAAATTTTATTGGAAAATTTTAAGTATTTCGGCTTCTACAGACATTTATATAACGAGCGGACAAGGATTCTAGCTTCAAGCATTCAGTTAGTCAAAACTTTAAACGTGTTTTTTTCGGAACGCTTTTTTTTGAAATGGTGGGGATGATTAAAAAAAAACCATTCATCCGATCTCTCTGCGATTTTGTCACGTCTGTCTACATACTGTTAGCTATCGTCCCTAGCAAATTCACTCTGATATGTTAAAAATTTCATATTTTTTTTCATTGATAAAATCTTCAAAAACAACAATTTTTTACTGCTCTGACTTCCAATGCCTGCCATTTTGTGAGATTCTTATGAAAAAATTTAAATTTGCTACGGACGAGAGGTACGTTCATACTGATTAAGAATTTCTTTGAAATTTATGTTTCAGATAATCCTGTGACTCAAAATCATTCCCACCAGCTGACCATGACGCGGCAGAAGCCGTGTCTTTAATCGAAAAAAAGTGTTCGAAAAAATTAAAAATTTTTTTTTAATTTTTTTTATTTTTGTACCATAACAATGAATAAATTAAAGTGGCATATCTTTTTTTGATAATTCCTCGTATTCACAAAGGAAATAATCTCTGAAGAATGTCCATTTTTCCTGTCCGCGCATGAGAATGACCCCTTAAGTGCCCCAAATCATGTGCATCGAAGGTGAATGCAGCTAAACGGAATGTACTGTATATTTAAAAATTCCTCCGCAGAAGCACAGTCATTTTCAAATTCTTGCAAAAAGCTGCTTACAAAAGGCACTCATACTGTGGAGCCACGGCTATAATGATTTATATTTTTAAACAGAATGATACAACACAGCGCACTTAATAAGAACTAAAAAGCCGTTCCATAAAAAATTAGTTCGTGGTGAAATAAAATAAAGAAATAAATTTTAGAAAAAATTGTACGATATATCGTACAAATTTCCGGAAAGGGTTAATAAGGCGTTAGAAGCTTGAAAATGCTTGTAGGTTTTGTTTTACTTGCGATACCGAGTAATATCGATACTTTTTGTTCGATACTTACTTGTTACTCGATGTCAGGAACAGTGTTGCCGTTCCAAAATATTATTATCTACCAAAATCCTTTAAAAATTCTACCAAAATTCTACCAAAATAATTTTCATATTCTGAGATCAACATTTGTTTATTTACGTAGTTTAACATATACATTCATTGCAAAAAAATAAAAAAATTCATTATATACTAAACGTAGAATAAATAAGGAACATTTTTATCACGCTTTTGCTTTATCCACATAGCATTACATTTCAGCCTTTTAGTTACGTAAATTGTAATTCAGAAAAAATATTAAAAGTAACTACTCGCAGACCAGATTGCCTTACTTTTTGTACTATTTAGCTCTGCGGCCAGCATTACATTGTTAATTGTACGAAAGTCTAGCTTATTTCTTTTTAATTAAAGCCAATTCCGAAAACATTCGCTCAGCAGCAGCGGAGCTATGAGGTAAACTCAAAAGATTAAAAACAAATTCACATAAGTCTTTAAAACAATTTTCATTCATACCGTTTTTAATGTCACAAACTTTTCCCCAAAAACTATTTATGTCCATTTCACTTGACAGATTTGTATGAGATAATCTTAAAATACTCCACTGTGTCACTATTTTCTCTGGGTCGCAGTTCACTAAAACTAGAATAGGTAGAATATGTATTTCGGAACTGGATATTACTTTTTGTGGAGTTATGATCGATAACAATTTTAAGTCATCGCTCGCAAAATCAAATCTTGAATTAATTTGCTTCAGCAACTCACGATAAAAAAATAAGACATCAGATTTTATTTTAAGCTTTTGTGATTTTGTAATATCTGCGCTTTTTAAATAGTTTTCGGCTTTGTATCCAACAAATATATCTTCAATGGGTAAATAGTTACTTTCATCATCAAGATTCGCTTGCGATAAACAATTTATATTTCTCACGAAGTCGTTTTTTAAAAAATGGCTCATAATTAATTTGAAATTTGTTTCAATATGAGAATATAAATATGGCAATCGGACCTTTTCCGACTGGAACTCTTTGTTTAAATTATTTACTACTGTGTACAAAGAATACCCGGAATTTGTTTATAATTCAAAAAATCTTTATTTATTCTTCCAAATCAATTTCATCGCCTTCAAAGTAGTCCCCCCCCCCCCGATGCAATGCACTTATGCCAACGGACTTTCCAATCTTCGAAGCATGCCAAATAGTCACCTTCCGGTATGGCCTTCAATGCGCGCGGCGATTCACGTTGAATCTCTTCAATCGATTCAAAACGGTGTCCTCGAAGTGGTCTTTTGAATTTGGAGAATAGCCAGAAGTCACAAGGAGCTAAATCAGGCGAATACGGTGGTTGTGGAACGATATGAGTTGGCGAAATGCTCACGAAGAACCAATGCCGTGTGAGATGGTGCATTATCGTGATGCAAAAACCAAGAGTTGTCTCTCCATAAATCCGGCCTCTTTTTGCGAATAGCTTCACGCAAACGACGCATAACGCTCAAGTAATATTCCTTGTTGACAGTTTGGCCCGGCGGAAGGAACTCATAATGCACAACACCACGATAATCGAAGAAATCGAATTCCGGTTATTCTTTGTACACAGTAGTATAATATTGTTACGAATACCAGTTCTAGTGGGCTAGTACGTATCTCTGGATTGTGCAATTTAAAATAAAAACACACTTAATTTCTCAAACGCAGTCAATAACAAGCAACAGTCACTTTATTTCACAACTTTCACACTTTACGGTCTTTACACTTAATTATTTTCTTAATTACTCCGTGTGGCACCTTCACTAGTCAAAATCAGACTGACTCGCTGCGCCGCACCCGGCTGCCTTTTATACCTGTCCGGCCATCGCGCAGATCGTTCTCGCACATTCCAGAGTGGACTAAAGGTTTCCATGATGATCGCGACCATCATTGCCAGGTTGGACTAAAAGTTGCCATCATTGCCAGGTCGAATTATAGCACGGCGCGTAGCGACAGGGTTGCTTTGCACAGCGACAAACTGTCTTATCGTTACACCGCCCACCACTTAGACTTGTTCGTCCCGAACAAGTGCCGAGGTTCCGCTGTGATAAGGCGCCAGGCGCTGCAAATGGACTACCTTCAGCTTAGCGCCTTTATTGCTGCAACGTTGAATCCTGTATACCACGTCGTTTATCCTAGTCACGACTTCGTAAGGTCCTTCCCATGACGCTTGAAGTTTCGGAGACAAACCTTTCCTCCGCTGCGGGTTGTAGAGCATTACCAGATCGCCTTCTTGGAACCCTGCTGAGTTGGCCCGTAGATCATATCTGGCTTTCGCCTTATCGCTGACCAGTTTGGTGCGGCTCCTTATAAACTGGTGAATCTCCTCCAGTTCCGCCCGCTTATTGGCCACGTAGTCCGTCTTAGCGCCTCCCGTCGTGCTGACTACCCCGAACTTCAAGTCAGCGGGTAACCGCAATTCTGTGCCGAATACTGCTCGGGCTGGAGTGAGTGATGTCGTGTCGTGCGGGGCTGACCTATACGCCATTAGGAACAAGGGGATATGCGTGTCCCAATCCTTTTGATTCCTGCCTACCACTTTCCGCAGGTATTCCTCCAGTGTCCGGTTAAAGCGTTCCACCATGCCGTCGGACTGTGGGTGAAAGGGGTGGTACGCGTTTTCTTTATCCCCAGCAGCTCACACACTTCCTTGAATACCGCAGACTCGAAATTCCGGCCTTGATCTGAGTGCAACTCCAACGGAACTCCGAACCTGGCTACCCAGTTGTTTACCAGCTTTTCCGAGATCGTAGTGGCCTCCTGGTTAGGAATTGGGTACACTTCGGGCCATTTGCTGAAGTAATCCATTACCACCAGCACATATCTGTTGCCTTGAGTACTAGTTGGGAATGGGCCGGCGACGTCCATAGCAATCCGCTCGAAGGGCGCTCCCACGTTGTACTGCTGCATGCGGCCTCGAGATCTTCTTGTTGGCCCTTTCGCTGCTGAACATCGGTCGCAGCTCTTAATCCACTCGGCTACAGACTCCTGACATCCTACCCAGTAGAATCGTCTTTTTATTTTGGCGACGGTTTTGGTGATGCCTAGGTGCCCTCCACTGGAGTCGTTATGGTATGCCTGGATGACCTCGTTGATTCTGCATTTCGGCACTACCATTAGGGAGTTGCTGGTCCGTCCATCCGCGCTCTCCCATTCGCGGTACAGGCATCCTTCCTTCAGCCGCAGACTTTTCCACTGTGCCCAGTAAGCCTTGGCGATCGGGCTTTCACCGGCCATCTCCTGCCAGTCTGGACGTGCGCCTTGCTCTTTGCCTTCGACGATTTTTGCAAGATCCGCATCCTCACGCTGGGTCCTTTTGTAGCCTCTCCGCAGACCACTCTTCTTCTGGCATAACGCTTACCAACCGGACGTCCACTATCTGTTCTTTGCTTTCGGCTCGCGAACAATGCCTGTATTTGATTTTGCACGGATGGAGTGGCAGCGCGTCAGCACATCTTGGTGACGGCTGTTCTCCGGAACGCTTCTCTCGCAGATGGCAGTCTCGTGAAATGTGGCCTTGCTTGCCACATCGCCAGCAACTGATTCTAGATGACATTGCCCGCAGCCTCGTTGGTACCTCTGAGCTCACTGGCTGGATTTGCCCGGTACGTCCAGATTGGACTCGACGCCTTTCCGCAGATGAATGTCGAAAACTTCCCCTCCAGGCAGCTTCATACATCAATGCACTTGTCACCGTCTCATGGAACGTCGGCTTCATCATCATCAAGGTACTCACACGAGTCTCCGTGTCAAGAATGCCTTCGATAAACGCCTCGATCTTCAGCCTTTCCAAAACTTCCATGCTGAATTCTGGGTAGGTCAGTGGTACCAGCCGCTCAATATCTGCCGCATACGTCTGCAGCGCCTCGTTGGCTCTTTGTCTACGGTTCTTCAGCTCGCAGTAATACACCATTTTGTTGTGCTCGTCACTGTATTTGGCTGCCAGCGCCCTTATGACGGTCTCGTAATCACCTCTCAAACTTTCCGGCACTGTTATTACCTCAGCCGCAGGACCTCTTAGAGCCAGTATCAGTCTCCGACCTTTCCTGATATCGGTCCACTGATTTTCCAGAGCAGCCAGGTCGAACTGTAGCTTGAATGTATCGAACGACGTAGTACCATCATAAGTAGGCACTTCTATGGCAAAACTTTCCTCAACAGACCGCACCCTTGCTCGCAGCTGAATCTCTCTAAGCCGCTCGTCGATTTTTCTGTTCACCAAATCCTCCAGACCGCCAACTCGTTTGTTCAAGGAATCATCCAGGTCGTCGACTCGTTTATCCAAGTGCTCTACTCGCGTCTCCAGGTGCTCGACTTTCCCATTAAGCCTGTCCGAGATTTCCTCCACTTTCTGCTCCAAGCGCGCAGAATTTTCCTGAAGCTTGACTTCCATTCTCTCTGACACTTGCGCCGATATTTCATGGGTCGCCGTTTCCATTTTTGCTGCCATTTCACGGTTGGAAGTCTCGAACATTCCTTTAAGTGCAACCATTAGCTGGCTCATGTCCATGGCTTGTGGTGGCGCAGCCGCTGCAGCCGTACTTTGCATCGACGCAGCACCCGCAGGCGATTCCTCCACTTTGGCCGATGAATCTAGCTCCTGCGTCCCGAACTCGTGCGCAGTCCAATCAATGCCTCGTGATTCACACGCCTCTCGCAAGCGCAGCTGCAACTCCACCTTTCCGCCAGCAGTCGGCAAATTCCAAGCGGCCAGCTCCTTCTTCAGCTGGTCCACCTTCAGTTGCTCCAGTCTAACCATGTCTGCGTTTTATAATTAATTTTTATTTTTTTTACTTTCAGTAACACAATCCCACTTCTGACACCAAATGTTACGAATACCAGTTCTAGTGGGCTAGTACGTATCTCTGGATTGTGCAATTTAAAATAAAAACACACTTAATTTCTCAAACGCAGTCAATAACAAGCAACAGTCACTTTATTTCACAACTTTCACACTTTACGGTCTTTACACTTAATTATTTTCTTAATTACTCCGTGTGGCACCTTCACTAGTCAAAATCAGACTGACTCGCTGCGCCGCACCCGGCTGCCTTTTATACCTGTCCGGCCATCGCGCAGATCGTTCTCGCACATTCCAGAGTGGACTAAAGGTTTCCATGATGATCGCGACCATCATTGCCAGGTTGGACTAAAAGTTGCCATCATTGCCAGGTCGAATTATAGCACGGCGCGTAGCGACAGGGTTGCTTTGCACAGCGACAAACTGTCTTATCGTTACAATATTTAAAATATATGAAAGGAAGAGAAAATAAGCTTTTGTTTCAGCATTCATTGAATTCGCCAAGTCAGGAGTACGAATTCCCCCAACTTCTATGTAGCACGAAATAAAGTTAGTTTAGTTTAGTTTGGGATAGTTTACAGCTGTAAACTATCCCACTGCTCAATTATTCTATTGATTACCAGCTCTAAAGAAAGCCATCTGGTTTGCGATATACCTAGTATTTTATGAGGCTTAACACTACAGTATTCTTGGAATTCTTTAAAACTATTAATTCGATTAGAGCTATGTGCAAAAAAAGTATATTTATTTCTACACAACTTTTCAACCTCAAGAGGTAGCTTTTTGCACACATACGCGTACGGTATGTGGATACACAATCTCGCATTGTTCGCGACCGATTTTTAAGTTTATTGGAATTAAGCAAGTGCGATTCTACTACAATTTTTGAGACAATTAAAAGTTTTTTTTGAAATATGAGATACCTATTACGAACTTAATTGGCCTCGCCACTGATGGAGCTAGTGTAATGGCAGGTAACTTCAATGGCTTAAAAACAAAGCGATGAAGCGATTTGTGCCAAAGCTTTCGTACCTTGGACTTCGGCGACCGCTGTAGACTTAGTGCGCGCGCATTTAAGCGCTTTGGCAATCGCTGAGTCCGGACAGCATTCAGCCAGCAGTTTAGGCAAGAAGTCCATTAACAAAAATGGTAGTTTATGTTGTATGCAGAACATTACCATTGTTAATTCTGCTAAATATACTTGCTGTTGTATGCCACGTTTTTCGTTGGTTAAAAATGTATCCAGTTTCAATTGTGATTTCTTGTGGTTTAAATTTTGCTTGTGAGTGTTGTTGGTTGCATGTTTCCTTAGATGCGTTAAGTGATTTATTAAGGTCTTTTCGCAGGCCGCACAATAGGCGCGCCCCTCAATTTCTTGGAGCCACGGAAATTCTTGTATGCATTCCGGCCGGAATTTCCTGCTACCTAATGGAGTGCTGCATTGCAAAAATGGTGAAATGAAACTTTATTTTACTTAAAATAAATGCTGCAGCTCTATCCATCCATACCTATCCATTTTTACAAATCACAGAACAGAACTGTGCCTAACTCCAACGCGCACAATAATATAATGAATCAAATTCGAAAGGATGATGAAATATCGCGGGAATTTCGAAGTAAATACACTCTTGCTATCTCACTCGCATTTTGTAATTGGGTACAAGTGATCTCACGCCATAATATGTAAATCTGTTTGTTGCGTTCCCACTTAAAGTACAATTGTCATACAAAAGCAGTAATGCCAGACAGTTCATTTTCAAGGCTTGCCAGACTTTTCTTCAGGATTTTGTGGAATGAATGTGTTTTAACTATTTTGCTCTGGAAAATCTACCAAATCGAAAACAATTCTACCATTCTACCAAAACTAAAAATTGGAAATAAAATCAACCAAATTTGGTAGAATTCTACCAAAACGGCAACACTGGTCAGGAACTGAAATTTCAATTGAGTAGAAGTACCGTTACTCTGAAGTATCGCTCTATCCCTAGACCAGGGGTCGGCAAAATTGACAATGAGATGGTGTTAGTGAGCGCAGAGTAATTTTTCTACACTGTATAAAATTAAACAACAAAAGCATCTATTTTTTTCATACATAAAATTTCTTGCAGCGTACACAAGACAAAAATCAACGCAGCCACCACACGTGTTGCTTCGTTGCTGTCTGGCGTGACGAGAAGAATGACCGTGTAAACGCAAGAAATTCGTGTCGTCGGACATGTTTGAAGGTTTTCAAAATTTTTTGATTGCTCTGTCGGCGTGACACACATGTGCGACCGTGTAAACGGCTGCGTGACGCACATAGTGCATTTTGTCATTCGATCGGTAGACAGCGAGCAGTGAGGATGGCGTCGCAAACAAATAAAGTGTTATGGAAGGAGTTCTTTGAAGTGTGTAGACAACATCCCGAACTGTGGAAAGTAAAAAGTGAAGAATATAAAAATAAAAATAGAAGAAACGCAGCATATGAGGTGCTTTTATGCAAATTTAAAGAAATTGATGCGAATGCGCGTGCCATATTGCTTCGTCGACAGCAGCGAGACAACTGAAGTGTGCGTACATGTTTGACCGTGTAAACGCGCATCGCACATTTCCCCCATCGCACATGATTGCAAACATGTGCGACCGTCTAAAGGCCGCTTAAGAATGCGTGTGCTGAGCAGGGTTACCGTTGTGCGACTTTAGTTGCATTTTGCAACCTTTTTGACGCTCTCAGACTTTTTGTGCTACTTTTTTGTCTGATTTTGCAACTTTTTCCATCTTTGTGCGACTTTTTTCCCCTTTTTTGCTAAGTGAAATCCTTCTACCTCTTTTTATAGTCATACACTGCAAAATCACACATATTTGCACTTAAAAAATCATTTAAGTTTACGATATTCCTCGCGATATCGTAACCCCATTCGATTGATCAGCTGATTATATAGCACAAAGCCTATAGTCTTTGATTTAGCATTAGCTGAACATTTTTGACATACAGTAGGAAGCTTTAAAAATGTTTTAAATGGCAGCGCATGTATTAACTCTACCTCACAGCAGTGCGTGTGCGGAAAGTATTTTTTCAAAATTAGGATTAATGAAAAATAAATTAACCAACAGATTAGTTGTAGGAACTTGTAAGTCCATACTATCAGCTCTAAATTTGCTAGATACCTAAATAGAAGACTGTATGCCAAGTAATGCTTGTGCGAAAATACAGAGACGAAGTTACAAAAAAAAGAAAATTTATGATTAATATATTAAAGTGTATACAAACACATTATTAAAAATTAAATGTAAAATTTATACACAAAAGTGTATATAAACACTTTTTTATCATTATTTCTAAGTTATTTATATCGTTGAAATGTTAATTTGAATTGTTAGTTGTGTTTTTCCATAATAAAAAAGTGTGCCCCTTTTTTTTGAAAAAACTACTTTTTTGTGCGACTTTTTTTTTTTAAAACGACCTTTTGTGCGACTTTCTCAAAATTCTCAACGGTAACCCTGGTGCTGAGCGTACTGCTCATATGAGTAAACTTTGCCGACCAGTGCCCTAGACAGACAAATACGAAAGTCTGTAACATACGAGTAACTGCGTGGCAAGCGACGGGAATCGGGTTAAGTGCGCAGTACAGTGAAACTGGATGAGAGAGATAACAAAACAAAACAACATAGTATGTAAATAAAGAAGAGTTGCCATTAAGACAAAGAAAAAACGTATACCTGCTTTTGAAAAGCCAGGCTCTGGGAGTTGAATTTTGCGTACTAATGTTCAACATATCACCAAATCATGATACGGAAAAGAAGGTGGTTTTTCTCGTCATTTTTGTTCGTGTTATTAATTATTTAAAGTATGCTATGATTCAAACTCTTTGAACAACATCCAGATTTAAAAATTAAAGTTAAAATATTTGCCCTTCAAACAACCGATAACACTACTCGACACGAAAAATGCTCCTAAAAATAAAAGTATTTTTTAGACTAATCTTCGGCTGCTGAACACGAAACTGAAAATCAAAAAATTTTCTTAAGAAGCGTTTTCGAAAAATCTTCGAAAAACACGTTTTTCCCCTCTTATTTCAGTTATGAGCACATATCTCGTAAACCAACCATCCGACTAACACAAGTGGGCCGTCGTTCAGAAGGCAATTAACTAACCTTTCCAACGATATATCGATTGTCCAAATCAGATGAGATTTGGGTAAGATACTGACGATGAAAGTTGTAAAAAAGTGAATTTTTCGACCATTTTCAAAAATTATACATTTTCGAATCGTTTTTTTATAGATAAAATAAATGATCTCCTCTGGTTTTAAAATCTAAGATGAAAGATATATTATTTGAGCAAATATTAAGCCTAACATCAATAGAATTGAAGGAAAAATAACATAGTTATGATGCACGGAGTGAAAACACCAACTTTTCATTTATTACACCGTGCGAAAAAAATTTTTTATTTTTCCGAGACCCATCCAAATGTTGATATAGACGTAAAACTAGAAGTCATTTATAATATCCTGGCATAGTCAATTCTTCATTTTTTGACCCAAAAACCTTCTTAAAGGACTTTAAAATTTTAAGGATATACACATTTAAAAAATATTTTAAACACACATTTTTTTCAATATTTGCGATTGTGCAATGATGAAGATATGGGTATCAAATGACAGAGGATAATTGTCTCCTCTTAACTAAATTTTCTATTTTGAACTTTCAGAACTTTGAAATAGAAAAAAATTTAGATGTATGGATCTACAGACTGAGATCCAAAACATTTATGTTTTGCATACCTGACATATTTTGGTCCTGAAAGTTAAAAATAGAAAATTTATTTACAAGGAGATAATTTTTCTCTTTCATTTGATACCCATATCTTCATCATTGCACAACCGCAAATATTTTAAAAAATATTTGAAATGTGTATGTCCTTAAAATTGTAAAGTCCTTTAAAAAGGTTTTTGGGTCAGAAAATGAAAAACTGACTATGCCAGGATACTACAAATGACTTCTAGTTTTACGTCTATATCAACATTTGAATGGGTCTCGGAAAAATTAAAAAAAATTTTCGAACGGTGTAATAAATGAAAAGTTGGTGTTTTCACTCCGTGCATCATAACTTTGTCATTTTTCTTTCAATTCTATTGATGTTAGGCTTAATATTTGCTCAAATAATATATCTTTCATCTTAGATTTTGAAACCAGAGGAGATCATTCATTTGATCTATAAAAAAACGATTCGAAAATTTATAATTTTTGAAAATGGTGGAAAAATTCACTTTTTTACAACTTTCATCGTCAGTAACTTCCCCAAATCTCATCTGATTTGGACAATCGATATATCGTTGGAAAGGTTAGTTGCCTTCTGAACGACGGCCCACTTCTGTTAGTCGGATGGTTGGTTTACGAGATATGTGCTCATAACTGAAATAAGAGGGGAAAAACGTGTTTTTCGAAGATTTTTCAAAAACGCTTCTTAACAAAATTTTTTGATTTTCAGTTTCGTGTTCAGCAGCCGAAGATTAGTCTAAAAAATACTTTTGTTTTTAGGAGCACGCGATGAACCCATTTTTTGTCGAGTAGTGTAATCAAGCAAGCGCAATTCCTGTATAAATGGTGCGTTTTGATGTCTCTAGACTATGTTTTTAGGTTATTAGGTGCAATTGCAGCCTTGAAATCAACATCACACTTGGTATTAGCACGCTACCAGACGCTATGCTTGTTTCTAAATTGGACAGCAATTGCAACAACATTTACACAAAATAATGTTTAATAATAAAGTATTGTTTTATCAGTTTAAATTAAAATTGCAAACGCTTTTGTAATTTTTCAATGTACGCCAATAATGTTGCGATTCAACATTCAGATCTAAGATATCAAATCTTAAACTGCTTCTTGGATTACTCATATGATTATTGAAATCAATTCAAATGCTAAATTATGACAAATGGATATCGCCTTAGATCATTGTCAGGCAAGTGTACCCGAACTGTTGCCCGGACTTTTGGTTGACTTCATTGGTAAATTCTAATTCATTCGAAGTTTTATATATACTTATAGACAGTGTCAAAGTTCATGGCCGACTTTGCGAACCTTAATCTAATTTACATAGAGGTCGAACAAATAAAACAAAATTCCAGAATCGGGTTTGTATTGGACTTTGACCACTGTCTACTTAAACTTCTAATGATTTTTTTTTTTACAAATTTGCATCAAAATTTTGTTTCAATTTTTAGCATGTTTCAATATTATTATTACTACTGCAACCAGTGGCGTATCCAGGGGGGGGGGGGGGATTAGGGAGATAGATCCACCCCTTGGTCGGACGATTAAAAAAATATGTAGTTCTTTCTTCATTTAAAAAAATTTACATCATTTTGTCTTCAGCAAAATTTGGCATCGCCGAAAAAGAAAATCGTTTGCAACCCTGAGTCAGCTGTGTAAAATGCTTTCTTTTTCTTATTGGATTTCCAAATGTCATTGTGAGTAGTGAAAGTTCATTTGAGTGTTTTATCAAAACAAAGAAATATAAAGAAAAAAATACAAAAAAAGGATGGACATTAGAAACTTTTTCAAACGAGTTCATAGCTCTACGGAATCTGCGCTAAAGAGGAGAAAGTCGGTAGAAGAAACAAATGCGGCTGCAGAAATTATTCTGCCTCCTAGTCATTGCGTGAGCGAGCAGTCGTCTGTCTTAACCCTTTCCGGTCAATTTCCGCATTTATTGAGATACAAATTTTTCTTTCAAAATATTGACTATCATTGAACATTTTAGCAATAAAATACAACAAAATATCAAAAAAATCAATTATATTGAGAATTACAGCTCAATCAATTTTGTACGATATATCGTACAATGGTCCGCAAAGGAGTAAAACTCCGTGCAATTTTTGTTTCGTTTTTTTAAGTTCTATGAACAATTCATTGATGTTTTTGATAGAAAACATAAATTATAACAACAAAAAAACAAAACGTGATTTCATTTTGATCGAAACTTATATAAATTATATATGTGAACAATTGAGTCACATTTATTCGGCCTTATGCAACCGTTGTTGTTGTTGCAAAGCCCTTTTCCCCTCAATAAAACACAGAATCAATTAAAATTCGTATAGCTTTACAGAAAGATACTGAATATAGCCGATTCTTATTATCATAGTGGGAGTGGCAAGTACGCATGTCTAACCTTACATAACCTGTGTCTACCTAGTAAAACACAAAATCGTCTAGTAATTCTTATTTTTAATCGAAAATTGCCGAATAGTCGAATTTTATTAGACACGTGGTTTACAGATGGGCGGGGCAGGCATGCAAGCGCAAACCCAAACCTATTACCAAACCCATGACTTGCAACCTTTGTCTTCCATTTGTACGATATATCGTACAAAGCTTTGCAACCATTGTGGTCATTTGTACGATATATCGTAAAATTTTTTTAAAGGCTCGGGAAAAATATTAAGACGCAAAAAATGTTAAATTTAATAAGTTTTATAAATCAACTGAGATTCAAACTTTGAAATTGTTTACCTTTTTGCTACCAAAAAGTATTACATATTTAAAAATTCTTCAGCAGAAGCTACGTCATTTGCTGGTTTTTCAAATTCTTGCAAAAAGCTGCTTACAAAACACTCATACTGTGTAGCCACGGCTATAATGATTTATATTTTTAAACAGACTGATACAACACAGCCTACTTAATAAGAATTAAAAAGCCGTTCCATAAAAATGCGTTCGTTGTCAAATAAAAAATCTTGGAAAAAATTTTACGATATATCGTACAAATTTCCGGAAAGGGTTAAGCAACGACATTGGGAGCTTTGCGCGGAAGCGTCTTAATCTAACGTCAGAGGACAGACAGCAAATTATGACCAATGTATGGAAACCTGACTGTAGCACAGTATTTCCAATATTGGAAAAATTTGCTGACCGCCGCTTAAAGTTTCAATTTAGTTGGCTCAGTCAATTCAATTGGCTAGCATATTCTCAGTTGGACCAGGGAGCTTATTGCAAGCCTTGCGTGGCATTTGCAAGAACTGATGCAGCCCATGTTTTGATCAAATTGTAAACTCAATATGCAAAAAGAAACACACCCTTTGACTATTATTTAGTAGATGATTTGTTGCTGTGATATATATCATATATAATTTAATGTATATGGTTTTGTTTTGAGCGAAAAGCAATTAAAACAAATAAACGCAAAGCTTAAAACGTAAACAATTGTTGAAAACAAGAGTAAACCATATTGAAAAACGTATAAAAAGATGTTGAATAATTCTTCCAATATCCCCCCCTTCATGAAATCCTGGATACGCCACTGACTGCTACTATTTATAAGCGACGCACATTGGGAAAAAACAGGGAAAAACGCTCGCATCGCCTGTTTTGAACTCTAGAATCTATAGTTTTTGCACTAGGGAACTGAAATCTCGCTATTATCTTCAGAATTCCTTAGAAAATTTTAGGGTGTAATTTTTTTCAATTTCCCTTACCAGGAGCTGGTACCCTACAGTCGGAAGTTAAGAGTTTTAGAAATATGCATAATCAGAAGCAGAAAAAATAAATCAATATTTTGATAACTGATTCTCATAAAAGATCAAAAATAAAGTTACACGTGTTGCAGCGTTTTTTAATTTGAGCATTGTTTCTCAGCATACGGTATATGGTTTCTGAATGTATGTCCATATAACAAAAAAACTTACAACTTCAAAAATAATAAAGATAAAAGATTGAAGTTTTGCATAATGGTTTCCCATAAGTAGAAGATGATTTTTTCCAACACAGACTTAATTTTAAACAATATTAAAATAGGCTCAAATTTTATTGTCATGCATTCAAATCCTCTTTAGACGAAGAAATTTGAATTATGTGACAATTAGCTCACTTTTACATAAATAGGCAAACTCTTTCTTAAGGGGGGAGTATACCTTTTCGGTTTTGAAAAATCGAAATTTTTTTTTTTGCTTAATTTATTAGAGTAAACCCTTGAGAATGTGTTTGCAAAGCGATTTGGCAAAATTCGCAAAATTTTTTGAGATATGAGGCTTTTCCCTAGCGCGGTCAGGCTAAACCAGTGCCAGTGTAAACTGATTCCAAAACTTTAAACCCGTTTTTCTCGAAACCATGTTTTCAAAGTCGGTAGTCATGATTTCTCGGAATCAATTCAACGGATTCACTTGAAATTTCGTATATTCCAAGCTAAGGATAGTGTCTCGTCATTAACGGATGCTTTTTTTGATATCTCAATTTGCAAATTTTTTCCGCCTTATTGAAACCAAATTTTCAGTCAAAAATAGAGATTTTTACTTTAAACGGCCGCCATTTTTTTTTAAATTTGAAATTTAAAAATCCCATCCGTTAATGACGAGCGACAAGCCTATAGTTCAAAATGGTGAAACAATTTTGACTTTCAGATAAATCCCAGAGGCTCAATCGTGACCACCGCGGAACGCTGCAACAAGGAGACCGTAACTTCGAGGAGCTGTGGGAGGAGAGGGGTGAGGGGTGGATGGATAAAAAAAATTCAATTTTGTACACTAATACAAGTTCTTTCATTTACAAAAAACCTCATCCATCTATTGGTATTCATTTGCAAGTAAAAAATTGTCAAAAATGCCCTCAAAAAACGCTCGAAAGGGTATAGTCCCCCCTTAAAAAAAATTTAACATTTATAAACTATTCATTTACTTATAAGTATATAGAACTGAAAAAGTTAATTGACAAGTATATCTTTGCTCACTAAAAGTTAAAATAATGAGTTATGTATCATAAGGGGTTAAAGAGGCATGACACACATATTTCCAGACAAAAATATCCATAAACGAACGGTAAATATTTAAAAGTTCATATCTTGAAAAAATATATTTATATGGCAACCCTATTAAAAAATGTGCAAACCACGCCCATTTTAGTCAATATGTTATTCTCATGATTTCTACAGTTTTTGTACAAAATTTCAGTCTCCTATCTGAACTTTTTCAAAAGCTATTATGAATACCTTCCATCAGACAGACGTGTTGGAAGACATATTAACTTGCTGTTTTTCATGCGTTATAGTTTTGCTCAGCAATTAAAAATATATCGTTGCTCACTAGTGCTGAGTACAAAAAGTGCTTGGGTTGGCATCCGAAAATTGCTCGCATTCATTTTTACGCAGGACTACGCAGATAAGTTTGGTACCATCATTTAGCTAAATGTCCCACCTAATCAGTGTATAAGTATTTCGTGGAATGCTGTGGAATCTCAAAAGTTACAGTCCAGAGAAAATCCCGATTTTTCTCATTTTTATCAAAAAATTAGGCAAAGGTTAGATATGCTTTTTTCTGTCAAAATAAACATTTCTGAAATAAAATTTTTTGATATATTAAATATCTCTATCTCTAAATATCGTAACCCCACGTGTGAAAAATTATGGGATTTCATTAAAAAACATACATTCTACGGGCATCTGAAGACAGCCTTGTTAACGATATTTTGCTAGAAATGAAAATAATATAATAAAACGTTCAACTTTGAAAGGCCGTAAAGTCCAGGTCATGGGATGAAGAGACTTGAAAAGTTGATTTGCTGTCTCGCTAGTGTATCTATATTACGACAAGTAAAAAAAAAATTCAGATTCGCTACTTTTGAATTTGCTCCAATTCGAGCGTTTTTGCCTATTTTTTCCCAATGTGCGACGCTTGAATGAAATAAGCGTCAGCTTGCACCAGCTTTGAAAAAATACTTCTACTTTGTTCAAAGCCAATAAGCTTTGCTCAGAAATGTATTTGCGGAGTTACTTGTTGCGAAAATGTGGCTCAGGCTGTTAAAAATTCGGTTCGATCAGATAAATCCTATATTTTATTGATACGTAAATGAGTGACATTTAAAAATATAAATAAAAGTTGCTTAAAAATTTGGGTTATATTGCTAGTATTGTTTTTTCTTGAATATAATTAAAATTAATGATTAGAAAATATTTGATTAGTAAATAAAAAAAATCAGTTTAAACAAACAACCAACTGCAGCCGCCGTGGCTCAGTTGGTTAGTGCGTTGGACCGCGAGTCGAAGGCAGCGACCCAGGTTCAAATACTGCCTGTAATAACACCTAAAAAAAAAAAATAACGGAAAAACTCGTTTTCTCTTTCGGTGGCTGTCCTCTCAGCTGGAAATGGCAAACCTCTGAGAGTAAAAATTGCTTATGAAAGAGCTCCCAACCTGCCGTTCGGAACCGGCATAAAACTGTAGGTCCCTTCCACCCGCGTACAAATTCACACGCACAACACGGGTGGTTGCGGGAAGCTAGGCCTTAGTTTCGCGTAAGCGGGCTGTCGTGCCAGTCAATTATTATATTATTAAAAAAATTTAAACAAACAGTGAAATGTATATTTAATTGAGACGCTTGTATGCAATTAAGAGTTGAGAGCTCACCAAACCTGATACATCTCATTCAGTACAGCAATAATATGTACATATGAATGTATAGTATGTTCACATTGTATGTGGTTGTGCGAATATGCCAAGTGTCCAAATGCAATTCAAGCCGGACGAACAGGACGTTGAAGAAAGTGAGCACGGAAGGACACACGGTTAGTGCCTACATAAGTAATTGTTTTGGTACAATACAGCACTTAGCAACATTTCCGCTTTTGTTAGCTAATGGCAAATTCATAATCACACCGACCACTGACAACACACTTTCTTGGTCATTTGCGCTCGGGCAGAAAAACAATGATAGCACTTACAATACATATATCTGTGTATGTTATGTGTACAAGCGTCGGAGTGGGTGCGTGCAAGTTGAAAATGGCTGCAATAAAGAGTTTTAATGTCTCAGACTCTTGCCACACACACACGCGGAGAAGAGCCATTGCTGCAAGCATCTAACCCCCGTGCAGGGGAGCGCAAACTTGCGCTTTCCGCAGGATATGGTGTTTTGTGGTTGTTATTCTGTTGTAACGAAAATTGAAATATTTAAACAAATTGGAATTGTGAAATTTCATATCTTAATTATGTTATGTTGTTATGCGAAACATCTAAAAACTAGCAAGAAAACAAAGAGGTCCCAGAAGCGGCATTGTTGTGGCGAGAGTTCGGCTTCCACGGCATATCTGCGCTAGCGTTGCGCTGTGAGGCCAAAGGGCGGAAGTTGTTGTTGTTATGGATGCGTGGGCATGTGCCTAGACGGTGCGGCAGCCCTTTAACGCTTAAACAATGAAGTGAACTGATAGTAAAGTTTTTGCATTAAAAGAAACTTTTAGTTGGTAATTTCTTGGATGAAGTTGTTAATACTTAGGTGGCGAACGAGACTTTCAATAAGTGTGCAAAAAAGTGCAAAACCGAGAACAGCACAGGAGCTTTTGACAGTTTAAGTGTGATTGAGTTTGTGTTTAATTTATTATTTTGTATTTCCTTTTTTGTATTTTTTACTGTTCCACCAAAATCCGAAATAAAACAGCCGATGAATCAATATCTGTTTTAGTTAAATCGTATATGTAGGTAAAAAGCAGATGACATAACCGATAAATACATCTTATATATATTATGTATATATTTCCAACAAGAGGTGTTATTTTGAATCACCCGGTATTTCGGTAGCTGTCACTTTTGAAGCTTTTATTCTTTGACATTTGACAAGTAGAAACTACGCCATTACTAAAAATGGAACGATACGAAACGATATGAAACGAAATTATTAAAATTCACTACAGAAATGGTGAAAATCTTGCAGTCACAGTTCGCAAAACTAAAGCATTTTTCGGTCATCGTGAAGCACCTTGTCGGACCGCAATACAGAAATTGGTGGAAAAATTCGAGCTGTTGGGACAAGTTAGTGATGTGAAGAATAAAACCCGTGCACGTCACTCAAGAACAACTGAGAATATTGCTGCTGTAGCCCAAAGTGTTGAAGAAAACCCAGGTTTGTCGATTCCTCGTCGTTCCTTGGAATTGAGCATTCCAAAAACGTCGTTACACCGTATTTTGCATAAAGACTTGGGTCTTAAGGCTTATAAAGTTCAGCTAACACAAGAACTCAAGCCGACCGATCATCAACAACGTCGTGTTTTTGCTGATTGGGTCCTTGAAATGCATGAAAATGATCCGGAATTCCATCGAAAAATCATCTTGACTGATGAGGCCCATTTCCACCTCGGTGGCTACGTCAACAAGCAAAATTGTCGCATCTGGGGCTCGGAAAACCCAAGAGTTATTGTTGAGAATCGTGTGACTGTTTGGTGCGGTTTATGGTCCGGCGGGGTCATTGGACCTTACTTTTTCGAAAATGAGGTTGGATCAACAGTTACGGTGAATGGATTGCGCTATCGAGAGATGATTAATGATTTTTTATGGTCGGAGTTGGATGGTATTGATCTGGACAACGTTTACTTTCAACAAGACGGCGCTACGTGCCACACAAGCAACGAAACCATTGCTCTTTAACGGGAAAAGTTTCCGGACCGTGTTATCTCTGGAAGAGGTGATCACAATTGGCCACCGAGATCTTGTGATTTAACAACTTGCGACTTCTTCCTTTGGGGCCACGTGAAAGATAAGGTGTACGCCAACAGCCCAGCGTCGATTCAAGACTTCAAAGACAGAATTCGTGAGGCTATCGAGGACATAGGGCAGCCACTTTGCGATTTGGTTATGGAAAATTTCATGAAAAGGATATGGTCCTGTTAGCGTGGTCGTGGTGGCCATTTGGCTGATGTTGTTTTTCATTATTAACAGCATACCTTCCTCTTTATTATGAAATAAACATCCGATCATTTATCTCAAAAAATGGGATTTTTCTTTGAATACCAAAATAACACCTCTTGTTGGAAACCCCTGTACAGTAAGTAACATTTGTGTGTGTATACATTTCTTTAAGAAAAAACTTAAAAATAAAAACTGAAGGTTTTTCTTGCGGTGAAAAATAAATCAAATACGTGTAAAAAACTAAGGTATGTAAATATCAGTGTTGGACTTAATTTTTAATGCTTTTTCATAATCCGAAATAATATCCGAGCATATCGTAAAAGGAGAAAATTTATTCAATGATTCCCAAAATGGCATGAAAATGTAAAGTGACACCTTTTTTCTTTGTAAAGTGCCACCCCTATTTTTTTTATTGTTTAGTGGTCCTATATCGGTAAAATGCCTTTTTATTGCTTGGAATCGTCATTCAAATGAATTTAAAGTGGTCTTAGTCAACTTTTCTCTAATCCTATCATGAGGAATGAATTAGTTCAGTTTTGTGCATTAATTTTCATATACTTACCGTTTTATTCGTTACCATTCAATTTGCATTTTGCTTTCGGTCATTTTCTATTCAATTCAAATTAAATTCAATACTTTTTCATAAATTTTCTAAATCATGAATTTTTACTTGAGATTTCTACGTTTTTAGCAATTTTTTTAGGGGGTGGCACTTTACATTAAAAAATTTTAGGGTGTCGATTCTTAACACTTTGGGAAATTGGCTGTAAAATATGTATTTACGAAAAATTCAAATGAGGTGTTTCCTTGGATCATAGCTCTTTAAACCCCCTTTTCAACGATATATTAACATTGGCGATAAGTTAATTTTCTAACGAGTTATACGCAAAAAGCTATGGGGTGGCACATTACAAAGAATTCCCTTACAAATTGTGTTCTTTCTAAACTGATTATAATGTTAATAAAAATCGACTTCTGCAACAAGTTTGGAATGCTTAAGATTGGCCAAGGGCACATATAGTGATGGGACGATTAATCATTTCATACACAATAATCGATGTTTTTCTTTCAATTCACGATTTAATTTTATCGAAAAATGGGTTTCGATACTGTTATCTTTTAGGAACTTCGGTACCATCAGAGTCCCTCTTTTCAAAGGCAGGTGCAACTGCCATTGAAAAGAGGAACAGGTTCACGACCTCGCGACTGTCAAAACTATTATTTCTAAACTCTGCAATGAACAAATAAAATAAAAATATATATTTTTTCCTTTGATATGTATGTACTTATTTTCATTTATTAATTCATTGTTATTGTTTTTATAAGGCATTTGGTAAAAATTCACATATTAACATACTGTAAAATTACACGGTTAAGTTAAAATATTAAAAAAATCATTCGATTACTCGATTATTTTCCATTTCCTTCGATTAATTGCAATTAATAATCGCTCTGTTTCAATTAATCATATGATTCATTAATCGGTTAATGCATTTTTTTCCCATCACTAGGCACATAGGATATCGAAACATGAAATCCGCCCTTAGAACTCTGAATGCAATCTAATAACATTAACCCTTTCGCTATTTTGTTGCCATATGGCAACATGCTATTTTGTGGACGTCTGCATCCTCTATGGTTGCAAGAATACATTTTTTTGTTGGTCTTTAGAATAGTTTGAAGTTTTAGGAAAAATACGAAATCAATAAACTAAATATTTAAGTTTAAAGAAGAGAAGTATACACGTTTTTTTAATGGTATATCTTGACATAGTAAAGGAGGAAGAAGCAGAAAAAAGTAGAGAACTTTTTAATTTGACGTTTTCTTTCAATTTATCAGGTGTAGAACTTTGCTTCCGCCGTTTTCCGATAGGTGGCTGTACCGGCTGAGGCTGGTTGAAATACATAGATGGTAATGCCTTTAAAGTGAGTGTGGACAGTACCTAACGAATTGTCATCGCCGTTTCAGTGACAGTTGTTCTTGTTTTCGTATTATTCACGCTCGAAAATGTCCGTTTATGTGCCCAATTCTCGCCATTTGCGGGAAGTTTTACTTTTCTGTTACAATTCGCAAAAAAATGCAGCTGAAGCGCATCGAATGCTCTCAGAAACTTACGGTGATGCTGCTCTGAGTGAAAGAACGTGTCGGGAGTGGTTTCAACGTTTTAAAAATGGTGATTTCGATGTCGAAGACAAACATGGTGGTGGAAGAGAAAAAACCGTCAAAGCTCGGTGTGATTTACTACGAGCTCTTAAAACCGGGTGAAACCATCACAGGAGATCGATACCGAACGCAACTGATGCGCCTTAGTCGCGCGCTAAAAGAAAAGCGGCCACAATATCAAGAGCGACATGACAAAGTCATCCTCCAACACGACAATGCTCGGCCTCACGTCGCAAAAGTGGTCAAAAAGTACCTGGAAACGCTGAAATGGGAAGTCTTGCCCCACCCGCCGTATTCCCCAGATGTCGCCCCTTCTGACTTCCACCTATTCCGTTCGATGGCACACGGCCTGGCAGATCAACATTTTCAATCCTTCGAAGAATTGGAAAAATGGATTGCTTCATGGATAGCGTCAAAAGAGGACTCCTTTTTTCGAGCCGGGATCCGAAAATTGCCGGAAAGATGGGAGAAAGTTGTCGCTAGCGACGGACAATACTTTGAATAATACATCTGTAAGCACTTTTTCGCAATAAAGCTTTTAATTTTGGAAAAAAACGGCGGAAGCAAAGTTGTACACCTGATAGATACTTTTTTTGTTTTAATTTTGGCTGAATTAACTGAAGAAATATTCAAATTTTCGTTATGCGTAAAAAGTTTTATGTTTAAGTAATTATTACAGCCACAACGATGTGGTTGCTCTCATAGAAAAACATTGTAAAATACAGGGTCCGAGTATAAAAATTAAAAAATTTCTTAGGGAATATTTCTAATATAACCACATAGCAGCTTAAGACGTAAAATTAAAAATTGTAACTTTCCCCAGTAAAAACCTGTAGCGAAAGGGTTAAAGACATTTCTAAGCGCAGCTCTTAATGGGGCTGCCCGGCAGCTTCATACTTTACCATGTTGGGTTCCAGGACAAAGAGATATTAATTCACCAGGGTACTACTGTGCAGATTGGCCAACGCCAGAAAGCTTCTTACTTAGAAAAACTTCGTATATGAAACTCACGTCAAAAGTGCTGATGGGAAATAGAGATTCCATTGGATATCAAATTTATCCGACTTAAAATATTCATCATCAATCTGCAGGAGTTACAAGGCAAGGAAGAAGAAGAAACCACATTTCACCTTCTGTTCATTATAAGGACTCATTTGGGTACATTCTTTTTTAATAATATGGAGATCTAGCAGATAGAATTATTCATCATTTACTTTAGCTTCGACAATAGATCAACAGGTTTTATGATTTGGGGATCGGACTATGATTTTGTGGTACAACAATGCGCTTCTATGGCCTAGGTGAGCTCCTCTTAGAGTAAGCCACGTTTACTTACCTCCCTGCAAATCAAACAACCTTTTGGAATCCAAATAATTTCCCTAAAATCCATTTATGTATATCGGATACATTGTAAGACTTTCAATAACACAGTTGTATATTTAAAGATCATTCTTAAAATTATTATTTTTGTTTAAGATATTAATAAAATCATAGTCAGTCTCGCCCCAAAAGTTAATTGCTAATTAACGGTCAAATGTAATTGTTGTTGCATTGTTTGAAGTAATTTGTAAAACTTGTCTTGTTATTGAGACTCATAACTTGGGCTAAGCATTTGCCACATTTGCGTCCAAGTGTGCAACTTTATTAACATCGAATAAATCATACCGATGACCATCCCACCCATAAATTGTCCTATAAAACGTTTGAATGCAGCGGGCGGCCACCACTTGACGTGTCCGTTCACCTGTCGCCGAAGCCACAGCAGAACCAATATAAGAACTCTAAGGCCTCAAGCCAAATGTCCATAAATTTCAACTTATATACGCAGCTTTATAATGACAGAAATATTTAAAGCGCTCCGCCACCAGGCAAGGCGAAAAATCCCAAGAATTTCATTGTTCGGCGGCACACTGGGATTGTGCGTGCAGCAGGAGGGGTTGGGGGAAGCTAAAATGATTCGAAGGTAAACGGCATTTTCCGCACAGGGAAGCAAAGATAAAAACATATTAGAACTGCTGGCGACTGAACATGGGCGAAGACGGGGTGCGAAAAGTGAATGTGTCCGGCATACTTTCAGTTTCTTTCGAGCCTTTTTCGGCTTTGCTTTCCCTTCGTAATAGTCGTTTGTGTGCTTGTGTGCAGATCGTCCAACAACAGCGACATCCACGCTGCCGCCCTATGCTGCTCTCAGCTTTTCGCCTTCGTTCGCTATTGTCACATGCACGTCTTTTGGCGCCAGTTTTGACTTTGCATGTGAACGCCATCGCGGCAAGCACCGCTGCACTCTTGCGTACCAACTAGCCGGATGCTGCAGTCTACATGTGCAGTCTCCGTGCCCACTGTTAGCTAACAACGCGCCCTTTGTTCCACCAGTTGTACGGCTGCCATGTCAACTGTTCACGTTCTCTGATTTCGGGAGAAACTCGCCGACCGACGCCAAAACAGCTGGAGTCACTGCAGCACGGCGCATGCTCACCACAGTTTCGCACTTGCAGTCTTCGCGGTCAGGGTGTGTGGTGTGTGGCGTTTTGTTTACGACCATTCCGTTGAAGGAACTTAACGCGTTTGTTTGCCACTATGTAGCGTGGTGCAGCAGTGACAGGTGTGTGTACTCAAAGCTAATTAAATCAGTTCGACATTTTTGTATATCCTTGCACAGACTCAAACACGCATACCGTTAGTGCTTAAAATTAGAGGCAGTCTTCATTCAAAGCCAAATAATTGCAATCCAAAAATATATATGTATATCTTAACTCTGATTCTATTTATTTACTAAGTTTCTGGTGATGATTTTTGGGTCAGAGATCATCAGACCAGTGCACACTGATTCGACTCCATACAACCGCGGGACAAAATTAGAAGGAGTGGTCCGTTCTTCATAAAATTTGGTATACTAGTTAATCCTGGTCTGCTGAATTGAAATCTCCATTTTGTTCTTCTTAAACTTTTGTAGTTTGGCAATGGCTGAGACTTAAATTTGCAATTTTCGTCATTTTTGGTAAGCTATAGCAACAAGTGTGTAGGTTAGATTTTTCAGATTTTACATTTAATCAGTTACGTCAACATTAATAATTGCAAAGAGTAACAGAAATCGTATTGGGACCCTTTAGTTTTGCAATAAAAATGATAATAATAGATGTATGTTTGGCATTTATGCAGTTTTTTCCATTTTTCATGCTGATTGCATACTTTAAGGGATGAAAAAATAAATTTTGTCGAAAAATAGGTGTTTAGACCACTCAAATTGAATTAGGAGGATATAGTTACATTAATCTACAAAGAAAGAATGCTTCTTAAAATATAAAAAAATCCAGGAACATACTTTCACATACTTTTTAGATATTTTCCTCTAAGTTTTGCCAATTTTAAGGTTTTTAATTTTGAAAAATATTTTTAATTAAAAGTAAAGTAGAAGCCTGGTCGGCCTCAATAGCACAGCGGGTAGCGCGCTGGCTTCTCATACCGAGCGCTCCAGGTTCGATTCCTGGCTTGGGCTGGAAAAAACACTCATCTACTTCTGTCGCTATCCACATGAAGGGAATGAGAATTACAAGAATCGCACAAGTGCGCTCTTGGCAGGCAATGGCAAAACCTCCAAGTGTGAACGAAAAACTGCCAATCGCCGTTCGGATTCGGCGTTAAACTGTAGGTCCCCTCCCTCCCTTTCCCCATCCGCTTGAAATGTGTGCTGTAACATATGTTGGCAAAAACAGTGTTGCATACACAGTTCAAAAACGGGTGAAATATGTGGTATCACAATGGGCCTTTCAGGCCTCCGAGTGTGTCTCTTTGCAAATTTTGAGAAAAAATTGAAAGCGAAAATGGAAGCGAAAATATTGAAAGTTTTAGCAAGTTTTTGCCATCCGTGTATTTTTACGGTTTTTTTTACTCAATAGACTAAAAATCAGAAAACATGTGTTCTAATTTTTTTTTGAAAAAAGTTCCGACTTTGAGCGGCTCTTGCACTCACACTAATTAATTTTTCGCACAAATTTTTCCTTTCCTTTCCTTGTCCTTTCAAATGACATCAAAATCGTTAAATTCTGAGACCATAAATTTTTGAATTTTGTCAATGGAACGAATCACTGTCCCTTGAAAACATGCGACATAAGTAGAACTGTTCAGTTTGTATAATATTTCTCCATGCAAACTTTTTACCCAATATAGAACTAGATGCTCAGGAAACTAGAAGTATAACATACATACATAAGTATGAAATAATTTTGGATTTTATATTATGTACTTTGATCTGATATTATGTACTACTTGATGTATTCTTACCAAGTTTGATATCATGATTCACTTCTTAGTGGATTTTTTCCCAAACAAGAAAATTTTTTTAAATTAAAAAGATTTTGTTTTGGGTATTAGTGGCTCTGATATATGTTTTACATTACTGAACAAAAGTATAGAAAGAAAATGTCTTTTTTGTTTGGTGTTTCCTCAGTCAGGACTCGAAATCACGACCCCTTGGCTCGGGTTCGAACACACTAACTAGTGATCTGCTAGCTACACCTGTATGCCCATTTCGAACGAGGAATTTCGGGATTTTTTCATGACGACTGCGTCCAATTTTCTGGTGTTACCAGATAACTGTGTACTTGTTAATCTTTTGCGCTAAGTATAAATTTCTTTTCGTTCAACTTTCAAACTACGTTCCACTGTGCCAACCAAATTTTACGTTCATGAAAAGGTAAATAATAAAACAACACAATTCAGCTTTTTTCGAATGCGTGGGGATAAAATGACATGTAATGCTAAAGGAAGCGTCTAGCAAGCGGCGGCTAAGCGCACATGTACAGTGGGGAGATGAAAAGTCGCGCTGCAGTACAGTGGGCATAAGCCCAAACTGCTAGCGTCGATTTCATGCAACAACTGCTTGTGTTTTAGGGGATGTAAAGGAAAAGCTTCGTTGCGTGGTGAAGAGCACAACTGCGGTCAGCAGCGACCACAGTTGTGCTGCAACCGACGTTCGAGCTGGACGCGTCAATCGGAAGTTAACACAATCACAAAACAAAAACCGCAAAAAAAACAACACCAAATAAACATAAAGGCAAAAACGCGTTCTCGACTATTGTCAAAACATCCACCACAACCGTTGAGACGCTCATGCAAACCAGGCTCAGAGACGCGTCGACAGTGCCAAAATTGTATTTAAATTTGCGACATTTGCGTTGGTGTTTTCCACTTTACTTGGTTCAATTCGGAACTGCCGGGCTGGCTGGCGAGTGCCGCATCGGTCGTAGGTTGCGCTCAATTAAGCGCGTAAGAAATTTCGCAGAGGTGTGTTGAGTTCACGCTCCAGCCAGACTGAAGCCGAAATTGAATGGGCACGGAGCAGCCGTCGTGTTACCCAATTCAGAATTAGTTGGTGGCGAAGTTTCAGGCGCTCCGGTTACGCGAGTGTCGGCGACAGATTTTTCTAGTTCTGACTGTAGTTGTTCCAGTAAAGTAAAACCAAGAGTTGTGTTTTCATTGTAAATGCGCTAAACGTACCTCGAGCGTTTCTAATGCGGTAACGGTGTTTCAGCAAATGTGAGAAGCACAGCTGGCGACGAATAAACGCTCGTCCCCTCGCATCGGTGTGGTTCTGTTAGCGCATTGCCCGCCGCGTTAGTGTCCGTAAAAGTTGGATAATTTGGCCAGCGCGCAATACACGCGTCCAGCTAACGACGACGAGTTTGAGCGTGGGTTAGCTGGTTTCCGCGAAAACCGGCAGTGCGGTATACGGCTTTGTTGTCTTTGTCTTTAATCGGCGCGGTTTTATGTGCATGCGACTGGCAGCGTGAATGTGAATGTGCGAATTGGCGCTTTGCGGTCACTTTCAGCACAGTGTCCACGCGGAAAACGAGACCGTTGCAACAAAACCACTTGCACTGCACGGCCGCTTTGTGTCTGCCAGTTAACGCGCCTGCATACTTAATGCAGCCAAGTCAACGCTCGTGTTCGTGTGGGCCTCAATGCAAGTACTAGTCGTTTGCCTTTAGTTGCGGCTAAACTTTTCGTGGAATATTCGTTGGCTTGTCTAACCGTTAATTTTGTGTAATTTTCATAATTGCCGCCGTCTGAAGGTAAGCGTCAGCAACTTTTCCGCCAAATGTAGCATTTTAGTTGATTATTTAATTCGTTAATTCAATGGATACTACGCTTTAAAAAGTTGCTTCAAGTTGAAAATGAAATGTAAAAACAAAATACATTTTTGGGTCTGCCTCAAGTACTTTAAAGTCATATTTTTAATTTGTGGCGCCGATAAGCAGCGCAAACTTTGGCTCCTAAGAAATTCAGGACCTACTGAGATTTGTTCGTAAATCGGATAGATTTGAGAAACATTAAAGTGGAAAAGCAATAAAGTGGAAAGAGTGGAAATGGAAACCAAACTCAGTTATAGCTTCTGTGGTGGTAGTTCGTAGTTGTAGTTTTTGGAGAAAAATTAAGGAGGGGCACCAATTTACTCATCTTCAGTGCTGACAAATTTTTGAATCCTTCACCCTTCCCCTTTAAAACCAAAGCGATTTCGATTTTACAACTAAAAAAATAAAATTTTTTGATTTGGTTAAAAGAAGTTACTCCAAAATGCAAATAAATTCATGCAAAACTGTGTGAGGGCGCGAAGAATATAACTGTGGTCATATGGAAGAGTAGCTTGAGTCGAAAATTTAAGTTTTGAAATTCTTTTGATTCTTACGAAAAATTTGTAACTTAACATATTGTTACGAAAATCTCAAGTTTTCCAAGGTTCGTTTGGATTGTGTTTGAAAATAAAACAACTTCAATTATTCAGCGCAAAACGCAGTCAGAAATCAACAATCACTTTATTTACAGATTTACACTTCGCTTGTATCTACACTTGTTACCACTTTGCTTGCTCAACACAGACTCGACCCTTGCGGTGCACACTGCTGCTTTTATACCAGTTTTCTTATCGCGCCGAAGTTTCTTGCAACTTCCAATTGGAAAACCATTCTCGTACAGCCCATTCCTTCGCGAACCATCCTTGCCATATCGGACTATACCAAGCGAATTATATCAAATTTGCCGTACTTCAAAGTGCATGCCTAAAAGTATGCTATGCATTCATGCATAGCACAGCACAAAGTGCTTCATCGTAACAATATACTTATTAAAACTAAGTTTATTACAGAAGAAAGGTACACGTTTTGAAAAAAGTATTAATAAATCAAGAAGATTTTACACCCTTCTTGTTTTCTTTGCACAAAAACCTCTACAATCTATTTTTTAATTTTCAAACGCACCTTTTCTTTTCTCAGTTTTTATTTCACCTTAAAAAATCTCTACAACTATTTTTTCATTTTTTTTTACATCAAGCACCCAGCCTACTTTTTTTTCTCTCACGCCGTCAGGCGTGAACATTATCCTCCGGCCTTGAGACTCGTGAGATCCTCACGTGGCTCAATCGGTTCCAACGGCAACAAACACAAACGTTGAATAGGTCGTGTCAGCGAACCGTTGCCAGTCCACACAGTAACGTTGCGCACCACACCATCCTTCCCGGGGTGCAGTTCAGAAATGCGTGCGGTTCGCCAAAGGGCTGGCGGCGTTGACTCTCGCTATATTATGACCAGGTCTCCTACCTTGAAACCCGGTCGAACTTTGCGCCACTTTGGGCGTTGCTGCAATTCGTGTAAATAGCTATCTTGCCACAATTTCCAAAAACGTTGCGCCATAGCCTGTTGCTGCTGTCAATAATTTAACCGATCGCAATTGGCCTCAGGGGCAATGCATTCGCCCACCATTGGTACTAAAGGCTCGCCAATGAGCAGATGGCCGGGAGTAAGGAAGCTCATATCCTTGGGGTCCATACTGATAGCACTTAAGGGCCGGGAGTTAAGTATCGCAGAAATTTCAGCCAACAGCGTCTGCATCGCCTCGATTGTCAAGGTACGTAAACCCATCACGCGACGCAAATGATGTTTCATCGCCTTTACCGCGGCCTCCCACAGACCACCTTGGTGGGGCGCAGAGGGGGTGATAAAATGCCACTGTGTCCGGCGCTGTACCAGCTGATCGTAAAAATCCGAAGTCTCCCAACTACGAAGCATTTGCGCTAGCTCGCGCTCAGCACCCACAAAGTTGGTACCATTGTCGCTCCATAGATGTAAACAATGCCCGAAGCGTGAGGTAAAGCGGGTGAATGCCATGAGGAATGCGTTGGTAGAAAGATCTGAAACAAACTCGAGATGTACCGCCTTCGTCACCATACACACAAATAAGGCGATGTAACCCTTCATCAGAATCCTGCCCCGGCCACGATGAGGTCTGACCCAAATGGGCCCAGCATAGTCCACACCCGTACATAGGAAGGGGCGAGCGGGCCGCACCCGACATGCGGGTAAATCGCCCATGATCTGTTGAGCCACCTTGCCCCTGCTTTTCTCACAAACGATGCAGTCTTTCACTACCGGTCTCGCCAACCTTCGTCCATGGACTATCCAAAAACGCTGCCGCATGACTGCTAGCAGCTGCTGCGCGCCACAATGATGGAGCTTCAAGTGCGTCTCCCTAGCGATGAGCCATGTGAGGCGCCCTTTTCCAGGTACAATTATGGGATTGCGCTGGTCAAACGGAAGATCTGCTTCCTGGAGACGGCTACGCATGCGTAAAATACCATCGTGCATGAACGGGGCGAGTGTCGCAATTTCAGCTGACAGACGAACGCTTGATAATTGCTGCCCATCCTTCTGGGCCCGCACAAGGCATTGTATGTCCCTAGCATAGTAATTCATTTGTTCCCGTTTGATCCACCATAGAAGAGCTCCATCGACTTCTTCGGGGTTCAGAGGGCCAGTGCGGCTACCTGACTGCGGCCTTCTTGCGTTGTAAAGGAACCTGAACACCCACGCCGTCACTCGCCGCAAACGTTGTAGGGACGACAATCGAAAGAGAATTGATTCACCATCTCGCTGAAGCGCCGAAGTGCAAATCAGGCAGCTCCCCTTCGCCACCTTGTCTTTTCGCCTGGCCTTGCATTTAGCCTGCGCCTTACATTCTTCCAATATGCGCACGGCATCCGATCGCACCTCATTGATGGGAGGCCAGCCCAAACCCGGCTGCCGGATGAACTTTGGCCCGTGCCACCACAATTCCGATGCTGCCAGTTCATCTACCGAGGTGCCTCTCGAAATTAAGTCTGCTGGATTCCGATCTGTCGGTACATGTCTCCATTCGCAGTTTGCAGTAGTCTCCTTAATCTTCCGGACCCTGTTGGCCACGTACTGTTTCAAGCTATCAACCGGACGGTTTAACCAACCCAGCACCACCATCGAATCCGTCCAACAGAATACACTGAATTCTAAGTCTTCACTTTCACCTCGTAGATTATTTCGTATGCGCTCGATTAGTTGACTCAGTAGGAGAGCTGCACATAGCTCTAGCCTAGGTATTGATTGCAATTGGATTGGTGCCACCTTCGACTTGGCCCTGACCCCTCCAGAGTCTGTACATAAGTAAACCGCGGCACCATACGCTACCTGCGATGCGTCAGCAAATCCGTGCAAAACAAAGGGCTGCTCCTGTCTGAATCCTATCCAGCGTGGAACACGAAGATTTTGCAGCTGCTCCAAACCCGAATAGAAGACCCTCCATTTTCCCGATAACTCCGATGAGAGATGCTTATCCCACGGTAACATGGCCTTCCAAATTAACTGCAGTAACATCTTCGCTCTTATTACCACTGGCGCTATAAGTCCTTCTGGATCGTAGAGACGAGCTGCAACTGAAAGCACCGACCGCTTAGTCCAGCCCTCTTCTGGCTCTTGAATGTCTGCCACCCTAAATGCCAACTCATCGGTAGACGTCAACCATCGTAGACCCAAGATTGATGACATCGGCGCCGTCTATGAGCAGTTTGTCCACCTTCTGAGAAGGCTCAAAGCTCTGTCGCACAAGGGCTGAGTTTGAGTGCCACTTCGCCAGCTCAAAACCGCCGGCCGCTAGAAGGTCCCTTGTTTCGGTGCACAACCTCAATAAACTGCCTTCATCGTCCGCTCCCGCCGAGCAATCATCCACATAAAAATTTCTCAATACCGTCCTGGCGCCCACAGGCCACTGCGAAGCATTGTCATGAGCGCACTGCTGCATCGCGCGCACAGCACAATAAGGAGCCGATGCCATTCCAAATGTGACCCTCGTAAGGCAATATTTATGCAGGGCACCGAGCTCATCTCGTCAAAAGATCCTCTGTAAATTCCAATGCTCGGGCGCTACCTTCACCTGAGGAAGCATTTGTATAATGTCCGCAGTCACACCATACCTCCACAAGCGGAAGCTCCACAACATGTCACCCAGGTCACGCTGCAGCTTCGGTCCGTTCATCTGCACATCGTTGAGTGATAGACCAGAATTAGTTGCACAAGAGGCGTCGAATACCACACGGAACTTCCGGATTACTGCATGATGTGGTAAGTAATAAATTGGGGGCTTGATAGACTCTGGTGCCGGCTGAAGCCATCCATTCGTTTGGTATTCTCTCATAAAGGCTGCATATTTTGTCGCTAGCTCCGCATCCTGTTGCAGTCGCCGTTCAAGACGAAAGAAACGCTGTAGGGCAATCGCGCGGTTAGTACCCAGCCCATTCCAATTGGCCTGCAAAGGAATCTCTATAATATAGCGGCGCTCGCTGGCATCGAATGTGCACGTCCTCTGGAAGTGGGCCTCACATTCTTGCTGCTCCGCAGTCTTTGGTCAAGAATCCCCAAGAAGCTCCTCAACCTCGAAAAATCTCTGTAATATCCTCTCCATGCCAAGCTCCTCACAATTGTCTTCAACGCCGGCCGTGGTTAGTACTAGAGGACCGGTACTCCTTGCAACCTCCCCAAATATCAGCCATCCTAATCTTGATTGTTGGGCTACCAAACCTGCAGCCGATCGTTGTATATTCGGCTGGATCATAGCCGCCCAGACCGACACGCCTAATAATAACGCCACCGGTAGCGCCACATCAAACTGCGGATCAGCCAGCCTCTCCATCACCCCATCGGAAAACCCCGACACAACGGGAGTCCGTACCGGCAAACATATGTATACCCGGCAGTAATGAAGGCAAAACCAGGCATGATAAGGGCATCAGTGGCTGTTCATCGCTCATAGCTAGTAGGTAACCTGATATCGCCTTCGTGCATCCGTCGCTAACAGCACACTCCGAGGCGAATGTCCATGCTGCTCAATAATTGCTAATCTTGCTTAAATGTCGTCGGCGCTGCGTCATCTGGACTTCGCTCTACGCCCGCTGCTGCTAAGATCATCCTTGCCTTAGGGCAGATGAGACTGTTATGCAATGTTCGATTACACCTTGGACAACCCGGCGATATACAACGCGCAGTTTGATGCCCACGACGCAAACAATTGTGGCAGACGCCAAGTCCATTCAGGGGTTGTACTCGCTCCTCGCGAGTCAGCCGAGAAAACACGCTACAGCGGAATAAAGGATGATTTTCCCCACAAACGAAACATCTCAACACCCCTGCTCTAGCTGATCTCTGCAATTGCACCCTCTGTTGCTGATGCTTCTGCCGAGGTGCACTGCTACCTTGAGACAGTAAACCGCTAGCGCGGCGCTCCAACCACTCCAAGAAATCGCCGTGCAACGCGGGAATACTGTTGATGGGTCTCACCATTTCCCATTGCGCTCTAGATTCGGAATCCAGACGTGACTCTAGCAGGTGTAATACCATCAGATCGCGCTGCTCCCCAACGCTCAGCCTATTATCCATCAGGCGCAATGTGTTGCGTGCAGTGTCCAGCATAGCCCGAATATCAAAGTGACTCGCTCGTTCTATCTTGGGCAACCCGGTTATGGCCGCGACATGCGCCGTCAGCGTCAAAAAAATGTTGTCATAAGCCGTGCACAAGCTCCGCCAGGCCCCGTCAAAACTCTCATCTCTTTGTGGCCAAAAACCAAGAACGCGAGCGGCCGAGCCGCGAACACAGTTCTGGAGCCTGCGTAGTCTTTGCACATTAGTAAGTCGTTGATTATCAATCACTTCGGCCGTAAATGTATCACGGAAGCTGTCCCATCCCTGCCGATCGCCATTGAAGACGGGAAGCCGATCCTCCGGAAGATAATCGCCGTACCAAGCCTGCACGGGTGGCGCCTCGTGCGCATTACCTGCCCCTTCCTCCGGCCTCTGCTCCTTTAAGGCTTGTTTTATGGCTGCGGCAGCCTGAATATATGTGTTCTCGACCTCGACTCGCCTCACCCCGCAAGATTCTTCGCTTAACCCACTCTGTCGCCATAAATCAATATTTTCTTCGAATCTTTCCCAAGCGACTCTTAGAAGCTCGAGTCTGCCATGCAGGATTTCACCCGCTGGAAAATCGCTGCCAGCCTCTCGCAACCAATCCGCCTGGCGCTGTATCCCCTCCACCGCCTGCTGTATCCTGGCCTTGATTCGCTCTCATGCACCGCCTCCTCCCGGCTCAGCCGAAACCCTTTTGGGTCGGTCCACTGGAACTCTGCTGGCCTTACGTTTTCCGCGCCCCAACTGTTGCGCACTCTGCTCTGAAAGCCCCGACACCTCAGGCATCGGCTCCTGCAATTCCTCGATGGCCCCCGTCCGCGCCCTCTGCTTGCGCTGACTCATCATAAACCTAGTAAATAAGAGGTTATTAAGAATGCATGCATCCGCTTTTAAATCAAGAGAAGCAACGTCCCGCTAATAAAACTCGCTTTTGAGTTGATCCCAACCAAATGCTCGCTGCTGAGCTGATATCAATGAAGGCTCTCTGCTGAGCTGATATCAAATACGGCCCGCTGCTACCAACCGAATGAAGGCTCGCTGTCGAATGGTCTGCAAACTAATATCAACTTATAACTTATACCACGCTTGCACCGAGCCCAAACGCGTGATTTGGGCAAAAATTCTAAAATGCGAAGCCAAGTCACGCATTTCCCATACAAATTCAAATCTACGAAATGACTCATTTCAACGAAACGACGGAGCAAATGCGATAAAACATGACCAATTTATCGAATGCATCACAAAATGAAAACGTTTTCAAAAGCTTCAATAGCTTGTCGTTTTAACAGTTCGAAATAAAAACAAACAAACATTTTCAAATGAAAAATTTGAATTGAAATTTTCGTTTCAATGCAAACGCAGTATTACGAGCAAGCGTTCATCCATTCAGCAATTTTGAAAATATGTGAAAGGAACAAAACATTAATCAGACGCTTGCCAACCCATACCCCAACAACACGCTGCGCCAAAGCGCTCTTCCCCACAAACCTGCACCGGACCATATACGCGCGACACATGCGAGCCCTGTGTTATTCAACCGTGCCCCCCTTAACGTTCCGCTGCGGCCTTCATCCGGCCACCAACCACCCAATCACATTGCTCCACCAAACGACAATGCAGCTCCACCGCGATCCACAGCCAGCTCCTCCGCTCATACTTACACCCAAACCGCACCAATATCACTCCTTCAGCTCAGATCCGGCTCGAAGGACCAAAATGTTTTCTTTGCACAAAAACCTCTACAATCTATTTTTTAATTTTCAAACGCACCTTTTCTTTTCTCAGTTTTTATTTCACCCTAAAAAATCTCTACAACTATTTTTTCATTTTTTTTTACATCAAGCACCCAGCCTACTTTTTTTTCTCTCACGCCGTCAGGCGTGAACACTTCTACTTAAATGGTGTGCACACCAAAATCGGGACACTTGTTTTCTGATATAAAAATAAAACGAAGTAATCTAGAATTTTTTTTACAATTTATTTCTACTCTTCGGTCCAAAGTAAATCCTAAGTAGCGACACTCTTTGACAACCGGACGTCGATTTTTTCTGAAGGCTCCTGTCAAATTGTTGTTGTTCACGTGTAAAACTGTCACTGTGGTGAATAAGTACATTAACTTTCAGGTTTACGTGCACTTGAAAAACCCTGTAAAACTGGAGTTTTCATGAATCTCTTAAGTGTAGTTTATAACGATTTTATGTTTCGAACACTGACTTTTTATACAGGCATGACTAGGGTACAGAAAGATAAATATTATTCTCACAAATTAGATGCGTTCCAACTAAAATCATGAAAAATTTTATATAATTTCGAATGCTTTGCAAAAGCAACTCTGCCCGGCAATAAATATTAACCACAATTATTATCAATTTAAAATTTGAATTTGAAATTTATCTTTTATGTTTTTACATAAAAGTTGGCTGAACACAAGGAATTTTTGTGTTGATCGGGGGTTGTTTGTAATGGAATGCGATATGTTGTAGCGCTGCACGGCCGGTAGCATATGACTGTGTGCGCTTAACATCACCGGACCGCGCTCCACTACGAACAACTCCTCCACCATGACCAACTCAGGCAGCAGCCCGGGCGGTCGCCGGCCAATGAGTCGGCGCCACACTGCAACACAATCCTCGTCGGCCAGTAGAAGTTTAGCACCATCCACAGGGCTGCAAACAGCTCCACCGCAAACGTCTACTGGCCAACTGCAGTGAGTGCACCGGCGATTTGGCCAGGGGCGGTACAAACCGCAACTCTAGACCATAGTATAATTATACTATGCTCTAGACGAAAAAATTTTCAATTGCTCACATTTGTAAAAATAATTTTATGAGCAATGACAGTTCGATTTTTGTCTTCGTGTTGAATATTTACACATTCTGTGGTGAAGGTGGCAATTAAAGTTGATGTCGAGTTGATATTTTTGTTACACATGTTGAGTATAGATTTGTTGCAAAATGGATAATTTTCCAAACGTTTTTGATTTTATTTAAAATATTTTAACCACTTCATCCACATTTAGATATTTAGCCATAGGTACAGAAATGTTCTATTGAACTCAAATGCGTTCCGAACGCAAATGCATTCCGATTTAAAAATCGCGCATATAAATGTTGTACATTAATGTATGTTGGTAAACACATTTGTAGTGGTTATTAAGAGTTAAGAAGATACACAAAATTATATTTAAATAAAATTCTTGACATAATTTATAAGAAATGACTTTTTCGCTAGAATTTTGCCTTGCACGGGACAAAATTACATTGACATTGATTCCGAATGTTCAATGTTTACATGATCAAATTGCCTGCACAAAAGCAATTCCAAAATTTGTATTCAAATCTTTTCTGTTTCAGTTAATTATATTGACACCTATTGAATTACTACTACAAATACGCATCTATCTAAAGATATTTATTTTCCCAAACAAATGCTTACTGCTTGTTTCGAAAAAGTAGTAAGAAAATTAGGTATTAAATTTACTACCAAAACCAACAGAAAATCGCATCGGGGTAACTCGGTCAAACAGACTTAATGTACCACTGACAGCTCGAAAAAAGAGTGTCGCTACTTAGAGTATACTTTGCTTCGGTCTTTAAGGTATGATAAAGTCCAGATTTATTTCTATTTTTTTCCTCCGTATGCCACCAACCGCACTTTTCGTCGGAGTCCTGCCATCAATTTTTGCACGAAAAATTCGTCCACTTTTTTAGACCCCCCACAACCACTTCTTCCGGAACTCTTCTTCTGTCGATACCCTCGCATCACTCTTCTTTAAAATGCCTATAACTATCGACCACTACTTTTCGATAGGGCGGAGTTCCGGGCTGTTAGGCGGATTAAACTCGCGCTGTACATATTCCATCCCATTCTCTTCATACCACTACAGAGTTTTCCTGCAGTAGTGGCAAGTAGCCAAGTCAAAAAAAAAAAAAATATTGACATTCATTGTACCGACTGTTACAAAAGGGTTTGTTTTAAAATCGCACGAACAGATGGCTTGCCAAACCATGGTCTTCTTTGGGAATTTTGCCCTTGATTTCATCTTGTATTCCTCAGCAACATCTTGGCGATTCGTGGCTGTGTTGAAATCTTGCCCAGCTAAAAATGTAAAGTTGTTGAAGCAGTATATTTCATCATCCATGATCACACTACTGAATTTCGTTAGCAAATTATCGAACAAGTTACGACAACGGTGCTTCACGTTGAGATTTCGTTTCGTGTCCCGATCTGGTACTACTTGAGCCTTGTAACTCTTCAAGCTTGCTCGCCTCTTGGCTTTCTGGACGAACGATGACGATTTCTCAACGATTTAAGCCACCGAACGACTTGACTTCGCGGATTTTTTTTAAATGCGGCAATCACTTTCTTCGTGCATCTAACATTCTTCTGGCCATGGTTACCACCACTACCCGCCTTACGATCAACCCTCAGCCTTTCATTACAATTTTTCAACACTTTACTGCATGTCGATGGTGCAAAATTTAGCTTTTTTGCAATTCGGCGTATACTGAGGTTGGGATTCGTAGTGTGTTCGTGCAAGATGAGTTTTCTACATTCGTATTCGTTTGCCATTTTCTTACTAATAAAACGGGTTTTGCAAATTTTTTTTAATTGAATATTGAAAACCAAGTCATGGAGTATTTACATCTAAAAGTTTACTTTTCAAAGAGTTAAATTTTAAAAGATACAGGGGATTTAAAGTGTCCCGATTTTGGTGTGATGCTTACAGCCGTGCTACATTAAATAAATGACAACTTAATTTATCTATAACATGCCCTAAAAATTTAATTTAAAAAAATTAAAATTTATGTGGACTTTTCTAGGTTTTTGTGGACCCTGCCTTAAGGCCGTATGGGGCAGTAGAGGGTTAAGAAAAATTTGTAACTTAACATATACTTATTAAAACTAAGTTTATTAGAGAAGAAAGGTACACGTTTTTAAAAAAGTATTAATAAATCAAGAAGATTTTACACACTCTACCTTAACGCTTGTTTGATACTGAAATTTGCGTTTTAAAGGTTCTTAAGTAACTTAAACGCTTCTATTGAAATGTAAACTATGTATGCATTGTTGTTTCGAAAGATTTAAGCTAAACAGTAAACGTATCGTACATGATATTGTTGAAAAAACAGGATTTTTCAAAACGGATGAAATACATTTAAGCGCGTTGACTTCAATAAAACCCCTAACGAAATAACTCAATTATCTCTTATGTCGATTTAAGCTATTCTTTCGTACGACCACAGATATACATATAAGTAGAACTCGTATATGTATGTAGGGAGGTATCTTTAGTTGCAATTTTGAATTTGACCTCACAGAAATTACGTGGAATTGTTTACACAAACGCCATCGAAATACCGAATTTCTGATCTAGAAACATACTGTGTATATATATTTTCCAATAAATATAGGGTGTTTTTTTTAGAGGTATAGAACTTCGAATTGAAATAAAACACAAGAAAATCGTTTTAATGTCCATCAATTTGGCTTTATTGGAAGGATAATTTTATGCCATTAATGTTTAAATATGATTTCGGGCATGTGGCCGCCGCGGCTGGCTCGAATAAAGCCAATTCTACAGGTCCAATTTTCAACCACTTTTTCGAGCATTTGGGGCCGTATGTCGGCAATAACGCCACGAATGTTGGCTTCCAAGTCCCCTAACGTTTCTGGTTTGTTGGCGTAGACGAGCGACTTCACATATCCCCAAAGAAAATAATCCAATGGTGTCAAATCACACGATTTTGGTGGCCAATTGACAGGTCCATTCCGCGAAATTATGCGCTCATCGAATGTTTCCTTCAATAAATCGATTGTGACGTGCGCTGTGTGGCATGTAGCGCCGTCTTGTTGGAACCACAACTCATCCACATTCATGCCATCCAATTCGGGAACAAAATAGTCGGTTATCATGGCTCTATACCGGTCTCCATTAACGGTAACTGACTCTCCAGCATTATTTCGGAAGAAGTATGGCCCAATGACTACACCAGCCCATAGAGCACACCAAACAGTCAGTTTTTGTGGATGTAATGGCGTCTCAAGGGTCTCATGTGGATTCTCTTCACTCCAAATGCGGCAATTTTGCTTGTTGACGTAGCCATTCAACCAAAAATGAGCCTCATCACTGAACAAAATTTTGCGATGAAAATCAGCATCGAGATCAATCTCATTTTCGGCCCATACACCAAAATCACGACGCATTGCATGGTCTCGCGGCTTTAATTCTTGCACAAGCTGGATCTTGTAAGGTCGCAAGCCAAGATCTTTGCGCAAAATCTTCCATAAAGTTGATGGACAAAGCACCAATTGCTGTGCACGGTGGCGAATCGATTCATTCGGGTCCTCTTCAACATTTTGCTCTACAGCGGCAATTGTTTCTTCGGTGCGCACTGTTCGACGTCTCTGCGGATGCGTATTATCACATAGAGTAAACGTAGTGCGAAAACGACCCATGGTTAACCGATTTAATTGCTCTGATGGACGATTATGTCGACCATAAAATGGACGGAGCTTGCGGTAAACTTCGCGAACTGAACCATTATTTTCGAAATAAATTTGCACGATTTGCAAGCGTTGTTCTTTTGTCAACCTGTTCATGATGAAATGGCAAACCAAACTGAACATAAATGACATTAGAGTTGCCAGATTTGACCACAAAATGCCAGTTTTATCTCTATTCGAAAAACAAACCTCTAAAAAAAACACCCTATACATGAAAGCTACACACGCAGAACGCTCTCAAAATTACTTTGAAGGATCACAGTGCTAAAAAAGCATTGTCCCACATCAAATATACTTTTACACACACAATCAACACAGAGCTTTAGGTTTTTGTCAATTTCCAGCCGTTTTGGGGGCAAGCTAAAATTAAAAATATTGGTGAATATGCATATTGAAGAAAGTAATGACGCGAGGTGTTCTAATTGAAAAATGTAATAAAGAATTCTGTGGTCAAAAGCAATAATCGCTTAAGTCCATAAGTATTATTTTGAGAAGCAGGCTTTAAATGACAGATTCTACATTTTAATGCTAATTAAAATTTTTGCATTTTACTGCACAGACGACCAATGCAATAACTCACTTGGCAGGAAGCCAAAATTGAAAGCTATGTAGTCCGATGGAGCCATCATTTCATCGGCCATCATTTGGTCTCAAGCACTGCAAAATACTCATTAGGCGAGCAATGAAAATAGCTTAGCGTAATCCGCTTGTGTCCACTAGTTCACAATAATCAGAGGAAATTGAAGTCCATCGTCCGGTTCTGTTGAAATTCATTTGCATTTTACGTCGCTTTCGTAGGCGGCAGCCATTCACACCACGTAAACATGCACTCACCCGAACGCGGCAAGCATTGTGCGAATGTCTGAACAGGCTTCCAATTTTGAAAAAGTATATGTATAGTATATATTTATATATTTGCTTGCATACGAAAACATCCCCACACAAACGTAACTTTGGGTCGGAAATGGTCGCTTGCACAGTTGAGACATTCGGCGGACCCATTAGCATTGTGCGAAATCCAGAGGGGCCGCTGTTTATCGCCCCAAAATATGCATTGGCATGAGGATTTGATTATAAAATCAGCGGGCGGGTCAGTGAGAGCACGGCAGAAATTATATCTTGCTTAACGACAGTTGAGAGCCGGCATAATGCTGTTGGTTCTGTCAGTGGATAGTATTAAAAACAAAAAATCGTCCAATTCAACGTAGTTGTCTATGTAATTTTAAAGTAAAAACTCACTAAATAAGAACTATGTAGTTGTTAACATATAATTTTCTCAGGATGTTTAAATCCTTCAAAATACCTGGGCATAGGCCAAAGCAGGACACTTAGTGGGTGATTTTTCGTTCCCCTGTTCGTGTTAAGCTATTTGATAATCGGTTGTAAATGTAATTATCATTAGAGCTATAACACGCGATTTCTTGAAAAGATTCTTGTGACTATTTAATGGTGCATAGCCCAGTCCCAGTACTGCCCATACTGGACATTGGCAGACTATGTGCAAGGCCGTTTGATCATCCTCCAAACTTATTAAACACATGTACCTAACTGTCTGAGCCAGATGTCTCCCCAAGTTTATATGCGTTTTAATTAGTTCAGTCAGCCGTTTAGAGTTCTTTAATTTATTTAAATTAAATTAGTTCTTAGTTGGTGGCCGAGTAAAATTAAAAACATTCATGTGGATTCTAAATGTCATCCAATTCGAATCACTTCTCTCCTCCCGCCCATCTGTATATGGTTACGGAACACTGTGCGCCGTGAAAGCTACACTGTACTTCTGTCACTTTGTATACGGTGTACTAATCACCAAAATAGTGTAGTGAGCTCTGGGTGGGCGTGTGAGGATATGGGAGGAAATGTTCTAGGTACTGCTTCATTTCCGTTTTCGTTTTGTATTAATTTCTGCATGTGCCTTTATCTAACCTCTTATTTCCCGCTCTCCAATGACTCATTCGGCACTTGTTTACTCTTGCTGGTGCCGGCACGCTGCAGCTTGAGGGACGCACGATGGCGTTTTTGCGTAATGTTTGTAGAATTACCTGGCGTTAAATGATCATTAAGGGAGTCGATGCAAATGGTTTGAAGTGTATTTGTATGTGGTGCGCCATGAAACTGTGGATTCGTCGAAAGATGCTAACTCGTGCCGTTGGAGCGTTCCTTTTCAGCTCCCGGGGGACGATTTCCCGACGCGGAGTATGAACAATTTTTTAACTTGAAAATCAATGCAAAGGGTGGGAGAATATTTGCGCTTGTGGAATGGTGAAGATATGGGTATCCAGTAAAAAAATATATTTTTTCCTTACCTTACATGACATGGTTTTGGTCCTGAAAGTTCAGAATAGAAATTTTAGTCAAAAGGTGGCAATTTTTCTCTTTCTTTTGATATTCATGCCTTCATCATTGCATGAGCGCAAATATTTAAATAAATACCTTAAAATGTGTATGCTCTTAAATTTTGAAAGTCCTTTAAAAGAGCATCGCATCAGAAAATGAAAAACTGAGAATACCAGGTTACTATGAATGACCTCTAGTTTTACGCCTATATCAACATTTGGATAGGTCAAACGTACTGTCGGACGGTGTTGTAGCTCAATACAATATATCTTCGTATGAGAAAGTTACCTTTTACCCTTGAAAACAATTGATTGTCATTTTGCTTTTTCAACGAAGACGAATGAAGGACACTGCATGTTTCTTGTTAAAATTGTCCTTTGTGTGCTGGGCTCCCTAACTAAATAACTAAATAACCAACAAATAGGAACTTGACTAAAAAATATTAACTTCAAGTTTAAAGTGTTTCTACTGGCGTTTTTACGTAATGTACTGGGGTGTGTAACTAAATGTTAAGTATGGGAAATGCATGGGGAACAATAGATCTTTTAGGTCGCAGTGCACATTCCCCGCCAATAATAATAATAATGGGAAATGCATACATTTTTTGTTTTGCGAATTATTTTACACAAACTCAAAAAAGAAGAATCAAATTCTGAGGTCCGATCCAACAGATTGAAATTCGTTACATACATTTGTTTCAAAAGGATAATTTATGACATCAAAGAATAAATATTTTAAAAGAAATTTTCGGAAATAAAAAATAAACAATTTATTCCAAAGGCGATAATTTTCCACTTCCACTTCAATTTCATATTCATTTCTTCAAAATTTCACAGATATTCAATTTTCAATTAAAGTTTTTGAAATTTATTTGATTTAACAATTTAAAAATCCTAGTTTCCCCGTTTATACCGATTTTTGGATGCGTCAAAAGTACTGTCGCACGGTACGAGTATTTAAAACGCGACAAAATCATACTTTTGTTCAAAATCTTAATTGGCTTGAGAATTTTCAACAGCTTCTGAACATTACATTTATGATTCAAGTATCGATTGAAGGGTCGGTGTTAACACAGGTTTGGTGCGAATTACGATTCCAATTCGATCACTGAAGAGCGCTTTGTGTTGAATCTTTCGCCATCACCGATTATCCACTGTCAATCAAATGAAACATTTACATGAATGATGTGAACGGCGAACGAATCGATTCGAAAGTACATTGTAGCCCACAAAATTGCAACGCACGTGGTGAATACACTGGGGAAAACGACGAGGCTTTGCATCCTATTGAATTAAAGTCGCTCGCTTGTTCCACTTTAATCTGACGTAAATTCTGTTAATAAATCATAATTTGGTGTCATTTTGTTTTTAATAATTTTATTGAACCTTGCTTACATTTACTGTTACACACGCGCGTGTATGCCACCCTCAACCTAATGTGTGATTGTGCGGCATTTTTTTGCTTAACCCTCTTGCGCATTTGAAAACTCTGACTTGGGCATCTGTAATTTCTTAAGAACACTTTTATGGACTGAAACCCAGTCCGAAATTCTGTCTTTATATTCGTGTTCAGCGACCTTTAAACCCTCTGAAGAATGGTTTCTGAGTTGGCTTGAAGCATGTCTTGTGGCACTTATTTCGGGTTTATAGTTTCAAAACAGGAAATTTTCGGAATCTAGATAAATTTTCCCCTGGTAATTAGTAAGGAAATAAAACAATTGAAATGTTTGTCTCAAGTTGTGAAAGCTACATCCATAAGCTTTAATTTGCGAGTCATACATAAAAGCAAATCAATTAAAATTTCATGGCGAGTTATCTCGGATCCAGGAAAACGAGAAATGTGTAGTAAGTAATTTGACAGGCGTGCGACCCACAAACGTTTTGTTATTGTTATTACTTATGTGTGAAAACTAGTAGGGGGAAAAACAAGAGTGAGCGTTGTTCCTATTACAGTTACAGGATTACGGAATTGGTGCTAAGGGGTTGTGAATCTTTCTAATGTATGTTTCTGTCACGCAATCTGTAGATAATCTAAAGAATCGCATTCCCGAATGAACGATCCCGAAATGGGCCCATGCAATCGGCTAATAAAAGCGTAGCATATTTTATTATCGGACTCACACCCGCGCCGTTATCATGGGCACGCACCAATTAGACGACATCAACAGCTGTCGTTATTAACATATCATCATCATCAACGTTATCATTGTCGCCGTCGCTGTCGCCGCCATCATTAAAACCATGCGATTTATTATGTTCGCAGATAACGTCACATGAATACACAAGCAACCACACGCATATTTGCTTTTGACGTTGGGGTTGTCGCCAACCGCGCGCCAGTCTTAAGTCAGCGTAGGCGAATAAGTTGCCTTGTCAATGGGGCCACCGTTGTCGCCGATGGCAGGCGCCGTCATCCGTTGGGTTGGCGCACAATGTGAAATTGGAAAAGGATTCCGACGACGTTATAATTTTAATTACGACGTTTATGCAAGTAAACCGTGTTTAATGGACATTTGCATCTGCGGACAGCCGTTGTCGCAAATGGCGCGTTGAGCGTGTTGTGCAAGCTGCCGAGTGCTGCGGGAGTGGGCGCTGCGCGGCTTCTGTGGATGGCATTGAGATGCACGCCTTGCGGACGTCTTGTTGGGCAGCAAATGATTCTCGCTGTCTGGCCAAGTAAATGAGCAGCACACCCTACCAAAGTATGATTTCATGCACAATGACGGCGACAGAGTCAATCTTCGAAATCGCCTTTCAAACTCCTCTCCATGTGAACGGATTTTTTGTTATCAAGTAACAGAAACAAACCAAAAAATGTTTTCATCATTATTACTATTGTCTATGGGTCTCCATAGCGTTGTGTTTTAAATAAAATCCTTAAGAAATGGTGAAGTTTTGAAAAAATGAATAGATTTATGGTCAAAATATAAGTAGTGAATTGTTTAGGAAAACAAGTTTACATTAAATAAAAAATCCGATTACGTACTTCCATAGAAAATGTATATGTGAGGCTGCTGTCAAAATTTCAAATCGATCGAGTCATATAAAGGTGTTTGAGTAATCTGCTTGAAAAAGTTGTAATCAGGTTCGTAAGCTAGAAATATGCAAATATCATGAAATCATAATCATTTTGGTAGCGATAGGAACTAAATTAAAAGTGCTGATTGTTTTATACATGTTTTAAACTATCTGAACCAGGTGTTATTCAAAACATTTCCAACAAAATTCGAACAATTTTCCAACATTTTAAATTTTTGTATAATTTTTTTTAAAATTTTTTTTAAGGACAATACTAAAATTTTCCTTAAACACAAATTGACAATAACGTTTTTGTTATAATCTGACAACACCGATGTTTTGCGTACAAAATAAGTACTCATATTTCTATTCATGTGGATCGCTATCAAATGAAAACATAAGTACACAAAATCAGCTGATTTTTCAATCGTAATGAATCGTTGTTACAAGTTGTATTTGTTGTAAATTTTTCATCACAAATACATCAGACCATCACCGATGCTGAGGTCTTTAAAATACATTCCCAGTCCACGAGGGAAGTGAAGAGAAGACGCGAAAACCAAAGACATTCTAATTTGCAGCTGCCAACCGAAATTATGAAATTTGAAAGCTTTTTCTTTAATTTCGCTGGAAAGCCCACAGACCATTCAGAGGAAATCATTACCAAGCGGCCTTCGGACTTCATTAATTTTCAAAACCAATATGTCTACTACAATAACTTTAACGTGCGACGCACTTTTCCAAATGAACTTTGGCCACTTGAGTACTGCGCCAACGATATTCCCAGAAATGTTTAAAAATCGCAGTTTAAAAAACATTTTTTTGACTCGTGCTTTGGCGGTCTTATTAAGATCGTTAAGTATTTCCTGACAAGCTACAGGACACCCTTGTGAATTTACATATTTTAGGTATGTACAGCAGCGCATGAATAATTCTTCCATATGCAATTTTATGTGTCATGCATATGTACAAAGGTACCTCCATTAGTACGTTCGTACATACAAACGCGTACACTGCATGCGTGTACCGAAGCGTCCTCGGAGCATCATCAATGCGCCTGACCCATAAACGAGCCAGCCACTTGTCGGTTTTTGTCGCGCATTGAAAATAAATTCAAGTCAACTTGAGCTCACGGTAGGCAGGAAGCATCGATAATAATAATAATAATTGGCTGGCACGACAGCCCGCTTACGCGAAACTAAGGCCTAGCTTCCCGCAACCACCCGTGTTGTGCGTGTGAATTTGTACGTGGGTGGAAGGGACCTATAGTTTTTATGCCGGTTCCGAACGGCAGGTTGGGAGCTTTTTCATAAGCAATTTTACTCTCAGAGGTTTGCCATTTCCAGCTGAGAGGACAGCCACCGAAAGAGAAAACGAGTTTTCCCGTTATTTTTTTAGGTGTTATTACCAGGGACCGTAACGGTTATGGGTTTTATCAAAAAAGTCACATTTTAACTGTTATATTTTAACTTTTATTTACCCGACAAAAAATAACTGTTATTTTGTGCCTTTTATAATTTCAGGCAAAAATAACTGTTATTTTTTACTTTTATTTTATCGGTCAAAAATAACAGTTATTTTGTGACTTTTATTTTTTCGGTCAAATATATCAGGCAATTTGAATTTTTTTAAAGGCCATTTGACCGACTAAAAATCTATTGATACCATTTTTTTCGTCTCCTCAACGCGCACATTTTGAGCTATAAAACTTGTTTCAGTCTTTAGTACAACGGCCGCAATGGAAAGATTCCTCTAAACAAAAACATTCAAAAAATGTCGATGTCGTCGTTGCGCTTCGATTTGAGCAAACTTTTTTTTAGCTTTTTTAAATCTATTTTTTAGCAATACTTGATGTTCGTGTTTTTTTAACACTACTTTATGTACCTGTTTTATCTTTGGCTAAAAAGTGCCAGCAATTCGTGTTAAAAACTTTTAAAAATTCCACCGGAAATAAGAAATTTGCAAAAGTATAAATGTCAATTCATTTTATTAAATTGTGTTTAGCTTTAACATCATTATTGCAGCTAACTTCTCTGCTGACAAATTGTACCTTAAATCGCCAAGAACAAGTTTCAAGGCAGAAAAAGCTCGTTCTACGCTCACTTGAGTGGCAGGAACAGCATGCACTATGAAAGCAAGTTGTCGCAGCCAAGGAAACACATATTTCTTCTCGTTCCAATATTCCATCAAATCGGCATCAATATTGATGCGGTTTTCCTTATATGCATCAATTTCGAAAAATGCTTTGCGGATGTTGTCATCAGCAATAATATTTTCCTCATCAGACGAAGAACTTGCTACCTCCATTTCGATAATTCCACGTCTTAATAAGGAAGAGGTACTTTGCAAGATCCTTCATCAATTAAGAACGCTTGTTCTTCGACCGTCTGCGATGATGATGCATCTGGAATCGATGTTTGCTGAAAAAATTATATATTTTACTAGCAGGTCTGGCGGCTTTGCACGCATGAATTTTTAGATTACTTTAAAACAATTTTTACTTAGTTTGAAATAAGTATAATGCTTCTTCACATAAACTCCTAAAAAAGTTACCCTGTCAGATGTTGATTTCGAATACTGAAAAACATGCGTTGAATTAATTTCAGTTATTTCTCCAAGTCCGAAGTTAATGGACCCAATAAATCATATTTCTTTTAACCCTTTGTTGACCCGTTAGATTTTAATTTTCAATGGCTCCAATGGTCCAATGAATTCTATTTTGAAGTTATTTTACAATATTTTAAGTCAATAGACTTAAAATATCATGTTTTTCCAAATGAACTGTTAACCCATTGTTGACCCGTCAGATTTTAATTTTCAAAACAGTGAAAGCACGTGTAGAATTATTTGTGATTTGGAGTTTTTCACCCAATTTGAAGTCTATAGGCCCATTCCCATTGAAATGATTTTAGCAAATTTGAATAGTTAGGCTTATTACCCATGTTTTGCCCTTTCGGACCCCGAATTTCAAAACATCCCATCTTAGCGGAGATTCATTTTATAACGTGAACAGTTTAAATTCCATGTATCTAGCTTCAGCTGTTTAGGCTGGGCTGTGATGAATCAATCAGTCAGTCAATCAATCAGTCAGTCAACTATATATGTATGCATATATATATAGATAGATTTCGTAAAGCATTGTTTCTGCCGCAATTTTAGTAAAAAATCGTTGTACGGCAAACACAAATGGTTAATTTACCTTTTGTATACCCTGAATTTGATATACTAGCTTTTTGAGGTGTCTTTTAGCAGCTTCACATTTTACTTTGGATAACGTGCGTCTCAGTCTAGGGTATGCCTTGTATTTGGGCAGCATACATGGTATCATTTTCTAATAATTTAATCTGTCTTAGTTCAATATGTTTTAAAAGTTGTGTGCTGATTTCAGTGTTGATCTCCTTTAATTGAAAAGTCAAATCCAACCAAATTTTGTAGAAATCACCTAACAACAATTGGCTAGCTTGCAGTTTCAAAGTAAGTGAATACACGGGTGTTAGAACAGAAACAACATTCTCAATTTCCACCCATTCTGGTACTTGGAGTTGCTTAGGCGCTGGCAAATGGTCCATGCAAAACTCCTTAAGTTGCAAAAGTCCCTTTAACATAATGTATGTGGAACTCCAACGAGTTGCAACGTCTAGTTGAGGCTTAGATACATCCGAATCTTTAATTTTGTATCTAAATAATTGAGTGCATTTAGAAAAAAAGTAAATTGAAATATGTTACCATTTATTACACTGTGCGACAAAGAACCACTTTTGTCGAGACCCATACATATGTTGATAAAAACGTGAAACTAGAGGTCCATGAAATTTCAAAATCCTTTTAAAAGGACATTTGATCAGAAACTGAAAAATTGAGTATGCCAGGATACTATGAATGACCTCTAGTTTCAAGCCTATATCAACATTTGGATGGGTCAAAATTACTGTTGCGCGGTGTCATTATACAATGGCTGAAAATGTTGAGTCATAGATTTGACATAATAGAATCATTTTTTATTATTATAACATGTGGGTTTTAAATTTTCGACAAAATAACTCTACACATACTAGCGGCATTCAAATCAGAAGACTAAGCTGGGTTTAAACAGTTAAAAAGCTCCCAAATGGCACACATTTTGTTTTGTAACGGTGTCTTGGTAAACATATTGTCCAATGTATAAAAACGGTTATTAAACAAATTACAACTTAATACTAAATCAAGTTTGCATTCAACATTATTGTATTGTTGTTTACGTATAACTGTATTTAGATTTTTTAATAAAAAATAAAATATATTCGTGTATGTCAAACCTATGACTCAATATTTAAATCTGCATTTTGTTGAGTTGATTTTTCTATTCTAACTTTCAGCCACTGTATGTTTTATTAGTTCCTCACCGAAACGCTGGAGATCTCAAAGTTTTAACTAAAGTACGGGCTGTAGTAATTATGCATGGGTTCCAGTCTGCCAAAAAATCCTTTACTGCCAATTGAAGTGTATGTGCAGCACATTTAATGGAAATTATTTCCTCGTAATCAATATTATTTATAACATATTCGTAAGAGTTTTCATCTGGATTTCCCAAACAATTTTCTTCTTCGTCTTCACTTTCTTGGGAGGGTAAAAGTTGAACCGCTTTAACAATATTCCTTCCATTATCTGTAGTTACGGAATACACTTGTTTTTCGCTTATGTTAAAGCTATCCAAAACGCGTTTAATTTCCGCCTTCAAATTTTCAGCAGTGTGCCTCTTTTTTAATTCAAGCATGGAAAGGGTAAATATTGTAATTTGATCCTTCAGAATTAATTGAACATTAATTCCTAATATGGACCGATCGCTACGAGTGGCTGTATCAATTTTCAGGCATAACATTTTCCCCTCTACTGCTTTTGTAATAGTCGTTTTCAGTTTTTCAAATTTTGCGTTAACGAGGTCCATAACATTATTAGAATTTATTTTCGGCATCTTTAAACCCTCAAATATCGGAGTCGTCAATGTTTGAAACGATTCCGTATCAAAAAATGATAATGGTTGCGAATGTTTTGTAAGGAAATCAATACAAGCATTATTAACATCATTTGGAGACATTTTGTGATGGTTGCTCTGTGGTGTAATGTAAAAGATTATAAAATGCAACCCTGCGTGCACTCTAGGCTAGTAATAGACGAACACAAAGCTGGCGAACTGCTGACGTGGCAACCACTGAACTGTAACAAACGAACTGCGGAAGGGACGGATGGACAGGAACGAAAAGAAGGCAGACGGTGACGAGCTAGAGAACGAGGCGGACGAGATAAGTCGGGACAAAAAAAAAAAAGGCGCGACAAGGCGGGAAGAGGAAAAAAAGGAGTTTCCTCCTAGCCACCACGCGCGGTGCCAGCAGCAGCCGCCACGTGAGCACCAGCTTGGCCACACCAGCACGCGCTCAAGGAGTTTCCTCCTAGCCACCACGCGCAGTGCCAGCAGCAGCCAGCCACGTGAGCACCAGCTTGGCCACACCAGCACGCGCTCGAGCAGTCTCATCCTAGCCACCACGCGCGGTGCCAGCAGCAGCCGCCACGTGAGCACCAGCTTGGCCACACCAGCACGCGCTCGAGCAGTGTCATCCTAGCCACCACGCGCGGTGCCAGCAGCAGCCGCCACGTGAGCAGTGTTATCCTAGCCACCACGCGCGGTGCCAGCAGCAGCCGCCACGTGAGCACCAGCTTGGCCACACCAGCACGCGCTCGAGCAGTTTCCTCCTAGCCACCACGCGCGGTGCCAGCAGCAGCCGCCACGTGAGCACCAGCTTGGCCACACCAGCACGCGCTCGGAGAGTTTCCTCCTAGCCACCACGCGCGGTGCCAGCGGCAGCCGCCACGTGAGCAACAGCTTGACCACACCAGCACGCGCTCGAGCAGTCTCATCCTAGCCACCACGCGCGGTGCCAGCAGCCAGCCAGCCACGTGAGCACCAGCTTGGCCACACCAGCACGCGCTCAAAGAGTTTCCTCCTAGCCACCACGCGCGGTGCCAGCAGCCAGCCAGCCACGTGAGCACCAGCTTGGCCACACCAGCACGCGCTCAAGGAGTTTCCTCCTAGCCACCACGCGCGGTGCCAGCAGCAGCCAGCCACGTGAGCACCAGCTTGGCCACACCAGCACGCGCTCGAGCAGTGTCATCCTAGCCACCACGCGCGGTGCCAGCAGCAGCAGCGTTCGGGCTACCGCCACCACAGCGGCTCGATTGCCGACGCACTGCCGCGGCGAATCACGTTTTTTTTTGAAAAGGGGGCGGACGAGAACCCCCCCCCCCCCCTTGTGCGGTATCCCATACCATCTGCGATGTTTGAATTATTATATTAGTAACTTTAATTTCCCTTTTGTTATTGGCGCCTCTGTGCAGCAGCAACAGAGAAACAGAAGCAGGTCCAGCAATCCACGAATTCACCTGAGCTTCGCCGCATCGCCGAATTGTTTGCGCAAACAACGAGGGATCGCCGATCAGGACGCGTGAGTGTGACAGAATCCTAAGTAAGTGAACTTAATCGTATTTCTCTTTTGCTGCTTTCGCCTTCTAAATATTAGTCCGAATACCAAAATGTATATATTTTTTGCGGCTTCCGTTTCCGAATCAATATTTTAAGTCTGGGTTGTTAAATTTCTCTTTTGCGGCTTCCGCCTCCTCATTAATATTTAAGTCGGAACTGTTAAATTTCTTTTGCGACTTCCACTTCCTAATCAATATTTTAGCTTAAGCATCCAATGAATAAAATGTAAATAGATATTCAATGTGATCAGCGTCGTTGCCATATGGATGGGTCGGGAGAGACGGAAACGCTCTCGCTAAGGTTGGGAAGGGGAGAGCCGGGGGCCATTGACCACCTTAGGTCCCCCTCTGGTTGTTGCCACCTCGGTGTCGTCGCTTCACTGCTGCTTGCGTGAACTTATACTCTACACCTGCGGGGTGGACGAGTAGGTTCGTAAGTGGTATTGTCCGTCCGATTGTCCGTACGTCAAGTTGCATGGCCGGTTGATAGGTAGAATTGTCCGCGGTGTGAGAATATCATCTTCTTCTTTTACGGGTGTTTTCTAGTAAGAAAAACCCACGTGCATGAATAACTTTGTGTATTGTTGGTAGGTAGCGGTAGGTGCTCGAGCAAGAACCCCCCCCACAACCCGAAGAGCTTAGACCTGGTACCCAGCTAGCATGCACACCCGCTCGGCATTGCACTACATTAAATACCAGCAGGTCCTTTTGGAAGGGTCCATTACATAGATGGCGCCCAACCCAGAGGGATCCATTACATAAATGGCGCCCAACGTGGGGCCCACAAAACTGTGGGACACCCAAATCAAATTTATTTTCGTTTCTTTGAAAAGGTTGCGTTTTTGGAAGGTGTCGGAATTAGTCGTGAATGCTTTGTAGACGTTCAGCTAACCAACCGGAAGAAATCGTAACGAACTTTTAGGCCTTAATTTTTTTCGGAATAGGGTTGAAGTATCTGTCATTAAAGGTACACTCTACCATTATTTTATACCTAAAAGTTCATGTTTTCCTTGTGAACGTGGGGCCCACAAAACTGTGGGACACCCAAATCAAATTTATTTTCTTTTCTTTGAAAAGGTTGCGGTTTTGGAAGGTGTCGGAATTAGTCGTGAATGCTTTGTAGACGTTCAGCTAACCAACCGGAAGAAATCGTAACGAACTTTCTCCTGAACATTGGTCTTTTAGGCTTAAATTTATTTCGGAATAGAGTTGAAGTATCTGTCTTAAAGGTACACTCTACCATTATTTTATACCTACAAATCATTGTTTTCCTTTTGAAGCTGTTATCCTTTTATGAGTACAAAGTCGACTTAAGGTAGTTGCGTAGCTCATAAATAATAGCAGTAGCTCGCTCTTCGACACCAAATTAATTTCTCTGTACACTTCGTGAGGTGAATGCAGAGTGGCAACAACATTTCTCTCTTTGGCAACGACGCCTGATCACATTTAGACCTTTTATTTAGAACTCTTTCAAAAAAAAAAAAAAAAAAAAAAAAAAAAAAAAAAATTTTCTGTAGGTACAACAAACATTTTTTGAAAATCGTAATTTTGACGTTTTATCGTATTCTGTTGGGGAAAATAACTTTTGAACATGGCTGTTCGTCGTAGTGATGAAAATTTGCCTCAACTGGTTACACCAGGAGGTTTGTGTTCTATTTGCGATGAAGCAACTACGGAAACAAATGGCAACACTACACCGGGCAACCATGAGTTCCACCGTACAATGCAAATGTCAAAACATACAACAGGCGTTCTAGGTCTAGTAGTTACAAGCCAGGACAAGTGGTGCTAAGGAGGAATTTCGCACTTAGTAAACAAACTAGCAATTTTAACAGCAAACTAGCGCATACTTTTCTCAAGGCGCGGGTTCGAAGTCGAGCAGGCACGGCATATTATGTGCTTGAAGATGATTCAGGGAAGCTATTAGGAACATATCACGCCAAGGATATGCAACCGCTGTAAAACCTTTTCTTAAAATTGCATCCATTTTCCAGATTCAATTTTTAAGTAAAACTTAAATTTTGAACCTGCTTTGTGATGGTTGCCCTGTGGTGTAATGTAAAAGATTATAAAATGCAACCCTGCGTGCACTCTAGGCTAGTAATAGACGAACACAAAGCTGGCGAACTGCTGACGTGGCAACCACTGAACTGTAACAAACGAACTGCGGAAGGGACGGATGGACAGGAACGAAAAGAAGGCAGACGGTGACGAGCTAGAGAACGAGGCGGACGAGATAAGTCGGGACAAAAAAAAAAAAGGCGCGACAAGGCGGGAAGAGGAAAAAAAGGAGTTTCCTCCTAGCCACCACGCGCGGTGCCAGCAGCAGCCGCCACGTGAGCACCAGCTTGGCCACACCAGCACACGCTCAAGGAGTTTCCTCCTAGCCACCACGCGCGGTGCCAGCAGCCAGCCAGCCAAGTGAGCACCAGCTTGGCCACACCAGCACGCGCTCAAAGGAGTTTCCTCCTAGCCACCACGCGCGGTGCCAGCAGCAGCCAGCCACGTGAGCACCAGCTTGGCCACACCAGCATGCGCTCGAGCAGTCTCATCCTAGCCACCACGCGCGGTGCCAGCAGCAGCCGCCACGTGAGCACCAGCTTGGCCACACCAGCACGCGCTCGAGCAGTCTCATCCTAGCCACCACGCGCGGTGCCAGCAGCAGCCGCCACGTGAGCACCAGCTTGGCCACACCAGCACGCGCTCGAGCAGTGTCATCCTAGCCACCACGCGCGGTGCCAGCAGCAGCCGCCACGTGAGCACCAGCTTGGCCACACCAGCACGCGCTCGAGCAGTTTCCTCCTAGCCACCACGTGCGGTGCCAGCAGCAGCCGCCACGTGAGCACCAGCTTGGCCACACCAGCACGCGCTCGGAGAGTTTCCTCCTAGCCACCACGCGCGGTGCCAGCGGCAGCCGCCACGTGAGCAACAGCTTGACCACACCAGCACGCGCTCGAGCAGTCTCATCCTAGCCACCACGCGCGGTGCCAGCAGCCAGCCAGCCACGTGAGCACCAGCTTGGCCACACCAGCACGCGCTCAAAGAGTTTCCTCCTAGCCACCACGCGCGGTGCCAGCAGCCAGCCAGCCACGTGAGCACCAGCTTGGCCACACCAGCACACGCTCAAGGAGTTTCCTCCTAGCCACCACGCGCGGTGCCAGCAGCAGCCAGCCACGTGAGCACCAGCTTGGCCACACCAGCACGCGCTCGAGCAGTGTCATCCTAGCCACCACGCGCGGTGCCAGCAGCAGCAGCGTTCGGGCTACCGCCACCACAGCGGCTCGATTGCCGACGCACTGCCGCGGCGAATCACGTTTTTTTTTGAAAAGGGGGCGGACGAGAACCCCCCCCCCCCCTTGTGCGGTATCCCATACCATCTGCGATGTTTGAATTATTATATTAGTAACTTTAATTTCCCTTTTGTTATTGGCGCCTCTGTGCAGCAGCAACAGAGAAACAGAAGCAGGTCCAGCAATCCACGAATTCACCTGAGCTTCGCCGCATCGCCGAATTGTTTGCGCAAACAACGAGGGATCGCCGATCAGGACGCGTGAGTGTGACAGAATCCTAAGTAAGTGAACTTAATCGTATTTCTCTTTTGCTGCTTTCGCCTTCTAAATATTAGTCCGAATACCAAAATGTATATATTTTTTGCGGCTTCCGTTTCCGAATCAATATTTTAAGTCTGGGTTGTTAAATTTCTCTTTTGCGGCTTCCGCCTCCTCATTAATATTTAAGTCGGAACTGTTAAATTTCTTTTGCGACTTCCGCTTCCTAATCAATATTTTAGCTTAAGCATCCAATGAATAAAATGTAAATAGATATTCAATGTGATCAGCGTCGTTGCCATATGGATGGGTCGGGAGAGACGGAAACGCTCTCGCTAAGGTTGGGAAGGGGAGAGCCGGGGGCCATTGACCACCTTAGGTCCCCCTCTGGTTGTTGCCACCTCGGTGTCGTCGCTTCACTGCTGCTTGCGTGAACTTATACTCTACACCTGCGGGGTGGACGAGTAGGTTCGTAAGTGGTATTGTCCGTCCGATTGTCCGTACGTCAAGTTGCATGACCGGTTGATAGGTAGAATTGTCCGCGGTGTGAGAATATCATCTTCTTCTTTTACGGGTGTTTTCTAGTAAGAAAAACCCACGTGCATGAATAACTTTGTGTATTGTTGGCAGGTAGCGGTAGGTGCTCGAGCAAGAACCCCCCCCACAACCCGAAGAGCTTAGACCTGGTACCCAGCTAGCATGCACACCCGCTCGGCATTGCACTACATTAAATACCAGCAGGTCCTTTTGGAAGGGTCCATTACATAGATGGCGCCCAACCCAGAGGGATCCATTACAATTTCCACCGTAAATCGAATTTTTTTATCACTTTCATCTGTTGCATTTTCAATCCTCATCCGTTTCTCATACTCCACCATTAACTCAGAGTGCGATTTTTGCAAATGCCTTTTTAAATTAGTTATGTGGGCAGCATTCAGACTTTTGCCACAAGTCTTACATTCCGCCTCTGTACCATTATCAATAAAGTAATCACGAATATATATATTTCGTTTGCGACCCATTTTTTCACTTTTAATTATTCAATGTATGTCTTCACTTCAAATTTCACGTGTTTTACGCACAACTGATTGAAAACTAGAAAGAATTTCGGCCAAAATACCCTACTGCGAAATATTATGTGGTGGTAGTACCACATATCAACACATAATTTTAACATAAAAATAATTTTATTTAAAAAATACGCATTACCTTCTATTTTTATAAGAAAAACATATGGCGTCCAAGAATTTACGTACATACATATTTTCTTACACATTAAAACAAATTATTTTTGCCAATCTGGTAGTATATTACCGCTTTATTCTAACATGCAGGGTGTTACAGAGCCGACCTCGACCGGCCTGTCTCTTTTTTACTGTTAGTTTCTTGTTTGTTTCTTTTATTTGTTTGTACTTTTTGTGTATTATTGCTTGTTGCTACTTGCACTTTTTGTGTATTTTTTGCTTATTGTTATTTGTTTTTGTGTTTGTGGTATTAGTGAATTGCCTTCATAAAAAAAAATTGTTGCATTGCGACCGTTGTACTAAAGAGTGAAACAAGTTTTATAGCTCAAAATGTGCGCGTTGAGGAGACGAAAAAAATGGTATAATAGATTTTTAGTCGGTCAAATGGCCTTTAAAAAAATTCAAATTGCCTGATATATTTGACCGAAAAAATAAAAGTCACAAAATAACTGTTATTTTTGACCGATAAAATAAAAGTCAAAAATAACAGTTATTTTTGCCTGAAATTATAAAAGGCACAAAATAACAGTTATTTCTAACTTTTATAGTAAAAGTCAAAAATTTAAAAGGCATGTCATATTTGTGAAGCTGAGGCCATTACGATCATAATGGTATATTTGAAAAAGTCCACCGACAATTTTTTCGTTATGCCTTTTTGATTTGAAAATTGTAAAATAACAGTTATTTTCGGTCCCTGGTTATTACAGGCAGTATTTGAACCTGAGGTTGCTGCTTTCGACTCGCGGTCCAACGCACTAACCAACTGAGCCACGGCGGCTGCCAAGGAAGCATCGATAGGTAGCACAAAAATGTCGACAAAAACTGCAATCTGGGTTGTATTTGTTGATGATTATAGGTGCAAAATCCGTTCGAATTGAAATCCTACCTGCTTCTTCTCAAAAGTTATTCATATTTTTATATTTCGAATCGGGACAATTTGTAACACAGGACAACAGAAAAACACTTTTTTTCTGTTGCATGGAGTTTTTCTACTGTTTCTTACTAATTTGGGTGCGCTGATTTCGAATCTACCCTCCGATTTTTTTAGCAGCTCTAGTTAGTGAGCTATAGGTACCGTGTCATTTTTTCAGTTTTTCCTCTACTTTTTCCATATTTTTGATCGTAATTTCTAAACCAAAAAACCGATTGACATGATTCTCACCTTATCGCATTAACAACAAAACACGGCTTCTTTTCCGTTGTAACATATTTTTATAAGTTTTAAAATGCCCCGGTAATTCAACCTCAAAGTCGGAAAGTATGGAATTTTAAGGTGTTTTCTTTGATGGTCAAAAACATACACATTTTTTGTAAATCAATTAACGATTTGGGTCAAAAACATACACATTTTTTGTAAATCAATTAACGATTTGGTGTATAATGAAAGCCGACACATCAAGCAATACAACACCGACAAATTATTTGGCTGAATATACATTCGCATCGAAATAATAGCAAAAATGTACCATAGTCATTTTCATCACTTTTCATGCTTTTTCCTTAAAACTGGTTCGTTTTAACCGAAAGTTCGCTTTAAAAGGGGTCCGTAATAAGCGAAAAAATACAGCGCGTACTTTTGAAATTGGTTCGTTTTAGGCGGAAAATCGTTTTAAACGGATTCGTTATAAACGAAAAGTACTGTATGTCACTTCCCTTCGTACTGGGGAGAGTGTGGCAGGATGTCGCTGTGTATTTTGTCCGCAGCTAATGTGTTGGTGTTTTATTTAGGTGTAGCGTGCTCTCATTTCTATTGTGGCTGAAACTTATTCTCGAGACATTTTTTGCGCCACGAGAAAGTGCTCTGCCAGGCTGTTCTGGACTTGCTGTTGCAGTTAGCTGCGTTGCTTGTCCTTCATTAAAATTTCAAACGGTTTTCGATGTAGCAATGTTTTTGCTTTTGCAGCCACCTTTGTTTTCAAAGGCTGCCCAAAGGATTTTTGATATGAAACAATTTCAAACGTAACAATTTCCCACCACGTCAGCGTAACTTTGCATCATTCGAAAATTGGCAAGAAGGCGAATTTGCGGCTGCTTTTATAATAAATCTATGGTTGCATTCGTTTCGAGTTGTTATTTATTCATATTATTAAATTATAAGCATTTAATTGCTGCTTTCGCCGAACAATTTCCCATAGCTATATAGTTATTTTTTTTAAAGCGGTTTTAATTAAAGGTTTTATGGGATATAATCGGAATTCAAAAGTGGTAGGGATACAGATGCGGTCAGTGCGGCCTGAGGTGTCCTCTTGTCACTACGTGCCCATGGGATAGGGGCCCATGGGAAGGTGGCCAGTTCGTAGCCTTAAGAAGGACAATGCTGTGTTTTTAATTTTTTGTAAATTTTTTTAATTCATTTTTTTGAGTATAAATATCTAGATTGTTATGACGTTTGTAATGATATTTTTTGTATAGTTTTTCTTTGTTTTGTTTGAATATTTTAATTACTTGAATAAACAATTTTTTATTGTAGAATATAGTGAGTTTGTTTTATGTCATCATATTTCTTCAACCGTTAAATTCCCAAGTCAACTTTTCAGTTGGTAATTTTGTGGTGGTTTTCGAAGTAATTTTGTGATTTGTGAAGTTGTTGCTGTAGAATATTAGTTTAGTCATGGATTAAATATACGTATGTGCTAGTTCTTGGCGGTGACATAAGATGCACTTGTTATTTTCTTCGCTTCGTAGTAAGTCTTGCAAATGTATCATTTTCCGTAAGATACCCACAGGAATCGGATTCCAGTTCCGTTCAGCAGCTTCAGTTGTGTCGTTCTTAAAAGATTTCCGCGATGTAATTTTCATTTTTTAGACATAGGCACTAATTTTTGAGTACATTGCGCTCTTAACTACCACTAACGTTAATGGTAGTGGAGCTGCTTGATATTATCAACTTCTTAATTAGTGAAATAAAACCGATGTACTATTGCTAGTGGAGTTGAAAAATGTCCACTTAATATTAGTGCTTTAAAAATTATTTTCACTAAATATTATTGACTAAAGTTTATTTATTTAACAGATAATACAGGCATATAAGATACAATCTTTTGCATGCCAATTGATATATGTGACCACAAAATGATGCATTTTTTTAGGCTAGAGAGCATACGATTTTTTGTATCATATTGTATATACTAAGATGACCAATAACCAGCTGATAGATGCATAACTTGTCATACCCTACACTAATATGTGGCCACTAGCCGGTGAACTCGTTACAACCAAAAAATATTAGTTTGAAAAAGAAGTGATATAAATAGGAAAGAACATGGTTCATGGTTGGTTCAGCTGAAGTTTGAATGACTAAGTTTATTAATGTCCTAACTTTATATACTTAAGCCCAGCTTTTGGTTGAAAACATATTTTAAACACTAATTTCGAAATGATTGACACAATTTGACATTATCACTAGTGTGTTGTTGTAGTGTAGTTGTAGTGTGAAAAATTTCCTTTACAAAACCTCGCCGTTGGGAAACACTTCAACTTAATTCATGTGTGTGTGTGTAGTTTCAATTTACACGTCCACACTTTTCAAAACTATCGATTTGTATATATTGTATCTACCATATGAACTAGTCACGCCAGCTTATCTCTCTGTTCTCCTTGCAGAAGGACACTTTACATCGCCACAATATTAACCGACATCAACCGGAAATGCTAGACACTTTTGAGTTGTTTGGAAAGTGTCCCTAAAGCAACGTCACAATAACAATAAACGACACCAGCGCAGGCACCGCCCACCGCACCTAGGCGACAAAACGGCGGCGATAACAATATCAACGCTTACCACACTTGACGAAGGGATATCAATTGCATAGGTGTGGGTACGAGCAATATGTGCGGTCGTATAAGGAATTGGTAGCAATAACTTGCGACTTTGACTGGCCGAGGAGCTAACGGCTCGACAGCTAACCGGCTCTGCAAATACTAAATTATTACGACAGTTATAAGACAACAAAAACAACATATACAAAGAAACAACAGTGATAATAACAACATAACTACCACGACCACAATTACTAAATGAACCACGCAGAGCGGGGCAGCGCCAACTGAAACCGAACACAAAAAGAAAAACAAAAACGGCGATTGCACGGCTCATTTTTCCAGGAGACTTGCGCTCGGCAAAAGGAGGACTGCCGCATTTCCGTGTGCTGTCAACAGCAAAGTGGGACACTCGAAGCACGAGTGAAACACGCTTAATTTAGATGTAACCCACGCAAAATAGCCCGAGGGCGCGCAAAGCTCGTACATCAGAAAGTTGCGAAAGTTGGACGGCAGCGGAGCGAGACTCACGCGAGTGGACAAAAAGTCGAAAGAAACAACGCAGAAACGTTTAACAATATTTCCCTTGAACTGGTCACGCACCGGAGCGAGGCCGGAGACGACGAAAACGGACACGGACACAAATGCAAAGGCGGACGTGAGTGGGAGTACGAAAACGTAATCGCTAGGGCGAAACAAAAAAAAATTAAGAAAACAGGACAAACACTGCAAGTAGGCCGCGCACGGATAGGAACACAACCGCTCGCTCGCACGTTTGCTGACACGCTTAAGCGAGTAAACTTTTATGCGCAACAGTCGCCTCGATCGCAGAGTTAAATTGAGTTTGATTGAATTTGAGTGTGCTGCCGGATAGGAAATACCTACCTACACTTTGAATATCTACCGGAAATCAAGATAAACTAATAAAAATGGCGATGGAATGGATAACGGCGATGGATAAGCGGTGAGTGCCACACATACATTCACATGAACACAATTAACTAAATGCCTACCAAAAACTTAAATTATATAATATAAAACTGAAATAAGTAAGGGAAAAGTGCAAAAATAGTAAAAAAGTATTCGCTTACACATTTCTTCTGTCCAAATTTAACCCTCTAGTTCCCAAGAAGGCCTGTAGACATCCTAAGCTTAAAAAATTCTGTAAATTACACCTTATGGTTTTTCTAGCTGATTTTACATGTATGGAAAGGGGAATCTCCATTTTATAAAAGAAATCTAGTCAATTAACGCTGCCACATGCACAACGGAAGTAATTGTAAGACAAACTTGAAGTTTCGTGACAAAGTAAGAAAATAATTATTTTTGAAATTGTGTGAGAAACAAAAGTTTTTTTAAATAAATCGTGAGCCTCAATAAAACTAAAAAAATTATTAGTGAGTAGCTGTTAATGTTTTCTTTGAGAAAATAAAAAAAAAATATGAAAAAAAGTTGTTACACTCCTCCTACCTAACCCAAACCCTAGAGTGTCTGTAGGCCTGCTTGGGATGAAAAGCGTAAAGGCGAAAGGCGTAGTCCGCGGGGGTAGATGAGAGAACTAGTCTCCCCTTGTCCTTTATTTCATGGAGTAGATTTATCGACATCTGTGTGAAAAGATAACAAGGCATTAAAAAAATATATACCCATACCGATTTTTGTAGTTTTCCAAGTTTATACACCCCCAAAAGCAGTGTATAAACTACCCCACGACACACTATCCCTCGCCTTACCCCACCCCTTATTATTTATTGTCTATTACGCATATGAACTGAAACTGTTACCCGTTATTTATGTTTACGTATATTAAAAAAAAAATGTTTAAGTTTAAATTAATTTAAAAAAATCTTCATATGGAATTTTTTTTTGCTTTGTTTCCCAAGCAGGCCTGTAGGCCTGCTACTTTCTACACCCTCTATCACGCCTCCTATTGACATGCAATTTTTTTCCCCGAACAAACATTGCTTCTCCACCACAAAACTATCACTGGTAATTTTTTTAACAAGATTAAAAACTTGGGTACTAGAGGGTTAAGATTGTACAGAAATGTCGTGACTGCGTGCCGCTTGAACTCATAGACTGAATGTGTATGAGTTCAATAGGTGTAATATAAACGTTAGCAAAATCGAAATTTCATTTAAGAGTTTTAAAGGTAGATTTTTTTTCTTACAATAGCTTATAAACAGTCAATGATTTGTAGAAAACCTAATTCTAAGATTTCGTGTACAAGAAAAAGTGCGAATGAAACCAATCAAAAATCCTTATTTTAACCCTACTGTCATAACGTACGTCTGCGAGACGTATGCTCTTTTTACGTTTTGCGCTCTCTTCCACAATAGAGCAATAAAACTCGTTCTAAAAATAAAACACCTACTACTTATAATTAGTAACTATGACTTTTATTTTACAGAAAAATATACATATTTCTAATGTAAGTGAAATATTTGCTGATATCGTACCTTTAAATATCGGTTTAAGATCGTAAATCTTTATACGTCTCCCAGACGTATCGTTATGATTTCAGGGGTAAAAAATAACGTTATGACACCAGGGTTAAAAATGTTAAATTAGTAAACTGCATTTCAGAAGATACATTTTCTCAAGCCTCGTACGAATTGCATCCCAAACGAGACACTATTGGCCATCAAGTAATAGGGAAAAATGTGGAAATTTTACCTTTCGAAAAAACCTACGCTTATTTTCTCATACCCGCCAAAACACAACAATTTTTCTAAGTCTAATCGTGATTGGTAAATCTAAATTTGTTTTCTCTTTTCTTCTCTATGTGGTTGCAAGCTCGGGTCAAATGTGGTAAAAATTCAAAAATTTGTGTCGCATTTGAATAACCGATGGCATCTGAAGGCAAGTTTTGTATGGCATGCGGTTATACTTAAAATGTGGCTACCCTTTTCAAAATCGTTAGTTTTTATTTTCATATATTATTACTGATTATAACTGATTTTAAATATATTTTAAAAACAAGTATTTGCTTACTTTACTGGCCATAATAACCCGTTACCGGGTTACGGCCTCTCTCCAGGCGCCTCTGCTTTGTGCGCGCCTTCTCCAGTTGGTCACACCTAAACTTGGTCCTTCCACCGGAGACACGGTCTCCCTCTTCGCCGTCGACCTCCAACTACCGCATCAAACACGTAACAAGTACTTAAGTAAGATTGAAAAAAATGTCTGCAAGTTCATCGTAGAAGCTAACTAAATCAATCCCAATGTCTGATATAGAGGCGTTTTTTCCACGGTTATTAAATAACGGTAAAAATGTACACTGCATACTAACTCATTTTTTATATTTATCAAGCCTCATTCAATGTTCATTTATTCAAAATGTTCATTAACTATTGTCTCTGGCGCATAACCATTTAGCCACGAAAAATATAAAATTTTGAGCTATTAGCAAATTTGAACCAATTCGAAATTAGAAAAAGCAAATGCCAGTGGATTGGCCACATGCAATGTAATAAAGCCGGCATTGGATCTGTATTGGTGGATCTTTTCCAGAATTTAGACCTACGACTGACCGTTAGTTGGCCGCTTATCACCTGGCAACGCCAATACGGCTTTCGAAGACAGCGATCGACGGGAGACCTTATGGCGGTCCTCACCGAGAAATGGAACCATAGCATTCTAAACCTCGGTGAAAGCAAGGTTGTGGCATAAAGCACTCGTGTCTGAATTGATTGCCTATGGCGTCGGTAGTATCTTCTCTCGTTGGATTACGAGCTTCCTCTATGATCGCTCTATTCGTGTTGTAATAGACGGCATAGACTCGGAAAAGCATTCCTTTAGCGCGGGAGTGCCGCAGGGTTCGGTCCTTTCTCCAACCCTTTTCCTTAACTTCTTCAACGACCTATTGTCGTCGACGAAGAATCCCATCTACTCGTTTGCGGATGACAGCACCATTTGTCATTCATACTCCTTCACAAAGCGCCCCAGCTCTGTGGAGATTGAGAGAGAACGGCGCCGTATGAATGACACACTTAATAGCGACCTAAAAACAATCTCCAAGTGGGGTCAAGCGAACAGGGTCGATTTTTATCCTCGCAAGACCCAATGTTGCCTGTTATCCCACAAACGAGTCTGCCCACATCCCAACACATCCCTAGTTATGGATGGTGTTAGTATTGCGGAATCGGCAGCTGATGTTCTGGGCATGTCCATTAAGAACGATCTTCGTTGGAACGATCATATTTTTGGCGTGTCGAAAGAAGCAGCCAAGTGCCTCGGCTTCTTAAAGCGGTGCAAAAATCCTATATCCGACCTAAAATGGTGGTTTTATTTTACCGATACTTTTTCGGTAATTTTTCAGTGGAGATGAGCTTGCTGCCATCACTCCGGGTATTTCCCCGGGCAACCCGTTTGAACACTGGCGCCCATGCATTCCACGTCGAAACGATGTTCCAGCGCCCTACGCACTACAGAGAAAGTGCGTTCCTGGCTTGTACAGCGCGATTGTGGAATGGTCTCCCTGCAGATATTTTCCCCCAGCACTTATGATCTTGAGGGGTTCAAGGCAAGAGTCCACAATTTCTTCACCCAACATCCTTTCTCCCAAACTATATATCCTTCCTGAACCAGCGCAATGCCTCGCATTTAAAGGGGTATCCCCTGCGCGTTGGCTAGTTTAAAAAAAAATGTAGAAGTTAAATAAATTCGCATTTACGATGTTGCATTTTTGTTTGAGTTTGTGAATTGCTGTCCAAATTTAAATATTTCCATACCAGAGTGTTTATAATATTTTTGTTTGTGTGTGTATTTTACCCAACACAAGTTGCGAGTCCGATCGATGAACATTCCCTTTTTTCTAACTTTGTGTCTTTGATATCTCTGTTTAATTTTTGTAGGCTTTCAGATGGAATGATGTATCTCATGAGTGTGTGCAGAGCACTTTGAGCGCAGGGGCGTTCCCCAAAGGAGTATTTGAATATTTGACAACTCATTTAACGGAATTAATGAATTGTGGGAGCATAAAAGCGTCTACAAATAATTTCTTACATGCGTTCACTACGTTCACACACACGCACATACACCCCCAAACCAGTCGGCCACGCATACAAATGCAAGTACGTTCAAAGAAAATAGTCCTGAGTGCCACATATAGAGGCGCGTTTGCATGCGTTTGGCTCGAATTTAGTGTGTTGCCAGGTTGGGCGATTTATCGCCGATTTGGCGATTATTTCCCAGGAATCGCGCTTTTAATTTTTAAAAAGCGCCAGGTGCTTTTTTGGGCGATTTTTATTTAGCTTGGGCGAGTCTTTCTTTTTTAATAATTGTTTTGCTACACATAACACCATAATTTTTAACTTCTGGCGGTGCAATTAATAATTTCGTTTACTTCGACTTGAACACCCTATTGTGTTCCTGGCAAACGCAATGACGTAAGCGGGATAGAAGTTGAAGAAATCCGGTGTTTTGACAAAATTGTAAGGACCGATGAATTTAATTTGATTTAAAAAAGATAATAGTGGGCGGTTACTAAAGGAAGACCAGTTACTGGTGCTCTGACCCAATATATTTCTTCATTTATATTCAGTACTTAGCTTTCGTACAAGTGCCTGCCTTGAAGGCATTTTATTAATCTTAAATTAATCCCCAATTCAACGTACCTTCATTGAAGGCAGTTTATTGATCTCAATACAAGGTTTTAACTTCTTTAAGATGTATGCATTTTGTTATTATAAAAATAAACGTGTTTGTTTTTGGAAAAATCAGAGAAATTTTGATTTGGGCGATGTTGGTCGATACATTTTTGGGAATTGGGTGCTTTGAAAAAGCCTGGCAACACTAGTGTCAGGGATAAATCTTTTTCATTACAACGTTCGGTATTAAAGGCCCAACTCCAGCCCACGCATGGTGCGCCGCCACGCAAGCTTCGCATTTCCGGAATTCGACGCATTCGATACATTTTATGCTTTGAGTCTTGAATCAGCTGACAGTGACATTTTGTGGTGTGAAAACAAAAAACGTGAATAACAATGCAGAAAGAAATTTCGAATTTCAAAGAATTAATTGATTTAATCATAATTATGCATTCGCATAATCCAAGTCCAATATCAATTGCGCAAAAATTAATACAAATAAATAAAGATTGATTTATTGATTTAATAGTTTAATTGAACGCATTGAATTCACTTAAATATATCGAAACTGTGTTATGAATTTTATCTTGTTTGTTTGAAACCTTTTTAGCAACAAAATTTAAAGAAACTATTCACGAAAAAAAGCTGTTTATCAATAACATTTACAATTGCATTTACCATCCGTGCTTTCGCAATTAGCTGACCTGAACGATTTAAGTGCTAAAAAAGTACGCGGCTTAACGAGTTTCGGCGGACACACAAATATGCCATTAATTTGGTTGGTGCTTCGCATTTTCGATTTCGATTCCGCTTTTGTTTTGCTTTTACCGTTTTTGACACAATATTCTTAGGGACAATCGTAATGAGCCTCATTTGTGAAAGTGATGGCAACGCGCCGAAATTCGAGGAAACTTTGGTTTGGTCTGGCCAGATAAGTGCTTAATAGCCGCTTGAAGTGGCTGTTGGCGGCAGTCGTTTGAGGGTGTGGCTGCGGCGGCGGCGCATGTTGGCCACGTCAATTTCATGCTTAGCGTTCATCTATCAACCGACCGACAACACTAAATGCGTTAGCGCACACATACGTAGAATGCAAGTAAATTATGGCAAACGCTCAGAGCGTGCGGCAGCGAGCGCGTTCCACTTGACTTTTGATGAATGCGCAAATTACGCGCTTTGTTAAATCACTGAAATTAAAAACCACGACGAAGTCACTTGTGTGCTGTGACCGTGCCGTAGTTTCCTTCCACTGCGCACTGTCCTCCGCAGTCGTGACACGCTGTCACAGCTCCTCGCCGCACTCCGCTGGCTGACACTGACTAGCTGAGCTAATTTAATTGGGAGGGAACGCAACAACAGTTAACCAACCTTGGAAGCGAGTTGTAGCGTAGTTGTAGTTGTTGTAGAGTTGTAGTTGTAGAGAGCTTAAGGGGCCCGAACACTGTAAACTGCGATTTTTCATATGTTTTTTATTTTATTTATTAAAAAAAAACGGACGTTCCGATTTACATGAAACTTTACACATATGTTAATAAATGTTTAGATTATCGAAAAAAATTTTTTTTTTTTTTTGGTTGCCCCTTTCAAAACTTAAAACGCGATTATCTCGAAACCATGTTTTTTGACCGCGTTGACAGCATAACTGAAAAAGTTTTTATCCGATCGACCTGATTCAAATTGCATTCTATTCGGGAATAGTGTCGCTTCTGCTCGACGTAGCCGTTTTTCGATATATGCCAAACTTTTTTTTTTATAAATAATTTAGTGCAAAATTTTACGCGAAAAAAACAACTTTTTCTTCAAACAGCCGCCATTTTTTTTCTAATCAATATTTTTAAAATCCCCTACGTCAAACAGTAGCCAGTAATGTATATTTCAAGAATCTTTTTTGTTTTTTGCTCTAGGAGGCTCCGTTATGCTGATTTGCTGTCAACGCGACAAGGGTCATTTTAAAAAGACGACATTTTGGATCAGCTACAGAATACAAACATGGCCGCCAAAAAAAAAAAAAAAATTGTTTTCGATAATCTAAACATTTATTAACATATGTGTAAAGTTTCATGTAAATCGGAACGTCCGTTTTTTTTTAATAAATAAAATAAAAAACATATGAAAAATCGCAGTTTACAGTGTTCGGGCCCCTTAATAAACAAGCTATCCCACTATGAACATACATTTTTATATGGTATGTTAAGATTTTCATTTATTTATCAATATTTATTAAAGGCGAAAATTTTGTCTACTCTTCGAAACACTTTCCCGAATTTCTCTTTGAGCCTTTAAAGGAGTCAAAATAGGGTCCCCGAAGTGGCAACTTTAGTCTTGGTGATGACTATTCTGCTACTCGCGAGTCAGTCAAAGTATAAAAATCAGAACGTTCCTATGGAGCCGATAATTCTGACGACACGACCACCGACTGCAATTCTCGCTATCGTATGCATTGAACTATTCTCTATTTCGTAGGGGACAAAACCAAAGCAATTGGCATCACTGCTTCAGAAACGATTTTTTAATGGCGTTTTTTTTTTTAACTTTTTCGGTTCGCTTTTATCAACAATTACAAATTTGTTAGTACACATTGTAATTTGATTGTAGAACAATGAATGCGTAATAAAGTGAATGCGCAAGCACGCTGAAATTTGTGTTTAAGATTAAGATTAAGATTGGGTAGCGGGAGTCGAGCACCACCTGCCCGAGACACTGCGTCCAGTGTTGAACTATTGTGTCACGTCCCTTTATCTTACTGGAGGAGTTCGTATCCTCCGATGCTATCCAGGAACTCCTTTATTTTCCTTAGATCAAATTCAGACAGATCGTGTGTCTGTACCAGTTCCCTTCCCAGTACCCGCTTTCTTGCGTGTATGAGGGCGGGACATTCCGTTATGATGTGTACAGAAGTCTCCTCGTCTTCCATACAAAATCTGCATAGTTCGTTGTCCGTGATTCCCAGTCGCGCTCTATGCATATTTAGCAGACAGTGTCCGCTTAGGATCCCCGTAATGAATCTAAGCTCCGCTCGGCTTAGCTCCAAGAGGTAATTAGATTTCTTTGCAGAGTAAACTGGAAAGAAAAGCTTGGAACAGCGTTGTCCCACTGTGTTCGACCATTTGTGGTTAGCTCGATTTAGAAATTCCTGTTTTACACTATGTCTGTAATGAGTCTTGCTAACACCTATGATTGGTTCAGGTCCGTAGGGTCGTCTTGCCGCCCCCTCCTTTGCCAATCTGTCCGCCTCCTCATTACCATCGTGTCCACAGTGCGCAGGTACCCAGTGTATTATCACTTGGTTGTCCTTGGAAAGGTCTTGGAGGACATCTACTGTCTCCCAGACCAGTTTAGAGTCCAATGTCGTCGAGTTCAGAGCTTTGATTGCAGCCTGACTGTCAGACATTAAATTTTCAAATTTGTGTTTAGGCCCATAAACAATATAATTGTGATGATTTTGCTTCCGTTTTGCTCGCATTTTTGCACACTTATTCGAAATTTCTTTAAGCCTATCTTTTGTGAAATGTATGAAAATCGAATCACCGTAACCGCTCATCGGACAAATATTTTGAAGTCTTGCTTCACATAAAACGTTCTAAAGATTATTTTTTCAAATTATTATATTAAAGCTGAATAAGTTGAATCCCTAAATTGTTTCACTGCTTTCTACGCACATTGTCAATATTCATGGTTGTGTTAGTGCCCATCATTGGCCTAGTACCCAGTAAACATTAAAGCAAGCCTTTCATATATTTTTGAAATTCAATTTGATAACAAGCACTTGATAACAAGTTGATATCAAGTTTGAATTCTCAAAGGTTTGCAAAAGGCTTGCCTTCGGCTTGATATACTTATGTATATGTGTGTTGTTGTTGTGCAATGGTTTTCTTTTTCATTGCCATGTTTCCAATTTTCCAACGTTTTCAATTTCTTACCTTAGCTTCTAGGAATTTCGGAACTTGACTTTGCTAGCCACACTGTGTATTCAGATTCAGGCTTTTTGATCATTAATCGCGTAAGGTCGTTCTAAGATGCGGTGGATGTTTCAAAGATAAGGACATTTCGTCCTATGGCTTAGCTTTAGTTTTTGGCCTTTGACCGCTTTTGTTATAAATGAGGTAAATTTTGTATATGCAACTTAATAATTAATTCCATTCGCGCCAACTAAGTACCTGGTTTTAAGCTTTCCGTGCAGCATTTGAATTTGAGTAACACGACAAAGTAATCAGTAGACAAGTTAATGTTCGTTGGCAGACATTTCAAATTGCTGTGCAGTTCTTTTAATATTTAATCGATAATAATTATTCGTAAGGATGCTAATTCCACAGCTATCATTTGGAGTTCACTGGAAATATGAACATTTGGGTCAGAGCAACAAGTTTATGTATTTGTTTATAAATATTAGATTTAATTACACGAAGCATGGCATAACACATATTTTGCCGTTAGAAGGTAAACGATGTTGATATATATATTCCGATATGTTTACATGGATCCTCAATGAAGCAAGCAGTTGTCGTGGCTGAATTGGCCATATGTTATTCAAAGTAATGATTTATCGAACATATCTCGACATTCTTCTAATTTACAAAATTTAATTGAAAATGCCATCGAATACAACACATATCAGTGTGCCGCACACGTTCACAGCCTTTGTGTCCAGTTCTGAGTGGAAAACGTCTTTCATTGCAATCGTTCTGCTGTTCAGCTATGTAGTTGCAGTAAACTCCTGCCGAACAGGTTCGAACGAATTATGTAATTGACACTTTCACTCAGGGGCGTAGCCAGAACTTGGTCATGGGGGGGGTTTAAAAAAAATTGTTTGCCAGTTTAGTATTACATGTTTTTTAAAGTAAAGTGCACTTTCCAAATAGGGCATTTTGTTGTGGCTTATGTGACTTAATGCATTACAAACTAAATTTTTTCCCTGATTTTTAGTAAAAATTTCATTACATTTGGTGGACTGAAAGCGAAGTTATTGCATCTGAAGTGGAAGTATGTTTGTGTCATCGTACAAAAATGTGCATCGAACAAAGATCCAATATTAACTATTGTTTTAAAAATGTTTAAACTTTAACCGAAGCATTTAAATTGATGGACCAAGTTTATGGTGATTTTTGTTTATACCGTGGTGGAGTTCATAAGTGGTAAAAGCGATTTAAAAACGATTGTCAGAACATAAATTATGACCGAAGTGTTAGCCAACTGAATCCGCAATCACAAAAAATAAGCCAAAATCTTCATTGAAATTCTTGAAATTGGATTTAACCTTCGCTTTACTTATACCCACCCGGGTGATCTTTTTAATATTCATGTTTAATATCTGCACAAATTTTAAGGTAATTTTCAATAACATGAAAAAATATTTTTTTGAAATTTTGTTCATGTTTAAACTTGAATTTTGTCATTTTTTATACAAAAGTATCTGTGTGATCCCAGGCGCTTTCGCTACCATTTTGATTAAAACTCACGATAAAATTTTTTTGCGTACCTCATTATGTGTTCAATAAACCCTCTGGAAAGAAATCTTCTAATATTTTCCATAGTCTCAAAATAAATCATTAAAGTTAGGCCTTTTTTCGAAATACGAACTATCGCCAGAGGAAGATACTAACTACTGAAGTATGAAAAAAATTTATAAATTATTATATATTTATTGTGAGTTTTACTCAAAATAGCGGCGGAAGTGCCTGGGATCATCTTTAGTAAGGCGAAGGTTAAGCATCACAATTGCATAAATTTATTGCATTTTAACTGAACATTTGGCTATCGAAGGATGCCATTCCATCTATTGACACTTGTTTTGACTGTTTTTTTGTTTTCACATGATGTGGCACCGTGCGAATTTCACCTTTTCAAAGAATGCATTTGCCGATGAAAAAAAGCGTTTTGAGAACGTAGAAACCATTCAAAAGGCTTGTACCGGCATCCTGAAGGACATTCCGGTCGACGAACTAAACTACTTTTTAGACATGTTTTTAGAACATGCAAATCGCTGCATTAAGCCTAAACGTGACTATTAAAAAAACAAATTAGTTTCGGTAAAAAAAGGGTTTTGTTAATATTCTTTTAAATATTTAGAGATGAAAAGATCTTTTTGCTAATGTGGGAACGTACATACGATGCATAGTGATTGAAAATGTTGACAAATTATAGGCTATGGGGGTTCTGACAACCTAAACCCCCCTTGGTTACGCCCCTGTTTTCACTCATGAAGATTGTACAAAAGTCAAAAATCAACCGCTATGCCTCTGACCCACTGCCGAATGAACGGAATTGACAGCCCATGTGCTGGAATCAAATAAAAATGCCAATCTACACTTCATCGATACAGGTGTCAAAAGTGAAAGGCAATACATGCCAACAACACACACCCCAAAACAAATAAACTGACAGGCGAAGGACCCCGCACACACACCCACTCATACAAATGCCCAGCGCTCGTTTGGGTGTCCGCATTGCGTTACTGCGACTGCTTAATAACCATAATGGCCGCGGCCCCCAATAGCAGTGCGCATCCTCAGGGTATCAGTGCACACTTTGAGCGTCTCTGAGGCAATCAAAACGCCGAGTTGAGTTTTTTTTCCAATTCAAGTGGCATCTCTGCTTAGAGGCAAACTAAAGTTTCAAAAGAATCGATTTAAGTTTTCACTCACACCCGGCACCGGACGCGACCGTGTATCAAAGTATCCATCCGACAAGTGCCCTTAGCATATTGAATTTCGCCTGCGAAAGGCGCCGCGCCGCATAGGCGAAATATTGAAATGGCCAGCGAAAAGGTCAAACAGACGCCAGCACAAGACTGCGTTGTTGTGACGCGGTAAGGGGTGTCGCCGGCGAGGGCCTTCATGTGATGTGTGTAAGACGAGTGAGACTCCAGCTTAACCACGTTCCATGTAGTCATGTGTGTGCGAGAGGGTTGAAAATATTAGGTATTCCCATAATAGAGATCAAGCAGGTACTTGAGTGTGTGCTCGAACCGGGCTGAAAGTGGCGACGAGCACATGGAGTGCAAACATTATTAATCCATGCTGGTGTGTGATGGCTTAAGGGCGCCCAGTGCCAAGTAAACGGCAACGTCCAGCTCAATTTCTTTTGTGCCTGGGGCTGAGGCTCTGTGTGCTTTGAATCAACCTGTTGGATATTACCATCACAAATACGTTTCAAATTTAAATAAGTTAATGGACAAATTTATCAGAATTGTTTTGCAAGGTTTAGGGCTGGATGCCGTTTTATTTATTATTTTAATGAGTGGTAAGATATTTTTCTTATCGATCCGATGAACCATCTCAGTCGTCGTGCTCCACTCCACTCCATCGCTTGCCTCGCATGTTCACAAAATTTAATTATTGAATTACGGGATGTTTCAGAAATTACAGTATGAAATGATTTTAGCGGGTTTTGTGTGAAAAAACGTTACACGATCTTTTAGTACTAAGTTAATTCGGCTCCATGAAATGGAGTTGTACCAGAATTTCAGCGCGGATACATGCGAAGGAATAACAAAGTTGATTTTTTGTTTCCGATATGCGGCATTTGAATGATGCCACACGCGAATGGAATATTATTTAGACACTTTCAACGTACTCCCGCTCAGCGCCAGACTTGCTTCAGGCAGTTTTCCCCCATTGTGATGGATACGCAGGGCGCATATGCTACCGACACAGCTCAAATGAGGCTTTCTCCCGCTAAATGTTTGTGCTATCATTCTGACATTTTCGAGCAAAAGTTTACAGCTTCCGACACCGTCCTGCTGGTGCCTTGAAAGCGGGGGGTGCGATTTATTACGCAGCTGTTGCGTTTTGCGAAGGCTTAGAACGCTGCCGTCCTGTTTACCACAGTGCACAGTGATTCGACTCCATACCACCGCGGGACAAAATCAGAAGGAGTGGTCCGTTCTTCATAAAATTTGGTATACTAGTTAATCTTGGTCTGCTGAATTGAAATCTCCATTTTGTTTTTTTTCTTAAACTTTTGTAGTTTGGCAATGGCTGAGACTTAAACTTGCAATTTTCGTCATTTTTGGTAAGCTATAGCAACAAGTGTACTGGCTAGATTTTCCAGATTTTGCATTTAATCAGTTACGTCAACATTGATAATTACAAAAAGTAACAGAAATTGAGGACCCCTCAGTTTTGCAATAAAAATGATAATAATAGATGTATGTTTTGCATTCATGCAGATTTTTCAATTTTTCATGCAGATTGCATACTTTTAGGGATGAAAAAATAGATTTTGTAGAAAAATAGGTGTTTAGACCACTTTTCAAATTGAATTACGAGGATGTAGTTACATTATTCTACAAAGAAAGATTGCTTCTTAAAATAAAAAAAATCCAGGAACATACTTTCACATACTTTTTAGATATTTTCCTCTAAGTTTTGCCAATTTTCAGATTTTTAATTTAGAAAAATATTTTGAATTAAAAGTGAAGTAAAAGCCTCAGCTTTGCAAATTTTGAGAAAACATTAAAAGCGAAAATGGCCACATCATTTATTAATCTATATTGAAAGTTTTAGCAACTTCTTGCTAACCATGTATTTTTACAATTCTTTTTACTTAATAAACTAAAAAACAGAAAATATGTGTTCTTTTGTGAAAAAAGTTTCAACTTTGAGCCGCTTTTGCACAGAAACTAATTAATTTTTTGCACAGATTTTTTGGGGTTTTCTTAGTTGGAGTTTTACCTTTCAAATGACATTGAAATCATTAAATTCTGAGACAATAAAATTTTTGAATTTTGTCTATGGAACGAATCACTGTGCCTGGCTTCAAACAGCGCTCCCAGAAGAAATTTTTTAGAATTTAGTTGGTGAAGCAAATCTTATTTAATTTATTTCGCAATTTAATTTGACAGTTTCACTGAGCCTTATTTACCAATACAGCATTGTTTTCTATTCAGTCTTGGCGGCTCGGATCTCAGTCTGACAACATTTCGTTCAAAGTGCGTTTTTTCGCATGTAATTCGACAACGTACTGGATTCATAGATGTATGTACTTATGTAAATATTTCGGTATTTATTACGTGTGAAGTCTAGCGAGTTTTAGAATAATTTTGTGATTTTCGCGATACACTGTAAACATTTCAATTAAAAGAATATGAAATGTGATAAAATAACTGAAAACAACATATTTGGTAATCGAACAAAGTGAATATATAATTGCGTACACAGGATATAATTTTGGGTAGGGTTCCGTACATAACTTTCCAATTCCATTTGAAACTATATTTGCCACTCACAATTGTTTTTACCAAACAGATATGTGGAAGAATTTGACCCAGAAACCATCCTTGTGTGCGCCACTGAAACTATACATACATACACACCCTATTGCTACCAGGAAGTTATTGTTTGCAGGACGTTCCTTGGTATCAGTGTAGAAGATATAAGGGGTTTTAGTGGGCGAAAGTCTCATATTCCGACTTTCAACGCTTTCCCTTTTCAAAAAAACACTCGAAATATTTCTGTGAACTGCTTTTGCTCAACAAAAATTATAGTTCGTTTATTTACCCTTATAACGAATTGGGAAAAAGATTAAAATACTGACCGTGTAAAGGTTCCTTCCATTCATTCATTTCTTGCTTAATAAAAGTGCAAAGTGCCAACTTAATACAAGAAAACCAATATTTGAAATTTCTGCTTATGTATGGCAATAACGATACCCATTAGTCTTGCCAAAGTAGTTCTTGCTCTGAGGGTCTTTGCCTTCTGTTGTGTTCTACTACACTGCGCTGAATTAATGTGTTGCCATTCATTACACCGGAAATAAGTTAATTTATTTAGGAGTCCAAACTTTGATGCTCTGTGGGTATGCGTTTGTGTTTTTTGTTTTGCGTTAGTTTAATTTTTAGGATTTTAAATTTTTAACTTTTTTAGAATCTTCCGGAAATCTTAGATTTGCTTGGCAGTTTGGCATTGAAAGAAAAACGTCTATGGACTTTCTTAACAAGTGTGGCTTACAGCCGATACCTTGCCATGAGAATCAGGTCGTTTCTGGAATCTATACTTTATTATATGATATAAAAACAAATGTGACGTTACTTTTTTGAGCCACAATCAGGCAAAAACCACTGAACCGCTTTAGATGAAATAAGCACCAAACATTTTTTATTTGGGGGAATGGTAGATAGGCTATATGAGATTGACCACGCCCCCTTCTTACGCCCACTATGGTAAGAAAATTCATCTATGATATGCTTTTGTTAGGCAATATGGGTATCAAACGATTCAGCGTGTCATTGCGACAAACATAGGCTATAATATAATCGGCTACGCCCACTTCCCTGGCATACTAAACTAACAAAACTAAGTGATAGTACATGTCTGCAAATCAATAATAATATCAAATGATTTTGTTTTCATAGGGGTAAACATAGTTTATAAAATGTTGGGGTAAACATAGTTTATAAAATGTTTGCCCCGCCCACCTGACGCGCCTCCCTTCTACGGCCACCATAGTGACAGAAATCAGCTATGATATACTTTTGTAAGACGATATGGGTATTAAACGATTTCAATAGGGTAGCATAAGCTATACGGCATTACTCACGATTTTGTGTTCAATTAAAGCAACCATAGGCTTTCTGAGAAAGACCACGCCCAATTTCGCTGGTCACGTCAAGTGACTCTGTTTGGACTATATGAGATTGGCCGTGTAACTAAGTACTTACAACCCCCTCGCTGACCCAGCAGAGGCACCAGTTTTCAGTCTATTAAGCTTCATAAAGAGCGCCGGCTCGTTCGCGTAGAGGGAGGAAACTGAGCCCACTCTGCAATTGCAAAATGCAATTCGAATTTTATAGGTAACATAATTTTTCTTTTGTTGTCATTCTCCCAATTAAAAGCTACTTTACACCATTTTAGCTATCGTATATTTTCATAAGACGATGCTGACATCCAATTTTTCTGTGTTTTACAAACATCACACTCAGCTGATGGAATAAAAATACAAGTGGGCTTTGGTATATTCCATAAAGCGGTATGAATAGTTAATGCTTTATTAAGGTAACCAAGAGTTATGTGAGGTTGGCCACGCCCCTTTCTCACGCTCACTTTAATACAAGTTAGCATTAAAAATCGGCAATAATGCATTTCTGTAAAAGATTACTATTGCATTGCAAACTGTTGCAAATGTGCCACTGCAACTATTACCAAGAATATTCCCACTAGCTAATACATACTAAGTTTCATAGCCAATAATATTTAATGGAATATTTGAAATAATATTAAAGATTTATTAATAACAAATATAAATATTAAGTTATTTATTTATTTTAAAGATTTATACAATACAATAAAATACAATAAGTACAATAAGGATTTATTATATTTATAAATACAATAATCGCGGCACTGGCAACTGGGCCTTCAGCCGATACAAATATTTAAATTATATTAATACATATATTTATAACTTGAAATAAAACAAGAAATCGTCTTTTTAAACAAAAATGAAACCATACCTAAATTATGCATGCATTTAAATACATTTTCTAAAAAATTTTAAGTATGTATAAAAAGGGTACTTTAAAGTATATACATATGTATGTCTAAAGTACAGACAAAAACTTAAACCGTACTAACTTCAATCCTCTCTTTGTAATTAAACTTCGAGCGGAAGGCTTAACCCATTTTCGCCGTTTTTGCGAAACAAATTATTATTCAAGTAAAATCGATATATATCTGGGAGTAATAAGGCATCCCTGGCTAGTGCCGAAGACCAGCAACCCTGCGGGAGCCGAAGTCCAGCAGCTATGACCGCAGCCGAAGGAAAACAGAACGACGACGACGGCGAAAGCGACGGGAAGCACGTGTGGAAGACGAAACTTAAAATTTAAAACGTTTTACAAAATATCAATTATAAACTTAAAACAACACTTGTAAACTTAAAACGAATAAAATATTGATTCGGGTAGCGAAACCCACATTTTTGGGGGCTCAACCTTCTAAAAAACAAAAACAGTGAAAATGGCGGACCTAAATTCATTTGAGCGTGTGCGCGAAGCTCTCAAACGTGGCAGAAGGGAAAGCATTGTCGCGCTGCATAAGTTCGTGTTCGAGTGCGAGGGCGATCGCGGAAATAGAAAACGGCTCCGCGAGTTTACTGGTTTCAAATACGCCGGGAGTGACGCGCAGTATGCCAACAAGTCGGCCTATATTACGCAGAATTTGGTAACGTCGGACTTAACCTCCATTTGTAATTTACTAGGCATAAGTTACAAAGTGCCGAATCTGCAGCTGTACATTTTTGAGAACCTACGAGAAGGACGCTTGTTCGACGCAAGCGCAGCAGAGAAAGTTAACGACGACAGCGAAGACGAAGATGATGACGAAGACGACAACGACGAGCGCAGCGAAAATGATGAAGCTGCAAACAACGACGTACAACGAGGAGAAAGGCGACGGGAAAATAGGAACGACTCCTATTTTTCCGTGAACGACGGTTTTACTTCCCCTTCGGTGGAAGCAGGGGCAGCAGCAGTGAATGCTCAACGACGACGTGGAGAGCGTAACGAAGGCGCAGGCGCAGCGACGACGAGTAATGACGTAGCACACATGTCGCGATTTGCAATGAATTTTCGCGACATTGAGGATTCGATCAGACCATTTGACGGTAGTGATAAATTGTGCGTGGACGTATGGGTGAGCAAGTTCGAGGAGACCGCTGCACTCATGCGTTGGGACGATTTTCAAAAATTTGTATACGCTAAAAAATCCCTAAAGGGTTTAGCAAAACTGTTTGTGATGAGTGAAAGGGGAATTTCCTCATGGGGTAAACTATGAAAAGCATTAATAGAAGAATTCAAAATGGTGGTGAATAGTGCGCAGGTGCACAAGCAGTTGTCGGAAAGAAAGATGAAAAAAGAAGAAAGCACGCACGAATATTTTTTTTGTATGAAGGAGTTGGCATCATGCGGCCAAGTAGAAGAAAGTGCGCTGATGCAATATGTGATCGACGGAATTGGTGACTTGAATGTAAATAAAACAATTTTGTATGGCGCGAGGGACACTCGTGACTTTAAAGAAAAACTGAGATGCTACGAAAAAATTCGCGAGAAAAACAAAATCAGCAGTGTTAAAGATAGTGCAAAAAAGACAGTGGCAGCCAAAAATGAAATAAGTTGTTTTAATTGTGGGACGAAAGGTCACAAAAGCGCCGAATGCGAAAATAAGGAGAAGGGCAGAAAGTGCTTTAAGTGCAATTGCTACGGACACATTGCGCGAGACTGTGCGAAAAACAATATTGTGGATGGCCAGCGCAATACACGTTTGTTGTGCGCCCATAATATGTTTATGAAAAAAGATGTGACAATTGCGGGCGAAAAGTGCTTGGCTTTGTTGGACACCGGAAGCAGATTCAATATAATATCTGAAAACATTTATGCATTGCTTAAGAAACCCGTTCTGTCCCAGTGCCAAGTGTACCTCATCGGATTCGGGAAAGAGAGTAATGAAAACAAAATAAGGCCCTGGGGTAGCGTGAGACATGAGGTGACAATTGAAGGTCAAACTTTTCGTATTGATTCGATGGTGGTGCCGGCAAACTGCATGGACATTGATGTAGTGCTCGGCGAGGAGTTCTGCGTACAGGCAGAGATTTCTATAAATCGTGACGGACTCGTCATAAAAAAACCAAGTGGTGACGAAAACCAAAATTTGCCTTTCGCTGTGTATCCGTTGATGAAAATAGAGGCAGTGTCGTGTCACGAAATTGACATAGAAGAAAGCGCGAATTTCAAAGCAAAACAAAAAGTGCGCGAAATGGTAGCGAATTACCAACCGAAGAAGTGTAAAACGACGAATATTGAAATGAACATAGTGCTGAAAGACGAATCGGCAATTTATTCAGCTTCGCGTAGGCTACCGATAGCAGAGCGACGCGTAGTGGACGAGCAAGTCGAGCAGTGGCTTAAAGACGGTATAATTGAGCACTCCGCCGCTGAATTTTGTAGCCCGGTCGTACTCGTTAAAAAACGCGATGGAACACCGCGACTATGTGTAGATTTTAGGAAAATCAACAAAGTGATAGTGAAAGACCGTTTTCCTCTACCGCTTATTGAAGACCAACTTGATCGGTTGCACAATGCTAAAATCTTTAGTACGATTGACTTAAAAACGGGTTTTTCCACGTTTCTGTTGCCGTAAATATACGTCGTTTATTACGCACAACGGGCAATACCAATTTAAAAGTGTTCCATTCGGTTTGTCAAACTCACCCGGTGTTTTCCAAAGACACGTTAACGCAATTTTTCGCGAACTAACACGCAAGGGCATCGCGCTGCCATACATGGACGATATTATCATTCCTGCACAAAACGAGGAAAGTGCTCTGAGAAACCTGGAAGAGGTAATGGAGGTTTGCAAAAACTACGGGCTCGAGGTAAATTTTAAGAAATGCCAATTTTTAAAAAAGAAGGTGGAGTTTTTAGGATATGTGATAGAAGATCACAAAATATCGCCATCGCCGGGAAAAGTCGACGGTTTAACGAAGTATAAATTACCACAAAATTTAAAGCAGTTGCAGGGTTTTCTGGGGCTAGCCGGATACTTCAGGAAGTTCGTTCCTAATTTTTCACTAATAGCGAAGCCGCTAAGCGATTTAACTAAGCAGAACATGAAGTTTGAAATCAAAGAAGAACATATTGCAGCATTTAACAAATTAAAGTATATTTTGAGTGAAAAACCGGTCCTAGGTATTTTCAATCAGAGTTATGAAACTGAAATCCATACAGACGCTTCCATCGACGGATACGGGGCCGTGTTGCTGCAGAAATCACCTGACGATGGGCATCTACATCCGGTGTATTACATGAGCAAGAAGACGACAGATGCTGAACGAAAATACTGCAGCTACGAGTTAGAAGTTTTAGCTGTCATAGAGGCTTTGAAGAAGTTCAGGGTCTACCTTCTCGGGTTACACTTTAAGATAGTGACGGATTGCAATGCCTTCACTAAATCGTTAGAGAAGAAAGATTTGTGTACTAGAGTTGCACGGTGGATTTTATTTCTCCAAGAATACGACTACGACGTTGAACATCGCACTGGGGTACAAATGAGGCACGTCGACGCTCTCAGCCGATACGCTGTGTTGATGATTAGAGATGACTCTCTAGTTATACTGAAGCACGCTCAGCAGCGAGATGAGGAACTGAAAGCTATAATGGACGTTCTTACAGAAAAATCTACATACAACGACTATTTTATGAAAGGAAACATTTTATACAGATTGATGAACGATGAGGAGCTAGTGGTCGTACCCAAAGATATGCAGAGAGAAATTATTAGACAGGCGCATGAGAAAGGACATTTCGCAGTTAAGAAAACGAAGCAGTTGATATGTAAAGATTATTTCATACCTAAACTGGAAGAGAAGATACAGAGACACATCGCCAGCTGCATACAGTGTATCGTAGTAAATAGGAAGCAAGGCAAACAAGAGGGCGAGTTACACCCATTGCACAAGGGGGAGGTTCCGTTATACACATACCACGTTGATTTTTTGGGACCTTTGGAATCGACTAGCAAACAATATAAGCACATATTTGCTATAATCGATGCGTTTACAAAATTTTGCTGGTTATACCCAACAAAAACGACGGCAACGCAAGAGGTGATAACACGATTACGCGCACTGAGTACGATATTTGGTAGTCCTGCTCAAATTATATCAGATCGAGGGGCAGCATTCACTTCTGAAGATTTCGAAAACTATTGCGAAGCTGAAAATATAAAGCATCACAAAATTACCACCGGATTACCGCGCGCTAATGGGCAAATTGAGAGGTTGAACAGCGTTATCACTGCTGTATTGGCGAAACTGAGCATTGATGACCCGTCGAAGTGGTACAGGCACGTAGACAAGGTACAGCAGGTCATAAATTCGACATACTCCAGAAGTACGCAGACGACACCTTTTGAGTTAATGATAGGTGTTAAAATGCGCACAACAGCAGACTTACGTATAAAGCAGCTCATCGAAGAGGAAATGGTCGCGAACTTCCAAGACGAAAGAACCGAGTTGAGGCAGCAGGCTAAAGAGCAAATCTTGAAGATGCAATCCGAGAACAAGCAGGCGTACAACTTGCGGCGGAGACCAGCAACTCGATACCGACTGGGTGACCTCGTAGCTATTAAGAGAACTCAGTTCGGCGGGGGCCTAAAACTAAAGCCAAAGTATTTGGGGCCTTACGAAATAACTAAAGTAAAGCCGAACGATACGTACAATGTAACCAAAGTTGGTGCCAGCGAAGGACCAAGGGTCACGACGACGTGTGCTGAACATATTAAACCATGGGCAACCTCATTAGACGATAGCGACGCATTCGGGGCGAATGCATAGCAGGATGGCCGCGTTGTGGGAGTAATAAGGCATCCCTGGCTAGTGCCGAAGACCAGCAACCCTGCGGGAGCCGAAGTCCAGCAGCTATGACCCGAAGGAAACAGAACGACGACGACGGCGAAAGCGACGGGAAGCACGTGTGGAAGACGAAACTTAAAATTTAAAACGTTATACAAAATATCAATTATAAACTTAAAACAACACTTGTAAACTTAAAACGAATAAAATATTGATTCGGGTAGCGAAACCCACATATATGCTATCAGTTATTCTTAAAAAACTTATCGAAATCGAAATCATCGAAAATCGAATCCATTTGTCGAACAACGCGCCAACGTTGCGTACACGCAACACAGATTCGAGACTTATCTAGAACACGCATAAGACACCCAGATAATTCACAAACCAATTATAATTTTTCCTTACCTTTATGTGAACGTATTTTCATGTCGACCAAAAAAAGAATTAACGTTTGACAATTTTTAGTGTGCGATTCAAAATTTGTCTGAAAAACATGTGTCTACATCAGGGGCGTAGCCAGAACTTGGTCATGGGGGGGATTTTAAAAAAATTGTTTGCCAGTTTAGTATTACATGTTTTTAAAATTAAAATGCATTTTTCAAATAGGGCATTTTGTGATGGCTTATGTGACTTAATGCATTAAAAACTAAATTTTTCCCTGATTTTTAGTAAAAATTTCATGAAATTTGGTGGACTGAAAGCGAAGTTATTGCATCTGAAGTGGAAGTATGTTTGTGTCATCGGACAAAAATGTGCATCGAACAAAGATCCAATATTAACTTTTGTTTTAAAAATGTTTAAACTTTAACCGAAGCATTTAAATTGATGGACCAAGTTTATGGTGATGATTGTTTATACCGTGGTGGGGTTCATAAGTGGTAAACGCGATTTAAAAACGATTGTCAGAAGATAAATGATGACCAAAGTGTTAGCCAACTGAATCCGCGATCACCGTAGATCAAAACTGGGCGGTAATTCATAAAAGATAAGCCAAAATCTTCATTTAAATTCGTGAAATTGGATTTAACCTTCGCTTTACTTATACCCACCCGGGTGATCTTTTTAATATTCATGTTTAATATCTGCACAAATTTTAAGGTAATTTTCAATAACATGAAAAAATTTTTTTTTTAAATTTTTTTCATGTTTAAACTTGAATTTTGTCATTTTTTATACAAATGTACCTGGGTGATCCCAGGTCGCTACCATTTTGATTAAAACTCACGATAAATTTTTTTTGCGTACCTCATTATGTGTTCAATAAACCCTCTGGAAAGAAATCTTCTAATATTTTCCATAGTCTCAAAATAAATCATTAAAGTTAGGCCTTTTTTCGAAATACGAACTATTGCCAGAGGAAGATAATAAATACTGAAGTATGAAAAAAATTTATAAATTATTATATATTTATTGTGAGTTTTACTCAAAATAGCGGCGGAAGCGCCTGGGATCATCTTTAGTAAAGCGAAGGTTAAGCATCTCAATAGCATAAATTTATTACATTTTAACTGAACATTTGGCTATCGAAGGATGCCATCCCATCTATTGACACTTGTTTTGACTGGTTTTTTGTTTTCACATGATGTGGCACCGTGCAAATTTCACCTTTTCAAATAATGCATTTGCCGATGAAAAAAAAGCGTTTTGAGAACGTAGAAACCATCCAAAAGGCTTGTACCGACATCCTGAAGGACATTCCGGTCGACGAACTAAACTACTCTTAAGACATGTTTTTAGAACATGCAAATCGCTGCATTACGCCTAAACGTGACTATTAAAAAAACAAATTAGTTTCGGTAAAAAAAGGGTTTTGTTAATATTCTTTTAATTATTTAGAGATGAAAAGACCTTTTTGCTAATGTGGGAACGTACATACGATGCATAGTGATTGAAAATGTTGACAAATTATAGGCTATGGGGGGGTTCTGACACCCTAAACCCCCCTTGGCTACACCCCTGGTCTATATATACAAGTGTGTGTGTCAGTGTGTGTTTTGTAGGTGGTTGAGATATGAAGGAGAAGAAAGCCTAAGGATATACCTTCCGAACAAGAAAAAATTTATCGCAATACGTCACACACACTGCACATACGAATTTTTTAAATAGTAACGTTGCGTATACGCAACAGAGGAAGGAAATGGGTTAACAAAACGGTGTCTCCTTTTTGATCGGACCTATTTAGCTTGTTTTATTTGCACATCTTTTTTATATTACCGCGCACCACTATGTAAAGCACAACGAAATGAATTTGATATTTCTGAAAAACTGCAAGCATCAACTATGCGAAAGTTAAAAATCACCTGTGTGTCGCGCAAGCCACGCCAAAATTTCAGCGTAATTAAAAACACTGTCAGGAAGCGAAATTTACAAATTGCATCGCCGCCGCGCCGCCGACAAAGCCACCGCAACGCGTACCCAGGGCGGGCGCATAAATCACAACGATTGCCAAATAGAAAATGCTGCTGGCTCCTTTTATTCATACACTCTGCAACTGGGTGCTAGGGTATATTCACTTCACAACATCGTTTGCAATGCTTAAGTGTATAAAACGGAAGAAGCGTTTCAGACGCGCTTATCCGTTGGCCCACTGCGACTCTTGACGAAGGAGTTTCGACATTGACGTAAAGTTTCGCATGGCTACCGACGAACAAGTAGTTTTATCCTGCACTGAGTTACATATGACTCAAGGAACAGTAAAGTACACCTACTACTGAAAAACATAATACTTACAATACTTACGAGTACTCGTACTTAACTGGCTATAACAACCCGTTACCGGGTTACGGCCTGCCGCAAAAGCTCTCTCCAGGCGCATCTGCGCGCGCCTTCTTCAGTTGGTCACACCTCCGATCCTTCCACCGGAGACACGGCCTCCCTCTTCGCCGTCGACCTCCAACTACCGCGTCGAACACCTTTTTCGCCGAAGATTTATTGTCCATAAGGCAGATAGTCGTCGCCAATACGAACAGGGTCGACGATTTTGCGAAGTACCTTCCTCTCGAACACCCCAAGAGCTGCTAAGTTGTTACGCGACAGCGTCCATGCTTCTGCGCCATAAAGGAACTCGGGCAGAATAAGCGTCTTATAGAGTGCAAGTTTTGTCGATCGAGAGAGGTCTCTGCTACTCAGTTACCTACCGAGACCGTAGTAGCACCTATTGGCAAGAGTAATCCGTCGCTTTATCTCCATGCTGACCTCATTGCTGCTGTTTATGGCGGTGCCAAGGCAGACGAATTCCTTGACTTGACCTCGATATATCATACTTCAAACGTATATTTGTCGGCCTCGGCGTGAGACCCTAACTTTTGCAAGTTCGTGTAGACAGCATATACTTCGTCTTGCCCTAATTTAAAACTCAATGCAAATTCAAGGGACTGTAAAGTGGGGCAAAAACAATGGTCGCGCTGGTCTGTGGACTGTGTGTTATATTTGGTTCGTTGTTTCCGACAAAAAAAAATTTTATATAAACATTCTTTGACTAGGAGTTTCTAATGGACTGAAGGAATCGTTTGTAATGGACTAAAAGAAAATTGATTTAGCAGTGTCCATCCGTCCGTCCATCTGCCAGTCAACCGGCTGATTCTCAGGTTAACTATGGAATGATTGAAAGATTAAAGGTATAAATTTAAATAAAATTTGATGAGAACTGACACCATATGGGAATGGTCTATGATATCAGGTTAATAATAAGGCTATGATTAGGTTAAGTTGGGTTAGGGTGGGAGCTTAAAGGAGCTCACATAGGCCATACTAGGCCATGACATCAGTTGCATGAATTGAATTGTTGATTGGACTGTAAATCGTTGAAACATTTTCACCTGTTCATAATTTCTCCGATTCTGCATAACTTGCTCAAAGAAGTGTGCATCGACAATGGGGCGTGGCCAAGTCGTGTCCGGATGTATGGTAGAAAAGAGAATACAAATTCATTTTGTCTTCCTTTGGTTTAGACTTTCGAAGAGGAAGCGAGCATCAGCAACTATAATCAACGCTGCGCTTCATGCCACTTTCATTCCGGTTTGGATTACACTTTGTTGGCGCGACAGTCGGTTTTTGTTTTTTGCTCTATTCTTTCGCTTGTCCTCTTCACCCCTTTCGCGTGATTCTGTGTGCCTGTTTCAGCTCGACGCCAAGTCTATGCATTATTCATGAGCGCAAGGATATTGCTTTGTCCTCAAATTGAAGGCAGTGGTGCGGAGCGGCGACTGGATTCCAACACATCTAGCATTTTGGCCGTGACCATGGCCACCGACAGAGGAATGCCACGCGACGAATTGTCGTTGCAGTGCCGTCGGGAGATGCGGTGGCTCGGGTGCGCGGCGAACGGGGACCTGATATTCGGGCATGTTTGAATGCAGACAGGAAGTACGTTAATGGAAGCGCCTCAACGAGCTGTGCATTATTTCAGCAATGCGAGTTCAAGAAAAACGAACTTGCTACGTGGTCGCGGCGGTAATGTGCAAGTAGAGAAAGGGCGCCATAGAGAATGTAAATGCTGCGGCAAAGGATGATGTGCGCCAAGCCAAGCGTTTTGCTGGCGCGGTTTATTGATTTGAAGGCTGCTGGAATTTTGCTAGCAGATTTGGCAGTTCCTCCAAAATTTATGCTAATCCGTTAAACCTATACATTACATAGGTATATATATAAGCACATAGTGCATGTACATACATATCTAGAGTATATAGCTCAAGTGCTAAGAAAGCTCTATTTACGTAAAAATTTGGCTTTAAAATTGGCCAAGTACAATCGGCTTACATGTGTAACCTTTTCGCTATTTTGTAGCCATATAGCAACAAATAAATAAATAAATAAATAAATAAATAAATAGAAGAATACATTTTTTGTTGGTCCTAAGATTAGTTTGAAGAAAGAGGAACCAGAAAAAAATAAGAGACTTTTTAATTTGAATTTTTACACCAATTTAAATATATTTTGTAAATAATTTAAGCTAAAATAATATTCTGTTTTTGGGTATGTGCACAAAATTATTTGCTATTGGAAAAATGTAAAATTGAATGAAAATTGAAAATACTGTCAACACAATTTAGACTGTTAGATAATAAATAACACAATTTGAAATTGAAAATTTCAACTCCATCAAACGGACTGAAGCAAATTGTTTTTATGCCGAAATACGAAAAACCGTAGGGCAATCGAATTGCTCGTTGCTGTCGCTGCCCTTCTGCGGTAATAGTTAATTTGATTGTGCAGAAACGCAAAATACCGCAGCACACATAACACATGTAACAGTAAAACTACCAACAGTTTTGAGTTGCGCCGAAGCGTATAACATATGCCGCGCGACACCTCAGTCTTGGCACGCCGAGAGGCAAGTAGATTTTTGCGGTTGGCGCGACGTACGCAATTACGCGCTAATCTGATGCGTAAACTTGCGCTTTGAGCGCCGCTTTTCGACACATGCCAATGTTGGTAAGGGAGGGGAAAAGCAGGGGCGAGCCGGGTTGGCCGCAGAGGCACCGCCTAAAAGCCGCAACACCGCAGCCGGGCGTCGAATGTTGATTGCATATTTCTTTGTATGTATTTGCAAAATATTTGCATACTTAATTCGTGCACACACACACACACACTTATTTAGTACGCGGCAAAAGTATTTTCGTTCTTAATCATTCATTATGCTCAAGGACAATTTGCGCGTTTGCACTTGAACATACATATAGGAACGGTAACGAATTCTTAGCAGACGTTTGGCGGCTTGCCGTATTCTTCTTTTTATCATGTGAGATAGCGCAACTGATTCGGGCACCTTCAGTGCTGTTTTCTTATCTCAGGTCTCAAGAGAAAGTTCGTGCAAGTAGGAGAAAGGAGACGGAGTTATAAACAAAAGTTCACCAAAAACAAATTAAGCAACAAATTAAGAACTTTAAGAATTTAGGTCCCTAAATAATGGACGAAATCTTCTCCAAGAAACCAAATACATAAATAGGCAATAAAGCTGTGTGGGTGACGATAGATAAATTGGACTATCAATTAGTGTAAAAATCAAAAACAAATTTTACTTATTGTTTTGCGAACAGTTAACGGCATACCAGGTAAGAACAGAACAAGAAACAACAGTTAGTCACAATCGATTTGTTCATTCTTTGCGCAGAGAACAGCCAAATGCCACTAAATGGGTGTCGTCCATTTTCGTATCCGCCTTATCTCTGTCCCTTTCCGAAGGTAACTACTTGAATTGTGACTAGTGACTGACTGAAGTGTATATGTTTAAATTGTTATATGTAAATACTGCAATTTGTAAAAAAATAAGCAAATGAGATTATCTTCAAGCAGGGGCGTAGCCAGGGGGGTGGGGGTTCGGGTGTAAGAACCCCCATAGCCTATATTATAATTATTATATAGGCTATAGCAGGGGCGTAGCCAGAACTTGGTCATGGGGGGTTTTAAAAAAATTTTTTTGCCAGTTTAGTATTACATGTTTTTTAAAGTAAAGTGCACATTCCAAATAGGGCATTTTGTTGTGGCTTATGTGACTTAATGCATTAAAAACTAAATTTTTTCCTGATTTTTATTAAAAATTGCATGAAATTTGGTGGACTGAAAGCGAAGTTATTGCATCTGAAGTGGAAGTATGTTTGTGTCATCGGATAAAAATGTGCATCGAACAAAGATCCAATATTAACTTTTGTTTTAAAAATGTTTAAACTTTAACCGAAGCATTTAAATTGATGGACCAAGTTTATGGTGATGATTGTTTATACCGTGGTGGGGTTCATAAGTGGTAAACGCGATTTAAAAACGATTGTTTGACATAAATGACCAACTGAAATTCGCGATCACCGTAGATCAAAACTGGGCGGTAATTCATAAAAGATAAGCAAAAATCTTCATTGAAATTCTTGAAATTGTATTTAACCTCCGCTTTACTTATACCCACCCGGGTGATCTTTTTAATATTCATGTTTAATATCTGCACAAATTTGAAGTTAATTTTCAATAACATGAAAAATATTTTTTTTTTGGAAACTTTGTTCATGTTTAAACTTGAATTTTGTCATTTTTTATACAAATGTACCTGGGTGATTCCAGACGCTTTCGCTACCATTTTGATAAAAACTCACGATAAATAAATTTTCTAATATTTTCCATAGTCTCAAAATAAATCATTAAAGTTAGGCCTTTTTTCGAAATACGAACTATCGCCAGAGGAAGATACAAAATACTGAAGTATGAAAAAAATGTATAAATTATTATATATTTATTGTGAGTTTTACTCAAAATGGCGGCGGAAGTGCCTGGGATCATCTTTAGTAAGGCGAAGGTTAAGCATCTCAATAGCATAAATTTATTGCATTTTAACTGAACATTTGGCTATCGAAGGATGCCATCCCATCTATTGACACTTGTTTTGATGGTTTTTTGCTTTCACAAGATGTGGCACCGTGCGAATTTCACCTTTTCAAAGAATGCATTTGCCGATGAAAAAAAAGTTTTGAGAACGTAGAAACCCAAATCCAAAAGGCTTGTACCGACATCCTGAAGGACATTCCGGTGGACGAACTAAACTACTCTTTAGACATGTTTTTAGAACATGCAAATCGCTGCATTAAGCCTAAACGTGACTATTAAAAAAACAAATTAGTTTCGGTAAAAAAAGGGTTTTGTTAATATTCTTTTAAATATTTAAAGATGAAAAGACCTTTTTGCTAATGTGGGAACGTACATACGATGCATAGTGATTGAAAATGTTGACAAATTATAGGCTATAGGGGGGTTCTGACACCCTAAACCCCCCTTGGCTACGCCCCTGGGCTATAGTGCACTACGACCAATTTCATCTTTTGTGCAGCCTTTGTTTTAACCGTCCAAGTTAAGGCTTTTTATAAATTTTAGCACTTTTTGGGGTTCTAGTTTCCAGATGGTTGATGGCGGTATAGACGCCTGACCAAACTGTAGAAATCTCTTTCTACTGAGCGCAGGACATTCGCATAGAATGTGGAGTGATGTTTCCTGTTCTAGCTCACATATTCTGCACACATCCGTTGAGGATATTCCCATATTTTTGAGATGGTACCTAAGTGAGCAATGCCCTGTTAGGTACCCAGTGAGGATGCGAAAGTCCTCTCGGTTTAGCTTGAGGAGTTTGTTGGATACCCCTCTGTCCGGGGCCAGGAATTTTTTCCCTGCCGTAGTCCCGTTGTGTTGGTCCATTGGTCAGCAATTTCCTGGTCAGCCCATTTCCGTAACCACTCCTGAATGTGTCCTCTTGGTAGTCCACAGAATGGTTCCGGGCCTATCAGTGGGTGTAAGGCACCCTTTTTCACTAGGCGGTCCGCTTGTTCATTGCCGTCATGTCCTTCATGTCCTGGTATCCAGTGCAGTTTTACAGTGTTGCGCCTGCCCAGTTCATTCAAGAGATTGCGGCAGTCCGTCACCAGTCTTGAAGTAGTCGAGTAGGCTTCTAGCGCCTTTAGGACTGCCTGACTGTCGGACAATATATAGATATGTATGTGTGCCAGACGACTTCCTGCGTAGGCACTCGCTAGCACACTCTATGATGGCGTGTGTTTCCGCCTGAAAGATGGTAGCTAGCTTCCCCATTGGAAAAGCTTTGTGAAATCTGGGACCATATACCCCGGCGCCAGTGTTCCCATCTTCCAACTTCGATCCATCCGTGTACCAGAGTTGCGCCCCTGGGTCTGGTATGAATCGATTTGATCTCCATAATTGTCTGTCCAAGATGTTACTCTTGTACCTTTTGGAGAATTCCACCTTTGGTGGAATAATGTCGGAGATCCTGAGCATTGGGTCATTTTCGAGCATTTTTAGTATGCTCATGTGTCCCTTAAGATCTCCACTCTTTAGTTCAGGACTGCAGATAAGCCTTAAGGCCTGAGAGCAGGCTTCTTTCCTGATGGCTATGTTAAGAGGAGGCACACCTAAAATTGCCTCCATTGCAATTGTCGGGCACGTTCTCATTGCCCCACTCATGCCTATACACGCCAGACGTTGCAGTTTGTTTGATTTCTCTACTGCACTTTTTTGTTCAACCTTATGCCACCAGATTGCAGAGGCATAGGTGATTATTGGTTTAATAGCCCCATAGCCTATAATTTGTCAACATTCTCAATCACTATGCATCGTAAGTACGTTCCCACATTAGCAAAAAAGTCTTTTTATTTTTAAACATTTAAAAGAATAATAAAAAAAAATTTTCTTGGCGAAACTAATTTGTTTTTTTAATAGTCCCGTTTAGGCTCAAAACAGCAATTTGCATGATCTAAAAACATGTCTAAAGAGTAGTTTAGTTCATCGACCAGAATGTCCTTCAGGACGCCTTTTGAATGGTTTCTACGTTCTCAAAACGCTTTTTCTCATCAGCAAATGCATTTTTTGAAAAGGTAAAAGTCACGCGGTGCTGCATCAGGTGAAAACGAGGACCGGTTGATAGTTAAAACCCGACTTTTAGTAAACAAAAAACAGTCAAAACAAGTGTCGATAGATGAGATGGCATCCTTCGATAGCCAAATGTTCAGTTAAAATGCAATAAATTTATGCTATTGAGATGCCTAAGATTCTTATATACATACGTCGTTTACCAATGTCGTTCACTCGGATGACAAATATAATTTTTTTATACTTCAGTATTTAGTATCTTCCTCTGGCGATAGTTCGTTTTTCGAAAAAAGGCCTAACTTTAATGATTTATTTTTTGACTATGGAAAATATTAGAAGATTTCTTTGCAGAGGGTTAATTGAACACATAATGAGAAACATGAACAAAATTTCTAAAAAAAATATTTTTTCATGTTATTGAAAATTCTTCTTCTTCTTCTTCTTCTTGAATGGTACGACAGCCCGATTACGAGACTAAGGCCTAGCTACCCGCAACCATCCGTGTTGTGCGTGCGAATTTGTACACGGTTGGAAGGGACCTACAGTTTTATGCCGATTCCGAACGGCGAGTGTGGAGCTTTTTCATAGGCAATATTACTCTCAGAGGTTTGCCATTTCCTGCAAGGAGGACCGCCGAAAGAAAAATTTTTGTTTTTCTTTTTTTCGGTATTAGCAGCAACGGAGTCTTGAACCTGGGTTCGAGCGTCGCATTTGACTCGCGGCCCAACGCACTAACCAGCTGAGCTACGGCGGCTGCCGTTATTGAAAATTACCTTCAAATTTAAATATTAAACATGAATATTAAAAAGATCACCCGGGCGGGTATAAGTAAAGCGAAGGTTAAATCCAATTTCAAGAATTTCAATGAAGATTTTGGCTATTGTTTTATGAAGTACCGCCCAGTTTTGATCTACGGTGATCGCGAATTTCAGTAGGTCATCATTTATGTCAAACAATCGTTTTTAAATCGCGTTTACCACTTATGAACTCCACCACGGTATAAACAATCATCACCATAAACTTGGTTCATCAAATGCTTCGGTTAAAGTTTAAACATAACATTTTAAAACAAAAGTTAATATTGGATTTTTGTTCGATGCTCATTTTTGTACGATGACACAAACATACTTTCACTTCAGATGCAATAACTTCGTTTCCAGTGCACCAAATTTCATGAAATTTTTACTAAAAATCGGGAAAAACTTTAGTTTCCAATGCATTAAGTCACATAAGCCACCACATTTGGAAAGTGCACTTTGCTTTAAAAAACACGTATTACTAAACTGGCAAAAAAAATTTCAACCCTCCCATGACCAAGTTCTGGCTACGCCCCTGTCTTCAAGTCAATTATTGAAGTAACCATGATATAAAATGCAAAAATTTCCAAATTGTAGGCATATACATTGTTATTAAAATTTATCCATATTCTTTTTAAATTAAAACTGTGCTTAACCCCTTAACCACAACCGTTGCTTTAAAGAAACGCTTTTAAAAATTATATAAACAAAACCTAAGTCATTATTAAAGCCAAAGTTACGTATTATAAACTTAAACTTATTTGCTTTTAACATGCATAATTATTTTTTAACATATTATTTTTTTGAATATTTCTCTTACTAGTAAAAAACTGTAATTTTAACATTATTTGTTAAGTCCGAAAAAACAGAAAAACAATTTGTTTTGGAAAATATTAACAAAAATATTGGTTTTACTAAAGTATGCTAAATATTTTATGTCCACAATTTGGTTTCACATAACATTCAGATCTTCTATTTATGAATGTTTTGAAATTGTTGTCTCTTTAAAACAACACTCGCGAGATATGTTATCGCTTCCAGAAAGTTCAATACGTTCATAAGCAAAGCAGAAGCAGAAGAAGTATTGACAACTTCTTTCGCCAGTGTTGCTATTAAGCAACGCTTATTTGCCAGAAAACTCGTTGAAAGAAAATTATGAAACTTATAAAATAAACTCATTCAGTGAAAATTAAAAAAATCGGCCCACAGATAAAAACGCTGCGTTTAATGGATTAATAGTGTCTTGAAGGAATTGTAGTGTTATTCACGAAATTGACAAAATTGAGAAATTGTTATTCACGAAATTGAATTGACTGACCAATTGACTGCCGCTGTAATTGAGACATAGTCAGTAAGAATTTCTGAACACCACTCTGATTTTTGGTTTATTGGCATAAATATGCAACGAGAACATTCGAGGGCTGCTTTTCGAAATAACGCCTTCTGAATTGTTCAAAAGTAAAATCCAGCCAAATAACAATACATTTACACCAAAAGGGAGATTGTTGAAAAATAGAATTAACACTTTTGTGTTCATGGAGCAAAATGTGTGTGAATGAATTTCTTTTTTTTTAAATAGTGAAAGTCTTACGACAAAAAGGAAGTCTAAGATATTGAAAAAGTCATGATCCCTTACAAATGCCTCAGTGGCTGTGAAAGGGTTATCTTACTTTTACACTATGCACTAAACACTAGTGTGAGCAAGATTTACATGTACACATCGTTGTAGAGCGCAAGGACTAACCACGAATGACCCAATAAAAGTTAAACAAAGATTCTTGGCGACTCTATCGCAAAATTTTTAGCTGGCTGCAGATTCTATCTGCATCTGCATTTGTGGGTGGTTTGTTCACATTGGCTTTTCGACGGCAACAAATTACTTGCGTTTTTCTCGCGTCGCGTTGCGTACGTTCTTGCACAAGTGTCATGCATAGTCATCCGGCTATTTGCTTAGCTGTTGTTAGGTCATTCATGGTTAGTCCTTGCGCTCTTATTGCTTGACTTTGGCTGGCGTTGTCATTCCAAATAAAATGTAAGTAAGAGGTTCTTTTCTTGTTGTTTGTATTTATATTGCTCCATTTAAGCGAGATGTACCGAAGATTATTCAAAAATCGTTTTCTGTAGAATTCGTTTGTCAAATGCATAGGTACCGAAGGACTTCAACATTTGTACAATACTTTTTTCTTATTACACTTATATACTTATTTACGAGTGATTTATTTATTAAAAAACTAGATGTTCCCCGCTGCTTCACTCACGTTGATTTCGCAATTAATTTTCAATGTATCTGAAAATGCAATAAGTGTAAAAGTACCAAACAATTGAACTATTGTTCTGTGCAATGTTTTTATGTTGATGACTCGACCAAGTAACGACAACTAAGTACAATTCTAACTTGGTGGTGAATCCATACCCCTCGCAATTAATTTTCAATGTATCTGAAAATGCAATAAGTGTAAAAGTACCAAACAATTGAACTATTGTTCTGTGCAATGTTTTTATGTTGATGACTCGACCAAGTAACGACAACTACTTACAATTCTAACTTGGTGGTGAATCCATACCCCTTGACACACTGAAACCAAATATAACTTATGGCCCGTTTCCAAAAAACTGTGCGGTGTGGTAGAAATTTCAAGAAGACTGATTCAAAACTACAGTGTCAGGTGGGTATGATCAAACTCATATTAAAATACGTCGGAGCCAACTTTAGTTACGGCAGTGGAAGTTTCGGGGAGGTGTGGCTAACTTCATATAATCTAAGTTTTCCTCAATAAAACACAGAGCCAGTTAGCATGACCAGCCTCAATTCTTAGCGCAATAAAACACGAAAGCTTTTAATATTTCTATAGTCTTATACTATGAAAATATGTACATACATATATATGTTCTATACATACATATATATATATGTTTTACTGTACTGTAGCTTGGTTTTGTCAGTTTATCAAGCGCAGAAAGTGGGCGTGGTTGATTTTATATAACCTTTATTTGCTCCAGGCACACGCTGAAACATGTGATACCTACATAATGTGTACAACAAGAATTTACGTACCCGTTTTCCTGGGTATAGTTCAAACGCGCTTAACCCGAATCGACTTCGAATTTTGTAAAAACAGTTTTTAAGCGATTTAATATGAAGCATAATTGAAAAATTAAATTTTTTGAGTGCAGGATTAGTGTGACCATATAGTCACGCTAGGCGTTACCGGGTTAATTAGCCGGTGAATTTTTGATAGAATGAACGCGTAAACAGGCAATATGTGTACGTATGAATGTAGGTATATGCATAAATATTCTACTTCACAAACCCACTGACTTGGATGCAAGTTAGCTTGGAGTTCCGGTGCCGATGAGGACAACTTTGAATTGCTTAAAAACACTTAAACCTACTCCTGGCACTTTGACTGTCAGCCGCTTAGCGTTGAATTTTCAACGTGAATTTGTATGATGAAAAGTTTAATTAAACGAATTTCTCGAAAGCGAAAATGTGTCTAATCTGCGAATGAATGCAAGAAAATACGTCGCTGGTTGAACTTGATGCATTTTTGAGGGATTTCAGCATCAGTCATTAAGGTTCTTATAGCATTGCGTAGGCATTATTCTCTGCGAATGCACAAGCACATATGTACACTTAAATACATATATGGAGTAGACATGGTATTAAAGCGTAAAACAAATAATTTCCAGGTGTTTTTCTAGAAAAAGAAATTTTTTATCGCTTCACCAGTTAATGAATTATAACAAAACTTGACCAAAATATGAAAGAAGAGATAAAAACAATAATAAGAAATAAGAAAAACTGGACAAAGTTACATACATCATTTAATTGCATTTCATTTCTTATAATTTGAACTAGCTGGGCCCTGCGGCTTTGCACGCAAGCTCTCCTGTTTCCCCCGATACGAATTCGTAACCCATTGTTGAGCCCATCAGATTTTGATTTAACCCTAATCCTGTATTTTGGGCAAATTTTGCCCAAACGCGTTTTTAGCTCAGCGTATCTGGCGTGTATTTAGTGATATCGGTATGAAATTTCTTGGCAATTATTTTTTTAAATATATTTAGCAGCGTTGTGAAAATGTATATTCTTGCTCCACCAGGGGCTCCCACATGCCAAAAGTAACAAATCTTGTATTTTGGGCAAATTTTGCCCAATACAATTTTCCATTATTTTCGCAAGGAACATTTAGACTGTGTGTTTTGTTTTTCGTTGCCCGTGGAATCCCTTATCTGCATACATTTTTTTGTATTGATTTGGCAACATTTGCGGCAATAACGGCTGTATGCGTTATTTTTTGAAATTTGGGGAATTTCCAACTTATGTAGGTACACCTGTTTTATCCAAAAACATTAGAAAGAGGAAGATATTCGACATTCGTCAGTGAACTTTCGTTTTTGTGCGTGCGTAGTTGCTTATATTGCAGTCGCGGGTTGTGAAGTGTGAATGTCAAAATAAATAATTTTTTTTTCAGGAAAAGAAAAAACCATGTCCAAAAGGGTATGTATAAAAATGTGCATATACTTTTCCGTAAAGTGCCTATATGAATAAAATTCAATTAGTCGGCTGTGCCAACTCGACGCCAAATAGAAGAGCTGCTGAGCGAATCAGACAGTGAGGCTGAAGGGCGTAAGCTTGACCATCAACTCGAAAGCTCTCTTGAACATTTCGAAATTTCTTTAGATGAAGGATCAGTAACATATATTGCCATATCCGAAGGAGAAAGTATTTGCAATTTTCTGTTACTGCGCAAGAAGAAGACCCACCTTTTGGTTTTCTTTCTAAGGACAAAAAAACAATTTGGTATGACAAATGTGGCAGCTCATTGGTTGGTAGAAAAACGGATGAAAACGTTATTACTACTACTCCAAGACCAACTCAATATGCCATTGCACTGTTTATGACAAAGGGCATGCAAACTATTATTATCAGGATGACAAATATTGAAGGTAGCTTTCATCGTATTTTCGAAAATTTCGCGCATTACATATTTATACATTTTTACATAGGTATCAAAGGGTTTGGAGAAGCTTGGAAGGAAATTAACCATGCATCCTTGAAGGTTTATTTTGGATTGCTGTTATGGGACTGTCCGAAAAAATTAGTTATTTCTACCCCCACATATTTTGGGCATGAGAAAAAAACCTGCCTTTTACTCAGAGTTTCAGAGAAATATCGGTGCGTATATCTAATAAGCACATTGCACCAAGACGCAAAAATACAGGATAACCAGTCAAAGAAACCAGAAATAATAGAGTATTATAACCATACAAAGGCAGGGGTGGATACACTCGACCAACTGGTTGCCACATATACTTGCAAGCGGAAGACCAATAGGTGACCTGTAGCTCTATTCGCAAATATGCTTGATGTCTCCGCATGCAATGCTTTTGTGATTTGGACAACAGTAAACCCCGAGTGGAACAAATCAAAACATTTCCGTCGCAGACTTTTTTTGGAAGAACTGGGATTTGAGTTTTTGAAAGAAGAAAAGCAGGAGCGTAAGACACAGCCATATGGCATTGCCGCCTGGAAGCTACATCACCCGCAAGAAGAGAAAAATACAAAAAGAGGCCGTTGTCACTTTTTTTAAAGCAAGTCTTACAGTACTAAATATAATACAAAATGTAAGAATTGTAACTTATTTGTGTGCAAAAATCATTCTTGTGTTGAAATTATATGCAATACTTGCAACAAAAAGTAATAAAACTAGTAAAATTGTATTGGGCAAAATTTGCCCAAAATACAAGATTCGTTACTTTTTTTTTATACAGGATGAGGGTTAAAAAAAAAACATGTGTCAATCTTTGATTTCGAGTGTTTTAAAAATTTTGAAGTCAGAAGGCCCTTTAAATCATGTGTTTTCACATTTACTCCAAACAAATTCTTAACCCTTGGTTTACCATGGTAGATTTCGATTTTCAAAAAAATTAAAAGCACGTTTTTATTATTTCCCGATTGAACTGCTTTTGATAAGTTTGAAGTCAGAACGCCCAATAAATCTTGTTAACCCATTGTTAACCCATTTTGATTTTCAAAAATATGAAAAACACGTGCCAAATTATTTTTCACAAAGAGTACTTTCCCCAAGTTTGATGTCAATGGGCCCATTAATTCATGTTTTTCATTTCACAGTTTCTCCATACAAACTTTTAACCCGTCGCTGACCCCGTCCAATTTTAATATTCGGAAAAATTACGTATCGAGTTATTTTACATTTGAAGTACTTTCACAAAGTTTGAAGTCAAAAGGGCTCAGCAAAATTTCTTTCTCCATACATACTTTTAACCCGTCGTTGATCCAGTTAGATTTCGATTTTGAAAATAATGAGAAACACGTGTCTAATTTTATTTATTTCAATTATTTTTACAATTGTTGAAGTCAATAGGCCCATCGGTTCGTGTTGTTTGTTTCGGAGTCTTTCCGTAAATAAACCTGAACCCATTGTTGGGCCAGTTAAATTTTGATTTTCGAAAAATTATAAAATACGTGTCGAATAAGTTTTGATCTAGAATATTTTCAGGAAGTTCAAACTCAATATGTTTATTAAATCACGTTTCTTCATACAACACTTTAACCCATGTTTTGCCTTTTTAGACCCCGAATTTCAAAAAATCCCATCCTGGCGAAGGTTAATTCTACAAGATGTACCTACAGTCCAAAATTCATGTTTGTAGCTTCAGCGGTTTGGGCTGGGCGATGATAAATCAACCAATCAATCAGTCAGTCAGTCAGGATAAACAATCTATGTATAAAAAAATGGAGGCGGTACCACGCCCCCGTGTCAAAAACCCACCCCATTCCTCCTGTCGAAGGACACGACCAAATCGTTAGTTTGTACCGAGCGTCATTAATGTGAACGCTCTAGTTCCAAAGTTACACCGGAATTTAAAAAGTACCACGCCCTTGTCCAACGCCCATTAAATTTTACCGGTGGAACGACATGTTTACGCCATGACACTGTACCAAATTTCAATGTTGTTCGACTTATAATTCTGAAGATATTCCATATTAAAAAGTTGGGTTGTATGGGAGGTGCCACGCCCACCTGTCGTACAAACATCTAATATCGCTATAAACCACCGCAACCAAGCCAAGTAATCCTTGAACAATTGCTGAGCCAATGAACCAGATTGCAGACACCTCTGCCTGATGATTATCCTCACACTACCGAACCACTCCGCTAAGCCCAACTCTTGATTACTGATCGCGGCAATTAAAGTTGTACAGGGCTTTGTTCAAATTAAGTGGTTTCTTTTAACATGCGCAACTCTTCAGAACTCTTCGAACTACAGAACTCCCAGAAATTAACCAAAGAATCGTCTTTGTGGTTAATTTCATCGACAAATCAATTTTGTGATTATATTATTATGTAAATGTTCCAAAAAACAACATTAACATTTATTTTTCGCAAAATTCAGAATTTACAAACAACAATTAAAAAACCCACACTGTTTGTGCGTAGTTTTTGAAGTGTGTTGTCAGTAATTGACATTTCTTAACGTCGAAAAATATTGCATTGCTGCACTCAAGCTGCAACGAAAAGAGTGTAAGTAAACGATTTATTTTTGCAGTTGCAGAGTTTTTTAATGCACAATTCTTACGACTTTGTTTGCATAGTGTAGAGTATACGTATAGAGTGTCGCTGCGTGGCGATTGCAAGCGATTTCTTTGCCAGTTTGATAATTGAATTAGGCACTGTTTGTGGCTGAGTTTCTTGCCGTAATCTTAGCAAACTTTTGCTATCCTGCTAAGAAGTAAAACTTTGAATGACATGCAATCTGCTAGACAAATAAAAATTTATGATGCGCAAAAGTGCATCGAAAAAAAGCGAAAATCGAAAGCAAAAACCATGCAGCATAGCAGAGACAGACAACAAACTTGAAAACATCCCATGTCATTTCGTGCCAGCATTCACTTGTTTCTGCTTCTCGCTGAAGAAATCTTGAAATGTCTTTTTTATTTGCTTGCAGACCTTGCGACCGTAATTTGCGCGACGCTGAATTAATATCCTGTCGTCTGCGGCGCGTGGAGCCGCTGTGTCGCCTGCCCGGCTCGGCGCTACAGCAGTTGGCCATGTGCGGCTTCTACGAGGACTTGGAGAAGGGCGTGACACGTAAGTGCGCTGCATAATACAAATGCATACACACACAACCACACACACAATCAAGACATTTTGCTCTCGCTTGCAGCGGCAATGCGACGACAAGTGCAGCATTCCTTGCGATAAATACAAATGTATGACATGGCAATAAATGTTGTTATTATGTAGAAGACACTCCTTCACACACAATACAAAAATACTTTGGCTGTGCGCCTAAAAGTATACAAATAATACTCGGAATTTACAGTGTGGCAAAAAATGTTAAACACCGCTGTGCAGTTTTCAGATTGATGAGTGGTTTTTGGAAAAATTATTATTTATTATTAACGGTTAAAAAACGTACAAAAAATCTCTATCGATTAACGGAAAAATATACCTTAAAAATACAGAACTGTGCGTTCTAAAATCACGCTAGTTCCAATTTCCCGCTACATGAATTATCCATTCACTATGCTTTGCTGTGTGTCGCAAGCATTACTCTTGCAGGAATTCATCCCTCCTCACTCCAATAAAGTTTGATAGGCGAGCCGAAAGCCCTAACCGCTAGTGAAATTTTTTTAATATAAATGCATAATTTAGTTTTTTTGTTACTACTGTTATTATGGTGTTATATTGTTATTATTTTGATAATACATTCTTACAAAAAAGTACCCGGAAATTGTAAATAAAACGCAAATATTTAATTATTCATCAATATTTATTTTGTCGCCTTCAAAGCAATCCCCATGAGATGCAATACACTTATGCCAACGATTTTTCCAGTCCTCGAAACACTTTTCATAAGCACTTTTTGGGATGGCCTTCAGCTCCTTCAGCGAATTTTGTTTTATCTCTTCGGTCGACTGAAAACGGGTTCCACGGAGCGGCCATTTCAGTTTGGGGAACAAGAAAAAATCACACGGAGCCAAATCTGGTGAATACGGTGGTTGATCGATGGTATTTATTGCGTTTTTGGCTTTAAATTCGGTCACAATCGTGGCTCGATGCGATGGTGCATCATCATCGTGTAAAATCCATGAATTGTTCTTCCACAATTCCGGTCGTTTTCGACGGATGTTCTCACGCAAACGCCTCAATACGGTAATTAAGGACAGTCCTACCAACTTAACAAAATACATTTTTTTGAAATATCATTTATCCGGGGAATTTAAATTACAATTTCCGGATACTTTTTTGTCACAATGTATAACAATAAAACCTGTACTACGAGTTAATAAAGTTTGAAGCGGTGATAGTTTTCACCAATTTTGCTTGGGTTACACAAGAATTAGAGGGAGATGTTAATAATTTTTGAACATACTGTACATTCGAATGCCGCAAGACACCAGTAAACACTTTATGCTTTATGTTCGGTTTCAGTATTTCGTGCCGGAGAGCAAGGCCGCTTTTGGTACGCCGTCCTGGGCGGATCGCTGGAGGTGCGGTATCACGCGCCTGATACCGACGGCAAGGTAAGTGCTTCCACCTCTTAAGCGAAAGTACGCAATAATTAGCATGGAGATTGCCGCAAAGATATACAAATTTAATGCTTCCAAATCCTGAAAATTATATGCAAACATTTAATCCCTTTGTTGGGTATTCGTAGGATTATTAACACTGTGTGCGGCTTTGGAACGGACGACACTGCGGAGAACTGAAATGTTCAGCTAGGCTCGCTTGTACTCTTATTCTTGTCTTACTAACTTGCTAGTAAGTTGTCGTCTCCTGCGCAGGATGAGCTTTTTCATTTCTTCTCTTCCCAAAATCATTGTGGTCTTTGACCTGTTTTCAAGTTTTTATTGCATAAAGGAAACATTAAAGTTGAGCGACGTATGCAAAGTTTACAACAAAACGTATTCATAGTTAATTTTTGCTACACAACTTTGTGCTTACAAGAGAATTTAAAAAGAATAAGAAAGACAAAATAGAAAGAAAATGCTCGTTAAACTTTCTGAGATTGTTTGTGTTCATTGTTTTCGGTGTGTTTGTGTTCATTCTTTTCTGTTCATTCGTGTTTTGATGGCTGACATTTGAGGTAAACTTTTTAAACTTGTAGACGGTCTCCTCCGCGCGTCGTATGCGGTACTTTGTTTTTATTATATAAACAAAAATAATTTCAATCAAGTAGAATGTGTATGAAACATTCATGGTCTAATCAGTTAAAAATACTGTTCCTCAACTGAATGAATAACGCTCGTCTATATGTTGAAAGATTTCAATTATTATAAAAGTGCATAATTTGCAGAACATTTTGGTTGTTTCTATTGTACTTGCCGCTGATTTCGACGTACCGCTGACATCACTCTTTCGACTTTCGTAAAATTTGACTTGTTATGGGAAAAAGAAAATTACTGTTCTGCACTTACATATTTTACGCCCGGCGGTAATAATACCGCAGTTGTGTGAGTGAACTTTGCAATTTCATTTTTAAACATCTGCAACACGGCGTACACTCTGCATACAGCGACGTACACTGCTACATAGAGTATTCATTTCAAAAAACATTTCCGCATAAAAAATTAAAACTAGAAACAATAATATTGGAAACAGCAGCGATGAAAGTACTAACATAAAAGAAAAAACAAAACATAGCAAACGAAAAATAAGAGAAGAAGCGGTCAGTGGTCAATTTTTTAAAATCTTCTTTATATCTCAACTATGTAGCTGTGTGCTTCTCCATCTGGCAATCGTATTGCAAAATGAGTATTTAGTTTTTTTTTATTGAAATCTTTTACTAAGACCCCCTATTTTCATACACTTGCCTATTATTCGATACTAAGATACCACGCGCCTCGACTAATGAAATTTTCGTTTAGCTTCAACGCTCGTTCAATTTTTTTGCCGAATGACACAACTAAATACAAAGTTCGTACTGCGTGTCATTAATGTGCGACTTATAGTTGCAGAGTTGTACTAATAACATAGGTGGGGAAATATTGCAATATTGCATAATTTTGACGTTTCTCCATATTATAGATTTAAGTTATTCATTCTTCCAGTCGAAGGTCGCGCCTATGTAAAAAGTGCGTCCCGAGAGCCACTGATGTACGTCTAATAGTTTCAAAGTTATCAGCAAATTTATGCCAGAAAACAGTGCCACGCCCGTTGTACACCGCCCATGAAATCTTTCCAGGGGAACGATAGATTCATGGGACGGCACTACACAAACCGACTTTATTTAATATTATAGATTATAGTGGTATGGGGCCCATACTATGGGCTGCCCAACTGCCCAACTTATTCTTCTAGTCGAAGAACGCGTCCAAGTAGAACGCGTCTCAACTGCGCCTTGGGTTACTATGAATTGAGTAGTCACTTACACAACTGTACTTAATACCTTAGAGCCAATAGGTTGGTGGTTTACAAAAGGAGTTAATTAATATTTTTAATTCCCCCAATTGTTGTAAAATGAAACACTGGACGAGCTGATACGTTTTAGACCACAATTACCCGACCCAAGCCTGGAAATCCGTTGAATTTTTATTGCATTATCGAGGTCAATGTTGATGGATTCAATACCAGCTGCTGTTCTAAACATATGTGGACCAGGGGGGTTACTATGTAACTCGATTCGAAAGTTAAATTTTGCGGAAACGGATTTTTCGCACCAGCTAACTCGAATTCGGAAACATATTTCCTACTTTCGGTTTTCCGTATCCGATTATCGGATATTAAACTCTACTTTCGGAAGTGCGGCACTATGCAATTCGAATTTTGCTGTCAAAGTCGCTCGAAAGTCGACAATTTTGTTCGTTTGGTGTGGAGCTAACGGATAAAAACCGAAAAATGGAAAAAAAATCAAAACAGCGAGCGGAAACGCAAGAAAATGTAAGTATTTCTAAAACTTATGCACATTAATGGATAAATATTAATATAAAACTCTTTCAATAGGGAAAATTCAACGAAAAATCAGCACACAAAACAAGCCCAATTTCAAATGTTGCTAAATTTTATGGCGGACCACCCACAATTAGCAAAGGGGTATGTAAAGGCTCCAGACGCCAAGCAAGCAACAAATAATTTATGGAATCGATTGGCTGAAGAATTAAAAGCAGCCGGGCCACCAATGCGGGATGTGGCCGGTTCGAAAAAAGTAAGTAAACGATAGTTTCCCCTTAAACCAAATTTTGCTCATCTTATACTACTGTGTACAAAGAATACCCGGAATTTGTTTATAATTCAAAAAATCTTTATTTATTCTTCCAAATCAATTTCATCGCCTTCAAAGTAGTCCGCCCCCCCCCGATGCAATGCACTTATGCCAACGGACTTTCCAATCTTCGAAGCATGCCAAATAGTCACCTTCCGGTATGGCCTTCAATGCGCGCGGCGATTTACGTTGAATCTCTTCAATCGATTCAAAACGGTGTCCTCGAAGTGGTCTTTTGAGTTTGGAGAATAGCCAGAAGTCACAAGGAGCTAAATCAGGCGAATACGGTGGCTGTGGAACGATATGAGTTGGCGAAATGCTCACGAAGAACCAATGCCGTGTGAGATGGTGCATTATCGAGATGCAAAAACCAAGAGTTGTCTCTCCATAAATCCGGCCTCTTTTTGCGAATAGCTTCACGCAAACGACGCATAACGCTCAAGTAATATTCCTTGTTGACAGTTTGGCCCAGCGGAAGGAACTCATAATGCACAACACCACGATAATCGAAGAAATCGAATTCCGGGTATTCTTTGTACACAGTAGTATACATATGTATGTTTTAGGTTTGGGCAGATCACAAGACACATCTCAAAAGTAAATTACGAAAGAACCGTATTAATTTATCGGGCACAGGTGGTGGCCCAGCAAAAATGTGTTCATTCACAGCGCTGGAGGAAGCAGTTATTGATTTGTTAGATATGAGAGGGGCGATGGGTGGTATTAGCGGGGTCTGCAAATTTGGCGTCAACATCAGAACACCCCCAACCTGCAACGACACTACCACGCCGGCAAAGTGCAACGACCCCGAGCCAGAAGGAGCAATTGCAATTAACTGTGAAACAATTGAGATGCCAAAGACTGATGAATTGGTGTCTGCCCCTTCCCCACCACGTTGTTCGTCAGTTGCCCGCACCCCCAATAGATCTCGGTCGCACTGCGCAGAGCACGTTCCACTCGCTCGTCTTCATTATCCATCCATAAGGCAACCGAATCCATTTTACACACAATTAAATATTTGTTTACTTTCAATGTTTACTATTTTTGACATTTCTTTTAATATATGCTGCCAATTTCAATTAATACATTCGAAAGTACGGCCAAAAATAGTTCCAATTAATGGCAGCACTTTTCACTCGATCCGAAAATCTTACATAGTACGAATTTATATTCGGATCGAATTCAACTTTCGAGCAGTTGCAACTTTCGAATTGAGTTACATAGTAACCCCCCAGTGATGGAATTCTTGATACTATTGTACTTTTTTGACACAATCACAGTTTAACAAGTACGTTGGTACACAGGCCTCGCTTTTGGTACACACTGGTCGAGTAACGAAAAGAAACATTTTTATTGCCTTATAGCACTAAAAACAAAATGTTTTGCAAATTGTGTGGCAACCTTAAAAGGAAAATTGGTGACATAGCTTAACATCTCTAAATAGTTATGGATATGGATAGTTTTTGTCATATTACCATCTTCAATGCAATCAGAAGACGCACGATTTCACACATTTCTTCCAAGAATTGCATATTTTTTTAACCATTTAGCAAGAAATTTGTTGAAAAAAGAAGTAATTGATGGTAAAGATATGTACGACATAAATTTCAATATCAATTACCTGTTGGTGATGTGCATTGTGGAGTTGGAGTAGATTTGTTAATTGGCTCAAGGGTTATATCTGAGATGTTTCAAAATTTAACGAAAATGTCTTAAGTCTTTACATAAAGTTTCTTTATTCTTTAAGAAACAGAGTTAACTTTAATAATGAAATAGTGTTCTGTTATAATAGTTTTCACTCGAGCACGTCTTACCGGGTAAAACAAATACTGTTGTACCAATTGTTTCCAAGCTTTTTCCCAAAGAGATTAAATATCTCGAAGAAATTATCAATGAGTATAGGTCACTATCAGAATATGAAGAACTAAAGTCTTTTAAAACGTTGGAATTACTGAATTTTGGGAAAAAGTTTCTTGCCTAAAAAATGAATCAAACGAGCCTCTTTTCAAAAACATTTTAAGAGTTGTTAAAGGTATTTTATCTATTCCTTACTCTTCAGCCAGTGAAGAGCGCGTATTCCCTGTACAAAATTTAATCAAAAGCAATCCGAAACCGTTTACAATCAAGCACTGATTCGTCCTTAATACAAACGAAAGATTTCATGAAAGCCAGTAATAAATGTTGTAATCATTTTAAGCTTCCTACTGACTTATCCTATGCAAATGAACCTGAAGATAATGAAGAAATTAGAAGTGAATGTTGAAGTGTTGTTAAACATACATTTTAGTTTCGAATAAAACTTTTAAACTGTGTATTAATAAAAATTTTATTAAATTGGCCTGTCACTTAATTGGGAGCTTGGAACGAAATTGATACAATTTGCATGAATATGGTACACTCCTATGCTGATGTTTGATGCGATACTCTTGTGCCCAAATTCCATCTCTAATGTGGACATAGATACTGCGGAAGATTATTGCTCTCAAACACTTTTTGTCGAACTTGGAACTTATAGTTACTAACAGTGAATTGGCGCCCGAATTCTTTGCTTTCGTCCTATTAATCGCTAGACCCAGTCGACAATCAATTCGATATTCAGACGTTCAGGGACGTTTTAAGCTATAGTGTCAGCATAATCGGCTACGCTAGTAGCACAGCACTTCTTTGGTTATATAAAGGTGAGTTTATTTTTCTCATGGGAATGTAAGGCGGACACACTAAATATTATCAAATGTGACTCAATTTAAATTTTCAGTTGACGTTTCATTCTGACAGCTATAAATTTTAGCTAACGAAACATTTTCAGGCAAAACGAATTGTTTTGGTATAATCCACATTCAAAATTTGTGTTGACCAGTGTTATTTTCATGTGCTTGAGATTAAAAAAGTCGCACACCCGAGACCCAGACAAGGATCTGACAGATCTTACTACGACAATAGCGGAGTTCAATTTAGTATTTGTGCATGCACATTTGTCCAATGTGCGCCACCCAACGCTGCGACCCAATTCATTCGCATGGCGCATACGAAATTTGTAGTTGCGAGCCGCACAGGGCTCATTGCTTTCTGACTGAACCGGAGCAAGGCTGGACAGACATCGGTGGCTGAACGCCATCGTTTTAATGCTGGATATGCGTATATGTAAGTATGTATGCAAGTGGCGTGTTTGTGTATTTGTGTCATTGCGAAAATATTGCTGAGGTAGGAGAACGTCGGCCACCTCTGTTTGCGTCTATTGAAACTCCAAACAAACAAATGACACAGTTTTACACTTTGAAAGCAGCACAGAGCAAATAAAGGCAAATCATGGCGCAGCGAAAATGTAGCAAGAAAGCAGCAAAAATCGTTCCGGGGCAAAGCGCTGCAACGACAAGTTTGAATAATCGGCGTCAAGCTGCTGCGCGCTGCACCGAAGTGTGTGCTTGGTGGTTCTACTATTTTCCGAATGCGAGGATTTTACAGCCAGCAGTTGGCAATAAAACTAACCGGATGCGGAAGTTGGTGGGGTGTTTGGAGTGTCAGTTGGTTGGTTGGCTTTCGATGGCGTGCGCACGCGTGTGGATGTACATAGCTGCACTGCGTCCGCACGTATGTACGCTGCCTGGTGCGCTAAAATGTTGCGGTCGTTGCGCGTCCTCGCCTTTGTTCGCTCGTTCGAGTGTTTGCGTTTCGCTGGGTGCACCTCGCATTTGTCAGTTTTATTGTGGCGATATTTGTTTGGCATTTTTCGTCAATTCCCGCTCGAGTGGACTCGACAAGTGCTCATATTTGCATTCTGAAGCTGTCAATGAGCGAGCCACGTTCAAAATGCAGCGCGATCCAAAATGTTTATGGGACGCATACTTATACTGACAGATTTCACTGAGACGTATCAGGCACAGCAGAGTGGACAAAACAGTGTATGCACCTAAATATTTTCCGCATTGTAAAGTGTGTGTTGACTTCATTTGATCGGAGAAAACTGTACATTTAACATACTCTAACAAATTTTTTATTTTTTCGAAAGTTATAATTGGAAATTATTTCGAACAATTGACCAAAAAATATTGCAAGAAAAATTATCTGTTGTCTTCTTCCTCCCTTCCTTCCTTTGAACTATTAAAATAAATTGAGGCCACAGGGGGAACGATGTACGCTTCGATTCCTAAGTGAGCTCCGTTTTCAGAGCAGCTGCTTTTAACCATCATTTTTTAGTCTAAGAAATTTTTTATTTTTTCGAAAGTTATAATTGGAAATTATTTTGAACAATTGACCAAAAATATTGCAAGAAAAATTATTTGTTGTCTTCTTTCTCCCTTCCTTCCTTTGAACTATTAAAATAAATTGAGGTCATTGGGGGAACGAAGCCTAAGTGAGCTCCGTTTTCAGAGTAGCTACTTTTAACCATCATTTTGTAAATTCAGCGTAAGACTACTTTCGATGCAAGGAAAGAAAGCACTTTTACAATATTTTCACATGATTAATGAGGGGGGATAATTTAACAACTTTCAGTTGGTGTTCCTATTGCCATATTGGCCAAGATGGCGTGCGCGCTCGTGAGAAATGCGCACATCATTATTGTTGTCCGATAGAGAGGAAGTCGACAAGAGCGCAAAAGTATGCCACACTTCAATTTCTGCCTGTGAATATCAAAGATGAATCAAATGGGACACTTTACGAAATCAAATTAATAAGATCGCACCGGCAAGAGCATCGCGTGAAACACGCAAAACTACTTTCGGCAGTTTTTTTGTTTTTGTCCGCGTAATAATACGAAATTGGGGAAATCCCATGAAACACGCTAAGCCGGCGTTCCACGATGGCGTCGCATAAAAACTACAGCAACGTAAACAAATTAACCGAAAGCGAATCCAACTGAACCGTTCACAGAAAAGCTTGGGCGCACACGCCAGCAAGGAAGAGGGCGTTTATATTTGGAACTCATGCCCAACGCCGGCGGCAGGGTAGAATTAGAAGAACAGGGAAAATCGAATTCACGTGAAACTTATTATGGGGGAAGCCGTGCCGTGCGCGTCTTTCGAACAAACGCAGCACCAGCTAATGGAGACGAGCAGACACACTCCAGCCGGCGTGTTAAAAATAACATCGTTCACAATAGGTGGGAGCAGCGCGATAGATGGCGCGCATAAATTTTAATAAAGACACGCTCCGGCCGGAAAGACAAAAAATAGCACAGCCAGAGGACGGAAAGAAAACACGCTCCGATACAAGGCGGCCCTCAGCAGAGATCCGCGCTGTCGCTCTGCAATGCTCGTACAGGTTGCAATTAATTTTGTTTGTGGTGCTGCGGCAGAATCACAACCAATGCGGCTGCGCTGATTAAGAACTCAAGTGGCTGTACATAAATATACACGAGTATAGGTATAAGTATAGTGTGTATGTTTGTGGCCGTCGCCGCTGCTGCAGACCCGATTCCCTAATTAGTGCTTTTGATTACCGTTATTATTTGAGAATATACCTTTCTCATCCAAAGCATCTTAACGACATCGCATCGCTTCGGATACCTCCGTTGGTCTACTCTCATTACCACTTTCGCGCTGAGCGATTCAATGCATCATCTGGCCATGATTGGGTTAAGTTGCGAATTTCGCTATTGTTTTCTGAATGCAGAGACAAAGAGCAGCTCATTAGTTAAGCCTGAGGCATGACGACATGTTTGTAAACAAGACTAGCTCTCGCCTGCTCTCCTCATTATCTGCATTCTGCAAAACTGAACTTCTTCCGAATTCTTTAGGGCTAATTATACTTGTTTTTAGCGAATATTGTGTAGTAATTGATGTGTGCGTAAGTACGTGTCTGTTTAAAGCCATAGCAATAAATATACTTTATTCCTCTACTATAGTCATGGATACTGATTTGTCATAAGTACGAAAGTGAGGAAATCTTATAGATGTGAGAGTAGCAAGCAGACAACTAGCAGACAGACAACCCTATTTCAAGTCAGTTTTGTATCTATGTATTCTTATCTCATTGGTATAAAATAAGTTTTCTCAATTCAATAAATCGAGTTCAACGAATTGGAAGCGTTTTATTTATTTACCAGATGGTATCTTAACCCTTTCGCATATGGCAATATGCTACTTTGTGGACGTCTGCATCCTCTATGGTTGCAAGAATACATTTTTTTGTTGGTCTTTAGAATAGTTTGAAGTTTCAGGAAAAATACGAAATTAATAAACTGAATATTTAAGTTAAAAAAGAGAAGTATACACGTTTTTTTAATGGTATATCTTGACATAGTAAAGGAAGAAGAAGCAGAAAAAATTAGAGAACTTTTTAATGTGACGTTTTCTTTAAATTTATGTACTTTTTTTTTTTTAATTTTGACTGAAGTAAATGAAGAAATATTCAAATTTTTGTTATGCGTAAAAAGTTTAATGTTTAAGTAATAATTACAGCCACAACGATGTGGTTGCTCTCATAGAAAAACACTCTAAAATACAGGGTCCGAGTAAAAAAATTAAAAAATTTCTTATGGAATATTGCTAATATAACCACATAGAAGCCTAAGACGTAAAATTTAAAATTTTAACTTTCCCCAGTAAAAACCTGTAGAGAAAGGGTTAAAGAAGTAATGTCCTCCTTTTTCTTTAAAAATGAAATATTTTCCTATTAACCCAAAATGCCTTTCTTCTTTGTTTCTAAATTTTCGCTCTATGTGTGTGACCCATCAAAATGTTGATATAGGCGTGAAACTATAGATCATTCATAGTAATCTGGCATACTCTGTTTTTCATTTTCTGATCCGATGTGCTTTTATTCCATTATTATTATTAGTGGGGATAGTGCATACTATACTTACTTCTTGCTTATGGATGGAAACATATTTTTTTACTCTAAACCAATAAAAATAGAAGAATAACATTTAGAGGAATGATATAACAGGCTGAGATACAAAACGTGTCATTTTTCCACCTTACTCAACTTACAGACATATTTTGGCCTTGAAAATTAAAAAAAGGAAATTTTGTTAAAAGGCTACAATTTTCTCCTTTCATTTGATACACATATCTTCATCATTCTATTTACAACCGCAAATATTGAAAAAAAATCGTTGAAATGCGTATATACTTGACATTTTAAATTCCTTTTAAAAGGACATCGTATCAGAAAATGAAATGAAAAACTGAGTATGCCAGGCTACTATGAATAATCTTTAGTTTCACGCATATATCAACATTTTGATGGGTCTCGACAAAATTGATGGGTCTCAATAAAATTGTGTTTCATTTTTTTGTTTTACAAGTAAAACGAATAGTGAAATATTACAATATTAACTATCTTATTGACGACTATAGTTCTGCTAGACTGGTGTAGAACGGGGAGCCTATAATTTGTTTGCGTTTTCTTGGCTAGGGACGGATATTAGCTGTCTGGGTTGTTCCTTGCTTAGGTTAGGTTTGCCAATATTGCAGGTGTATTCTTCCACCCAGAGATTGTTTACGTCTTCAACAAAACGGTGCTTGAAGGTCTGTTTAACCGAAACGAGAGGCACGCTGATGGTGAGGAAAGGGATGTAGCTGTGGCCAAGTACTAATAGAGATTGACTCACTTGCTTCCGTTTTGAGTAGGCGCCGAGAATCAGACACGAGCTTTAATGTAGCGAATACACCAGCGAGACACCTGATTATCGCCTCGGATTATTTTTGCATTACGACTAATCCACATCGAGACGTGCAGTATAGTCATTGTTTCAAGTGCGTACATGTCAATTGAGATTTCTGTCGATACCTTATTTTCAATCGTTGTTCGATTTCGAAGTTAGAGAAGGGAGAAATGAAACCAGCCAACCCATCCTGTATCAGGATGTTTGCGTGCTCCAGATATGGACTGGTTCATCTATTTAAAGCGCTTTACCTGGCTGCAGCGCACTAGGCATGGTGACCAGTGAAGCAATGTGAAGAGTGCCTTCATAAGTGTGGTGCAGGGGGCCCCCTTACCAGAATGGCTGCCCTTCTTTTAGCTTTATCATGATTGATCCTCTTGGAAACAGCTGGCCAAATAAATAAATAGAGAATAACTAAAACAACGAATAAATAAAAAAGAAACAATGTATGTATGACTAACATAATGCAATTACACTGGGACTGAATTGTTCAGTAGTTCTCCCGGTTTTCTATGATCTTGCATTAATTGTTTGTGCTGTATTTAAGTATTCGTCAAGTTCCCATAACGACAAACTCCCGACGGCTAATCTATTTCATTTTCATGGCAATATCCGATTACGACGCATTAACATGACTTGTAATTAGCTCCCGTTTATCGCACATAAATCGACGCCGAAAACAACAACACCAAATAGTGCCGCTAATTGTTGTGTATGTACAGTATGACTCACACTTTGAGGAGGCCTTAAAGCTCCGATTAATGGAAGCAACTTTACTTGCGCTGGCAATGCCGATGCGTTGGTGATGGCTGCGTAGATATGGTTGACGTTGTGGTTAATGCCAATAAGACACAACTAATGTCCACGCGCTATCACACTTTAGGAAAACCATAACAGCACGCAAATAGTAATTAGCCAGGAGCTAATAAAAAAACTTCGGTAGTATTTTTGTTTGTCCTCTTGTTCGGAAATTTTTATTTTTATTAAAAAATTCAGTTTGGATCGATACCAAAACATTCCAGATACTGCGATTAGTCTCGTATCAATTACTAAGGGCCAATTTTTCAGTGCGAGTTTAAACGCAGTTCAAACGTAGTTTCCTTGAACTTGGTTTAAATATAAACTCAGTTTAAACGACAAAGCAGTTTTTCAGTGCTAGTTTAACTGGAGCAAATATTTGTCATTTGGGTGTGGCAATACCGGCAATATTTTTATCTAGCTAATAATTTTAATTTGTTTTGATTGTCATTCGTAAATAAATTCCTTGCGCTCAAATAATGTATTTAATCAAAAAATTCAAAATAAGCAAACGGAGTCCAAATTTTTCGTCTCGGGAAATCGAATGTCTTCTTGCACTTGTGAAAAAAAAAAAAAATAAGTGCTCGAGCGCAAGAAGACAGACCGCGTGAGTGCAGAGGAAAAACAAACGAAGTGGAAAGAAATTGAGGAAGATTTCGATTCAAAATGTGTTGATAAGTTCCGGCGAAAAGCGAAAACGTTGCGCACAAAGTATAAGAATCTAAAAAAGTGTAAAAAAAGAATTTCGCTCACGACAGGCAAGAGCTGACCAAAACAAAAAATAAATGAACTGTCAGAAGCTGTTGACAGTTTAAACTTAGTTTAACCGTGCAGGATTGGGCGTTTAAACTGAGTTTAAACTTCAGTCAAGTTTGACTGAAAAATTCGATTTTGCGTTTAAACTAAGTTTAAACTAGAAACTGAGTTAAACTCGCACTGAAAAATTTGCCCTAAGAGTGTTTTGGGAACCTTAGTTTTTCCTTTTATAATAAAAACGACAAAACTAACAACTTAAATTGTTATTTTGTTAAAAAATCTGTGGTCATATGAAAAAGTAGCTTAAGTCGAAAATTGGAGTTTGAAAACTATGTGCACATAAGATGTTCTGACCAATGCGTTGTTGTTTCACAAGGCTTAAGCTTAAAAGTAAACGGACATATTTAATATTGTTAGTAAAAGGATTTTTCAAAATAGATGAAATACATGGAAGCGCTTTGACTTCTATAAAGCTCCCAACGCAATAATTCCATTCCGTCTTATGTAGACTTAAATATGAAATATGAAAAATGCAATGTCAATAAATTTGTTTACATAAAATAAATCAAATTAATTTTACTAGTAAATATCAGTAGTATTGCTCGAATTCAAATTGTGAGATGTAGGAGCTTTTTGAGGTGTGGATACAATTTTGAAGTGATTGTTCGAAAAAAAATCTTAATAGGTTTTCAAAAAGAAGTGTATCTATCGGGGGATGAAGAAGGTATACAAATATTTTTGTTTTATTTAAACATTAATTTTGAAAATCATATTACATTATCATGGAGTGCAATTCATAAAATTCTTGAAGTTTAGTTTGCCACCAGGTCCTAGAGGGTTAATAGACCAAGCATTACTAGGGACACATATTTGAAACAATGAAACCCGCACAAGTTTAGCTTTATTGTTACTGAAAGTTGTAACGAGGTGATTACATCTGCAATGCTAATGATTCCCATTGTTTTTGTTGTAGTTTTTATGCTTCAGACATGCGAAAATCAATGTACATTAATACGTCTGATTACAACATTATTGTTCAACAAGCACCACCAAATGGTTAAACAAATACACGATATGTATGACTGTCGTCGTTAGAAACAATCAAGCAGCGTCGTTTGAGATTTGATACGCAGAATAGTTCGAAGCTACATTTTTCATTAAGAAATTCGAAGACACACACCGCGAAAAGATGTCATTCCAATGCGAATGCGATTTGCGGCTTGACTTGTGGCACAGTGCATAATCTCCCATTCACAACATCAGTTAACAACAACACACGTCAGCTGCTTGCTTTGTGCACGAAAAACCAGTCGTGTTTGATGTTTGGCCCCTCGCTACAAACTCTGTCTTCACCACCACATGAACCATCAACAGCTGACTTCGGTTGAGTGCTTGGTTGTGAATGATCTTGGGGATACTTCTCCACACACATTGGCAGCTGCATGTCTGCCAAGTGAGAAACAACAAACGTTGCTAGCATTTTTCTTAGTTTTGAACTTACCGCGAATTGTGAGAGTGGAAATATTGGAATTTTTTTAAATTGAGAAGATAAGATCTTTAATCATCATCATTTAAACAATTTTGTATATATTTAATTTTTTTTTAATTTTTTTTTAAAACTGCGACTTGTTTATACATATAGAACAATAACAAGCAATTTACATATAACATAATATTTAAAAATACAATTCAAATTTAAAATTTAACATTTCACATATAAGAATTTCAACATTTAACACTTATTTTACAAGATCACTAGGCCTCATACTATGTAGTCTCCTTTCCGGTGCAAACGAGTGTTGAAGGAGGGAAACTTCTGCATTTTCGTGGTTTTTCAGCCTCTCCATGTGGGCTTCGACGTGAGATTGTATTGTGGCTTCAACTGTCTCTACTTCAAGATCGCGATGAATGTCGATATTGCGAATGTACCATGGTGCATTTACCATACCTCGCAGCACTTTATTTTGGAATCGTTGGATTTTATCTCGATTACTTTGGCTGGCGCAACCCCAAAGTTGACATCCATATGTCCATACTGGCATAAGGGCTTGTTTGTAGATTGTAATTTTGTTTTGTATAGATGCTAGCATAGCATACATCCCACGTCGATTGGAATCCGTCTTGCTGCTGTAGTCATCGGTATCTTTTGAGTCGAGTTCGAATTGCCACATATCGTGAATACCGCCATTGGTTTTCCTATGGGGCATTTATTCGTTGCTCTTCCGCAGTGTATCTCAATGTTTGCATTTGCCGATGCTTTCATTCGCTTTTGTGTGAGTGTTGTGCTGTGTCTTGTGCGCTATCGGCACACCGCACGCTGCCGCTCAGCCCGCTGCTTAGCTCTTTGACCGACTTGTACGCGCGTTGGCTGGCTTGCCAGTCATTAACAGCCGACATGAATGTATCTTTGGAATGCTGCTCTGCTGTACGAAAATTTATTCGCGCCGGGCACTGCGGCACGTCACAACGCACTTCAGTCCAACGTCCGTTCAGTGTTGCTTCAGCGCCGCGCAGAAACTTTGTTGCGCTCGTTTTCGGACGCTCTATAAAATTTTGGTACGAGTGTACGTAGTTTGCTCCGACTACTGTTTTGAGTTGCGGCGTCGCGCACGCTTTCGCGCTACGTGAACGTGTTTTTGCATATTGGCAGCCGACTGGCGAAAGCGTGGCGTGTGGGTGTACGACAATGCGCGGGTGTTGCAGCTCCAGCTGGCGTCTTCGCAGTTGTTGTCATCGTTGTTGAATTAGTGCGGTAAATTTCACTCCTCTGTGGTTTGTTTACCAGCAAATCGAAACCGTCTGTGTGCTTCAAGTCGCGGTTGTTTGTTTACGCAGAAGCAATTTCTGGAAATTGGCCGAAAAGTTTTCGGAAATTGGTCACCACGTTAGAGTGCATATCGGTTCAAAAAAATTAATTAATCACAATTACAAAAATTAGCTCGACGCGCGTTCGCTTCGCTTCGCTGTGCCGCAAATTTAGTGTCACTTAAATTTACAACTTGAGCAGTGAGACTCAGGCAAACAAGCTCATCAGTCGAACACATTATTGTTATATTATTCCGATTTGTTGGCCACTTCGATAGTCCCCCACGCGTCTAATAACAACCGGCGGCTACGAGCACTATTAACGTTTTCCAATAAATATCGAGCTGGCGATAACGCGATACCCGACATAGTTCAACTTACGCGTGTTGCCGCAAAGCATGTAACTGTTATTGTGCCGATGCCGTAAAAATACCACGTGCGATATCATAGAGCGACGGACGGCCGGATGGGCAGGTACGTACCCACGCCAGATATCGCCAACAAACAACGCTTATCTAATGCGCACTCCACAGCGAATTGCGTTGTGATTCGGTTTCTTGTATATATCTTAAACGTATGTTATGTACATGTATATATGTACGCTTGTATTATGTACATATGCATATATGTATGTATGTGTACAAGAGGAACTGTATGTAATCTGTTGAACACATTGATCGTAGCACCGATGGAATTTACCGCTTGAGAAACTTTCAGCAGGTGGTAAAGTTTGAACTATTAATTACAATACGAGCACAATGCCATATGGATTGTAAGCATTCAATTGTGTTACATACATATGTACATACATATGTATAAATGTACATTAGGGTGGTCTTAATTTATAGCGAGAAACCCATTTCCGTCGTAAAAGACAGAGCAGCCGTCAATTTTTTCCATTTTTTTTTGTTTTTTTTCCTTTGTCGGAACGATCTAGCAAGCGCAGCACTCAGACAATTATACGTCCATTGTACTACGACTTGTTGTTCCCTGTTAATATGCTTTAAATCTACCCGACTTCCGAAGAAACCTTGATAGATCCTGGGGTGCCAAGGAGCCGAGGTGGTCGCTTTTTAGCACATCAGTGCCAAACGTCTCAAACCTGATACGAGCGAACGCGGGGCAGAGACACAGGAAGTGTTCCGCCGTCTCAACGTCCTCCCCACAGGCAGGACATAGGGCACTGTCAGATATGCCTACCATTTCCATGTGCTTTGCCCATAGAAAATGGCCCGTCATTAACCCGACCATCTGCCTGCAGTCCCCTCTGCTTAGTGACAGAAGAAACTGTGAGTATCTGTTGGATATGGCGGGAAGCATAAGTTTCGTCCACCTGCAGCCGCTCCCATTTACTATTCGTAAGTCAAGCTTAGACTTATGTGAAATTTGGTAGTTCAAAACATACTTTATAATACTGCCCCCTCCCTCCCCTAAGTGCGCCACTGGGTATGAGAGCTATGTGTAAAACTCGGGTCATGGTTCTTCATTCGAATTTTTATACAAACCAATATAGATAATGAACACAAAAGTAATGAAGTGCAGGGGAAGTGTGTCGTATGTAGTTTTTCGAGTCGACCGAAAATCTTTGTAGATTTTTTTGATTATCCTAAGTATTGGTATACATGTATGAGTGTGTCTGTCAAAATGTTAATTTTCATATTATGCGCAGACTATTTTAATATGAGTTCCTTTTGCCCACGAAGATCTGTTTGTTTCCAACATTATTGTTTATTTTATTTTGATTTTTTGGGCATTCAGATTGTGGTTTTGCATTCAGATGGGTGCAATTTTTCCGAAAATCAGATAAAATGAAATTAAACTAACATTCACAATATATGTACATAAATATAAATACAGGTAGACTTTGTTTAAGGGGCCCGAACACTGTAAACTGCGATTTTTCATATGTTTTTTATTTTATTTATTAAAAAAAAACGGACGTTCCGATTTACATGAAACTTTACACATATGTTAATAAATGTCTAGATTATCGAAAAAAAAACGCGACAAGGGTCATTTTAAAAAGACGACATTTTGGAAAATTTTTTTTCGATAATCTAAACATTTATTAACATATGTGTAAAGTTTCATGTAAATCGGAACGTCCGTTTTTTTTTAATAAATAAAATAAAAAACATGAAAAATCGCAGTTTACAGTGTTCGGGCCCCTTAACTTGTGCCTCTTATAACGGCCTCGTTCTAACACGGTTCACATTTTGCGATACATTTCCGATTAACACGTAAAAAGGCCTCGTTCTACACGGTATTGAAACAAAAAAAAAGAGACAAATTGAGCGTAATGTTCCTCTGATTTATAGATACACATGCATATACATGCATGTACATACTAGGTATTGAAATCTCGAATCCCGGGATTTTCGGCACTGAAAATCGCAATACCGAGATCCCGGGATCTTTTCGGGATTTCATATATTATTTTAAGGAACTAAACCAGAACTCTTTTCAATGCAATAAATTTTTTTCGTCTTAAATACAATTCTGTGTTTTAACCTTAAAACTAAGAACAAAATATACATGACGAACAACATTTAATTAATAAAATAACAATGCATTTAATTGCCAAAGTACCTGACAAACCTGCTGATCTGGATTTGAATCTCTGAAATCGTACATATTTAAACCTTCATTTACTATTTGGAAGTATTGGCCATGGTTTTCGCCATTTCAAAATGAGTCAAACAAGAGTTGAACTTGTAAGTTTTTACAATTTTTGAAGTGAAACTTCTTTACGCACGCTTGACTTGGGGAGTAAGCTGGCGAACGCGTTACGAAAAGTGTGATCGGGCGAGGCGAACGGGAGTTGAGTGGTTTACGCACGCTTGACTTGGGGAGTAAGCTGGCGAACGCGTGACGTAAGCGGTACGAAAAGTGTGATCGGGCGAGGCGAACGGGAGTTGAGTGGTTTACGCACGCTTGACTTGGGGAGTAAGCTGGCGAACGCGTTACGAAAAGTGTGATCGGGCGAGGCGAACGGGAGTTGAGTGGTTTACGCACGCTTGACTTGGGGAGTAAGCTGGCGAACGCGTGACGTAAGCGTTACATGAAAACATAAAATAAATGTAAATATTTGTAGAAAATTAATATATGTATATGTACATACATGTATATATTGTACACACACATATATATATATACATACAGATGGCGCGAAAGAAGTTTCACTTCAGTCGTGTGGTCATAAGCACACTCGTTTTTTTTTTACTTTTTTGGATGGTTTCATTTTTTGGAGAATGCGCTTGCTTACTCTCCTGATTTTAGCTAATAGCAAATTTTCATTGGAAGAGTACCCAAACAGAGCTATTGTTGCATTGAAACTTATTGAAACGTCACAGGCAGTATGCATATTATTTTTTGTACTAAATAAGACGGTTTGCCTCTTTCGAAATTAAGGTGACAAAAGCAAAAACTAAGCTTTTTTATGTTTTGATCCCGGGATTGGATTTTGTCAAGCCCGGGCTTTTTCGAGACTAAAATCGTTCAGTATCCTGGGGTTTCGGGATTCGGGATCCCGGAATTGCAATTCCTAGTATATACGTATACAAAATGTCTTGCATCCAAATTAAGGAGTGTAAGACCTCACTTAAATCATTCATGTCTATGTTTCATACAAGTATGTATGTACATACAGGTGGACCTCGCTTAACACGGTTTCGCTTAATACTGCATTTTCCAGGAACATAATCTCCGTCTCGAAAAAAAAAACTTGGAAAAGCTATCATGTCGACCATGGATAGGCTGAGAAATTAATTATGAATATATTTGTATGAATCGAGTGTCATTTGAAAGATAAAAGAATGTGCGGTGAGATAGATTAAATATGTTTCGAAAAAAAACCGTCTTTTCGAAATTAATTTTCAATATATTTGTATGAATCGAGTGTCATTTGAAAGATAAAAGAATGTGCAGTGAGATAGATTAAATATATTTCGAAAACAAATATTTTCTTATGAAAAATTCGCTACATCTCTTTCGTGCTCTTTTTCTTATTTTCAAGAGAAGACAACACTTCGCCTCAACATGACTTTCTTGACAGTTTTATCGATTGATTTTACATTTTATACCAGAAAAATACTTTTGGAGTACAACTTAAATCAACAAAACACTGATGCGACTAGATGTCAGTCTACCAATATAAAAATGTAAAAAATTGGACGTTACGCCGATTTCATATTTTCTTTCTTGGTTTAAGAATTTACTAACATTTGTTATTGTTGTAATTTACAACTTGTAAACTATTAATAGAAAAATTCACTTAAATGATCAAGTATGAAAATGAAATACGTAGTTTCAACTGTGCCTACACTTAACATTTAAACTCTTCATAGCCTTTCTATAGACTTTTTTCGAGAACTATACCCACATTTGTTTGACTGTTTCCGTTTCATTCAAGTTTTGGTTCACTTTTAACATACATACGCACATTTATACACATCTTCGCATATAACTCTAATCCATATTTGTTGTACTGCAACACCTGTGCATAGCTCGCAGATTGTCATTTGCAACACAAAACACGTTGGCAGCCAGTGAGTGTAAACATTTCTATAAAATTGTTGCCTTGCCATTTTATGCGCCTTGTTCTTCTAGTCGTCTCTGTGACATTCCGCTGCCAATGACTGAAACTCGCATTTATGCAATTCGCATACGGCATCATGCATGGTAAATGTGTACATTCATACATACATATGTACATACAGTGTTCCACAAAACTCTACGTACAGCACCTAAGTTTTAGTAAAACAAGTAAAAAAAGCATGCGGTGGTAACTTAGTGGAAACAATTTTTACAAAATTATTTTAATACAGTAGTAATACATAGTTGTAGATTAAAACTTTTTTATTTACAAAGATTGTGTGAGAAATATTATGCAAAACGTAAAGGAACACAAATAAATGGCTCCACTAAAGTGTACGTACATTTAAATAAGTGTTTTTTCCCTGTGGGTTAAAATTGTAATAGATAACGAAGAATTTGAAAATAAGCATGCCATGGATTTACTGTAAGCTTATAAAGAAAAAAAAACTAGTTCAGTGCAAAAAATATCGCAGCAAATTTGGTATAAAATGGCACGAGCAGAATTAACAGTTTCTGAGAGGCAATTAATTATAAATTTGCACGTGAAACAACAAAAATCATACGCAGAAATTGCAGCTATTATAAATAGAAGTCGCTCCACGATTCAAGGAGTCATTGGGCGCTACAAATATGAAGGGCGTGTGGAAAATAAGCGACGAACTGGACGCCCAGCGAAATTACATTCTGGAGACAAGCGCATCATCAAGCGAATAGTAAGCAAAAATCCATTTGTAAGCTCCGAAAAAATAAGTGCAGAATTGCTGAAGTACTCTAAAAAAGACGTACATCAAGAAACTATCCGACGAGCCATAGTTGACTGTGGATACAAGTCTCGCACTCCCCACAAGAAGCCACTAGTTGGTGCTAAAAACAAGAAAAAGCGACTCGACTTCGCAAAAAAATATGTTAACGCATCCCCAGAGTTTTGGCGTAAAGTTATATTCTCAGATGAGTCTAAGTATAACATTTTTGGTTCTGATGGCCGTTTACGAGTGTGGCGAAAGCCGGGAGAAGCCCTTAACCCGAGGAACACGATTAAAACTGTAAAACATGGTGGTGGAGGACTTATGGTATGGGGCTGTTTGAGTGCATGCGGAGTTGGACAGCTGGAAATAATACACGGTACGATGGACCAATATGTGTATATTGACATACTGAAGAAAAATTTGAAACAAAGTGCACTAAAACTTGGTCTTTGTACCGACTATTATTTCCAGCAGGACAACGATCCGAAGCACACAGCCAACAATGTGCGCTTGTGGCTAGTGTATAACACTCCACACCTTCTGACCACCCCACCGCAGAGTCCTGATCTTAACCCAATTGAGCACGTTTGGGATATGCTTGAAAGGCAGATCAGGACTCATGAAATTCGAAGCAAAATACAACTTCAAGAAGCCCTTCAATTGGAGTGGAGTCGTATAGGAACTGCATATTGCCAAAAATTGATAGACTCCATGCCAGACCGGCTTAAAGCAGTCATTAAGATGAAGGGGTACCCGACAAAATACTAGAAGGTAATAATATTGGGGAATATTAAAATTTTCATTGCGTTATGGTAATCAAATGCATGTATTGTTTCAGGTGTACGAACACTTTAGTGGAGCCATTTACTTGTTTTCCTTTACATTTTGCATAATATTTCTCACACAATCTTTGTAAATGAAAAAGTTTTAATCTATAACTATATATTACTACTGTATAAAACAAAATGTAAATTAAATGTTTTCACTAATTTACCACATACTTTTTCTGCTTGTTTTATTAAAACTTAGGTGCTGTACGTAGAGTTTTGTGGAACACTGTATGTAAGTACATGAATTGATGAACGCTCCTATTCTCAGCTATGATCGGCGGCTCAGTGTGTCGAGCCTTATGCAGATATTGTTGACAGCCCATAGTAGGCCAATTTAGATGTACATACATATATGTAGGTGCATATCAAAATCGAAAATGAAACATCAAGTGGCGTCGAATGTGGTTATGGCGTTGCCGCGCGACGAGTCTCTCAGCCGCTGCCTTGGTTGCCAAGTCACCAGCGCCGCATTAGTTAAGCGCATGCAATTTGCATACTTAAATGCCTCAACTTTTGAGCTGCGTAGACAGTTTTCTATTGCACCATTTATCACGACAGCATCCGCTGTGAATTTGCCACAAGTTTCTGCTGCTCCAAGCACATAAATCAGGTCATTGGTTGCCAAGCGAAAGCAGAGTATGTCGGTTTGTCGGTGTTTTCGCCGTTCCGCAGACAATGCAGTAGTTACTGTGCCGATGACCCACTGAGCAAATTACCACAGTTGCCTATTCACCGAAGTTCAATGTGTTCTGTAAAAACTAATGAAACATCATGCAATTTTTCTCCATTTACGTAATATACGTAAGTAAAATACGTAAATACTTTTTTTCCAAAGGTTTCGGTACTTGTAACTAAGGATTTTTGTGCATAAACTAAGCTGTTATTTTCAATTTCTTACGCACATACTAAAGTTTTTGTGGAAACGACAGTTAGTGAAAATATATTATTTGAGATTGTTAAATTGATCTAAGAGAACGATTCGGAATATGGATTTATTGATAAAATTTTTTTTTTGTTTTTGGCAAAGTGAAAGTCATAAAATACAACATTTCAAGGACATAAATTGTAAATAAATAATAAATTGTTCAATATTTTTTTTGAGGAAAACTCGATTCATTTGAATAATATCTTGAATGGTCTAACGTGTTTTAATGTGTTCTGTGTTCACAATTGTGCACTCTTGTACCAAGGCACAGTCGTAGGTATTTCAACAGTTTATTCGGTCGTCGCAATTGCTTGAATGCAAATGTTTCCACAGACGTTTCCCTGCTTCAATCACTTGGCCTCAAATCAGTCAACATTAGAGACTTGCTCAGGTTCATAAACATATTAAATTGGCCCCCTTGCGGTCTAAATTTGTCTTTAGACAATTTCTCTCCCTATATTTGAACTCAGTGGATCAATGCGTTGGACCGCGTTTACCGTTTGAGGCGGCAACCGAAATATAGAAATGGCAATTTTTCTTTCGATGGCTGCTGAGAAAAAAGTTCCTAACTATTCAGAATCGGCATAAGATCGGTGGGTAAGATTTAACATTAATTATGTGTATGGCGTTTCACGGGGTCCAAATTTGGAACTATGTACTGAGAAAAAGTTGGATGTGAAAAAAATTTAAACAAAAATTTAAATTTTTTACTTATATTCACATTTACTCATCTGAGGATTAAGTAGGTTAGGTTAGGTTAGGTTAGGTAGGGAAGGGTGTGTGCGTCCCAAGGGCAGCACTTCCACTCGGAGGCCAAAATGGCCCATTGTGAATCCCTTCTTAGAAGATTCTGGGGCTATTCGATCTCTTGATGAAGGAGAGTAGATCCGAAATTTCAACTATTGCTGCGCAGGCCAAGTCTGCCAGGAACCTTGACCCCAAGGTACGGAGACGGCGTTCCTGCAGAGCCGGGCAGTGGCACAGGTAGTGTTGGATCGTTTCCACTTCTTCCTCATCTCCACAGCTTCTGCAGACATCACTGGACGAGAGGCACCATTTGACAAGAATGGATCCAATGGCGCATTGTCCAGTAATGACTCCAACAAGCTGCCTAATAGAGGTTCGACTCAGGGACAGTACATATCGTGTTTTCCTCACGGAAAGGGAAGGCCATATTGCCCGGCAGGTACTGCAATCAGTTCTGCTCCGCCATGAGGACTCGATGTAAGTTTTGCTCAACCTGTCAATATGCAGATACAGGGCAGATATCGGAGGGAGCATAGAGTTATCCACTTCGGTGAGAGGCAGGGCGACCCCCTTTCTTCCCATCTCATCCGCTGCCTCGTTTCCTGCCACTCCAGAGTGGCCCGGAACCCAGCAGAGAGTGACTCGGTGATGCCCGATGCCTCGAAGTGCAGTGCGACAACTCTGCACTACCTTCGATTTCACAGTGGCTGATTCCAGCGCTTTAAGAGCTGCCTGACTATCCACACAGATTGTGATATCCGTGGGTGGTAATTCGCTGTCGCGGATTAGTTCAGCAGCTTTTCAGATTGCAAAGATCTCCACCTGAAAGATGCTACAGAGGACCGGGAGTCTGAAAGACCGTTGTGCCCCCAGTTCATCTGAGTGGAGACCAGCTCCTGTACCTGCCTCCATCTTAGAATCGTCTGTGAAGATGGTGATGGAGGCGTCTCTTGTCACACTTGTAAGTCCCCATTCTTTCCTTGAAGGAAAGGAGTTGAGTGCGCGCGAATCAAAATCCAGGTGTGGAATCAGATAGTCCGTGCAGGAATCTAATTGCTGTTCTGTGCCTGGCCTCGTAAATGACCTTAAAATCCCAGAGTGTCCATAAGCGTGCTCCTTCCACAGGTTGGCCTCTCTGAGAGCGCCTTTTGCGGCAAAGCACTTAATGAACTGCTCTATTGGGTGGAGATGTAGAATCATCTCTAGGCCTGCCTGGGGGGTGCTTTTGACGGTTCCTGCTATTCCCATAGCCGCCAGTCTCTGCACCTTCGTCAGTTGCGTCGTCAAGGACCTGGTGTCCGTGGCCGGCCACCAGACAATGGCTCCGTAACCTAAGATCGGCCGAAAGATCGCTGTATACATCCAGTGGACAATGCTCGGCCGCAATCCCCACTTTTTCCCGAAGGCCTTCAGACAAACGTAGAAGGCATTCAAGCTCTTCTTCACCCGCTCTTCCACGTTGCGTCTCCAAGAAAGCTTGGAGTCGAGTGTGGTGCCAAGGTATTTCACCTCGGGTGAGAGGGTGATAGTGATGCCGCTAAGTTTCGGCAGCCTAAACTCCGGTATTTTGTATCTCCGGGTGAACAGTACCATAACCGTCTTTGAGGGGTTAACTCCTAGACCGTTCTGCTCTGCCCACCTAGAGAGTTCTCCTAAAGCAGACTCCATGAGATCACTGATGGTGGACAGAAATTTTCCAGGGATCAGGATAGTGATGTCGTCCGCATATGCTACTACTCGTAGCCTCCTGGATTCGAAGATCTCGAGGATGTTGTTTATCACAAGCAGCCACAGCAGAGGCGAAAGGACGCCCCCCTGAGGTGTGCCCCTTGTGGTTAACCTCCTCACCGAGCACGAGCCTAGGCTGGAGTGAACCCTTCTGCTACTAAGCATGTCACTGGTCCACCTCACCACTATCTCGTCCACTTCGAATTTTCTAAGTGCACTGGTTATTGCCTCAATATCGAGGAAAGCGGCTAACGTATACTCCTTGACGTTCAGCGATTTTTCGATCGTCTGAACAACCTCATGCAAGGCGCTGTCTACAGATTTTCCCCTGCAATACGCATGTTGCGTCCTGCAGAGTCCCCTGGACTGTGCCACTCCCCTGACATAGACATCAACCAGCCTCGCCAAAGTCCTAAGAAAGAACGATGACAGGCTGATCGGTCTGTAGTCTTTAGCAGTGATGTGGTTTGACTTCCCCGCCTTGGGGATGAACACCACCCTAACCTCTTTCCAGGCGCGTGGTACATAGCCCTGTTGGAGAGATTCCCGAAAGATTCGCACCAAGACTTTGACCACTGCCTTCTTAGACCATTACAGCATAGCCGGAATGACACCATCGGGACCCGGAGATTTGTACGGGTTGAAGAGACGTGGTCGTATGAGACGTGGTCGCCTCAACAACACTCGTGCATACAGGAAAGTGGGTGTTCATGAAAGTCTCTAGAAGCTCGTCTCTCGATTCTGTCCACGAGCCGTCAGGTTTCCTAATGCTGCCAGGGGTATGTGATGCCCCAGCTAGGAGGATTAAGTAAGCAGTTGACATTTAAATTTAGAGTTTTTGCCTTCGATATGTGGTCGGTGTGAATGCCAAACGGGTTCGAAACTCTTATAAATTGGCAGACTCATACCCGTTAAGCGGTCTTATTTACTTAACAACTACTATGCGTAATGTATCTTTCCACATACATATGTAAATATGAATGTATATATATATTCTGATAACTACCTCATCGGGTAAATGCTAATTTTTTGTCGGAATTGACTGGCATATGTAGAGCAGGTTATCTGTCTGTTTGTCTGTTGCTCGTCATTGTGATCGGCGGCCGTTCATTCATTGCCAAGTTTATAGTTCGGCTTAATTGTTATTAATAGCAATGGATTAATGTCCGATTAATTTGTCGGCATGTGGTCATAAACGTTTGCCAGAGGCATCGCCACTTTTCTCCGCTGCTGTCGGCGTTTGCGGTGTCATTATTATTAACCCATTTAGAAAAGGTCAAACTGTTTTTCCGCTCCGGGCACTTACAAGCAATGGCGGCCGCCTAGGTGTGCTCCGGCCAAATTGCCGTGGATTATGGCCGCTGTAAAATTTCACCATAATTTCCACTGCGCCGGTCCAGTGCGTCCAACATATCTTTTATCGGCCCATTTCCGAGCTGAAAGACCAATTTCGAGTTTGAATTTCCAATAGCATGAAACACATTAAAAAAAACACATAAAGTTGTAAAAATGTGTGCTTAAAGTGGGCGTGATAAACCCGCTGTCAAATGCGAGCACTCGCTGAAGTGGCTCGCGAGACGCGACCGTTCCCGCGTGCGGCACTCAAATTATTCAAAAGCATTTATTAGCGTCATATCAAAACACCATTTCTGTGACGGCGGCTCACACCGCGAGTGGGAGGGCAGGCCTGCAGCAGCGTCAGCGCCATTCGATGATTTATTTGCATTTGCATTAGCAGCCAGGCGGCCAAGTGGCGATGCCAATGAACTCTTCTCCGTGTGTTCTCCGCTGGCTGGCGCATCGTTCGCATTTGCACATTAAACTTTTCCAGCGCGTGCGGAGGGAAATACAAGTAAGCATGTTGCATCTCCGCCCCACCACAGCGGCCGCCAGTTTGTACGAAATTCGTAATAAGTTTCCGGTTGAAAGTTGTCGACGCCAGCGCAGTCGCGGTGGCCGAGTGCGGTTACGCGTTAGATTGTTGTTGTTTACTAAGTGCCGGTGCCGGTGTCGGTGTGGTCTTTACTGTGGTTGTTGATGTTCGGTTTGATGTTTGACAGTTGGTGCCAACTGTTGAAATTACGAGCACAAAATTCCCAATTTTGTTTATCCATCTCGCGCTGCGAGATGACACCTGTGCGCCGCTTGCAGCAAAGCAATTTTCATTTAAATGCGTTTTAAATGAGTTTCAGCTGTTGCCGACAGAATTAATTGCATTCACCAACTTTTAAAAGACGAGATTAAATCGTATCCACTGTTTAGAGCAACTCGTATTTAAAGCTGGGAACAACTGGACTTGACTCACTAATTACATAATAAATTTTCTAACGTTCTTCAAAAATTTGCATTAGCATATATTTTCAACATATGCAAAAGTAAATTAGTCGGTCAAATCACAATGTTGAATGTATGAAGAGAGATAAGTAAGTACTTACAAGTAATTCAATACAGACAGCTTTTGCTAGCTTCCATTGAAACTTACACGTGAAAATTTCAGTAATAAAAATATGACATTTTCATATTTGAAATGCAAATGCCAGAGATAAGAAGAGAAAACACAAATGTAGCCGCACGCGAATTAGAAATCATTCAAATCTTTAAAATCTTCACGTAGGTCGCATTTGGCGTATTTGGGATATGAAATTGGCGACGGCAACAGTGCGCGCAAAACCACAGAATTCGAAGGTCGTTCATGAAAAGAACATTTGAATAAAATGGCAAAAAATACAACTATAAAAAATACACCACGGAAAAGAGGGACCAGGCGAACAGAGCAAAAGTGAAGGCGCACACAACCGCACGCACGTCGCAGCAATTCGCACCTTGAGCAAAGGGTGGCGCGCCCGATAGACAGACAGACAGGCCAACCACCAACCAAATGCATGAAATCAAAATATGCAAATGCACAGCGATAAGGTGATGAAATGCTGTAAATACCTTTAAAGAAGCACTTAAAATCGACGGGCATATTTACGCCCATCCATACATACACAAACATCCACACACATGTACATTTGCCAATTGGCAACTGTAGACTGTCAACAGCAGACTGTTCAAGTAAAATAATTTTCAATTCGGAAACGTTTTCGCAACGAACATAAAAATGCAAATTAAAATGTTTATTAAAACGTCGACACGCTGAGTTTGGTCAATGGAAAGGGACGCTGGCGGTGACGGGAGTCGAGTGCGAGGCAAACGAGTGAAAAAACCTTTTTTGCATTTCCAATAAATTACATGATGGTTTTCAATGGAAGCATAGCATGTGGGCGTTCGAACGGCGCAAAATATGCAAATGAAATGGATAAAGCGCCATTTGCGACCACACAAAAACACGCACACACACATGCACACATAATCGCCGTAATTGAGTGCGGAATACGCGCGGCATTTATTTTATTTAATATCGCGCAGCTTAAAAATATCAATGAACCTCAACCTTGTTCGGCGGGCAGACGTCGAAAAACGCTTCGAAGCAGCAACAGTCGAACCGAACACACTCGTACATGGCTCAGCGGCGCAAAGACACTCCCGGCCCGACCCGAAGTGTGGGTACGTTTTACGCGCTTTGAACGCGTGCGGCACGTGGATGCGGCGCCAGGAACACTAAAGCGAACAGACCTAATCGAGCAATTACGCGTTAAGCAATTGTCGAACAGTGTCGGTCACCGTTTCTGCAATCGCTCAAAATGCTTTGCCTTGCGCGCTGAACTCACATTCACAGCTCGGCTGCGTCTTGCGGGCGATTGTAGAAAAAGTAAAAGCTCTCTTGAGCACACAACTCGAAACTCAGAAAGAAACATTTTCAAACGGCAAACGCGGCAACGCTAAAGTAATATCGTCTCGACCAGTGGCGCACGCAAGAGTAGTTTTGGCGGGTTAAACCCCTCCCAAATACCAAAATGTATCGGTGTCTTGCAAGCATTTTGGGTTGCAAATATGGTTTCAACTGGTATGGTGCTCAAAATTTAAAATCACCAAAACGAAATCCTGTAGGTGCCACTGGTCTCGGCATACATCACTGACACTCACGTACAAGTAACGTTTGTCTAAATGCGATGTCACATCGAAGCATGGCTGGCAGCTTCCTGTGTTGCGGCATGACGCGCATCGCATTGAAAGCCCAAACAACAGCAATAAAAGCAGTCCAAGTCTTCGCGCCCACATGCACTTACCTCAAGGTGCAACACCACACTAAGATTTTGAAAAAATCGATTTTCGGCTTGAACAATATTTTGGCCGCATTCGAATAAAATCAAGTTGGTTTTAAATTTTCAAGATCCAGTGCTTACAAAATTTTAAACGCGCTTTTGATACCCATATTGTTATTCTACAATGCGCTCAATTTTTAAAATAATTTTTTGAAATAAACATGTCCTTGAAATTTCAAAGTCCTTTAAACAAAAATCCTGATGTCAGAGAGAAAAACTAAAAACGCAGTTTTACTACATTTGGCTCCTAGATTCGCGAGTACTACTGTGTTCAAAAAATAAGGTGACATTTGAATTGAAACTGCGCGCGTCGAAGGATTTGGAGAATTATTTTTTTTAGTCAACAGTCAACAAGGAATATTATTTGAACGTTATGCGTCGTTTGCGTAACGCTATCCGCCTAAAAAGGCCGGAATTGTGGAAAGACAATTCTTGGTTTTTACACCACGATAATGCACCATCCCATACTGCACTCGTAATTCGTGATCATTTCGCCAAAAACTCAACCCATATCGTTCCGTAACCACCGTATTCACCTGATCTGGCGTCGTGCGACTTCTGGCTGTTCAGCAAGCTCAAAAGACCGCTCCGGGGACACCGTTTTGATACGATAGAGGAGATTCAAACCGCAGCGAAGACGGAACTGAAGGCCATCCCGGAAAGTGACTACAATCAGTGTTTCGAAAATTGGAAAATCCGTTGGCATAAGTGCATTGCATCGGGAGGGGATTACTTTGAAGGGGATGCAATTGATTTGGAAGAATAAATAAAGAATTTTCAAAATAAATACAATGTCACCTTATTTTTTGGACACAGTAGTATATAGATTTTTTCGTGTGTTTTGAAATTTTTTTATTTTTGTCGCACGGTGTAATATATTCTCTACGGAAGTTGTATAAACAATTTATTGCTTACTTGCTGACCAACATCCAAATCATTTAGTTCAAAACTGTATCATTTTTACAACAGTGGGCTGAAAAATTGTACATGTAGATTGAACCATAAATATCCCCTTTGTTCCTTTTTAGATGAACACTGAACGCTGTTTAGAGTTCTTTCGCCCAGGTGTTCGGATTCGTGCCAAACGCGCATTTTATAAGCTCATCAAACTACATTACAACACTAAAATGTTATTTTTGAATTCGCTCCGGCTTCACAATGACCCCAGCGATCCCTTTTTGGAACAGAGTAATACAAATCTGTCCGCGGATGCTAAAATGCGGCCTGGTCGACGTTTCCGGATCGCTCAGGGAAAATCAAGCACTTTATTGCATGTACCTCGTATTATTAGTACAAGTAATGACAGGCAGCGATTGAAGGCGGGTTTTAAATTGATTTTACTCACAACGATAGCAAAAGGGTCGCATGACGTTTCCTTTTTCTTGCCCTTTTCGCTCCCCAACTCCAATGGAATTGTTACTACATTGTCGTCGCCAGTGGGGCAGGCGGCGCGGAGAATAAAAACAAAAATATCAATACAGACGCAATGCCATGTCAAAATCTCTCGAGTTGTGACGGCAGGGATAACAATGAGAAGACGAGGGCCGAGCGCGGAGGGACACGTGAATGGTAGTGGCTGCCGTTTAAAATGTTCGCAGGGTTTGCTTTCATTCCGATAGCATTTTCAATGAAAATAAAAACAAATTGTTACATTTCTACCAGACGCTGTGTGGGTGTGTGTGTATCTTTAACAATTCTGTTAAATGCGCTCATTCGGGCGCGTCAGCTGGTTGACTTGGCTCCGTTGCGTTGGCTTGGCGGCGGCCAATGATGTAGCTGCCGCAATGAAACGACTAAATTTGTATGTACATACATACATATATATTATTTATCTTCGGAAATTATTTATGATGTTGTTGATTTCTTGTTTTCTCGTTGACAAACTTTTCGATTTTCTAAAAATTTTGCACTTTTATTTCGAATTCTGAAAACAAATTCCTTGCTCTTGGAGCCGCGAGTGCAGACTTGAAAGCGATTTTCGTAACTTTTAACAGTCTGCCTTCATTTGTATATTAATTTTGAATCGGCCTGTAAGTTGTGATTGGATTTTAGTAGGTGGTTTTTTTTTGTGTAGGCAAAATATCTTTATTATATTTTTTCATTAAAATCAACAAAAGTAATTGAAAGATTTTTGTTTAGTGCATATTTGTATGTAATATCGAGCCAGAAACTTTCTATCAATTCCGACAAACTTTGTTGGTTGTTTTAATAACTTTGTGTAGGTGCAGACAGATTCCCGACAAGGAGATGGTGAAGCCCGGCGACGACACTAAGCTCATACTGCGTCTTATTCGTCCCATGGTGCTGGAGCAAGGACAGCTATTCGCGCTGCGCAACGGAAACCTGACACCGGACACGGGCGTCGTTACTAAAGTACAGTCGGCACTCACCGAGTGCGAGCGCATGGGACTAACCGAGGCCAAGAAACCCGGGAACCTGGCGATTTCGAAAATGTTGTTTTGTCAAATACTGAAAGAAAATATTTGAGAGTTGTACGATATATTTTTCCTTTCTTCTGTATAGGCGGTTCCTAAACTAGGTAGCAAAGAACAGAACACAGAACAGAACGCTTTAGAACAGTTAGATTTCCGGATCATGTCCTGATTTTGAGCACTTTGTCCCTGTGTTTCAGACCACTTCAACGATATCCTGGTTAACCATGAGACATTTGTGAAAAAAGTATTTAAAATGAGCCAAATTTCTGTGGCGAAAATTTTTTGCAAGAAAATCGATGTTTTGAGTTGAAGTCATAGAAAATCGAAAAGTGTTAAACTGGATTTTGTCCGTATGATATGATTGATTTTAGTTTTCATGGCAACTGTTTTTTAACTGTTTTAACTGTTTTAATGTTGTTAAGTCGAACCTATGATTCAATATTTTTGATGTGTATCTTTTTGAGCGGCTAGTTCCACACATTATACACTACAGTGGTGCACACAGGAGAAGGTCAACCCACCCCCTCCAAATACAGGAATTTCTGGTTAAAAATATGGTTTCAAATGGTACTGGGTTCAAAAACACTACTCGACACGAAAAATGCTCCTAAAAATAAAAGTATTTTTTAGACTAATCTTCGGCTGCTGAATACGAAACTGAAAATCAAAAAATTTTCTTAAGAAGCGTTTTCGAAAAATCTTTGAAAAACACGTTTTTCCCCCTCTTATTTCAGTTATGAGCACATATCTCGTAAACCAACCATCCGACTAACACAAGTTCGTCGTTCAGAAGGCAATTAACTAACCTTTCCAACGATATATCGATTGTCCAAATCAGATGAGATTTGGGTAAGATACTGACGATGAAAGTTGTAAAAAAGTGAATTTTTCGACCATTTTCAAAAATTATACATTTTCGAATCGTTTTTTTATAGATAAAATGAATGATCTTCTCTGGTTTTAAAATCTAAGATGAAAAATTTTTTTAATTTTTCCGAGACCCATCCAAATGTTGATACGACGGCCCACTTGTGTTAGTCGGATGGTTCGTTTACGAGATATGTGCAAACCCCCAAAAATGAAATCCTGTGTGCTCCACTGATACACTTGCTATACATATAAATATGAGATGTTGGTGTCGGTTAAAAATGCAAAAAGGCTTCCAAAAAACACACTGAACTTTCTTTGCATAGAAGAAAGATCCTATGCTCCGATCAATGACTGTTATGATATGATCCGAGTAGTAAGCTGGTTCGGGTTTGTGTATAATACATATAACTCATTTACTCCATTTCAATAGACCATGCAACGCAAGAAATCGCTGTTAAACCAAAATATAATCCACACGGACAAAAATGTGAAGAAGCTGTAACAACAATTACAATAACACAAATATTAGCACGAGAAAAAATGTCTTCAAATAAATCCCCGAACCGTAAAAGAAGCGTTGCCAAGTGCCCGTCTCTGTCGCTGCCTATTGGCCACGTCGTATTGATTTTCGTCCATAATTTGTCTCGATGGGGAAATAAAGTGTTGCCACAAATAAAATAAGACACAACCGGGCAAACACACGCATATATAGTAAACCCACTCGTTGACAACAACAACGCAAACAGATGCGAAACAAACGCCAGTGAAGGCACTGCTTATGCGCAAAGCCCAATTTTTATTGTCTCGCATTCACTCACACAAATACGCACAAATATTGCGCAAACAGGAACGCCAAGCAGAAAAGGGATATTTCATTGGTGTCCGACTGCCTGTGGCCCGCTTGCCCCGCTCTTTCCGTTCGCTATTGTTTCCCGCTTTTTTATTATGCTTTAATATGACTTTATTGCGGCATCGGTGAGCCTTTGCACCTGTGCTCCGCTGCCGCATGCCTGCTTGTTGCAGTAGCAGTTGCGCCATGATTCGAATCGTAAACTCTTTTAATCCTTTTGCAACTTTTCCCCGCCAACTGCCGAACCATGATTTTCTGCTTTAAAGTCATGGGGCCAAGGAGTGATGCTAAGAGTGTGTGCGTTCGTGTGCATTGGAATCAGTTTGCGTACGTGCTTGTTTGTTTTGATTAATGCGGTACGCACCTGGGGCAAGCTCGGCGAGTGTGTGTGAGTGCGGGTGTGAGTTTTTACCTTTTGGAAGATTGGACAGTCACACAAACAATGTATTTTAAGAGGAGTCGAATACGCAATGTTTGCTTTTTGTAACTTTGTTTCGCTTTTCACTCGGCAGCTGGTTTTCTGGTGACTATTTGCCACCCCAGCTTGAATAAGGAAAACATTGCACCTAAATATAACAAGAAATTTGGGCGAGGAGCCATGTAAGCAAGCGAATGATGGCAAATGTATTCTCAGGAAAAGCTTCGTGAAGTCATAGGGCTCTTGGAATTTGTGTTTTATGGTCCCCCAGCTTCAATTTAAGGTCCGAAACAAGATTGCCGCTTTGTCTACTTTTTGCACAAAGGTAGTGTATAATAGTTAGGTTAGGTATAATCGGGGATATTACTAATTGGTGAATGCCAACTGGTTCCTTTAGAGATAAGAGCGTTCATTCTATTAGCGCAAGTTCTAGACACTTGAATCAAAGCCTGGATCCCTAACTTCTAAAAAGATCTCTTATATTTGTTGCACTCAGGTAATTTGAAGGTGTAGTGAAAAATGTGTTTTCACAAAATAGATGCGTATCTATGTATCGGCAATATTTACTCCCTCCCGATTTACCAAAACTACTTGTAGTATTAAACTCATCGATATACTAATTGATTAATTAATTGACTATGTAAATACTACTCGCTTACGACTTTTTATGTCGAACTATGCCTGGAATGTACCTCTGGCGAGGGCCCTATCGGAATTGAATAATGTTGGTTACTTAGACTCGACGGCGAAGAGGGAGGCCGTGTCTCTGGTAGAAAGACCAAATTGACAAGGCCCTATCTTCTCTTGGTGTGACCAACTGGAGGAGGCGCGCGCAAAGCAGAGGCGCCTGGAGAGAGCTTTTGCGGCAGGCCGTAAGTAAGTAACTTAGTTAAGTTAAGTTCGCTATATTAAGTGAATCTCCTGAAACTTTTATTATTATTGTTAATTTTTAAATAAATAAATGCTAACTGAGCAGGTTTGTTGAAATTTTTTAACAGATGCGAGGTCAAAAGCAAATTATGAAGAATATAATGAAGTGGAGTCGTTGGAGTCTTTTCCAAAACTGAGATCTTTATTTCTTAAAATGTTGCTACTAGTTAATGTAAATAGATATAGATGCAGTGCCAGCATTTTGCATCTGTAAATGTAAACAAGATCTGTGTATGCAGATGCAGTGCCAGCATTTTGCATCTGCATGTGTAAACAAACAAACAATGCTAGTTTGCTCGGTCTCATGGCATTGTACGTGACAACCCATGAGAACGAGCTTGAAACTTAAGAACTAGTTTGTTGTGGCTAGCGGGCCAAGCACGGCATACATGACTATATAAGCCAGATTATCGAGGATTCTAACTAAATAGTTGTTTATACACAAACCTACCCTTCGTTCACTTAAGGTCCACTCCGAAAGACGAGCTTGGAGCTTTTTCATAAATTATTTTACTCTAAAAAGTATGACATTTCCTGCTTAGAATGTATCTTTTCATCTATAAACACATACTTAATTGTTTGTCCCGACTGACTTACTGACCAGTGTTGCCAATCTAGCTTTTTTGCGGCTAAATCTAGCCTTTTCTTTTGTCATCTAGCCGCACAATTCGCGAGTTAGCCGCTAGCCTTTTTCCTAGCCTTTTTTTAATTTCCCGTTGCCTTTTCTAGCCGTTTTCTATAATCCAAAAAACCATAATAGAATAATTAAAAATCATCATAAAAAATCTTACAAAGCAAATGCTTTTCAACACTGTTTCTGAAATTTAACAGAACTTTCATGACATTTCACAATTTTGAAATTACCGACGATATTATTAAAATATCTGAAAAGGGTGCTGCATATAGGGATTCTGATGCCTCTGATGACGAGGAAGTTTATTTTGAGTTGTAAGGAAGAAACTGTTTTTGTAATACTATGTAACTAAGAGTCAAAACCAAAAAACGAAAGCAAAATCGTTGAATTCACGGAACGGCATTGTTACCAAGCGTTTTATATTCTCTTTAGATTAACAACGCTGATTAACAATTTTGCCATTGCAGTTCAATTAATGCAATTTGATCTGAAGGGAAGTTGAACTATTCTTTTTTATAATACTAGACAAAATATTTGGTTTCATAACTTCAACTTGTTTCCTCCAGAAATTTGTTCCTTTTTTCTTTCTAAAAAAAATCAACACCAAATCGTTTTGGAAAATCGATATTTATCGTTTTTGAGCAATAAAGTTTCTTAGTTGGAGTGTATGCATTGTAAATGTGTATGAATTGAAATTTTGTGAATTGTTATTGAAATGTAATATTTTTTGTTATTGTATTTATGTATCTAAAATACGTTTGAATGTAAGTTTTTAATGTTGATTTTATGTAGCACCAGCAGTACGATATGTATGTGCATTAAAATGTTTTAAATAAAAATTAATATAAAAAATTCGCCTTTTTTCTAGCCTTTTTTTTAAATCGACAAGCCTTTTCTAGCCCTTTTCTTTTGGTCATCTAGCCGCTTCCGCAAAAATATTCTGGCAACACTGTTACTGACTGAGTATTATCGCCGTGTCAAAACCGCTAAAGTTGAAAATATAAAATTGTAACATAAATCTCATTTGGGGTCTTGTTAAATAGAAACTTCCACTAGAAGGGATTTTTCAAAATTCGGAATCTAAAGAGGCAGCAAATTGGTTAAGTACATATGAAGTTAATAGGCCAATTTATTTTAGTTTTGGTGAAACCACTCCAGACCAAAGATAATTCGACACATAAATATTTTTCAGTTCTTAACAATCAACATCTGCAGTTTGCATTTTTTGAAATTCAATCTCTGACGTTGCTTATTAGGTAGATAATACATACATATCTTTAAGTGAGTAAAGATAAGTAGTTCATAACTAGCTGTCGGCCTCTGAAATTTTCACTCTTCGCGACGGTCATTGGACAATCGCTTTTCTCACACTTGCCGCTTTTATCGCTGCATCTTTCCTCCCCACGCACCTGAACATAGTTGGTGGCTTTTAACGTCACACCAACATTTTGCATAAAATTAGTAACATGTTTAGTTATTTTCGGCCTTGTATATCGTTATTTTCAGTCACTCAAAGCACGTAACGTGCTGTTTGTTTGAGTTTGATTTTCATAACACGGGCGGCCAAAATCCAGCGAGGGAGGAAACAATGAATCTTTGTGGGATTTAGTTTGAGGTTTTGTGGGTTTGGACTCCCGTTTTAGTATTTTCGCTTCGACGCTGTGGTCGCTATCGCTAAAAATAGGTTCACACCGACGCTGGGCTGCCGGCCGTGCTGCTGTGTTGTGTTGTGTTCTCAATGTGCGACATGTGGATTGTGGTGAACTATGCACGTCAGTGTTGGCAGCATCAGCCGTGCTGCCGACCGCCCAAGTTGCCGAGGAGTGTACCCACATAGTTGGGCTGGAGCAAACATTCCATTGTAAGCAATTTTTGACATAAAGTTCAAAGAAAATTTTCGAATCTTAATTATACAATCAAATTGATATATATTTGACTTTTGATATTCATAAGAGAAGAATTTAGAATATAAACTGAGTCAACAATAACAGTCTAATTGTTGTCTAATTGTTTTCAATTTATTTCATCCTAATATATGTAAATATGTATGTAATTGCTGGGATAGCCAATAAGCTCGACTCCCCTCTTAAGAGGGCAACCATCAAACGAGAATAATTTTTCGATTTGAATTCGATTTTGGTTACTAACCACGGTTCCGAAAACAGACCTAAAGAAAATCCTATAAATCTGTAAAACAAATTTATAGGCATATTATAAACTAGTATCGGTCTTTATTATTTGGAATCTGATTTTTGATAGAATAACAAACCGTTATCGGGTTACGGCCTGCCGCAAAAGCTCTCTCTAGGCGCCTCTGCTTTGCGCGCGCCTTCTCCAATCGGTCGCACCAAGAGATGATACGGCGTCCTTGGTTAACTTGGTCCTTCCACCGGACACACGGCCTCCCTCTTCGCCGTCGTTCATGGTCCACACGGCAGACATGGCCAAGCCAGCATAGCCACTGGATGTTAATACGCTGTGCTATGTCCATGCTTTTATACAGCTCACACAGCTCGGTGTTGGGTCCTATTGCCAATACGAACAGGGCCGAAGATTTTGCGAAGTACCTTCCTCTTGAACACCCCATGGGCCGCTGTCGTTACGCGACAGTGTCTATGCTTCTGCCATAAAAGAGCATGGACAGAGTAATCGTCCTATAGTGTGCAAGTCAGTCGAGAGAAGTCTCTGTCTCACTTCATCTCCAGGCTGACCTCATTGCCGCTGTTTATGGCGTTGCCAAGGTAGATTGCTGATCATTCAGTCAGTAGAATATAGAAAACACAGTGTAACAAATTCAAAAAAATTTCGAGGGACAAGCTCAAACATATCTCATTCGATAGAGGACCTCAGTAGGTAAAAAAGTACCAAGGGTTTTTTTCCGGGATGTTCGAGTTTTTTTTTAAATGCAGTTTAAGATGGCGGCTTAGTGCCCCTTACTGAAAAAACTTTTAAAATATCATATCTCTTGACTCAAATGTCAGAAAGGAATAATTTTTACGTCAAATGAAAGCTAATGACATGAGGTCGAAGAACCCATATGCTTTTTTAAAAAATTTAATGAAAAAGGACCAGTGGCGGCTTAAGGTGCTCGGGGCGGCGACGGCTGAGGGGCCCCCACAAACGGTGCAGAATAAGTTTGCGTACAAAACTAATAACTGGAATTTCCGGTTATGCTTTTTAATTTTTTTTTTTTTAATTTGTATTCCATTGAACAGTAAATGGACAGTAAAGGGACAAATTATTTTAAAACGTATATGTGCTTGAAATTTTATAGAAAGCAATAGAATCCCAGAGAAAAAATGAAAAATGGATAAAAGGATAATCTTACTAAATCTTTCCAAATTTGATAAATACTTTCGTGAAATTAGGAAAACTTTTGGGAGAGCAAACTCGTCATTTTAAAAAGCCATCTTAAAACTAAAAAAAAACAGAAAATCTTGCTTCGTTACTACGATCTGGCCATTATTTTAAGCAACCCAAGCAGGAGGATTAGATTGTTTTGCGATCAGTGCATCATTACACTACTCGACAAAAAATGGGCCACTCGCGTGCATAGATAAAGTATTTTCTAGACTAACTTTGGCCGCTGAACACGAAACTGAAAATAAAAAAAATTTTTTAAAAAGCGTTTTCAAAAAATCTTCGAAAAACCAGTTTTTTTTCCTGTTGTTTCAGTTATGAGCACATATCTCCTGAAAGAATTATCTGATTAACACGAGCTGTCCGTCGTTCAAGAAGAAGATAATACCTTAGCCTTTTTAGTGATATATAGATTGTTCAAATCAGATGAGATTACTGACAAGTCACTACCCCAAAGGAAAGTTTTAACAAAGTGAATTTTTCGAGCAAAAAATCATAAATTTTCGAATATTTTTTTTATGGATAAAAAAAATGATCTCCCCTAGTTTTAAAATCTAAGATGAAAGATATATTATTATTATATATTTTTTGAGCAAATATATTACTTGAGCAAATATTAAGCCAAACATCAATAGATTTGAAAGAAAAATTACAAAGTTATGATGCAGTGAGTAAAAACACCAACTTTACATTTATTACACTGTGCGAAAAAATTTCTTTTTTGCCGAGACCCATCCAAATTTGGATATAGACGTGAAACTAGAGATCATTTATAGTAATCTGGCATAGTCAGTTTTTCATTTTCTGGCCCAAAGTCCTTTTTAAAAAACTTTAAAATTTTAAGGACATACACATTTCAAAAATTTTTTTAAATATATGCGGTTGTGCAATGATGGAAATATGGGTATCAAATGAAAGACATCCTTTTAACTAAATTTTCAATTTTGAAGTTTCAGGACCAAAATATGTCAGGTAGGGAAAACATACATGATTTGGATTTCAGTCCGTAGATTCATACATCTAAATTTTATTCTATTTCAAAGTTCCAGTCTAGAAAACACTTTTATTTTTAGGTGCATTTTTCGTGTCGAGTAGTTTAGAAATGTACAGAAATATTTTATAAAACCCAGTAGCAGTAGCTTACTTACAAGGAGCATATAATTGCTTTTGTAAAAGAGTCTATCAAAGAAGAAAACCGGATTTCCGGGACGATGTGTTGTTATCCAACCAATAATTATTGTATAAAAATAATAATAATAACTGTAAATTTGTTTGACGTCTACAAAGTTTAATGAGGTTAAGTAATTGCGTAATTCGCAGTAGTTTACAAGCAAACTCTAAGATTGCGATATTTAATTTTTAACTTAGAATTTTGTATTTGGATACTTTGCACAAAATTTTAAGTTAAAAATTAAATATTGCAATCTTCGAGGGAAAATTTTTTGAAAATTTGCAAACAATTGTTATTTAGAAAGGATGTTTTCTTGCTTTTATTGAACTGAATTTGTTACTGCAATTTCAAAGTCAATTGTCGATACTGTGTCTCTTTCAATTGATTAAAGTGACAAACAACCTTTCAACAACCATTGTGGAACGCAAATAGTTTTTTACAAGTTTCAGTTTTGAAAAGTTAAAATTTTTATATACAAGCCCCCGTTAAGCCGCTACTGTAAAGGACATCAACTCATTCAATCTCATAGGTGAGAAACATTTTGCAAAACTTGAATAAAGGTTTGGTCTGGAGAAAAATTGTTTAGGCTACTTTTATGAACTGTTTTAGATGGTGAGCAGCCGCCGTGGCTCAGTTGGTTAGTGCGTTGGACCGCGAGTCGAAGGCAGCGACCCAGGTTCAAATACTGCCTGTAATAACACTTAAAAAAATAACAGGAAAACTCGTTTTCTCTTTCGGTGGCTGCCCTCTCAGCTGGAAATGGCAAACCTCTGAGAGTAAAAATTGCTTATGAAAGAGCTCCCAACCTGCCGTTCGGAACCGGCATAAAACTGTAGGTCCCTTCCACCCGCGTACAAATTCAAATTCGGGTGGTTGCGGGAAGCTAGGCCTTAGTTTCGCGTAAGCGGGCTGTCGTGCCAGTCAATTATTATTAATTATTATTATTGTTTTAGATGGTTGGTTGTATTTCTATTGTGTCTTGATGCCTGTTTCAAGTTTAGAACAACTAACAAAAAACAATAAGTTTAATACAACATTTATGGAACTGTAAGTGTGTCGCGAATGAAGTTTTTTTGTGCATCGCAATCAAAAGAACTAAACTGTTTCATAGTTAGTATGAGTGTGGCTTTTAATGTCGAACGTTTTCGCTATAAATGTGTATAGTTTAATTTAATATTTTTAAGCGATATTGTAATGTGTGTACCTATATGTGTTCAGGAAACAGAAAAGAGAATTGACTTTTTAAGTTCTAAACTAAAGCACCTTTTTAAGGCACCGCCGCCGAAACACATTCTTGTTTTCCAGCGTTTTAGTAATACAAAATTTTCTTTTTTGTTTTTTTTTAGCAATATGTCTCTTATATAGGTGGAGCTGAAGTCGTGTAGAAAAAAAAAACATCATCCATTACGGACACTTAATCTCCGGATTGGCTAATCTGAAACAAAAAACCCAAAAATATTCATAGTTATTAAGCTTTCGGACACAGGAATTCACCAGAAAAATAAAAAAACGCTAAAAATAAATAGATAGGAGCTTTTTGAAAAAAAGTGTCAAAAATTTACTGCGTTTTTCACCTTTTTCCCCCAGAAAAAGTACTTTAAATAAAAAATTTTCTTAAATATTGTGGTGGATTCTTGTATAAAATAAGTTAATAAAAAGAACTAAAAAAATTTTTTTTAAATCGGTCGAGCCAATCCGGAGATTAAGTGTCCGTAATGGAGGATGTGTTTTTTTTTCTACGCGACTTCAGCTCCACCTATATAAGAGACAATATGCTAAAAAAATATATTGTAAAAAAATTTTCAAAAAGATTGATAATAAAGGAGCTGAAAAAGAAATAATTTTGTAAATCATTAAAAATTCCCCTTTCTAACGTGCCATGCTACCTTAAACACTCGTCTACTTCTATCGCTATTCATGTGAAGTAGATGAGAATTGTAAGAAACGAACAAGTGCGCTCCTGGTGCGCAATGGCAAAACCTCCAAGTGTGTAGGTCCACTTCCCTCTTTCCCCATGCGTTTGAAATGTGTGTTGTTACACATGTTGGGAAAAACAGTGTTGCATACATATCACAATGTATCACAATGGGCCAAATAATAGTTAAACCTCCGAGTGCGTCTCTTACAGTGACAGTCACCATAACCTAACCTAATCTAGTAATTTTAATAATGATGTATAAACCGACATACACAAACAAAATATATCTGGCACACGTTCCTAGCATTTCAGCCACTGAACCAAGCCAAGCCGCAATCGGAAAATCTACATACCTCAGCATCAAACGCGAACAAAAACAGTCTCACTGACTAAACAAACTCAACTCACTGTGTCACTTGGAAGGCTGACACTTTTACCTTTGACCATTTTTCATTGTTTTTTTCCTACCAAGATGCCTACAAAAGGCCGCCGCTGACTGCACGCCGCAACATGTGGGCCAAGAAAATAGTGCACTATCATTAGGGTTACATTTGCTTACTTTCGGTTGCTGCGGCTTTTGTGCGTGTTGGCTGTTCGCTTGGGTTCCTTTCGCTCTGGTTTTGCTTTGTAATTGCGCGCGCTCCACTTTTACGGTGATTTATTTACTTGAGCTTTTTTGTGGCGACTGAAAAGAGTCATGCGGCCACTTTGTCGTAGCCAAGTCACAATGGTCTCTGCGCTGTTACTCCTCCACCACCTCTCGCCGCCATTTCGCCGCATTTCGGTTTTTTGATTCGGAACACTACTTAAGCTGTTATGACGAATGTACTTGGCGCTTGTCATGCGGCTTTTCATAGACAGACAACGTTGTCAGCTTCGATTCGCATAAATAATGGCAATCGTAAATGTGTTGACGTGCGCTGATGTCTGCGGCCAGGAATTGTGTGCATTGTCGCTGTTGTCACAGCCACACATTGTACGCAAGCAAAGGCACATTTGTGCATATAATTAGTTCGAATGCTTGAACGCCATCGAACTAATGAATTTTAACGCTTAATCTGTTTACTTAAGAGGTTCTACAGCGCCCATGACTGGCGCTTGTTTGCGGCATGCATTATTTATTGTATTATTATGGTGCACATGCGCGCACTTTTGTCGGCACATCTGTAAATTCAGTTAACATTGAACCCTGTAATTCTTAAGAAGACCGCAAAAACAATAATCTTGTACGAGCATAGTTTTCGTAATTCTTCGTATCCCAAGCATGCTTCCTTCTACACCCTCTAATACGCTTCCTATTAAATTTAATTCCTTTCCTTGAACATTGCTTTCACACCTCAAAACTACCGTCAGTAACTTTTTTGCAGCACACGAATTGAATATATATTATTATAAAACCTATTTGTTTTTCTATTTATTGATTAATCTAAACTCGGATGCTGTGATCCGTGTCAATTACATAAAGCACATCTACATACTAGCTGCCGCATTTGTCGCACCCACTTTACGTCGAGCGGTTTTTTGCTGCAACACTGTGCAACAACTTATTTTGCATTTGAAAGTCACACGGCACATGTTCGTACTGGTTGCAAAAGTATTTTTGGCAATCAACAAGTGTTCCCTCGTCAAGGTGAAGAGCTCTCTGCATACCGAATGATGTCGCGTTACAAAATCTATGCAAATGTAATGGTAACAAACGTGATCTACATACACACCCACGCATATATATTATATATGTGCTCTAACGTAATGTTTGAAATGTAAATACACCTGTCACCTGTCGTGTCATACTGTCGTACTGACCGTGAGAAGGTAAGGTTTCAATTGTCCGGCAGTTTGGAAAACCTTTTCCGTAAGCTTTGTAAAACATTTACTTGTTATTCTACATATTAATACATGTTTAGCGAAAAGTATTCACATAGTTGTGCAAACATTTGGAATTGAACCTGAGCGAGTAGATAAAATCCTTGAAAATAAATAAATGTAGGTTTGATATGAATTTGCTTACTATTGTTTTTATTAATTAATATACCAAATTTCAATGCTATCCGACCTATAGTTCTGAAGATATTCCATGTTAAAAATTTAGGTTGTATGGGAGGTGCCACGCCCACCTGTCGGGTCGTATTTGCACTATGTGGCTTACCGATATTCAATCAAGACGAACATTCCGTGAAAGATTCAGCTCAATCGGCCATCTGGTTTTTGAGTTTTAGTGTCGTGTGACCAACAAACAAACATATTCATTTATATGAAAATGGAAAATAGGAAAATGGTAGGTTCGTACTAAGTTTCATTGTTATGCGCCCCTTATCCAACGAATATTTGGGTCACAAAAAATGTGCCACGCCCCTTATCCAATCCCCATCAAATCTTACCGGTAAAATGACACATCTCTGGGACAACGCTATACTAAATTTCAATGCTGTGCACCTTACAATTTCGAAGATATTCCATTATAAAGAATTTGTTTGTATGGGTTCCACGCCCCCTGGTCAAATATCCGCCCCATTCCCTCTGTTGAAGGACATGACTAAATAGTAAGCTCGTAGTGATTTTAATTGATGTGTGACTTATGGATATCGTCTGAAAATTTGGGCTGGTGAAAAAGTGCCACTCCCCGTTTTCCTAAAATTTTCTTTCATACAAACCTTGCTCTGACAACTACGAATACAACAAAAAAAACCGCGGTCAAACATGGCAGGGATTATCCGACTTTTCAAATAGATTTTCCGGAATTTTCTTTTCGCATAAATCTGAACTGACTCAAGACGAATCCAACAAAAAAAACCCATGGAAATCGGCCGGCCCGTTTGAGGGTGAGGCGACAAAGATCCACTTTCTCTTATATATATATAATACATATATACAGTGGCGCACACAGGATTTTATTTCGGGGGGGGGGTTCGTAACTTTTTTTAGAACTTTGAAATAGAATAAAATTTAGATGTATGAATCTACAGACTGAGATCCAAAACATGTATGTTTCCCCTACCTGACATATTTTGGTCCTGAAAGTTCAAAATAGAAAATTTATTTAAAAGGAAACAATTTTTCTCTTTTATTTGATACCCATATCTTCATTATTGCACAACCGCAAACATTTAAAAAAATATTTGAAATGTGTATGTCCTTAAAATTTTAAAGTCCTTTAAAAATCACTTTGAGTCAGAAAATGAAAACTGACTATGCCAGGTGAATGACCTCTAGTTACACGCCTACATCAACATTTGGATGGGTCACAGTGTAATTAATGTAAAGTTGGTGTTTTCACTCAGTGCATCATAACTTTGTCATTTTTCTTTCGATTCCATTGATGGTAGGCTTAATATTTGCACAAATAATATATTTTTCATCTTAGGTTTTAAAACCAAAGGAAATAATTTATTTTATCTATAAAAAAACATTCAAAAATTTATGATTTTTGAAAATGGTCGAAAATTCGCTTTTTTACAATTTTCACCGTCAGTAATTTCTCCAAATCTCATCTGATTTGGACAATCTGTATATCTCTGGAAAAGCTAAAGTATTATCTTCCGACCGACGGACATCTTGTGTTAGTCGGATGGTTCGTTTACGAGATATATGCTCATAACTGAAACACAGGGTAAAAACTGGTTTTTCGAAGATTTGAAAACGCTTCTCACAAAATTTTTTGATCTTCAGTTTCGTGTTCAGCGGCCCAAAGTTACAGCCTGATTCTGTGTATTCTTGACAAATTTTTTATCAAGGTATTTTGTCAAGATTTTTATCAAGCAAAAGCTTTGTTGGCATTCTGATGCAACATTGATAAAGTAAAAACTCATTTAATTTAACATAAGGTGAATATGCGATAGTTGTCAAATTGTCAAAAAATAAGACAAATTGAAAGAAGTAATATTGAAATTATTTTGAAATTTTTATTAAAAATGTTTACAATTTTGTGAGACAGATGATTGGATCATAGGCAAATTACAGTTTTTATCAACGCATTTTTGGTAGGATCCATGTCCAAAAAAATGCAATGCCGCCAGAACGCGTATGGGCAAAGATAGCCCAAGTAATCGATGCCACAAGGATCGAGTTAGCCGGAAATTCTTCATGAATTCTTCTTCGCTCAACGAAGGCAAATTATTTGTTTTCTTCTGCTTCTGATTTCTTCTCTTCTATCCTCCTCAACCGTTAAAAGTGTAAACATGCACAATTCTTCCATTTTCAATAGGCAACATTTCAATTTGTATGCTGTTGCCAATAGCATTCACACTTTTGACAATTTATCAAGAAAAGAGCTTTTATTTTTAGGAATAGAATACCAATTCTTGAAAAATAGTAAAAACTTGACAAGTAGTCAATATGGTGAATTTATCAAGTGTACAGAATTAGGCTGTTAGTCTAGAAAACACTTTTTTTAGGTGCATTTTTTGTGTCGAGTAGTGTTATTGATGATTGAACATATATGCGACGGTTTTAAATTAAATTTCTGTACTAACTTAAAAATATTTCGGGGGGTTTGCACCCCCAAAACCCCCCTGTGTGCGCCACTGCATATATACATATATACAAAAGACATCGCTACTTTCTCTCAAAATGCCTGGTTTTCCAGGATTTATAAATAACTTCGCTAATGTTGGCATCGTGTCTACAGCAGGGAGCACTAAAGCCTACATATTTTAGTGGCCCAACATGAATTTATTCAAATTTAACGTAAGCAAAGTTAAAGTTTCTTCTAGTAAATAAATAAATTGGAAATGTGTAGTGTAGGAAAAATAATTTCATTTTAAGTAATTATTGGTTATATTTGATAAAATAAAACAAAAATCAAAACCAAGACAATTAAATCAATGCAAATATATAAGAAAAAATTCACTAATTCATGTTGTGTGCATTTGTACATAAGAGGTATCAGAAGTGCCTATAACTAATAATATGGTATGTACCTATGTATATTACGGCCCATGTTGTGCTTCTGGCAACCATTCAAAGTCAAATTTTCACGAGTCACAAACGTTAATAAAAATAAAATGTTATAAACGATTTTTTTTACAATTTTATGAATTAGTCGGAGCGATCGTCGTTCGAAGTTAAATTGCTAAAATTACACGGAAAAAGGCTGCAGAAGGGCTCTTAGAGCCACCTAATAAGCCGATACTTTTTGGAGGCAGCCGCCCACTTCAGATGTACTCGCAAGCTGCAGAAGACGTCTAACCGCAGCAATTTATTTCAAGTTGCACTTCCACTTGAACTGCACAAAGGAGCGAACGAACCAGCGAAGCATTTCAGCGCTGATAGAGAAATTCAATTTCGTGGACGCGCCAATTTGCGCAAAATTGTGTGTGTATGTGTGTACCTCTAGAGGGCTGCGGGAAGGTGGAGTAGCGTGTTGACTAAAAAGTGTCCGCCAAACCAGCAAACAACGCGAAAATCGATAAATTATCCAAAATAGACGAGATTAACAAAGCGACTAAATCGACTGGAAATCAAGCGAAATCGAGCAAAGAATTAAATTATTTTTTGAAAGGGGAAAAGCACTTAAGTTGCTCATGCCCACGCATACGGCAAATGTAGTGAAAATGGGAAAAGGGATGAGAATAAAGAGACCGATAGAAAAAACGCCAACCACAACGACAGTCAAATTGCTGACAACGCCAACCGGCAATCAGGGCACACATCAAACGTCAAATTGGTGATATTATCATCAGCGAAATGTTACGTCTCCCCCCAAGGCCGCCAATGCAGACACTCAACTACAGTGCTCGCGTGTGCGTTCTGCGCGACATATGTACAATACATAAATATGTATCTATGTATGTGTGTGTTCGAGTATATGTGTAGTCTTACAGAAAGAGCTGCCAACCGGCACGCGCCTCAGTAAACAGTGGCAAGAGCAACAACAACAACAAAAATAGCAATGACAGTAGTCACACCAGATATAGAAGAGCCAATATTGAAACGAGAAAAGAACTTTGAGGGCAGCAAGTCGCATGCAGCAGGATGAGTAGAAAAGCTGGCAGTTTGAGGTTGCAAGGCAACGGATCCTGGTCTTTGTGCAACGTCCCGCTGAGTAGCTTGTCGCAAGCACAACCACCTCGAGTACGGTGAAACCTGAGTAACTCGAAACGTTCACAGCTTTTGTGCACATACGTAACTTTGAGAATATGAAAACTTAGTTGTTTTTTTTTAATGCTCCATATCAGGCCGAGAATATCTGTGGGCATTGTATGTACATAAATGTTCCTAACCTTGGAAATCTGAACTATGTTTTAAACTATGTTTAAACTATGTTTTTAGTCCTACAAAAAAAGCAGGAAGGCAAACTTAGAAGGATAAAAAGTCCAAACATTTCATGAGTAAACGTACTTTTTGCCTTGAGACTGAAATTAGTGTACCTAAGTTTTGCTTAATCCTAGAATTCTTTCTTTTAATTAATAATCAAAGTGAGATTGAAGATTTCAGTAAGATTCAAGTTAGATTAAAACATAAGATTTAGGATAGGTTGGGATGAACTGATTGGCCCTTAGGGCTTGCATAGACTGTGGTCGAGTCTTAGTGTTACCAGATGGACGTCCTTAAGAGTAACTGCGTAAATAAACGAGCTCTTATAGAGAATCGTACTAGGAAACCTTACTACTAAATAGTAATTTTGTTCACAGTTTAATTGTTGTGCGGCTTACAGTTATAGCCATGCGATATCAAATATTTTGATTGTATGGGAAGTGCAACGCGCCCGTATTCATATAACTCATCATATGTCATAAAACCATATAGCCATTCGTCTGATACGCAATAATATGCTGTATTCAGTGGCGCACCCAAACACAAAGATTTCTGGTGAAAAATATGGTTTCAAATGGTGTTGGACTGAAAAGTTGTACGCGAAACCCCGCAGCCGGAAGGAAATCCTGTGTGCGCCACTTGCTGTATTAAAACTATTCTAAGACCGACCGAATAACATGCTGTAAAATCTGTAAATGTATGTACTTATGCAAAAAACGATTTTTTAAGATAAGGCTGGCATTTAATAACAGTTTTAACTCAAAAACTTTATTGTAGAATTAGGTTTTAAAAGGAACCAACATTTAAGCCTAAATTACACAGCACAACAAAAAACACTTTTTTTCTGTTGCATGGAGTTTTTCTACTGTTTCTTACTAATTTGGGTGCGCTGATTTCGAATCTATCCTCAGATTTTTTCTAGCAGCTCTAGTTAGTGAGATATAGGTACCGTGTCATTTTTTCAGTTTTTCTCTACTTTTTCCATATTTTTGATCGTAATTTCTGAACCAAAAAACCGATTGACATGATTTTTACCTTATCGCATTAACAACACCGCTCGGCTTCTTTTCCGATGCAACTTATTCTCATAAGTTTTAAAATTCCGCGGTAATTGGACTTCCAAGTCGGAAAATATGTAATTTTAAGGCGTTTTCATTGATGGTCAAAAACACACACATTTTTTGTAAATCAATTAACGAGTTAGGTGTATAATTAAAGCCGACACATCAAGCAATACAACACAGCCAAATTATTTGGCGGAATACACATTCGCATCGAAATAATAGCAAAAATGTACCATAGTCATTTTCATCACTTTTCATACTTTTTCCTTAAAAAATTAGGGGCCTCAAAATATGCTCTTTTATATGTTCCATATATAGTCTGAAATACAAGCAAAAAACAAATTTAAATTGCTCGAAACAAAAAAAATTAAAAACTTTGCATATTTTGAGGCTCCTAATTTTTTAAGGAAAAAGTATGAAAAGTGATGAAAATGGCAATGGTACATTTTTGCTATTATTTCGATGCGAATGTGTATTCCGCCAAATAATTTGGCTGTGTTGTATTGCTTGATGTTTCTTCTTAAGATATTCATATACACCTAATTCTGTTTTTACACGGTAGATTGGTTCCAGGAAAACCCGTGTAAAAAAAAACCGTGTAAAAAAAGACATTGATCGCATGCAAAAATAGGTGATTGGTTCCTTATCTCTAAAACCTATTAAAATTAGTGAAAAACAGGGATACATAAAATATTTAACAAAAATAAAAAAATATAAATAACTGAATAAATATAAAATATTTTTTGGCTTACCTTTTATCTTAATGCGTTAAGATTAAAATAAATGTAACATTGGAAAAACTAATTTGCCTATAAAAAATGTCTTTACCAAATACGTCTGATTGCATTGATAGTTCACAAAATATTAACACATTTCGATTGCTCTGATAAGTAAATTTGCTTGTATCCACAAAAATGGAATTTCCCTAAATTTGTGATATGAACATATTTCGCAAAAATTAAATTTGACAAACAAAATTTAAGCCCAAACAATTTTGAATCGTGCTAAATGGAATAAAATCGTGTAAAAAAATTTAAAATTATTTTATTTTCAAACCGTGTTAAATCAAAACCGTGTAAAAAAAGACCGTGTAAAAACAGAATTAGGTGTACTTCGTAACTTGATTTTTGAAACATCTGTACAATTTTCGCCATCAGAAAAAACGCCTTGAAATTCAATATTTTCCTACTTTGAAACCTTATTACAACGCCAATTTAGAACGCATAAAATTGATTAATGTCAGAAAAAATGGCGTGAGATGTTGTTAGTGCAACTATATAAAAATCATGCCGATAGGATTATTGGTTCAGAAATTACAGTCGAAAACGAGAAAAAAACCGAGGAAAATTCTAAAAAGTGAAACGCCCATTTTTTGCGAAAACTAGAGCTGTTACATAAAAACGGAGTATGGTTTTGAAAACAGCGTGGAAAAACGATTCAGATTCATGTAAAAACTCCATGCAACAGACATGCTGTTGTGCAGTGTTATTCTACGCAAGTGTCAGCCAGACGAATTTGAGTTATCGATAGTTTACAGTTCGCTTGCTTAGCCGCATTTGTGTCGTAGTCTTGCAGATGCGCTTTGCGTAATGCCAACGGAAACGAAGTAAATTTTCCATTGTGCTTCAATTTCTGACAGGCGTATTCGTAGCTAGAATCGGCGGCTATCTACGACCAAACGTTTTCTACAGGGCCCAAATGTCGCTCGGAGTAGTGCTTAAGAACAATGACGACTGCTGCAGTACGGTTTCCTAGAAGCAAAACTATTATGAATGGTTTTTCCGAAGTAGAAATCATCGGCAAATAATAAACATGTAGTTATGTATGGACCCATTGGCAAATTCAAATAAAAGCCGCTCAAGTGCTTTTTTGGCAGTTTTCGCTTTGCCGATGATGACGTACATTTGTTAAGTATTTGGTGCAGTAACAATTCGCACAACAACTCCCGTTCCATTGTCGGCGCTGACTGGCATTGTGATTCCCATCATAACGGCATAAATAAACCGCGAATGCAGTGAACTTGAAGGCTGTCAGTGCGTTTGCCTGACGCTCGACGGCCGCAAGTCTGAGATTGCAGCAAATCTTCCTGTCCGGGTGGGAGTGGGGGAATAAATGTGCGTTGGTTTTACTTGGGGCCTCGCCGCACCAGCCGCCTTCGTCGCTGCAATTGACAGTTGTCACAAGTTACATACAAGAATTTTACGTGTTTCTTTTCTTATACGTTTGCCGGCGACTTGTGTGCCTAGGTGCACGCCTCAATTTGTTTGTACGCACACGCAGACAAGTATTTTGTGAAATGACAATTTTGATGTGACGGTGTAAGCTTATTTGAGATTTTCGTATACATATTTTCTTTTCATTGTTTATTGCTTTCGGAACGCGGGCCCTGGGGTCGGCAGTGCAGACGTGCGTGTGCGTTTTCAATTTGCATAATTCCCTTTTAAGGAAGAACTGACTGATTATAATACTTTATTGTTGTGCCTGTTGTTGATCCATAAGATGAAATCCGAGTGTGCGCCGGCATTTGAGTGCAACTTTCAATTTTTTTGCAGCCAAATATTTCCAACACTGGAATTCCATATGTACTCTCTATGTTTATACATATGTACATAAGAATAGAAACACTGTACTAATTCAAATATGTATAATCCTTTTAGATCCGAGCTTCAGTTCATTCACTTTGTTCATTAATTTTGTTTCGATTTTTACGACTCAAAAATGAAAATTACATCGCCTCAGGAAGAAGTATCTTATGAATGTGTTTTGTTATTACTTTTTCTCTTTTTATAAATATTTTCACAACAGTTTAAGATTAAGTTTCAAAATTTAATTGACCAATTTCGCTAATTTTATGAATGGAATTTAAATACGATAGGAATTCGACTCGTTTTGAAGTGAGCAATCAAATTTTTACGGCTCTCAGAGCCGTTTACAATCGACTAAACAATTCCTCTAACATTTCAAATTAACTATGGTTTGCTACGATCTCACTTGTACACGAAACTTTTTTACTTCCTGCAAGCAAATTAAACTTAGTAAATATTTAGCATTGAATTGAATACAATCCTTCGACCCTCTAATTCACATTGCGCAAATGTGTTGAAAATACAATATTTTGTCCTCGTTACGACAAACTTTACGGATATGCATATGCACGCGTGCTTTAGCAGTCATCCTTAGGGCGAATCATCATTTCAGCAAACTTCAACGCCTTGTCCTTTTCTATCGAGTTCCATGTGATGCCTTGGCCATCACTCTTTGAGTAGTTCCCATTTAGATTACTGTCAAAGATTCACTCATGTATTTTAAAGAAAAAATGTCTACTCCCAAAAGATGTACCTCAGGTAGCAGGAGTCATACCACCAAGCACCCTGATATAGCACGGCACAATTGTTTGTGCCCGAATCGTTGTCTCGGTCGTTTGTTGTGAACTTGCTGCCCGCATGATATTGAAGCGAGTCTCCAGCGGTGCCAGAGTAGGCACCCAGCACCGTCAAGGCATAGTCCTGAGTCTCGTCGCCTATTGCAAAGACCTCATATTTTGCATACCTTGTGACGTTCTTGGCATCTGTCAACCGAATCATCAGCTCTTGAACGCAAGAATTCGTCAGCGCGTGCAGCTTGTCCAGTCCTATCCAGAAACTGCTCTCCAAGTTGCCAAAGCCCCTTTGATACTCGGACCACCCGCGATAGAAATCGATTTTATTGTTCACACGTCGCTGAAACACCGTCCAGCCGCCGCTCTCAGTGACGTTATCGCACGCGACCAGGAAGGGCTTCTCACTGAAGCCACTCACTTGAATTTTATGTATGCCACTTCGTCCACTCTGCGCGATGGCTTGCTTGCAGTTTGAGGGAATCGGATGTACCACTGCGGATGTGCTATCCGTTGAACCGCTTCGAAGCTGAAGACTACAATGAAAAAGGAGAATCAGCTAGTTGAAAAAGTTGCACTTAATGTTGACTACCGTGCCACCAGCTGATCCAATTTTTGAGCAATCGACTGCTGCTCCGACAATATGCGGTCAACCACGGACGTCGATACGCGGCAGATATAATTCTCGTCACTTGCCGCTACCGATGAAGTCCACAATGGTGCCGATAGAAACACGAAAATAATTCTCAACATTCTACTTTAATTTAATTCAAAACCCGGCATAGACAGTCGACAGTGAACACTTTTTAGCAAAAAGAGCAGTGCTTTGCTTTATATACGAACTGGACCACCAACGGATTTCTTACAATCTTATAATTAAAGTGATTTCTAAAACAGATTAAAGCGTTCATGGGAGGTTATCAGTTGGGAGCTGGGACTGGGAGCGATCGATTTCAATTAGTCTCCCGTACTGCATCTCTTCGGACAGTTATGAGTGGGACATTTACATACTCTTAAAATCGTTGTTGGGAATATATTTTTTGTTAAATTCTAATGAATGAATAAATATCACAAGAGCTTGTAAGTAGCAAAGAAGTGTGAAGGGAACTCAAAAATGAGGTATTCAGCAAGAGTTATTTGCACTACATCAATGCAGACGAAGCTGTGCGCAATAACTAATCAAATATTTGCCATATTCGACATTTTTGTAATAATATATATTCATATTACTCTTTATTTATTTATTTATTGATTTATTTATTTATTGTTTATTTATTTATGTTTTATTTATTTATTTATTTATTTATTAATTTATTTCATTATTTATTAATTAATTTATTTATGAATTTATTTCTTTATTTATTGATTTATTTAATTTCAGTCTTTGAATACAATTCTTACAGACTACTTAACAATGTGAAAAACTTAAACGGGGAACTGGAAGTTAAGAAAGGAAATGAACATGGGTTTAGTAATATATTACCAGATATCGTTACCAGAAGTTTAGTAGTTTAGTTTTCAAGAATTATGTAATGTAACGATGTTACTTTTAGAAGCCAATAATATGTAATATAACGAAGTTACATTCAAAAGTAATATGTTCCAACGCTGAACATAAGCTAAACGAGATTGCCCACGGGCTCCTGCCACGCCCAGCATACAAACAAAAGCGAGCTACGAAAACTTTCTGCTCAAGTATAGTTATGTTAAAAGATTCTGCGTTTCGTCGGGGAAGGTACTGGTTATGTGAGCATAGTTTTAAATAATTCTGTACAATTATGTTACCACGTAATTGCTAAAATACAAACACAAAAAGATAAATTTAAACTTAACTCAGTACTTTTTTATGCCACGCTGAGACACCGAAAACTAGACCACTGGCCGACCCCACTGAAGGATATCCGTTACAGGACAACTCCTGTTCAATCTTTGCATTTGCCGTACCTATTGCACCAAGTTTAATATAAACAGGGCCATTGTATCATGTTTTTTGTTTGGTTTTTCATATACAAATCTGAATCCACTTTGACTCTGCCAGATATTGAGTTTACAAAAACTGAAAAATACGCATCGAAATACATTTGATTTGGTTCACTTACAAATACAAACCCCACTTTTGGCAACTTTTTCGGCTGAGTTTTGGAAAATCCTTTTTTGTGGATTTTTATATTTGAGTGGAATTTTCATATTTGTCCTTTCAGCGATTTGGTAAACGTTGCAAATGTATCCAGAATAAAGTTCCACAATTTCGTACAATTTACTATAAAAGTATTACGTTTTTCTCGCATTATATTTTAATTTTTGGCGCGCATTCTGTAAGCAAACTTTTAGAAACAGTTAGGTTATGGCCAGCAATGCAGCACAGCCGTGCAGTCATTGAAGAAATTCTTGCAGTTCTTTCTTGTGAATTTCTTCATGTACGCCTCGTATGTAGAATAGTGTGTTTTGTTCTTCATTGCTGTATATTTTTCTGCCTGCAGCGAGATGCAGCATCTGAATGCAGTCAGACGCTTTTATACGCGTATTTGTATGCTGCGCTTGTATGTATGCGAGTGTGAGTGTGCGTTTTCTTAAGAAAACAATTTTCATAGTTTCATATTTTGCTTTAGATTTTCGTTTATTTTTTATACCTTTGCATTTGCTTAGCGTTGTAAACAAACAAACAAACATTGTGAGCTCAAACAACCACTTACGGCTCTTTCACAGGTTTTCACTATTGTTGTTTTGCAGTTTTGTATGTGGTGCAATGCGGTTAGTTGCACTTCTCTGAGCGAATTTCACGTTTGCGTATGTACGCACACATGTATGCAGATGCATTGAAATTATTGTAGAGAGAGGAAATGTGTGGTGCAATCACACAACTATTTTATATGTATGTACAAGGGTAGACACTTTCAAATTTTTTAGCTAAAAAATTTTATGTTTGAGTGATTTTTTAAACATTGGTTATTGTCATATGGCCACTGGAATCGGTGCAAAAGTTCGAATAACGAAAAATATTTCGTAAAATAAATGATGAAAGCTTCTTTTGTAATAGTATGAAAGAGCGCCGCACGCGCAAACCTTCCTTTTTGATGATCTACGGTGAAGCAAGAAGGAAGGAAACAAGCGCCTGTCCGCTTTGCTTTGTTTTTCTCGTATTGGCTTTCGATGGGGTAGTTGAACAGCGATGGCTGCTCACTTCCACAGCAGCGACTTCTTTCCTATTCAGCCACTGATGTTATTCTTTCATGTTTTCTAGACAACACATTTAAACAAACTAAATACTTTTTACATAACTAATAAACAAGTATTAAAATCATTTTCAAAAAATTTGACTGATTTTTTAAAAATAGATCCAGCTCAAACAGCTGTGCCCGATGAAAATTTAATTTGATTTGTTCATAAACAAATTTGCCAACTTAGTTGAACCCAACTGGGCAACAGCGAATTCGGCTAAAGAACAAAAGGCTAGTTATACACAAAAGCGCAGTCACAATAACATCAAGAAAGAGTAACGAAACACCAGTGTAACGTCTGTTTCAATTGGCAGTAATTACTGCGACCGCTGCTGCCTCTGATGCTGTGGCCGATGCCGATACTGCCTGCGTTCAGCACTCTTTGTAAATGCGAAGCGATGGCTGCTAACAATAATCCACACCGAGTGCCAGCCGCCCTCGTGCAAGCACTCGCAGCTGGACAAGCTGCTTACGCCAGCTGCATCCACACACTGCACTTGCTGCCGCGTGCCACACAACGAGGCACCAAGAGGCGGGCGGCATGCGGCCTGGAGCCCATCCGCAATTTAAATTCCTCTAAACGTTGGATCAACGTGGCTGAAATACAAAACGCCAATTGAAAGTTGGCGCACACACAAATACATATGCGGGCGTATTGTTGCTTCTTCTTTCCGGTTACGCTCGCCAGCCATGCGTAACCGTATTTGCATTACCAACGCAATTGCCCTGGCAAGAAGACGGGGGCGCGGGCGTACCAGAAGGACTTGTAGCAGCCTCAAGCGCTTTGCCATTTAACATTCGACATTGATAGCTACTTGGCGAACAGACGACAGCTGGACAAATGCCTAATTTCGTTAGTGTTGCAGTGCGGTGCAGCCATGTAAGGAGGCAGTGGGCAAATGAAAGACCTTCTTCGTCTTTAAACAGGCTGCCAGAGTTTATGGTTCCAAAAATAAGAGAGCAAACCGGTTTAAAGTTTAAAAACTGCATCCAAAATTGGCTGTAAAGCAACTTAAATGATTTTTCGTACAGATCAATGAAACTATAACTGTTCTTCTGTGCAACAAAAGTTTACTTAACACTAGAAAGACCAGCGGCTGTGTTATACCACAGAATAAACAGTATACAGAATGCGCATGTCGACCAGCGAAGCAATCTGAATTTATGGTGCGGGCCGAAAGCAGCAGGGGGAAGATAACAGAGTTTGTTGAACAGAACTTTTGTCTCTGTTAATTTCTCGTGCGACGATGATCTCTGTTATTGTCAACTTCGGTAAGTGCTGAATGGTGCAGAGCGAGTTCGTGCGCTCGATGCCGGCCATAGAAGTTACTGTTATTTTCAATGAAGCGAATGAAGGGCTATGTGCTATCGTTGTTGTTGTTGATCAGCGAATGAAACTTGTAAATTTTGAATTTTTGTTTCTGGCTGACATTGGCTGGCAATTCCCGACGTGTGTCGGTTAATAAGAACAAGTTTTTTTCATGTTATTATGCGATCGACTTTCTGCGTGAAGAAATTTGTATCTCCTTATGAGCACTTGAATTCTAAGGTTTCGCTAATTTTGGCGTAAATGACTTCTCGCCGCGATTAATTATTTTATCCCTACGCCTTTTATCCCACTCTAGGCCCCCAGTTTTTTGGCACAAACATTTGTTTGTCAAACCTAAAAAAAAAATGAGAGGTTCCGAAGAATCGTAATTACGAATTTGTGCATTTAATCATGTCGAATGTATGTGCATATCTATTGTAAAGCAAAAAGCTATGAGAAAAAAGTAAGTAAGCAACGACGATCCCGAATGACGGCAGAATAAATTTTTTGTTTTGCTTTTTTTTCGATATATGTACGTACATTAAGATGGGTCGCACTCCATACAAAAAAAAATCACGTTTCAGTCACCACCTAAAAATAAAATTCAGAGTGTTTAATGACTATTTGGAAAATATTGCGATTCTGAGGTAAGCCAATTGTGAGCGGTTTTGCTTCAAAAATACCTCAAATTATCATGTTTTTTGGGTGTAAGTTTTTTGTTGTTGGACATTTTCGAATAATTTTTTTTGGTTAGATAAACCTTCAGGAGTTCTTGGATTGCACATATTTTGTAAAAATTTTTTTTGTTAATTTATTGAGTTCTGGAAGTTTTAATATTTATTTTTGAACCAAAACCGCTCACAATTGGCTTACCTCAGAATCGCAATATTTTCCAAATAGTCATTAAACACTCTGAATTTTATTTTTAGGTGGTGACAACACCAATTTTTTTTCGCGACCCACCTTAACGTACATCCACCATTTAAAGGATATTTCGTACATAACGATTTTGCCACATCGTTTAACTATCATCAATATTAAAAATAGTGTGATATCTTTATACCGTAGTGACTTTTTAAGTCGATAAGTTACCCCTTTTTGACATTCGTTCTCATATATTTTCGCACGCTGCAGAATGAACCACAAAGCAAAAAGAATTCAAATTCAATGTTTCAATTCCTAGCCGGCAACAATAACAACAACCATACCTTATTGCTCTTCTCCCCATATATGTAAGAAGCAAGTGGCACTTCGTTTTGTTAGCCGACAACAACAGCAAACACAGCCTGACGCTATTTTCCCTTCGGAGCTGCATGCGATCATTACTTTCATCTTATCTCTGTGCTGTTTGTTCTGTGAAATAACAGAAACGAAAGCTGTCTAGTGCTGTTTGTAATGTTAATGTTAATGTTAAATGAAAGAGAAAGTAAACGGTAATTGTTATGATGATGGTATGTTTTATTCACATTAAGTATTTTTTTCAGTTCATTTGACATTTTGAACAAATTATTATTTATTTTTTCAAATGTGCCACACATTTACCACACACAGGCTTATTTCAGTTATCGCACATGTCACTCGCGCGGTTCTCAGGCATCGATTTTTTCCCAATATCAGGTCTAGTTTTCAGATATTCTTCCCGTAGCTCAGAAACAAGTTGAAGGATAAAATTATGACGACTGATATTCTGTCCAGTTACTGCTCTGTATACAATCAATGCATTTATTCCGGCTAGATCTAACACATTATAGAACACATGAATAGGCCATCTTCTACTTCCAGCTCTTACCGAGTACTTTCGAGCCATTTGGTTAAGTATATCTACACCAAATTTTGTTCTATTGTAAAATGCTACGGTCTCGGGAGGTTTTTTCATATCGGTGCCAACATCAACAGTGGGATGAAGGGTACTCAACAACATTACGTCAAAGTATATCCTAAGTAGCGCGACTTCTTTTTGGCCGGACACTAGTGGCAGTGTTGCCGCACAAGCAGTGTTAACCCACAACGATTTTCGTTTGGTTTTGGGAGCAAATTTTGTGCCTAATTTTCTGACTGCTCTTTCCAATCAACAAATAAAGAAATGTTTGAAAGATTAAATATCTTAACGAAACTGTAAAATTACTGTAGAAATACAATAGTTATAACCACAATTGATTAAAATAGACAACATTTTAATACAAATTTCTATTTTGCTTTCGCACAAATAATTTCATGATGAAAACATAAAACATTCCGAATCAATATCAAGGTAATTTTGTTATCGTATAAGGTAAAATGCGAACGACAAAGTTTCTTGTAATAAATTATTTCAAAATTTGTGTGTTATAGTAATGTCGTGCATCTTCAGAACTCTTAATACGTACTAAAAATATGTTTTCATTCATTTTGATTGGTAATACTAACTCACAACACGATAATTTAATCAAAAGATGATGAATGTGTTCAGAAGAACATTTTCGTATTCGTTATTAAATATCTTTGATGCGACTGAACTGAATGAAAAATTTAAATGAAATCATAATCATTACAAACATTTGCCATCTAAATACATTTCTATATTCACCATCGATAGCAAAAATTTCAACCCTGTCTTATAATAATTTTACCACTCTCACCTCACAATGTGTAAATATTCCCCACGGTGCGCAAATAACCCCATTTGTTTATAAAAAAATGTCACGGAAAGTCGCGCAAAATCAAGGAAAATGTGCAAACTGGCCCAAAACGCAGTGTTTGCAATGTTGCCCGCCTGTGGTGCGGTGCCAAATAGTCTGCAATCATGTATTATTTCTTAAACGTATTGTCGCTTTCATGTAGCCACATTGCGCATCAGTCGCCGGAGCAGCTAGCAGACTGGCTCGCTGAGTCTTGTCATATATGTTATTATACCGTTTATACCAATTCCATGATGAAATGAACTATTACTTATTGTAAATTATTTGTTAAATCATTTCATCATGTACCAATTCCAGCATTAAGCAAAATTTTAAATTAAATGTCAAAGTCATATCAACATTTATTTGTGGTGAATATATATATCCAGGCAGAGTTGATTTTCAACAGCAAACGAAATAATTCAAATTTGTTCAAAAATTTTGCCGAAAATCAACTAATTTATGAGAGTTTTATTCAATGTTCCTCTCTTTGGCGATACCAACATCAAAAGTCAGCGGTTCCTTTATAAAATCGTCTTAAATTACGTTTAAGAAATTCATAGAAACAGCAATTTGTTCAGTATTTTTCACGTACACGCAATCCTGCCACTAGTGACCGGCCACCGTGGTGAGCTAAGTTTTACACGTGAACAACAACAATTTGACAGTTCTTGTCATACAGAATCGACGTCTGGTTGTCAAAGAGTCGCGCTACTTAGGATTTACTTTGATTACGTTGTTGGGAAAAAGCTGTTTATCACCAGCCAAATTCTGACCAGAAGTGTAGCAAAGATGACAGTGTTCAATAAAGTTGTTCCAAATAGTTGATACTAGCGCAAACTTATTAGTTGCAAGTCGTGTAGATCTTGTAATTCGCAAGTAAAAGCGTAAAAACTTCATAATCTCTTTGAAGCGTTTCTTACTCATTGTTTCTCTGAACATTGGTGCGCCCCATAATTTTGACCATCCAGCATCCAACTGGAAGGATCCATAGGCGCCGTGAGCATATAGAACGGCAATAAATGCATCAAGTTTATATAAAGACATAGTCCAACTATAATTTTCCAAGTGGCGTCTAACTCCTGTTTCAGTGCACAATTTTATATACCGCAGAGTGCGTTCATCCAAAAACAATGCCTGTTATAACTTTACTGTCGTCAACATATCGCTTTGCATACGGAGTTGGCCATGGATTGTCTTTTATCACGTTAACATAACTTTTTCGTCCCATTGGCGTAATTGAAGAGCTCTGACTTTTTGAAATGCAAGTCCATTCGGTACCGTCCCTCGCAATTTGAATATTTCCAATTTCGGGAAGTGCAGATCGCTTTCCAGCAGATGGACCGGTTGCTCGTGCCAACTTCGAAACACAATTTTTGGAGATGAATTTAGCTTTAGCTCTTCTTCTAGGTCTGTATTGTCCGATGAAGAGACAACTGGATCCGGTACGAAATCGCTATTACCATCGTCATCATTTTCAAAAACTTCACCATCAACTTCAAAATCAGACAAATCCTCTGCTAGTCAGTCAGGCGCGCTAATTCAAGCGATATTTCGGCGCTGTTGAGTGTTTTATGCACCTTCGTTTTGTTCACTCCAAATACAAATATATAAATTTCACGTAAAATGTAAAGAATCAATTTTCTTTCTTCGTCACCAAAAAACCAGTGATAATCACTGCAAAAACCAAATGAAAATTGTGTGAGAGTTCTGACTGCGAAACTTCCTTGAAACGTACCTTTCAAATTTTTATGACGCCTACTTTGTTGAGTGTATAAAATACACCACAGCTAGTGTTTTTGGTTACTGCCGTCAAATTGACGGCTATGGTCTTTCTAGGTATAACATTGCGTATCTCAAAAACTATAAAAGATAAGGCCCCTAAACTTGGAAAATAGCTAAAGCGTTGTAAAATATTAAAAGTCACGAGATATCATTTTTTTTTAAATATTATTAAGCGAACAATTTTAACTTTATCATGCTTTGCCGTCAAAATGACGGCATTTGTCTTTCTAGTGTTAAGTTTCGAAATACCGAATTTTGGAACGTCAATACAAATATTTGAAATTTTTGGTTTGTAGTTTTTGCAAATTCAAATTAACTCTCAAGTGCATGAATTATTTTCTTGTTTATTTAGTACACATAGTTTTTTCTTATTGTGGTGAAAAACATTACATCGAATTGTAGATGATGTCAAATTGTACTATAATTTGATGATATCTACATTTACATATGTTAATCTTCCTCAAGGCGGACCTATCGATTTGATTGTTAAATAATTGTAATGAGAGGCAATTTTATGGCTACTCCTTGAACTTTGATTGGGCTTCGAACTTTGATTGAGGTTTGCTTCAGGCGCAAACCACTGAAACATCCTGATGGCAGTTGCTCAGTGGTGGCAGCAAAACCTCTCTCCTCCGCCATGTAATCCAGAATTCTTTTTTTACATGACTATACTGCAGACTAAGGCTGAGTTTGAATTCAGCATTATTTACGGCAAATTGTAATCGCATTGTTGTACTACACAGCACTGGCCACAATTTTTTTGTATGACAGGTGACAACCTGCTCACAACGAGGAAAAGGTGTTTTAAGTAAATGCTCAGTTCGATATATAACATACGCTGAGTACTATACGTTTTGCAACTCACAACATGAGCCACCACCAAGTAGGAGGTAATGAATTCTTTTCGTTGCTCCTTTCGGGTAGAGAGTGCGGTCCGTTGTGGCTGCCGTGGGTCGACATTCGCGCACACGACTACTCCCGTTTCTTGTCGACGGAGGCGTGAGCGGACATCACAAAGCCTCGCAAATTACCTGCGCAACACTCATCAAATCCCATAAGCAGAATTATTATTCAATATTGAATACTCACATGTTGGCACTGCTATTGACATCGTAAAAGTATCACAATACGCGGCCGACACCAAGGAGGTACATTCATATGAACAGTTTGTGTATATGTATGTACAACTGCATAACAATGGCAATTTGGTCCAGATGATTTATTGCTACATACATCAGTATTGAATGAGCGAAAGTAAAATAAACAAGAAAGCACAAATCAACGCATCTTCAGTGGCATGGCCTCACTGAAAAGTCGAATATAACTATGTATGTAAGTAGATACATATTAACCGTTTAGTCGAATGCTGATTTGTGTTTTTGTGTGATTGTATGAATTCGAATTTAGAATTTACGATTGTATGTCCCAACTATAGTCTCGCGTAATCATCTCATTTCATTGTCTCTGATAACGACAGTCAAATTCCAAATAGCAGCCTTCCGGCTTCGGATAACTTAAGTAAAATACTTTAACTATTGAAAGCTTTGGAATCTTGAAGAGTTTTAGTCTAAGAGTTTTAGTTTAAGTCTCACCTACGCGCCGGTAATTGTCGTAACTGTCTTAATTTTGTTTAATACGTTAATTTGACGCCTATTTTCACTAAATTTCCCTCTCACTGCTGGCGTTTTCTCGCTGTTACCGACACTCTTATTGTTCTCCTTCTGTGTTTCTAAGCCACTTGATACGTTGCGGGTAATACTGCGGTAATCAGCTTCGGCGCTGTTATTTACGATTTTTATGTTTTCGCTACTTTTCGCTTTCTGCTGTTGTCCCATTTCGAGTTATTATCCTTAAATATTTAATCTACTATTCTATTTATCTTTGCAACTCGGGCGTTATTCTTCTGGCAGTGATTGTTGTGGTGGCTTTTATTGTTGCCATGTAAACACAAAGCAGATAAGGACTCGGCCAATTGTGTCGCCACTGACTGGCAACAACACAACTTGCAGTCAGCTATTAATGCGACGAGCGCTTTTATGGCTCTGAATTGAATTGTGTTTTTCATGTTTTTGGCTCAGTAATTTTCTATGTCTGCTTCCGAACGGGCCAAGAGCGATGCTCGACTCATCTGGCTCAAGTGTGAAGATTCAATTTGTATGCGATTCACATTTTCCAATTAATAAATCAAAACCAATTCTTATAAACTTGCTCTTCAAGCGGAGCGAGAACATAAATATGGCGCACGGTGGTTTCTCGATGGTACACATTTTGTTTTTGGGCTGAAATCCGGTCACAACTCTTGGTTGGTTCTTATCGTCGTGCAGAATCGACAAACTGTTTTCCCACAAATCTGGTCGTTTATGATGAATTTCTGCCACACCAACGCTTTACTACCCAAAAATGGTACTCTTTATTGACCCTTGGTCCCTATGAACGCATTAGTGATGGATCGAACCAAACGTATCGCAGGAACAAATTCTAATCAGCTTGATTTTTAAACGGGTCAAAGTGAATACAGTTTGTTTTCATGTCAAATTCGTAGACTCATGTCTCGTCACTACTTATGATACGTTCCACAACTTGGGATCAGAAATGCTGCGATCTAGCATATCGAAAGACATCTACTTACGATGTGGTATGAAAATTCAGAAGAAGTCGACCTTATCGAATATATAGTCTTATTGAAGATCTAAAGATCATCTAAGCTTAATTGGCAATAAACGAGAAGTAACATGAAAGTATTTATTACGTGCACAGCATAAACCCAAAGAAATGTTTTCTTTCGACGGCTGCGCTGCCATTAACTGAGGGCAATCGTCTGTAAAATAATTGTTTAATAAAAAACTCCTGTTTCACCTCACTCCTGTTTTTTTTTTACATATATAAACTACTAAACAGTTTAAAGTATTTGCAAGTATTTTCAGTCAAATACTATTTTACTTTTTTTAAATGCGCCCATACATACAGAATCCATTTGAGCATTGTAATCTCGACTTTAAACGCGACTTTAAAAATTTCTGGACATCCAAAAGTTTCTTTCAAGACAACCTCGGCTCAGTCACGTTAATCGAGGCGGCACTGCACACATTTCTCTATAGAGATGGATTGCACTCGTTTGGTGAATATTTAATAAGGCCAGCGGCCTTTTCTGCTTCACCTCATCTCAACGGCTGGCTTTGATTAGCGACTGGTTCACACATGCCAAGCACCGAATTATATGCTTACATATATATAGTATGTTGTAAGTATATGTAGTGCAATGCAGCACACAGCACTGGCGCCACTAAGCCATAAATCGGCCATAAATCTTGTCGGCAGGTATTTGGTCATTTGCCATTGATTAAGGATTCTCTTTAATAATACATGGATGAACGAGTGAATGGAAATAATTCGACTGTAAATGATGTGCAGAGTAGATGAATGACAATGACAGCACAATTAGGCCGATGGAAGGCATGCAGTCCTGGGCCAGCCAGCCGGGGTGGTAGACGGAGTTGCGCGGTCCCCAGGGCAACTGGGGAAACAAGGTGTGAGTCAGTAGGCATCTTGTAAAGTTTTGGTGTGGGCGACTGTTTAGGTGCTCTCGTTCTGCTGTTCAACGGCCACTTGATTCTTGTTTCAATTCCGAGCGCTCCCACCAGCACAACACTCCGTGTGCCTCGGAGTGTTGTGCTGGTGGGAGCGCTCTGAATTGAAACAAGAATCAAGTGGCCGTTGAACAGCAGAACGAGAGCACCTAAACAGTCGCCCACACCAAAACTTTACAAGATGCCTACTGACTCACACTGAGCGCTGGATGGCAAGTGCGGTAGGCCGGCAGGAAATCAGTAAGTTTGCATAAATGAACCTGAATTTCCTGGAGCGTATGCCGGCGGACAGCGCACAGTGTAACGACTTCAAATAACCCGCAGCCAAAAATAGTTGACATAGTCCAATTTCAATGAAACTGGGTGAGCACATTTTTGTAGTCAAAATAAAGACATTTTCAAAAAATCATTAAAACAGGACTACTGCCACGCTTACCTCTCATATGAATTGAAAAGTAATTTTGGAATAATTTGCTTAATATTAGTGAAAATGATAACAACTAGTAGTTGAGCTTAGGATATCGATCTAAAAGTTGACTCACAAAAAGTTGGCTCACAAATGAGCCACGTCTACTATTAAATAAATTAAGAGTTTCTGAAAAAATTGTTTTATAAAGAAGTGCAGTTGCACAAATTTAATACTCTCATACTGTCATGTCTACTTCTCAAATAATCACCTATCATAACATTAATTATAAAGTAATATACAATCTGGACATAACAAAGAAGTAATTAGAACTCAATAGGTGAATATATATCATTAATTAAAATGTTTTATACATTAATAAAAACAAAAACTAATTTTAAAAAATTCAAAAACCTCAAAATTAAATTACTTTTAAAGAAAAGAATGACTTAAGCAAAGCAAACTGATTTTCTACAGAGTACGTGCGGCTCCAAGGGCTTCAAAATTTTCGAAATTTCCAGTCCAAATATTTCAACTTCTCATATACTATGTAACAGCTCCGTTTATTGCAACCATCACTTCTTTGCCACTTTTTTTGTGCGCGGCCAGCCGAATTTCGAAAAAGTCACATATTGTGCTGAATGGGCCACTATATATATATGTAAACGTATATACATAGTTACCGGAGTAGCAGCTAATTTTGCTTTTATTCGAAAGTTCATACTTGTAGTAATTTTTGATGAAAAAATTGGGGACATTTTCTCAAAGTTTAAGATTATTTGCACTTTTAAAGTAAAGTACACCTACTTTAAAGTAACGGTACTTAGAAGATACTGATCAAAACAAAAATAAAACCGTCTTGTAAAGTTTTACTAATTCCATATTTTCATTGCGTATATCGTTTATGAATGTGCCTTAAATAATAAATGAAATATAGTACTTATAAGTAGTACGTCAAAATTTTAATTTCCTCCAGAACGTTTAACTTTGTTGGCTACACGAATTCAAGTATTAAGAAAATATTTCGGATTTGTCTTAATAGGAATATTATCCTTCGATATGTAACAAATTTTTCCACATTTTTAACATAGAATTTATGTATTTTTGGCCGCACTCGTTATACTGTGCAGCGGCCCGTCGGGTCACGTCGTCCCACGGAAGCCGTTGTAAAAGCGCCGGAAATTGGGTCGTAAATTCGCAAATATTGTGTGCGTGCACAGACAGCAGAGCTAGCAGAGCATAGTTCAAGTTACCAGCAGGAATTAGCGTGGGCCGCAAATTTTGGCTCTGCTGTTTTGTTATGGCTGTGGTTCTTTGAGTATTTGTCGTAGGAGTAGCTTGCGATGGGAGTGCAAAATTAGGATTCATACCGCTGCCCGCCCCAACTTCAATCGTCCTCCCAATCGGAGTCGCCCACGCGGTGCGCGCGCACAAGTAAAGAAAAATTTTAAGGCTACAGCGCCGATATTACCATAATTCCTGGGTAATCAATTCTAATTAAATGCAAATGAAAAACCTATTAACGCCGCCAGAGTTCGGCACGCCGAGCTCAATGCTAAATTTTGTAGGTTTGTATTTATTACGGCGCCTTGACTTGACATGAGGCCAGTTTGAAAGGCCGCAATGGTCGGAAGGCCAAATGTCGACATCCAACAGCGATTCATTATTTTGTCGAGTTTCAACCTCCTGAAGACCATCAAGTAATTAAATACACACTCAACGGACTGCCAGACTTCCAAGCCAATTGGTAATTTTAGCCAGCGACTAATTAGCTGCTGAGTCGTCGTCAGGTTTGCCAATCCTTATGGTTTGCTACGTATATATATTTGTGGGAGAAAATACCAGCTGCGTAAATATCTTTTGTAGTAAATGTCGGGTTTCTAACATGATAAAAAAAATAAAGGTAGAACCGCTGTCAAATATTCTGACACTAAACGTGCTAATTGACGTTCTTCGTATTCGTAAAAAGCTTGAGTCGTGATGCCACTTCGATATAATATTAAATTAGACTTTTTAAGGTCTTAAGGATTTTAAGATCTTTTTTAAAATCAACACGGAATAGACATTTCACTGTGACTAATTTATTTTTAGTCAAAGTATAAAAATGTAAATGCGAATCCAACAGCATATAATACATTACAGTACCTATGAAAAAATGTTCAAGGGATTTTTTAATAACAGTAAGGTAGCACAGCATGCCTACCAAAGTGGGAAGTCCTGCGAGTCGGCTCTGCAAAATCTGGTTGGTAGGATTGAGCGAGCCATCGACAGGAAGGACCACGCGGTAGGAATCTTTGTGGATATAGAGGGCGCTTTTGACAATGCAACTTTTGACAGTATGTGTAACGCTGCTAGCCGACACGGCGTAGACCGGGCTTTGGTAAATTGGATACGTTCAATGCTAGCCCAAAGAATCATGACGGTGCGGGCAGAGGACGATCTGCTGGTGTCATCCGGTATAAATAGAGGCTGCCCTCAAGGTGGGGGCTATCTCCATTGCTCTGGTGCATGGTGATTGATCCCCTGCTCATCACTCTGAATGACTCTGGAGTCTACGCACAAGCATACGCGGACGATGTGGCCTGTCTCGTAACCGGCCCTTCCCTTATACACATCTGCAGAAAGGTGCAGAGAACTGTGGATATGATTGACACCTAGTGTAATGCGAACGGGCTATCTGCTAATCCCGCCAAAACTGGTATGGTTCTCTTTACCAGGAGGAGGAAGCTTGATAGAGTCGTTCTGCCCACACTCAAGGGGGTCACTATCCAGCTATCCAAAGAGGTGAAATATCTGGGAGTTATCCTAGATGATAAACTCCTTTGGAAATCTCACGTAGAACTAAAAACATCGAAAGCACTGTCGGCTTTCTGGCAGTGCAGAGGTGTATTTGGGAAAACGTGGGGTCTTTCCCCTAGCAAGATCCTCTGGATCTACAATGCTATGATAAGACCCATCATCTCCTACGCATCGGTAGTCTGGATGAGCAGACTCTCTCATGCAGGGGTCAATAGAACCGTGTCCAGACTGCAGCGCACTGTGGCCATATGTTGTACGGGAGCCTTCCCGACTAATGCTGGCCCATCGCTAGATGCCCTGCTGAACCTTCCTCCACTTGATGTTTTCATCCAAGGAGAGGCCCTAAAGGCCATCCGAAGACTAAAACACAGTGGCCAGTGGTATGGCGCTTGTCCGGCACTGGACAATTGTGCTGACACCGACATCGACCTCACAGTCATGTCCATGCCCCTCGACTCCATGCTTTCAACTGTCATACTAAAAAAGCGGTACATGGTGTTGCTGCCTGAGGCTCACTCTTGGTCAGATCTTGAGGATGAGCCCGGTAAACACTGTTTCCGTATATTCACGAACGGCTCCAGAACGGAAGAAGGTTCTGGCTCTGGGGTCTTCGTTGAATCCACGGGGACTAGACGGTTCTTTGCCCTAGGCTCGCACGCATCTGTGTTTCAGGCAGAGGTGCATGCGATACTTGAGGCGATGAACTTTGTCGCAGAGAATAGGTGGAGAGGCAGGTCTATCTGTGTCTGTAGCGACAGCCAAGCTGCGCTTATGGCCTTGGACAGCCCTCTAACCACCTCTATGCTAGTCAAGTCCTGCAAATCCAGGTTTAATTATGTCAGCAAATACAATAGCCTGATGCTCACCTGGGTCCCGGGACACGCAGAAATTGCGGGTAACGAGACCTCGGATTCATTGGCTAGAATGGGCTCTGAGGCTGCTTTTGTCGGCCCTGAGCCTGTTCTGCCACTCCCATCTGCGGCCATCAAAGCCACTGTTAACGAATGGGTCACTATGATCCAGGAGCGAGCATGGCAGGCTGAGAGCGGCTGCAGGTGGACGAAACTTGTGCTTCCCGCCATATCCGACAAATGCTCACAGTTTCTTTTGTCACTAGGCAGAAGGGACTGCAGGCAGATAGTCGGGTTAATGACGGGCCATTTTCTATGGGCAAAGCCATTTTCTATGGAAATGGTAGGCATTTTTGACAATGCCCTATGTCCTGCCTGTGGGGAGGACGTTGAGACGGCGGAACACTTCCTGTGTTTCTGCCCCGCGGTCGCTCGTATCAGGTTTGAGACGTTTGGCACTGATGTGCTAACAGTGCTGCCAACCTTAGAAAAAATATTTCGACGAAAATAATTACCGGGTATTTTTTGGCCACAGTAGTACTTATATGGCAGTGTAGCGTGCGCAACGACATCAATAATGATAAGTAGTAATTTCACAGACGGCAGGAGCAGCGTCAACAGCAACGAGCGGTCAACTTTAATCAGCAAACGTCAATAAAAAGTGTCAGCACGTCAAAGCTGTCGCCGCTCCTAAGTGCCCCTAAAGTCGAAAGTCCGCCTAATGGCAGCCATCAAGTCACCACACTTTCTGTTTATTTGTTTCTACATTCTACTCCTTTCGCGCTGCATTCCACCCCTTTCTTGGGGTTGTCTTGCAGCGATCGTTGCGCGGAAAAGTGTGTAATTAAAAATGTTGACATTGTAAAGGCTGACGGCACAGCGCCACAAAATAAACGAGCAAACAAGCTAAGCCCAGCGGGACATAGCAAATTGACCTTTTTGCTAATTTCAGCAAATTGCACTCGCACAGGGGAAGGCGGGGGAGGGGCGCGGACAGCAGGTGGCGCCAAGACTGCGCGCGGGTCACTTGCACGCTTGCGTGGTTTTTCCTCACGTGATTCTCCGTATTTTCTTTTGTACTTGTTTCCTTAGCATGTATGCACTATATAAGTGCATATGTACGTTTATACATTAGTGTGAATATTTTTCATTTGCAATCGCACTGACGCCAATTGTGAGCAGCTCCGCCGGACATTTGCCGCCCAATTCGCTAGTTTGCAGTTGTGAGCGCTCTATCCTTCTATGCGACGAATACTTAGCAGTCATATACATACACATGTATCTGTGTATATGCACACAAACATGCACATGTAGTTCATGCAAGAATGTACTGAAGAAGTGGGCGTAGAGCATGAACATTAGTCGCTGCAAATCGAATCGTTTTTGGCAATTTCAAGCCCGCAGCCACTTTGAGGAAATTTGTAAAAGAAAATTCATAAAATAAACGCTTCGAGCGACGAACAATTAGTTATTCTTCTTCTCAATTTGAAAACGGATTAGCCAAACAATTTTGAAACGAAATTGAAGGAAAATAAGCAGTTAATTGACGCAAATTCTTTAAAGGTAAATCATATTTATGCTAAGGTCTCCAGAAATACAATGCCGATATATGAAACTAATTAGAATTGTGCAAATTACGTTCACTGATTAACACCACTGACATTCCAACCCATAAAACCGCCACTTATTCTTACAATTATACTTGTAAAAATGTGGGTGTGCTCCAATTTTGTATTTGTTGATCTCCCTCCTGCTAGCTATGTCGCGTGTTGTATCGAGTACGTTTTTATGCCCAACTGCCACCCTCTGTCACCCTCTACCGATGGCTGTCCAGTCTGTGTCAACTTTTACTCAAAATTGGGGTCTTCAATGCTTTTCGCAACGTCACCGGTGACGTCATGAATCAGACATTGTGTATAATTTGGTTGACAAGTTGCCGTTGCCTCGATAGGACTCAAAGTGCACAAGTGCAGAATTCACGCTTATTTAAACCTTTGAGAAGCAAACCAAACACAAAGCACGAATTCTTCTTTTATTTATTGCCACCCGGAATGAAAAATGTGATAAACTCGAAAGCTCGGCACACAAATGCGAGTGCGAGGTAGCGTGCGCGGAAGCATCAGCACACTTACACACACACACACACACACACACACTTACATTCATATAAATAACGCCAGAAGAAAGCAGTCCTTTTCAGAAACGAAAAAGTTTTGCTGACATTCGTTTGCTTTTGGAGCAAAAACTGCCCAAGTACGAATTTTACCATTCGCCATATTTCCGAGTGTGTTTTTGTATGTGTGGGTGCGTGAAAACAAAGCCCTTGACATCGGAGTTATGGTATAACTCTGACCTTTTCGAAAGTTTGGCTTTTAAGATATCTCTGAAAGGTGCTCGCCGCTAAAGTACCGCAAAGTTAGGGCTCGCATATATGTATTCGCATATATATTCGGGCTACAAAGCATTCTTGTTGGCGCCTTGCTCACTGCACACTTACTCGCATGTCTGTCTGGCGCTCTACCTGCGACCGGCGCCCTAAGGTTAGCCAGCATAAGTTTCGGAAAGGCAGGCTTCAGGTCTTCAATTCATAATTTCGACACTGCGGCCTTTTTAAAGGAAATTCTTTTCTTTCAATCTTTTCGTTCCCTCCTCCGTCAGAATGGAAAGCAAAGTGTGGGTCGCGCATGGGTTCGCTCGTGTTTCAACTTTTGCGCGTCGCTACGCTGTGGAGATTCAAACAAAAGATGAAAACGAGCCGAGCAAATATGCGAATACTGTATAAATATGAAGCCTAACGCAACGGCAAACTTCCACACGATAAATGCACACAACAGCGGATTTGTGCGCTAAAGTCAGGGGCAGCTGTGCCCGAAAGTGCTAAGAATCTCCGTGCTTAAAGTTGGAGCAAATTCTAAATTTGATATTTATTGCAAGCATTTTGTGGCAAATCGATACAGGTCCATTATCGAGCTCCAGTGTACACACGCACACCGCACAGCCGTTAGGCCAACTATGTATGTACATATGTCAGCTGGCCTCGCCCGGGGTGGCGGTTTATGTAGGAGTGCGAGCGTATGTCGAAGTGTGGGCACTAACTTTTATTCGAATATTAAGCAATTTTAGCGAACAATATAAAACGTTTTGTCGAAATCTCCTTGGGCGTGTAATTAGGCACTCGAACTAAAAGAATTTCGTGATGCCATCCGCACACGCACACACACATACATACTTATGTACATGTTCACATGTTTTTGTGATATACATATGTAGCAGCGGCGCACGCAGGATGTTGTTTCGGGGGGAGGGGGGAGGGGTTTTGTGTAACTTTGTTGAGAACTTTGAAATATAATAAAATTTAGATGTATGAATCTACAGACTGAGATCCAAAACATGTATGTATGTTTTCCCTACCTGATATATTTTGGTCCTGAAAGTGCGAAATAGAAAATTTAGTTAAAAGGAGACAATTTTTCTCTTTCATTTGATACCCATATCTTCATCATTGCACAACCGCAAATATTTAAAAAAATATTTGAAATCTGTATGTTCTTAAAATTTGAAAGTCCTTTAAAAAGGACTTCGGGTCAGAAAATAGTTTTTCAACCTCACAACTCCGATCGTATGGGCGACGCCCTCTGGTGGTGAATTTCTGAACCTTAATTAATTTTATATTTTTTGTACTCAAGAATGTTGGCGATCGCTGAATAAATCATTTAAATCGGTTCAGTAGTTTCCGAGTTACGATGTTTTCTCGCTTACTTAACTACTACATTTACAAGTGGAGAGCCAATGGCATAGAAAATGGCAAATTTTGTATGGCAGCCCCCTTATGACTTTGAGATAGCGGGTAGGTATGTTTGGAAGAAACATTCGGAAAGGAAAATAAATGGGTATCGTTCATCAGGGGCGTAGCCAAGGGGAGGTTTAGAGTGTCAGAACCCCCCCATAGCCTATAATTTGTCAGCATTTTCAATCACTATGCATCGTATGTACGTTCCCACATTAGCAAAAAGGTCTTTTCATCTTTAAATATTTAAAAGAATATTAACAAAACCCTTTTTTTACCGAAACTAAGCGGTAAACCGAAGCGATTTGCATGTTCTAAAAACATGTCTAAAGAGTAGTTTAGTTCGTCGACCGGAATGTCCTTCAGGATGTCGGACAAGCCTTTTAGATGGTTTCTACGTTCTCAAAACGCTTTTTTTTCATCGGCAAATGCATTATTTGAAAAGGTGAAATTCGCAAGGTGCCACATCATGTGAAAGCAAAAAACCAGTCAAAACAAGTGTCAATAGATGGGATGGCATCCTTCGATAGCCAAATGTTCAGTTAAAATGCAATAAATTTATGCTATTGAGATGCTTAACTTTCGCCTTACTAAAGATGATGATAAAACTCACAATAAATATATAATAATTTATAAATTTTTTTCATACTTCAGTATTTAGTATCTTCCTCTGGCGATAGTTCGTATTTCGAAAAAAAGCCTAACTTTAATGATTTATTTTGGAAGATTTCTTTCCAGAGTGTTTATTGAACACATAATGAGGTACGCAAAAAAAATTGATCGTGAGTTTTAATCAAAATGGTAGCGAAAGCGCCTGGGATCACCCAGATACATTTGTATAAAAAATGACAAAATTCAAGTTTAACCCTTTTAGTGCCGTGCGAAAAAGAGGTGCCTATGCGAGAATAACCGGTCGAATTTCACAGTTTTACTAGGGTTTGGGAAAATGCTCATAAAAACCAAACGAGAAACAATATTTACATGATTCAAAAAGCAGTGTGAGTTTTAATCAAAATGGTAGCGAAAGCGCCTGGGATCACCCAGATACATTTGTATAAAAAATGACAAAATTCAAGTTTAACCCTTTTAGTGCCGTGCGAAAAAGAGGTGCCTATGCGAGAATAACCGGTCGAATTTCACAGTTTTACTAGGGTTTGGGAAAATGCTCATAAAAACCAAACGAGAAACAATATTTACATGATTCAAAAAGCAGTGTACTAAGGATGACATAGAGAATGAATAGAATTGTCGAAATCCTGTATTGCTAATTGTTGGTTTGTCAAAAACAACAATGTTTGACACAAGCGGAAAACAACGGCAATAAAAAAAATGACGCTTTCAAACTGCAACTGGGACGAAATATACTGTTCAAAACAACGATCGAGGAGACACTAACTGATCCTACGTCTCGCTGCGACAATGCAACGTTATTTCGCAAGAGTCTTCAAACAGTTGTTTACATAACACGCTGCCGAAAAGTTCCGATAACATAAACGTCCACAAAGAGTTAAAACAAACAACTATTTTTTTTTATTCTCTCGTAATGAAATTAGATCATTTATAACGTATTACAAATTTATTTTGAGAGTTCTCCCGCAATGCGAATAGTAAAGCGCTACAAAGCGCGGGCCGATATATCGGATCTGGCACTTCTCGCTAGTGCAGCAAGAGCCGATATATCGGCCTCCGGCACTAAAAGGGTTAAACATGAACACAATTTCAAAAAAATATTTTTTCATGTTATTGAAAATTACCTTAAAATTTGTGCAGATATTAAACATGAATATTAAAAAGATCACCCGGGTGGGTATAAGTAAAGCGAAGGTTAAATCCAATTTCACGAATTTCAATGAAGATTTAGTCTTATCTTTTATGAATTACCGCCCAGTTTTGATCTACGGTGATCGCGGATTCAGTTGGCTAACACTTTGGTCATCATTTATCTTCTGACAATCGTTTTTAAATCGCGTTTACCACTTATGAACCCCACCACGGTATAAACAATCATCACCATAAACTTGGTCCATCAATTTAAATGCTTCGGTTAAAGTTTAAACATTTTTAAAACAATAGTTAATATTGGATCTTTGTTCGATGCACATTTTTGTACGATGACACAAACATACTTCCACTTCAGATGCAATAACTGCGCTTTCAGTCCATCAAATTTCATGAAATTTTTACTAAAAATCAGGGAAAGAATTTAGTTTTTAATGCATTAAGCCACATAAGCCACAACAAAATGCCCTATTTGGGAAGTGCACTTTACTTTAAAAAACATGTAATACTAAACTGGCAAACACATTTTTTTTAAACCCCCTCCCATGACCAAGTTCTGGCTACGCCCCTGTCGTTCATACATTTGACACGTCTGGGGGCAACCTGGGCCTATTGTGGAAAACGACCATTTTGTATGGGAACGTCATTAAGGGTTGGAGATGGGGTATAAATATGTTTGAAAGAAATGTTCAGAAAACTAGTGGAGGGCGGTCATAGATATTAACCCTCTAAGAGCAACTTCTGACCAGCTGTGGAGCAATTAGTCGAATTTCCCAGCTTTTTTGTGAACTTTGACCTCGATGCGACGCCATTTTTTGGCTCATGCACTTTTCCACCAAACCGCATAAAATGAGAGGTTGCGGAGCATCGAGAACCTATTATTAAGAATCTCCATACAACACTAAATCATGTCTAATGCACATATGTATACATACATATATATTTTTGTACAAATTGCTGGGAACATAAGTTAACACAATTTTATGAAATCGCTTTAGGAATTTCTATTGGTTAAAAGTTGGGATTATTCAAAATTTAGTGATTGATTTTCTAACTCCGGATAAGGAGCATTCCACCTCAAGTGTTCCCACCTCAAAAACGAAACATTTTTTATTTAAAATTGTAAGTCCGAAGATTTGTTGATAATGGAAAGCAAAGAACACGTATCCTTATGTATTTTTTCCGTACTTTCCAAAAAAAAATATATAAACAATTTTCCATGAAATTTAATAACATTTTTTTAAATTTAAACTTTGTTAATAACATTTTTTAACAAGAGCCTGTTGGGATTTTTTTCAAACTTACCTTATAATGCGGTTCATTCCCTCCCCTACAAAAAAGTATATATAGTATTTTATGGGCAAAGTTGAATTTCTTCTCTTTTTGAGGCTCCAAACCCAAGCATTTTAACTTCTTCTAACAAGTAACATGTACCACGGCTGAGTCGCGCATCGGGCGCGGTAAACGCGTTGGGTTTGGTGCTTCAAAAAAACAAGAAACTCAACTTTGCCCATAAAATACCATATACACTTTTGTAGGGGAGGAAATGAACTGTATTATAAGCTAACTCTGAAAAAAATCCCAACAGGCTCTTGTTGAAAAAATGTTATTAACAAAGTTTAAATAAAAAAAAATTTTATTAAATTTCATAAAAAATTGTTTATATATTTTTTTTTGGAAAGTACGGAAAAAATACTAAAAGATACGTGCATGTTGTTTTTTCGTTAGCAACAGCTTTTTGGACTGAGAATTTAATTAAAATCGACGTCCGAAATAAAGGGCGAAAATTCAAGCCCCTGTACCACTGCAACCCGTGCATAAATCCGCCCCTCCTTTTCCACAATCAATGTACTCTGATAGTACAACAACTCTACCAAATATCATCAAAATCGGAAATGTTTCGTTTTTGAGGTGGGAACACTTGAGGTGGAATGCCCCATAAGCAGATTATGTATTTCCGCAAAGTATTTTATTTTAGGGTTGTACAAATACATAAGTAGCAAGTATTTTTTTATTCGAAACAAATGCAAACACTTTTCATAGAAACAGAAATAAATAAAAACAATACGACAATGATAGACGCGATTGTGACATAATTATATACTCTATGTATGTATGTCAACAATCGTAAATACAAACCGCGCATAAGAAATGCGTCATTGAAAATTAGTGCATCGCAAGTACCTTTGCAACCTTTTAATACGTCCACTTCGGATTGGTTACTTACAAAGCCGCCGTGGCTCAGTTGGTTAGTGCGTTGGACCGCGAGTCGAAGGCAACAACCCAGGTTCAAATACTGCCTGTAATAAACCCTAGGTTAGGTTAGGTTGAGGTGGCTGCCTCTGTATGAGACACACTTAGGCCTCTTAATGGGACCGTTGTGATACCACAGATTCCACCCGTTTGAAATGCGTATGCAACACTGTTTTTTTTTTTTTTTTTTTTTTCAACATGTGATACACCACACATTTCAAACGGATGGGGAAAGGGAGGGGAGGGGAGCGGACCTACAGTTTAACGCCGAATCCGAACGGCGATGGGCAGTTTTTCTTTCACACTTGGAGGTTTTGCCATTGCCTGCCAAGAGCGCACTTGTGCGATTCTTGTAATTCTCATTCCCTTCATGTGGATAGCGACAGAAGTAGATGAGTGTTTTTTCCAGCCCAAGCCAGGAATCGAACCCGGGGCGCTCGGTATGAGAAGCCAGCGCGCTACCCGCTGAGCTATCGAGGCCGACAAATAATAAACCCTAAAAAAAAATTACGGGAAAACTCGTTTTATCTTTCGGTGGCTGTCCTCTGAGCTGGAAATGGCAAACCTCTGAGAGTAAAAATTGCTTATGAAAGAGCTCCCAACCTGCCGTTCGGAACCGGCATAAAACTGTAGGTCCCTTCCACCCGCGTACAAATTCACACGCACAACACGGGTGGTTGCGGGAAGCTAGGCCTTAGTATCGCGTAAGCGGGCTGTCGTGCCAGTCAATTATTATTATTATTACGTATTTATGTTCGCTGCTTATTAAAAAAATATCCGTACTGCAAACAACTTACAGTATTTCTTGACATGTTTTTTAATCTCATACAAAAAAAATATTTTGATTTGATTTATTTATTAAATGTCGTTACTTGAATTCAACTATAAAAATGCATATAGAGGATTTACAATTTCCACTCTGTTAGACAATCTGATATGTATTTACACAGTGCTACAAAGTTACAGCCATTTGAAATATCTTCAATTTTAAAGTAGTTTAAGTTTTCCACTATGGGAACTTAGAAATTATTTTATAAAGCTAAACAAGCTCCACAGATATATTTTTGAAATGCTCTCATATTGATATTTTAGCTGAGTTTTTCCACATCAGGCGGAAATCTTCCTGGATATCGATTAACATGTGTTCATCGGTATGCCGCTCGTCCACTGGCCAAAGCCACCGCCTGTTATCCTGTCCAACAGTCGGCCTAAGCAACCACCTAATGGGTTCATTTTCGTCCCCCTACTCGTGATTAACTAAACAACAATCGACTGTAATTATTGACCTCGCGCCTATTAGCTATGTCGTGCATCTGGTCGAAGCGGCTTTCCAAATGTTTTCCACCGAAAATAAATAATACTTTTAGATTACAAGTCGAACTATACATATGTGCCTTTTACATATATACATTAAGGTGGGTCGCGAAAAAAAATTGGTGTTGTCACCACCTAAAAATAAAATTCAGAGTGTTTAATGACTATTTGGAAAATATTGCGATTCTGAGGTAAGCCAATTGTGAGCGGTTTTGCTTCAAAAATACCTCTAATTATCATGTTTTTTGGGTGTAACTTTTTTGTTGTTGGACATTTTCGAATAATTTTTTTTGGTTAGATAAACCTTCAGAAGTTCTTGGATTGTACATATTTTGTAAAAATTTTTTTGTTAATTTATTGAGTTCTGGAAGTTTTAATATTTATTTTTGAAGCAAAACCGCTCACAATTGGCTTACCTCAGAATCGCAATATTTTCCAAATAGTCATTAAACACTCTGAATTTTATTTTTAGGTGGTGACTGAAACGTGATTTTTTTTTTGTATGGAGTGCGACCCATCTTAATATACATACATGAAGTATATGTTTGTAAGCAAAACGATTGTCTCCCTCCTTTCCTACTATTTTTGATAAATCGACCAACCTACTTTCCACGTTCTAAATGTATGCAACACTAACACACATACATATATTCATACACATTCATACCTACGTATATATTTAGTAAATTTCATTTTCAACATGTTCTCTCCATCTTCTTCTTTTCTTGCAGGTAAGCACACAAAATAAATTAAATAAATTCGCAGTGAAAAACAATAAAAAGCGCTCAATATCGGCACAGCTGTGAGTGTGAGCGGCTGAGTCTCATTAAAAACGCAATTAAAATTTCGCCATAGGACTCTGAACGCTCCGGCTATGCAGGTGAAGTGTACCTTTATAAAATTCCACAGATAATGAAATACTTTGGTAATTATTGTGGGAATTATGGCGCAGAGTGCGGCTGACAGCGGTGCCGCGCCGCTGGTTGCATGCGCCGCGCAGCCGTTTCATAGTGATGCAGCAAGAATGAGGCCAGTTTGAAGCCAACGGATAAATTGGCGACATCAACAGCTGACAATTTTATACTCTATAATCATACATTCACGTACGTAGCGTATTTATACATACGAGTACATACGGAATCAATTGCTTTTGATTTAAGCACTAAATATAACTGTGGTAAATTAATAGTTGAGGAAGCTTCATTTTTATAAAAGCTGTAAAATGAAGGAAATCACAATTACTTAACAAAGGCCGGCTTGTAAGGCCGATAAATCGGCACAGCGCTTTTCGAAAGAGTAAATAAACAGTTTAGGGTCAATACACCCAGCTACGCCCCTGGCCTGGGCTATGGTGTGCCTTCACATTGGCGGACGTAGTATATGGAAAGGTATTGAACGGCAATTCTAGTTTAAATTAGTGCTCGATGGAACCTCATTAATTCACATTAGAAATGCAGATTAAAGTGTTTAGCATGGAACGCTAAATGGCAGGTTTTGGAGGAGGTCTCTCTTTCAGATCACCGCTTTATCGAATTCCGACTCGGTATTGATCTAATGTCGATACCAGGTGGACGGAATCCTCGCAAGGCGGACTGGAACAGGTTTGGTGAGCTTCTGACAGAGCGTATACCAATCCTGAAAAAACTCCGAAGTACAGCCAAGATTGAAGAAGCGACTAGGGAACTAGGAGTTACTTTGACTGGCTGCTATGAGGAGGTGTGTCCGCTGAGAGCGAGCAGACAAGGCAAAGCAGTTCCATGGTGGAGTGCTGAGCTTTCGAAGCTACGCAAACGATCCAGGAAGCTTCTGAATAGGGCCTTAAAAACCCGAAAAGAGAACGACTGGACCAACTATCACCTCGTCCAAAAGGAATTTAAGAAGAAAGTGAGGTCTGCCAAACTGGACTCTTTCAGAGACTTTTGCAATGAGGTTGAAGGTATGAAGGAGTCAGCAAGACTGTGTAGGGTTCTACAAAGAGACCGAACAGTTAAGCTTGATTCTCTTCGCTTGCCTGATGGCTCCTATACTACCTCTAAGTCGGAAACCTACAACACTCTCCTAGCGACCCATTTTCCGGGAAGCAGGATAATTCCCACTGTGGTGGACAGTTGTGAGGTCAATGACGCAGGTAATAGGACTAAAAGGCTTAACTGGTTTTCCGCGTCAGAAGTAGTAACGGAGGAGGCGGTAAGATTTTCTTTCTCCTCATTCGAAAACTACAAGTCCCCAGGACCTGATAAAGTTTACCCGATAATGCTAAAGAGGGGTGGAGACAAGCTGGTGAAAGCTCTTATAAAGATCTTCACGGCTTGCCTCGCTCATGGTTACATTCCAACTCTTTGGCGACAGGTCAGAGTGGTCTTCATTCCCAAACCAGGGAAGGACGACTATACGCTGGCCAAGAGCTTTAGGCCAATCAGCCTGACTTCTTTCATGCTGAAAAGCTTAGAGCGAATGGTAGAAAAGCACATCCGAGCGAAGGTGCTGACAAGAAGCCCACTTAGTAGAAACCAACACGCTTACCAGAGTGGAAAATCATGCGACTCAGCCCTGCATGACATCGTATCCAAGATTGAAGCAGGGCTGGAAGCTGACCATTACACTTTGGGCGTCTTCGTGGATATTGAGGGGGCTTTTGACAATGCAACCTTTGACTCGATATGCTCAGCAGCCAGAATGCATGGGGTAAATGAGACCCTGATAAGGTGGATCCGCTCCATGCTCTCCGGGAGATTGCTGACCGTTGGTGAGAGTGATAGCAATTCGGTCACGGCAGAGGTCGGACGGGGATGTCCCCAGGGTGGTGTCCTCTCTCCGCTGCTGTGGTGTTTCGTGGTCGACTCTCTACTAAGGGAGATGCAGGATCTCGGAATACATGTCCAAGCATACGCGGACGATGTCTGTGCACTAGTATCAGGACGATCCCTCAGGATAATTTGCAAAAAAATGCAGAAAGTCCTGGATAAGATTGATAACTGGTGCACAGGACAGGGTCTTTCCGTTAATCCCAGTAAAACGACTTTGGTCCTATTTACTAGGAAGCGGAAGCTGGATGGTCTCGAACTGCCAGTACTGAAAGGTGTGACCCTCAGTCTATCCACGGAGGTGAAATATCTAGGGGTTATCCTAGACAGGAAACTAACGTGGAAGATGCATGTCTTGACGAAAGTAGACCGTGCGCTGAAGGTTTTCCAACAGTGCCGTCGAGCTTTTAGCAAGACCTGGGGCCTGAAGCCTGCGGTGGTCCTCTGGATATATACCGCACTCATCAGACCCATAATTACGTACGCATCGGTAGTCTGGTGGAGACGAACAATGGTTAAGTCCGCAGCTTTGGCTCTGAACAGACTACAAAGAAGTGTATGTATATGCATTACGGGTGCCATGAGCACTGTCTCAGGTGATGCCCTTAATGCCATGCTTGACCTGCTTCCCCTAGACCTAAAAGTTCAAGAGGAAGCGATGAAAGCGACATGTCGGCTATATTCCTATGGATACTGGCACGACAACAAGGGATCGGGTCATGGAGAAATCTTCAAGAGGTTGTCAGCGCAATATCCGTTGCTGCTGGCCCCTAAGGATTGCCTAATACCCGTAGTATCCTTTAGGAGGAACTTTGAAGTGAGGTTCCCAACGCGCGACCAATGGGACAACCCACAGGCCATGCTAGGGGATCTGACGGATATTTTCTTCACTGACGGATCCAAGACCGATAAAGGTACTGGAGCTGGATGGCACCTCGATGGAAGTGTCAACTGCTACTACTCACTGGGTGGGCTGACTACCGTCTTTCAGACGGAAGTCTTCGCCATTCTGAAGGTAGCGGAATGGATAATTGGGAGGAAATGGTGCGGGAAACATATAGGAGTCTGTAGTGATAGTCAAGCTGCACTTAAGGCCCTGGAGAACGCGCGTGTTACCTCTAAGATTGTCCAAGAATGTAAGTTGAAGCTAAAATCAGTCGCGAGACGTAATAAGCTCCAACTTATCTGGGTTCCGGGACACTGCGGTGTTCTAGGTAACGAAACTGCCGATGAACTGGCTAACTGTGGATCAGGGTGTACACCCATGGGACCAGAACCAATAATCGGCACCAGTCTAGCAGGAACCCTGGACTGGATCAGGTCCTGTGTAAATAACCTACACAGAGAACGTTGGTCTAGCTTGGGAAGCTGTAAAACTGCCAAGTGTTTTGTGAAAAGCCCGAACAGGAAAGCAGGGAATTTCCTCCTGAAGCTGGGAAGGAAAGACCTCCGTCGAATGGTCGGGTTAATCACAGAACACAATCCATGGGGGCGACATATGGCCAACATGGGCATCATCGAGGATCCGACTTGCATGTCTTGCCTGGAGGAGGTTGATAGTACAGAGCACTTTCTCTGTGCATGTCCTGCCTTCTCTAGAACGAGATTGCGCACGCTGGGTTCAGATGTAATGAGAATGGACGAAGTTCATTCTCTCACCCTGTGTGATCTCCTGAGATTCATTAATGAGTCCGGGAAATTTGCACAGGAGACCTCATAGCCCTTTCTCCCTTTCCACCCACTTTCTCTTTTTCTCTTTCCCATTCCAATCTCCTCTATCAACCTTTTTCCTGAGCCTTAAGTACAATGGGCTATAAAGCCTGAGTGCTTGAGGTAATGACCTCCCTTAGGTTATTTCCTCGGCTCCCCCTCACATCCATCCATCCATCCATCCATGGAACGCTACCCGCTGCCGCGTTTGAGTGATTTCAGTATGTGTACATAGGCACTCATGTACACATGCATGTGCACTTGCGAGTTAAGTTGTTAATTGAAGGTTACAGATTTATTCTTTTCCTCAATAACTTTATTTAAGGACGGAGTCGTGGATCGACTGCCGCCCGAGACTGGTGGATCCAGAATGCCAGTTTTTTGCATCAAAACTGCACTCTAAAACTTTGACTACCTGCTATATCTTACTTATTATCAGTGCAGCGCAGGCACTGTTTTGTCTCTTACGACTAATGCTGAAGACAGCCTAATTACTTATCATTAGTGCAGCGTTACATTTTCCGCTAAGCACTGATATCATTTGTTTAGTGCACAGACTTTGTTTATTTAGTGCACTAAACATTATCAGTAATATATTTTGGGTTATATCTGAGGTGGCAGACATGTCCATAACTTGCGGCTGTTGCATGGTGCGCGTGTGTGTGTGTGCACTTCACGTACTTCGCCGCTGACTCGATAACAAATTGCGCGGCGCCGAGCTGGGAAGCTGATGGATGGCGTGTGAGAAACATTCTAATGAATAGCTTAAGCCAATAATAACGCGCATCCAATTTGTAAATATTTTTAATACTTAGTAGGGACATAAATACTATTACACACGTTTTATGCTATAAAATTAAAAGAAGTGAATGTTTTTGGGCTAATTGTTGTTTACATATTTACATATTGATATACATATATTGTATACAAAAAGCAAACATTCATTCGAAATGTCCGCCTTTGGCCTTTACGCACGACTTAAGTCGCACTGGCCAATCATCAATAGCCGCACGCACCTCGTCCATCGGAAAATTGGCCACAGCACGAATCAAAGCTGTCTTAAGAGAATCAATGTTGGGGTATCTTTTGTGGCAAACCATGTCCTCTAAAACTGTCCACATTTTCTAATCGAGCGGGTTCAAATCAGGACTGCCAGAGAGCCATTCTTCAGAGGACATAAATGCTGGTAAATTGTTTTGGAGCCAGGTTTGAGTCGTTTTAGCTTTATGGGCCGGCGCAGAATCTTGCTGGAAAGTCCACGGCTGGTTTTGGAACAAAGAATGGTTAAATGGTTTTACAACAGCTTTCAAAACGGTTTCTTGGTAAACTGTGGCCGATGTTTTGACCCCTTGTTCGCAGAAATGCAAGTCAGTGACCCCATCGTAAGAGACACCCCACCAAACCATGACTGAAGCTGGGTGATGACCCTTTTCGACCCGTGGAATCAGTTCAGATGTTTCCTTAGACGACCGTGCATACACCCTATCATTTTGCTTGTTAAATTTTTCCTGCACGGTAAAAATGTTCTCATCGGTAAACAAGATTTTTCTGTGCAAGTTCTCAGCGTGCTTCACCAAAAGATGTTTGCATTTTTCCATTTTTTTTTTTTTTCAAAACTACAATCAACAAATGTCCGGTACGGCGTTTGAAAGCCCCAAGTCCCAAGTCTTTTTTAATAATTCGACTCATGGACTTTTGCGAGATATTCATCTCCCGGGCCATGATTTTCTGTTTTCGGAGCGGATTTCGCTGAATTCTTGATTTGACAGCTTTAACGACTTGTTGTGTTCGAACTATGCACGGACAGCCCGACCGGTGGCGGTCTTTAACATCTCTAGTCTCCTCAAACAGTTTTATGCACCGGTAGACGAACATGCGACTAATCATGAGCGGGCGGAGCGTTTTGAAAATATCACCTTTTTTCATTTCACACTTAAATAGCGCTATAACAGCGATACGGTTTTCGTTATCTGACCACTCCAGGGTGAGAGCTAGAACAATTTAGAATTCCCGGTGCAGACTAACGCTTTACAGGTTATGTTTCATAAACCATGTGGAAATAACGGGGTATGTTCAATTCAACTATTACAATGGGTGTGTTCAATGTTGTAACAATATTTATGTCCCTACTAAGTAAGTTAAAGTAAACCAATTAGTAGTGATTAGAACGGCGGCGGAGGCAGCGCCTTTTTTCACTACATCCAAGTCAAAACTGTTGCGTGAATTTCAAATGCCCCAACAATTTAGCTCGCTGTCACTACCTCGTGGTTTGGCTGTGTCGAGTTTTCTACAAATTAAGCAAAGCAATCAGCGCACTTCACATAGATTTGGGCCCAACACGGCGTGAAATTCGTTTGGCCTGCGTCCCGCTCCCTTTGCGACAGCTATTGTCCATAAGCTCTGTACCGGAGTCGTATCACACGCCGTATCCAGCCGCACACTTCGTTCTCTTTCGCCTCCAGCAGAAAATATACAAAAACACAGCGGAGTATGTCAAGGAGCATCGAATTGTTCTTATTCGCTTTGGCTGCGAACGTAATCAGGATGATGAATGATTTCTACGCCTCTGCAAGGAGGCGTTTTCGTAACTGCCCGAATGTTGCTTGCCATAGCGTCAAGTGCGACGTTTCCTATGACAGTCAAGCGTATTTCACGCTTTGTAGGCGCAAATTGACGCATAGTTGAATTTTCGACATCATCACCGTTTGTGCGCCCAGCCTCTGCCTGCTGGACTTTGAATTTTACATAAATCTGTCTAGAAGCCGAAAGATGCTTTAACAGTGATTTTGTTACAAAATGTAAAGCAATCTGAAAATATTATTATAAAGAGAAACGATAAGAAAGTGCAAGTCCTCAAGCTTGAAAATTAAAACTTGACTTACCGTGAAAATTAAAACAGTTAAAATTAACAAAAACAGAGAATATCATACATATCTCCCTTTCTTATGCATTTGTGCTACACAGCTATAGCAAGGCCGACACTTCTCTATGGCATTCTGGTGTGATGGATCGCTATCAAGAAAACGACCTACATATCTCAAGCCACTGGAAAAGATCCAGCTGCGCTTTGCACAATAAGAGATTTAGGACCTACTCCTACGGCAGTGCTTAATTTGATCTCTCTCTACGCAGAATGCTTGGCGGCCAAATCCGCGAGTAGGTTAAGAGCTACTGGACTGCACCTGCATGGTCCTTGGCGACTAGAGGAGGATGGCAGATGGAGTTGAAGGAGGGGTCTTCTGTCCAAAATTGGATATATGCAACCGTTTCAGCTGCCGAATATCTGCAGCATCTTTCAAGTCAAGGTGTTTGCTGTCAGGAATTCTATAAATACATTGACAGTCAATCGGCTATCAAGGCGATAACTTCTTCCTGCATATCATCCAAAAATGTCCTTCAATGCCGGGTAGCAAGCTGCATATCTATTGGGTACCTGGTCACAAAGACATAGAGTGAAATGGGTCAGCTAAAAGCGGTGTTCACCTACCACATGGGCAGATCAGCAATGTTATAATGTCTCTGCGGGATATCAATAGAGGTTTAGACGGTAACCTAATAACAAAGACGTAGGCGAGGTGGAACAGTTTAACTACCTGCACAACCGTTAAAATAATGCTCGAGCAATTCACAGGCATACTAACAAGGCATTGCTTAACAGCGGCTCACGCGCGAAAGATGGTAATAACGGAGTCCGATGAATGCAGGAAAGACAAAAAAAATGGTGACAAGGAAACCCTTGAGCACATTCCGGCTTGAGCTACAATCCGGCCATCTCAAGACTACGACGTACTTACCTAACCTAAAAACAGAGAATTCTAAAGATTTAAGTATCCATCTTATATAACAAGATTGACAAGGGAAGATTCGGACGTGAATCTGACAACGAGCAACACTGGCATTACTGTCTATACCGAGGACAATGGAAGTAGAAATTGAGCTGGTCTCAAGGAATATGCCGAGACAGTCGTACTGTCTGTCAGATACCTGCCGTGTCCTCCGAGTGCGATGTTTGTTTCCTGAAGACAGTTCGGTTCAAGCGATAAATATTAAAATTCGTTGAAAGTCAAGCTGCTTTGAAGGCATTTGAAACCATATTAATGAGACCGATAAATTAAGAAATGTCGTGTTTCATTGATGTTCAGAGCGCCATAGTCTTGTCCGCTGGGTGTCTGGACATAGCAATATTGAAGGTAATGTAATAGCGAGGCTCGGAAATCATCAAAGCAAACACTTTCACTTAGTCTACTTACTTGGTCTACTTACGGGAATAGATGAGTACACGTAAGTGCTTACTATCGACTTGTGGAATAACCAAAGTGACTGCGAGATTTCAAGATCATTATTGGCCAAGACTAGATAGAACATGTGGAAGGGATCTTTGAAGGTTCGACATACTTGCAGTTGGGGTACTTACAGAAATTTTCACTGGGCACTGTGTGTTTCCACCAGTGCTCCAACGATGGGCTCTTATCTACTAGTCGCGATGAAGAAGAGGTCACATCGATTGATCACTTTTCACGTCAGTGACTTGTGACATGAATCCCAGATAAAAGGGTTTGCCGCCTACTAGTAGTCACAATGGGCAATACTGCCTCCGAATTGAACATACGGAACCTCCCTGGACCTAACTTAGTGCTTTTTAGTTATTTGAACCTATTTTTCTGAGTTTTTTATTCAGAAATCATAACCTGTGATGTCTGTATGTACTAAAGAGCTGCACAAAACGTTCTATTGGGCACACTTCACTACTGCACAGTACTGTCAAGTACTGTACTTCAGTGTCGCGGTGACAGCAAATTCAAATGCTCAATAGTTCTATTCTGTAACAAAGCAAGCACTGCATCATTCGAAAACCTTTTCGCTACAGCAGCGACAGTGCTTGTGTTCTGTTGTGAAGCAAAACATCAAAACAGAAAGCTATAATGAGGTTAAGTAACGGTAAATCACAGCAAGCACACCGAGTGAAGTAGAACTTCTACTTCACACCGAGTGAAGCAGAATTTCTACTTCACACCGAGTGAAACAGAACTTCTACTTCACACCGAGTGAAACAGACTTAAATAAATATCGAATAAACATGTTTTAAACCTGCGTTTGTTGTTGTAATGCTTGAAATGCAGCCCAGATTCCATACAAAATACCAAAAACAAACATCAGCTACTCCGATCGTGCAAAACAAAACACCGTATGCTTGAAAATGTTCTACTTCAGTGCTTCACTTCAGTGTTGTTCTACTTCAGTGTTGTTCTACTTCCGTGTTGTTCCACTGCAGTATTGTTCTACTTCAGTGTCGTTCTACTTCAATGTTGTTCTACTTCAATGTTGTTCTACTTCAGTGTTGTTCTATACTTCAAGGTGCTTGAAGTTCTATTGTCGTTTCGTGCAGTATTCGTATGAATATCAAAAGCTTTCTTCACTGCAGTGCTTGTTTTGTAGTGAAAGTGAAGAAGAACGACAGTATTTGAAAGCACAGCGATGGCTTGCAAGTCATTTTTATAGTGCTTGCGCTGCTCTTTAGTATGTACATATGTTGGTTAAAAGTAAACTTTTATATTAATTACAAATATTTACAATATTTCAATGGAAAAATTAACATAATCGAAATATCGCAAACCACTTTTGAGTACAGATGTACATACATCAAAATTATTTTGTTTGTATGCATTTTTTGTGGAATCAGTCAAGACATTTATTTTTAAGTGTTACCAAAAAAGAATTTTTATATGGCATTTTGATTATATTCTATTTTTGTATGATATTATTTATTGGGTTTACAGTGCAGTTTAAAAGCAATTTGTAAAGTCCGTTTCTTGAGAAAAATTGCCCGATCCGTTCTGTTGAAATGTAATTTCTTTATTAACTAGTACGCAGAATTTTGAACTTCACGCCAAAAACTGGCATCGCATTCCGGTCGTCAGGTCGTTGTTGCGTGATGCTCGCGTTGTGAGTATTGCTCGCTTCACATTCCGCACTTCCGCTCGCTCGACGCCTTTCTTCCGCTCGCCTGGTTCAGTGCTGCTGAATGTTTCCACGGCGACGCTAATTTCCCATTTCACGTGTTCGTTCTTATTTATGTGGCTCATTGCATTCTTCTCCGTACTGCGTGGACCGCATTCCGCCGTCTTCCTACCAGTTGTTTTCTTGTTTTCTGCTTAATTATTTTGTGTTAACATTATTTCTGCGATTTTTGCACGCCGCATATTTTGTTGTAGTTTTATTTTCCTTCTTATTTTCTCCAAACAAACAATTAAACGTTTGGCCTATTCGTCTGGCTACAAGAGCGCGGCGCAGCTGGTTAGTAGCCGCACGCTAAGCTGTAATTAAAAGATAAGAAACTGAAAATAATCAAATTATTATTTAGCGCGGCGCGGCACGCCACAACACAAACGACCTGTAAAGCCATTGACCGCTCGTAAGCGGCAGCGGCGAGTTGTGTTCGGTGAACTGTGGAAGTGGCTTGAAAGCGTGCTCGGCCGCGCTCGGTCGGCGACGCCAGTACGCTCGCGCGCCAATTATGTAATTTGGCGCTGAGCGCATAAAGTTTCGTGGTCGCCGGCGTCAGCCTCGGCCGCCTCGTCGCTGCAGACGCAATTTTTCGCTCTTACACAGTTTACGGCTTTGTCAAATTTTTTCAATATCTCCGATTTTCGAAATCACCGCGCCGCCCACCTGGCACGCAAATGCTCCCAATTTTGGCAACGACTTAAATCCGTCATTCTCCGCGCTGTGCTGGTGCGGCGCGCTTCTGCCAACTGTTTGGCAACAATCGTAAAAAATAGCTTTTTGTCAAATCGCCGCCACCGAAACCGCTTCCGCGCATCTTCACATTTTTGGGCATTTTTCATCTCCTCTGCATTTTGGCACATTTTCTCACGCTCTTGCAAATTATGAAAAAGTGTGACAAGCGCTCAGGCCCGCAGCCCCACAGGCAGGCAGTCAGTCGGCACGCATGGGTTTGCAATTAATTATGAATCTGTGTTGTGTTGTTGCAGGGCAGCGCAAATGTATAATTATTGTGTTTTTCTTTCCTGTGTTCGCATCGACGAAAGGAAATTGTGTAATCTAATTGCTTCATTCGTTTTTGAAAACGGTACGTCCGCTTTCAGGAAACAATGGTAAACTTTACTTTATATAAAAATTAACAGCAAGAAAACATTTGACATTTTTCCCAGCGAATCGAGGTTAGGTTTTGGCTTTTGAAAGACACATTTTACATGCTCACATCGAACAAGGCCACCTACAAGCATCATGAGAGATACTAAAAAACGTCCGTTTTGGTTTGCCTGGCTGACTGACTTGATTACGCTTCGCATATTTGGTTGGTGTTGTAAATCAATTTTCACATTTACCTTAGAAATACAAATCTTTCTGTTGATACGGCAGAAAGATGTCTGTCTTTACCATTTTTTTATTTTATTATTGGGTTTGCGTTTTAGGCTACAATCAGTGTAGTTAAAGGTAAAATGTAGTTTTTCGTGCCGAGCATTCAATTTAGAAAGCGAGTACAGGTCTCCCTCGTATAACGCGGTGGTTACGTTCCAGGAAAATTCCGCGTTATATGATTCGCGTTATAGAAGACTTAACTTTCATATAAATTTTAAGGTTATGTTCCAATAAGCTTTTTCCAAAATAAAATAGGTACTAAATTAAAGATGTATGTACATTCCAACTCAAAATCAAAATACATACTTTATTTAAAAAATTAAAAACATAATGAAAAAAACTGTTTTTTTTAAATCGCGTTATATCGAAAACGCGTTGTAGAAGTACCGCGCTGTACGAGGGAGACCTGTACTTAGCTATTTTATTATTAGACAACAACTGTTCCGTAGTAAATGGCTTAATCGCATCACAGAAATGTTTGCGAATGCCAATTAAGATGGTAGTCGGAGGCTTTGATAGTGCCTTATATGACAACAATTACAGTGAAATTCCTCATAACCGACACTCACCGTCGCAGTTTTTTGGCCAGTTGTGTCCACTCATAAGGGAGTGGGGAGGGGGCTACAAAAAGAATTAGTTTAAATTGTATCCAAGTGTTTCTGACGTTTATTTATTTAAAATTTTTTACGAATTTATGAATATTGAATATTTAATTAATATTTATTACATGTATAGGTAAAGTCTTTAAATTGTAATACTACTTTGGTGAAAACAATTTTGTAATGGCATAATTGATTACCTAAACACTGATTGTTTTTATTTAAAATGTTAATTTTCAAATACAAGTGCGATTTGTGTTATAGGGTAGTACAGATTTTTAAAAAACTTGTTGGCATATTTTTGAATTTTGTCCGTTTATAAGAGGTTTTTGAATCAAAATGGTTTGAAATATACTGTGCGCGTCCAGTTATTAGAGTGTCTGGTTATTAGAATGATATTCGTATGGAAAACTTAATGAAATTGCTGTGTCTGCGAAATTTGTCCGTAACGAGGAATTTCACTGTATTTGGACATTTTCCAGATCTGTGCCGTACCTTGTGAATGCCAGTACTCATCGCCAAATATCATTTAGAAAATGCCAATTTATACCAAGAAAATTACAAACACCACTTTTTTATTTATAAATGCGAAACGACTGCAACAACAACAGCGGCGACACTGCACAACTTTACTGAATAGCGCGTGGATTGTGGCCACTGACTTGTCGATTGTGTGTCTGATGGCTGCGTTGCTGTAACCAAACAAACGGCAGGAGAGGGCTTTCCCCTCGCCTCGCTGCTGGCGGATTGTTGACGTAACGCCAATTGAAATTCTACCATTGTTTGCGTTTGGAGCGCTGACGACGGCAACCAGCGATGCCGCTCCGGGTAGGGTGATGGAATTTCATACCAGCGCAGAATCGTCGCTACAACATCGACAGCAGCAACACAATGTGCGACAGATAAAATTTCCATCAGCAGAAAGATAGAAATGCATGAGAAGGCAAAGATAATTACAACACCTGCTTCGCTGACGACTGCAGCAACAAAGGGCCAGCTGGTGGCAACCGAAAACGCACCGGCAACATACGCCAAAACCGGATCCAGGCCCATGGATGCGTGTAATTTTCGCCGGTTACTTGTGTGCGGTGGCGGATGTCGGATGGCAGTCGCTGCAACACTGCCGATCCACTCAAGTGCGTCCGAGTGGAAGGGGCGAGCGGTGGGAGTGGCAGTGATGTGTGGGCTTTCAGTGGCTAAATGTGCGCCCTTTGAGGGCACCTATCAAAATGGCCAGGTAACAAATCAATTGCTGCATGCAACCGAGCGCACTTTTGGCTTTCACAACTATGACTCGGCGTCAACTGCTACCTCGGCACAAAGTGATGGATATAACTTCATAGAAGAGCAGCGAACTCTGCAAATGGCCAGCCACGAGAACACCTTCACAGACGCATTCAATTTTATTTTATTTAATTTTTGTTTTTTGAAACAGCCAAAAACAGCTAAAAACCCCTCTCCCCTAACCGGCAAGCATGGGGCTTTATGTTAAAAATTACTTCGTGCAGTTGCGGCGCATAACATTGCGCTTACCACATTAGACACTGTTTACAGCGTACGGACGGACGTGGAGCGTACCGCCTCCCATTTTTCCAGTGTGTCGCACATGTGGTTTGTCAGAATTACCGCCGTGGGCATATATGTAATACTTCTATATTGGCAGCAACCTATCTTCACAATGTGTTTTCATTCGGATATCAAAGGGAGACAAGCGATTAGTGTCCGACCGAATATTCGGTTTCGGCTCAAATAAGTGGTTTCGGTTTCAGTTTCGGCCAAAAAATGGCCGAAAAGCCGAAACTTTCTAGAAAATTTTTTTACATTTTATTGTGTAGCAGATATATAGTGAAAGGAGGAGTAATTTGGGTGCCCCCAATATAAATAAACTTTTTTTTAGCATATAATATAGAATTATTTAATTTTGAATATTAGCGAGTAAGGTATGAAAGGGTGATTTTTTCATGTTTATGTTTTTAAAAAATGAATAAATTGTTTTTATTAATAAGTTTTTCTTTATTTATGTTAAGTTTGTTCTTTATTTACTTAATGTAAAATTCGTTTGTTGAAAAAAAATGCTTGATATGGTGATTTTTATTTTAACTAGAAAGTTTCGGTTTCGGCCGAATATTAAAAAACAAACCGAAACTCGGTTTCGGTTTCGGCCCAAAAAAGTGGTTTCGGTCGGACACTACAAGCGATGAGACAGAAAACACGAAATTTTGTGAATGTATTTCTATGCGTGTATACATGAGCACTTCTACACATGAACAACAGTCAAACTGCTCCAAGGGCGGTTGAAGAAATTTCAGTTAATTTCGAAAAAAAATTATTTTTTTCCAGTCAATTTTTTTCCCACCTGAACGCACCTGACTTTTTGCCACTTTTGACAGCTGTCAAGGTACATTCGTTTATACGCTTTCTCGCTCATATTTCACTATTGCTGTACTGTGATGTTGGCGAATGTACCTTGAGCTTACTGCCAATATAGAAGTATTACATATATGGACGTGGGCCACTGCCCAAATACCAATCGCAGCGAGCAGTGTTGCCAACTTTTCATTTTCAGAAAGCAGTAAAACCAAAACCAAATTTTGATAGCTATCCCAACGTTCCGTGTAACATACAAGAAAAATTATTGCAAATTAGTGGCAACCGTGACCCAAGAAGCAATTCAGCCAAAGAGGATCCCTTCAGTTATCAAGTAATAACCAAAGAATGATCCAACACTTCAGTGTTGTATAGTTATTAAATTAAATATAAGTAGTGTTGTATAACACTGCAGTTATAAAAAAAATATTCAATTTTTTCCAAGCATGAATTAGTCGGGAACCTGTGAAAAAATTTCAAAAATATCATGGAATGATGTAATAATAGCAACATAAAAGGATTATTGGAAAACCACGTAATCACTTAATACCGAGTTTCAATGCCGCCTGACTAATAGTATAATACAAATCTAAGTATAATACAATCTAAGTATCTAATCTAAGTATAATACAAATATCAGCCTTGATTTCTACATTTCTTAATGCCACGTGTCAATACTACTACAATTTAACTACTACAACTTAACTACTACAACTTAAATATTAAAGCAATGCTAGCTATAATTATTTACTTTTCAGGACCCCTTCATAATGACACAGTGTTTTATGAGCAACTAGCAGGGCCCGCGGCTTTGCATGCAAGTTTTAAGTCAATGGGCTCAATACATTAAGTTTCCCTTAACCCTTTATTGAACCGTTAAATTGTTATGAAAAAATACTTGTCTCATTATATCTCATGTGAAGTGCTTTTACCATACTTTAAGTCAACTGATCCATTAAATCATGTACTCTTAACCCATCGTTGACTCCGTCAGATTTCGATTTTTAAAATAATGAAAAACATGTTTCTCTCTGTCATGTGTCGAGTTGATTTTGAGTGCTTTAAACAACTTTGAAGTCAATTGGCTCATTGATTCATGTTTTTTTCGTAGTCTTCCCGTGTACGAACCTTAACCCATTGTTGAAGCCGTTCAATTTTGATTTTCGAAAAATTGAAAAATACGTATCAAACTGTTTTTGATTTGAAGAAAGTATTTTGACCAAGTTTAAAAGCAAAAGGCCCATTAAATCACGGTTCTTCATACAACACTTCAACCCATGTTTTGCCCCTTTAGTCACCGAATTTTAAAAAATCCCGTCTTAACGAAGGTTCATTTTTTCAAATGTGGTTCAGTGGTTTAGGCTGGGTGAGGATGAATCAGTCAGTCAGTCGGGACAAACTGTTATGTGTATATAGATAATGTATTGCGGAAAATTCAAGAAGATCGTTTTAGTCAGCAGCCAAAAATATCGCGTGGCAGGTGTGAATTTGATTCACATTAAAAATTGTTAAGTACCCAATTCCTTTAAATCAGTTCAGCGGTTTTGTGTGATTGCGGAATAAACATAAAACGTCACATTGCCAATTACACAATGGTACAAGTATAGAGGTAGATGAATGTGTGTATACCTAAGTATTTATGTATAATATGTATATACTAGTATGCTCAACCACATGCATAGGTACGCGGCTAATTTCACATGCAATTCCAATTTAATGCGCATCACTCTCTGCAGCAGTGCTGCCCCAGCCAGCGTCGGTGTGGCAAGCTTTGGCCTCTGAGCCGCGTTGGTTTTGTTGCGGCTTTTGGTTTTTCAGTTTTTCGCCCAACGTCAAGCGGGCGCGTTAAGTCAAGAGCAGCGCGTTTAAAATATAACATACGATATGTAAAAAGGGGAAAATGAGCATAAATTCATATATTAAACAAACGAATCAAACGCCCGTGAAAGTATGTATATTAATTGAACCTACTAAGCGGCCTTAGTGTGGCCCAAAGCTACAGGAGTGTTATCACTTATTCGGACAATTATTCAATTTGTAAAGAAACTTAAAAAAGTTCATAAACAGGTTATAAATAGCGACGGACCTATGAAGGACCTGGATCCAGCTGCCCACAAGCATTCATGTAGTGCGAGCGAGATTGTACATACGTGAATGGAGTTCAAAAGCTTTTTTATTAGTTGTTACCAAAATAAAACGATCTGCATTTTGTGTTAGGCTTCAATATTCAATATATGTACATTTACAACTAATTTGCGAACTTTATACGTCCCTATGTTCAATCGATATCCACGAAATCCTAATACAAGTTTTACTATATAATACGTAAATTTTAGTTAAACACATTATTTGTTTCTTAACCGAAACTACTTTCGGCATGGCACTCGGCGTATCTGGCTCTCCATTAACTTGTAATGATTTCAGAGCCTCGTTAAAGCTAATCCCAGGTTCGTGCTAATAAAACGGAAGAGAAGGTGCGCTGAATTGAAAGAGTTCTTCTACTTCGATTCAATCGGCAGCAACAACAATTAGAAGAGAACAAAAAACGTGAAGCGGTTATTAGATTTGGTGAACTCAAACCGAAACAAACTCCGCCGAGTGTTACACATTCGTATCGGCGATTTAATTGTCGGCGCAAATGACCGTTGTGAACTTGGAATTCCTCGTATTACCATTTTCGCCGGCGGAGATGACCGCGCGTGTTACAAATTAAATCACCGAGAGTTTAACACATTCCTAATGGCATATCGGCGTCTGCATCTGTAATCTCTGAGTGAGTGGTTGGGCTTTGTTGTCTGCGTGGACGTGTCGGCGCCGACAGACGTTCAAACGCACTGACCAGCGGAGCCAGTCGGTCTTCCACTTATTTGGACATTTTTTGCCGCTCTGCTATTGTCGTTCGCGGATTGTGTTTGTTTTTGTTTATATTCTTCCTGTTTGGATTTAATTTGTTGTTTGCTGTTTTTGTTGTTCTTGCTGTTGTATTTTCATCACGTGCTCGAATTCGTCGGCGCCGCCGCCGTCGTCGTTAGTATGCAAAGTCGTGGTTGCTGCGCTTAGCGACCAATTGACGCGTCAAAATGCTATCGCGTCGCGGGTGGTACAATGTGGAGCAGACGGAACGACTGGACGCCGAGGTAGGCCGACGATTGTTCACTATGCAAATTGAACGAAAATATTCAAATTGAATTTGTAATGAGGAGACGGTGTTGGGAAACTGTAAATCACATTTGATGGCATGGCAGGAGCGCAGTTTTCCATGCTAATGACCCAGCAATTTATGCAAACAGAAGTCGTGGATGTGGGTCCTGCGGTGAATTTAAAGCATCCAAATGGTTTGGTGCATTACTAGCCACGTTTAAGCGGCTATTAAGCGCAAGAGATAAAATGGCGCGAGATACGAGAAACGGCATCGACAAGCACGTCGTGCACACAATCTCAGGATGCCAACCAAATGTGATAAAACACAATATATATGTATGTAGTACTTATATAAGTAAGATTGGATTGATTGATTGGTGAGAAGTCTGAAGATTTTATTTGCAATGTAGTAAGTGTGCTATTCTTATTTGCATTGATGATGTAACAAAAACCAATGTAAAACCAACCAAAAACCAAAATATGGATGTTTTTCGTATTTTAAAAATTGATATATGAATTCGGTATAAAATATACTAATCCCGAAAATCCGTACTACAAACATTAATTATACCAACATTCTATGCAAATTCGTTATTTGAAACCAAAGCCTCAACAGTAAAGTGCGCTCTTAGCGCTGTCCATTCAGTGCTTACTCAAGACAGTTTTGACTTTTCATTGCTGTATTTCGTATCACTCCGCAGCTGATGATGATTGGAGGCCACATAAGAAACTCAAATATTGCACACGATGTTGGAGCAGCCTAGTTATACATACATACATAAGTCTAAGGCCGCCATAAAAGTTCAAACAACTGCGCATTAATTAAATTTATTTTATTGCTTTCAACACGCTTTTCTGCTTTTTATTCGCTTTTGTTAGCCGCCGCGCGAGCTGCATGTCGCTGCGACCACCAGCCATCAGCCGTGGTAGTCGCGAGCGTTTTAAATTACATTAAGCGGAAAATCACAAAAAGTCGAAAATCGTAAAAGGAAGCGGTAACAAATGAGATTTTAACCATTCTTCTTAAGTGCCAACTGCGATTTCAGTTGCGTCTCACAAACAGTGCCGGCACAAATTTTACGTGTAAGTACGTATTGACTATTGTTGTCACTGCTTACGAGGCGGTTACAGCGGCGACAAAGTTGCTGCAACGCGTCGTTAAAAACATTTTTATGAGCTCGTCTCTCGTCACGTTTGTGCCGCGCGTTCACGCTTCCACTTTCGGAGCCATGCGCTTTTCGCACTAACATAACACACATACCAAGAATTTATAAATTTGTGTCATGGATTCGTCGATGTTGGCGAAACTGCCAACGAGTTGCGCATCACAATTGAAATTGTTTAGTGTTGGACCGATTAAGGGCGCTGTTATGCAGACGGTCAAATGACCGTCGGTCACGATACTTTTTACGCTTTCGTTTTGTTTTTTCTACTCTGTGCCAAAACCCTGTTATGCAGACGGTCATTTGATCGCCGGTCACCAGTACACTAAACAAACGATGAGGGTTGCTACGAACCATTTTTTCCGTCATTAGATACATATTTTCGCGACAAGTGTGCCATTTTGCTCCGAAAACACATGTGTTGTGAATAATTTCACAACGCAACACGGTTTTGATCGCATGATTTGGCATCGAGAGCCTCATCATTTTTGACCGACGCGGTCAAATTTTACTCTCCCGCTCTCTCTCTCAATTTTTCATTTTACATTGAAGCAACAACAACTATCGTGACCGACGGTCATTTGACCGTCTGCATAACAGCGCCCTAAGCGGAATCGACTGCGGTCTCGGCCTTTATCGGTCAACAATTTTTTTCGGTGTGGTACGAAAGTGAAAACAAAAGTTGGAAATCAATTCAAAACACATTTTTCGTCCTGGTTTGTTTAACGCTGGTTGAGCTCTCAAGAATCCGACAATTTTACGGGTAGTTCTTTTGAAATTAAATAAAACCGAAATCAATAAAATTCTAAGTGATTATATTAAAATTGATCTTCCCCTAAATCGAAAATCCCTTAAGGGACTTAAAGCATTGTAGAGAGTTAGGCTGAAACATTCTAAATTACCACCACCACGCGAAGGTTTTGCTGACAATTTTTTTTTCATTTTTTATTTAATTTCATTTCATTTATTTCAAATTCTACAGTAATTTAACTTACAGACTAAGCAAACAACAAAGTAAGAACTTAAAATAGAATAACAATAAGAATAGAAGAAAGATGGGAAAGATTTGGCATGTTTTAAGGTACTTCAATTTTAAAGAATCAACTCGATTGTGTGCTGTCAACAACCGAACACATTAAATGGAGCAATCAACGAAAAACGGCCAAAATTGTTAAATCGAGAAAGTGTATTTTTCCACCAGGCTAATGCTAGAAAACACAAACATTGGACACACGCCAACAATTTATGGAGCTTGATTGTGAATCGATGGTTCGATCCTTCAGCGACGTAGCCTTGGTTTGGTTGATAAAACCACCCCTTACCCTATCATTAATCAACATTTTCAATCACTATGCATGCTGTGTACATTGCCAAGGAAAAAGGTCCTGTTATATATTTTAAAGTTTTTGTATTATATGTAAAAATATAAAATTATCCTACTACTAGAATTTTAAAATAATTGTTACACCTTTAAACTATTTAAAAGGGTAATTACACATTTTTGGACACAACCGATTTGTTTTGTTCAGAATGAAACTATATGGTTAAAAAAGTAGTCCCCTTCGGACTCAATACAACGATTTTCAAGGTATAATGAGTGTTTTAGATCGTCGGCCAGGATGTACTTCAGGATGCCGGTACAAGCCTTTTGGATGGCTCCTACGCACTCAAAACGCTTTCCTTTACTCGACAAACGAATTTTTCCGAAAAGGTGAAACTTGCACGGTGCCAAATCAGGCGAAAACGTGGAGTGGTTGATGGTTAAATGTGATTTTTAGTCAAAACAGACAGATCGATGAGATGGCGTCTGTTAACTTGTGCAGAACAAACCGTGCACACACTTTTGGAAAGCGAAATGTTCAGTTAAAATGCAATAAATGTATGTTATTGAAATGGTTGGTTGGTTGGTTGAAGTGGCTGACTCACGGTCCCCCTGCAAGTCACAATTAGCGCATAGACGCCGTTTTGTTACCACATGCTCACAGAAAACTAAACCTGGTTAGTAGTATGACTAAATCCACCCGGTAGAATTTAGGTATCCAAGAAGATTCCCCAGACTTACTGTCGAGCAGTCGGTCGAACAAGTAAGGAAGTGTTTCCCCAGAGACTTAAACCTTGCCCTTGCCAAAGCTGGGCAGTGACAGAGGAAGTGATTAGGTGTTTCTTTCTCATCCAAATTCCCACAGTTCCTACAGTGGGTATTGAACGGAATGCTTAGCCTCTCCGCATGTGGACCTATGGTCCAGTGGCCTGTGATGACCGCCGTAAGCCTAGCGACGTCCTTGCGAGATTTGTAAATAAGCTCGCGGAATCTCTGCTCATTGTAGGAGGGTCACATTGCCCGCGAGGTACGACAGGAAGTCAGCGACTTCCACCTCCGATTGGCAAGACTGAGACAGTGCAGATAGCAGCCCCTCTTGACAACTCCTAAAGGCGTCGGAACCGAGACACCCAGCGATGCGTCAAGCGAGGCACCCGAGCGCGCCAATTCGTCCGCTCTCTCATTCCCTTCAATGTTCCTATGGCCGGGAACCCAGATAAGGGTGATATCAGCACAACGACGTAGCGCGCTCAGCGCCATCTTACACTCCTCGACCAGCCTTGACTGGACCGTAGTAGATTGTAGAGCCTTTATTGCTACCTGTCTGTCAATAAATATTGCAACCCTGCACCTATCGGTGATATGTCTCTCTACCAGTCGGCAGGCTTCCCTGACCGCCAGGACTTCTGCCTGAAAGACTGTGGCATGATTAGGTAGACGTATGGCTTCATTAATACCCACGTGCTGTGAGTATATAACCGCACCCACCCCGCACGCCATTTTGGATCCATCCGTAAAGATGTGTATGTCATATTCATTAAAAAGGCTAGTTCTTTCCCATTCGGCCCTCGTAGGGAATTTCGCCCCGAAATCCTTTTGAAAGCCACTAAACTTAACGTTTGGTAATGTACTTAGCACTTTGCTGTGCCCGTAACTGCGTTCCGCCCAACAACCGATCGCCTTAAGCCTTGCTGCGGAGTTGAGGGAGTTGAAATGCTTAGATCCACTTTTAATAAAGATCTTGGTTGACCAGTCCAGTCCGCTTTCAGTGAACCAAATATAAAAAAATTTTTACTGAAAATCGGGAACAGATGTACATTTTCAACGCACTACTTTAGTTGGATATAGGTGGCGCCACCAGAAAATGCTCAAAAAAAGTCCAAAAGTCCTCTTTACTTTAGAGCACACGAAATACTGCCTTATGGCAAAGATCTGGCCACGCCCCTGCATCCATTATATGTTACTGACTGGTGCAAGGTCAGTAACAGATTACTACTTAAATCAGTCTTTGCAAAACTACTTGCAAAGTTCAGTTTTTTAAATTTTGTAATGATCTCCACATAAAAATGTTATGAACATGAGAAAACCAGCTTATTAGATGGAAAAACTTGTTGTACGTTACGGACACACACACTTTCGCACACGGAAATGCTAAGCACTCGGATTGCAACTGGTTATTTGGCTTTCATCGGTGCCAACTTCCATTTTGGGCACCACAAGTGGAAATGCACCTCGGCAGTTATGCCAACGCTCGCGCCACTGACGGTGCAATGAAATGAAATCAAAATAATTTGCTTACTTCGTTAATGTTTAAGCCCGGCAAATTGCAAATATTTTTCCCCAGGCGGTCATCGTTGGCTGGAGAAAATGTAGACGTGCAAACGGAAATCACTGAGCAAATCGAGCCGAACGAAAACACTTCATTTATCATTTACGGCCACAGTTCAACCCGGAGTTGAAGCGGGCATGAGGAGAGTGTTTATTGGTTAAACAGCGCAGCGCGCAAGGCCGCTTACACCAAACGCTGGAACGTACCCAGCTAACCACAAATTGATTGCTGCAAAAAACTTGCCGCTTGAAACTGTTGCCGAATGTTTCGTACAGCATCGTTGGGTGGTGGTGACATGGCCACCTGCTGGTTATGTGGCCACACGATGGATGCCATGCAATTTAATGTTGTCGGGGCTACCACTATGATTTTCAATAAGTTTGACATTTAATATTGCCAATTTGATATTGAGGGCTTAATACGTAGCAATGGATTCAATGCTATGGGAATAAATTTTCACGGAATTAGGAAAGAAATCAGAACAGTTTGCTTCATCTGGATGCATTTTGTTCGATAGCAGAAAAATCGCCAATCACACCAAAACACTTGTAACCTTAATATCTACAAACTAAACATGCAAAAACACTGATAACAAGAAAATCGTGTTTCTTAACGGACCTCGTAGATATTTGCACGCAGCCCATTTTAATGAACCACGTCCTGTCTCAGTCTTTTTGATATCAGTTTGCACATGTTCAGAATATTTCAAAACGAGATTAAGTAAATAAATATCCTAAAATTCTGGTCAAGTATTTGCCAGTAGTTGAGTTCGGTGAAATTTCCCCTCGAATTCGCACACACACATAATAAACATACACACACATACTAACGTAATCCATCCTCCTTCGCACTTACACTCGACTCAATCCAAAATGTAATGCTTCTGTGTTCGTTTCTGTCGTTGCAGGCGCCTGTAACTTTGTGCAACCTCGGCGTGGGCGCCACATTCGGCGAATCCATATTGCACGATCTGCCGCGTGACAGCACTGTCGTCACGAAGACCACCTGTGAATTGCTGCGCGTGGAGCAACAAGATTTCCGTCTCATTTGGGAGGTGAGTTCCGCGTGCACGTTGTTGTTGTGCTTTTTGCAGCGCTTTTCGGAAGCTTCAAGGATGCGCGCACAAAGGCTGTTGCACCACATGTGCCAGCAGCGACTGGCGACTTCGTATGGGACGTGGCAGCGTGTCGAGTGCGCGCCGGGCTATTCGTCAGAGCAAGAATTTAATTGGTGTGCGCGCACGAAAGGTTCGCCTAGTCAGCGCTGCGCGGTATTTGTAATATTGAGAACAGCGTTAATTACAATTTGAATTTTAAAGTTACGCCGGCTTTAAAGTGACGCCTCTTCGTTGTGCACGAGTGCGGCGACAGCCAGCGCGCGGACGTGCAATGAAGACGTGTTGGATATTTTAGTGCACGTGCAATTTGTGTGCAATGCGTGAGGATTTTGCGCTTCAATTGCCGGCACAGCGTTTGCAAATATTTGAAGAGCAAAAATTAATTTGCACTAATTTCCGTAAATTTTTCGTTCACAGTTTTTATCATTGAGTAATTTTGAAAGGGTTCTAAAGTAATCCGTTGCTCAATAGTTAGTTCGTTGCGAAGTAACATAGATATTGAAAAGACCAGGGACCGAAATTGTCAGAAGTTTTAAAAGTAACACTTATATCTACTATAGCTGCAACAAGGGCTCACTAATAATGCAGTTTTTGGTTAACCCAAAATAAGTGAAACAAAAAACAAATCGCAGAAATTTCGACTGAGGAAATATGAAATCTAAAATTCAAGATAATAGATTCATTATATCTGCGCGGAGCAAAGCTTAATAAATTGTTATGCTTTAATAAAAATGATAATTAAAAAATTATAGCCAACTTTAAAGTATTTTTGCACAATATATGACTATTTGTGTTGCGGGTGTTTGCTTTTAAAATTAATTATTTGATGATGTTACTGTTCAGCTCATTTACCGTTTCGTTATGAAATGTTTTTAAAAAAGGAGTACTATGAATATTTTTTAATTTTAAATCTCCGGGTCTGGGCTTATGAAGTGGTGTTATATTACCAATACTATACCAATGAATATTATGGAATGCTCGAAACAATATAATTTTAGCTATTTTCATGGAATGTGATTGAAAAGTGGACTCTGACATTTAGAAAATGTAAATTTTTTGTGAAAAAGCTCCCAGAAATTGACACGGGATGGTTGCGGGAAACTTTGCCTTAATATCTATCTTTATCTACAATATTTTCTTTCTAAATCTACTTGATATTCATTGAGATGACTAAACATTCTCAGTATTTTGCTTAGAAAAAATTCAGATAGAATTACTTTTGCGACTGCACTATGTTAGAAAAGTGAAAATAATGAAAAAATGAAAATATTTAACTGTGGAATTGGAACTCACCAGAACAACGGCGACTAAATAAAATCCATCAGCACAGGTAAAGCGCCCAGGGATGGAGCAGCACAGCACAGGAACGCAAAAATCAATAAAACTGTAATAACTTCATCAGCGCCGCCAGTCGAAGCGAGCAAACGAACCAACTGAACCGCACTGAACCCTCGCAATCAGCGCCATTGTTATTGTTGCATGCGAATTACGTGCATAGGTGTGCACTGGGGCCGCCATGGGCTCGGCTTCAGACTATGAACTACGCCAATTTTGGAAGTAATAAGCTCTCACAATGGCTCGGCAAGTGCTACACATAAGCAATAATAAAATTCGTATACAAAACTGCTTTAAGTAAACAAACGTATTCAGAACGCCAGTTCCTCTCCACAAGTTGTTTATTTGGTTTTTTCATGTGGCTTCAAATTGACGCAGCTCAGTCCCGATCCAATACAGACGACATGTACGAGTATGTAAATATGTATGTGAAGAGATGTCATCTCTGATCCTGGATTGATTGCAGATTACTAAATTTCAAAATTACGCACCAATTGAGGGCTTTTTGCAAGATTAGTGAATAAAACAGTTCATATGTATGTCCTACAAAATCTGCAAATCTGCTTTCACTCCTTTTTTCGTTGGTGCGTATTTCTTAGAAAAATTATTCAAAAGTGAGTCCTCCTTCTAAAGTATATAAATAAAAGAATTTGTGGATTCTATTCGATTCCATTACTGATTTAATAAAGTCGTAAATAATTGCTTTTAGGTTGAGTAAAGCAATTACAGAATAGGATTGGTTGGGTAAGATAAGGTTAAGTTAGGTTGAGAAGTCTGCAATCAACGATAATCGTACTTTCAAATAGAATTTTTAATAATGGAAGTAGTCTCACTTTAGTCTCACAATTCTAACAGCTTAGAACTCTCCATATGCCCAAGTTGATTCAGTAACTATACTTTCACTGTGTTAGCTAGACTTGACAAGAACCTTGAAACTTCAACTCCGAGACGTTATAATTGGAGTATTGGTCAATAGCATAGCAGATATTGGATCGTTTCTACTTCCTCTTCGTCCCTGCAGCATCGTAGAACGGCAGATGCCATTAAACGAGCACACACCCTGTGATGCAGTGTCCGGTGATAATGCCGATGACTTATAAAGGTGCGACTCAAAGACGTACCTACTGTCTTTGCTTTTATTTTTTAAATCCTTGACCAAAATGTCCATCAAAGTAGGTTTTCGAAATGTCTAGCATTTCTCTCTACACCTTTCGTCTCTTCTCTTTCAATAGCATAATTTTAAGAGAACTAGACACACATAAAATGTTCGCGTCTAAAGTGCTGGTTGTGTCGACCGAAAGAGTTCTCTATTGCTTAGTTGAAAACAACTTCCCTTACCCTTAAAAATATGAAGCATTTTCGATTGTACGTAAACAATTAAAAATTAAAAAGGCCGAACCTCTGAGATTTTTGGAGCACTCTGACATTGGCAACACTGGCACGTAGATAGGTAGGTGTGTGTTAAAACAGCTATTCGTGCAGAAGTTCTCACTCGGTTTAAGTTGTTTTTCTTTCAGCGGTTTATTTTTTTAAGTGAAGATATTTTGTTCAAGTATTCCTATACGAAGACAAACAAGTGTAAACTTTACATAAACGAAAACTTTAGGACCACAACTACCAGAAAATGCTGCTGCCAGATAGCACATGGAAATTGCAATTTTCGTTTTGGAAATTAAATTTGTGCGGACCACTCGCTCGTTCCACTCATTTCGATGCGGTTCAGTTAAGACAGCTTCTGCGTGGGGCTTCTGCAGAAGTTTTACCTCAAGCGGACATTAGCCACATTACCTTTCTGACATATTTGTTGCCGGATAATTTGCATGCCGAGCACATTTGACAGCATTTTAGAACTTTTAATGAAATTAAACTCTAGCGTGCAACTTGCTTGTCTATTTGTCAATGCGGCTTTAGGTCAAACTCGAGTAGGGGGGTTTATTTGTTTAGGGTCAAATATTCACATTCAAGTATACCTGCTTATTTACATACTTACATACATAGCGAGCGTATCCTAGCTTTTTTCCACCACTAAATAGCAACAGAAATATTCAAGTGGAATGAAGTCGTTGATGGATTAAACTGAAGTGCCTTTTGTACGCGGAAGGGAATTGGTTTATATTAACGTAACAAAATATATTATTTTAAATTTGGTTTTGTCTTCGCAACTGAAAGTGTTTGAACCAATAGCGAATAGGCCCTTATGAGAGGGGAGTTGGGGAGATTTTTTTATAGATGTATGCAAAATTGTTAATACTTTATAGAAGAATGCTCTAAGTAGGTGTCGGTCGCGTGCATCCGGACCGTATTTTCTCTACACGGCCTGCAAATATGAATGTCTAAAACATCCATTAACACAACTTTGGAGTCTGCGTACTCGGTTCTCATTTCCTTCACATATCTAATTTAAAAAATATTTAAATTTACCTGAAAACATTACTTTCGTGGCTGTGAGAGTGAAGCTTCAAATTAAAAAAAACATCCCTTTGTTATTCCTTTTCATCTCTTCTTTGTACGAACATATAAACAAGTTTTTTCAATTTATTTAAATTTGATACTAGAAAAGATTTAAAAGTAATAACTAGAGCAACCGATTATATTCAAAATGTCTAAAGACTAAACATTAATATAAATATAAAAATGTTTAAAATTAATTATTAAATTAAAATTAGGAATATTTAAAAAAAAATAAACATGTCTGAAATTAAAACATTTTCGTGGTTCTTTCGTGATTATATGAACATTTCATATTAACCCACCTCTAGCCGCCTTGCATTCCCATCCGAAAGTCTTGGTTAACTAACCATATTTATTGAGCTTTATTTTGTCAACTTTATTTATTGATCTTTGTAAAAAGTTTTTCAATTATAGTTTTAGTCGTTAGTAAGAAAAAAAAACAAACAATAGTGAATTCCCAATAATGTGAACTAATAACTACAGAGTATTCACATTTTTAAGATGGTTCGTAGTTGGATCAGATTTATAAAACGGTACCTCATTGGCTTACCATCTTTAACAATAAACTATTTCCACTATGGAAAAAATATAACTTTTTCTTTCTCAATATTTTTGTCATTGTCTTTTATATTGTAGGAAAAGAAAGTCAGACATGAAAAAAAGCATACAGCAGTTTTACGAAGAAATTAAATTGTAATGAATATAGCTTAAGGATTCCCCCAAAAAGCCTACGATATGAATTCGATATCTTTAAGAATCAGTTAACAGGCAAAAATACAAATATACAAAAAGATGTTGACAGTAATCATTTTCATTCTTCCGACATTCGAATTTGAAGATTCGTTAGTCCATTCATTTTGGGTCTAATGGACGTTCTGCGTAACAATTTCCTTCGGCTGTATTGATTGTTGCACACACAACCACAGTCGACAGTGACAAAACTCGCCAGCACGTTCACAGAGCATTTTGCGCTTTTTTCCAATTTCCCTTTGGCGCGCGCATTGCAAACGCAATTTCCACTCACCTTCATTGCTTTACGCGGCTGCAGTGGCAGCTGCCCCTGCCCACACTTCAACGTAACCGCAATTTGGCGTGCTGAGCTGCCAACGCAAATTGAAAATGAAAACGCTCACACCCATCGGCAAATTGCATTCTATTTCGAAACGGGCCTTCGAGTGTGCTCGGCCACTTATCAAAACCCAATTAGGACAGCCGGCCGCCGCGCTCTGCATCGCGACCGCAAGGGATGCTACAAATTGAAATGGCCGTGTGGATTAGTGTGGAAACTGGGCGGTGATTCAGAATTGGCCTTTAGCCGTTTCTCTATTCGACGTGCCAACGCCAAACACACGCACAATGTACATAATTTGAAATGTATTCGCCAAACTTTTTATTAATAGTCATCGGATGACGGGTATCAGTGGCTGTGAGGGGAACATTTTCAACTTATTCAAAACATTACTATTAACTTTGTAGCACTAAAGTCTGTGCTATGGACTACTGGTTTTTTCTAACTGATGTGTACTCCCGTTTCCAGCGAAAAACTAGTTTTCAACCGGAGAATTGACATTGGTGTCTCGATATCGGCCAAGAATTTGGCTGTTTATTATCAAAATTCAGACCAAAAAGATCGTTAAACAGTCCCAATTCCGCATATATTTATATCTTATATTTTTTCATCTTTATACCATGCATTGAGGTCCTAAAATAGATACACATTAACCGGAGGTTTATAGCACCCAGAAAAATTGCGGCCGGTATGAAACAAATAGGGATCACGATCGATTTAGAATTAGTATCTGTATGTCCGTCTATCAGCCGAAGAATGATGAATCGGGATGAAGCTTAGCACAATCTCCGCTGGTATTCCAATTATGAGTGCCAGCTCCCTATCCAATGGCAACTTGAATGGATACCTAGAAAGCAACTTCGAAACAGAAGCAGATTTAGGCCAAATTCGCCTCTTGTGATACCACAGGATCACATCTCTCCCATAGATCTCAAACCAACCGTAACAAGTTATGGTGCATTAAGTCTTTGTCATCTTATGATACGTCAATAAAGTTGTTTGTTTAATAAAATCATAAGTGTCTTAAGCAGTGGCGCACACAGAGCGGGGGTTTGGGGGTTCAAATACAAAAATTGCTGCTACAAAATATGGTTTCAAATGGTATTGGGCTCAACAGTTATACACAAAACCCTCCCCGCAAAGAAATCATGTGTGCGCCACTGGTGTTAAGTTTCCTGCACGCATAATGCGCCCTCCTGTTCGTTTAAGCAATTATTTGAGAAGTCATTGGATCAGATGTGGGATATCCAATCTGCTAGGGTGGCGATCGAAGATGCTGTGAGTAATGGCCTTGAGTGTGTCTCTTTTGAAATATGACGGATGTTTGATTCCAGTAAAACTTTAACTGAATGGTTCCTCTATTTTGCCTGTCTTATAAGCCATCCCAGCCATAGGTGGATACTTAGTACTCAAATAGTACAAGAATACCAAGTCAGCAATTACTGGAAAGAGCTCCTTGGTCGTATCCAATTTAGCCAGTTCATCTGCTCTGCATCTGCAGTTTCCCGGAATGTCTTTGTGACCAGGTACCCACATATGGAGAACGTGAAGCCCTTTAAGGCATTGGAGACAGTTGAACACATTTTTTGATCCAATCTTAGAGTCCTGCCGTTGGCCGTTCGGAGAGTATGAATACATCTCGTTCTGCGATATTGCTTTCATTGCTGAATTTTCTGCCCGTAAGAATCGGATATGAGTTATTCGTTGAACTCTCCAGTCATTCAGATTTATCAGAGATATTTATGGAGCATTTCTTGTTCATTACTGAGGAGCTTCGTAATCGAGTTCCCCATTTTGCATTTCGAATGTACTCAAACAATTAGGAGAATTTTGATATTAACCTAAATAAGCTGTTAGTTAATGAAGGCTTGCAATAGATAATGGGTGTGGCACGCCTTCTAAACCTATTGTAGACCACATTAACTAGGAAGGAGAAAATCGAAAGTGAAAGGATACTAAAAGGTGCGTGGACCGCCCAGTAACACTTGGTTATTCCAAGTGGAGGGTATGAACACGTCGGTCGAAAGCGACTGAAGCTCTTATTTATTGAAACATATTTGTTTAACCATTCTTAATTTGTGACATTCGCTATCACATGACAAAGCAATTACTTTTATTTTAAGTAGCTCCTAAGTCAACGCAAAAGCAGCGCCGGCAACGGCTTCAGTGAAGAGAATATGTGATAAGCTCCACAACAGCGTCCGTAGAGCCAAATAATGAGTGTATTAGGTGCTTTGTTTTGGCGAGAAAAATTGCATAATAAACAATAAGAAAAATCCGCCATGAAAATTGTAACGGCAGCCGCAACAACCAACAATGGGCGCACTCACGTTTGGCTCTGCTCACTTTTGTGTATACATACAGTTGTACATACATGTATGTACAGTGAGTGTCATCCAAAATCGTACAGCAGTCATTACTGCACTTTTAACAATATCTTTATGTGTTTCCGTTTATGATTAAAAAACACAATGCTGTATTTGATGTGCTATATAAACAGGCGTGATTTGCAATAAAAATAATTTTCAGAATGTTTACCATTTTTGCAAAAATGTTGGTAACACTGTAAATCGTACGGTAAGTGGGCGTCACTGAAAATCGTACAGTAGTACAGTACATTAGTATGAGAAATTCGAGTATTTCCCTACAAAAACAAATTGGTAGAGGAAACTGACAGCGCAATTCGTTACTTTAAATTCGATTTTGAGTAGTTTATAAAGATTTCTTCTCCTATATTTCTGAATTAAACAAAAAATGAAGCAAACAACAATTGACATTCGAGAACTTGCAATCGAGCACCACAAAAACGGTAAATCTTATGGTGAAATTGCTAAAATTGTTAATCGAAGTCGAAGCACAGTTCAATACGAGTTCGTACATAATTTCGAGATATAAAAAAGAAAACCGAGTCGCAAATAAAACAAAAATATCGTCAATGAAAAAGCTAACTGGAAGTGATGAACGTTGGATAATAAGGAAAGTTAAAGCTAATCCAGGCATTTCCGCTCCTAAAATTGCCGCAGACCTTAAAATTTACCTAAAAAAGGATGTGAGCGACTCCACAATACGAAGAGTTCTAAGAAAAAATGATTACCATGGACGCACTGCACGCAATAAACCACTCATCAACAAGCGAAATAGAAAACGACGTTTGGAATTTGCAAAAGAGTACCTTAAACAGCCCCCAGAGTTCTGGAACGACGTAATTTTTACAGACGAATCAAAATTTAATATGTTTACATCGGATGGAAAGATGAATGTTTGGAGAAAACCAAATACAGAAATGGATCCCAAAAATTTGCGACCCACAGTAAAACATGGTGGAGACTCATTAATGGTATGGGGCAGTATGTCATCTCTTGGCGTTGGAAATCTAGTTTTTATAAAGGGCCGCATGAATCAATGGAAGTATTTAGATATACTAAAAAATAACCTTAAACAAAGTGCCGAGAAAATGGGAATTTTGAACTCATTTAAACTGTATGCTGACAATGACCCAAAGCATACCGCGCATGCTTCTCGTTCCAAAGTTCTTAAAGCGCCCGCTCAATCACCGGATTTCAATGTAATTGAGCATGTCTGGAATCATTTGGACCAAAAAATACGGAGTCGTTCGATATCCAACATTGGGGACTTAGAAACAGCTCTGAAAGAGGAGTGGTTAAGCATTTCACCAGAATACTGCAAAAAACTGGTTGCATCGATGCCTAAACGACTGCAGGCTGCAGCAGGCAATAAAGGATTTCCAACTATGATAAATATTAAACAATAACTCGATAATTTAAAAAATGTTTTTTATATAAATGTTTTTATAGAACACGGTACACTGTACGATGTTGACTGACTGTTAACTTTTCTTATAATAGTGTTAAACGCATTTTATTTTTGTTTTTACAATTGAAATAATTTTAGTTCTGTTAATAAATGAATTATATTGTTACGTTCTTTGTAAAACAGAGTATTTCATTGCGAAAATCGTAAGTAATTCAGAGATTTAACAAAAAATAGTAATGCAACGTGCCTGTACGATTTTGAGTGACACTCACTGTATGTATCTACGTGTGCGTAGTCATTGAGGCAGCCATGGATGTGGGCTTAAGCATTCAGGCATGGCAATTCAATTAAATAATCGCTACGCAAGCAAAACACTCACACACGTGAAAATCCCACGAAAATGCGTTTTCATAGGGTTGCCGCTGGCTCTGATGGGAACTTCCCTGTAGGAATTCGGACTGGTCCGAATGTAATTTTTCAACTGGTTGCTTGTCAACCATAGCTGACTGTAGAACCGTTCGTTGCCTTGGAGCAAACTCACCCTTTTAACATGGCGATGTCCTAAGCGACAGTCCCCGACAATTGTCCCCGTCTGCATCCATTCGCAAATAGTCCGAAGTCAGTCCTAAGTAAAATAGTTTCTAAATCAGTTGCGAAGCGAGTAATTTAAGAACTGCATCTGGGTTAGTTTTCTAATTTATAGGGCAAACTAAAACAATGAAATTTTTCAATTATTTTATTTAAAAAATATTTTCAAAAAACAACAAAAATTTGTTGCGAATGAAAAACAAAAAATATTGGTGCCCGTAAAGTTGGACCAAGATGAACTTGGACTTTTTGCCGAAACGGTTTGGGGCCTGACGCAATTCAACATCCTCATCACCATTGACTGATGAGGCTTCGCTGGCTTCTCATACCCAGGCCCTAGGGTCGGTTAACAGTGTTTTGTTGATTATTTCACCTCTGCTTCGTCTTTCTTATTTTCATGTGCTCTTCTCGCCTATGGACGCGAACTGACTGACTTTTGCATTCGCTAACAGCTACTTGGACAACTAGTTGTCCGATTGACTTACAAAAAACCAGTTGAAAAACCAATGAATTTTGGGAACCAGTTGTCTCAGGTCCGACAGGGTTTAATTATTTGTCGTCGGTATGTATTTTGTGTGTACCTATGCATACGTGTATACGTGTGGGAGTCTGTGTAATTCATTTTAAAATGTCTCACTGGGGTGCGCACCTGCAACAACGCTGACGTTGTCAATGAAATCGCATATGTTGCAAATAAATGAATGTGGGGATTGTCGTGGCGCATTTCGAAGACAGCATCGCCGTTAGCACTCTAAAGTCCGATTTCACAGTTGTTTGTTAGCCATTAACCAATGGTTAACTACCCTTTTTCAATTTCACAGTCTTTGGTTAACCAATTGGTAACCAGTCAATGTTGAATGGTTTACCATGGGTTCATCAAAAAATAAATCAACTGATTTGACAGAGCACACAACTTGTGAAAATTGTCAACATTTAAAATTGAAGAATTTACAAGCTATTGCCTTTTATTTTTCCACCACCTAAAGAAGTTTGGCAATTTTTTAGGTTGAAGAATTCGGGTTTCTTTTATTTTTCACAAACATTTAAACGAAAAATCATTTTTTTTAATGCTAATGTTTTGATTTCAACAACGTCAGAACAATGCTGTCAATTATATGCAAGCAGTGTTACCAATTTTAAACAGTCGAACTGCCACTGTTAAAGCCAAAACTATGTTTTTAATCAATGGTTAACCATCGGATCTTGGTTAAAGTTCAATCTGTTAACCAACCACTGTGAAATCAGCCTAACACGGAAACAACGCAATTTTAATATGCTGGTCGTAAAGGTGTTTTATTTGGCCATTTCACAGCCATGACATAATGATGAGGTTCGGCTGCAACTTTTTCAATTCCTGATTTCATGATTTATAATTCTTAAAGTATTTAATTTTTGTAACTGGTCCTCTTTCTGCTTTTTTTTTGTGTTCTAAAGCAAATTGTGAAACGCAACAATTCTTCGGACCTATAATAATCTATGTAAAGAAGGCCTTGGCATCTTCTATGATATGGTGCCCTAAATAGCAATTGTTCAACTCATCAAGCGATCAATGTACCGGGTTTAAAGTTATTCCTTTATTAAGCATTTGTCTATATAAATTTTATCGTTCTACAATAATTGTAAAATGTGTTGCTTTCGCCCAGGTTTAACTATTGTAGTAATTGTTTTTATTGTCTACTCCACTGTATTCTCGACTTGGAGCCAGTTTATGTTATGCGAATTAATTTTAAAAAAAATTCTCAAGCGATGGCAACTCTAAGCGTACGTAAATGTCGCTAGTGCAATTTGCAAAGCAATTTGGCTTGACTTCTCCTACTGAGCGGTCGCTGGTTGGGACGCTGTTACTCCAGTGATAAGAATATTCCGTAGGCAAACTCGTACACGTACACACATGCATACGTGCATGCAAGAAAAGCTTTGCCAACGTTGATATGAGCGCATTTCGCATTTGTATTTTTTTGGTTTTTGTGTCTTTGCCTTTTAGCAGAAGTTAATTTATTCTTTTTGTGGGCTTTTGTTTAACGACTTCGTACGATTTCGCCTTCTTGTTTTTTGCAAACTCGATTCGTCATTCCCACAATCAGTCGTGAACACGTGAGAGCAGCTGTTGCTTGCTTTTCGATTATTTGTCTACCTTTTTTAACAAGCACAGTCAAAGCATGAAAGTGAATTTCCAAGCTGCAAAATATATCGAAAAAATTAAGCAAAGCAAAACAGCAAAAACGGAAAGACACGCTCGTACTTGCTAACGTGTTAGAACGGCCGTCGCCATGACCAGTGGCAGCAGTGGTGGCAACGGCGGCAACGTGAAAAAGAGCAGCAGACACAGCGACCAGCGCTGGTCGCAAATCATCGCCACTGATGACGTGGATGTGTGCGTGCTGCTGCGCTACACTCGCCGCCACTCGCAGGAGTTTCCGCTCAACGATGCCCACACAGGCGCTGCGTGCAATGGCTACCACACTATGCCGCCACCGCCCGGGCCCACGCCACGTTGTTACGCGATGCCGGTCCAACCGTTCCGCCCATTGCAGCAGCGCCAGCTGCCTCCCGCACAAGTGCGGGCTCGTGCTCGCGCTCAGACCCACACACGCACGCTCTCGCTTCCGCGGTCGGTGTCCGACAGCGCCAGCACCAGCGAAATGACAGCAAACGTAATTGAATGTCAAACAACACCAGCCACCGGCCAACGCCATCAATTGTTATTTCACGCAAATTTCTGTTTGTTTACTGCTTGTTTACATTTTCAGCTTTTGGCTTTCGCTCGCTGTAGTCGTTCGCGCCGAGGTCGTTTCCTCCAACCGTTCGCTAGAAACGTTTTAATTAACTTCAAAATTGTCTCTCTATTTACTCGCATTCTCACCGGCACTCATCAATAAACAACTTCTCGTTTCTCGTTGCAGAAGAATAAAGAATTAATGAATGACATAATTACCAGCTGCAAACTGAAGAATGGTGAGTACACGGCGCGCAAATATTTTCAAATTTCATTTCAAACTTGTAATCGTTATTGCTTGTTTACATACACACACACATATACCTAACTACATACATACATACACACGCTCTACTTCGGCACTACATTGTATTGTTATTGGTCTAAACGGTTTAAAATTGGCATAGCAGAGTTGCCAATATTGCGAAAATACACATTAACAAATCGATTGAATAGAAAATTAAGTGAATGCAAAGAGAGAGCTATTATTGGTGTTCTGACGGTTCTCCCATACCAAAAACACCCAGTATTTTTTTGCTGTATACGATTTCCACAGGAGTTGCATGGAGAGGGATAGGTAACGTCTTCTTCGACAATCTTCTAAGAACGAAATATTGTGGTGTCACAATGAGCCTCTGCAGCCTAACTGGAAGCTGCCACTTCTACCCACATATTTTTGTAAACAAAGTGCAGTGATATTCGACAAGTTAAAACTAAGAGGTTCTCAAATATTAGAAAACGCGAAGGCGATAACTCTTATCTCGTTTGTCCGGAAAACTGTTTCATCTGGGGCTCCGAAACCCCCATAGAAATAATGGAATAACTTCTCCAGCCTCTTCGGCTGGCAATGTTTTCAAAGATTTAAGTAAGCATAATTTAATAATAATTTAACTTTATTAATTTAATTGAAATAACTTCCTTAGCTTCGCTTCCTAATACCCCTTTGTGTTTCCATTATATATTTAGATATTAAGAAAGTCTCACTTTCTTTCTGACACTTACCGCCTGAATATAGTTTTAAACTTTAACTTTAGTAGACTTCAATCAATATTTATGAAATTGTATAATTGTAAAGGTATTTCGCGTTTATTTTTTTGGTTTTTGGCTTAAACATTACATGTCATATTTTGCATTATAAATATTCCTTAAAGTTATCAATAACACAGGCACACAAAAAAAAAAAAAGTCTAGACCCAGAGGGTAGACCTCCCTACCCCAATGTTTTTTGGGTCGCTGAAACTGAATATGAACATAAAAAATAATTTTAACTAGCCATTTTCCCGCTAGCACCCCCTCTCACCCCACTAAGGGTTGAAATTTCGATTTTCTTGAAAAAATTACGTTAAGAATTACGCTTGTCTGCAAATCCATTTAATTCGATAATAACGCATTACACACTCTAAAAAATTACTAAAATCTGCAACGCTTTTACTCGCTTAAACGTTTTAATTGGGTATTGGGTCTTATTATGAAAGATGTGTCTTTAGGCAAAAATTCAACTTTTGTTCTTAGATACATTTAGAGAGTAAAGTGTCCACTTCGAACTAATCATCTGAAAAGAACACTTTCAATAATGCAAGTAATTTGAAAGGGATTCTTTAAAGTGCATGCATACCTTCAGGTGTCTGCAAAAACAATGCATAATAAAAACGTTTAGATAATTGATTTTTAATTACAAACAAAGACTATGACACATATTTACACAACACACAGGCGAAATTGTGTGTTATGTTATTGCTGAAATAAAATTTGCCCTTCTATTAATGCATGATTCCAAAAAAGTGTTGCCGAGAATGTATTTTTTGTATAATTTGGCGTAGAACAGAACCAAAGCGGTGGTTGCGCTATAAATCTTCTCCTAATAGCATTGAATCGAATTGAAAATTCAAACACAAGCACAGAAAATGCACAAAAGAACTATTTAGGTTAGCAGAATTTAATCCTAGAGCGATAATTATTTTTGCTTCACAAACATTTCTTTAGACATACATATGTACTTAGTTCCTGTGTCGGGAACATAAAGATTTTCCTGTACGAATTCCCAGAAATTTTGATGAAATGGGTTTGCACTAAGGATTACAATCCCGGGATAGCGAATACCGGGATCCCGGGAAATTTCGTCCCGAAACATCCCGGGATTGACAAAATCCGATCGCGGGAAACATTAAAATAGCTTATTTTTTGCTTTTGTGACTTTAATTTCAAAAAAAACCTTCTTATTTAATACAAAAAATAAATTGCATATTGCCTGTGACGTTTGAAAAAGTTTCAATGCAACAATAGCTCTGTTTGTGTACGGATACTTTGTAAAAATTTTTACAAACTAGCTCTGTTTGAGTACATTTCCAGTAAAAATTTGCCAGTAGCTTAAATCAGGACAGTAAGAAAGCTTGCGCTCCCAGAAAAGATGGTCCTTAAAAGTAAACAACCAGAAATTTCTAAAAACTTGCAAGTTTACACCAGTGTGACTTGTCACATTCACAATACACAACGAAAAAGGTGTAAAAAGAGGGTTAAAGAAAGAAACAGCTGATATGAAAGTTTCATGTGAGGTTTTAAGCTATGGGGAAACTTGAATTATTGATATTACTCACACCGAATTGGACTTATTTGATTTGCTTTTTATCAGCAGTTTTTCTGTCCCGGGATTGTAAAACTGGTCCGTAATTGCAATCCCTAGTTCTCACTGCTACAGATCTCTATACATACTTACCCTCTATATTGCATTACTTAAAAGGACTGACTACACAAATTTTTATGTAATAAGTGAAACACAAAGGATTGCATCGGGCGTGGGCTACATAGAACTGAAGTTTGTTCAGTTATGTCATTTGTTCATCTATTCAATATCTCACTAATTTGAGCCGAGTACTAATTTGCGACGAGCACTTCTTGTGTGTACAAATATTGCAGTGCAGTTTTTTTTTAAATCGATCAAAGGCTCGCATATACCCTAAGTATCGATTTGTATGATGACGATGAGTGACTATGAAGTAATTATTATGCCACGAATAATCCAGTTCCGTATTTAAATTACGTAATCTTCCATTGCATAATAGAAAATCAAGTAATGTGGCTTCAGTCATTTTCTAAGTATTGCTTTCATGAAGCTATAGACAAAAAATAATTATGAAACATCAAATACTTTAAAAGGTAAAGTTTTAACAATCATTTAATTTTATTTGTGAATACGTTTTTCGTTATATGCCGTTGATGGACTTGAGCTATTTAAGTTTTTGATTTAAACTACATATGGAAATTCGTAGGGAACAAAATTTTTTGTACACAAAATTGTGACGTTATAGAGAAAATCAACGAAGCCGTTTTAATACAACCGTTATCAGCTTTCGCCAGTAAACACATAAACTGAGTTCTTCGTGTGTTACTATTGTGTGTTACTATCGAACGGTGTTATAACTCTTATATGTTTACATTTTTTCGTTCCAGGATTCGGACCTGGTGTTTCACCAGCTGCATCTTCACCTACCAAGCGACCTCTAAGTCCAGACCATCCCAATCCAGCGCTACCAATAACAGAGGTAAATACCAGTCAAGGTATAAACGATGTTGCTCATACTTTTTACCCAATTAACCAATATTCAACTCGTTGCTCCATAAAATGCCATTTGCCTTGCTTCCATAGTGAAATAAATAAAGTGAACCAGCTAGGGAGAGGTATGCTTAAAAAATGTCAATTGCTTTGAAAATTTGTTTCACGTCAATTCGTTTTGAATTAACCCATTTGAGTTTGCTTTTCTTGAACGCATGTGTGCCGAACTCAGTATTACAAATACTTTCCCACTTTCTTTTTTGCTGCACATTTAAATGTACTGAATACATGGGGATCGTGCCCCCATGAGCAGTTGTACATAGTGCGCACGATTCCTTCGGCATTTCAGTAATTTTTATTTTGCTATGCTGCAGACGTTCTGCCTCTTGGAAAAAAAAAATTATTTTTTGAACAAAAAGAGTTAAGTATTTGACAAATTTGTTCATAGTGACATAAAATAAGCCTGCCGATTCAAGAGAGTTGTCAGTATCTGGTTCACTTTATTTATTTCACTATGCCTTGCATCTAACAAATTCCAATTGACGTACATATGTTTAAAACACGAAAACCGGATTTTCCAAAAAAAATCAATACCAACATTTGCGCCTTTTAAAAGCGATATTATCCTGTCCAAAGCATCCCAAATTTCGCCCCGAATTTCGCACTTGACCGCACCCGCACAAAAGTTTTGTCATTTATTTGCTTTTATCGCCCTTTTCATAATTTTTCAAAACGGCATGTGATAAGTAGACAACAATGAGACGGACTGCTTGACGGTTGGGGGCAAATATAATAAAAAAATTTTGCCTGAAATGTGGTTTACAGTTATAATGGGTTTTGTTTAACCCTCACATAGACTGTGAGGAAAATATAAATCAGAGAATGGACGAAAATTACTGCACAATTCAATCGAAGGTAAATACTTCCAAGTAATTTGAATACTTAAAAGAAGCTATTTCGATTCTGTGTATATTTGTGCAATTTTAAAGCATTTGGTTTGGTACCCAAAATATGTATTTATTATCATGTTGGTGATGATTTTCTTGATCTTCTCCTGACTTTGTGTCAGTTTTAACAAGTCTTAATGGCTTAGTTATAATTTTCCCTGCTGAATTACCGTCAACGTAAAATTCCGCTTTTAAAATAATCTTAATAATTTGAAATAATCTTATAATAATATCATAATCCTAATTCAAAATAATCGTATTTCGAAACGTTAATAATGATTTGCTGACGCAACTTAAAGCTGTACATTGGAGTAAATTCAATTTACATTTCAAAATGTTGCGCCACAAAAAAAACTATTCAAGCAGAAGAAAACTGTTGTACAATGCTTCAAGTGTCGCAAGTGCTCTAGTAATTTCAGTTAACAGTGACGTACAATTTGCAACATCCTTTACTTGCGCCAAGCCGTTCGCCGACGACTTATTGTGGGCGCGCACACACGTCCCCTCAGCGGCGCCTCAACTTCAATTGATTTTAAATGGCGCCCAATCGTAGCCTGGCCAGCTTCTTCGATTATCTCGCACGCGCCGAGTCATTTATTAGGGTTTCAGAGTTGCCAGCATATTTGTAAGAGCTGCCAGCACGCCACTATAGCATTATGTCCAACGTCTCGGAAGCAATGTACGGAACACAAAATCAAAATCAAAAAATATCTCAAATATATATATGTCAAAATATTTATATGTCAAAATATTTTCCTTCCTTGCTTGTAGTTTACTTTTGTGCCCGCTGGTCCTGGAACCACCTGCATTTTAAAGTGTTTGCTAAATATTTTTCCCGTTATTCCTTTCTCTTTTTCGCACTCCGCTTCCTCCTGTCCAATATGTGCAGTCGCCGAGTCCGGCTATGAATCGCATGGGATGGGCTCTGCGCACTTTGCTCGTCGCTGATAGCTCAAGTTGTCTCAAGGATAGAAAAGTAAGTCAATTTGTGGCACTTAAATGCACAGAGTGCCAAAGATGGCGGCGCCACCATCAGCAACACCAACATCGGTGTTTATGGCGGCGCCATCTGGCAACTATTGTGCGCTTTTAATTGTTATATTTCACGTTTAGCGAGGACGCCCGTCCGTCCGCTCGCTCATCTGCTGCGCAAATTATCAATTAAACTGACGTCTCTTACAAATAATTCATTTTACTCACAACGTGTCTCTTTTCGGGTGGCTGCAACAGGTTTCCGGTAAATTAATTCGCAAATGCGCTCCTGGCACTGAGCTAGTCGACTGGCTGGTGAACTTGGCTCCGATTGTCCACACGCGCGCCCAGGCGGCTGGCATGTGGCAGGCCCTACTGGAGGAGGGAGTACTATCGCATGGTGAGTAGAAGAACCCCCCTGGCTCCAAGACAAACGTGCATAATTATTCAGCGTGTGCCTTATGGCTGAGTTCACTGTGCCTGCAATGTTGTTGGCTTTACAAAGCGCACAACGGTTTGCACACAATGCCCGCGGGGACATATCCAGGATGTGTCGCTTTGTTGCAACTTCTTCCTTCGTATTTGAAAACCACCAATTTAGTTATTTGTAAAAGCAGCTACTTATTTATTTACGTGGGGAGTTTCTTAAAAGAAAAATGGAAAAGATGTTGTTTTTAAAGTCGCTGAAAACGAATCTGTAGTTAGAATTTTAATGATAAAAATGATAGCTCGAACTCGGCAAAACTAAATGGCTCTGATATGGCGTTATATGCGTTGGTTCAAATAGGCTCTCAACATGCCCTTAAATGAAATATATTTACGGCAACCCTTTAGCTATGAAATCTCGCAAAATTACCTGCGAGTTGCTGTAAATTTAAAATTTACTTACGTGAATATGCGATAAAAGTGGTATCAGCTTTATCACCCTTTCCGCGGCTGTAAATTTGTATGACTTGCCACGTCCCCATCGCAACCTAAGTGGCATCCTCTCTAAATGCCGTCAGCTCTCGAGCAAACACCAATATTTCGTTTTACAAAATCTTAAAAGTTTAATTTCTTCTTCTGCTTCTCCTTGCGCGGCATGGCGTCTTACGTAAATAAATAACCGCTCGCACAACACCCACACAACCGGCGTCTCTATAATGGCAACAGTGAACAAGGAGCAACCCTTCAAGGATAAATGTTTTTTGTATCGATTCCGTGTTGATGAAGACGGCACTGCCGGTGGTTCGCCCTCGACAGACGACCTAAATGCGGCTAATGAGCACATTCGCGAGGCGTTGAGCACCCTGTTTCAGCGTGGCCCGGACGCAACGCTTCGCATGATTTTGCGCAAACCGTAAGTACAACGTGTTGCAAATATTTGGTACAAGAAGCAATTAGGTAGAAGTAAGCGACAGGTCACATAAGTGAATGCAATTATATTTGTTCTAAAATAGGAAACACTGCAAACGTCATTGACACAACCTTACAATATTGCTACAAATTTCCGATACAATCGTTAGTATTAGGTACACTCGTAATCATACGGAAGCAAACGAAACCAGCGATGTCGAAGGGAGAATTAAATCAAATCGAATGCAAGTCTTTTTCATTTGGTTTGACGCTAACTGGGTAATCAAATTTGCTCAGGTGCTTGTCACAGATATATATGTATATACACTTATTTGTGTTACCCCAAACACCCAGAGGATAGATTAATCGCAGAATTCAAGGGTCCAGTGTCTGTGAAATAATGCAAAATAAAAACTATGTTGATTTCTATAGTAAAACTTTTAATTACCGAGAGTCCAGAGACATTTGTTAACTCTGATCCACCATTCCTTTTTGTTACCGTCTTGTGTTCCATCTATTAAAAGTAGTTTTTTTATCAATGATGGGAAGAATCCTACTGTTTTTTTTGCTTATCCATAACCGAGTTGCAAAAATCATAGTTAATCCTTAACCTTTTCAAATATTGAAATATTTTGGACTACTCATAAAACTAGCCACTTCAATATATATTTATTTAGAAGAACTTAACAAATTAAAAATTTATTAATCCATATCCTTCATCCGCCCCTAATTTGGCCACTCTAATCATTCCCTCGCTTCAAAATTCAAACACTTTCACCCAGGTATATTTGACAACAACGCCTTCGTATGAATTTGATACGCAAGGCACTTTTTCGTAAGTTTTACTACAGACAAGACTACACCAACGGTAAAAAAATTTAAAATCTAAATCTTAAAATTTTCTAATAGGCACCGGTAAAAATCATACCTACCGATGACACACATCTAGAAAGTTGCAATTCGTATCAAATTGATACGTGGGACGGATGAAGGAAAATTTGCAATCACGGCCAAAAATAAAAAAATACTATCAACAAGTGTCCAACCAAAATCGACTTTTGAAAGCCTAACCGAAACTAAATATCGGCCAAACCCCGACTCTTTTTAACTAATGTGTTGAGAACGCCAAACGGAAATATAAACTTCCATCCAAAAGATGGATATTTACATTGCACAAACATCTGCGCGGTTGACCATCGATATGTGTATGTATGTATACTTATGTGTCTTTAAATTAATTAATAAACTCGACATTGACACTCAATATTAACAATAGACTTTAGAAATACAAAGTTTGTTATTAACAGAAACTTCAGGAAACATCAAAGAAAATGTAAGATGCGAAATACGTTTATAAGAAAATTGAATGAACTATACTTTTGCTACCTTCCACGACATCAAAATGAATTTCACTTTACAATTTAAAAAGTTTTGGTTGCGACCAGCTTTACCGAAACCCATATTTGGTCGGACACTAGTTAAAACTTTTTAATGTACATATTCTCATTACCCACTTTTTTCGCAATTATCCAGTCGGGTAGAAAAGATAAAATACACTAAAGGCAATCGGCTCTTTGTGTTATCATCAAATAACAAATTCATCAAAAGTAAGCAATTACAATAAGACACATTAGTAAGCAGAAATATTTAATATTTTTCAATTTAAATATGAACTTTTTTGTCTATTTGTTATTTATAGCAAATAAATTTGTTTCAGTATTTTTTATAACGAAATTGCTTTTAACAATTTCGCGATATGTTCGAGGCCCAAATAATGGCATTCCTTCTACAAACACATGTATATACATCAGTATGTGTTTCATGGACTAAAACACAAAGTCCTAACTTACGCCGGCGACTTGCGTAAACCACATTTTAATTAGCAAATCCCCAAAGAAATTATTTCATTACGCAAACGCTAATTAAATATCAATATGGACTGCAATTGATATCCCCGGGATATTGGCATCCGCACGCGGCCACCCCACACACACGTGCGCACGCCCAATTGCACACGCTTGCATAAGCGTCACAGCAGCCACACATTCAATTACAACTGCGATACCATTAAATGTCCAATAATATTGACATGAAGTGTTCAGCAAACCAGCTGCAGTGCAGAAGCTCAATAATTTTGATTGCAAGCTTCATTCGAAGCACACACCGCACTCTGCGCAGCCTTCACATCCCTGTATAGTCCCATTCAACTTGCACCAATGCGAAAACCTTAAACATTTCAAGTCAATGACAACTACGTGACTGAATACATTTATACGTACAAACACACTTATAGATAATAGTGAAGCCTTTTACAACACGATATGCGGCATGTTCCGGGGCCTTAGGGGGCCTGTCCGAGTTTTTAGGTCGGAACTGTCCCTAGGCTAGTGTTAGGATAGTTAGACAAGGCTGAAATTGTCTACGCCTTGCGCTATGTTGTAAATGCACACACACACTTGCATAGCAAATGCACATTCTGTTGCATAAACAAAAACAAACATTTGATTGAAGGATTTTGCATATTTTCCCTTTTTGAAACTAAAAAATGCAAGGGCAGACATTGCTCGAATAGTTGCAAATACACACGAATTCATATACATAACACATTCATACATATTAACACATTTCAGTGCTGTCACAAATCGAACAATCAGAAGAATAACGATGTGAATGTCTTACATTCTCTATTTGCATTCGGATTTGCATGTAATAGCAGCTTTCTAATCTAATTTCAAGGATATTTGCCAAGAGTTGTTTCTGGAACTGTGCATGCTTGCGTACACGTGTTAGTCACATAGTTATTCGTGTATACATTTGTTATATTGTATATGCTGTATATACACTACAGATGGCAGCTTTTAGCTATTTCCCAATTCCGGGAATTCTGATTTCACTATTTCAAACCACCTTGAACATTTTAAGTGTATCGAGTAAGTGTATTTGAAAATCAGCTAATGGTGTGCTGCACTTAGCTGTTTTAGGCAATTTCAAGTAAAAATCAAGCAACACTAACAGCTGATACTCATTAGACGCCCAAAAAGCATTAAAAAAGAAAGGCGATAAAACACACTTTTCAAATCGTTTTCAGTCAATTCACTTCAAAAATCTATGTATAAACACCTGGCTCAAAAGCGTATCGAGTCAATGCGAATCGGCTGGGACTGTCGTATAAGCATGGTATATAGTATCTTATATCTGCGCTCATAGCTCATTACTAACTATTTATTTAGATTTACTGCTACAAGATTGATTAAAGAAAATTTATTTACGATCTTAAACTTTATACCCATTACAACATTTATATTTTCAGGGGCGTAGCGATACCAGATACAAAATTTTAAGTTTGGTTTTAAACTTGATAAAACTTTTACCAAAACATTTCAATTAATGAACCAAGTTTAGGATGATAATTGTTTATCCAGTCGCAGAGTTCATGAGCTTAATACGCGATGTTAAAACGGTCGTGACCGACTGAAATCAGTGACCACCGCAAATTCCATGAAAACTGTGCGTGAAATCATCAAAGATTACGCAAAATCTTCATAAAAATTTTTGAAATTGGATTCATGCATCTCAATAACATCAATTTATAGAATTTTAACTGAATATTTAGGCTATCGAGCAGTGTGTGTGTGTACGGTTTATTCTGCACAAGTTGAAAATAACTATCTCCGAATTTTAACTCATTGATCGACACTTGTGACTGATTTTTGATTAAAATCGAATTTAAACCGCCATCAACCACTGCCCGTATTCGCTCGATTTGCCACCGTGCGACTTCTACTTTTTCCGAAACATGCGTTGACCGGTGGAAAGAAAGCGTTTTAAAGAGGTAGAACCTATCCAAAAGGCTTGCACCGACATCCTGAAGGACAGCCCTGTCGCATATATATATATATATATTTATGTATTTTTTTTAATATTTTCTTAATCACAACACCAAAATGTTCGCGTTAACTTTTAATCTATTAAATATATAAGGAGTGCGTCGTTAAAAATTGGGACATGCAATTTTGCTAATAACTTCGTTAATACAAATTCAAATTAAACTTTCTTTGATCAGGTGAGCCATGAAAACTCTGTCATTGAATCGTTTATGCCCATTTATAGCATTGAATGAGTATTTGATGATAAAATGGTAATGATAAAATTAAGATAAATGATAAAATTATAAAATTAACAAGGAAAAATGAAAGTCCTCATGAGGGGTATTCCAGAAAAAATTAGAAACTTTATCCTTGAAAATTTATTATAATTTTTTTCTAATAAATTCTAAAATCTACATAAAAGACATGTTATATAAAACCAGACTTTTCAAAAATTGGACTAGTGGTTGCTGAGATGTTTTAATTTTTCGATGTCACAATTTGTAACGACGCACTCCTTATATGTATATATTTTTTTGTTATAATCAGTATCTATGTTTTGAACAATTATTATAATTGGCGAAAAGCAATGCTGAAACATTTTTTTTAAACACATAGTATATTAGTCTTTCGGATTATAACTCCACAACCTTGTTTGAATCCATCTAAACCTATATTAAAAGGGGGAATTTCACACTCCGATTTTATACTTTTTCCAGATCTCACGAACGCACACCCGAAGAGTTGGAACTAGTTTTCGAAGAGCTGTTGCACATTGCCGCCCTCTCACACCTGTCGACCAGTATCAAGCGTGAATTATCCTCGATAATCGTCTTTGAGTCGCACGCACAGGCGGGCACCATATGTAAGTGCAACCCCCATGCAAATTAGCCGCGACTCGACTTTAACACACCTCGCCGAATGCCGCGTGTGCGGCCCCAAATCACTTAGCACTTGCAAGGCTGCGCCGCTGCCGCTCTTCGCCCCTCGCACTGAAGCACTTTGTAATGTTGTGCTGAATACGTCGATTCGCACCACATTCGGCATGTTTGCGGGCGTAACATAACAAATAGCAGTGCCACATGTAGGACGAGCAAAACCAAGCCAATTCGTCTGCTAAGCACCTCCGCGTAGACTTATTGACTCTAACAGGCAAACGCAGTTAAAGGCCGGAGCCGTAACAAATCGTGACATGTCTGAGTACTTATCGCACCTCACGATAGGCCAAAGAAGTCTTGCTGTCGTTCCGGCCGCATTCACGGCGGCAAAATGGAGGTAAAGTCGTGCAAAAGTTCAGGAACTTTTTGCTCGCTGCCATAAAGACTTTTTAATACGTTCGCTTGCGGCTCGGTTGCGCGTCGCAAGTTCACATAGAATTTACGCTCGAAATGGGGATAAAGTGAAATGGTTAAAAAAAGGAAATTAAATTACGACAATGCCGCGACATGGTTAGAGAAGATGGCAGTTAAATATTTATCGAATTACAAATTCATTTAATTCAATTTGACAAGAAAACATTTAATTTGTGTCGAGTTTCGCACCGGTTAAACCGGTTAAATTCAGACAAAGCTGAAGTGATTGGGGCTTAATCAGATATGAGTTTGACAAATGTGACTTGCGAAGAAAGTATATTATAAGATGTGGCAAGTATTCGAATTGCTGAAATGTTCGCCTCACAATCCTGTAACCGAGTGATACATGCTGCTTGCTCTCCTAATGATATTTAATTTAATGTGGGCAAAAGATTGTCAGCAAGAGGTTTCGCACTTGCCGCAGAACGCCTGCCTCATACGAAGTACTCTGTTAGTTGCCAACACAAAATCAACAAACCAACAACAACAAGTACACTAATTTAAATATTTTCTCCTCTTCCCCCATTTCCCCTCCACGTTGACATCGCTCTAATCCGGCGAACTGTCGTAATAACAATGTCAACACCAACGCCTACCCAAACACTAACGGCAACAACAACAGTATTCAATCAGGGCGACGAAGGACGATCCTGGTACATTTTGCTCAAAGGTTCGGTGGATGTTGTGATACATGGCAAGGGCACTGTCGCCACCCTCAAGACTGGCGATGATTTCGGTAAACTCGCTTTGATTAACGACGCACCCAGGTAAGTTGCGCCCTGGTCACGGACCCTACCCCCTCTCCCAACCCACCGCTCCCCAACCGACGTCTCTTTCGCTTTACATCGAAACAGCTGCAAGTCTGCTGCGTTCCTTATATTTTACATATATATATGTGTGTGTGTGTGTGTGTGTGTTGGAATCGCGTTATGACCCAACAAACACTGACCAAAAAAATCTCAAACCTTTGAGAAACCCTTTGATATCAAATTGTTTTTCAGCATTATTTCAATTTGAAAATGAATATTTTCTCAAACGTTTCTCAAATGTTTGCTATCAACTTGAGAACGACTTGAGAAGAGTTGAGAAAAAATCTCAGTTACCACGTTTGATAATTTTGTGATTCTCAATTTGCTATTCATTTGAAATGAAAGGCTTTCTCAAATTGATATTCACTATTGCCAACAATTTGAGATTACTTACATTCTCAAGCTAATTTTCAGTAATGGTATGGCAGCACTAAAATCGAATTTACGAAAACGTCAAGATGGCAGCAATGTTTTGCAAAACATATGTTTTTCTAATTTTGCGCGTTGTGGAAAAGTTAAAAGTGATTTTCACGAAAAGTTGCAGTGGTTGGCGAAAAAGAAAAGGAAAAGCGAAAAAGGAATTAAAAATTTAAAGGGAAGTATGAGTGCATCAAAAAAAATTAAAAGTGAGGTAAAGCAGATTATGGATCTGCTATCAAAGCGCCCGGAAATTAGCTTGCCGGCGTGCCTTGAAAATTCTATGGATAATTCTGTGGATAATGCCTTGGTAACAGGCCCTTCCACTTCGAGCGCTTCCAGTGGTGCTGGTGTTGATGGTGGTGTTGAAAACGACGATTCTGATTATTCAGATTTTGAATTAGAAAATGACAAAAGTGGCATGCTTAGAAACGAACTTGCAGCGTGGGCTGTTGCATTTAACGTTTCAACCGCTGCGACAAACGACCTTTTACGAATACTGCAAAAGCATGTTGAAGGGCTTCCAAAGGATTCCAGATCATTAAAATCAACTCCTAAGACTCCGCCAGTTGAAAAAATGGGTCTAGGTGAATATATTCACTACGGTGTTAAGGACTGCCTCACCGATTTTTTGCTTAGAAAGCCTTTTAAACCCACGGAATTTCACCTCAATATAAATATTGATGGTCTTCCACTAGCCAAAAGCTCTAATTTACAGACTTGGCCAATTTTAATTAATGTAAATGATGAACCCGATGTCATGGTTGTAGGTGCTTATTGCGGTAACAGTAAGCCATTGTGTCCAAATATTTACTTAGAAAGATTTGTAGATGAGCTTCTGGAATTATTAGAAAACGGTTTAGACTTCAATGGCAAGTACTACTCTGTTCATTGCCGATCATTCATTTGCGATGCTCCAGCAAGATCATATATTTTAGGTGTTAAAGGACACACAGGCTTTTCTAGCTGTATTAAATGTAGCCAGAAAGGGGAGTCGCTGGGTCATAGGATGATTTTTAGAAGTGAGACCCATAGTATTAGGACTGACTCTGATTTCCGCTCGCGGTCAGATGTAAACCATCATAAATTGTTGGAGCCAACAGCGATAGAAAAATTGCCAATTGATATTGTCAAATCATTCCCTTATGACTACATGCATGTCGTGTGTCTTGGTGTTATGAAAACCCTAATTTTTGGTTGGATTAGACACAGAAATAAAGCATATTCTTTGAAATTATCAAAAATTAATTTAATAAATTCGAGACTAATTTTTTTGAGCAATCAAGTTCCAAGAGAATTCGCCCGACATCCACGTAGTCTGAACGATTTTGAAAGGTTTAAAGCTACGGAGCTAAGGCAATTTCTGTTATATACAGGAATTGCCTTACTTGATGACATTTTAGATTCCGACAGATATAACCATTTCTTAATGCTGAGCTTAGGCATACGCATTTTATTAGATAGAAAATCGTGCGCTGAAAATAATGAATGTGCGAAAGTCCTTTTAAGTGAATTTGTCAAAAATATCTCAAGATTTTATGATGATTCATTTCTAACTTTTAACTTCCACTGTCTCAATCATTTACATAGTGACGCATTGAACTATGGATGCTTAGAGTCTATAAGTGCGTTTAAGTTTGAGAACTATTTGTCCAAACTCAAACGAAAATGTAATAAGAAAAATCAGGTTGCTGCCCAAATTTATAATCGTTTAGTGGAGGAAAGTTTGTATTCAACTGAATACTCAGTAGGAAAAACTCAAAAGAAAAACATGGACGATGGGCCGGTAAAATCGTTACATACCCACTTATTCTATTTAGCTACAAAAAAGCCAGACAATTTCTACAGCGTTAAAAATAAAATTTTCCGTATAATGAACATTTATTTCAAAAATGGTAGTTTCCAAATTATTGCCCACGAAGTCATTAACTTAACAAACCTTTTCGTTACACCAATAAAATCGTCTAATTTCAACATTAAATGCAGTGCCACTTTAGAATTTTCTAATTTTCATTTTCAACACTCCGTGGAAGAGATATCCCAGAAAATTATTATGTTCAGCAATTTTGAAGCCAACAAATTTATATTCATCCCTCTAATTCACATGTAGATGGATTTAAACGATACTTTTGTTGCAATTGAAACCGTTGGGTTGGAAGTGACAACAACTGGTGAGTGTAATAACAATGTTAGAATTACAGCGAAATTATTAATTTTATGTATTTTTCAGATCTCGAAAATTTAAACAAAAAGATTAATGATTTGGAAAGAAACGTGCTCGCAGGTAGTATTTCTTTTAAGTTACTTAAATGCATATGTACATTGTATTAAGTTATAGAACTTCAAGTAACACAAAACTTACTCAAACGAGTTCTTCAGGAGATAAGAACCACTGCACACGCAACGAACGTTAGGCGGAAGAAGATTTTGCCAAAAACTCCATTCAACGACGTTGCAGAATTTTCCGAATTTGAAACGAAGATACAGTCGTCGGAAAACAAATTTGATGATTTGGTAAGATTGCCGTTAGCATACTGCAGTTTATTTATAAAAATTTAAACTATATATTTTGAGTGTTACTATATTTCTTTACTAGGTTGCCGAACTGCAGACTATGATATGCGGTAACCCAACTAAATTTATAAAAACTGCATGGAGAAAATTGATGACAGATGCTGCAGCGAAGTACTATTGCTGGCAAGGCACTAGGGACAAAACTGCAGTTAGGGCGCTCAGCACAACCGCAGCAATAAAACGTAATTTCCTGCAAATACTTTTATTTTAAATTTTACTATTAACATATTATTTTATTTTAGAAGCCCACAGTAAAAAATTCTCCGCTGCAGCATCTGAGCAAGATTTTGAAAGGGCAACTATGGCATTCTTTCAACATGCGAATGCACGACTGCAAAAAAAAGAAAATTACAAAGCAAAAAACTAATTTCTAAGGTCCGTATCAGAATTATTTGATGCTAAGTAAGCTTCACTTTGCAACTTGGCTTAATATATTTATCCTTTTATTTTAAGCTAAGTTGGAAATTGAAGCTTACTTTTCTTCATGCAGCTTTTACAAATTTCGTTTGGTTACCGCATATTATATCTTTTCAGATTCGGAAAATTCTGCAACGTCACTCGTTTCAGTAAATTAAATTACTTTTTTTTTTAATTCTGCAAAGTGAAGATGCGCACGCACGTGTACCAAAAAATGAAATATTTATGTTTATAAATATGAAATTTATGTTTATTTATGTTTTGTTATGATTAATTATTTATTGCCTTAATATTAAGTAATTGAAATGTACCAAAAAATGAAATATTTATGTTTGTTTATGTTTATTTATAAATATGAAATAGTTATGAAATATTTATGTTTATTTATGTTTTTTATGATTAATTAATATTAAGTAATTGAAATGTTTGTACCTTGCAATGAATATGACTGAAATTACCTTAAGGTTTATTGTTGGTTTATTAATTAATAAAACTATAAAAATATTATTTATAACAATTTATCTATTCTGGATTTTTATTACATGCGAGTGGCAACGCCAATCTATACAAGAGGCGAATTGGATTCCAATTCCATCCGTTCCGCTGGTTTGAGATTCATTTGAGAATTTCAAATTCTCAATTTGAGAATAAAGGCAAATTTCCATATTAAAAATGTGCCTTTTAAGTTGAGAATGCCATAACAGTATATTTGAGATCAATTTGAGAACAAACGTTTGAGATTTGAGAAAGCAATTTGATTCAAATGTACCTCAATTTGAGATTAGCCAATAATGTTTGTTGGGTCGAGTTTCGTGTAGCAGTTTCGTCTATGTGGATGGGCGTGTGAGTGTACGTTTTGAATTTGCATGCGATTAAGTTTCTAATTAAATTTAGAAAACATTTAACTTTCACTAACTATGGCGCCAAGTCCGCGCTGAGGAGCGGGTAACGCTCTCGACAATTAAAACCTAACAAAAGGAAGCATTTTCAATTAAACTTTGTTAATCATTTCCCATAAATCTGAGCACTTAATCTGCGATGTGAATCAGGTCGACCCACAATGCCAATGCGAATTTTCCTTCATACAAAAGTGTCCTGTCAGCTGTGACACGTCTTCTTCTCCTTCGTCGTTTTCTTCTTCTTCTTATGCTGAACATAACACCGTACAAAGCCATTCACACCTGCTGACGTGAATTACCTTAAAAAGCGCGAAAGGCACCCCTCGACAACGTTTGCTCAACGGAGAGAGACATTAAAGGGGATAAAGGGGACTTTTAGCTTCACATCGTTTGCAAATACTGAGAAGCTCGAGAAGCTACTCGCTTCGCGCCCCGAACTCCGGCAGATAAAATCGTGGCAATTTCAGTGCAATTTTCGCAACGTGCAGCAACCCAATGCCTTTGGGAAGCGCTAAATGCATTTGAATGTGGGAAAAATTCTAACACCACTTTAGAAAACCGTTTAAATGCTCTCAGGATTCCATTAAAATGAATTCTCAATGCTCGATAGATGTAATAGAGGCGAGGAAAATCAACTTATCATTTCATTAAATTCATCTAATTATCTATCTACGCGTATCATTCGAAGCGTCAAGCTCAAAAAAAATTTTAAGAAACAAATGTATTATCAAAATTTTTTTTTTATTAAATATTAAAAAAGTAATACAATTACAATTTTAAGATATAAGGAATATAGCAACTGGCAACTGAGGCCTTCGGCTATTTTAGTGAATAAATAATGTTAAATGTTAAAAAGTATATCTAATTTAACTAGAAGGTATGTGAATTTGTTAATGTTGCTGGCTGATACAGTTGAGATAAGTTGGTCTATTGCAGGAATATTGAGAGCTGTTCTTAGTCTTTCAATTTCATTGCAGTGGTGAATTAAATGTTGCAGGGTTGATGATTCTTGGTGGCAGTGTTGGCATATGGGTGGAGGTTGATGTTGAAAAAGATGTTGATGAGTGAGGCGAGTGTGTCCCAGTCTGAAGCGAGTGTACGCTATTATTTTTCTTCGGCTTATTGAAATTGGGTACTGTGGGGGAGTTTGGGAAGGGTTAATGGTTTTGTAATGATGGGTATAGTCAGTCCATGTTTTTTTGTTTATCTCCAAAATAGTTGCGTTGCGTTCTTCGGCTTATTGAAATTGGGTACTGTGGGGGAGTTTGGGAAGGGTTAATGGTTTTGTAATGATGGGTATAGTCAGTCCATGTTTTTTTGTTTATCTCCAAAATAGTTGCGTTGACAGCATGGTGGAAGTCGCGCTTGTTGGATGTTGCGATGGTGAATAGAGGTGATTTAGTAGCGAGTTTAGCAGCAAGATCAGCGGCAGTGTTTCCGTTTATGCCAATGTGTCCTGGGACCCAAAGTAGTTTGATGGTTGATGTATTTATTAATATATCACGGATTTGAGAAGTGGTGGAATTGTTGTGGTTATTGTTGCTTACAGCTTGAATGGTGGATAGCGAGTCTGAGCATATGATGTGTTTCGTTTTTTTCTTCTGTGCTATCTTTATTGCCTGTAAGAATGCTTCGGCTTCGGCGGTAAATACAGATGAATACCAGGGAAGTAAGCCAAGGTACAAAACTGTTCCATCGTCTTTGACTACACTGAATGCTGTATTTCCGTCTGATTTTGATCCGTCAGTGTATATCATTTTCCAGTCACGTAGTTGTTTCGCAGTTCAAGAAATTTTTGGAGAAATACATTTGGGATGGTTTCTTTCTTTGACCATTCGTGTAGATCAAGAATTAAGCTAGTTGCAAAGTAAATCCTAAGTAGCGCGACTCTTTGACAACCAGACGTCGATTCTGTATGACAAGAACTGTCAAATTGTTGTTGTTCACGTGTAAAACTGAGCTCACCACGGTGGCCGGTCACTAGCGGCAGGATTGCGTGTACGTGAAAAATACTGAACAAATTGCTGTTTCTATGAATTTCTTAAACGTAATTTAAGACGATTTTATAAAGGAACCGCTGACTTTTGATGTTGGTATCGCCAAAGAGAGGAACATTGAATAAAACTCTCATAAATTAGTTGATTTTCGGCAAAATTTTTGAACAAATTTTAATTATTTCGTTTGCTGTTCAAAATCAACTCTGCCTGGATATACTACTGTGTACAAAGAATACCCGGAATTTGTTTATAATTCAAAAAATTTTTATTTATTCTTCCAAATCAATTTCGTCGCCTTCAAAGTAGTCCCCCCCGATGCAATGCACTTATGCCAACGGACTTTCCAATCTTCGAAGCATGCCAAATAGTCACCTTCCGGTATGGCCTTCAATGCGCGCGGCGATTCACGTTGAATCTCTTCAATCGATTCAAAACGGTGTCCTCGAAGTGGTCTTTTGAGTTTGGAGAATAGCCAGAAGTCACAAGGAGCTAAATCAGGCGAATACGGTGGCTGTGGAACGATATGAGTTGGCGAAATGCTCACGAAGAACCAATGCCATGTGAGATGGTGCATTATCGTGATGCAAAAACGAAGAGTTGTCTCTCCATAAATCCGGCCTCTTTTTGCGAATAGCTTCACGCAAACGACGCATAACGCTCAAGTAATATTCCTTGTTGACAGTTTGGCCCGGCGGAAGGAACTCATAATGCACAACACCACGATAATCGAAGAAATCGAATTCCGGGTATTCTTTGTACACAGTAGTATATATTCACCACAAATAAATGTTGGTATGACTTTGAAATTTAATTTAAAATTTTGCTTAATGCTGGAATTGGTACATGATGAAATGATTTAACAAATAATTTACAATAAGTAATACAGTACATTCCGTTTAGCTGCATTCACCTTCGATGCACATGATTTGGGACACTTAAGCGAAAAGTGCAGCTAAGCGGAATATCTAGAAAAGTTTTTGGAAACAGCAAAATTTTTTTTAAAGTAGATCCTTGGCGCACCTATATAAAAATATCAAAATATATATTATATATATATATATTATATCAATATTGATATATTATATATATCAAAATTTTGCATGAACGAATCTATTGAATTCTTGAAAAGATTACACCAGTGTAAGACTGAACAAATTTTTATTAGCAAATTAACCGCTATCTTATAGATGCTTATGCATACCTAATATGTATGTATACACTGGATATAATGAAAATATTTATATACATATTCTTACTGATATGCTTTTATGTAAAATAATCGGTAATTTTACCCTGCGAATATTTCTTTTTTGACAATTTCACAACTATTGCCTCCATTTCGAAAATGTGGAAATTTGTTTCGATACTATTTTCCAAAAAAACTTTTCGAAATTTTCAAGTGCTGCTAAACGAAGTATTTTTCATACAAATCAAAGAAAACTTGCTCAAAAACAGGGCTGTTAAACGGAATAGTGCAGCTAAGTGAAATGCAGCTAAATGTGAAATTTTCAAAGAAAATTCGGTTTACGAAGTAGTATTTTGGCCAAATAATGCAGCTAAGCAGAAAATGCGCCTAAGCGAATAGGCAGCTAAACGGAATGTACTGTAGTTCATTTCATCATGGAATTGGTATAAACGGTATAATAACATATATGACAAGACTCAGCGAGCCAGTCTGCTAGCTGCTCCGGCGACTGATGCGCAATGTGGCTACATGAAAGCGACAATACGTTTAAGAAATAATACATGATTGCAGACTATTTGGCACCGCACCACAGGCGGGCAACATTGCAAACACTGCGTTTTGGGCCAGTTTGCACATTTTCCTTGATTTTGCGCGACTTTCCGTGACAATTTTTTTATAAACAAATGGGGTTATTTGCGCACCGTGGGGAATATTTACACATTGTGAGGTGAGAGTGGTAAAATTATTATAAGACAGGGTTGAAATTTTTGCTATCGATGGCGAATATAGAAATGTATTTAGATGGGAAAGGTTTGTTATGATTATGATTTCATTTAAATTATTTCATTCAGTTCAGTCGCATCAAAGATATTTAATAATGAATACGAAAATGTTTTTCTGAACACATTCATCATCTTTTGATTAAATTATCGTGTTGTGAGTTAGTATTACCAATCAAAATGAATGAAAACATATTTTTAGTACGTATTAAGAGTTCTGAAGATGCACGACATTACTATAACACACAAATTTTGAAATAATTTATTACAAGAAACTTTGTCGTTCGCATTTTACCTTATACGATAACAAAATTACCTTGATATTGATTCGGAATGTTTTATGTTTTCATCATGAAATTATTTGTGCGAAAGCAAAATAGAAATTTGTATTAAAATGTTGGCTATTTTAATCAATTGTGGTTATAACTATTGTATTTCTACAGTAATTTTACAGTTTCGTTAAGATATTTAATCTTTCACACATTTCTTTATTTGTTGATTGGAAAGAGCAGTCAGAAAATTAGGCACAAAATTTGCTCCCAAAACCAAACGAAAATCGTTGTGGGTTAACACTGCTTGTGCGGCAACACTGCCACTAGTGTCCGGCCAAAAAGAAGTCGCGCTACTTAGGATATACTTTGCTAGTTGCTTGTAGTTGCCAAGGTGGTGCTCTGAGACAGTATTTGTTTGTTGTATTTGTTATAATGCTGTTTTTTCGGCATACTGAATTACGCGTTGTAGAGTTGATACTTTCCTTGGGATATGCTTCCGCTTTATTGGCTTATTTACTAGCTGGTGTAGTTGAGATCTTTCAGGGTAGGCTATCTTGGAGATAAGACGTCCCGTTAGTAGCGTCAGTATGTCTTTAATAGAGGGAAGTCCAGTCTCGGTACGAATATTAATTAAGGGAGTGGATCGGAAAGCACCCAATGCCAAACGTAGAGCTGCGTGGTAGGGTGATTTGATTTTTTGGAGGTTCCTTATTGATGTTTTGCCATATATTGGTAGTCCATAGTCGATTTTTGAAAGTATTGTTGCTCGAGAGATGTCGATGAGTGAGTTTGTGTTACATTCCAATCTTATGTTACTTAAGCATTTAATAATATTAAGTCTATTATTTAAAGATTTACACAGGTGTTCTACATGGTTGTTCCAATTATACCTTTTATTGAAAATTAAACCTAAGATTTTGAGTGATGATACATTTTGAATGGATACATTGTTTACTCTAATCGTTTCATTATCACAATTATGTTTATTACAGATGTCTAAGTGTTTTGATTTTTCAAATGAAATCTTGTATCCACTATATTCACCCCATTGTTGGAGTTTTTAAAAAATTTCGCATGTTTTATTAGTTACATCTGAGAAGTTTTTTACTTTACAATAAATATAAAGGTCATCTGCGTAGAAAGTGTGTTTGAAAAATTTTTGTTCGTCTATTATTTTGCTCAAATTGTCGTAAGAAATCAAGAAAAGTACCACAGACAAAGGAGATCCCTGTGGAATTCCATTGTCGAGTGGCCAAATATCGGAAAATGTGTTGTTAATTTTGACTCTAATTTTTCTTTTTGAAAGAAAATTTATAACGTAATTAACTATATTTTTCCCTAATTTCCACTCTAGTAATTTTTCTATGACAGTGTGCAATCCTACTCGATCAAAAGTTTTTTCGGCGTCTACCGATATAAGAGAAAAGTGATTACGTGTTGATAGTGTGTCGCAAATGTCTTGATCTAGAGTAAGGAGAGCATCCATTGTGCTTTTTCCCACTTTTAATGCTGTTTGTTTGCATGAAAGAAGTTTTTGCTCTGTGAGAAACCAAATCAGTCTTTTTGCAATGATTTTCTCGAGAGCCTTGCTTACACATGGAAGCAAAGAAATTGGTCTATAGCCCGAAATATTGTTTTTATCTTTGTTTGGTTTTGGGATGGGCACAATGGTAGCTACCTTCCATTGTTGGGGGACAGTACCTTCAGTAAAAATTTGTTTGTATATTTCCCAAAGTATTTCTTTGACTTTGGCAGGCAGGTTTTTAATAATTGGGTATGATAATTTATCATACCCGGAGTTTTACCCTTTAATGTTACTAGGCAGGACTGTAATTCTAAAAAGCAGGACTGTAATTCTAAAAAATTTATTGGTAGTTCGATTTGTTTGGCTCGGCCTGTGATTTGGTATGCAATTGACACATTTTCGGAGAAAGTTTGTTTTCTTTGTACGAAGTTATCACTAAAATTGCTGTCTAGAGAGTAATCTGACCAAGTTTTTGCGAACAGGTTTGTAATTTCTTTTGGTTGACTAATAGTGGAATCGTCGGGAGTTTTTATGTATTTTATTACCATACTAGTATTGCAATTAGAAAGCGCTTTAACTTTGTCCCATAGAATCAAAATTTTGTATTATTATGATATTATGATATTTATTGAAAATGAAAACATGTAGTACAAGCATGCGAAAACTGTGGCGTTTACTTCATCCGCCTTTTCAAGTTCTTTATTAGTTACTACAAACATCAATTGTTCAATACGAGTATATAAATTGAAATGTAGCATATAATTTTTGATTTTGACCCGCCATGTTGGATGCTGCCAGTTAAATTTTCAAAAAACATTATTTATGCATTTAGGGTTCACATTTAGAGTTCATGGACACGTAATTTTCACTATTTTTGAATTATTTAGGATTTTTTTACAAGCATAATAAAAAAATTCGTTCAATCAAAAGTCATAGTTTTGGTTAAATACTTAGATAACCATAACCTTTTCAATTTGCATTCGTTTGCAGAATTTTAAAGTTCCGAAAATTTTGTTGAAAAAGACTTAGACCGAATTTTCTTACTTTAATTAAAGTTAAAAAACATAAATTCAAGACATATTTGTTCCTCCAATAGATTTAGATCGGAAGTGCTTAACAGTTTTTTTTTTACAATTTTTGGCCAAGTGCAGTATACTAGCTACATAGGACTTTTGTATCTGATTCGTTTACATTCTGAAAGAGTTTTTAACACCTTTCCAACATAATAGTTTTCAATTATTTCATTTCATCAGCTTCCATTATGAACGGACAAAAATATTACTTATGGACTTTTTATCACTGCCTCAGCGGGCTTTTGCAGCCACATACATAGAGTCTGTGGACACGGCTCCCAGACACTTCCTGCGCAAATGCCTCAATGCCAGCTGTATTTGTAGCCAAATGTGGATTGATTCATCTCTGCCAATTACAAGAAATATTGTACATAATTTCCGTTTGTCAAGGGCAATAGCACAGCAACAGCAACAGACCAACGTTCGGCAAGTAAGCCGCCAAACGACGAATTTGTTGCGTATACGTCTGGAATGCGCGCTTTCCAGCTGGAACAGTGCTGTAGCCTGCGGTTGACAGCGCATAGCGCCACTAATAGGTGCCTCTCCCCTCCGTGTCTCGTTGGCTCCAACTGCTATGATGCAAGCTTACGCTAACATAGCGGAGATCGGGAGTCCACACGCCGATGGGATTAATTACTACGGCTAAATCGCAAGGTTGCATTTCGCATAATTGCGCCCAAAGCATGAAACTCCTTTGCAGGGACTCATTAAAAACGTAGTACACAGAATCGAATCTTTACTTATTGCCGTAAAATGTTAGCTAATCAAAGTGAATTATTTTCCTCCTAAACGATTGTCGCTTGAGGTTAATTGATGGATAATAGAAGAAGTGAAAACGCGAGTAAAGGAAAATAAAATACTGAGTGTTGAATCAGCTCAGGATTACCAAAGTGCTTTTGACGCATTTCGTTGTACAAATTCGATTCGACTCGATTAGAAAAAACATTTTGCGCTCAATGGCCATTGTTGCCCCCAACTCCCATTCTTGTCTACGTATATATGTTACATACATAGATACAAACATAAGCGCATATGACTGGCACGTTTGTGAGTGTGCACTTTTATGTGAACTCGAAATGGCAGAGGGATTGAGATTTAATTAACGCAATGCGCACTGCGCTACACTATTAAAACTTAATTTTTGCGACCGGCTTATGGTACATGTCCACTTGGGTCTAGGCGAAGTTTTTTATCACCTACTCGTACAGCACGGCAGCCCGAATACGAACAGCTTTGCACAACCATTCGTTTTCAAACACAATTAAATAGAATGGACCCACAGTGTTATGCCGACTCCGTATGGCATAAAAACACGAGTTGGAGCAATCAAGCTGACATCCTACCAGACCAAATGAAAAGCTACATGTTTTAACTTCATTGTTATTAAGTACGAAAGATTCCATGTAACCATGCTACTCGCCTGTTCTGATCAGAAATCAGTTTTGCTGTTTTTTATAAAGTTTTTGTTACTGAACTTATGTAATTTCTGCACTGAACTATACATTGCAAAAAATTGATACTTTTCTGCGAGAGCAGTCACATTAAAATGTCTCTATTAAAAATCAAAATTCTCACAAATCCTAAAACTTTGCACACCGGAAAAATGCACGCCGAACCGTTTCGGGCGTGGCAATCGGCCCAACGGCGACTGTGAAGGATGCAGCGTGAGTGCTGCGCTCGAAATTGAATTACGTTTCACTCAAAGTGATTACAGTTTAATTGAAAACTTTTAATTGAGAATGTTTCGCTCCATTTATTCACGTAAAATGCTTTTGCTTTCAATTTCATTCATCATTCATCGTATTGGCAATAGATACAAATTAAACATTGAACTTGAACTTGCTTGTCGTAGTTCTGTAACCGCGGATCCCGAAATCTGCCCAACTAAATGCCACTACTAAGCCCACTAACCACTACTTTTTTCTCTACCACGACTGCTACTCCCCATAGAGCCGCTACCATCGTACTAAAAGAGAATAACTGTCATCTGCTGCGCGTGGATAAGGAGCACTTCAATCGCATACTGCGCGATGTGGAGGCTAACACGCTGAGACTGCAGGAGCATGGCAAGGACGTGCTAGTGCTGGAACGGGTGGCCAAGCAGCGCGGACAACATTCGGCCTTTAAGTATGTCGCTAACAATGTGCAATTAATTTGATAATTTCGCAAATTCAAATTCAAAACTACCTAAAAATAACTGTACACAATTTGGTCATTAGTTTTTAACTTAAGGGGGTCCTACCATGTAAACGCCGTTTTTCGAGGCGTTTTTTGGGATCTTACAGAAGGAAAAGTATTCAATATTTTCCAATGCGGTTTTTTTTTAATTTTTATTGGTCCTTTTAGTATAAAAAAAATCGAAGTTTAAGAAATAAGTGTTATGTAAGCCACAGCACCCCTGCGAAATAAGGCCTTCCAAAAGTATGTGGGTTGATGGTACACACGATTTTGCAAAAACTGTTCGTCTGAAACACAAAAGGAAAGGTTTTTTACAATCTGCAGACTTGCCGCTATCGTACGGTAATAATTCACATAATTATCTTTACAATTGTCAAAATGGCGGATCATGAAAAAAAAAATCTCATTTTCGGTTTTTTAAGCAGATAAAAACAGTTTTTTTATTATTTGTTTATAACAATTGGAAGCTCATCTTGTACCGAACGTTAGCGACAACATTTACACACATTTAAAAAAAATTATCAAAATCCGTCCTCTGGTTCCTTAGAAATGCGGGGTACCAGTTCGAAAAAAGTGGTTCTGAGAAAAACGCTAAGAGATAACGCTTGGCGCCTCATGTCGGCCTAGCGCGCTGCGAGAACTCAGTGGAAAGCGTGATAAAACTTGCCGTAAAACCTGTTTTCCCTTCGGAATTCAGCAAATTCCTTTTTGTATCTTATTTTTAGATACATTAACTTTAGAAAAATGCAACAAAAAAAATGCATTTTTTGAAAGTGTTACATGGTAGGACCCCCTTAATTAATTACAACTATCATATTAACTTCCCCTTTAACATTAATAGATTAACTGATATATTAACCGTAAATAATCAGTGCCTTCTGTAGTGAGCGAACTCTTCAGTTTCAAATAATTACGGGTACTTTTCAATTAAATATTCGCCAAAAAATATGTGCAATGCCAAAAATGTGCAATGCCAAAAAAGTTGTTCAGTTACGACAATATTTATGGGACAGGATGCTAAAAGATAACACAGCACAACAAAAAAACACTTTTTTCTGTTGCATGGAGTTTTTTTACTGTTTCTTACTAATTTGGGTGCGCTGATTTCGAATCTATACTTAGATTTTTTCTAGCAGCTCTAGTTAGTGAGATATAGGTACCATATCATTTTTTCAGTTTTTCCTCTACGTTTTCCATATTTTTGATCGTAATTTCTAAACCAAAAACCGATTGACATGATTTTCACTTTATCGCATTAACAACACCACACGGCTTCTTTTCCGATGCAACTTATATTTATAAGTTTTAAAATTCCGCGGTAATTGGACCTCAAAGTCAGAAAATATGGAATTTTAAGGCGTTTTTTCTGATGGCGAAAATTGTACAGATGTTTCATAAATCAAGTTACGAAGTCAAATCAAAATCAAAATCAGAATCAAAATGTGTGAGATTTCCTTAAAAAATTAGGGGCCTCAAAATATGCTCTTTTATATGTTACATTTCTAGTCTGAAACACAAGCAAAAAATAAAAAGATTTTGAATTGCTCGAAATAAAAAAAATTAAAAACTTTGCATATTTTTAGGCCCCTCATTTTTTAAGGAAATTTCACACATTTTGATGAAAATGACTATGGTACATTTTTGCTATTATTTCCATGCGAATGTGTATTCCGCCAAATAATTTGGCTGTTTTGTATTGCTTGATGTTTCTTAAGATATTCATATACTTCATAACTTGATTTATGAAACATCTGTACAATTTTCGCCATCAGAAAAAACGCCTTGAAATTCAATATTTTCCTACTTTGAAACCTTATTACAACGCCAATTTAGAACGCATAAAATTGATTAATGTTAGAAAAAATGGCGTGAGATGTTGTTAGTGCAACTATATAAAAATCATGTCGATAGGATTATTGGTTCAGAAATTACAGTCGAAAACGAGAAAAAAGCCGAGGAAAATTCGAAAAAGTGACACGCCCATTTTTTGCGAAAACTAGAGCTGTTACATAAAAACGGAGTATGGTTTTGAAAACAGCGTGGAAAAACGATTCAGATTCATGTAAAAAACTCCATGCAACAGACATGCTGTTGTGCAGTGTAATTCATAAATCGACACAAAAGTTATGAAAATTTTACTCTTTTGAAAAACTGTTTGAAAATAATACACGCGGACATTTAACGCCTAAATGGTTTGGCCTTTAGAATAGTTCGATGTCTTTTGAGGGAGAAAAATTTAATGTTTAAGTTAAAAATCTCTTCACATGGTATTTGTTTATAAACAAACCTTTTCAAATTTTTAAACCCATTTTTAAATATTTGCGACTAAAGTGAAGGAAGACACTTTTGATTTTCACTATGAGTCAGCAATTTTATGTTTAATTGCCGTAGCCGTGATTATTTTAAGCATTGGTGTTGAGAATAAATATTAATATATATAATATTTATTTAAATTAATTATAACTTATTGGTAGCTGTTGTGGTACTAAATATTAATAGATCGAGTGTTCTAGGAAAACGTTCTTCGTATATCTTTTATGGGTTTTTAAATGCACATATTTTAGTAAACAACATGAACTTTGAATCCTCTTAAAAAACTGTGTTAAGATATAACTAAGCCCAGTTGACGTTTTGCTCACATATTAATAATTTTTTAGTAGAGGCCTTGATATGTAACAATTCTTTGGTGTTTTTTCCCAAACAAATTTTTCAAAAATGGTATCATTTCATATACTAAATTTCCCTTATTTCCATTTTATGTCAAATTCACGCTTATGCAATGAGTAAGCTTAAAAATATAACGTTTTACTGAAATCACTAGGGAGCACTGGAATGCTACAAAATCTTTGAATCCCTTTAAAAATAGCTCGAGTTAACTACAAAAGGCCATAAACTTATGCACTATCAATTTGCTACAGAATTTTGACTACTGCAAAAGTATATCAATTTTCACGCAACGTTTTCATGGCATTTACCTTTTCTATTTACTTGTCATCGCCAGCGGCCGCGCTTTCATATTGTTTTTTTTTACTTCTGTTTTACACCCAACAAAACGTTTCAGGCCATTTCAACTGCATTACACCTTCTCCTCTCTGCCTTCTCTATTTATCCGTTTGTCTATCCACAGATACACTGTCATGTCGGGAACACCGTCCAAAATGCTGGAACACTTGCTGGAGACGCGGCTCGGCAGCCAGGTGAGCGGCCTGGATCCGTTTCTCGACGATTTCCTGCTCACGCACATTGTCTTCATGCCGGTGGTACAGCTAGTGGATGAGCTGGCGAATTAATATCCTTTACAAACACAAATTCGTTAAGAACGGCTGCGCGAGGTAACAGCGATGCAAGACGAGTGGAGAGTTGCCACAAGTGGCATGTCGCGGGCACAAGGCGAGCGAGTCTGTGTTGGATCAATGTGGAACATTGATCAACATACCGTCGCAGGTCATACTGAATATGTTGCACGCTGGCTTACGACTGTGCGACATGTGCGCTTGTTGAATGCTCGCAAATTTAGTCAGATGCCAGGAGTGCTTTTTTACTTACCGATGAGTCACGTCGTGTAATAAATTTTCGTTCATAGTAGCAATGCACTCACCCCGTTGCACGTTTCTGACGACTTGCATATTTCGGGTTGACTGTGCTGCATGCCACGGGCGATGGCTGGAATGGTGAGCGGCGAACAAACTCGAGAGTTTTATTTACACATTCAAGGTAACATTCACGGCCAGGTTGCCGTGGCACGTGAGCGGATTTACTGGCGTAGAGCTGTGCAGGGAGGTCGAACACACAAGTGTTTGCACAAGGCCCAGAGTGATGCCAATAAATCAAAAAACTACTTTATGTCTTTAAGCAATTTTCTAAACATTTTATCTTTATACATATAAATGATTCTGACTTATTGACTGTCTGACTGATTCATCACCGCCCAGCCCAAGCCACTGAAGCTACAGAGATGATATTTGAGCTTTAGGTACATCTTGGAAAATAAACCTCCGCTAAGATGAAAATTTTTGAAATTCAGGGCTTAAAGGAGAAAACAGGTTAAGATGTTACATATAAGAAAAAAACGTGATTTAGTAGACCAATTGATTTCAAAGTTTGTGAAATTGCTTCAAATGAAAACTAATCCCACACGTATTTTTCAGTTTTTCGAAAATTACATTTTGACGGGGTCGACTATAGGCTAAGGTTCGTATACGGAAAAACTATGGAAAAAGGCGCGAACCGATGAGCCTATTAACTTCAAATTTGATGAAAAAACGTTACGTGAAAACACACAAGTTAAAAACAATTAGACACTTTTTTAATTTTTTCGAAAATCTAAATCAACCAAGGGATACAAGTTTATATGAAGCAACATGATTTAATGGGTTTTTTTTTATTTCAAACTTAGTAAAAGCATTTCAAACGAAAAATAATTTGACAGCGTTTCTCATTTTTTGGATATTTAAATCTAACGGGGTCAACAAGTTAAAAGTTTGTATGGTTTTTATATTTTTACGGACCTTTTGACGTCAAAATTGGTGAAAACACTTGAAATCAAAACTAATTAGACACATGTTTTTCATTTTTTCAAAAATTGAAACCTTACAGGTCAATTGACTTAAAGCACTTCAAATGAGATGTAATTAGACAAATCGTTTTTACGACTCGTATAATAATAACAGGGTAAACAAAGGGTTAAGAGTTGATTTATTGGGCTCATTGACTTCAAACTTGCGTGCAAAGTCGCCGGGCCCTGCTAGTTCAAACATAATTCAAGTGTCTCTTACAAGGATCCGGCCATTGTTGGAATGTTGTATTATAACTACCCATCGCTCATATAGGGGGAGTCTTTTATATTTATTCTAAACATTAAAAATTAATGTATCTCTTACATAGTTCCTCTGCAAAACATTTAAAATGTAATTGAAGTTACTCATACCACACGTATTCTGTATTATGAATTAAAGGGTTATACATATGTATATGAGTTTTTTCTTTCAAATAACATCCCTAACCATTCTTTATACCCACACCTTTTTAAAAACTTTAGAGCCTAAAAACATACACATGAAACCTTTTTTAAAATTCTCCTCCGCACCTTTAAACGCAGTTTTAACTTCGAATGTTTTAAAAGTTTAATTGAAATGTGTTGCTTAAAAATGAAGCAGCGACATAGTCGCAGAATATCCTTGAAATATGCATAAGTTATGTATCGTCGAAGTGTCAGCATAGAAAAATTACCACAACATCAAACACAAACATAAACTAGCCAAACAGTTTCAACGTTTTTACAGTTAGGCCAACCTCACACCTAGGGTCGCAGCATTCCCAGTGCACACAATATTCGCCCAGCGTGACGTTGTGTTCTGCTTACATTTATATTCACATACGAACGGTGCAGGCCAAGTGTAAGCAGTTAGTGCGCAAAGTGCAGCGGGCATGAAAAAGCGAAAACGTGTAGGCGAGTGTGGTTAACGCCGCAGGTGGGCCACACAGTGTGAATGAGTTAAGCGAACGCCTGGCATCGGACAGCAGCCTTTACTCGTATACGTAGTTTGTAGTTTGAATATTGAACAAGACATATAAACCAAAAACCGCGTCGAATGGCCACTCCTTAAATCCGTTGCACTTTCCATTGTGATACCAGCGACGGCTCGCAAACGCCCGAAGACCGGGAATATATAATCAACTTCAAGAAGCGCGTAGTGCAGTTCATGCAGAAGTGGGTGATGGCAGTGCGGCACGCCGCGTTCGATGAACCAAGTGTCTGTGATTTTATTGAGGTGAGTGCACTACAAACACTTTCGGCATCATTGCCGAGTTTACAGAATCGGCTATTAACTTTCTTTGCGTTTTGTCTTTGAACACGCTTCAGGATCTGGCAGCGGAAATTGAGGCCGATCCAGAACTGAACGAGGAAACCAGCATCATTCACAATGTGCTCACGCAGATGGCGCGCTACCAAGAGGACCGCAATCAGAATGCTGGCCAGAAATGGAAATTACCCCCGAATGGACAACCGATTTGCCTATTTAGCGGCAATGCGACTCCGTCGAAAACCGTCATACGCCCTGACGACGACAGTGAGTCTAATGCTTACTTAACCCATTTTTTACCGCCGTGTCTTTAAAGACACGGCAACTTTGAAAAATTCTGAAAATAACAGTTTCTAACGCATATTAAATATTTTTACATTACCGGAAAGCTACATTCATTGGCTTTCAAACTGCGAACAACTATTTCCGAATTTTAGGGTTTCACTTAGTGTAAAACTGGTATAAACAGGACCACCTTTTTAAGGGTTTTAAAAATTTTTTTTTTTTAATACAAAATGAATTTTTGTTTTTAATAAAACACTTAATACTGCTTACCAAAAAAACAAAGTTGACATACAAATTATGAAACTTTCAGTTTTCTAAAGTTTTAAGCGTGTTCTAGCTTGAAATATTTTGGTGTGTCCTTAAAAACACGGGAATCGCATTATATTCAACTTTCTCCTTGGTTGCAACTACTTTCGATGCGTAGTTAAAAATAAACAGTAACTTAAACTTGAAAAATGTGTAATTTTCCGAATTTGGCTTACGTATTTCGCCAGCGTGTCACAAAAGTCACATCTGCTCCAGTCCAAAAAAAAAATTTTTTTAATTTTTTTGAAAGCAGAAATGGCATACGGAGGCTCTAAATAGGCTGTGTTATGAAAATTTTCTAAATCGGTCCACGGGATCTAGGGGCGGTAAAAAATGGGTTAAGGGGTTACGCCACTGTAACCGCTCAAAAAATAGGTTTTTTTTGTGATTTTTTTCCTCGCTTTCAAAAAGTTTGTAGAAGAAGTTATTCACAAGTCTTATTGGACACATATTAGACTTTATTTTGGAATTTTTTGACACAGCAATATCAACATATAGGTGGCTCCACTGCATCCTCCTAGGCTATGTTTTCCCTGCAGGGCTTCACGGCACGCAGCACTGAAGGTGCAATTTTGAATCTGCGACAAAATAAAAAATTCCTGTTAATCTAGAGGCTTTTTGCTAGAGAAGATCGGGTGGATTTTTAAAAGTATTGATTTTTAAAATTTTGGCGGGAGTTTCAAAAAATTTTTGGATTTTTGAGGTAAAAAATGACATGTCTTTTGTTAATTAAAAATCAACAAATCGAGTTATCAAAAATTCCACACGATCTTCTCTAGATAATGTTATTGTTAAGATCCAGTCAAAATTTTAAGTCAAAATATTGAAAATTGTTCGAGTTGTGCCGCGTGCCATTTTGAAAAATCGTGTTTCGAGAAAAACGCGTTCAAAGTTTTACACCCGCTTCGGCATACGCGTGACGCGCTTGGCGGTAACCTCGTATTTCGCATAAAATTTTTTTATTTAATGCATAAAACGTTTTGTTTCTTATTCTATAGGGTTCAAACTATTTTTTAAGCCAATAAAAAAAAAATCGATTTTTTAAAAATTTTACAGTGGCGTAACCCCTTAATTCTTTTTGCACCGACATTAACAGAAGAACACAGGAAAACAAGCGCATACACTTTAGTTGTCCAATAATCACCTTCATGCAAACATAAACAAGAAGTGGGTGCAGGCCTAGGGTTGCCATTCGAATTCCTTTTTTAAGAAGAACTTGAAACGCCGGCAGTTTTATCACCCATCCGGGATTTGCAATCAAATCAATGGAAGCTACATGAACCCTTTCGCTATTTTGTTGGCATATGGCAACATGCTACTTTGTGGACGTCTGCATCCTCTATGGTTGCAATAATACATTTTTTGGTTGGTCTTTAGAATACTTAGTTTGAAGTTTTAGAAAAAATACGAAATTAATAAACTGAATATTTAAGTTTAAAGAAGAGAAGTATACACGTTTTCTTAATGGTATATCTTGACATAGTAAAGGAAGAAGAAGCAGAAAAAATTAGAGAACTTTTTAATATGACGTTTTCTTTCAATTTACATACTTTTTTTTTATTTTGGCTGAAGTAAATGAAGAAATATTCAAATTTTCGTTATGCGTAAAAAGTTTTATGTTTAAGTAATAATTACAGCCACAACGATGTGGTTGCTCTTATAGAAAAACACTCTAAAATACAGGGTCCGAGTATAACAATACAAAAATTTTTTATGGAATGTTGCTAATATAACCACATAGAAGCCTAAGACGTAAAATTTAAAATTTTAACTTTCCCCAGTAAAAACCTGTATTTATTATTATTGTACATATTTATTTTTGGTATTTTCATTGCTTTTTATTTATTTTATTTATTTATTTTTTTTGTCTACTGAATACTTATCTATATACAAGTACATATAATTGTTTGCGCTGACTGACTGACCGATTCATCATCGCCCAGTTCAATCCGTTAAAGCTACAAAGATGAATTTTAAACAATAGGTGCATTTGCAAAAATGAACCTCCGTAAAGACGGGATTTTTTGAAATTCGGGGTGTAAAGGGGCAATACATGGGTTAAGATGTTGAATAAAAAAAATGTGATTTTATAGGCCTATTGATTTTAAATTTACTGAAAATACTCCAAATCAAAAATAATTCGAAATTAAAATTTAACGGATCAACAATGAAAAGAGTACGAAAAAAACATTAACCAATGGGCTTATTGACATCGAACTTCTGGAAAACACTTAAAATTGAAAATAATTCGACACGTGTTTTTCATTTTTCCGAAAATCAAAATCTGACGACTCAACGATGTGCTAAAAGTTTGTATGAACAAACATAATTTAATGGGATTTTTTACTTCAAACTTGGTGAAAGTGCTTGAAATGATAAATAAATCGACAGGTGTCTTTATTTTTTCGAATATTTAAATCTAATATTAAATCTAACATGATTTAATACTTAGGTCTGTTGACTTCAAGTATGGTGAAAGCACTTCCAATGATAAATAACTAGACAAGTATTTTTTTTTAATCTGGCGGGGTCGACAAAGGGTTAAGGGAAACTTGATGTATTGGGCCCATTGACTTCAAAGTTGCATGCAAAGCCGCCGGGCTCTGCTAGTAGCTTATAAAAGTGTTCATTGATTAACCTTTCTACAATCTGCACTTCACTGTCAAAAAAATAAGGTGACATTTGAATTTATAAATTATGAATGCATTATGAATTCCTTCCACCGGGCCAAACAGTCAACAAGGAATATTATTTGAACGTTATGCGTCGTTTGCGTAACGCTATCCGCCTAAAAAGGCCGGAATTGCGGAAAGACAATTCTTGGTTTTTACATCACGATAATGCACCATCCCATATTGCACTCGTAATTCGTGATCATTTCGCCAAAAACTCAACCCATATCGTTCCGCAACCACCGTATTCACCTGATCTGGCGCCGTGCGACTTCTGGCTGTTCAGCAAGCTCAAAAGACCGCTCCGGGGACACCGTTTTGATACGATAGAGGAGATTCAAGCCGCAGCGAAGACGGAACTGAAGGCCATCCCGGAAAGTGACTACAATCAGTTTTCGAAAATTGGAAAATCCGTTGGCATAAGTGCATTTCATCGGGAGGGGATTACTTTGAAGGGGATGAAATTGATTTGGAAGAATAAATAAAGAATTTTCAAAATAAATACAATGTCACCTTAGTTTTTGGACACAGTAGTATGATGTATGCAGGGGCGTGGCCAGATCTTTGCCATAAGGGGCAGTATTTCGTGTGCTCTAAAGTAAAGAGGACTTTTGGAATTGAGCATTTTCTGGTGACCTTATTTTTTGGATACAGTAGTAGTATCAGTAGTAGTAGTTTTAACCCGGATATTTGTCTAACTTATGAAGCAACCTTTACCTAAACATATACTTAATTAACTATCTTTGCTTTCTTAAACTTCTAACATTCTAAATTTAGTTATATATAAGAAAATTTTAAAATTATTCTTTTAATGCTTTTCCAAAATTTAGTAAAAAATAATCATTAGAATAGAAAGCTTAAGGGTTAAAGTATTCTCAAGCGATTCAGTTGCACAATGAAATCGAACATAAATAGCACATCCCACTATTTAGGTGAAAATATTCTATTTACCTAAAACATGGAAGTATTTTTTACGAATTTATAGTACGTAAGGACCAGAGAGCTGCATGGAGGCATTAAAGACGCCTATTAAGTCACTCGTTTTCTTTTCACACATAAACATACCCTCACTCATTATTTTTCAAACATAACCAATAATAGCATCGGCAAAATCGAATCAAGTGAATTTCATTCACACTAGCAAGTGTTTGAATTGATCGATTTTCAAGTGCATGATTTTCAAAACAGAGAACTTATCTACAGTGGAAGAGATACATTTGTACTGCCGTCGGGAACAATGGACCATTATAAACTAGCATCGATAGTAAATTATAAGAGTCAGTTGATTAAATATTATTTTTTGACACACAAAAATGTTGGTGTCAAACATCATCACCGGCAACACAATGACCATTTGAAATTGAGATGCATTCACATTTGTTTGCTTGCAGTAATATTTCGAGTCTACTGTGCGGATCACACCTACTGTACGCTGCGCTTTCCGCTGCACACCACCGCCGAGCTAATCAAGGCCTGTGCCGCCGACAAGCTGCAGCTCAATCGCGGACCCGAGGACCTATGCCTAGTCGAGGTCAAATCGAATGGTGAACGTTCCGTTTTCAAGGACAACGATGTCAGTATACCAACCGGATTAAGTCTGAATGGGCGTGTATTCGTTTCGGTAAAAGATCACTTGGACGCATTGGTGAGTACGGAAAGCGCTGCCCTTCTAGTTCATTGGATAGGTGTTGATTTCTGACTTAACCCTCAGACGCCGCTGCCGGAGCAGGAGGGACCAACGGAAGGTATCGATATCGATTTGGAGATTCTGAGCACCAAAGAATTGGCCTATCACATCACACTTTTCGATTGGGATCTTTTTTGGGTGGTCCATGAATACGAATTACTTTATCACACCTTTGGGCGGCATCACTTCGGCAAGGTAAGCAGCAAAATTTAAACTTTCATATTAATCACATATCACATATTTAAATTCATAAGTATGCTGGTAATGTTTTCATCCTGAGTCTGCGTGCAGCTATTTGTTTTTCTTCGTCGGAGCTGCTCAAGCAAATTCACGCTGTGCTTCCCCTTTCGCCACACAGTGCGAACGCAGCGCCGTCTGAAAGTGCTCTGTGGCTCGTGAATGCAAATGGAAACCGCACCTGCATCTGCCTCAATGGCTTTTGAAATTTTAAAAGCTTTTTCTGCTGTGCCCAAATACGAAAAGTTCACGCAAGTAAAACGCTCCCGCCGTCCGCTAGCGATGAGCTATTCGTATTCTTTTTTGATAGTTCGTGGCACCTGATGCGAATTCTCCGGTTACCAACCATTTTGCGATGCTGGCGTAGTTGCCCTTCGTACGACTGCCTGCATCCATTACGAGGAACTATGAAACTTCCGTTGTTGTTTTGCATGCAGTCCGCCACATTTTCATGCCTGCACGCACCACAACGGCTAGAATGCTCATGTGCGGGGTTCATTACGACGCTGCCCAAAGTGCCGAAATACATTTCGTGCTTTTCACTGTATGAGTGTTCACCAATATTGTGTAATCACTCCGCACCTCATCCGCCCTCTTCTTGTAGTAGTATTTTTGTCTGTTAACTTTGCATTTGTATTCGAGGTGCTCCGAGGGGGCTCGTTTGTTTTTATGAAAAGTTATTAAGTTGCATTTGCGTTAAATTTGCAAATCTACGTAATTAGAGCGTAAATTAAAAGCGCAAAACTAATATTAATACAACTTACAGCATATACATACAAAACGCCAAAAAGAAGCCGGATCTAAAAAGGTCTTTATTATTAAATTTACTCACTGTACGGTCGGTAAAGTTCGGTCAAGTGTAGTCAAAGAAGATGTGGCACCTCCAATAAACCATGGTGAAATAAACCAAGTGATCCAAGAAGAGATAGCACTCTCAGTTTGACAACCTCTTTTGTCAAAATATTTTTTCAAATATCTTTTCTATAATTAAACTACTCGTACTTGAAATAATTGTACCTGAAAAGGGCCTAAGAAAAAGAAATGTTATGTTTATATGAGTATATTACTTTATATACTCGTATAACTACAAAGACCGAATACCATAACACAAAAAAGGCAATTTGTTTGTTTGTTTTATTTTGTTTTCTCACTATGGTTTTCTCGAGAACCCAGGGCAAACGTTCGCTTTTTTCAAACAAATTCAATTTAAATTCACTGGAATTTTTTGATAAGTTTACAGGGTTAGTTTTTACATACGAGTGCATACTTATACTTGTTTACTTTTGTTTTGATATGCCAAAACTAGAGTGCCGATTTTTGGCAACTGTCTCTATTTGGATCACTTGATTTATTTCGCTATGCAATAAACCTTAACATTGAAATTCAAAGCTACCAACATATGTATTTTTCTTTCTACTAGAAACATTTGGTGTTACTATCCCGTTTACTAGAAACATTTGGCGACCACTGAACTGAACTAGGCGAGATACCCTCTTTGGCACTGCATACCATTTGACTATTTATTTTTGACATAAATAGTTGAAGCTATCGCAGTAAATTTCATATTTTCATTTTCGAGCCTACAATTGACTTAAGAAAAACAGAATATTGGCAAATTTACTCTGAATTTAGTCTTTATTATATCTCAGACTGTTCAGTAAGAACAGAACTGTTCTGTTTGTTCATAAGAACAGACTGACTGTCCAACACCTCCTGTGTCGAACGCAACTTCCTCGGCACCTAGAAAGGCCCCTTTTAACTTCAGTTTGTTCCCGCACCAGTCGAAATGGGGCCTAGCGGTTTCAACTGTAAATTACCCTGGTTTTTAAGGATTCCACATGATTTCCGAACACCACTTATAGGCTGCAAAACTTTCTTGACTGTATTTGTAAGCCTAAAACATTTGCTTTAAAATTAATTTAAAACTTATCTTCCCTCCGAATAACAGACAACTTGTATTAAATTTATTGAATTCAAATTTATTCGAGTTACAATCTTCATACGAATTAATAGAGTTGACCGAAAATAAGAATCTTCCTGTACTCGTGAGCGTCTCTTCAGAAAAAAATGGATAAGAAGATCGCACTGTGTCGCCCGCGTCATTTGACTAAACCACATAACTCGTATATTCTACATCTTTTCATTACAGATTACCGCCAATTTAGATGTGTTCCTTCGTCGTTTCAACGAGTTGCAATACTGGATTGTAACCGAAATAGTGTCTACAGCCAGCATGAGCAAACGTGTCGGACTGTTACGAAAGTTTATAAAATTGGCCGCCTAGTGAGTATTACTCCATTTTTAATCCACTTCCGAGTGCCCAGAAAATCAAGTCATTGTTTCATCAAATTCAGCTGCAAGGAATACCAAAACCTGAACGCCTTCTTCGCCGTCGTCATGGGGCTCTCGAACATGGCCGTGTCGCGACTACAGCAAACCTGGGATAAAATACCATCCAAGTTTCGTAAGCTGTTCCAAGAGTTCGAGGCACTCATCGATCCCAGTCGCAATCATCGCGCCTACCGAGTGTTCGTGGGCAAGCTGCAGCCGCCGGTGATACCGTTCATGCCGCTGCTACTAAAAGACATGACCTTCGCACACGAAGGCAACAAGACTAGCCTGGATGGATTAGTGAATTTCGAGAAGATGCACATGATGGCGCAAACAATGCGCACCATACGCTTCTGCCGATCGCGAAGCTTAGGTGAACTATTGATTTTCCCCTATTTGACCCTTGGCGGTTGTGTGCTTACTTTTGCCGATTTTTTCAGGTCTTGATCCGCCATCGCCGAAGAGTGAGGGTGAGGTGCGTTCCTACATCAGCTGTTTGCGTGTGATCGACAATCAGCGCGTTCTGACAGCAATGTCACAGAAAATCGAACCAACTAGGAAAGTTTAAGCTGTGCAGCATCGAGAAGAAATATTTAAATGTAGGATTTTTAGCGAGATGTTTGCAGAAAATCTTTGTGTACATGTTTTAGTCGGTATTAGTTTAGCCAAATTTACCATATTAATTACTCTTAGACGCTATCGAGTTCTTGTGTCGAATTCTTTCTTATATTCATATTTATGTAATTATTAGTTCAGTACTTTACACAATTTTTGGTACAAACACTTCACTTTCATCACTTCTCATGTGCGTGTGCTGCTTGAATAATTTTAGTAAATTTATAATGAATTCGTTTTACGTAAGACTATGCACCCGTTCGTAAGTAGGTAAATATGTGTATGTAATTGTGATAGATAAGTTCGCGTAGTGAGCATTCTCATGCATTTTTATTAATTTTACTACTATTAATACTTGATACATGTATATAGCACTGAAGCGGTCAAAATGGCATAAATGCATATATTTTTCTATCTTTAATACCTACTTAAACGTTGAAAACTTTGCACACATAACTTTGTACTATATATACTATATACATGTATGTAGAGGCATATGAAGGTTGTCTAATGCGGCGACATGCATATTGCAAAGTTATTTATATAAATAATTTTGTGTATATTATATACAATCCGTCTATCTTTTATTGTAGTCCACACTTAAAGTTTATTAAGAAACAATATGGAATAGTCGATTTTTCACAATTGTCATACTGTACCCAATACAAATTACAATCACAATAAATAAAACAACTGGAAAAATATTTCGTTTATGTTTTAAACAAATTAAATCATTTTATTGTGTTCAATATTTATTTTCAGTTAATTTATTACAATTCCATTTTGATGATATTTAGATAATAGCAGACTAAGCAGAATATTCTTGAGATTTGGAATTTTATATTAAATACACTTGATGTGCACATATTCATATGCTTATCAGAGCTTTATATGCAAGTGGCAACTTTTGTTTGAGGAAAGCTTTTGAGAAATTTTGAAAGAAAGATTTTGAGAAATTAAAAAATGGAAAGGAAATATTTTAAAACAATGTAAACAGTCACACGTACCGTAAGCTCATTATTTGGACTTTTTCATTAACAAGTGGAAAACAATGTTTCCATTCCACTTCCACATTTGTTGCTAAAACATTAGTTTTAGCTCTGCTTTGTCATCAGGTGGCAAATAAAGAACATTAACTCGATAGCGCCTTGCATGACCATATGGTCACACTAAATATGCACTCAAAAAATGTAATTTTGCAATTGCGCTTCATATTAAATCGATCAACAAATTTTATCGCAAAATTCGAAAGAAAACAATCCCGCCACATTCGGGTTAAAAAAGGTCACAATAATTTTTAAGGATATCCTCTGAAAAGATATAAATCGGACAAATCATCAAAAGTTTTTAAATTACATTACGTTAGAAGGATTATAGGAGCAGCAAATGGCTTATGCGCAGCACATGGGCTTATTTTAGCGGTTGAAAATTTTTCAAAAATCTTCTTGATAGATTTGTCAGTTGTAATGATTATCTGAATATTTGGAGCGTCGCCACTTGTAAAGTAGATCGATTCGTGAAATTGCAGAATGCCCATTGAGTATTCATTTCCATCTTCATGCACACATGTATGCACATACAAGTAGATGCTATGCCTTTTATATTTTATTACAAACACTTATTATTGAGCATTTCATTTACATACGATTTGTTTTATTCGCTTCAGTCCGAACAAACATACACACTCACGTATCGTTAGCTGTTCATTTTGTATTCTTCCCCACTTGAATCAGTATTAAAATCTTCGAAAATAATTGTTAAATACGACACATTTTATGAATATAAGCTCAGTGTTAGCAATAAAAATGTATTAAACACGAAAACAGTACATTCACAACAGAAACTGGAGAGGGACCTTGATAGTTATTAATGCAAACCAACAAATACAAAGGGAAATAGTTGAGTAATGAGCATAAAGTAATTGATGTAGATTTTAATTACAGTACGTTAAGCACACAATTCGTATTAGAGAATTACATAAGCACCAGGGAGAATATTTCCAACACGAATATGTTTCTCTTACCAACACTGGTCCGAACCGCGCTCCCACCTACAGGTCTCTCGAAATCCACTATTTGCCTTCACTGTACGAGTGTATCCGCCCTGAATTTCCATTTCTCCTTGCCCGACTGTCTTCTGTCACTGAATAACGAGTACAAGAGATTTTCAACAATTGACGGTTTCCTAATAACAAACGAATTTTTTATATTTATAAGCATATGTTCTCGTTCCGAAATGTTTTCAAGTATTCGTATTGCAAAAAATACCATGTACTATACACCAAGAAACGCCAAACCCAAGCGAAACACAGTATGAAATTAACGCCTTTCATTACTTTATCTACAGCAACTTTTTAAAATCGTCCATTTATAGTGTGTATAAAAGTATTATAAAAGAAACAAGCAAAAACAACAACTACATTTACATACAAGAATTAGCACTTGAAAACTCTTTAATCGAAGTAACTTTGATTCAGTCTTGAATAAAAATCTTACCATTTCAGATACGAATAAAGGTTTAAATAACCAAATATATTTACATACCTACGATAAACATAACGCAACGGTAGCTGCTGCGTAATGTTAGAGCAAAGACTATGCAATTGCTGTGGGCACTCGGCCCGCTCGAAGTGGAATGAAATGGAGTTAGCAAACGAATGTACATACATACAAAAGTAGTCGAACTCATACCTCAAGGAAACATTATTTCGTTGTTTGAAAATCGCTTCAGAAAAATTATTTTCACACAAACCATTATGATTTTCGTAGGAAAATAGGATCGCAAAGGATTCACATTTAAAGTTTTCCTCAAATAATCTTTAAGAAACAATTTACAAAAAAGGACTAATATTCATGTGGTATACGAGTTTGGCTGCGATCTCCGGTACGTACAGTGTGTATTTTTGCACTCCAAATCGACTCATGACTCTCAGACTCATGAGTTTTCCAATAACAGAAATTTGCACTTGACTTTTCCATTGCGCAGCGTAATCGAAATTATAAGAACATTTTATACGTTTAGGGATTATTATGTGTAGACACAGATGCATATAACATATACAATATTTAGAGCTCTAGCTCAAACAGCTGCAGAGAAGTGCGCCAGAAATTTATTTTACAACAAAAATCGTCAACTATTGAACTTTTAATCAATCAATGCGATTCCCCAAATTTTCGTCTACGAAATTCTTCTACTTTTGCTAATCGACCAACTTCGCAAAATTACCGACGGATTAATTCAAAAACATTAATGCAATTCGTACGTTGCAGATATTTTTTCATCTAAATTGACACCTGTGTAATGTAAATTTCGGGCGCACCTTTTGACAGCAAAGAAAAGCAAAATATTTTATAGGATTAAGTTTTCAATGTGATTAGATTTGACAATCTCAAAAACACTAAAACCAATTCTTTACAAAGTAAATCTCAAGGTCACACACCACAAAGTTGTACACAATCTTCTAGCAGCTGTGAGCGGCGAGCGAATAAAGTGTCCCTCAAACTAATAGTTGAAAGCACCCAAATACGTGCATATACATATATACATATGTATGTAGTAAAAAAGCCGACGCATGTAGTTGACACTCAAAATAGATTTCTGGAAATCCACTCGATTTCCAGAAATCTGGAAATCCACTCGATTTCCAGAAATCTGGAAATCCACTCGATTTCCAGAAATCTATTTCTAAACGGCTGACTTCAAATTATTTGCAAATATTTCTGACACATAGAAGCAAAGTTTCAAAACCGAATCGTAACTGAAAGGGATTCAATTTGAAACCGTCCGATTTCAGCACGCCCCAGGTCAAACAGTCAGCCAGTCAATCGAAAATCTGTATTCCACCAGAGCATGAAACCAATTAAACGAACAAATGAACTAAATAAATGGGTAAATCGACGATGATTGAAGTCTCATAGAAGCTCACTGTAAGAAGAACAACTCCAATTAATCATAAGAAATAAAAATTTTGAGAGCTCACAATATTACAAAAAATACATGGCAAAATTTATCTAAATTACGCTCAGCAAACAAAATACATACATACAAGTATAGCAACTGCTAACAATGGAATACCAAAAACAAACCAAGTAACGCATACAATATGCAGATATTGCAACATCAAACAACTGTAATGAAAAACAACATTTATAAGAATTTGTGGTTAACCGTAAATTTTATTTCATTGTTGATTCTACAAAATGAGCGATTTCTTTAAATTAGTTTAGTCAATAAAAGAATTCTTAACATTTAAAATATATTGCTGTGTTAGAAAAGATTTTAAATGAAATAAAATTTTACGAAAATGTATTTCGAACTATTTTAACGATTTTCTACTAGCAGCACTTGATATGTGTTAATAGCAATGAACGGTATGGTTAGTGCTTCCCGAACGCGCAGGTACGTATTAACGGAGTATGTGAAGCAGCTTTAAATTGAAACTTAAGGGGGTAGTCAGGTAGATTTTTTTCAAAAAATCGAAAATTTTTTTTTTGCAGTTTTGGTCTATTTAAACCCTTAGGAATCATGTAGAAACCTTCCTTTACCTCGGATAGTATCCGAAAGCGATTGAAAATGAGATTAGCTGTAAGGGCTCGCGCGTGAAGTAGATGCTGTTGTTTTGAGCTGGCTGACACGATTACGGCCGATCTACTGCACCGATTTGCTTAAATTTTTTTTTTATTTTTTCAGAAAAAGTTTGGCTATCGCGTAAACTACGATCATTATTGTCCATTTCTATGTAACAACGTTACATAGAAACGTAACGTTTCTATGACACAATTATTAACAAAAAACAAGCAAAAAAGAGGAAAAACTTTACAATTGCACTAAATGTTTATTTATTAATATTTTTTACAGTTATAGTTCAAAAGAGAGCCATTCATTTGTACTTCAAAATGAAATTTGTTTGGTATGTTTCAGATCATCCAAAATGGAGAAATCGTGTCAGCCAGATTTCAAAATGGCGTCTTCCGGTCGCCCATATCTCCCCGGGATATAAACGAAAATTTATAAAAAAAATTTTGTTCAGTACTCAAAACTATGTACAATAACATATACAAAAATTTTTAATGTGGAATAAAAATGTGTATGAAAAAAAATTACTTAAAAACATGGTCGATTCTACCTGACTACCCCCTTAAATAAAGCTTAACAATTAAGGTAGATACTACATATAGTTAGGAGTGACAATCCACAAAATTGAGACACTTTAAACGAAGGAATAACAGATTTTGTTCAGATGTCTCGATAATCTCCTTTTAATTTTTAGCTCATTGAACTTGAACTTATGTCCGACAGATTTATTTTCTTAGCCGATGCGGGAGCAATCCATCGCCCTCATAATCGGCCGGAACTGATTACATTAATGATTTCTTTTATGTACTTAGATCGAAAATAAAAAGTTGTATGTTATAATGCAAAAAATAACAACTTTTCACACAAATATTAAACATGTCTTGAGCATTTGGACGCAATATTGTAATTTCTTAAAAATTGTTCTTTAACAACAGTAAAGAATTTGAAACGACAAATAATTAAAACAACAATAAATTGCAATTCTTGGATACAACGATTAAATTTTATTGTAACGATAGAGTGAACGTGAAGGTTAAGTTGAATAATCAAATTAATTATGAAACAAATAGATAACAATTTACGAACGGCACAATAATTGTTAAAGGCAAACTCACTTCGAATGGCCACTTGAAGTGTTTCACCGACAGCGGTCACCTTGTATTTTGTGTGCGGAAAGGGCCGTCATCAATGCAAGTACGATAGCAGCTGAAAGCAGCTGGGTGCGGAAAGTGACGTCATCAATGCAAGTACGATAGCAGCTGAGTAAGCGGCAACGTAATAGAAGTGCCAGTCAAACCGGCTGAACCAGCTGATTAGAAAGGAAAAATCACTGACTGATTTGTATATTTGTGTGAATTAAACGCGAAATCAGGCGACATATCTACAAAAGTGTGTATTTCCAACATGCAGGTTGGTGTAATAAAAATTTAGAAAATCTATTCAAACTCATCCCAGCAATGTGCGACACGCAGGCTTCATCTGGAACCAAACAAAGTGAGGAGAGCTGCGGTATGCAGACCTTGGCGCCGAAAGTCAAACTAAGCAACGGCCTGGAAATGCCAGTATTGGGCCTGGGGACATGGCGCTCATACGAGTCGGACGCAGAGCAGGCCGTAAAGGAAGCCATCGACGTTGGCTACCGCCACATTGATACCGCCTTCGTGTACGAAAATGAGCGGGAAGTTGGGCGAGCAATCAAAGCGAAAATCGCCGAGGGTGTTGTTAAGCGCGAAGACATTTTTCTGGTGACGAAACTTGGTGGGATACATCACGAGCCGCAACTGGTGGAGCACGCGTGCCGCACAAGTCTAGGAAATCTTGGTTTGGACTGCATCGACCTCTACCTCATGCACTTCCCCGTCGGCCAGGAGTACGCTGGGGATAAAAACGTGCATGGCACTTCGAAACTGTCGGATGTCGACTACCTGGACACTTGGCGCGCTATGGAGGAGTTGGTTGCCTTAGGTCTTGTACGTGGTATCGGTCTGTCCAATTTCAATGCCCAACAAACGGAACGTGTGCTACAGAATTGTCGTATTAAACCGTTGGTCAATCAGGTTGAATGTCACCCAGGTTTTAACCAGAGCAAATTGAGAGAGTTCTCGCGGCAGCGAGACATTGTCATTACTGCTTACTGCCCGTTGGCCCGCCCTCGACCAAATGAACAATGGCCGCCATTTTTGTATGACGCCACTGCGGTGAATCTGGCTCAAAAATATGGCAAGACAACCGCTCAAATCACCTTACGATACCTAATACAGCTGGGTGCAGTGCCTATTCCCAAGTCGGTCTCCAAGAAACGCATTGCCGAGAACTTCAACGTTTTCGACTTTGAACTGTCCGCTGAGGACTTGAAAGTAATGGAGAGCTACCACACGGGCAAACGGTTGATTCCTTTCAGCGGCATGCGCCATCATAAGTACTTTCCATTTAATACAGAATTTTAATTTTGCACGTATAATATTTGCGTATGTTTGTTTATATATACATATGTACATAGTATGTACGTACTACATTTTCCGCTGTTTGTAACAAATCTTATTTCATGGATTTAAGAAAACTATGTACCTTCTTTTCGCAATAATTGCAATACAAATACATGAATCCTAAAAACCAGAGTAATTTCACTAAAATCTCCTTCTTCTAATTTGTGTATTAAGTTTCCAAAAAATTTTGAATTTTCTTGAAAGCCTATCATAATTGTAATTCTAACAAGTTACATTAGTATATAACTAATTCTAATTTAACTCACAATTTTCGAATTAATGCCTCCGGGGTCCGTGAAGTGGATAGCTGTTATATGAATTATGTTCCTTTTCGGGATTTTGAAATCGGACCACCATCGACCACCCTCGTCGATAAACTAACCTCTTTTACACACTCGAAACACTTGTTGTCTTCTCGACCTTTTAGCACATACTTTCAATGTTTTTCTCAAAATCACGCCAGAAACTAAATTTTAGCAAAAAAGACAAAACTTAAAAAGGAACAATTGTAAAATGCGGAATAGAATAGTTGTCAAACCTACGAGTAGCTAACAAATGCAATGTTATGCAGCAAAGGGTTAAGTTAAGTGGGAGCTTGTATTTGGCTCTTAACGCTTGAAAGCCGTAATGTAGCGGCAACGACGATGCAATTACTACAATCAATACATTTAGAGTGCCATACAATTTTTACTACGTTTACATTAAGCAAAAATGCGTAATTTTAAATGAGTCATTCAAAGTGTTTACATGGCCTCATTTGCATTTCGTTCGGCAGCTTATGTCAAACGCTTAATGCTCATGTCCTCTTGCCGCAGCTCATAGAGCAGCTCTTATCAGTTAATAGAGTCAGTCAAAAAGTCAATAAACACGTTTAGTGTTAAAAAATTTGACAGCGGTTCTGCATTCATTTTTTGTTTAAGAAAAGTGTCAAAATAATCCTATTTTTAAAAAGTCAGTGTCAGGGGGCATCGATTTATAAAAAGTATCAATTTGACACTTTAGTCGCACAACGGTAGCATTGCTGAAAAGGAAGAATCACAGATTAAGCCCGACGAACATTTGCCTTTTCATTAAACGTCTGATTAAACTTAAGTTTCCCTACAGCTTCAAATCCCAAATAAAACTTTTAGATCAGCTATTTCTTTCTTTAATACCACTGCTTACACCCTTTTTCCTGTGTATAGTGAATGTGCCAGATCCCACTGGTGTGACCAAAGGTAAAACTTGCAAATTCTTACAAATTTCTGTTTGTTTACTTTTTGTTTGATAGCTTCAACTTTGGGAGCTGGCTTACTCTCCTGATATTTTTTACTGGAAAAGTTTCCCAACAGACCTACTATCAAAGTAAAATTGAATAATTTTTCTACTCACAGGCTCCATAATTATATTAAAATGTATGAAAAAAAGTCTTAAAAGTTTTTTTTCATTACATTTAATAAATCATATAAAATTATTATTCACCATATGGCGTTGGACAGACACTTATGTATTTTTTCACTGTAATCTAGATTACTTATTAAGATCGTTTCAACTATATACCATTCAACAACCTAGGTTGTAACAGATTGGGATGTACATCACGATTTTTTTTAATTTTACATTTTTTAGCAATAAGAAATTTTTAAAAAGTATGGTAAGGTAACAAAAAATTAAATTCATATATCACTCCAGTATACCAATATCGAAACAGCTGATTACATTCTTTTCAAATATGCGTAGCTTCAATTTCTATTTCTTGACAGCTCAGCCAGGTATAACCCATGGCTCAATAATTCTTTCGCTTTCTAGTTCCTTCAAGAAACAAAGAAATTCCCGAGTCGGTTTCTTTAAGGAACCCTTCGAAACTTCGTCAACCCATGTGTTCGAGATGTCGGTGCCGGTGCTCTCATATTCTGCAAAGTTCAGCTTTCAGATCATATATCCAGCCAAGTATTGCAGCGCACCCTCATGCAGTATGTTGATGTCAGTCAATGAGTCGGAATTGAAATCCTCGAGAGGGTCTTTCTCTTCCTCTGGATCAAGGCTGTCAACGGCGTTGCATGTATCACTACTTCTGCTGCACTGAGGATTTTCGGTCTGCTGGCTGCGCACATAAATCTGATTTGGTGCGAGCCAATCGGTTGTGTCATTGGCGACATTTCCCTTCCCTCTTAAGTGCTCCGTATTTCGGGCTAAAGAAACATGTAAATTAATGGTTGGATTAATGGTTAAGCTTGATTTTTTGGTAATATAATTTATGTGAATTAATATGAAACATACCCAAGATGTATTTCCGCAACCGATATTTAAACTCCTTGGGAGTAGGGTGGTCGTTTAGACCACCTTTGCTGCGGATAGCCGAAAAAAAGTGCTCTAATACATCTTGGTTGAACCGCTGGGTCAGTAGGTACTCCATGCTGTACTTTTCTTTTACATACTTATACAGCATTGCCAATGACGCGTTTGTCATCAAAACGCCTTCCTGAAAAATCTCCAGGCTTTTCTTATTAGGAATCACTGGAGACGACATAAACGCACTCATTTGAGCTAGCACGTCATCTTGTCTCGAAAGATTTATGCCGTATGGTTCCTGTGAATAGAAAAAACCATATAGCTCTTATTTCAAATTAAAAGTGAAAAATACCTTTCCGGAGTGACCAAAAGTGTACATTGATGAATTTAGCACATCAAACCAATCGTTTACTAGCTGGATCATTTCGGCAGTTTCTGTTGGCTTATACATTTCCATCCCTAAGGAGGAGCAACGTCGTATAGCAGCGGCGGTGGTGTTGGAAAATAGTTGCACAGCTAATTTTACTTTCTGCCGACCTGGAAATGTTGAAGAATTTCGTGATTTAGATTGACCCCATCATTACAGTTATCCCAACATACCGGTCCCAAATGACAATGATGACAAATGCTCTTCAGTCAGTTTGAATGTAATAGACGCGTCTGATTTGCTTGTGTGCTTCATCAAGTCAGCTACGGTCCGCGGTGTTAGCAAGTCGCCCCTCCAAATAAGGCCACTGTCCAAGAAATGGTTACGCAGTAGCTTCATAAGATGAGGCGCATCGGCGAATGTAAATATTTTGTCACCCTCATGCGACGGGTGTGCAAACCACGGCTTATCTAAAGTATTTAAATCATATTGAAAATCAAACAGAAATTGTCAATATCAGCTACTTACCCGGTGTTACGTTCAGGCTTTTTAAAAATTTGCGGTTTGTAGGACCCATGTCGCACACCACTGCCACGACTGGGAAACCAGCTCGGTCTAGTGCCACAACTATTGACTCCATTGTCTGTTTAGTCATTGGAAGGTCAAAGTCAAAGAAGACCGGCTGTTTCCATGACTTCCGCAAGCCTCGCGCCATCACCACCTGCACATAATTCGCTGGTTTCGGCACACAGTCTGACCTCTGATCATACTCATATACTTCTGCCACCTTCATCTCGTCGAAGGACAGTACACATATTTTGTCATTGTACGTCAAATCAGTTAGTTGCCGCATGAAATCAATGGATGTCGTCAGAATGCCCTCATCCACCGTGACTTTCCCGTACCATCTTTGCAGCGTCATAATATGTGGAAGTGGGAAACCTTTGGCATATAAATGATTATACGCCCGAGGCCCGGACGCGTGCAGACATATGGCATTCAATATGTCTGCCCAGCTCCAATTAAGTTTTAAATCTGCGAAATCATTTACAATGATTCTTACTTTGGCACCTTTCTGGTAAATGAAAACAACCATACCTGGACACATCATTTTCCGAACCTGGCCATCGGTGAAAATGGAACGCACAGTTTGCATAATCGCATTCTGTTGTTCCAATTTCTGTTGGAGCCGACTGTTTTCGTCCTTCAACTTTTTGATTTCCGTTTTTAGGGACTCAACTTCGATGGCCATGGAAAAGTGCTCCATTGAAGGGCTAAAAATAAAAAATTTCATAAATACACTTTATTTGTCACCCTTAAAGATGTATATCATATCACACTAACCACGCTACTTACTGTGCGTTTCATGATACTAAATCTTGTAAAGTACTTACTCTGTCTGGGTTTCGCACTCCTTGCATCCCACAACTACGCCGTCCGGAGAGGGTTCAATTCTAGAAAAAAATATTAAGTTGTAACTGAAACTAATATGTATTTGAATTTTGTAAGCATGAACATACTTCATAGATGTGGATGTTGACTTCTTGTTTTTTTGCCGGTCATCACATACAGCCATACTCATGCTAAAATCTTAAAATTGTATTTGCAATATATTGTTATTGCCTAAAGTATGTACTTACTCCAAATCCGAATGGAATGCAGAGTCAACCCCTGACACTGCGTCCAAATTTGCGGGTTCAGTTTGACGACTGGTTCTGAAATATTTTCAACCCACTTAGCAAATTCAACCGAATTCAAAATTACCATGATAAACTCACAGCATGGCAAAGTTCACCGATGGCATAGCGTTGGGCATCAATTGGATCACTCTTGCGCATCTGATAATATCAGTGGGCAAGAAGTGATCCGCGCATATGAATGCGTTTGCTGGGAACACTTTTTGGCACATCGCACTCCACTTCGCCCTTCTCCGCTCGTCTTCAGGAATTTTAAAAAAGGTTCCACTGCCCTTCGTCCTTTTTTTATTACACAATTGGCACTTTTGCATTTCGTCAAATTATCAACAAGAATGGGAAATGTTCAAACCGAACTTGTAACGGTATTTAAAATTCTCGTGCACGACTGTTCCGTCAAAAATTTATAGCAACTTCTCGGCTAAATTCATGGCTCAATAACAATGACTACATGACGCGAAACTCGGAGGGGTCACGGTTGCTAATTCCGTAAAACCAGGCCCCAGAGTCGCAAATTCGGTAAAACCAGACCCCAGAGTTGATTAGGGTTCGTACAAAAAATTCGCCATACAAACGCCAGGGCAAGGGCTGCTGGTGCGTTCGATGTTTATTTGCAAATAAAATAATTGGTTTTGTTTTGCTTTCATTCTGTAGTACGTTTATAGGAAATTGATTGCAAAAAAACGTTGTTGCTGAAAAATGTCATAAGTATGTTGCCTCGTGTTTTAATATGATTTTACTTCAGTTTTTGCTGACTGCCCTCAAAGCCTTAACGTTTGCATTGCTTGAGTTGCAGCTCTGCGTTTGAAAAGAGTTCAACTTGCCATCACTGTTTCTTGCTGCACTAGAAACGGCAAACTCAATGAGACATGAACTGAAGGAAAAAGCAACCGAATATCTGCTGACTTCAGCGTATGAAATAATTTATTTCTGCTTTTTTTTTTGTACGCGTTACAATCAAAATTACTTAGACCAGTAAAACAAGTTGGCTTGCAATGCTATATTTACAGCGAATAAGAAAAGTTAGCACTTTAAGATTCAAACAATTGACTGGTAACCGGTGCTGTGCGAATGTTTGGGTAAAAAAACCCGTACACTATCGGACGATTGGAAAAAGCAAAAAATGGTCTGAAAATCATTTCTCCTCCGAGTTTCGCGTCACGTAGTCACTGTCAATAATGAATAGTTGATATAGTAATATAGTCGAGCCATGGTATAACCTGCTGACGTCTTGGTTGCTGTTTTGTTTGCCTGATGTCAAGAGTTGACATTGATAACAGTGTTGCCAGAGCACACTCTTATGTTGCTAATTTATGCCAACCAAAATGAATAAATGTTTTTCACTAAAGCCCACGGATTACAAACTGTAATACAAGCCACTAACAATTAACGATTTTAAGTATTGACTCATATATTTTTTTTAGGCGCCTGCTACACGTTCAATATTTATTGTGATATTTGGATCGCGATCCATATTGATGGATTGACAGATCGCGCGCGAATGCTACATGTTCAATATTTATCGCGTCAGTATTCACATAATTGTTATTCTGAGTGGTTCGTCGTTTAAAAGATGTCGCAATTCTTCCAACTTGAAAATGAATTCTTTCAAAATTTGTTAATAAATAAGCTCCGATTCTACCGGTAGCACACACTCGGTTTCAATATCCTGTTCCATTATATAGCCACAAACTACACAAAAATTAAGTAAAATGCTTTATTTCTTATTTGTTTTATTTTATTTTAATTTCACCACGTACTGCCGAATCGCGTATTGATATCATGAAATATGCTACACGTTCAATATTTATTGACAGATTTGTGATCCGCGATCCAGATTTCAAAATATTTAAATATTTTGCGATATGGATCACGATCCATCAATATTGCATGCTAAACGTTCAATAAATATCGCGATACTGGATCGCGGTCAATAAATATTGAACGTGTAGCAGGCGCCTTAAACAAAATTTCTCTGTTTCTGGCAAAATGTTATATTTTAAATAAAAAAAGATTAAGTTAAATGTATTTTATTAAAATTACGCCGGAATATTTTGGATGAACCAGTTGTGGTACAGTTCATTCAGTTTTATTGCTTTAAAATTGGAAATGTAACGCGAATCTTTTTTGATTGTCCTTCATCCAGTACTGCCCCGCGGGAAAATCTTTTTGCTGTCCAAATTCTAAATTATCTTTACATTCCCGCTCACACAGTCTTGTTCTTGGATGGACGGCTGTGAAGACCTGTGACGTCGTTGCTGCTCCTTTTGTTGTTGCTGTTGCCACTGTCGCCGTTGACAGCACACAATTCACCAAATACACATAAAATTGGTAGAATTGTAGAAAAGCGAAAAATCGAACGACAGCAGCGCAAACGAAACGGTCCGTGGAAAATGCTGCGAATAAATTGAAAACGTTCCTCGTAAATTATTCGAAAACACGCAGAAAAGATAAGATGTGCAATAAAAGTGCAAATAGAAGGAGAATTCACAACTGCGAAGCGCAGTAGAAAGTCCGTTGGGGAAGAAGTTTTTTCTGCTCCGCTGTTGGTGTTGGCTGGTGGTCGCACTCAGACAGGCTTTGGCGAAGGCAACAGCTTATGACAACGTCTGTTTTTGGTAAAGCTGAAAATCCAAAATTATTATGTTCGCAATACTGTTGGAGCGAAGTGAATATTGGCTGAAAACACCACGGCGCCAAAATACATAGTTGAAGTCGTGGACCTGGTTAGTGATCTATGGAGTGCAGAATGGTTGGGAAGGGGACGAGTTAAAAGCTATAAAAAGTAAACATTTCACAACCTGGTAATCAGTGGCCAATTTTATACTCCGCAAGGAGCTGCGTCAAAACAGCTCAGAAGCGCCTTAAGTCTTTCGCGTATACTTTGGACGTCCATAGCGCTGCTGCATTACATATCGCTCGTTTTCCTGAATAGTGTCATAACTCAAAACAAATTTTTTAATTTAAGTATACAGAAATAATTACCTTTTTATGCTTCATCTTGTATCGTATAAAAACATAACGATATCTTTTAAATTCGTCTCATGCAAAGAGCAGGTGTTATTGTGTCGTCATATTTCACTTAACCCTTTCGCTACAGGTTTTTACTGGGGAAAGTTAAAATTTTAGATTTTACGTCTTAGGCTTCTATGTGGTCATATTAGCAACATTCCATAAAAAATTTTTTAATTGTTATACTCGGACCCTGTATTTTAGAGTGTTTTTCTATGAGAGCAACCACATCGTTGTGGCTGTAATAATTACTTAAACATACAAGTTTTTACGCATAACGAAAATTTGAATATTTCATCATTTACTTCAGCCAAAATAAAAAAAAAGTATCTAAATTGAAAGAAAACGTCAAATTAAAAAGTTCTCTCCTTTTTTCTGCTTCTTCTTCCTTTACTATGTCAAGATATACCATTAAAAAAACGTGTATACTTCTCTTCTTTAAACCTAAATATTCAGTTTATTAATTTCGTATTTTTCCTAAAACTTCAAACTATTCTAAAGACCAACAAAAAAATGTATTCTTGCAACCATAGAGGATGCAGACGTCCACAAAGTAGCATGTTGCCCTATGGCAACAAAATAGCGAAAGGGTTAATTGAAAACTTCAAAAGCGTTTTCCCCACTTTTATGTTTTTTGAGTTATGACACTATTCAGGAGAACGAGCGATATGCTCTTAGATATTTACTTTTTCGTAGCAATTTCAAAAATCTCAAATACGGAATTTTTTTAGGTCAGAACCACTGAAACTTGCGTAAAAGTCCTATAACTCGGCGGCTGGAGAGGCATAACATTATCCACCAAAAACTGGAACCCATACAAGGCCATGGAAACAGCGATTGCTCGCTAAAAAAATTCCTAAAACCAAAAAAATATTCCAAAAACGCAGATCCAGCAGCAATGCCCGAGAAGCGAACCACGCCTCATCAACTTCGCGTGTACAAGATTGTGATCCTTGGTGATGGTGGTGTTGGCAAGTCAGGTAAGCTTACAATACTCGAATATACCACCAAAAAAGGAGCGTTACGTTTAGGTTCTATTTTTATCCTACTCCTTTAAGCTTTAAACATTTATTTACACAAAAAATAGGAAAATAGTACCTAAGGAACAGAAGGTAAAAACGAGGCACTTATAGAGGTCATAACTTAAATGAACACATTAGTATTTTCTACTATGTATAAAAACCCGAAAGCAAATATGCTTTATAGGATTCCTACCCCTAGGTTATTCGTGCTATCTTATAACTACTAGAAAACACACATCCTCAGTATGTCATTAAACTATTCGATGAAACCTCTATAAAGATGAGCGAAAAATGTATCACCTCGTAGCTGTCAATTAATTCAATATTTTTTCACATATACACATCAGTTATTCGTTTTCTGTTCTGCTTACATGTGTCGCCTTCACCGTTGATTGCTGTTGCCCATTGATAGCTGTGACACTGCAGTTTGTTAGTCACAGCTTCTTGGACTATCACGATCCAACCATTGGCAAGTATCTGCAAATATCTTTAATGTAAAGACCACAATTAGAGTGTACTAAACTATGATCGATCTCCGTACCCACAGAGGACTCATATCAACAACAGGCCGTCATCGATGGGGAAGCAGCGCTGCTCGATATACTCGACACTGCTGGCCAGGTTGAGTTCACGGCGATGCGCGATCAGTACATGCGCTGCGGCGAAGGTTTCATCATATGCTACTCAGTTACCGATCGGCACAGTTTTCAAGAGGCTTCAGAATATCGTAAACTCATTCAGCGTGTACGCCTCTCCGAGGATATACCGTTGGTACTAATTGCGAATAAAGTCGATTTAGAATCTCAGCGAAAGGTAAGCCAGCAAATGGTACTACAACATTAAACAACTTTTTACTATTTTACAACTCTTTTTTTTAAGGTAACTACCGAGGAGGGAAAAAATTTGGCAAATCAATTTGGTTGCCCGTTTTTTGAGACTTCTGCTGCATTGCGTCACTACATCGATGAGGCTTTCTACACATTAGTGCGAGAAATCCGCCGCAAGGAGCAGCAAAAGGTGTGTTGTTTAGCGCTCTGAGGCATTTTAGGATGAATAAATGTCATCATTGGCTAAGCTAAAAGCTTATTACAATTTGTGAACGTCTGTATGTACCGAAAATACAGGGTAGCGCAAAAGTCATCACCTTATCGGGAGATGCTATAACTTTTGCAAATGGCGACGAAACATTTATTCATTCATACATTCATTCATTCATTCGTTCATACATACATTCATTCAGTCATTCATTTATACATACATACATTCATAAACAAATTAGAACCAAAGAACACTGGGTGACAACTTTTGCGCCACCCTGTACTTACAGAAGCAAGCGGAAGCACGGGGCTTGATATTTCCTATGCAACTCCGATTTAATACGGTGTACTGTAGCTGTAAAAACTACTACATTGGATTGAAGTAAAACCTCGGATTAAAATTGCTTCTTAATAGTCGTATGCCGTCGTTAGTAGTATTCAGTGCGGTTTGCGGAGAAATTTAAAAACCTGAAACTTGTGTTGTTTGCTTAATAGCCCGAAAATCCGCTCAGCCGCAGCGAGTTTGCAATAATATGAATAGAACGTACTTTGATTTAATTTTGACCAAGAGTTAGATTAGCGTCTGATAGCATTTGCTATCTGGCACACTTTATATATTTTCAGTACCTGTCAATGATGACTACTGATTTCTTTACGCATTAATGACTGTCATAAAATCTTGTTTTACAAAGAATAGAAATACGACACTTAATACAACGTTTGAATCAATTTTCTCAAACAGGCGCTCGGGAATGGCACCAGTTCGGAGAAACTGAATTCGCGTCGTCGCAGCCGCTGGTGGCGCATACGATCGATCTTCGCGCTGGTATTTCGGCGCCGCAGAAACCTCAATTGAGACACCATACGACATTGGCCATACTTGCATTATCAGTCTGCAGTATATATTAACAGCAACAATAGCAATGACAATGACAACAACACAGCGCAGTGCAAGCAACAATAGCTTTCCCTTTTCCAGCCCCACTCGTAGTTCCGTTCCAGCAAAGAAAGGTGGTAGGAACTAGCGACTCTCCCCAAGTAAAACTATAGAAATGTGAATTGCAGCACAACAACAGCAAAAAACACAACACACAAAAGCTTAGGAAATGTTGAGAAACATTTTTTGCAATAACGCAATTTACTGCAACATTCTTTGTTAGCTGGTAGTCGAATAGAGAGAAACTTAAAGCGTCTTTCTGATACGCTAATAGTAACGGAAAATGCGGCAGTGCTCAAGAGGAACAGGTTAGCAGTGCGTGTTGCACAGAGCGAAAATTGTTGCGGTGTGGCAGATGAAGCTTGCTGTGTACCCTCGAAAAGTATGTAAATAGGTGGAATGCGCTGACATAGCACCCTCTCTACAAGGCAGTCGTACACGAATTAAAAATTCGTTTTCAAATGTGCAAAACAAGGGACAAAATACTAAGTTCAAAAAGTGTTTCAGCTTAAAATTATATACAAGTAAATTGAATTGAAAGATAAATTCTAATAAGTGACTTGCCCAATTGCAAATCACATGCAAAGTAAAAATTGCAACAACCAGAACCCAGACAGAAAAATAGTAATCAAAATTATTTTGATTTAAAATTAAATTTTCAAAGTTGTGTGTCTAATGAATGAACTGATGTGCAAAACAAATCGGAAAAATTCGACTTTTCACAATTCGATAACCACAAATTCAGAAAGAAAGCAATAATCGCTGAAACCATAGAACCATCTAGCATAACAAGGTAAATTAGGACGGTATTTATATTTGGTAATCAAAGTTAATTTTAGAGTCTAGACGGAACCGAGCAAACAGGAAACAATCACAGACAATGCATAGCTCAATATACCACGCTCCACCACTCTGCGTTCTTCCTATTTCCCTAACCGTTGCTATACGTTCAACGTAAGGCCAACACACTGGAAATAGTTACTAGCGTCGAAGCAAATAGAGCAAGCCAGAAACAAAAAAATATTGTAATTAAGGCTATGCGATTAATTGCAATAGATTAATTCAATTTAATCAGATTGTTGATCATTTCGTTATCGTTTATGCATAGCAGTTTCTCAAAAAACCCTAATTAATTAACGATCTATGCGTTCGTAAAGTCAGAAAATCCATCAATCAATCACGTTCATAATTTACCAGCAGAATGCAAAGGTATTGAATATATATTTGAGCAATTTATCATGGAAAGGAATCATCGAAGGTTAGAAAAATTCATCGATACTTGAAAAAGACTCAGTCGCATAAGTTTCATCAACCAAGTATTTGGGCAGTCTTATTAAATAACGAACCAGTCTCTACGACTACATGTCGATGTATTCCGAATGTGTTTTGGTCAATAAAGGACCTACGGTTTTATGCCGATTTCGAACGGGTTGGGAGCTTTTTCATAAGCAATTATTTTTATTCTGAATGGTTTAAAATTTCCTGCTGGGAGAGATAAATAATCGGGATTCGGGGCTCGAATCCAACGCACTAACCACTGAGCTGCAGCGACCGCCAATATTTGGAGACACATTAAAATGGGATAAAACATTGAAGTGCGTTGACCCTGCAAATCAAATATCTGTTAGTTTTTCAATATTTCGTCAGTATTCAGCAATGAAAATTCAGGTGGAAATGAGTGCTTAGAACTTTCAGCAGCAAAATACTCTCTGTAATTTGGGTATTTTAGTCGAGTAAGGCTTTGAGATACATATATTGATTAATCGGAATTCGAAATAATTTAGATCCCATAAATAAAAAAATGTTGGTATGAATTTAACTATACCAATTACCTTTGCTGCTGGAAAGCGATTGTTGATCAATTAGCTATTATTATTTAATCATAGTGTGTCAAAACTATGATAAAGCTTTGGTGAATCCAGAATTCGATTGCTCAAATATATTATGTGGCACACTACTGATCGAAACACGGAAGCGTATGTTCAACATCTCTTCATTCTGATAGTCACTATTAGCAAAGTTTGAGCTTTAAATTGTATCTGTTAAGTTGTTAGATTAATTGAACTACACAAACTGTACATGAGATGCTTTACGTTTATTTTTAAATGTTTGACTGTTTTCCGACTTGCCCATTTGCTTGCCAAGTGATACCATTTCATTTGTGAATGCTTACTTTTAGTTTGTTATTTAATATTTAAAGCAGCTAAATGTAAGTGAGAAAGTGTAAGAAAGCGAATTTTATTTTTATAAGTGAAGGAAAGCGTGCGCGCAAAGTAAGCTGCTGAGAGCAGAGGACAATGAGCGGGCCGATGCGACGCGACACGGAGCTCCTAGTGTCGTGCGAGTTGCACCAACTTACACACACACACCGACACGTATGAAGAGTTCCTTTACTATTATATGTTATGAACAATTGTTGTTTGTTATTTAAAGTGTTTAGCTTTAAGATTTTATTTGTACTGTGTTAAATTTTTAACGTCGTTGCTTTTGATATTTGCCCTGTTTTAGTTGTACACATACTTTTGTGTTTTCTTTACTATAGATGCGGTTTGAGGAACACAAAATTGTTTCACGTTTTTATGAACTGTTTAATGTAAAGTGTTACGAAAGATTATATAAAGTATAAAATAAAAATATTTGATAGTTAAGTGGGGAAAACCCAGTGGGAAACTGAAAAAAAGTGCGGGGAGTCATTTTTCACTGTGAAGATTTATCATTGATCTTTTTAAAAAGAAAACTTCACGACACACATTGGATAGAATCTAATACAAATAATAAGAATATCAAAATTGATGAATGTTTACTTGTAATGAATAAAAGATGATCTTCAACATGTTGCAGCATCTGTTGTTTGTTGTTTTTGGGTTCATGTTTTCTTTCAGAGCAATGTGTACAATTTGTCTATTCACAACAATTCCTAAGAACTTCAACTGTTGGATTAGGTTAAGTGTCTGCATATTTTGGGAAACGAGTTTTCGACGAAAAACTTTAGTACTGGAAGTAATTATGAGCCTTGGGAGAACAAACTTATTTTTTCAATCATCGGGAACACTCTTGGTCAGTTAAAGCCTGTTCACTTTTGATTGCCTATTAAGGAACCCACTAAGGAACCCACCATGTTGACCACAGAAAACGATTAAAGGACCATGATTTGAGGATATGAACCTGGAATATCCGGACCTTCTATACGGAAGGTGCTTCTTTCCAACTGGCGGAAGCCCTCATAAAATGTAAGGCTGACACACTGCAACCAGGAAATGCGATGGACAGAACAACGTTTCTCCAAGCGAGCCGACTGCGACATTTACTACAGCTGCCATGCGGAGAAGCGCGAATTTGGCTGCAGATTTATGGTCAACAAGAGACTTCGCGTTCCGGTGAACGAACGGCTGGCCTCGGTCCGTATCAAGGCTAAATACCTTAGCATCATCCTAATTCGCGCACACGCCGCGACGGAAGAGAAGGACGATGCGAACAAAGATGCCTTCTATGCGAAGCTCGAGAACGTCCGACGGGTGCCCGGCCCATGATGTCAAAATCGTCCGCGTCTTTGCGCCGCATATCTCACTCTATGCACGCTGCCGCAGATAATGTCCTTGGTTTTCAACGCCCACTACCGAAGAATCGATGGCACGACGAAAAGTGTCGCGCAGCCACTGCAGTGAAGAATGCTGCCTACAAGAAGGCCCTGCAGTCGGCTCCTACGTGAGCCGTATGGAAGCCACCGTCACCGGGCGAGCCACCGCCCAGCTATGACGAGGTCCAGGCCGCTTACCAGCGACTCAAGAACGATAAAGCTGCGAAGCCGGACGGGCTGCCAGCAGAATTGTTCAAGGCCGTCGGCGGTGAGCTTATTGGGTGCATGCATAAGGAATACACGCAGCCGGTCGCCCGGAGCCTTTATTTATAATATTTCTTATGTCCTAAATAGTACCTACACTATTTCATATCCTAAGGTTTTGATGTTAGTTATCTTGTGGTGCCGTTGCAAGATTCAACAAGCAGCACTGATGCCAACCTGGAGATAACACGGTCTCGGTACGCAACTGAGTAGCAGAGACTTTTCTCAACCGACAAAACCTGCACTCTATAAGCGTCCTATATTTTGTCCGTGCTCCTCTATGGCGCAGAAGCATGGACGCTGACGCGTAAAAACTTAGCGACTCTTGGGGTGTTCGAGAGGAAGGTACTTCGCAAAATTTTCGACCCTATTCGTATTGGCGATGCGACCCAACAACGAGCTGTTTAAAGACATGGACGTAGCGCAGCGAATTAACATCAAGCAGCTACGCTGGCTTGACCATGTCTGCCGTATGGACGATGAAGCTCCGGCGAAAAAGGTAGTTGCAGATGCGGTATTTGGAGGTCGACGGCGAAGAGAGAGGTCGTGTCTCTGGTGGAAGGACCAAGACCAGTTATGTAAGTAAGTTATATACAGCATACAAATAAAGCGTTCAAGACGAACTTGAGCACTTTTATTTGAAAAAAAAATTGCCGAGTTTGATTCAAAGTTTGCTTCTCTCCAGAAATACATAGATGTTTCCGGAGAGGTAGTCGATAGTAGAGGAATGACAAAGTATATAATTAGACTAAATAAGTTTTCATTACAATCCGAAATCAACTCGATACCATATAAAACCTCCATTTGGAGTCTATCTAAATTTAAGGATGGTAGGTTGAAGTTAAGTTAACCCTTTCCTTCCCATGGTAGCCATATGGCTATTAAATTCAAATTTGGAATTTCGATGTATAATTTTCGGTTTTTCCCCATTCTATGCATTGTGTCGGTTAAAAGAAACATTGTTCTGAGCTTTTTCAGCAAAATATGTAGTTGGTTTTTTTGGGAACATTGAAAATTGTTAACATTTGTGCAACGGCTCCCGCTCGACAGGGCAGCAGAATTAAATGCCAAAAATGTAATATTGCTCTATGTTTAACAAAGGACACCCAATAACTCTAAAATTCTAACAAATAACTCTAAAAACTTGTAAATAAAGGGAAATTTTGTTTTCATATAATATATGTTGTAATTTTGCTTCATAAAAGCCCAGTGTAGTATGGCTACCACCCCCTCGCACCACCCACTGGAAAGTCGAAACCATTTTAAATATGATGCAAAATACTTTTAAATACTTCTCTCGTTTCAAATGTGGCTATTTCATAATTCGGGAAGGAAAGGGTTAATCGTATCAGCTTCATGCACTGAAGAAAAACTCGGCAATTTACAAAAACTAAAGTTTAAATGAATTTATCGAATTAAACACATTTGGCGGCTCGTTGAACAGATTTTTGTAAAAGTATTAAGGTTAGGTTACACTGGCTAGCCAGAAATACTAACAAATACTTAGGTGAGATTTTGCAAAAATACAAAAGTTGTATAGAATGAAGCTTAGATTTTTCTGATTCTAACAGTAAATGGAAACATTTGCAAGAATTAAAATTTGTACTTCTACCAGAAAATTATGACCTACTTTTACCATTACTTAAACCAGGAAAAATCATTGCAATTGCAATGTCTACGTCGAATTACATATCTTTAATGGCTGAACATTTTCAATTGTCATATGTCAAAAGTCTACTAACACGACAAATAAGTTACAAAATAAATTGCCTGAATTGCCTGGGTGTTTTTGAGGTTAGGCCCCAAATACCAGATTGTTAGAAAAATTGAAGGTGGCAAGTATGATTTCAAATGGCATTGGTCTCAAATGTTGTGTACGGAAACGCCTCCCCCAAATGAAATCCTTTGTGCGCCACTGCACGAACATTATACCTGAATTGCAATATTCTATTACGCGAAAAACTCAAGTTATTGAAAAATTGCTTGTATGGAGGATGTAATGCTTTTTTGTTAACATTTTAGCATGTTGATTGTTCGTGCCTCCTTCGACAAGTAATAAATCCAATACCATTAATACATATTATATATTTCACAGCTTTCTAATGTAGGTTGGTCATATTTTAACCGAATATTGGAGTGCGTGTACAACTGATACCAGTACTTCGGATACTTGATAGCAGCCTTTGAACAGGCTCAACAGTATTTGCGAAGCGGCTACCACGTGTAGGCAGCTTTGATTGATAAAAAATTATGATGAATAGAAATATTACAATAGTAGAAAATAAAATATATGCGGCATACAGTATCGGTGTCGAATGCATTTGCCGGTGCAGTTGGTCGGTCGGTCCATAGATAAATGTCCGACATCCGTTTACTGCAAGACAATAGTTCAGACGTTCATATCGGAGTAAACCAAAGTAATCCTTGTCTCGAGGAATCCAAAGCAACATGCAATTCTTGGACCCTCGACTTTCATCAACAACACATTTAATTACATTCCGAAAGTCGGCAATGCAAATTTCGCAACAACCAAGTAAAACTCACGAGTATACATACGTTTTTTTCCTCGTTTCTTTATTTGTATTTTTGTTTATTTTATATAATATGCATGTATTAGTAAAATATTTTATTGTAAGGAATATTATGCGATATGCATAATACGTTAAATTAAAATTACAAAAAAACGAACACCAACCTTATTACACAGAAAAGAAAACTATCATTGAGTTTAAGAAGTGTAAATACAGAATTTTGAAAGAATTTTGGATTGGCTGCTCCTTTTATTTTATTTTATTCTACCTCATATTGTGTTTGTTTTTAGCCAATTTAAACGCATGCACGTACAAAAAAAATACGACTTTCGAGTAGCCCTAAATGCCACGGTTTGCTTTCAAATCTCACAAGCATAAAATACTATGAAATAATAACGTAAGTAGTGCCAATAGCGTTAATTTGATGGTTGTTTGTTTCTCTCCTTAAAGTGAATTTACTTGGTATGGTATGTTGTTGCGGATGCTTTGCCGCTTACAGTTTAAGAGATACGAGTACAATTTCAAAAATAGTAAACATTCAAAAATTTAAGTAGTAACTGTAAATTGTAGTAGCGCTTACAAAAAGCAAATCATTTTCAGGGGCGAAACATTATATTTGTTGCTCTCTTACAATTCCTTTGTTTTCGTGCGAGTTAAGCAAAAACCAAAACAAGAATGAATTCCATGAAAATGTTTGAAGCCAAGCGACGGATACACACAATGTTGCATTAACAAAATCGCAAGTAGTGTGGGAGCAGTCGTGTGTGCCTGGATGTTTGTTTACAGTATGTTTTTCATCCAGATGGAGATGATCTGCTTTGCATTTGTGATCGCGAAAATAAACATGACAGTTGTACAATTTACGATGTTGTTTCACTTTATTAAAAATATGAATGTATGATTTGACTCTTACTTTTTTGCGAAATTTTAAATTAATTTGAAAATTTAATGCATTTAATTTGTGGTAATCGTTCTTTGTGTTGTAGTTTTTCCACTTATTTTTGGGGTTTTGTATTTTGAAATTGTTGGTATCTTTATTGGCGGTTCCTTTTGTGGTTGTATTATAATTCTCTTTTTTGTATAAGTTGAATAGTTTGTAGTTGTAGTAGTAAATGTTCTTGTTTTAGATTTTACAAAATTTATTATATGACCATCATTAACATCATTATCATTTTCGGTAGTAAAAAGTAGCAAAATTCACAAATACTTTTTGTTTTCCATTTCTTTTTTTTTAATTTTTCTTTGTTGATGCATTTAAAAACAAAACGGAATAACAAAATCTCAACCATTCTGAATTCGGCTATTCTGCTGTCTTGTGGCGGTTCTGTTCAGTATGTGCCGAGTGTCTCAGTGTGGGTTATGATATTGTTTCAATTTCCCTATCAAATACAACTCCTCACTTCCCTCCGGGTTGTTGTTTCTGTCGCAGTTGGTGTATTAGTTCTCTTTTCCTTTTTATCTAACATTTTTCAAACGTTTTCTTGTTTTTTTGTTGTTTCCTTTTTTCTGTGATTGAAATAATGTTTGCAAGATTTTTTTACATCTTTTTAAATACAAGTGTATAATATAGTTTTCCAGAAAACAAACTTTCATTTTTTAAATAAAATATGAATGAAATATTATTACATATTTAATAATCAATCGATCATGATCAAGTAATCAATCAATTCCACATTTGAAATTATGCCCGTTTTATAAAAAAGAAAATTAAAAATTGGGAGAGTGTTTTATGTGTATGTGTGTATAATTGCTCTTTTAGAGCAAAAGGCATTTGGTCTTCTTCCTCTTTTTTACTTGCAATGCGGCTCTGGTAGCCGTTTCGAAGACATCCCGAACACCCTCTTTGGACTTGGCCGAACATTCCAAATAGGCGAAGGCATTAATTTTTTCAGCCATTGCCCGGCCTTCTTGTGGCTTTACAGGCTCCTGCTTCATTTTTGCAAGATCCTGCAAAGTTTAATAAATAATTAAGCAATTTCTGTGAGTATGGACAAAATCTACGTGTCGCTTACCCTAATCGTATTGGGATCATTTCGTAAATCTTTCTTATTCCCTACCAAAATGATTGGAACATTTGGACAAAAGTGTTTGACCTGCGAAAACGACAATTTAATAAAAACGTGGTTCAGACATTAATGCTCCTACCTCAGGGGTCCATTTCTCAGGAATATTTTCTAAGGAATCGGGCGAATCCACCGAGAAACACATTAGAATTACATCTGTATCCGGATAACTGAGTGGTCGAAGTCTGTCGTAATCCTCCTGCCCGGCGGTATCCCATAAGGCCAGCTCCACCTGAAAATATTGGAGTGCATAATCATATAATATAATTATAAGAAAATTAGAAACAGAAACATCTGTAAAGTGTCATACAAGTAATACATTCCTTGTATTGCACATTAAAAACTTGCTCAACGTGAAAGTGACATTCGGACAATCATAATCGGTTTCTTGAAATGCTCGAACACGGATACATACGGATAGAAATACCTTCATATGGACAACGTGCACTGGCGGACTCAAGGAGGGGTTTACGGGTTCAACCCCCTCCCAAATATCTGTGTTACAAAAATTCTGGCCAAAGTTGTTTACAGATACTCCAAAATGAAATTGTGTGTGTGCCACTGGCAATGGGGATACACGCTGCCTACACTGTTGAATGGAAGCAATTAACAGCTTTGCAATCTGTGTCCCCACAGTCAGGTGTATTTCACAAACTATTTAAATTGGGAATTAATCCATACCCACCAAACCAACCCCAAACAAAATCCCGCAGTAACAGATTTTTAAACCGGAGCCAAACGAGAAAATGCCGATAATTGACTGGGGCAGAACGGAAAACGTTTAATCAACTCTAAGCACTTAAAGCCAATAACGTGCTATTATTTTCACTGAAATGTAATGCTTTTAATAGGTTAAAAGTCTTAACTGTAACCCAATTAAAATAATTGTGAACGATTATTGGAGATGCCTAAGAGCTACAGTTCCAGGGAGTAATAACTTCATGTCATTCAATCCTGTAACGTATAGCCTTTCATTCAGGGTAAACTAATGTCACACAAGTATAGGTGAAAGTTTTAAAGATCGACAAGTTTTTGGGGTCGACACGATTTCCTCCGAAATTCAATTCTTAACGATGTGCTAACAATTGGCGATTTCCCCCCTTTTTGTTTTTTGCTATAAAGAATCGAAAGCAATTGATTGTTGTTTACAGATCGTAAATTGCTAGCATTGTTCACGTTGCAATATCAGCGTTATCACCGCGCACCAAATACACATAATGCAATTGAAAATAGAAAAGGGAAAAACAATATGATCGAGGGATGGGTAATGCCACAAGGAAATACCAAAGTGCTTAATCAGACGATATTTGCGGATAACTTATCTCAACAAGCGCTTCTGCTGATATTTCAAGGGAATGGAACTGTGCAGTGAACTTTGTGGCACGAGAAAACTTTGCACTAAAACAGCAATAAAAATGTTTTATCTGTGCAGTCAAGTGAAGTGTATCTTTCAGTTGGCTCCATGCGATATGTGAAAAGAACGCGACAATAACGTCAGCGACACAAATTATGTAAACGCAAAAGCATGAAACTAATGCAAAGAAACGGGGAAAAGGAAAAGCGCAACGCACATACACTGAGCGGTCGGCGAAATGTGGCCCGGCCATAAATAAACAAAAAGTAAAAAATTAATTTTTAAAAACATATTTTTCGCCACTTGTCTGAAGTGACCCCCGAATTTCGATATTCTGATTTTAGACTGGCTACGCAGTTGGCGCTAAGCACAGAACGCACTGCGCCCAAAAATGCGAAGTGTTGCAAATTATGAAACTGCCAATATTTACTTAGACCGAGGCGTCTCGCCTCTCTAGTACCGTTCGCTTTTGGAATGAAATTACAGCTGATAAAGTGTCAAAGTCAGAGCCAAAAATTAAATCTGGAAGGGCAAAAGCTGCGTTGCGGTCAATGGAAGTGTCGGGGAAGAGGGGAAACGCGCACAACCAGGACGGCAATGCGATTCATATGCATGCCCCATAGTCACGGCGGCGGTGTGATGGGGTAACGGTGAGGCGAGGCGTATTGTATACCGTAGCGATAGGAAGACAGCGATAACCGCTGCCAACAACCAACAACTACAATAACAAAAGTAGCAATAGTGATATACTTGCGATACAAAAAAGTGCGCAACGAACTTTGCAGCCGTCGCTGTCGAGTGGAGCGGCGGAATCGAGTGCGGTATGCAAGTGTGAGAGTGTGCGTGCATGTGCCGTGTGACTGAGTCACAACGAAACCCAAATTCAGTGCACCGACGGAGAGACGAGCAATCACCGACCAGTGAGAAAGAGAAGTCCCTTGGTAGGGGAGCGCACACCGAAAGGAATGGGTAAGCGGTGAACTGCTTGGATAGTCAGGCAGGCGGACGTCTTAAAAATGAATGGAACATCACGAGCAACACGAGGGCAGAAGGCAAAGCCAAAGGAAAACATTGCGGCGAGCCACCGCGTCGTTCGGTCAACTCGATTGCCACAAGTGTTTAAGCGATAGTTTAACAGGCCGTCTGATTCGAAAAGGGATCAACACGTATCAATACGACTATTCCTGTTTTTGTTTTGCTTGGCCCACAGCTAAAAGCGAAATGTTTATTTACTGACACACACACACACACAAGACAAATAAGAAGCAACAACAATGATAACCAACTAGATTTATTACAATGATGATGAATGCACACACGAATCAATTTGAGTCATTGAATCTTAAAAACAATTTTTGGGCACCTTGAGAACCGTGAAAAGACCAGGGCGCAGAATTTGGCAGCAAAAAACCTTGACGTTGCGGCCTTCATAGACTTGCAGTATGATTCACTAAAAAGGAAAAGCCGATCTTTTCATTCAAATATTGCAGTCTACTCTTAAAGCTTTTATTGCAAATATTCAATCTTTACGTACGCGTTACTATTGGAGGAAGAGGCAACTGTCTGTTTTTTAACCGTCCAAATTATGATTTTAGTGAAATGTAACATATTTTAATTCGACAAGTGTTTCATTAGAATGTTCCTGGTTCAGTGTTGGTTCTGAGGACATGAATTGTTGAGTTTAAGTCACGTGTCAATTAATACAAAGCTACTCAATGAGCCGAAGATTTTCGCCGGCATAACGGATAAACATTAGAACACATATAATAAGTACATATCACGAAGCACCATACATAGATAGATAGATTTGAAAGGGGAAATGTGCACTGAGACCAGAGTTGATCTATTGTGCCCCCTACAGCTTTAGAGAACGTCCCCCAATCCCACCGACCTAATGAAGCTTAGGAACTCACGTGGGAGAAGGTGTTTGACGTTCTCTTCTGCAAGCCAGTACTGCACCATACATAGAAGAGAATATAATTTAATGGGGGTTTGTTGCACTGAGACCCTAAGTGATCTAATGTGCCCCTATAGGTTGTTAGATAACATCTCCTCTACCCACAGACCTAATGAAGCTTAGTAACTCACGAGAGTTTAGGTGCTTGATGTTCTCTTCTGCAACCCAGAACTGGCCCAGGTAACGCATCCTGCTACGACATGCCGCATCACAGTGCAGTATGATTTGTTCAGGGGTCTCCTTTGCTATCACGCAGAGTCTACAGGCGTTAACCTCTTCTAGCCCTGCAGTGTCCAGTTAGGAGACCGGTGATTTATCTAAGCTCCTATGGCGTTTTTGCCATACATACATACAAAACTGGAACGACAGCCCACCTAACAAGACAAAGGGTTAGCTTTGTGCAACCATCTCGTTTGAGCGAGTCAATTAGGAGACAGATGTCGATATCAAACGGCTTTTTCATAGGTGACTTTACTCTCAGAGATTTGCTATTTCCTGTGAAGAGCAGCCAATATGTAACAATTATGTTTTTAAATATATTTTCGTGTGAGCTATGATGGGAAATCGAACCGGGGGGGGGCGAACGTTGTTTCAAACTCGTCAGGAAACTAAAAAAAACTTCAAGGACATAGATAAAAAATTAGCACTTAACATTCATATTTTGAAACCAACATTTCCCCATATAATGGACAAACTACCTAAGAACTGCATGTTTTGGTATTTCCAACTTCAAGATGGGACTAGATTGGTGTTGCTGGTGACGGTCGGTTCTCATGCCGTCACAACTTTTAGTCACACTCCACAAGAAAGCAAACTCGATGGCAAAACACGAAAAAGTTTTCTGAACACGAAGTACTGTAAAACATGGTATAATGGTTTCAAATGAAGCTGTGAGTATAGTATTTACCGTACAACATTTTATTAAACCCACTGCTCTGATGTCATGACACCAGCGTTCTTATGAAACTACGCATTTAGAGCAAGTACTGAAGATTTCTTCGTAAAGAAAACATTAAGCATTTTCAGCAAGAGCTAGTAATTTTCCCAATATTTACATTTCTTTTTCAAATTTTTATTTTTGACGGAAAAGACTATCTACGCCTGCGGCAAGGCCTTCCGCACCCGTTTCCCGGACGTTGCACAGTACTTTTCAATACACGCAACACACACGAGTGGCGTACAGTGAGTGTGAACTGTAGGTACTCGTACGTGAATTAAGCCGCCGTGGAATTTCATATCAGGCGAGTATGAATCATAATACTTTACGGCAAAATTGCTATTTGCAAATCATTAAAGCCACTATTTCACGCTTACTGCCGTGAGAATGGTTGGCGGTATTCATCTTCAACATTTGACGCTTGGCTTCGTCATCATTTCAGACCATTTCGGCAGCCAAGCAACATGTGACATCTAACTTCAGTGGACACAGGCCGCTTTGCTTCACCTCCATCGCGCTTAATCGCAGCACAACCGCAATGCAGAAGATTTGCGTGGTTCAAGACGGTGCAATGCAACGAGAAAAGCGAAAGCAAACTACTACAGCGACAGCGGAAATTCCGCAAGGAAGTGCATACGTCAAACGACGGGCAAAACGGAATCAAGAAATCTTCCACTTTGCGCAAACGAAAGCCCGTCAAAGAGAAACTGAAGCAAAATCGAAATACAGAAATAAAACAATGCAGAACCCGCGAAAGGTTGGTGTAGGAGCTTAAGGCGGATCTGGCTGTTGGAGAATTGCAAATAGCAACGCCGTAGCCACCGTTGGCAATTTGAATGTGATGGAGCGCGGAGTAAAAGGTCAGGTTGAAGGTTGCCTAGAGGATCATCACAGCATTATTGGCGCTTACCTGTTTGCCGTCGACTTCGATGTCCGCGACATAATTCTCAAATACGGTTGGAACGTACACTTCTGGGAATTGGTCTTTACTGAAGACAATCAGAAGGCAAGTTTTGCCGCAGGCACCATCGCCGACAATCACCAATTTCTTGCGAATCGTCGTCATTGGTTCTGCAAAAGGTTGTAAAAGATGTGTAACTGGTTTGTAGTCACTAGTACGGAAATTTAAAATCGGCCATCGAGCAGAAATTTCACAAAATTCGAACAAATCTACGTGATTTAAAACAATCGGCAAACATCCTCTGACAGTAGTGCCGGGACCGAAACGAGTCGCTAGGCGGAGGTAAGTTCTATGTGTGATGCTGGTGGCGGAGGGCAGTGGAAGCGATTGCGACCACAGCTGCAGTTTAATAATATTCCAATTTTCAATTGCTCCGATCGCACCAACGATTCAAAATTCCAAATACTGAGCAAAAAATTGCAAGGTATTTTTTTTCTTTTCGTGTTTCTTCGCCGCAGTCGTCATCGTCGTCATTGTCGTAGCTTTTCACTTCCTCCGTCCGTCCGTTGAAACGACCGACCGACTAACCAGCCGTTTGATCATCCGGCCAAGCGACGTCGACACCGCTCGCTGTTGCTGCTACAGCACCCTTGTCGTTTTCCACCGACAATGCTGCTCCATTCCATCATCACACCACACCACTACCGCCATCATCTCCGCTATCGTCGCCACCGATGCCCACCCGTCCTTCATCCAACATTCCCAGCTTTTGTGTGGAACTTTTTCTTCTCATTTCATTTTTTGTCTTTCTTTCGTTTGTTCAAACTTTTTCATCCGTCTGTCTCTGCTCTAGGTTCGTGTTCACATTTTTCCACTTACAAAATTCAATGATTTCTTGCCACTCAACACAAATTCGATTCTTTTGGTACAAAAAAATGGCACAAGCGAATATGGTTTCCACTCCAATATCGTTTTCTAATTCGTATAAAACGTTTTGCAAATTAAAAAATCCGAAATTTCTTCTGCGAACAAAATTTTCTTCTCATGCAAGTCTCCCGAAAATGATGATGAACAAGAACAACGCCTTTAAAATAAGTGACGAGACTTGGACCGATGTTCAGCACGAAGTGCGTCAATTTCCATGCGTCAAGTGAGATGGTACGACAGCAGTTATCGCCCGACAGTGCATACGAAAGAGCGAGATAACGACAGAGTCGCTTGCTGACAAAGAAAATGGCGGTACGGCGATTTCGTAGAGTGTGTTAAATTATACGGCGAATATGAACAAGGGTGCATTTTTATCAATGCGAATGACGAAAGAATGAAAGAATACCCGTGAATATGACTTCGATACTAATTTCTTAAAAAATCAGTTAATTAATCTTGATTTAGATAATACTGAAGGTTTAAACGTAAGTTAATGAGTTTTTACGTATACTAAAAACTCAGAGCACAGCTGTAACAAAATAGATTCAATGACACAGGCAATTCAGGAGGATTATAGATGGTACCCTGTATTTCATAATGTGTTGAAATCCAGGGACGCTATAAGCTTATAAGTCTGATGTGATTTCCATATATATTTTTCGTTTCGAGTTACCAAAGATCATTATAAATGCAGAGCAGTTAAAATTTTTTATGGTTTTAGGTTTTTTTATTATTTCTAAAACAATTATATATACATTATTTGTAGTTCTATGCCTAGTTTTATGAACGGTAATGTTCAAGTATTACCTTGGATTTTGTTAGGAGAAAGTGGGAGTTTACTAATTTTGCCTATATTTTGAATTACATATACAAATTATTCCATCTTCAAATATAACTATAACAAATATAAATTAACCTCAACAATGAATGTCTCTCAGAACTACTAGATTTAGACTACGAAATTAATTTGATTAAAATGGGTTTACGTAACCAACAGGTGGCCATATACAAATCTATGGTCATGGGTTAAGTCGAATTTAATTATTGCGTTGGGAACTTTATGGAAGTCAATGCGAATGAAAAATAATTTTTTTTAAGAATATGCGCTTTTACTTTTTTGCTTAAGACTTTTACAACAACAATGCCTTGGTCAGAACATCTTATGTGCACATAGTAAGCTACTCTTCCATCTGACCAGAGAAATACTCGTATGTATATATGTACATACATAATGCGCTAAATTGAGAGCAAAAGTCGAATAATTCCTAAATACAGAAAATATAACTTCTAGCAGTTATATCTTGGGTTTAGGTTACTTTTTATACTGTTTGTTTTCTTTTTCTTCCCTATTTTAATGTTTTTCAAAAGCAAAGACGAGACATCATTAGCATGTTCGGCACAAATAGCAGTGATCACTGACAAATAATACGACGACATGAAAATTGAATCATAGTAAACAATTTTTATTTTATCCTCAGGAATAATCCCATTTTAATCAAACCAATTTCGTAGACTAAAGTTAAACTAACAGACAACGCGCTTGAGAAACAAATTTATTGCTATGCGTTTTATAAAAACGCCACAACCAGTTGTCGCCGTAGTAACAGAAATAGGAGCGCCGAATTGCCACTGGTCCCAACAGGCCGTCGTGTCACTAACCGAATGCTGCATTTCTCCGTAATTTTGAAAAGATAGTAGCATTTATGTGACCATAAATGTTCCCATGGCAATTTTGACACATTCAAATTCTTACATACAATTCTTATAATTTTGCACATTCAATTTCACATGGAATGGAAATTTAAATAAAAGCCAATTTACTGATTTGACGTAAATATGCATATCAAAAAAGAATTAAGAACAGGCATTATCTCTTAACAGCTCCGTATATTGAGTACGCCTTGGTGTATTAAAACTTATAATTATAAAGGAAAACCTAGTAGTTATAGAGTGAACTTCAGTAGTTGTCTATTTGGTGCGAAAGTGGGCATCGTGGTTCGTCCACTCGTGTTACTTCCATCGTTCCCTTAAAGCATTCATCAATCAGCCTGTGATATGTTCTGCGCAGCACTGATCAAAGTGTCATGTATATCTTTGGCCGACTGCACATGCACCCGCACCGTGTTCAAGTAAGTCGAATACGGCATTGGTCCGGCAGGATTCTCTTGCATGTATGGCTCCATGCGGACAGCTGTCACTGGACTGGGCAGGTAATGCTGTGCCGACGACAGTTGTTGCATGCACTGGATTGCCGTCTTCAGATGCAACTCGATTTGGTCACAGTATGCGTAGAACTCCTCCAAATGCTTTTCGAAGCGTGCTGAGTGTGCACCGGGATCGCGCTTTAGATTATCTGCCAGGTTATTCTCTTGCAAAGCAAATGCGCCCGTCCGCAATGTTAGGAAGAGAGACTCGCGCAAGGGCGACAGCAGGCTCTTCACTTTCAATATGTTGTCAATTTTCTCGGCCTGTTGCTGCTGCTGTTGTTGTTGCTGTTGCTGCTGCTGTGCAGGGTTCGGTACCTGAGGTGGCATCTGACCCTGCATTTGCTGCTGCGGAGAAGCCTGCATCATAGAGACAGGTGAAACACCGGGCTGCATCATTGGATTCGGGCCGCCAACGCCGGATATATTCATTTGTGGCATGCCGTGCATATTCATATTTGGATTCATTGTTTCTCTCAATACAGAAAAGCCAGGACCCGCGTTAACTATAGTCCAATAAAAATCGTATTTCGCACAATTGCACAAATATAAACACTTCTAGCTGACAGCGAACCAGATCTCTGCAGCGAATTATTAAAATGTCAATTTGCAAAGTTTCATAAAACAGGGTTGCTTTGGAGATAGAATAGAACTCCAAATCCCAAGTACATTTTTATGTATTTTGGATATACGTCGTCTGAAAATATATATATCAGGCAATCACGTGCTTAAAATAAAACGATTTCACTTATACCCGACTATTATTGAATTTGAAGTTATATTTAAAACCAGCAGCAACAACACCACCTTTTACTAAATAATAATGAATAAGCGACAACAGATTGATTTGATGTTTTCTGGGAACAAATACAATTAAAAGTGAATATAAGTAAAAAACAAAAACCGAGTAGCGTTATCCCACTGCTATAACCTTATATCAAATCATTTTTAAGCCAAGATCGCAAGGCATCTTTTATAAAATAGTACCTAAAAAACAAGTTCACCTATGTGAAATTATGATTAGTGTTAACCCCAAAAATCGGATACTTCGGGAACGTACACGTTGAGCTCCTAATATTTAACACCTACAATACTAGTCAGTTAAAAAGAAACTTATATATAGATACAGTGGTCAAATCCATTTTAAACCATATTTGTCCAAACATATTTTGTACAGATATTACATACATACACATTCAAATACAACATTGCGTTGAAACATTAATACATATATTTTTATTGACGATGTTTAGTAGAGCTGGAAAACAATCGATGTTTGCCGCCATTGATGTTTTCGATGTTTCCAGAGCAAAATATCGATTTTTTCATTTTATTTTTAAATCCACTTTCAGTTAAAAACAGATTTATATTAACTTTTTTGTATACTATTGCAAAAGAGTAATTGAAAATAAACAATTTTATTTCAAAACATATTCATTAATTTTACATTAATTAAACTTAAGGAACAATTCATGAATTATAAATACTTGTGCACAATGCCCTTATTGATATTTTAAAAAAATTCAGAGATTATAAAATTTTTGGTTTTTGTTTAAAAACAAAAGTTTGTTAACAACATTACATTTGAGCGAGCATCTGCGCTCAGAAATTATCTGTCCCGCTTTGCTCAAAATTCTTTCAGATTCGCACGACGATGCTGGGACGCAAAGGAACTTTTTTGCTATATTTTTGAAAGACAACATATCCTCACTGCATTCCTAAAAATAATATTTTTAATATTTTTGTAAACACATATAACTAACTTCTTACTTTCCAATATTCCAAGGGATTGCATTCCTCAGCTGCGATTTGTTTTTCCAAATGCTGTCTTATAAGAATAATAGCGTCAGTCTTGGAAGATACGATTTTTCTTTGCATTTTATCCTTCATAAAGGAAAAGCGCTTTGGTTCTGTTGGTGGTGCTGGTTGAGAGGTTTGCGGATTTTTGGACAATTCGTTGAACAGTTCCTCCTCTAAGGCTTTTGCCGCCTGTTTTGTACTGTTTTCCGCACTGTTTACAAATGGCCACATTAGTTTCCTTCGCCTTTTTAAAAAACTGCCACACCACAGAGAAGTATCTCTTTTCCGTTTTGGGCTGGAAACATCAGGAAGTTCGTTTTCCTTAGATTTTGATGTTACTATAATTGCAAAAACAAACACATTAGTAAAGCAAACATGTTTGGAACACGTACCATATTTTCATATATGCACAATCAGTCACATACATATATACATACACTCGAAGCAACATGGCGCCACCGCTGGTACTTATAGATTAAAGTCCTGCATGAATTTATTCATTTTGGCGGCTACACTACTGTACATACTGTACGGGTACTTGGTATTCGAAGAATGTGTACAACGAAACGAATAGAAACGAGAACCAGCGAGCGTCGCTTCTCGTTTCTATTCATATTCGGTGAATAGCGAACACTGCAGTGCTCGTATTCGGTGAGAAGCGAATACTGCAGTGCTCGTATTCGGTAATCGAGAACTTTGCGAAGTATTCGAAGATCAACAGTTTCATCGAATATTTGTATGCGCAGTATGTCACTTTTGCATGTGTATACTTGTGGTGCGGTTGATGTGGCTTATTAGTTAATACGCAAAATGGAAATTATTAAAGAAAGTAGCATAACAAATAAATAAATATTTATATATAACATAAATATTTCTAAATAATCTTAGGAATAATAAAACGAGTATATTCGAAGCAATGTGTACTATTATTCTTTTGAATGCTTTTGTCCTCGTCTTCCCGCTTCGAGCGAATATGAATAAATAGTGTACGTCTACTCGTTTATGTTCGGAGCTTACTCGTACTCGAAGAGAGCTGTACTCGTATTCATTCGGACCGGTCCGCAGAGATGAAGTGAAGTATTTTATTCAAAAGCATTTGAATGTTTTCGAATAGCAAAAATGCATACTCGTGCTGGACTCTATTATACATATTGCGAGTGAAAAATAAAACTTACTTTTAAGGTACTTGTCCATGGTTTTCCTTTTCCTCATCCACAACCACCCTCAACCAACACCGCCGTAAGCTGCTACTAGTAAATTCTGCAGAAAGAAATATGTTTTAGGCAAAAAAAAAACAATATTAATTTTACTTACATGCTTTTCGTTCAGCTACGCAAAGAAGAATAAAAAGCATCGATAGTGGTAGCCAAACATCGATGTTTTGAGAATATACGAAAACATCGATGTATCGATAGTACCATCGATGTTTTTTCCAGCTCTAATGTTTAGCGTACTGCCGATGAAGACGTATTAATTTGCCTTGCTGCCGATCAGTTTGGGATCGTGTATTACAGTTAGCGCAATTCTCAAATTCATTAGAGAGGCATCAAAGTAAATCCTTTACTTTGGAGGCATCGTTACAGCACCAGCGAAATGTTAAAGACCGAGTTGGATAACGCCCAACATTGCCTACTGGAGACATATGAACTTGGTGGCGATGGTAAACTGAAAAAGCAATTCCTGGCTGATCTGCATATGATTGTCCTTTATCCATAGAATTCAAAGACACTTCAACTTACCTGATGTTGATGGAGAAGCTGTGCAAGATTCGAAACGACTTTGAGCGCAGTGAACGCGCACTGACAATTGCGGAAAAGAGAAACACAAAATCTGAGTTTGAAGCAACTTACGACAAAGAATTAAAACGAAGCTCAAAAAAATTCAACCCTCAAAAAACGGTAGAGTACATAGCGTTCCGAGATCGTTTACAGCAGATACACAGTGATCCTGAAGATGGCCAACAGGCCATCTTCAACCGCAAGGACGGCGACTTGCTTGTAATGGCTAGCCAGGTTAATCCATACGATCCGTTGACGAAGCGGCTTATGACTGAGCCGATGCGTAACCAAATTTGTAGCCATACTTACGAGAAAAGTAGCATATTAGAGGCTATTAAGATGACCCGGAATCTGCGGTATAATTGCGCAAAATAAATTGTTTTCTACTTATGGAACTTAAATTTGACTTTTTTGATTTCAGATGCCCTGTGGCTGGCTGTGGAAATAATAAGTACATCCAGGAAGCTGACCTCTTCCCGGACAACGTTCTTAAAGTATATCTTAAGGAATTGGCGGATCAAGAACAGAGCGGATATGATTGAGTGCAGTGTGTTTCTTTTACTACGTCTTATCCAATTAAGAAAAACAGATTACGGCATTGCAGTTTATTTTATTTATTTTTATTTTATTTTCATACCCATTTAGTATACTCAGAACAAAACAAAGAACACTTTTAACTACTTTATTAATTGGTCTCCTGATTAAAAAAGCAATATGAGTAAATAATAAAATTTTTAAAGTAGACGTAAACGGCAGTTGGGCGCGCCACACTGGCAATAGAGCACCTTGCCAGGCACAACTCCAACTTCGTAGTTGTAGTTCCAAGTCAATTCGGTGCCGGCACGTATATGAGTTAGAGCAAAGAAAGCCACCCAGGGGAACCGCAAATCGTGTGTATCGACGAAGACGTTTTGCACAAAAAGGTTGGGCGAGCAAGAATGCTGCAATAGTAGAGAACAAGGCAACTAGTTGGGGAAGTGTGAGATAGATATGAGAGAACACTTACGTTGAAGTATCGGCCCAGATTTCCAATAGTTTTTGCATCCATTACATAGCATGCTTCGTCTTTGCCAAACAGTTTTCGTATGGACCTAGAATAATCTCAGTTGAAATTGTGCTGGGAAAGCTGAAAATGTTCAGTGTGTACTTACGATTCGCGCACAGAATTTTCATTCATATCGGCGTTTGGATTAAAATTTATAACTTGACGTTCCTGCGAGTCTTCGTCAACGATTTGACCTGCATTATTGCGTGTAAGCTTTTGCGCTTTATTTTTAGAACGCGTTAGAAATGATTTGCTGGGTGTAAACTCATCGTCATCATCCTGATCCGGTGCATACACATCCTGGAAAACACAAATGTTTAAATAACATTTCACAGCGATTCTCAAGGCATGTTACCTCATCTTCCTCTGGTTCTGGTGGCTCCACGTCCGACTCATAGCCCTCTTTTATTTGCTCGGCAACTTCGATGTAATCTAGCTCGGCAAAGTATTCATCGCCAGCATCAAGACCGCCCTACAATCGAACAATAATTTGTAAGAAATGAAAGGCAGCTTGGAGCCGCCAATGGACATTTACCTCATTCGCTTTGGCTTCAGTAAGAAGGTGGCCGGCATAGATGCATATAAAACTGCCTTTGGGAACATCGTTTATGCAACGCAGGCCCCAACCTCGATTTGATGTTTTGAAAACTTGCAATTTCATCTGTAGGGAATGCTGCACCACGCGGTTCAAACAACTGGATTTGCATTTGCATCTGAAATATTTAACACAAGAATGTTTAAAGTTTAAGCGTTGACACAATGCTCTGTATACGTCACCTCGAATTGCACTCATATACTCCGGTGGGCACGTGCTCGTACAGGCGCTTGTATTGATAGCCAATTTCGTCCATCGGCGTATTTGGGTTACCATATTTGGCGCCAGCGTAGGTCAGTTGCCAGCACGAACATTTTTCTTTGTCCTAAAAATAAATTAGCAGAACTTTTAGCTCGACAGTAAGGAGTGGTGTGCTATATTAACACCTTACCGAGCAATCGTCCTCGCAATCGCAGCCCACCAAAAACTCTTCGTCAAGATTTAAATTTACACCCTCGGTGGGAATGCGTTGAGCTGCGTACTTGCACTCCGGTGGCATCGTACTATCGTAGTAATTGACTAGTGGTATGGCCATCTTTTCCTGTCCCCCAGATATGTCGCGCTTCTGCACTATCGCACTCTCTATGACGTACTCGGCCAGACAGTTGGTGTCATGGTTGAAGTCGAAGTTGTCCACATTCAGCATGTTCTGTGTGACACGTAGATAATGGTGCAGCTCCTTCATATTGCGCATTATCTTGCCACATGGGCCGCGGTAAGCCACGACTTTTTTGATCTTCTGTCGCATAACCAAACGCTCCCAGCCTGACAAAAGTGGCTTTGACAGTGGACTGTAAGCATTCAGATTGTGTGTAATTTTGAAGAGACAGCTGGGCGAACATCTATGCGGCTTGTAGGTAAGTGGCGGCAAATTGCGCTTGGCAGTGTAGTAAACAACCTGTGGAAAAAAAACAAACAGTTTTGTTGGCTTTCGCATGGCTTTTGAGTGTCTCACCTTCCCTTTCGGTTTATTCTCGTCTTCCAGATAAATTGTTGAGTTGTTCAAGTGCCGAACTGTGGGCACCGGTAGCTGCGCTGCATTACTCAACGTTGATTCTTGTCGGCTGACACTTTTTTTCGCAACAGCGCGCGCTTCGGTGGACGCGGAGCGTTCAGGCTGCTGTGGCGTAACACTGGCCTCTTCGTCAGCCGTGTAACGTATGAAGGGCTCGGTGCGCTGCAAACTATGTGTCAAAAGTTGTGCTTGCATTTTACTCGCCAAAAACTCACCCGCGGTAGTCGTGATATGGGCATGTTATCTTTTTGCAATGTTTTTTGGTACTCCTTGAAAACGGGACCCAGGCGTAAGGAACCACGATAGATCCACTCGGTATGACTTTTTGGACCCTCAAATTGCATCTGAATCAGACTGCAATCAATGTCCACCACACGCGCATAGATCCACTTGCCATTTGACTCTGTGGTCATGCTCTGACCCTTTTGCGTCTGCACCATGGGTCGGTTGATAGAGTATTGCGTGAGATACTTTTGTATGAAGTCACGTGAACCAGGATGCACATCCTCCCAAACATTCTCTGCAACCGAGCAGACCAGTCGCACATCTTTATGCGAAACGTACTGTGTGTAGCCATCATCATAGAATATCAAGTATCTGCAAAGCTCACATCTCAAATATAAGAACGAAAAGGTTGGTTGACAACCAACTGCAATATTTACCTGTACTTGTTGTTGGGTTTCAGAGGTTCTGCTATAATGCCAGGATAAAAAGCACTCTGAATCAACATCTTTTCCTTGCCACGAGACAGCGACGAAGCATCGAAATACGCAATCACACGCGACCCTGTAGACCGTGCGAAACCTTAGCAAAAGTGCACTTTCGGAAATCGTTCTATACTTGCCAATTGGAAGCCGAATTGGCGGTGGATCATAGTAAGCTAAGTGCTTTACCGACACGGTTTTCAGCATTTGATATTGCGACTTTAGGAATTTCACTTTGTAGTGTGTCAAGTTCTTCTGAGCACCTGAGGTACCCTCCACTTGCTCGATTACCTTGCAAGGAACCCAGCTGGCGATGGCTTTATTTTTCACCGCATAATACATTTCATTAATCTGCACCGGAAATCGTTGTATTTCTCCGATTGGCGGTAATTGCTGAAAGTTTAAGTGAATACGTTAGAACTTCAATCCTACAGGTGTTTTCGTTTTTCTTTACTGATATTTCAGAGTCGAGTGGCAGATAGGGTCGGCCACTGTTTAGGTCGAAAGGTTGCAGTTGTCGTATTTTAATTTTGGGACACTGATAGAGCGACACGTGCATGTTGTCCGCCTTCTTTTGCAGCGAGCGCAGCTCGGCATCTATGAAATTAGATTCTTCCTCCAACCGTTTAGCGCGCGTAGCCAACATTTCCTTGGACCAAGTCAATTGATTTTGAATTTCTACGTTTGCCAACACTTGCTTTATAGATTTTTCGAGCTCTTGTTCGATTAAATCAAGATCGGTCTGCGAAAATGACGGGCCACCTGGAACATATACGAAGTCGAAGAAATATTACAAATGATAATATGAGCGCCACTATAATTTACCTTTTTCTTTCTCCACTGGAGCACCAGCCTCCTCCTCATCGCTGCTATCGATAATCTCTACAAATTCTTGCCGACCACCTGCAATATCCTTCAGTAGAAGTGGCTGCTTCGCGGTCAACAAGCCACAAAATTCCTACAAAAGCCATTTATACAGGAGTTACAAATCAGATAAAGCTAAAAACGCACAAATCCGCACACACCTCGTACATGTCCAGCGCTTTGTCATAGCAATCGGCACAGATGTACTGCAGTTTAAAACGCTTTTTGGCCACCTTAAAATAACTTAGCGCAAACTGCGGCACCCGAAAATACTGTTTATGGGTCCGCGAGCATTCGTAGTTGATGCACTCCTTCTTATAGAAGACCTCGTCTCTCGTATCCTCTGGCATGTTGTCATCGGTAGCAGCTGCTGGTGACTCTGGCCTTCTAGATAAAGCCGCTTTTAACAGTGAGTTCGATTCATCGGCACCGAAAATGGTAGCGGCTGTCTCCTCCACACCAGCTTGAACGGTGGGCAGTTCTTCTTGCTTCGTCGTTAAGTCTTTCATTTCCACATCTTTTTCTATTTTTTCCTGATCATTTGTTGCCCAGTTCACATCCATTTTGACATCTTCAACTTGCTTCAGGCTTTCATTTGAAGTGCTTTGCTTTTCCGTGATTCCTTGTGCCGGTAAAATGGATTCTGGCTTCACTTCCTCCTCATCATCATCGATTTCTATTACTGGTATCTCCTTTTCAGCCACTATTACAACTTCTTCGCCTTCTCTTTCTGTTGCCTGTTCGGCTTTTTCGTCTGCATCGTCGTCAATTTCAATAACATTTACTGTGGCGCTTTTGGCTGTGTCCGTACTACCCCCTTTATCCTCTTCTTTTAGATGCTGCTTTAACTTATTACTCAACTCATTTGCATCAATTTGTGTAGCTACTGAAGCTTCACTTGTGTCCTCACATGAGTTTCGTTCATTGTCCTTCGAGTTCCTATCCTTTCGTGCGGTTTCGTTACTATTTTCGAACGCTATGTCGGTCAACACACCGTCCGATTGTTGATCTTCCTGTATATCCATTTTTTCGTCAATCACTAGACCCATCGACTCCTGGCTTTCGGTTCCATCATCAGCGCCCACAAACTCTTCCGCAGTCTTCTCTTTGAGGTTTTCATTTAACCCGTTACTATCGCCACCGCGTTTTTGAAATAATTTTACCTCTTTATTTTCAGCAATGTCTTGCTCCAACTGTTCCTCCAAAGACACAGCTATGTTCTCCACACCCTCCTGTTTCTCACTTTCTATGTGTTCAGTTAATGATTCTTCAGTTGTCTCTGTTACTTGGCTCATTTTTGCTGTTGCTTCTTCACCAATTGACTCCAATTCCTTTCTTATAGCATCTCCCTCCAGCACATCAGTTGTCACCGCTGTTTCAATACTGGCTGAAGCATCGCACCCCACTCCTTCTGGCTGACTCTTCTCAACAAAGGCTATCTCTTCCGCTTTTATTTCATTTGGCGGTACTTCTTTAATGAATTTCAAGGCGCTTTCTGCACACAGTTCCTGTGGTATAATAAAACCTACGCCCTTCACGCCGGCCTCCGTTACCGGTTCAGTAATGGACGCAACGACATCGTCCACTTTCTCACACTCCACCAACGCTTTTACGGTTGTTGCATCGCCTTCTGATGCTTTTGGCTCTTCTGCAGCACGTTTATCCATTTCTATATGTTTTTATTTGTAATTTTTTGTATTTCACCGGAAAATCCAATATTGTGCCAAAGTAAAAAAACAAACACTCGATTTGATTAAAATCCGGGTGTGGTTGCCACAGCCACAAAAAGGAAAAAGTAACGTTGCCACGTTGAAAAACAACATATGCGAATCAGATTTAACCTTTCAATGCATGACTTTTTAGCAGTGCCCTCTGAAGGTTTAGTATATATAAGTAAAATGTATTTCTAATTATTTGACATTCTAGAAGTAGATTAGCATAATTATGTACAATACATACAAGTGTGCAGGGTTTGGTGTTCGCCACGTAAAATCAAGTAACCAATGAATACCAAAAAAGCCTCGGAAGGAACCCACTATGTTGACGATCACAGCAAACGATTTAAGGAACACGACTAGGAGGCTGTAACCCGGTAACGGGATGTTATGGCCAGTTCCATGGAGGTTCTTCTTGAGCTTACACCTCTTCATTTAAACATAAAAACCAAGACGAAGTAGCCCTCTTCGCATACGGATGACTGACAATAATATCAAGGCTGAGGGATTTTTGAGCCACAAGAAGATTGATATTCTAGAGAATGAACATCTTAATACCGAGGGACACAATCACACCGAAGTTCAGTTTTGTTAAAAGGTTCCAACCTTTTAACAAAAGGACCTGGGCAGGAATATCAGAAACATATTTGATAGACCAGTACATGTTAACCTGGTACACGGACTGGTCCTTAACGGAGAAAGGTACCGGGGTGGGCGTATACGGGCCGAGGATCCGCAATTAGAGCCTATGGGCAAGCACACAACTATAATTTAGGCAAAGATAGATGCAATTGAAAGGCGTACTTATTCAATTTAGCTGGGAAATACCGGAACTGGAAAATAACGATCCTTTCAGATAGCTAAAAGGGCAATCAAAGCATTAAGATCATATCAGATACCCTCGAAACTCGTGTTAAAATGCCTTGAGAAGCTAAACGACCTTGACCTCTACAATCAGGTATGGGTCCTCTGGGTTGAACAGGCCGACAGGCTTGCAAGGAGGGGCGTTTTTACTCCCCTTGTCGGTCCAGAACCTTTTTGTGGTGTTAGAAAACGAGCTTTATCCATCCTAACCAGAAAAGACAATATAATCAGCAGATATCAATACTAGGAAAACCAACCAGGCTTAGAACATTCCAAGGCGGATATCGGGTCATATAACATGAATAGATTCGAGGAATGTATGCGACTTTCAAAGAATAATTGAAAAAATATTAATTACAGGCATCCTGACTTAGGATTGTGGATTGAACTATCGCCTAGCTAAACTATGAATTCGTGAAAACAAATGTTGCAGGTCCTGCTTGCATTAAAAAGAAACTGCAATACACATACCTATGCAAGATCGAAAGAAGCACCTGGGGATTTCCTCATATCAGGTGCGAATTGCGATCCCAGAGGTTTAGCAAATATACCAAAAATCCTTTCGACTGCTGGACTCACAGACGAACTGCAAGTCCATGATGGGGCACAATGGATCCTTAAGGTTGCAGTGCACTATCCCTAACTATAATAATAATACTATTTTAGGGGTTTTTTCAAAACCAATTAACCAAATTTATATAAATGACGGAACTAACTTTTGTTTTTGTCATGTTTACGTGTAGTTACATGCAAAGTTTACGAGAGGTCAGTCAAAATAAATCAATTTAAGAAGAGCATAACTCGATTTACACGATGACTTTTGCCCCGCGTTCTTTGTCAATTCTCTTTTGAAGTAGTTACGCAAATCTTCGTGCATTTAGACAATAACTTTTTGTTACGACACCCCTTGCTTCTTAACCTATGCGGTCTCTGAAAAACATGTTTCAAATATAATAATTTATGCAAAGGCAAATATTTTGTATCGGTATTTGGCACACTTCACTCATCTTTGCTCAAAAGTGGAGCTTGAAGTTGTTATCTAGACCGAGACATGGCAGCGAAAATAAGGAACTCCAAATCCCTACACCTATCGACTGTAGAGTGCACGCAGGAACAGCGTATCGATCCGTACACTCAAGTCAGCACATCTTGCTGATGACATGTTAGTTTGATTTCTGAAATGGCTCCATAATGTTGGTGTGAAATTCGCTCGGTCAGAAATTCAAATATTAAGGAGCAAATAATACGCGATAATATTCGAAGTTGCGCTGAAAGGTGAATTAACCCAACCATGTGTGCGAGAGTGTAAATATATTGAAGAAAATGCTGCAATAGCACGTAGAAATTAAACCGAAGCATAGGATGCGAAAATTGTACAACAAAAAAGAAACAAAGTCATAAGGGTGTCGCCGCAGTGTTGTATTTTTCAGTAAAGTGTGTAGTTTATTGTTCACTCGAACTGTATATAATTTGTAATTTATTTGCGTGAATAAGTTTTAAAAAATACGTGGAAATGCTTTGCGGATTTAAATACAGAATTATTTATACTCGGCAAGAATATAAATTCCAATGATTTTTTAAACTGACATTTCTGCAAAATAGTAGTTACTGTGGAAAATGAACTTTGTAAAAATATATTAACCTTTCTGTGGTTTATTTCTACCAATTAAATGTTTGAACGCAGGCAACACCGGTGTGAGATCTGACAGCTCGTGTGGGGGAAAATCGATTAGACTGTCAGAATTTTTCTGTTTATCGATTTTGTGATAAGAGAATTTTGGAAATTTTTCGTCTTGAATGAGAAGAAAATTACTGGAAAAGTGGTCGAGTGAGGGAAAAGTGCAGCGCATTGAATAAAATGAATTTGGATTTTGCGAAGGTGTGCGGCAAGCACAGCGCCGTCTACGAGGCATACTACAAACAGGTAATGACCCTTCACTGGATACGCCTATTGATTTTTCTGCATGAATACCAAGTGTGCAATGGAGTATTCCTGAATTTTTTGGCTAGAAAGTAAGTGCGCCGGGTTGGGGTTTCGTGTGGCGCATTTTATATTGAAATACGTCACAACAGTGTTGAATAGTGTTGACCTGGCTCAACGCGCACTGATTTTCTGGTCACATAAACTGACGAAAAACATGGACGAACGTATAATGCCACATTCAATTTGTGTTTTGTGTAGATCGATCCAAAAGGAGCTGGTGCTATTGAGGCGATGACCGCGGCGAAGTTCCTGAAAAAGTCTGGTCTTAGCGACGTGGTCCTGAGTCGAGTATGGGATCTTTCCGATCCTAACGGGAAGGGTTTCCTCGACAAGCCGGGTTTCTTTGTGGCTCTGAAGTTGGTTTCGCTGGCACAGGCCGGTCAGGTGATTAACATGAGCAACATCTACACGGAGACGGCGAATCCACCGAAAGTGGCAAGTACAGAGTTTGTGGAAATTTGTATCTTGTAGCATTTGCAGTGAACGCACGTCATCTGATTACACAATCGCTGATTCTAACTGCCTTTTGGCGTCGAACGGCGTTGTCCTTCGTCGCTAGCAAATTTTGGTCATTGGCCCATTTCTAGTCGCCCTATTGGGGCGGACAGCGTGGAGTGTGTATATTTTACTTCAAGAAGATTTGACGTCATTGTGTATGGCAGTTTGGCGTGTGTGTGTATTCCATTTTGCGTGCTCGTTGCACGAGGACAGAAAGAATTCATTGATTGCGTAGTCAATCAGCGCTGCTTGCTTCAGTTTCTAATACGGCTAGGCCAATTAAAATATACTAACTTAACTTTCATTACAGGGCGATCTTCCAAAAATCATGCCGCCTCGCATACAAACTGTGACCGTTTCCAGTGGTGGCGTTGCGAATGGTGATTGGTCCATCAGCGTCATCGATCGCCTTAAGTACGAACAGCTCTTCGAGTCACTTAAACCCGTCAGTGGCATGTTGCCCGGTAACAAAGTGAAAGGCGTACTTATGGACTCCAAACTGCCTATGGAGACGTTGGGCAAGATCTGGGATCTGGCCGATCAGGATAAAGATGGCAATTTAGATAAGCATGAGTTTATAGTAGCCATGCATCTAGTCTACCAAACGCTTGAAAAACGCACCGTGCCGGACGTGTTGCCCGCTGAGTTGCGTAAACCCGGCGGCGTCGGAAGCGTCGGCGGACCACCACCGAAACCAGCGCCACCTATGGTGGCAGCCAGCACCGCAGTTCCTTCCATGCCACGTGCGCCTAGTGGCGACGGGTTCGGGGACGGTGGCTTCGTGGCGAATTTTCCCAAGGACATAGCTCCGCCACCTGCCATTCCACCGTTACCTGTTACGATACCATCGATGACACGTATTCCGCCGGTGACTGGCTCCCAGCCATTGATTCCGACAGATCCACTAATTCCGATCGGAGCGCCACCCTCGGTGACCGCCAACGCGGACTGGGTGGTGACTCCGGCCGAAATGAAACGGTTCGAAGTGATGTTCCGTGATTCGGATCGCGATAAGGATGGGCTCGTCTCTGGCTTGGAGGTGAAAAACGTATTTTTGCAGTCGGGTGTGCCGCAGAATTGCTTAGCACATATCTGGTGAGAATTGGGGCCATTCAATTGCGAAAAAATGCTCAAGACCGCCGACAAACTGTTTCGTTTGTAGGGCACTTTGCGACACTAATCAGTCGGGAAAATTAACACTGGAACAGTTTGCCTTGGCCATGTGGATGGTGGAGCGCAAGCAGAAAGGTATTGAGCCACCGCAAGTGCTGACGACCAACATGGTGCCACCCTCCATGCGTAGCGTGGTCACTGGCGTTGACGTGCAACCACAAGTGGTATGTTGTTATGTTGCAAAATTTGTCATATTTTAGTTTTTACTTTAAAATGCATGTTGTGCACAAAGGAACCAAAACCAACATACACCAATCCCGAACTTGAAATGATTTCTAAAGAAATCGAAGAACTCGCCAAGGAGCGTCGGGCATTGGAGACAGAGATTGCCCAGAAGGAGGCGGACATACGCATCAAGTCGGGCGAAGTGCGCAGCTTGCAGGTTTGTCTGGGGACGGTTTATAGGAAATCGGTTAAAAACGAACATTCCCGTATTTTTGTTTAAATTCAGAGTGAATTGGATACCTTGTCAGCTACACTGAAGCAATTGGAAAACCAACGGGGCGAGGCCCAAAAGCGTTTGGACGATCTCAAGGCACAGGTGAGCGTCCTACAGTTTAAGCACTGTGGACGAATGTAGTTTAGCTTAAAATGTTGATGTTTTCCATTTGCATTTTTGCATATTTTATACTGAAGGTTTCCTCCTTTATGTTAATTGCACAGTCTTTTTTATTAATTTCAAAATGTTTATTATTTTATTATGTTTCTATACCAATGGGTTTGTTTTAAACGGAACACATTTTTACCACAATTTGCTCCACGTTCCACGTATAATTTGCTCCCACATTTTTTACCCCGCAACTAAATCATCGCCATTGCTTTTTATATTGGGCCAACAAATTATTTAATGCGTTAGAGCACTGAATTCCAGGCTGTGCTTGCAAATCTGACCTTAGATATATCTCAAATAAGAAATCAGGTTTGTTGGTTTTATTAAATTATTTCATCGACTTTCTGTTGTTTTGATTTGTAGTTTGTGTGATCCTCGTGCTGCGTAATATATGCAAGTAATATGTTTGTGAATAATTTATGAAATTTTTGAATCACGTTTCCGCGCAAATTGCAGTAATATAAAATGTATCATCAAATTATGTTTGTTACTTTACATAATTTGATGCTCCGCTCTTTTCGAGCATTAGAAAATTCGAAATTTTGTACACTCAAATAAAAGTAAGTTATAACTTAAATAGATGCGTTTTGCTTGATTAACGGTTACTGCGACAGCGAGGAAAATTGGTTTTTGAATTGACATATAGGTGTTGACATCTTTTTGTTTCTAGCTGTCTACTAATGTGTTATTAGTCCGTTTTGTCTTTGTTCCTGTGAGTTTCACGATGACTAAGTACTTTAATCTTCTTGTTTTTATGTCAAGTTATGGCTGATTGCAACTGTGGTCTGTGAAAGTGTGGATTGCATGTTTCATGTGAAGACGCACACCTTTGAAATTGACCTTATCATCTCTTGAATTAAAACTTCCATTGAATTTGTGAAGAATTTATTGGGGACTCTTACATTTGTGTCAGTTGGTTTTAGGTTGAGAATATGCAGTAGCGATTCTCTGCGAACAAAATAATTGCAAAATAATAATAATTCATTCGAATGTTTATGTGCATGTACACATGCACACAATCTAACGTATTGAATGAATGGTTGTGGGCAGCTGATTCTTGCAAATAATCATATATGTACACACGTTTGAATTATTAAATGAGGACTTCGAAATGTGCTTGAAAATATTTTTCCAAGTATAACGAATAAATATATACAAATTGGTTAAAAGCGGATTTGTTTATGGCATCCTTCGTTTTTTACTAGTCCGATTTTAGTCAACTGTTTTGTCATTTATTTAAGATAATCATCCGTACTTTCAATTAATACAGTTGCAGAAAAGCCAAAATGTTTGTTGTCATTGAATATTTTTTGTATGTACAAGGGTTTATGAAATGTCATATGTCGTGGCATTACAATGCAGTGCGCGATTTTGTCACATACTGTTTAAAAGTCAGTGAAATATGGGTCCACTTGCAGGTAAACAAAATACGTGAGCAATGCCACAAGCAAGAGGAAACCATCAATGAACAGGAGGGAGAGTTAAATGCGAAACGGTCTGAGCTGCAGAAGTTGAAAGACGAAGAGGCAGCGCTACAAAAGGAATATGATCAAAACAATCGCGAATTGCAAAAACTCACTCAACATTTGCAAAACACACAACTGCAAATTAGTTCGGTATGTAGCGGCTATGATGAGCGGTGTTTTGATGGCTTTTGACCGCATTTCGTTTACTTTATAAGGTTCGTTCTATGGTGACGCAATTGATGGAAACACAGCGACAAATGACTGACGCGCTGCTCATGTGTCGCGCTGCCATTTCGAATCAAGATGCTGAGTTGGTTTCGGAATACCAACTAAAGATCGAGCCCGACCTGGATGAGGCACGTATAACGTTGGAGAAGAAGGTCGAAGAGCCCAAAGCAGATGATCCCTTTGATGACAACAGTTCCATCGCAACGAAAACTAACGGCTTCGCTACTAATGGCTTTGGCAGCGACCCGTTTGCGTCGCAGAGTGCCAATACGACTGGGCGTAGTGGCTTTGACGACAGCTTCAACACGGCCAGCGGTTTTGACAGTGGATTTGATGCCTTTGGCAACAGTACTGCTTTTAATCAACAAAAGGATCCATTTGGCGGTGATGTGTTTGGAGGCAGTAGACCAAGCAGCGCAGTAACGCCAGAGGTTCGATAGTGGCAATATCTTAAGCAGCGCGACATAGCTGATTTCTTGTACTTTCTGTTACAGCCGGGCAAGGACGATTTTGGCAGTGATCCGTTTGCGTCATTACATGCGCCGACTGGTCAGGGACAAGTGCTCAGTCCGAACACACAGAGATCGGGACCACCGCCTAGGCCTGAGTCACCCAGTCCAGCGTTGCCGCCAAAGAAGTCGAAGGTGCCACCGCCGAGACCAGCACCGCCACGTCCATTACAGGTAAGTTCCCGCGGATTCGTACAAATCAGGCATGCGTATCAGTCGTTGATTGCGCTCTTCTTGTGGTTGTAGGGACCTGTACGCCCCACGCAGCCAGCCATGGATGCGTTTGGCCCCACATCGACAAGCAGCAGCGGCGGCGGCGGCTTTGCCGATTTCGCTGACTTCGACAATAAGGTTGGTAGTAGTTTTACAGTACGTTGGGATCGGTGGTAAAGCATGCACACCGCACTATCATTTCAATTAGTGCTAACACTCCTTTAGCTTTAACATCCTAACAAACGAGTATGACATGCTTTATAGTTTTGTTTTTGTTCTTAAGTTTAACTTACTTGAGTTGATGTAGTTCTTAGTTGTTAATTTTTGTGGTTTTTATTAAATATTTACTAACCAATAAAATTCGTTTGTTCAAAAAAGTATAACCTTATGAGCGAATTTGAGATGCTTTTTATTTGACGCTTCCACACGTACACGCACACCTCCGCAAACGCAGGGCCAATGAAATCCTAAAGTGTCTGTAAATTTTTCTCAAGATGTATACATTTCAGTTGCTAGCGCAACTATTGCACCTGGATTCATTTCGTTCAAGTTTTCTGCAACATTTTTACGTTTTAAATATTTTGTTTTTCCCGGTAACAGTTTCACTATTAGAGCATTTTTCTTTTCGGCTGGTACTTTATCGCTGATAACTGATCGATGAGACTAACAGAGTGCTTTCATTTCTTGGAATTCTATTCTATTTTCAGTGAACATCATTTAATCAATCACGTTTATATAAATATTTAGTAACAATTATTTATCTATAAGTGTTTTTTCTTATCAAAGAATAATATCAAATGAAATGAAAGGAATGAATCATATTAACCCAATTTCTAAAAGCAAAAAATTAAAAAATTAGCAAAGCGTTGATAGTTAAAGCAAAGAAAGAAGCAAAAGCATTCCAACACATAATTAGGTAAATTATAAATTATTATTACTGAAATTAAACATTTACATGCTATACATATTTATGCTCGTTCTAGTACCTTAAGTATTCAAAGTGAAAGTGTTCGAAAGTGTTACAGAAATCGTTTGTATTGTTTAAATTTATCGACATCTATGATGATTATACTACCTATATATAACACCCGCGATCTACTCCTCCAACACAGTAGATCAAAGTTGCATATTGAGAATCTCAATTTGAGATGACAAGAGCGGTTTGAAGCTCTGCAAGTAATTACTAGTTTAAACGGATTTAATCAAGTGCATTATAAACGTTAACTCTCGCCCTCCCTGTGTTGTAATTCCCAACAAAAAGAGATACTGAAAAGCGATTCTAAAGGAAAGTGCCCACCCCTACCCGTAAGTGGGTTCTTTCAAGTTCTATCGATGTATGTAGGACTGCCTACAGACGATTGTGGGCATTGGAGGGTTAGAGATAGTTGAATCAGTACTCAAAGTTATGCGTATGATATGTTACGCTTCTCAGATCTCTATTACAATAAATATGCGCGTTAAAATTTAAATTTATTAAGTTTCCTGAATACATTCGCGCCAATTTGCTAGAGTTGTTTGGTCGGCCTGTGGTTTCGCACGGCTTCCACGCTTTAAAATGGTTTTAACAAAAAATGCAATAATTCAAAGTTGAGTTTTGAACCGGACTTGGGCTGCTCTCAGTGTGATGCCATAATGCGATCTACCCTACTTAACAATTTTGCCATGGATATTGATGTAGAAGTTCACATTGCAATAACCATATACAAGAAAGAAAGATTGTGGACTATGCAACATTTAAAATTATCGTACGGCATTGAATGTGCAAGCCAAACTTACGCCGCATTATTATAGAAACAAAAAGTAAAAACAAACAAAACCTAAAAGCCTTTATGACACCGTATCGACGAATAGCTTCCTTCTGCTCTTTATTAGTGAATGCCGAGCTGCAGCTCTAACAAGTACTTCAACACCATTTTTATTTGTTTTTGTTTGGGAGGCGTAAGTTTTATCAAAACAAACTCGAATATTTGCTATCAGATCAAACTGAAATCAACATACGGAATCCAGTCATGAATAGATTTCTAGCGTTAGCGGACGTTGAATACTGCCGCTTTGTGCTTCTTAATTTTAGTTTGATGGTTTGAGCTGAATCTCACGTTCTGTTGCTTAGTTGAGGTTTGAGTTGGTTATTTCTTGGTTCTTGGATTTCATTACATTAAATAGGCTCGACTTCTCAGTTGCGCGAATGTGTGAGATAAGAGTCGCCTTGTACATCATAACGATATAGGAGAAAAACCAGTTACTGGCAACTGCCGGCAGCTCGGGGCCATTGAATGTTAGTTTTTGAATGTTATTGCAAAAACGAATGCACACTGCACTGCAGCTGGTTTTCAGAAAAGTCACGCCAGTATTGCTTTTTAGGTACATGAAAGCTATCAATACTCTCACTCTTTCATCGTACATTTGCATGTGAATATACATTAATTTCGAATATGAAATTGTAATTATCATCGCTTATGAACCAACTACGCGTGCAAAGGCACCACACCCACACATGAAATGTCGCGCTGTCTGCTCGAGTTTAACACTCGAGGCAGCGTGGTCCTGCATGACATGCTTCAGTGCCCATTCCAACGAACTTCATATCCCACGCGTACCAACACACGAGCACACATGCAAGTACGAACCACTTACTCATGCGTGTATGCAATAAAAAAAAACAACTTTAACAAAAAGCGTTCAGTACATTAACGAAATATAGCCGCATACTTTTCAATAAAAACATAAACAAAAAAATCAGAAAATGAAAATAAAACTTTACAAAAACTGACTTTATGATGTATAGAAATGAAAACTAATGCAAATAAAAACAATTAAAACAACTGAAAAGTGACAAGCATTACAAGCACATGCGCTGTTCTTTCAATATCAACAAATGAATATGCATAACGTTACTTTCTCAGAAGTTGTTAAAGGAAAGTTGAGGTCGTGAACAAAGACAGCGGAATAGCAACGACTAGTCCGTTAATTTTATGCGTAAAGTAGATGCAATTGTTCCGGTTAGTTTTGGGCACTACATATTGGAATTTCCTGACGGGTTTTAGGTCTTTTCTGTATTTGCACAGTTTTCTAGCATACAACACATCTACGAGTATGAGTCACATTTATGCTAAACGCCAGTAAGTATAGTTCCGTACTCTAAGGTTGTCCACTCTCGCTCTCTTGCAACGCTTGAAACCCACGTGGATGCACGTTTTGAGCAAATTGTAAAGTTGTCCTGTGTGTGTATATAAAACGTCTAACATCTAACCCAAACAGCGCTAGCTGCTGCAAATGCTATTTTTTGTAACAAACTTCAGTTGAACTTCGTGAAATTGAAAAACTTAAAAAGTCTTTTATTATTTCCCCCGGTTTAATTTAATAGTTTACTTTAATTTCTTTATTATTTCGTCCCATACAATACACTACACTACACATAAAATGAAACAACGTCAGTTATCACACATTCCACCACCACCACAACCGGCGCTAGTTCTAGCCACATTGACTGCATCGCCGTCGCACTCGCTTAGCAGCAACACATTCGACACCCCATCGTCAACGCCATCCGCTACATCAGCGACGACTGCGAGCATTTCCACCACACCGCAAATAAATAATCACTTAACGCGTTCCATCACACCGCTGCAGCAGGCTGTGACGGTTTTCGGCACCACTCTCGCAGGCGATAGCAAGGGGGCTGGCAGTAGCACTAGCAGAAAAACGCCCGTCGTCAGTAGACCAACGGATTTCTCAGACGATCCCTTCAAGGACTATCGCTATGAGGATCCATTCAACATCAAGGATCCGTTCGCCGATGATGAATTTGATGCAGATCCAGAGAAGGTATTCAAGGACGATCTGTGCTCCGATGGTAAGTGGGAAAGATGCAAAAAAAAAAACAATGACTTGAACATATGATTCCTTGAGTCGTTTAACGGAAGCCTCTTCTTGTTGCAGATGATGACAAATTCAAGGACACTAATGACTCTTTAAAGGTCTTTAGCGCGGTAAGCGCTTCGCAAACATTCAGCACCACCAAACAAACCCCGGTCAGCAATGAATTTCTGGATAAGTTTGATGCATTTAATATGAACCCCAGCCCAGCGCCGTCGCATCAGTCGTCGTCATCGGGTGTCGCTGCGGTGGGTAGCGGTGGTGGTAGCAGCAGCATCACGGGCGTCAACAGTAAGTCAAAGAGCAACACCCCAGTACTGACCACCGGCGGACTGTTTGATGATTTTGCCAATTTTGACGCGTTCTCGACAAAATCGACGTCATCGACACTGGGAAGCGGGAGCGGACCATTTCCCAGCGAAAACACAACCAAAACAAATGATTCATTCTTTGATGCCTTTAATGATAACTTTGACACAAATTCCAATTTGGAAGTGAAGAACATCTTTGATGCGTTCAGCGACAACAAGGTGGGAGAAGCTTTCGATGCCTTTGCCACAACTACCACGAAGAACAACACCACCGCCTCCGCCGCGGTCACTACGTCATCCAAAGTGTTTGAAGATTACAATGACAACAATTTCGAAGATGACTTTTTCAGAACCAAAACAACACCCACGGCAACAAGCCCGCAAGACACGAATTTTAATTTCAACACTAACTCGAAAAGCGATAAAAACCAATTGAACACTGACAACTTTGCACAGTTTGATGCGTTTAATGACAGCATCGACTTTGCGGCTACACTAAACAACACCATAATTTCGTCGAATAAAGAATCCATTGCTGCGACGACCTCGACAGTAGCTGCCACATTGGATAAAAAGTTGACTAAAGTGCAAAATCTCACATCACTCAGCAAGGTTTCGAATTCGGCGGCTGCGAGTGCTTTCGGAAACAGTGAAAATGGTGCTAAGCTGGCGGAGAAATTCGCAGCCGACTACTCAAAACCGGATACCTTTGACGCCGACCTGCAGGAGGCGTTAAAGCGGAGCATGTTAGATAAATAATTAGTAGACGGTAGTTGTAGCTGCCTGACATAGTCGCCATTGCATTTTGCACTAATAAAACTGCGGCCCTGGGAGAGTCATGAATAACCAGTTTGAAGTTGATCCGAATATTCATCATTTTGATTTCGTTATGATCGTGTTTTAGTTTATTTTACTCATACTCGATGGGTGTCTTGCTAAACACAGTAGTGGAAAGTGTCAGTGACTTTTATTATGATGGGTTGTGCTTAGCTGCATTGTTACGGCATTCAAAAAGTCATCTATGCAACGATTAATGACTAAAAGCTTATAATACTTTGCGTAACTTATGTCAAACATTTTCATTAACGATGATGATATTTTCATTAACGATAAGTTGAGCAAAATCTGGCGAAACCTATAAAATCATCAAGTTGGGCCTACGCGTCTTATAAAGTCCAAATAGGAATTTTAGACAGAATTTTAGGAATGTGATCGTTTCGCGCTTACTCATTTGCTCATCAGACTTTTTACATTGCTTTATGGCAAAAAAATGAATAAGAATATCGAAGAATTTATAATTCATCCGTAGCGTTCAGAACAATCGGGCCATAATACCGAAATCAATTTGCTTGTATAAAATGTGTTTATTGCTTTTATATTTCTGAATTTTTAGTTTCGTGTTATCTCACACAAAATTAATTATTATATGCTCATGTAACTCAAATAGATATACAACATATTTATTCCATTTTATTGTTAATTAAAGTTTACTCAACGAAAATTCTAAAGAGTGTAAGAAAGATGCCACGGTGCGGATACTTTGGTGGTCTACCGGAATGTGAACACGTATTATTTACCTTATAATTTATTTAATATATAATAAACTTACAGAAGAACAATATATAATATAACATCCATACATACCTGCATAAATAAATAATAAACAACAATATTTGGAGTGAATAAGATTGCGTTTTTACTGGAATTGTCGCTTTAACTCGGGCATGTTTTGAAGCCCTAAAGTTAACCTTTTGACATCTGTTTGTCCCTTTCCTCCGACAATTTTTCAACCATTTATAAGATCTTAAATTGCCGTAGCTCGTAGAGCGCGTGTCGAGGACCGTTCAATCGAGTCCCGACTTAGCCAGCATCGAAAAAAAACTTAAACATTTTCGCACTGGTTATTATTTTTAATCTCAGTTCATACAAATATCTACACTCATCTCTCATACATATATATGGGTTTTAATATATGCATCAATTATCCATACTTCAGTTGTTATCATAGTAAAATGATGCATGGAAATATATCACAAATTTATTGGATTCTCGACTTGCCCTCGAACAATGCTCATTGTCTCTTACAGTTAGTCTGTTAAGCACGTTCGCTGTGCAAGGAACGTACCGTCGTATTTCTAAGCACAATCAGAGGTAAGCACAAACAGCTAAATATAGACGAATAATTAATGTTTACTAACCTGCGTGATAACAACTGGGACAGCACACATTTCAGATTATTGGCGAAACAAAATTTATATTATAGGTCCATCAACCATCTGCAGCTTAGAATGTTAACTGCTTCCTTCGTCCTTTACACTTATATTATTATAATGAAATTAAATGTATGTCTGTTACTTTATAGAACAAATGGGTAAGCTAGTCCTGTACTATGCCAAGTTCAGTCCGCCCTCTCGAGCTGTCATGCTAACGGCTAAGGCGCTTGGACTTGAGCTGGAGCTTAAGTAAGTAATCTGTTATCGATTGCTGTTGGTGTTGGAGATCTCGAACCGCTCTGCTTTTAGGCCAATCAATTTGCTTAAGGGCGAACATCTTACGCCCGAATTCGTAAAAATTAATCCTCAGCATACGATTCCCACACTACTGGATGACGGTGTGGTCATCTACGATTCGCATGCAATTTGTGGATATCTGGTAGATAAGTATGGCAAGGACGACAAACTGTACCCCAAGGACTTGGTAAAACGAGCCCAGGTCGATGCGCGCCTCCACTTCGATTCCGGCCATCTGTTTGCTCGACTGCGCTTCCTGTACGAGCCAGTAATTTATTTCGGTTCAGCAGATTGCTCGGCCGATAAAGTAGCGTATTTCCAGAAGACATATGACCCCATGGAGAAATTCTTAAAAGATCATTCCTATGTTTGCGGCGACGATTTAACCATTGCGGATTTCTGCTGTGTGGCCACTATAACGTCCGTGGATGAAGCGGTGCCAATCGATAGCGAGCAATATCCCAAACTAACAGCATGGCTGAAGCGTGTAGCTGAATTTCCGAATTACGAGCAGCTAAATACTGAAGGTGCCGAGGAGCTAAAGAAACTGTTCAGTGACAAACTCGCGGAGAATCGAATCAAATTTCCCTTGAAAGGCAGTTAGAATGGGGCAACTAAGCAAAAAAAAAACATTCAGTTGATTTAAATCACTAAATACTGAATAATAATCCTAGCATGAGGTATCCTGCACTCTGCGAAGTAGCTGCGGGTGTCAGATTTTATGTGTTTTTTCGTCTACAATTTATTTCTTCATATAAAGCTTGCACCACATTGAAAACGATCTTAATTATTTAGCTACCTTATTTACTTACCTGAATTTTGATGTCTTGTTTTTGGGTGCTATGGAAGGTCTTCAATCTGCTTCGGGGAAGTTCGATTTTAAATAGTTGTCGAAAGTTGGGCTCGTATGTATGTGTAGATAATTTATATAGATATACGTACAAATAATTGATTTATTAATTTTAGACCATAGAAAATCTTTAATAATTTTAGATTTAAATAAAAGTACGCATATAAAAAATTTATAAAAAGAAATAAAGTTAAAAAATATATATTTTATATCAAAAACTTATATTTCTAACCCAACGGACCCATTCAGGTCCGAAAGGGTAAGGTGATATGCAATGTTCGTATTTGGTCATTCATGTACAAATCATTTCGCTCTTTTTGAAATCTTCATTATCGGTTCAGAAAAATATCAAATCAATTTCATGATCGTGTAAGGAATTAGCTACACCAGGGGCGGATTCAGAAAAATATTTTGGGGGGTTTCAAAAAGTGATTCTTTAATATTTATAAAATGCCTTTTAATTTGTATGTAGTTTTAAAGTCGATCCTAATATTTCGGGGGTTTCAACCCCCAAAACCGCCCTGGATCCGCCACTGAGCTGCACGATCATGATCGCGTGTGTGGCGTCTGTAGACTCTGCGGAACAGCAGAGGAGACTCCTGAACACATCATACTGCACTACGATGCGGTATGTCGCACCAGGAGACAACACCTGGGCCAACACTGGCTTGCAGAAGATAATGTCAAACACCTTCTCCCCCGTGAGTTACTAAGCTTCATTAGGATTGGGTTCTCGTAACGTTCTCTAGAGTTGTAGGGGGCACAATAGATCATCTCTGGTCTCAGTGCAAATACCAAGGGGTATGGCTATATCTAATCTAATCTAATGATCGAGTGGGAAGCATTTAAGCATTTCCTTTGTGTAGCAATTCTAATCTTTTATCATGTCGATCCATTTTGCCATGTCTGTAACCACAGTAACCGCTGTGCAAATGGACAAATCTCGGTTGAGGAGCTGTCAGAATCGATTTCTGTTTAGTGTAAATGAGGTTTGTGAGTTGAAATCGAAATGTGTAATTTAAGATGTGGATACAATATAAGTAAGAATTCCCGCTGGCCGGAGTTGTGGATAGAAGATTTGTTCCTCTGGTATTGGACATAGTTATTAACCATTGCATTATCTATGTAGCTAGAATAAATTTACTTAAAATAGGCAAAAACCAACTAGATTCCGAAAATAGCGTTTCTTAGGGCTCTCGTTTTAATATTTGTTTTGCCGAAATCAACAAGGCAAATGTAGCATTCAGGCCACAGTTCAGTCCATTGTTCTATATTTTCAATTCCAGCGGCTATTAGTAGGCAACAAAGACTGTTGGATAGATGTTGAGACACAGAGAATGTTGCTCGTTTCACATAAATGTTGAATTGACTTGCTAAAGAATCGGCGGGGATAAGTTTGCGTGCATATTGCATCATTTATGCGGTCAAGCGCGGCGCCATCGCCGCTGTTACGCCAGCAGCACACATTCGCATACCAGCAATATTCGTAGGCGATGTATGAAACGTTTATCCACACACACAGCTAGGGGCTAGCCGAAAGTCCATGGGACGATGAACGTGAAATGCTTATTTGAGTTCAGAGCCGGCTCGTTGTTGCTTACGTTCATTTCGTTGAGATTTTTGAGCGGCCTAATGCTTATAGTTGGTCTGTAATCGGCGGGCGAGTGGCTGCCGTCAAGCGCTAGGGTTTAGTCTCTTCGGTGTTCTCGTTGTGCCAAGAACGTTTTTGCCCCACATTACCCTGTCTCGTAGCGCAGTGTGTGTTGAAGTGCTGAAGTCATTAAAATTTTCCATTCCTCATTTTCCGAGTGGTGCACAGGGTAATGTGAGTAGGAAGAATTTAATTAGGGGCCCGTTGAACACATCACATCCATACAAAGCTGTCATGCTCAAATATACACATATATATACAGTATAAGTGGCTATATCGCGGCTGATAATTTCGAGATAAGACATCTAACCGTTGAAGAGAACGCCCCATATATACATTGACGTATGCATATAAACACACACACACACAAGTTGTATACACAAACATTCATATGAATATGTACATAAACATATACGCTATGCATGTGTGAACATTGTTAAAGCTCGCAATATAAAAGCATTCGCAATAACCTGTAGATCAGTTGCTTGTTCGGCTGAAACATGCCCGAACCCATTAAGTCAATAAAATCTCTAGGCGTTTTGTTCAGAGTGTTTTGGGCATTTACCGTAGCGCGTCAATGAGTTGCAGGGGGCGCACTGTCAAACATTCATACCTACATACATGCACATTTTAAGTGTATGGTATATATGTATGTACATATGTGCAAATAGGTATCCAAATATTGTTTATTTATTGTGCTGCATTTCCATTCTCTGTTTATCTTCTTAATGCAACAGATATGGTATAACAACAATAACAGCAACACTAAACGGGTAGTGTTTGATTGAACAAACTCCGTTTGGGATATGAAGAATGTTTACCGGCTTTTGTCCCAATTTTAGTAGATGCATACAATATCACAAGCGAACTTTGACCAGACTAAATATTACTTTAAAATCATAAACAATTATTTAAAAGTTTTCTTCAGACACAACCTATGATAGATTTGCAAAAGAAGCGGGCAGTTACTTATACATGTGCGTGTGTTCGGAAGTAGACTCAACCTACTTCCGGAACCTTGTTGACATTTATGTTCAAAGTAGCAGGAATATTAACACCTGGACATACACAGTCCTTCATCCGAATAAATATCAGACATTTACTTAAAAACATATAGTAAATGGCTATGCTATAACTTTGGAGTTGGCACACATTTGCAATCATTATACGACTTAAGCTTTGAAATTATTGCGCACAAAATAGCCGGGGATCAAATAATGTTGACTATATGTTTTTGGGGTTGCTGAGTCCATATCTGAAGTCTATTCAATTCCATCACATCAGGGTAAACCCGAAAACCCTCACAATCTCATCTAGCTTAGCTCATCTATCTCATCTACTATAGCTACCCTACAACCTTGTGACTCAAGATTTTAACACAAAGCCCAATCAGTTAAACTCCAAAGCCCTATAACCTATACCTGTAGCTGAATAACCAGCAACCAGAAATTATTACCAAGAAAGAAAGCAATCGCAGGCCAGATCTCAGGCTCCTACTTACATTGAATTATAGCTTATAAAATTACGGGGTTATGGTTTATAGACTTATGAGCTAATGGGAATATCGGGTATATAGTATTATGGGGTAATAGGGTTATGGGTTTTAATGTGCTTAAGGGATCTTTTTTGTTGCTTGATTGTTGTGATCCAAATTGAGTATTGTAAGATTGTGATGTTATTGGGCTTAACAAATAGGGTTTTGTGTTCAAATCTTGACTCACAAGGCTGTAAATATGGGTTAGAGGTGAGTGCAGCACATGTGTAAAATGTTTCGGAATAGTTTTACAACCCACTTGAAACACGAGTTTAGCAAACATAATATATTTATGACTTCACAAGTGGTGTTGGTCAGTGCGCCGTTAAATTATATTGTAAACACATACTGACACAAAGTGGTATCAAAACAAAATCATGATGAGGTTGCTTACGGTTCGCAAGACACTCATTCCACACATTTGTTTCCTCCATTCTATCAACCGAACTTGCTTTGTGTACTCGTTCAAATTTTGTGACTAAACGCTTTTTATTTACATTTATTGTCAGAGTTAAAAATGGGTAAACCAGCTGTATATTATGCCACGTTGAGTCCTCCCTCGCGAGCGGTCATGCTTACGGCTAAGGCGCTTGGACTTGAGTTGGAGCTTAAGTAAGTTGCCGGCTATCCTGCTATCGACTTTTGTTGCTGTTAGATATATCTTTTCATACCGCTTTGCTTCTAGACCAATCAATCTGCTGAAGGGAGATCATCTCACTCCTGAATTCATCAAAATCAACCCTCAACACACTATCCCAACGCTTGTGGATGACGATGGAGTGGTCGTCTACGATTCACATGCAATTTGCGGTTATCTGGTGGATAAGTACGGAAAGGAAGATAAGTTATACCCCAAAGATTTGGTAAAACGGGCCCAGGTCAATGCGCGCCTGCACTTCGATTCCGGTCACCTTTTTGCTCGTCTCCGTTTCCTCTATGAGCCAATATTGTATTATGGCTCGACAGATTGTTCAGTAGACAAAATAGCATATATCCAAAAAACCTATGAAATCATGGAGGAGTTCCTCAAGGAGCACCCCTATGTTTGCGGCGAAGACCTAACCATTGCGGATTTCTGCTGTGTGGCTACCATAACGTCAGTTAATGAAGTTGCGCCCATTGACGAGTTTAAATTCCCCAAACTATTAGCTTGGCTGAAGCTCATTGGCGAACTGCCTTACTACAAAGATTCCAATGAGGAGGGCGCTGAGGAGTTAAAAAAGCTTTTTAAGGAAATATTGGCACAGAATCGTTCCAAGTCAAAGTGAAGCTGCACATACATATATGTATGCAGCGCAGTGCTATTTGATTATTGTTGACATTTTGACATTGAATTATTTAATGAATTGCTTCAGTTATAATTATACAATAAAGAGAAATTGTATCATGTATAAAGAATGTGTTGATGTAATTATAAAATACAGTTTAGTTCACAGGAACTTGCATCTCAACATCAACACTTACCGGCAGTGCTCTTCGTGGATTCTAATTAGTTGTGCATCGAAGACGAACCTATTTAACCTTGACTTGAGACGAACCTATCGCTTGATATTGCTGCGTTGTTCCGATATAAGTGCTTTCAGAAGTTCATACTAGATTGCCCTCTATCGTGTTCGGTATATTAAAAATATGATTCGAAGGTATTTGTTGATTTTTAAGCGTGATTGTTGGATGCAGTTTGAGATTAACAAAGTATTAGATGTTTGCATTTGGAAACTTGCAATCAAATATTGCTTGGTTGTTTTAACCTACTACAATCTCATTAGTTCTGGCTTTAATAGCTTTAATAATTGCAGTAGCCCACTATTGTAAAGTCATCTATTGATTCTGACTGACTTGTGCACATAGTAGATCCCATTTGTAATTTTTGATCCTTTAATTTTACCTTAAAAATGAAATTTTACTAAATTTAGTTAATTTTTTATATTTTAATTGTAGATATTTGCTATATTTTCAGAACAATTACATTTTATGTAGGTATAGAGAAACAATAACAAGCGCATGTTCCTAAATTTAGTTACTGTTTTAGAAAGTGTACATTCCGGGGGTACCAATCAAGCTTCCAGTTTAACATAATATTTCGTGATTTAAGCGCAACAAACCATAAAATGCGAAAGTCGATGTTTGCAACCAGAAAGAAAACAAGTCCAGAATCTCGGGTTTGGCTTTTCTAGTTCGTACACAGACAGAATACAAAGTTCTTCTTCTAGCAAATCTCTTATATAATTAAACGTTTTCATACTTTAGTTCTCTTTAAGTCTACGTAAAAATTGAAATATAATTAAAACCGGCTTGCACTCTATTGGTATATGAAATGAAGTTAAACAATCAAGTGTAAAATATGAACGAACTTAATTGTTCAGTAAAACTGCAAGAATCTGCAGAGATTGGTTTTAATTCACAAATACCGGAAGTACATTAGGAAATATCGGGTCTAATAAAGGTAACGAATCTATTGTCGTTTCTTTCGCAAAGTTAATAATAAAAAATGGTGCAATTCTTAGTCGAATAAATTTTCACATGTTTTTGTATATATAAAGCATATGCAGAGTTAAATAAATGTAAAAAAACATTGTTATAAATTCTGTAGAATGTATGATAGCTATAGTAAATTATACTTAGTAACGCCACTATATTCATAGTTATTATCATTTGTTTTTTTTGTTAATTTCGATTTATATTTGCCACAAAATCTAACTCCTCAACCTCCAATGCAAGCTTACTACAATCAATTGGAGTTTTAACACGTTCAACAATTGCGAACAGACACCAGCATTGGTCGACTTCGGGGCTTTCACAATTTTCAAAGGCCGTGAATATTAGCGCATCGCTAATATCATCACTCCACGTCACCCATCCTCTCATATCCGACACCTGCTATCTACCGTTTACTTATCAAAATCATCTAAAGTGCAATTCAAGTGTACTTGTAAATATCATCACATCACGCTTCCATACTCGCCTATTGCATTTAGCATTAATTTTTACTTGTGTGTGCTTTTGTGTTTTACATTTGTTTGCTGTTTTGCCTGTAGATGTTTGTCTGTGAGAATGTATAGTTGTTGCAGGCATGTGTATCCGTCGGTCGGTCTAATCATTACGACGCAAAAAATTCTTCAAACGCTCAGGCAAAGGGAGCAAGTCAATGTTTTGTTTCTTGATGTTTAGCAGAATAGCATCGCGGCAAGCGTTTTGCAGAGATACAACTGTGAAAGAAAAGGCACAATAAACCATATGGATAGCGATAAATCTCTATTAACTTACTTCCATATAGCTGAATTATACGTATCTGCTTCGTCGTCCCGTACACATCAATCACAACATGCAACGGAGACTTGTCCATCGGGATGTCTTTGGTGCATGGCCCTTGGTCGACTCCGTTTATGATGAAGTGCATTTCACCCTTGTCTTTGTCGTCCTCCGTAGGGACAAACACCACACCAATGCGTGAGCCCTTATCCGTCAGCAAGATGCCAGAATTGCAATCGCCGTTGTTGCAGTCAGCTACGGTGGGCCGTAACAGCCGCTTCGGTATCATACCACGCGGAGTACGCACGTAAATAGAATCGCCTAGTATGTTGCCTATTCAAAATTTACGATAATGAATTTATAAGCGTGAAATAATTGCGTTAGTGAAGACGAACTTACTTTTAGCGGTAGAACTAGCACTTTCAGCTTCATCAGCTTCTTGGTTACCATTCGATGAATGCCTGTATGGTGCAGTTCCGCCATTACGCAGTGTTTGACTGAAGCCACCGGTATCGATCCCGCCACGGAGTGCTGCCATTTGCGGGGGCGGCAATGAGTGAGACTCAAATTTGGAGATCGGGAAAATCCAGCTTGTGCCCAAATTAGCTAAATCGGGTAACGCGAATTGTGGCAGACCTTCTGACATGGATCCAATCACGTCTGGCAGCAGTTGGGTCAGCCCCAGCCGCATGTGCCCGGACCAGCCGCGTTCGTTTTTTTCTATCTCCACCAAGAATATTTCGCCCGGCTGTAGTGGCTTTTCAGAAAAAATTACAGCATCCGCGAAGCTCGCTTTCCGGTATGCTACTGTGTTGTCTTCGCATAGGATTATGTTAGCTCCATGATAGGGATGGAAGCGGGCCAGTTGCCGTTTGCTCACTGTATTGTTTGTAGGATTCGCACTCGAGCATGCGTTGGATGTGGAAGGGCCAAAGCTGTTTGCAGATGTTGCGGGTGCAACAACTGACGTCGACTCCGGCGACGTAGAATATTCACTAGTCATTTTATTGTTATCTTCCGCGTACGATTTGAATCCGTTTAATCCCTCCAATTAATTCACCTGCTTTTACATATTCTCATGCAACTGAAATGAAAACAACACCAGTTAGCTGGTGCGAATGCAGTTCATGTTGCCAGACCTTTTTGTTTCAAGTGTTAGGGCAAAGCAAGGTTTAACATTTTATTTGTAATATTGCTTGTAAGTACACACAATTTTTAATTGATGTCGTCAAGTTCTTTACAATTTGGTTTGGCTGAATAGGTGAATGAAAGTCATGGTCCATATTAAAGAGCCAACAAATTAAACCACAGCTGCATATTGGTCGGAAATACACATCGGTAAATATTTGGCAACGCTGCTGACGTCAGTGTCCCTGCATGCATTGATATGATATCGTCGATAGGGCAGTACGGTGGAGAGATGCCGGCCGCTATTTGAGTTGGGCACTTATAAAACTGTAATCAAAAGCGTTCAGGGTGTGACCTGACAAATTCAAAATTGTACTGGCAGATGACAAAAAGCGCACTGATACCAAAAATTCCGTAGTGAATTTTTAAATTTGGACAAATCCAATGAGATTGACATCCATGGGTTGAAGTATGCGAAGCGCATGCCCACTACGGACCAAAACTGTTTAAAAGCACCTTTGATATTCAAGAAATTGTATCACCCTAAATATATCGTTTTTTCTGACTAAAAATATAAATAGTATAACTTACCCTTGCTATTTAACATTTTATTCACTTTAGTAAGTTTGATCTGTGACAAATATTTTATAATTATTTTTTATTTGTGTCAAGCTCTTGTCATACTCTGCGGGCACGCAAAATCACTTTGAATAACTTTCCAAATTTACTATTATCTTTTTCTTCTAACAATACTGCCTATCATTTGCAATTACCCGTTAGAAATCAGGGTGCGCCAAACAGGAATACGATCGTTATAAAGTGAGAATTTGCTTATAAGCAACTATTGTCCTCAAAGGGTCAAATGTCCTAGCATATTTTTTTACAGCGTTCTGCTCAAATTAATACTTTTATACGATTATTGCTTTTGACCATAGCATTACATACAGAAGAAACGCAAAGCCTCTAAAACAGGTCTCTATTAAGTTATTGATGGCAATCTTTAATCTAAAACCCTAATTTATAGGAAACTGTTACAGATTTCATATCGTAAAACTTTTAAAACGTAGTTCAATCAAAAACAACAACAACGCTGATTTCAGCTGAAAATTACACAAACAATTTGTTAAGCCGCATAAGACATTTGCCGAATTTCATGGAGTTTTATACTTAAATATTATTTATAAAATTAGGACTATAGTTAAGCAGCCAGGGCTTTTACATATATGCTATACATTTGTATAGGAATTCGTTTTAAACTAATAACTAAATACAAAATGTTGATCACAACATCTCTCGGTTTAGATATATTTATTCAGTCGTGTCTGGGTATAGTGAACACCCTATATAGTGAACACCTCGATATAGTGAACACCCAAATTTTGACATGTAGCCTCTAAATATTGAACAAAATTTTGAAAGCAAATTCAAGCAAAAAGTGTATTTTGAGCAAATAAAACGAGTTTTTGAACAAAAAGGTTGACCTTGATATAGTGAACAACCTCAATACTGTGAACAGGCTTTGCAATAATTAGTTCACTATATCCAGGCACGACTGTATTTTTTTACGTTCCCATTGTCGTTTAAATTTTGGTTACCAATAACACTGGATATAACCAATTTCGAAACACTTTCAAAAATTATTTTTCTTCCTTAATACTGAAAAATGTGATTAAGCTAGTTTTGAGATTTGAAATATAGCATCTAATGATCTGTTTATAAGAATTGAGAAGTTCGTGTTCGTATTTTATGTAATAAAGACATATTGACATTCGGAAAAAAATAATTTTCTTTAACCTGCCATGCAGCTTTGCTGTTAAATAATGTTAAGCAAAAATAACACTTCATTTAAATGTACATCGATTACTACACATTGTGTATACACTAAGGGCGATGTTATGCTACCGGTCACGGATCACGATCACGGATAAACTTGTTGTTGTTTCAATGTAAAAGAGAAAATTGGGAGAGCGAGCGAGAGGATAAAATTTGACCGCACCGATCACCGGATAATGAGGGTTTCGATGCCAAATCAAACGATCAAATCAGTGTTGCGTTGTGAGATTATTTACAATAGTTGTGTTTTGGGAACAAATTTGGTCCTTTTTGGTGAAAATGTGTACGGAATGAGCAAGAAAATGGTTGGTAGCAACCCTCATTACTAGCGTGAGTTTATATTTGTGTTTTCGCTGGAAAAGAAGAAAGAAAAATGGAAATTTAAATGGTAAATAAATATCGTGATACTTTGACACACATATATTAATTTCATGTATAAATTATTAGCTGAGAATGCCAGAAATTTCGGCCCATTCAACTACTGAGGCGCTGATAACAATGTTCCAGGAGCAGGAATCCCTTTAGAAATGTGTGCTATTCAGACCGATGCAAGCGCGAAAAAGAATTTTACATTTTAATTGCAAATTGTAGTTGAAAAAGTAAAGTCCCAATAAAAAGTGCGGAAAAAGTAGTAAAAGTAAGCGCAAAGCGTAGTGGTGACCGGCGATCAAATGACCGTCATCATAACATGCTTTGGGCACGGAGTAGAGAAATTACAACGAGAGCGTAAAAAGTGACGTGACCGACTATCATTTGACCGGCAGCATAACATCGCCCTTATGGTAATTTTGATAAAATTATTTACTCAGTGGCATGGTTTATCTGGCAACGCTGAGCTGCCGGATCAGCTGGTCTTTGATGTAACCGAAGAGATCTCTGGGTGTTGCTGACTGGTAATTTAAGAATAGGTATTTTATTATTAAAGAATACTACGTTGAATGCGGGAAATATACTTTAGTCCGTGCCTAGATTACGAACGTTAATGTTTTTTATCTATAGTTTCAGAAAATGCGTGTACCAACTGCTGTTTTATCATACAAAAATCGAGATGCCCGAGCACCTCAGACGGAACACACGGTACCTTTTCAGGAAATCCTACCACTCTGCCTGAAGAACACAGTGAGCGGCAAGGCAGATTCCGGGTCAGATGTGGCATGCCTGCAAGAGATGAGCGTGCTGTTTGCCTGCCTCAAAGATAACGAATTCGTGGAGCAGTTCTGCAACAAGGAAATCAAACAATTTCAGAAGTGCTATAATGTTTATATGGACAAAAAATTCGAGGCGAAGAAGACAGTCAACCAGGGCATTATTGTACCGGGTAAAAACCTCAATTATAAACAACTGAACAAGTACATGAGACGGTTCCCAAACCCCAAGTAGTTGTAGTTCAGATAATAAACTCAAGTTAATGCCTTGCAATTAAAACCTGACGCAATTTTATTGCTATCTTTGATTTGGTTTCGCATTGCCACCATATATTTTAGTAAACCACATCAGCCTCACCCAGGCCACCAGATGAGGATGGCGATGATTGGCTCAGTACACTGACGAAGGTTGCACCGCGCCGAACAAGACCAGCGCGCTGCTGCATTTCGAATAGTTCTCGGAGTAACGATTGTTTCTCGCGCTCCAAAAGTGCAATACGATCACTTTTCAAATTGACTTCGTTGGTTAGGTGGTGGTTTTGCTGGCGCAGGTGGTCAACAGGTTGTAGCAGTCCTCCACCGCCGGCAGCAATGTTGCGTTGACCAGCAGTTTTGCTGGGAGCTCGTATGGCAAGATTGAAGTGCAATGGGAAGCCGCCACGTTCCCAGGAATCGGCCAAAATTGCCAAGTTACGATTTACCTCATAAACGCGAGCTCGCTGGAAATTTAGGCGTTCCTGCTGCACTTCGGACGATTGCTCCTAGCGATAAATACAGACGAATGATTAACTGATTTCCTCTGAAAAAAAACAATAGCCCGCTTACCACATGACCTATGCGACCTAAGTATTTAATTTTGTCTTGGACATTAGCCACTTGCTGCAAGTACCAGTCACGGGCCTTTTCCACAGCCTCTAACCCTAGCAACAGCACCTCGCGTTCTTCCTCGAATTGCTTGAGCCGTTTTAGCATGTTGTAATCAATGCCATTCTGCAGCGTGTGTCGACGCGGTTCTCGGCGTTTACTGCCGTTCTTCTTTGCATGTAAGCCCGCCACTGCACCAGCTACGCTGTCGGTGGCGGACGAAGAGCCACCGTCCGCGCAGCCTCGGTACTGAAACTGGTTGTACAGATAAGAGGGGTATCGCTTCTCCTTGGTATCCATCTCGTTTAGTAGGACGCCCATTTGCCAATTTTGCAGTGCATGTCGTATCTCTACCTTGTCCAGGGGAGTCACTGTAGCGGAATTTGCATTGTTTACGGTGGTGGACAAGATGCTGCAGCCAGGTGCTGTGGCACTGGCAGCAGCTCTGGGAGGTTTTGGCGGTGGGGGTGGTGAATTGTACACACCTACATCGGCTGTTGCTAATTCGCCTTCCAGCTCAGAGTCCGGACTAAGCTGTGGCATGCTTAGTGCTCTGTGCGAGGCTGCAATATTGTGTGGTCGCACAGTTGCTGTGCTAGCATTTAAGCTCCACGGCGTGGCATTGGCTAATTGAGTGTCCATATCCAGTAGCGGTGCCGAGGGCGGTCGTGGTGGCTTTATTGGTGATTTGCTCACTTTTATGGTGCCACCAGTAGGAGCACCGATACTGCCAGCAGAGTTAGAAGCCGCGTTTTGATTACGCAAAAGGCACAATTTTAATCCCGCACAAAATCTATCGAACGACAATAGGCCACTAGCGGGTGTCACTTTGCGCAATGAGTCCATAACGCCATGTGGCAAGCCCTTGCAGCCGTCGTCCTGCCAGCCCTTCTCTATGTCTGAAAACTTGACAAGGCCGTTGCGCTGGTCATCCAGTATGTCGAAGAGAGTTTTCATGGAGACGACAAATTGTTTTGGAAGCGCATCCAACGGGCTGCCAGAATTGCTGCTACCACTGCCGGTGTTGGTAAGGTTGTTGGAATTGATGTTCTTGTTCATTTGTGACTTGTTAGTGATGCAATGGGACATTCCCAAAGTGTTATCAGTAGTGTGACGTAACATTCCTCAACTAAAAACAAAAGAGACATCTTTGAAAACATTTAATTTTGTATCATTAAACTATAAGTTTTGCAAACTACAAGTAATCCTGCAATTTTACAATGTCTTTGTGTGTTGTTTGAAGTATGTGAAGATTCTGGTGTATGTTTTTATTCCTAGCGTATCAATTAACAATTTGAATTTTTCTGTAGGTAGGCAATTCTGAGCGCCGCTTTTAATCAGGTCCAATAAAATATTGAGTGAATAGATAGCATGCTCGAGCACCAGAAGTCTATGTATCCTGGCACAGTACGCTGAAGGCGCACAAGAAATGAGAGAAGCCAGTGACGAAATTTCGCATTGTAATAGTAATATTGTTACTAAGAAGCGCGATTGGGAGGCCAAGCATTCCAATCTGCGGCGTCCTTATAGCCCTCGGCGATCGCTCTACTTCAAATATGAAACATTTTGACGTTTTAAATAATAATTCGAACTTTTTCAATAATTCGAGTACCAAAAATGGACACACCAGCGTTATTTTCGTGTGCGCCAAGTCTGCATATGACATTTGTATTGTCTGCGTAAACAATTTATGGCAAAGACAAGTCGTTGTGTCCCATTATCAAGCCATAATCACAGCCACGCACGAAATTTGCATTTATTTAACTAAAGAAACTCAACGCTCTATTTTCGATGGGAATTCGACGACATAGGTCGATGAATCAACAGATCGTCGTACGCAGAGCCAGCAACATACATAGTTACATATGTACATATGTATATGTATTGCATATTTTCATGCAACTCTGTTTACCACATTGAGGGATAAATATTGCAAAAGCGGCAGACCTGTTGTATTTGCCATATCCACCCAGCACTTTAATAAAGACTATTGTATAATTAATAATATTTTAGCAATTTTTTTAAATATGATTTTCTCAAGTTCTTGAACGAAATGTTTACTGCATTCACACTTATTTAAATCAGGTCGCTCATGCATAAGATGCGCAAACCAGTAACAGCATCTCGACACTGGCACGAATATATCAACGAAAACATTTTACAATCAAAAGACTTCGAGCACAAAACTTGCCTTGCCAAACCACTTTTTTCGTCCCAGCCCTACTGTTGCAAGTTGTTTGTCTATGCTTCTTTTTCTGGTTTGTTTACTGCGACAATTTCATAATTGTACATAAAGCACCGCGCCGGACTCCACGTGTGCACTTTTTCTTAACTAATCGATCCAATTGGTTGAGGGCCGTCTTTCGTGGATATATGATCCTGTGCTTTTTGTTTTGTTTTAATCAAAGTTTAATTTCGATCAACCTCATAGCTGCCACCATAAACAACAACACCTGAACACCGACTGAGCGTTGGCTGGTTCGACCAGAGTCGCCCGAACTGCTGCTTAAAGATTTTGTTGCGTTCTTTCAGTGCTCAAAAATCTATTTTTAAATAATTCACCACCGCAGAAGCAGCCAGCAAAACAAAAACGAGAAAAAATCTGATCAGCTCAATGCAGCGCAGCACAGCACAAGCGTCACAACACGGCACAGAATGGACGAAGCGACACGCCACGGCACGCAACGAATGCGCGCCCATCGTCAGACCGCTACACAGTCGTGTAGCATACACCTGCGTTTCAGTCTCCTCCTTCTCGGCTCGTGTTTGCGGCTTACGTTTTCGTGCTTCTTGTAGTTGTGTTTATGGCCTGAACGCGCGCTCGTATTTGACAGTTGTTTTTTCCTGCTTCCTAGTTGCGGTCGCTGCTGTAATTCTCTTCTTCTACGGCAAATCATGTGCTGCGTTGGTGCATCCATCGCTATGTTTTTGTGCGTGTCTCGTACACCTGCTAGTTTAGTAGATTGTTTCCATCCGATGTACGTTTTTCCGGTTACATTGGGTTAAATAAGGCGAACAATATTTAACTTTGATACTGGCCTAATGATGGTGTGTCTTGGACTAGAAAATGTCTCAATAGTCCAGCAAATAGCGCGCTGGCTTGTCACTCGTGTGCTTCTATCGCTACCACAAGAAGCAGATGAGAATTAGAATGGCCAAACCTCCAAGCGTGAAAAACTGCCAACAGCCAACTGCCGTTCGGATTCGCCGGTAAACTGCAGATCCCTCCCGTTTCCCCAACTCCCAATTTGAAATGCTTTTTAACACATGTTGGAAAACAGTGTACAGTATGCAGCGTGCATATGTATTTCAAACAAGTGAAATCCAACGTAATCTATACTTGCACATACAAACATACATATGTGTAGATCAGGGGCGCACACAGCATTTAATTAATCCATCCACAACTTTTCTAACAAACAGATAATTGGGGGTCGTGCAAACCCCTCAAACTCACAGGCGTCACTCACGTCAGACGATCTGCGATAGTAATGGTTATGGAATCACATTTTGGAACAACCGTTAATTTTTCGCACCTACGGCACCTTGATATTTTGACAAAGGTCCGCGAAATTCACTAATACAATTAAAAAACACATGTTTATTGCAGGGGACTGCTGTTCCCTTCGAATTATGCCAATCGATTGCAACGCACTTATGCGCTGGCATATCGAGCATTTCCAATCCGGGTTTTTGCAGGCAGACCAATCGGCAGGCTTTAAAAAAATAACGAAACATTTATAACAATATGAAAAAAATTAAGCTTAAAATAGCCCTTCAGCCCCTTAGCCCTTCAAAAAATATGTGATTATTAATCAGGCGTATGCCTAGGAAGGAGCTTCTCTGTGAGTCACCACAGTAAATTTATGAAATTAAACACGGAATTTAAAAAAACTGGTAAAGAAAAACACTCGACACATAAGAGATTGCATTGGATTGTTTAAAAAGATCAGCCAGCCAGCTGCATAAATATAAATGAAAATGCCAAATGGATTCAATTAAATAAATCAAGTACTATGTTCAGCACTAGGTTCAACTAAATATCTTTTAAAATTCCTTTTATTTAGTTTGAATATTTTATTTTTTCATCATCGCATATTCATTTTAACCTGACACTTTGTTCTTTGCTGTATTCATATTTTCTTTGAAAGTATAGAAGAAATTAAATACTACGTACAACAAAAATACTTTTGGAGCTGATTTTATAAAGTTAGACTTTATTTTTTTTTAATTTAAAATAAATAATTATATTTTAACACAATTTAATGCGTTTAATTTTAATTAATTTTAGAAATGGTCATTTGTATTTTAGTTGAATGCTATCGCATCTATTGCCAGTGCAATTAGGGGTCATCGAAAATGGAACTAAACTTGTCAGTTAATAAAATCAGTCATTATCCTTAAATGTCTGCACAATAATCGATACGAACCGATCGAACTTGCTGAAAATGTACTACATAATGCCACCGGAAATTCTTATCGATCTCGCATGAGTGTGTGTGTGTTTATAAACTAATATTATATTAAGTGGTTAGTAAATACGAAAGTCAGACTCTCAAAATTCCTCCTTGTCAATATGATGGACGGCCAATTCCGATCTCGGTTGGATTTTGAGAATGCGATCTTCACACGTTGCGGTCTGTTTGCACCTAAAGGAATGGAATGCTTGCAAGAGTAAGGGGCGCAGGGCTAAGGGGTACTTCGTGTATGCAAGTGTCGCCAATATTTGCAAACATTGCCACTTTATAAATCCGCCACGGACTTTCTTCGCACGTACTTGGCGAAATAGTCTGGGCGCCAGCACTTGCATGAGCCGGGGATCAGGAACCAATCGTAGTAGAGGCGCACCTGGAAGCAACCAATCTCGTCGTGACCATCACAGTGCTGATTGTAGTCGTGGCCGTTGCCGTTAGTGTGAGTGGTGCCGTCCGAGGCGGTGGCCACGCCGGCGCGTTTCTGTAGATACTGCTGGTAGGCTTGGAAGTCCTGCACGGAGGGTGCTGGCGTGGTGGTTGACGTGGTGGGCACGCTGTCCTCAGCATTGGGATAGAATATTTCAGCGACGAGCAGACTCACCCAGCGCGGTGACGACAGACAGCCACCGTCCAAGTAGTGGCATCGTGCTTGAATGCAGCGCGTCACTTCCACGGTCTGGGTGAAGTAGCCCTCGTATGGAATTTGGACCACATAGCGCCATGAGCCCTGATAGTTTTTGGCGAAAACTGGGGTCGCGTACTCGACCTTGGCGGGGCAGGGTGTGGGCGGGCCCTCGTAGCGTATGGGACCGATTTCTTCGCGGCGCTCGGCGGTGGCGGGCGCAATAGCGGCCGTTGTGTCGCCCTGAATGGCGCGATACAGTGTACAAAATCTGAACGTGTACAAAGCAAAATTGGCTAATGTATTATTTCCATAAGCGGATTGCATCTCAAACACTTACACTCCACCGCCGTCGCAGAATTTTCGTGGCTTGCGCTCCTCTGCCGCTCGCTGTTCATTTTTCACGCGCTCCTCCTCGTCGAGCGCCGGATCGAAATAGCTGAATTCGTGGCCGTAGTGTGGCTGATTTGGGGGTTGGACTTGCGGCCGGTGCCGTGGTTGTGGTTGTGGTGCCGCGCGTTTCGCTCTGGAGGTGTAGTGGCGGTCGATGTTGTTGTTGTCCAGCTGGTCAACCGGATCGTCGCGTATGATTTGCGTTACCTTCGGCAAAGTGTCATCGGCCTTGAGCACGGGCAGTGTCTTGGACAGGAACTTCAGGGTTTGATTGCGTATCAGTTCGCTTTAATAAAATAAAAAAGTAAAGTTTGAACGTTTGACGAAAGAGCCTAGGCGAAAATTTGCCACTGAGCGGGGAAATTACAATGGGTACGGCTCGCCGAGTACGCTCTGTTGCATGGGATTCTTCGGAATCTGTCCCTTGTTCAAATCGCCGCAAATGTTGTTAACCGACACGGCCGCCTTCTTGCCGCCAGCAACGTTCTTGCAGTCGACATTGACGTGCGTGTAGGGCGGCGGCCTCACTTTGGGCGGTACGGCGTTGGGTGACTCGACGAAGGCGTAGTACCCCTCTGGTGGCTCTTCGCCGTAGTCAGGTTGCACTTGGGGCGTAACTGCGACGGATAGCAGCAGGAAGCACACAATTTTCTGAAAATGAAAAGTTTGCCTCTTACAAAATGTTTTCAGAATGTCAATTGGAAAAGTGAAATTAAGGTACTGGGGTCCACGTACTATCTATTGTGCAACACTGTAACCGTGGCCAGTAAATACCTTCTTCAAGCTCCTACACGAGCTGGCATTGTACTGTCGAGCAAGACAATAAGCGCATTGTGGCTAAGTGTGCGCTTGCCTCTTAACCATCACACATCGGTACGGGAGCGTAAGTTATTTGTTGACTCGTAGATGTGGTTCCAATACTCGTACGACGGCGAGACATTGGCCAGCAGCACAAGAGAGTGAAAGCTCAGAAAGTGACTGCGATTGCGACTCCCAAAAGTTAAAAGTACGGACGCAACTTCAATACATTGCTGCGCCAATTGAAAGGCATTCGTCGTACGTCGTACGTTTTACTTAGTAATTGCAGTGACGGTTGGTCGCTACAAACAACAACAAGCATCACAAAGACGCTGGTAACTAAATTGGCTAGTGCTAGGGTATGTGCTGCTGCTGCTGCCGGCGATGACTGCCTGACTAACAATGCGAAGTCTTTTGCCGCGTTTTTGCTGGTCTGCTGTTTTGAGTCTTTTCGTTTTTGGTAATCAACTTCAACTTTCGCCATAAACAAATCTTCTGTGGTTTTCATTTCATTTTGAAATTCTACCATCCTTCGCAAAATTTTTTCCATCGAATTCTCGTGGCTATTGTGTTTCCACAGTTTTGTGATTTGCTATTTTCTAAATAATACATGTCATAAGTATCCGTACAGAGTTATTGATTCGCTGCAACTAATTGTAGTGTCTTGTCTGGGTAGTCTGCTGCAAAGATTGCTTCAAATATTTGGGTTGCTTTAATGGCGACAGCGGATTTTGGACAATTATTTTTTTGCATTATGCTTTTCACACCTCTTAGCAACGTTCATTTTCAGTTTGTTATGCTGTATTTTTATTTTCATTTGCTTGATGTTTTTGAGTTTTGACGGTTTTCTTTTCCATGTTTTCTGTGTGCGACAATTTATTAGAAATTTTTACTTTCACAACTTGGACACTATTTTAGTGTCAACCCAATGTGTTACTCCATCTGTGAGAAGTGAGATTATGTTGGAAATGAACGTTCTATAGTATGAATTTGGGGCATTGCAATAAATAGCATGAGGCTGAGCGCCGATCGAATATGCAAATCGCTTCCACATCGAGTTAAATATTAACAGGTTTGCAGAGATAAATGTTCAAATACATGAGTAAATAATTAAAAACGATTAATCGCGAAGGAAATGGAAATTTTTAATACCGAGCAGCAATGATTGACGAGAGTTAGTTATTCAATCAATACTCTATGCATAGCAAAATGAGGGAGAATTTTCAAAAATCATAGTTGTCTACAGTTTCTTAAAAAGAATTAAAAAGTCGACATACAGTTTTGAAGTCGCTTTCTCGAATTGATCTTCCCTACAGGGGAGAGACATTATAGCAAACCGGCATCATTTACGTAGGTAAGAGTTGATGCTATTCATCATAGCTTCCAACAAGTTGGCTTGAGAACCAATTAGACTAGACCCTCAGAAAAAAAGCCTCTTAAAAATATCTTCTTTCGAATAAAGCACGCGTCCTGCTTAGGACCTACTCGAGTGTTCCGTACTAGTTGTCTTCCCTTCTGCTTCTACAAAAAATATTCCCAATTGCACTGTATTTATGACAGCCTGGAGATGTTTCTACATAAATTCAGCAGCAGATCGTTCGTTCAGAGAGAGTTGTAGCTTGGCCAAATCTGCTGAGCTATTCTACAGCCAGAAATATTCAGCAGCTTAGGAAGTAACAGCGTTAAACGTTCAAGTTCTGAGCTCTGATTGTATTCACTTATGCTTTTTTACTCTTTTTCAGCACAAATCCAAAAATTACTTACTCAATATATGATTAAACTGTATATAAATAGGAGTAAACTGGGCATTTTTTCTGTAATGGCTTATTCTGTCATGGCTTACGTAATTTATGTCAAAAATTAAATTTATTCGGATTTCGTTAATTATTAAAATCATTACCCACTATACATGATGACTTCTGTTGAAATTTGAGCAGTAAATGTAAGTTTATGATTCGAAGAGATTAGATTCGAACTTGTTTGTTTAACAAGATAATTCACGGAACAAGATAATATCACGGAATTCTGTTGCGGATTTGAATACATTTCACAATAATGTTGAAATAATAGCAGTGCCATTTTATAAATTTCTCCCACTTTGGCTAAAGTTGAAATATGGTGGGGGCAATGAAAGTAAAATATGAAAGACTATTGTGTAAAGGTGAGTTGCACAGGCGATGAAATTTTTCTTTGTGGTAAAAATAATTATAAGAAACAAAACCGGATTAATTTGAAAAATTGTTTGTGTTAAGTTCTCACAAATTTATATTTATTGTCCATATAAAACTCAAAATAACTCGCAGAATTGTCTTTATGAATTTCAAGTAAGGAAGGCCAGAAGAGAAATTTTCACCATTCTATAATCGTTGTTGAAAGACCACTTTGAATTGAAATGAAAAGTGGCTGCAGAATCTGTTAGTATATCTGTCGTTTTCATCTCCTGCACAATCATTTAAAGATTTCTTTGACCTTTTGCGCGACGGTCAAGTGGCTTTGCTTTCTTTTTTACTTGTTGGTATGTGCACGATACGAAAGAGTGTGTGTGTGTGTAAATGGTTCATGCTGTTACTTGATGACAACAGACGACGCGCGTTGGAATTCTGAAATTTATGATGGCTTGTTAAATGGGTGCGCTACAGCCCCGTTTTGTGCCATTTTGCCACCGATTCATTCTTGGTTTGCATACCAAAACAACGGAATTGGGTCAAACGTAAATTCGTTGTCGTTCGTTTTTGGGCATTTGGTTGTGTGATCTATGCGGTGACGCGGCATGTGCGGAGCGTCGCAGAGTCATTCGCTGTATAGTTGTGGACGATTGCCAGTATAAGGTAAGCACTCCAAGCATCTCTGAATAAGAGCTTCGGCCGAAATTCATCAGTAGTTAGTTTTTTCGTTAATGTTTAAATTACTTAGAACTATGACTAGCAGTTATATTTACTTGTTAAAACTATATAAATGCGTTCTTAACTTCTTTTCATTATTTACACAAATGCACATATGATACATAAGCATCACATGACCAAAGCAAAAACATGCAAGTATTTGCCAAAACTTTGTCAATGATTTCCTTTGTTTACCTCACAATTACTTTTGTTTACTTCGATTCAACGCAAAATGGTCGAAAGAAAAAAATGTTGACCGACTTTTCGGCGCACACACAAGAAATGTGTTGCTCATCTGAGTCCAGTAACAAGCCCGCATAAACAGCCGCCATTCAACACATGCACGCACATATGAGTATGCATATAGACGTCACACCATCGGCCAGTCGACCACGAGAATGTGTGATAGAATGTTCTAAATACATTTTTAGATAACGGGAAAGTTTTGTTCGCATTTCACGTTGCAGTATGAAGCAACTGTGGCAACATTAATTTTTTTGTACAGCTCTTATATTTTTCCGCAGTGTTGAATACATTAGCATACATAACATCAGTTGCCGCTACCAACAGTAACACTACACGCATATTTCCACAAGCACATTAGTCCGGTTGCGCTAGTTGTTTTTGTAAATTTTAATAACCGTTTCGGACAATTCAGCTGGAAATTACAGGTGGAAAAAATGCAAAATCTCAAGAAAACAAGAGAGGCTAGCGCCTGAGTGTGGAAAGAAAAGCAGAAAGTCTGGTTATACTAAACGTCCGTTGGGAAGAACGAAAGAATTAAGCAACAAACTTGTTGCCTAGAAATGTGTGATTACGCACATACTCGCACAAACACACGCACACTCGCACACACGGACTTGGAAGTGCACGCACGTACTGTCAAGAATGCACCAATAATTGCAACGGAATTTCACTACGATTAGATGTGGAGCTTGTCTTGAGCATGTGTGGGCAATTTACGGTGTTTGTCAGTACGGCGAACTGCTTCCTCAGTCAAATTTTCTAGCACATTCCGATTTCATGTACATTACATACGCTTTTTATGTAGTATGAAACATTTTCCTATATGGTACCAACAATGTCCGTTTGTTTCAGAACCTACCAACAGCAAGCGATAGTTCATTGTGCAATCACTTAAATCACTCCAAAAGTTGTTCTACAAATCGATTCTCGACACACTTTCAGGCCGAAGAATTTCCCTTTTTCGTGCAGTTCACTCGATTTACACTTAAACAACGCTTTACGTTGAACAGTTGAACGTCTTCGCCTCCAAGTAGAACAAGTCCCGTCAAATGTTGCAACTCAACTGAATACCAAGCACTAATGCTTCAAGCGTTGAACCTCTGGAACAGACACTCCACGGTTAATGTTTGGCAACGGGCGTCATCCGCAATGTGAGTGCCAGTGCCATTTCACGTTGTCCGCCGTTCCTTAAGTTTGATTTGTGCTCAAGTTGGAGTTTGCGGCGCTGTGCGTGGTGACTTGCTTGAAGTGCTAATAGGCAGAGAGAACTCTTCCATTCTCTCCATACTTTCTTTAGGTTAACTTTTGAGTGAGATATTCGTTTGCACAACAGCACAGTGGCAAAAATAAGCTGGACTGATTTTAAAGGGACAACTTCAACTACATATATGTTGATATTCATTTAGTAAAGAAGACATTTTTCAGTTGCATTCAATTGCATTCAGTTTCATATTGCAATCAAAAGTGTTATATTAGTAAAAACGTTTACCGATTACCGATTTACAGATTTTGAATGTAAACGGTAACCGTAGAAAGCGTATGCGTTTGTAAACACAAATTTTTAATTTAATTTAAGAAATATTTAAATTGAACATTTTCCCGGAAAAATAGTTCATAAAAATGCATTAAATGTTTATTCCTAAGTATTTATCTTACATTGAACTCGAAAGTTTAGAAAACAAAGTTGAAAATATAAAACTACAGTTGAACCTCGATTATCCGGGCCTCCATAAACCGGGAACATCTATTAACCGGGATGCTGAGTAGTTGATTTTATACCTCTATTAACCGTGATTTACCTCTATTATCCGTGAAGCACATGTACTTGTGTTTGTTTTTTTCCGTATAACACACATATAAATATACATATTTATTTTAAATAAACGCATTTTTTAAAATAGAATAAGATTTATTGATGCAAATGTACCTTTATAGAAGCAGTTTCACATGTTCTCATCAAAAATAAAAATAATACAATTTATAAACGATTATATGTAACGTCTTTTAACCGGGTTTTTCGATTATCCGTGATGAGCCCAGTCCCGAGCAACCCGGATAATCGAGGTTCAACTGTATTTGAAAGGCCAACATTTTCCACTTTAATTTGATATATTTGATACATATTTATATCACGGCATGAGTGAAAATTTGCCAAGTTCTTGTTTTTGTCAGAAACTATTTTCATATATTCACAAGTTTTGATCTATATGCATTTTTAGTAGTATTTATTAAAAACTGTATTTATATATAAATATATATATAAATACTAGCTGACCCGGCAAACTTCGTCTTGCACAACATTTGTTTTTTTTTTATAATGAAATACGCGGGATGGCGAATCTATGGCGATGCAAATGGACGAAGAAAACCAACTAAAGGAAGCGGAAGAGCTACTGATTAACGCAATTGAGGCCCACAAATCAGCAATGTTGTTGCTAAGTTTCAGTAAAGAAATGGACTGCGCTTGAACCCGATTTAAGTTAACTGGGCGGTGCCACGCTCCCTTGTTCAATACCCGCACCATTCCCTCTGTCGAAAGATATAAATAAATGGTAGGTTCGTACTCAGTTTCATTGCTGTGCGACTTATTGTTCAGCGGAATATTTGGGTCACAAAAAATGTGCCACGCCCCTTGTTCAACGCCCATCAAATCTTACCAGTAGAATGACACATCTGTGCACCTTACAATTTCGAAGATATTCCATTATTAAGATTTGGCTTGTATGGGTGGTGCCACGTCCCCTTGTCCAATACTCACCCCATTCCCTCTGTCGAAGGACATAACTAAATAGTAAGTTCGTAGTGAATTTAATTGATGTTTCACTTATGGTTCCAAAGTTATCGTCTGAAAATTTTCAAAATTCACAGTCACACATGGCAGGGATTTTTCGACTTTTCCAATAGATTTTCCGGAATTTTCTTTTGGCTTAAGCCTGAACTGACTCAAGACGAATCCAACAAAGAAAACCCATGGAAATCGGTCGGTTCGTTTGAGCGTGATGCGCTTACATGCACTTATTTTTATATATGGGTCATTCTTTTACAAACCGAACAACTTTTTTGACCCCATAATTTATATTCATCCCAAAAATTTTTTTTCACTTCTGGGCATAAAATTAACCGACACGTATATCAGAATTTATTCGAAAAAAATTTTTTTTTCTTTATATAATTATTTAAAATTTTGAAAGTTACGCGTATTTTGCTAGATTCTAACATGTTTAAAATTCAATATATCCGGTTCGGCTTATCTTATCGACACAATTTCAAAACCGTTTTTTAGCTTATTGTATGCACTTTAGAGGAATATGTTTTAAAATTTTTTTTATTTTTAATAAAAAAAGTATATTAACAATTTGATTGTTTAAACAATTTTTTGATGATGTTCCCCAAAATCAATTTGATTGAAAAAAATACTGCTATTTTCGCAATGTTATTACCTACAAAACGCATATTTCAAAAAAGTGGAGACTTAATTAGATCATAAGATAGAAAAAAATTTCCACCGCAAGTCAAGCGTGACGAGTCCCATCAAGTCGCGTGTTAATATACTTTTTTTATTAAAAATAAAAAAAATTTTAAAACATATTCCTCTAAAGTGCATACAATAAGCTAAAAAACGGTTTTGAAATTGTGTCGATAAGATAAGCCGAACCGGAGATATTGAATTTTAAACATGTTAGAATCTAGCAAAATACGCGTAACTTTCAAAATTTTAAATAATTATATAAAGAAAAAAACATTTTTTTCGAATAAATTCTGATATACGTGTCGGTTAATTTTATGCCCAGAAGTGAAAAAAAAATTTTGGGATGAATATAAATTATGGGGTCAAAAAAGTTGTTCGGTTTGTAAAAGAATGACCCATATATAGATAGTTCAGGCTTTTAGGTTGAGGTGCATCGTATGTACGTATGTAGTTGTGCACTTAAAAACCATATTTATTTATTACACCGAAAATAGTAAAGAAAAATACCAAAGCGCGACGTGTGGCCAAAAGTGATGTGGTAACAACGAAATGGTGTGGTAACAACACATAAAGTATTTACACCAGATCTATACGCAATATATGTATGTGTAATTATACATATGTACATATATATATCGGGGCAGGCATCCCTCTGGGATAAATACAAATATAGTGTGAACGCTGTTTTACAGAATATCCACTAACTAATGATTGTAAATGATATCTCCTCCTCAGCGAAGCACCGAAGTGTCGATGAGCTCTGAATTTTTATTTGATTGCTATTCAGAGATATTTGACATAAACATTTTTGTCAAGTCAAATCTTTGTCCATCCATCGCTCCGGTGACGTTAGAATTTGAACTTTGTTAGTTTGGATATTTCACCAATCAATTGTTTACTACTTTTATTTTTTGCTGACATAAAAAGTGTGTGTGCAGTCACATATATTCTGCTGCTGGTCTTTCTTAATGCTATTGCAGCTGCGTATGTATGTATGTACATCAGAGTTCATTGTTGTCGTTAGTATATTAAACAATTTGTTATTGTAATCGCGAATCCATTTAGGCAAATAAGTATTTGTATTGTATAAGTATTGATTTTATTTTATTTTAACCGTGTTCTTTTGCCTGAGCAAGTCATTCTGAAGTTGAGAAAGTACTGGAAAAGATGAATCGGACAAATATTAATCAGTGAACATAGTCTACCGAACATATTCTTTTTATGGTAAAGGTCCCCTGGGTCACCTAGGCATTGTGTCAATTGTCTACCGCCTTGTCCGGACTTACCCATAGCCATACTGCCTCTTCACTGTTGCTGCTGCCGTCACTGCTGCACAGGGAGTGTTCGTTTCTTAGTTTTTGGTACGCGGTTATAGAATAGACCCCTGAAGATACTTCTTCTGATACTTATAATCTTGATAAATTCAAGCAAGGCGCTTCTCCAATTTTCAATAGCGCCTTAACCTATCTGTCCGCTCAGATTCTACCACCAACACAATGTTCGTGAATGAAAAGGGGTATCCTCAGATTGTTGGTTATAGCGAGGAGGGGGAAATAAACTTTTGGTATTGCAACACTTGCACAAACTATGTAGACGACAACGTTTTTTCAATGCCCACTATACCAATTCTATTGCGTGAAAATCCTCAAAAACATATGTATAGGCATTAACGTTTCCGACGCAATATCAAAATCGATATATACTATATTTATCATTATTATTCTTTCTTTTTTTCGGTCTATGAACAACAGTTCTTTAAGACTATAACAATAACAGAGTGTCCTTACATACTAAGGCACCTCTGAGGGAAATTCAAACTAACTTAATTAAGGGCGAGGTCGAGAGCAGAGATTAGCAATGAGTACCGCAACTTTGGATACCACCGCATTAATACGCATTCTTTTTACTACCTACTACACATAAGCACCGCATAACATAAGTATCGCAACCGCACGCATACAAAACCCGAACGAGTTTGCGATCATCGATTCATTTCGCGTATTGCTTACACGACCACTTCGTAATCTTATGCATATTGCACAATTCGCGTCGCGCAATTTTGGTTGCCACCGCATTGATACTCATTCTTTTTACTACCTACTGCTCATAAGCAACGCAAATCATAAGTATCCCAAATTCAATCATTATGCGGTATGCGTTGTTTGCAGTGATTGAAAGCAATGCATACAAGTATACATAATGCACAATTCGCGAAGCGTATGAAGCAAGTATACGCATTTGGAAGAAATGTTTGCGGCATGGATTTTGCCACCTCAACTGCTGCTACTTTTTAAGCAAGTTGAAGTCTAAAAGTTATAGAATCATGCAAAACAAAAATGGTTAAATACTTTAAAAACACGATAGAACTCCAAATATATGATGATTGAATCAATTGTCGGTAATTGGACCCACATCAATGAAATACTCTATGACAACGGGCAAAGCCATCGGCTTTTCGACCATTCGTACTCTAAAAATTTTTAACATTACAAATTATTATTAATTATTATAATCTATTACACGTATTATGAATTATTTATTTAATTTATACTTGATATTTATTATTTATTGTAAAACATAAAAAAATTGGGTATATCCTAAAAAATGCCTGTCATTTCTTTTCTTTTCTACGAATGCTTAATCACAATAAGAGTCAAAGAACAAATGCGAAGCGATATGAAAATGCGGTGGTATGCGGTGTTTCCATCTTTCCTTTGGATCATTCGCACCACCGCATTCTCATATCGCTTCGGAATGCGGTGGAGCGAATGATTCAAACGAATATTTCCATTTTCGTTTGGATCATTGCCGTCTTCGTTTGAATCATTCGCACCACCGCATTCCGAAGTGCATAGTTCGTTTGGATCATCGGCAGCACCGCATAGCCGAAGTGAAATGAAGATGCGATAGTTTGCGTTCGTTTAGTATTGCAAGCTGATGATTCGTTCGTTCGGATTACTAGTATTCGGAATGAATGAAGCATTGCGGTGGGGATACATACTGATATCCGTTTTTTTGAGCAGTGGCACATATCGCACCGCATTTTACACGAATACATACTGAGCGATTAAAATATGACCGCATGCAGATCTCGACTCGAGAGACCCTACTGACTGATTGATCATCGCCGTACTGTTGAATATGGGTTATGGTGTTGTATGAAGGATCGTAATTTAATTGGCCTATTGATTTCAAACTTGGTGAATATACTTAAAATCAAAAATCTAACGATGTCAACAAAGGGTTAAGAGAATCGTGATTTATGGGGCCAATTGACTTCCGACTTGGAAAACAAACTAAAAGTCTAAAATAATTCAACGCATGTTTTTTAGTGTTCGAAAATCAATATCAGACGAGGTAAACAATTTGTGCGAAGTTTATGTGAAGAAACATAATTTAACTTAAGATGGTATTTTAAAGTGAGTAAAGATTATTTCAATGAAATTATAAAATTCGCGCGTGCAAAGCCGCCGGCTACTGCTAGTTCAATATAAAGACACATCATGCCCTAAATAATTCAACTTCAACAATACTCTTTCGCCATTCTCATTCATGGCAAACATTTTTATATTAAAATTGGCGTCAGGAAGCAATCAATCTGCTAATATGCCTATTAAGTTAATGTAAGGACATTGCGCGCATTAGCTCGTGACGGGGATGAGGAGCAATATTGCAATATCATTTAATTGCGTAATATGTGCAATTTCGAGTGGACTATTGCGGACGTCGAAGTTACAATAAAAGTCCAAGAATCAATACAGCAACCCACAAGTATAGCCTGCTTTACATAAAGTCCAGCGCTCATTCGAGGGAGCCATGTTCGCAGACATACAGCTAATCTACATGAGTGTCCGCATCCTCCGGTTCTGGTCGCTGATCTACGCGCACACCTGGCGACGCTACGTTTGCTTGTCCACCACCACGTTCCTCGTATTCACGCAGTTCGTGTACATGTTCCGCACCAGTGAAGGCATGGATGCCATAATCCGAAACTCGTACATGCTGGTCTTGTGGTTCAACACCATACTGCGCGCCTACATCTTGTTGTCCGATCGTGAGAAGTACGAACGGCTATTGAGCGATCTGGAGCGCTTCTACTATGAGCTAAAGGTGGGTGTTCGAACACTGTTCAACTGTTCACTGCGCAAGCGTTTGCGAGGGCCACAAATTGACTCCTCCGTCTACTTCAACTTTAGCAATTGAACGAACATTACATAGAGGGTCTGCTAGCGGAGGCCAATAGCACTGGCCAAATTATGGCACGCGGCAATCTGTTCCTCGGTCTGCTTACCTGCATCGGCTTTGCGTTCTATCCGCTCTTTGTCACCGAAAGAGGTAATGTGCTTGCGACACTGTCTCCTCGCGAGCTCTTTTTCACCAGCGGGTCTGCTTTGCAGTACTGCCCTTCGGCAGCATCATACCCGGCATCGACGAGTACCAAACGCCATTCTACCAAATCTGGTACGTTTACCAGATGGTCATCACGCCTATGGGCTGCTGCATGTACATACCGTTCACCAGCCTCATTGTGGCGTTCATCATGTTCGGCATGGTCATGTGCAAGGCGCTGCAACACCGGTTGCGAACGCTGACGCGTGGTAACCCCGTCGACGGCACGATTTCCGCAAAAGTTAACGCATGCATTGCGTACCAGAATCGCATCATCAAGTGAGCTGTTGACGCTCGACGTTCATTTCATTTGTGATTTTGTGTTTTGTACTTTCCAGTTACATTGCTACGGTGAATCGCTTAACAACGTACATTTTCCTATTGGAGTTTCTTGCATTCGGCACACTGCTCTGTGCTTTGCTTTTTTTGCTCATAATTGTAAGTCTAATGTATTAATACTCCTTGTTACTCCTTGACTATTTATTAACTAGCAATATGGCAATTGCAAATAAAGGTAAAATTCCGACATTTGTAAATGCCATACGACAAGAGGTACTAGATTTAACTCTTATCACTAACAAAACTTCTGATCTGATACAAAACTGGAGAGTCTCAGAAGAGGACTCAATGTCAGATCATAGGTATATTTTCTTTAATATAGCAGGGCCGACAAAGAGTGTCTCACTCTATCGCAGCCCAAAATGGACAGACTGGAAGAGATATGCAGAAAATATCTCAACAAAACTAACGGGTCACAATCACTTCATTAGGTCATCAGATGAACTAGACAGAGAAGTTGCAAACATAACTGACGTCAGGGGCGTAGCCAAGGGGGGCGTTTAGGGTGTCAGAACCCCCCATAGCCTATAATTTGTCAACATTTTCAATCACTATGCATCGTATGTACGTTCCCATATTAGCAAAAAGGTCTTTTCATCTTTAAATATTTAAAAGAATATTAACAAAACCCTTTTTTTACCGAAACTAATTTGTTTTTTTAATAGTCACGTTTAGGCTTAATGCAGCGATTTGCATGTTCTAAAAACATGTCTAAAGAGTAGTTTAGTTCGTCGACCGGAATGTCCTTCAGGATGTCGGTACAAGCCTTTTGGATGGTTTCTACGTTCTCAAAACGCTTTTTTCATCGGCAAATGCATTCTTTGAAAAGGTGAAATTCGCACGGTGCCACATCATGTGAAAACAAAAAAACAGTCAAAACAAGTGTCAATAGATGAGATGGCATCCTTCGATAGCCAAATGTTCAGTTAAAATGCAATAAATTTATGCTATTGAGATGCTTAACCTTCGCCTTACTAAAGATGATCCCAGGCACGTCCGCCGCTATTTTGAGTAAAACTCACAATAAATATATAATAATTTATAAATGATTTTCATACTTCAGTATTTAGTATCTTCCTCTGGCGATAGTTCGTATTTCGAAAAAAGGCCTAACTTTAATGATTTATTTTGAGACTATGGAAAATATTAGAAGATTTCTTTCCAGAGGGTTTATTGAACACATAATGAGGTACGCAAAAAAAAATGTATCGTGAGTTTTAATCAAAATGGTAGCGAAAGCGCCTGGGATCACCCAGGTACATTTGTATAAAAAATGACAAAATTCAAGTTTAAACATGAACAAAATTTCTAAAAAAAATATTTTCATGTTATTGAAAATTACCTCAAAATTTGTGCAGATATTAAACATGAATATTAAAAAGATCACCCGTGTGAGTATAAGTAAAGCGAAGGTTAAATCCAATTTCAAGAATTTCAATGAAGATTTTGGCTTATCTTTTATGAATTACCGCCCAGTTTTGTTCTACGGCGATCGCGGATTCAGTTGGCTAACACTTTGGTCATCATTTATGTTCTGACAATCGTTTTTAAATCGCTTTTACCACTTTTGAACTCCACCACGGTATAAACAATCATCACCATAAACTTGGTTCATCAAATGCTTCGGTTAAAGTTTAAACATTTTTAAAACAATAGTTAATATTGGATCTTTGTTCGATGTACGTTTTTGTACGATGACACAAACATACTTCCACTTCAGATGCAATAACTTCGCTTTTAGTCCACCAAATTTCATGAAATTTTTACTAAAAATCAGGAAAAAAATTTAGTTTTTAATGCATTAAGTCACATAAGCCACAACAAAATGCCCTATTTGGAAAGTGCACTTTACTTTAAAAAACATGTAATACTAAACTGGCAAAACAATTTTTTTTAAACCCCCCCATGACCAAGTTCTGGCTACGCCCCTGACTGACGTACTCACAAACTCGTACCATGATTGCTGTCCACTCAAAACTAAGACCTCCACGAAGAGTGTTCCTTGGTGGAAAAACCATCTGGCACAACTTCGCAAATTGGCTAGGAAGGAATTCAATAAGGCCAAAAGAACTAACTTCTGGGATAACTATAGGACAGCCCTTACAAAGTATAATAAAGAATTAAGAAATTCCAAAAGAAGATCTTGGAAAAAATTCTGCGAGGAACTGGGGGACATTCCGGCAACAACCAGAATCAAAAGTACCCTGTCCAAAGGACATACTAATCCGATAGGCACATTAAGGGACACTAATGGTACCCTAACAAACTCATTCGGAGACACTCTAGAGCTTCTTCTAAAAACTCATTTCCCAGAGTGCAAAATACGGGAAAGGGGTCAATGCACTCCTGAAATTATCCCACCTGTACAGCCTAGGCCTGGTGACACCATAGCTAAAAAAAATTATTAGCTTTGATAGGGTAAAATGGGCCATCAACTCATTTAAGCCCTACAAATCGCCAGGACCAGACGGCATATTTCCGGCACTCCTCTCAAGGGGCACGGACAAACTAATTCAAAAAATGGTTCTAATCTACAGAGCCAGTATTATACTGAGTTATATTCCAAAAGTCTGGAGGGAGGTAAGGGTTATACGAGTATTTATACCTAAAGGGGGCAACAAACCACCTGACTCCCCAAAATCCTACAGGCCCATCAGCCTCTCATCGTTTATGTTAAAAACGATGGAAAAGCTTATAGACCTCTACATAAGGGATGAGGTACTATTACAAACTCCACTACACAAATATCAATTTGCATATCAAAAGAACAAATCAACTATCACAGCACTGAGTTCCTTGGTGACTGATATAGAAAAAGCACTCGATGCAAAAGGCATAGCCCTATGCACATTTATGGACATAGAGGGCGCCTTCGACAATGCTAGCTTCCAATCTATAGTATTAGCCCTCTCTAATAGAGGGACAAACCATGAGGTTACCAATTGGATATGCAGCATGCTAAAACAAAGGGTAATAACCGCTAATTTAGGACCCGCAGTACTAAGCATCAACGTAGTAAAAGGCTGCCCGCAAGGTGGGGTTTTATCTCCCTTATTATGGTCTATACTGGTTGATGAATTAGTTAAATGACTAAATTCCAAAGGACATAAAACTATAGGCTTCGCGGATGACCTAGCAGTAATAACAAAGGGCACGCATGAAGGCACATTGTGCGACCTTATGCAAAATGCCCTAAACGAAACCTGGAACTGGTGCAGTAGAGAAGGGCTATCAATTAACCCCAATAAAACTACCATCGTTCCATTTACGAGAAAACGGAAGCTCAATCTCCCAACACTAAAATTAAATAATATAACTGTTCCAGTTAAGGCTGAGGTCAAATATCTAGGAATTACCCTAGATCAATAACTCACTTGGGAACCGCATTTAAACACAGTCCTTAAAAAAGCAACGAAATCGCTGTGGACCATAAGACAATTACTGGGTAAATCTTGGGGCCTTTCACCCCGTATGATATCCTGGGCGTACACACAAATGGTAAGACCCATCATATACGGTGCTCTAGTATGGTGGGGTAAAACCAATCAGAGCACAACAATAAAAAGATTAAACAGAGTTCAAAGGTTTGCATGCCTTAGCATTACGGGAGCAATGAAAACAACCCCAACTGCCGGCATGGAAGCCTTAATCGATCTAACACCGCAACATATAGCCATCCAAGAGGAAGCAATCTCAAGTGCACTCACGCTATATAGGCATAACCTACTTAAACAGGGCAACCTAACGGGCCACTTGGCAATTTTAAAACAAGAAGAGGACACCCTCCACAAATCCTCATATCTTGACTTCATGAAACCCCATTTCAGCCCAACAAGGAAATATATAGTTGACTTTCCGACTAGGGAACAGTGGGACAACTACCCGAAATGGTTAAAAGAGGACGCTCAAAAATGGTACACCGATGGCTCTAAAACACCTTGTGGTGTAGGAGCTGGAGTAGTCTGCCCTGGGGTCAACTTAGCCCTTCCGATGAGCTACAATACCTCAATATTTCAAGCTGAACTCTATGCAATATATGAGGCAGTTCGAACAATTGCTAAAATGCACCCTCAAGGAACAAGGTTCACCATACTCTCGGATAGTCTGTCAGTTCTAAAAGCCCTTGACAGCTACTCCTACACATCAAAAATCCTGCTTGAATGCCACAAGGAACTCAACGCCCTAGGGACCCAGAACAGGGTTGTGCTCGTCTGGGTTCCTGGGCATGAGGGCCATGATGGCAACGAAAGGGCAGACACACAACCAAAAATGGTGCAGAAAGCCCATTCATAGGGCCGGGCCCGATGTTTGGATTCGGTAAAATCGACCTAAAACAGGACATCCACAAGTGGATCCAGAGACAAAAACAAAAATACTGGAATAATATTGAGGGACTACGTCACTCGAAAAGATTCCTAAACTTTAATACAAAACGAGCCAAAACTGCTATACTTCTTAGCAGAAGACAGCTCAAAATCCTATGTGGCGCCCTAACCGGCCACTATTCTTGTAACAACCACCTCCACAAACTAGGCTTGGTCATCGACAAAACATGCAGATACTGCAATGAGGTCGACGAAACAATGGAACACGTTATCATAAACTGCCCCGCCCTGGCACACAGACGTGCAAAGTTTCTAGGGAAACATATTCTCGGTGATGAGGACCTGATGCAAATATCGCAGAAAGGTCTGATTCAATACCTGAGCACATAAAACATCAGATGATTCAAGGGGCACAATAAACCTACTAGGTTGCATGAAGGGGGCACAATAGATCTTTTAGGTCGCAGTGCACTATTCCCCGTCAATAATAATAATAATAAGGTTTGGATTCAAGGGAAAAGCACATAAAGCTAATTATTATAGATTTGACTATGTATAGTTCTTCATACTAAATGTTATTGATGTATACTTATAAGAATATTGAATAGGGGACTTCCACTTTTTAAATTTCACAATTTTCAAACAGTACACACTTTCTTCAGTTCATATTTATACATTTATCGGACATTCACAAGAAACTAATTTCAAAACAAATTCAGGCACGAACTAGGCTTACACTCACAGTATATTATATGCGTATTTAAATACATATTCTTACGTAGGTATGTATTGCATCTGCAGGTCGACTCTTCAGCCCAGGCCATCATCATTTGCGCGTACATTACAATGATATTCGCCCAAATTCTGGCACTCTACTGGTACGCCAATGAGCTGCGAGAGCAGGCAAGTGCCAACATTGAAGATTCAGCGACGCAAAAAATTCATCAAATATTTTTGTTCTCGCAATTAGAGCTTAGCAATTGCAGCTGCCGCCTACGAGACAGAGTGGTTCACGTTTCCTGTTCCTGTTCAAAAGCACGTTCTGCTCATAATACTGCGCGGTCAGAAACCATCGTCGGTAATCGTATAAAATGAACATTTATGCCGGTAGTTATAACAATTTACGTTATTTCGTTGGCAGATAATGGTGGGAAACATTCAACCAATGACGCTGGAACTCTTTCAATCGCTTTTAAATGCCTCGTACACTTATTTCACTCTGCTGAAACGTGTCTATACATGAGCTCCTATCTGGTGAACCGACGAACTAAGCTATTTATCTGTCGTTTTCGGCAAATGCTTGTCGCTCCTCCGCTTAGTCCTAATGAAAGCCTCAACATTTTTTATTAGTTTTTATTTCGAATTATTCTCATTTCCAATAGATTATATCATTTTCAACAAGTTTTACATATCTCTCATCAATAAAGATATATTTTTATGAATACAGTAGTATTTGTTATAAACAAAGTTTCATTTACTCAAAGTCTTTAAATGGTTTAACTCTGCCTTCATTTCTATTCACTTTAAATGTTCTTAAATGTTATATTGGTTTACTGCTTAATGCAACGTGCTAGTTACTTGTATATATTTTCTTATCAAAGTGATTCGTTACACTAATACATTTTGCATAATTTAAAGTAAAACCTTAAACTAGCCGAGGATGCTTCATATTGCCTATAGGTAGGTCAAAAAATACAGCGTTATGCATAGTGCAAAAATACGGATACAGAAAAACTTCAACGTACGTTAACTTGGGCAGGAAGTTGACAACATTGGATAGAGTATAAATAAATGTTTGCATCGTTGTCATCTTTTAACCTGGTGCTTAAATTATTAGCACATTCCCTTTTGAACTACTCATGTCTTCCATATTATGGTATGCGAGATGGGTGAATAGAATCGTTTGCAGGTGTTACTATGGGATTTACGTTCATACATACATATAAAGTAAAATTGTACTTATACGTTTTTTTTTTTTTCGATTTATCGTTAAGTGTTCGTTCAAACCAAACATTTACCACAGAAGAGACAGCGTAAGCTGCTTTCACAAATTAACCAAATCCAATATATTTACTTCTCTAGTGATTACGTTAAATGGTATACGTTGAAATTGAATTACGCTATTGATTTATTTTGTTTCTACTTGATTATGATACTTTTTTTGCTTCCAATTTCAAACATGCTATATTTAAATATACATTTAAGCAGTTAACTTGATCACGTACAGGTTTCTTTCAATATTCGCCTATCTACCTCGCGAATACATCCGCATCATTATGACAAAACGTTTCACATTTTCCATAAGTTATCCATGTTTGATAATGTGACATGATCAACGTATCAGCTACTAGCTGTTTGCTTCGTAAAAGTTTATGTCCTTTTATGCATAAACATAAGTGAATACGACAATGATAACGACTTAAACGCCGACTAGCATGTCACTATGCAATTATTTACGTAAAATGTCAATGGCGGATATATAGTAAAGTAATTTCAATTTGTAAACTGTTCCTTGACCGTGATTTTTACTCTACTACAATCTAGAGATATATCGCATCGTATTTTTTGTATGTATATACATTTAGTCATATGTATGTAATGGTACATAAGGCTATACAGATAGTTCATGATCATTATAGTTTTATACTTAAAATATTTAAATCGTATAATTGCATTTCATCAACTAGTAAATAAAACCAAATATCGGTTGTTTGTTTTATTCCAGTGTCCTTGTGACCACGAGCAGCCGAACTGAGGAGCTGCATACTATTGGCGCGTTCGGAATATGCAGCAAAGCTGTAGTCACAACTCGCAAAAACGGAAGTTAAGACCTTCGAGCAACAACTCTACGCACGTTAACTGGGCACTTTAATTTTTGGGCGATACTGTGATGAGTTTGTGAGGTGTTACTGGTGATATCTGTAAGACAATGTGAATTTTGTCATCAATTTAAAGATAACCACTATGGGGGCTATTTTAAAATCAACTGAATGAGTAATCTATTTACAATTGATTACTGATTACTCAAACCGAATTGTCAACGTGTTAAAACATACAAGTTTAAGTTGAATATGGAATTTTTATCGATTTTCTATATATATATATATATATATATGTATATAAAACAAAAAAATAATAAATTTAAATTACATAATAGCCCCCCTGAGTTTCGACTAGATTAGTTGCCTTACCCAGAGTGAACGACTACCCATGAATGTGTCATCGTCGTCCTCTATTAGGCTGTGATGATGATGGTGGCTCTGTTGGTCAATAAATATCAACGTATCCTTGCTGCAAGTGTTCGCCGAGTTACGTAACATCGACAACGTTTCGCTGCACTCACGTAATTTGCAGTTGGAGCTGGTCGAGAACGAATGCCGCAAGTTTAGGCAATGTGTGTGCTGTTGCGTCTGCTGCGTGTTACTTTCTACGGCCGACACACTTGAACGGCTGCCGTTCCAGTGCTGCTGTTGGTGACAGGATAATTGAAACTCATGAGAATGCGCTGCCACAGCAGCACTGATAATACTGCTACTATTGCTCTTCAGACTGCTCGATAATAGCACCTCCTTGTAGCCATTGACCGATGCGGACGCTGCTGCCGATGTTGAAAAGCCGTTGAATTTGGACTGCAGCGTCGAAGCGCCATGCACGGAGACGGCAAGTGAGTGTGGCGAGGAGCGCGACGACAATGACGAATTCGAAGAGGACGTCGAAGAAGATGCCTTGGAAGATGTGGCTGCCTGATTCTTCATAGCGTCTATTGCTGTTGAGCCATTCGGTGTTTTGTTTCTCTCCGCAGTTGCATAACCGTTCATTAATACTGCTTTTATAGTTATTTCTTCTGCGGTTGGAGTATTTGCTGCAGGAGTGGTTCCAGACTTTAGTAAAGGTGAGGACTTTGGTTTCGCTGCAGAAGCCGCAGTATTGGTGGCAGCTTCTGGCTTTGGTTCAACTGCTTTTCGACCGTTAACTGCAGCATGTGCGATTTGTTGAGTTTCATTGATTTGGCAATCTTCGTCCATAACGAAGATTTGATTGGCATCATTATCATTGGCGGGCGGCTCCTTTCTCGACATATCCTCAAGAACCTGTAACTCGTCATCGTCTTCATTGTCCTTGCCACCGTCGTTGGTTAAACTCAACTCCTCAATGTCGACCAAACCTTTCTCGTCTGTCTGTCTAATCACAACCGCTTGAGTGAGCGTCTCCTGCTTTAGTACCCCACAGCTTGCCGTCATTTCTGCCAATAGAAATAGAAATCAAACTTGTAATATTAATTTGCAACGGGCTAAGCTCAATACTTTACCTTCTATAACTTCTTGACATATTGACTCTTTTACTTTTGGTATTTCCACTGGTTTTGTTTCGATTTTCTCGGGTATTATTTCCACCGTTGCCGCGACGGCAACAGCATCCATCCTTGCGTCGACTTCCTGTTCTTCAACTTTCTCGTTCGCTACGCTCAATTTGTCTGCTTGCGGTAATGGTGGTTGGGGCGGCGCTATTCGCGATACCCAATGATCGCCGGAATTGGAGCTGGATCCTGAACACTCTGCAACATCGCCGCTGCGTCTCTGATAGAAGAGCATATAAGCCTCATTGTTGATGATTTCGTTCTCGATGGATTCATTGGGTACTTTAGAGACGCGCTGATCATCAAATTTGTACCACTGCCGGTCATATGGATTCTTGCAGGCAGCGGTGTAATGCCCTGTCTCCAACGTATCACCCTGGTGATAGCAAACAGCATACAAATCATAACGCGTTTCTTTGTTATCACGTGAACTCAGGGTCGAGGAGCGAGAGTCACCGGAGCGAGTCTTCTTCCACGGACTCGGCCGGTAAGCTTGCGAATTGATGTCTGCCATGGCAGATGCTGTCAGTGAGCTGCGATTATCATCGTTAACGCCGCGAGCCAGATGCGGCGACATGTCAAAAGCGTTCAGGGGGAACCTCACCATCGTAGTCAGCTTCGCTGCATTTGCACCCTTCTCCTGATGTTGGCGGAAGCGTTTGAAATGCACGACCAGTATGTCGGGCAGCGACCACAGTCCCAGTGTCTTCACCACCGGCAGGTACTGCTGGCAATGTGGACAGCGCCACGCATCTTCCGCACTAAGGGTTTCCGCTTTCGTGTAGTGTTCCAGACATTGCTCCAAAGTAAGTGTTGCCGTGTCGCTTGGTCTGTTTTCCAGCAGACGTGAAACGCTTTCATCTTCAACTACAGTATCCGTGAGATCAACAAAATGCTGTTCCGGTTCAGACCACTCCAGCAACAGTTTAATGTGTGCGGGTCCCGCCTCTGCCGATAATACTGACAACGCCAAATCGATCATTTCAGTGAGCAACGGGTGCTCAACATTCTGCAAATAAGTATCCGGATCAGCAGATGGATCTTGCAGCCGTATTTGGAACATATCACTCAATGGCGTGGCGTACGAGAACACCTCCGGTCTAAGAAGTGGCGACATTTCACGCAGCAGCTTCTTTTGCAGCTCCGTATAAGAACAATCTCGAGGCACCTGCGCGCTAAACGGTGACCCAAAACGTTCCAACACCTCTACGGCTTCTGCACTGCCACTGCCATCATCGCCGCCCTCTTCTGATTTACTGATTTTCTTTTTGCGCACGTTCGCTACCAGCAACAACAGATCGGTCGCAGCATTTACGGGGTTGGTTTTCTTTACGCAGTCATCGGCCCCGCTGGCAGAGGCTGCGGCCGCAGTTTCATGTGCCTTCGATGTGGGCCGCGGCATTGCAGTGGTCGTGGCTGCCACTGTATTCGGAACAGCCGACTGAGGCATTACTTTCATTTCCGGCACTTCAATGCAGTAAATGGTTTCGATGCCAATCAAAGTGGCCACTGGTTGAGTATCGTAGAAAACGCGGGTGAATCCCTCCTTACTGATATCGACCAGCACCATGCGATTGCACGCAATGCCGGTATCCGAACGCAGCTGTTCGCGTAAAGCCACTATTGGTGAGCCTGCGGGAACGGTGAGCCCCAATTTAACTTGGCGCGGATGCCGCTTCAGATAGACTACCGTCACGAAGATTGTCTGTTGCGTCAATTGCGGCAGCTGTACCGAAATGCAGTGGAACGGATCGAACGTGTTGGATTGCTTCCTGCAGCGTGGACATGTGAGCGATGAACGAAACTGCGCCTGAAATACTGCTTGCACAAACGAATTGTTGCAGCGGATGTGATTTGCTAGCGTCTCGGCGGCGATAACCTCATCTGGACGGCCATACGTATTCTATAATATAAAACAAAGAAAGGTTTGAATCAAATGGCTACAGATAGACCATTCAGTTTCTGGGAACTGAAAAAAATAACCAAATGTGCAAGGGACAATTTTTTTGCAATTGCGCTCGACTTAGATAAATCTATAAGGAATTTTGAGCTTTATATAGACTGCAATACATATACTAGGAGAATACCCTCTTCTCATGCATAAAAGAAAGAAACACCTGGGGGATCATCTTATACCCGGTGCAGACTGGGTATCCAGAGGTTTAGGAAGTATACTAAAATTCCTCTTGGATACTGGACTCACTGACAGTCTTTGAAGTCCAAGAAGGGGGCACAATAGATCTACAGGTCGCAGTGCATTATCCCCATTAATAATAATAATAGACTGCTTACTCTGGTGAAAGATTCTACATAAATGTTTTTAATGACACAAACTTATCAGAAATATTTTTATGTACTCCAAAACTCAACTGCAAAGAGTGAGCGAGTGGAAACGATGATGATGTTGACAACATATACGAACACAAGTAACATAATAAATGAATATAAATAATCTGTAGCATTCACCTAGGTATTAGAGATGTCAATTTTAATATAAATATGCTTTAACACCTTAGGTAGATTTTAACAAAAAGCACTCATAAGAACATTGCACAACTCTTCGCATTCTTATCTTATCTGCTTCACAACCAAATGAAATTTTCCGCTTTGCAATTTTTCAAGAGCAAAGCCACTTACGACTGGGTATTGGTGGGGAAAGAGCAACACGCGCCAGCCATTTACAAGAAATGTATAGCTAACTGGCGAAGCAAAATTCAAATAAAATAATTGCATTCTGGGGTTGTGCACTGCGCAAATACGAAGTCGTTCGGTATATACACTAAATCACAAAAAGCCGCCTGGAAGCTGAAATCCTTGCTCTTTTTTCTATTACTGTATTTTTGTGTTGTAAGTTGATTGTTAAAAATTGTCTGCTGAATAGAACATAACAGCAAAAATACAAACACATTGTCCCGATCATTCAGAATGCCACCAATATTTGTGAAACGCCGCAATGCCCACAGTTTAATTTCAATATTGTGACATTATCTAATATTTTCTCAAGTTTATCGTTTCGGCAAATGCAAAAGGAAGAAAACGTACTCGACTCATTAAAATTGACAATATTTACACGATATACCTAAAAAGCACAAGTAACTGGTGACTGTAGACTGTGATTGTGTGACGTTCTATATATCACACATGTTTTTAGCTGGTAGTATTCGACTTACTGTTACCGCACCACAAGATTAACAAGTAAACAAAAATAAGCATTAACATTTTTGGGGCTCGGCTTTTTGTTATTGCATCGCAACCAAAGTGCCACAGTCATACAGATCCGAATAACATTAATAAACCCGTTATTTATGTACTGGGCTTTTGTTGGTTTTTTTTATGAAGCAAGCAAGGACAGGGCAGAGGTAATAATAAATATGCACCTTAACACTTTTGTAGCGTCGCTTCGTTGCTGTATTTAAATCTTCGTGCACTTTGTCTAGTAGCCAGAATAGAAACTCTTGAGCATCTTGCTGCGTTGAACTGCGGAACTGCGTGCCGTACCGGTCGACAACAGCCTGTGGCGAGCGATAAAATGATTACTTGTTGATCATACACGAAAAATGTGATTTTACTTGCCTTAAAACTGGTGCTGTGATCACTTTCATTTTTGCATGTCCACAACGCTTTCAGCACATTCGCCAATTGTTCGGTCAACTCACCTTTGGTGCCAAACTTACGCGAGTTAATTTTGTTGCGTCGTTTCAAATCGGCCTTTTAAATAAACAACAATTTAAAACATTAAATTTTGTGGAATTGCATTCGTAACAACAGGTCGCCACATTTGGTTGAATAGGGCAACTCACCTTATATTGATCGAGTACGAAGTATTCGGCCAGAATGTCAGTGTGGCTGAGACATTGCAGCACCGCATTCATGAAGCAGGTGTTACCGTGGTTCTTAAGTCCCATGACACCAGGTGTCTGATCAGCAGGCCACTGGTAACTGCCGATCGGTGGTACACGGTCCATAGTAGACAGCGACGAGTGGGCTTGCGAGGAGGCGGTAACGGCATGTTTGTTTGCCTGCAAGTTAAGCAGAAAGGAAAACGTCAGTGTTGATGCATTGGGAGATTTAATTGGTTCTCGGTTCTCATTAAAATTCTAAACAAATGGAATTGGTAAACTCAAGCTAATTTGGATCTATTGTGCTTGAATGCATTGATGAATTACAAAGCATAAATAAATATAAATATACCAAAGACATTTGAAAATAAAAACATTTTTGCAAGGCATTCGAATATTGACGTAGTGACTAATGTTTCTGAAAGCAGCCTAAAAACGCGTAGACAACTTAGTAGGTGCACATTATGGATTGTTTGTATTGGATTGGGAGTAGTGTTTAGGATGAAGGCAGCTTGTATATTACTTGCTGGAGATGCAATGTATATTGTGGAAGCTGCGGGCTTGATAACGAGAAAAAGCAATCTCACATTTTTCGCTGCTCTGCCCGACAACATGCACATTTTTTAAGGATTGATAACACAGCACAACAAAAAAACTCTTTTTTTCTGTTGCATGGAGTTTTTCTACTTTTTCTTACTAATTTGGGTGCGCTGATTTCGAATCTATCCTCAGATTTTTTCTAGCAGCTCTAGTTTGTGAGATATAGTTACCGTGTAATTTTTTCAGTTTTTCCTCTACTTTTTCCATATTTTTGATTGTAATTTCTAAACCAAAAAACCGATAGACATGATTTTCACCTTATCGCATTAACCGATGTAACTTATTTTCAATAAGTTTTAAAATTCCGCGGTAATTGGACCTCAAAGTCGGAAAATATGGAATTTTAAGGCGTTTTCTTTGATGGTCAAAAACATACACAATTTTCGTAAACCAATTAACGAGTTAGGTGTATAATGAAAGCCGACACATCAAACGTTACAACACAGCCAAATTATTTGGCGAAATGCACATTCGCATCGAAATAATAGCAAAAATGTACCATCGCTCTTTTCATCATTTGTCATACGTTTTCCTTAAAAAATTAGGAGCCTCATTTCTCTATGCTCTTTTATATGTTACTTTTATAGTCTGAAACACAAGCAAAAAACAAAAAGATTTGGAATTGCTCTAAATAAAAAAAATTAAAACCTTTGCATATTTTGAGGCACCTAATTTTTTAAGGAAAACGTATGACAAATGATGAAAATAGCTATGGTACATTTTTGCTATTATTTCGATGCGAATGTGCATTCCGCCAAATAATTTGGCTGTGTTGTATTGTTTGATGTTTGATCTTAAGATATTCATATACTTCGTAACTTGATTTCTGAAACATCTGTACAATTTTCGCCATCAGAAAAAACGCCTTGAAATTCAATATTTTCCTACTTTGAAACCTTATTACAACGCCAATTTAGAACGCATAAAATTGATTAATGTCAGAAAAGATGGCGTGAAATGTTGTAAGTGCAACTATATAAAAATCATGTCGATAGGATTATTGGTTCAGAAATTACAGTCGAAAACGAGAAAAAATCCGAGGAAAATTCGAAAAAGTGACACGCCCATTTTTTGCGAAAACTAGAGCTGTTACATAAAAACGGAGTATGGTTTTGAAAACAGCGTGGAAAAACGATTCAGATTCATGTAAAAACTCCATGCAACAGACATGCTGTTGTGCAGTGTAATGAATTTTCGAGAGTGGAGCATTTAAAAGATTCTGCAGTTTTTTAATACAATAAAATGAGTATAAATCATTGTCCGTTGAACAAATCAAGCGAAGAAGTTCATAAAGAGCTTGAAAATACAACGGACCTTATAGGTACTTATTTAAAATAATAATAAAAAGTGATTTAATATAAATAAAACGCGGCAAGAGAAGAAAACGTTTAATGCAAGGGAACATACACTATGATCAATAAGTACCGGGACTGTGTATTTTAAATTTTCCGCCGTTGCCCGATGCAGGTAAAAAAATTTTTTTTAGGTCGGTAGGACCTTAACTGACATCTGTGTCAAATTTTGAGCGGGATTGCATCATTAGTTTTTGTTTGGCAGCTGTTAGCGTCAGTCAACTTTTTGTACTTCGTCGCATTTTACAATGGATAATTTTGTTGATCAACGTATTTGTTTGAAATTTTGTCTTAAGAACGAAATTTCTTGTGCCAATGCGCTTAAAATGTTGCAGAAAGCATTTGGGGAGTCTGCTCTATCAAGAACCAGAGCGTTCGAGTGGTATAAAATGTTCAAAAGTGGTCGTGAAGTGGTCGAAGACTTTCCTCGTTCTGGACGTCCTTCAACATCGAATACCGACGAAAATGCTGAAATTGTGAAGAAAATCGTGCTTGAAAATCGTCATGTCTCTCAGAGAGATTTCTAACGATCTTAACATCTCTTATGGAAGCGCACAATACATTGTTGTCGATATTTTGCGCATGAAACGCGTCGCCGCACGGCTTGTTCCTCAAGACTTGAATTTCGTCCAAAAAGATCATCGAAAGCAAGTGATTATTTGAACAAACACAGTGTGAATATCATCGATCAGGCTCCCTATTCTCCAGATATGGCACCATGTGACTTTTTCCTGTTCTCCCGACTCAAGTTACCGCTTCGTGGAAAGAGATTTGAGTCCATAGAGGTCATAAAAGAAAATGCGACGCGAGTGCTGAAGGCCATACCTGCTTCGGCTTACCAGAAGTGCATGGACGATTGGATTAAGCGTTGGCATATGTGTATTACTTCAGATGGAGCTTATTTTGAAGGGGATAAAATAAATTTACCAGAAGAATAAAACAATTTTGTTTTTTTGACACAGTCCCGGTACTTATTGATCATAGTGTATATAAAAGTGTGCGCCGCCACTATGATTGCCAACATAACCAACGAGCAAAAAAAGCAGCAAACAAAACCAAACCAAAGCAAATCACTACGTGCTACCAATCAATAGTTGCTAATGAAGTGGAAATCAATAAACATTTGCACATAACTAAAGCTCAATATGCGCGCCTACCAGCACCCAATGCGCAGACCCATATTCCGAAGATGTCATTTTTAAAATTGAAATTAAAAGAAACGCGCCAATTACCTACAAAAGAGCGGCGGCAACGACAACGATGCAGCGTGCGCCCGTTGTCGCGGCCACAGCGACCCCGACACTGGCACTGCGCTGCACGTTAGCACTATCGACGCCAACATGCATCCGATTCATAGGCGCACTGCCACTGGCACTGGCTACGCGGCCCCGACCCCCGCACGACCACGCACGCTGGCGCAGCCAATGCCGGAGGAAGCGTAGAGAATTGGAAAAACGTTGGCGTCGCGCAACCACCAGTGACATCAAATGACAGTATCTTCTTTCTACTTTCTACAATGTTCAACAATGGCAGCAAAAGCAAGCGTCAGAGCGGTGAAAAGCGTGCGCGAAGTTGCATGTAGGTGGCGGCAGTTGCATGTGGGCGGGCGCCAAATGGAAACATAAACTTTTTCAAATACGGCTAACAAAAATTAAAAACTCTCGCAAAGCGTTAACATCTCGCTTGTTTTGTTAAGCGCATAAACTCCGAACGGCCAGAAGCTCGAAAATAAACCATGCAGCATTGCCGGTACCTTTTTCCTACGCCAACATCCAGTGTAGAAGGGCGAGAAGTCAGCAGATGATGTTCCGGCTGTGCCAAGCGACGCAGACTGCACATTAGTTTTTGGGGATTAAAAGATATCGTACATTGAACACTTTCAGGTATTAACAATATTTTACTATACCTAAAAGTTGCATGCTGCCACTTTGATCATTTTACTGATCTAACTTCAAACCATGTTTTTACAGCATCTATTCAATAATCTAAATATACATACCTACATACAAATATAAATAAATTTACAAGCATCCCAATACATCTGACTCTAGAGCGCTGCATATTTTTTTATGAAACCAACACAACTACACCTTTTCAACCTCAAAATGAGAATGCGTTAAATCATAATGAGATATATAAATTCGTAATGAGAACGCGTAAGTTAATAATGAGAAATATAAATTCATAATGAGAATGCGTAAGTTCATAATGAGAAATATAAATTCGTAATGAGAAAGCGTAAGTTCATAATGAGAAATATAAATTCGTAATGAGAATGCGTAAGTTCATAATGAGAAATATAAATTCATAATGGGAATGCCTAAATTCAAAATGAGAAAAGGAAAATTCAAATTGAGAATGCGTAAATTCAAATTGGGAAAAGGAAAATTTGAAATGAGAACTATGTATGTAGTATAAGGTTTATTTTTAGTATGAGTTACTTTTATTATATGATTTGAATAACAAAATGCAAACAAAAAGTGCTTAAACAATTTTACATCCCTACGTCCATATCCTGTAAAGCAAGGCCATTTGCATGAAAAGTTTTGGTGTGCTGTACAGCTCTGGCACAATCTCCACCAGTAATGGTTTGCTTTGCATTATCTATTATTCCCTCAAGATACTGTAAGCCTAGGCGTATACGGAGACTCAACAACTCAACGCAGTTTAGTTTTTTGTAAATAACGCAGTACCGTATAACGGCGTATACAGCGACATAGCCGCGTGCGGCGGAGAGACGTGCCTGCGCACAACTGCGTCGCGTTGTAGTTGAAATACAGTTTCCTACGCGCAGCCGACACATTAGCTTGCCAAAATTGAAGAACTAATTGAAAAATTGCGTGAACAGCCGATATTACACCCATATTATATTATATAGGTTCTATTTCAAAGTCTAATTCAGACAAATAACTCGTATTGCTGGGTTTATGGAATGAATACGGAACACGTGTGCTGGTTTTACGAGATTCGTATACGCAGTTCACATATTTTCTGCCTCACAAAGTTTAATTTTCGCTGCGCTGCCTTGTGCTGTGTTGCGTGGCCTGCGTCTCCGTATACGCCTAGGCTAAACGTTGTTCGCATACTGAAGGAGCGTGGACATTAAGTATGTGCAGATTACTTCACTCTTCTTCACTAATAACACTGTGCAAGTCCAAAATTTAGACATGGGGGGACCTACTGGGTGAGTAGGTAAATTTTCATATTCATATTTTAACGACCAACAAATTTGCTTAAGACACCAATCCAAAAAAAATACATTCAAACTGTGTAATTGCGATATGTGCATTTTTTTGCGCAGCGCAACGTGGCGTATGAGTGTCATTTAATTATAAGTATGAGTGTCATTTTATTATAATTAAATGACACTCATACGCCACGTTCCACTGCGCAAAAAAATGCATATATCGCAATTACACAGTTTGAATGTATTTTTTTTTGGATTGGTGTCTTAAGCAAATTTGTTGGTCGTTAAAATATCTACAAACTTGCCGAAGACAGTAAAGCGATATTCGGAACGATTTAGGACCTATTAGCATTTAAATGTTCGAAGACTTAAGCGACAAACTTGACGAAAATTACCAAACTTCAAAGTCGGATTTCTCTTAAACTAGACCCAATCTTACCAACAAACCTTGCTTGGTGTCTTAAGCAAATTTGTTGGTCGTTAAAATATCTACAAACTTGCCGAAGACAGTAAAGCGATATTCGGAACGATTTAGGACCTATTAGCATTTAAATGTTCGAAGACTTAAGCGACAAACTTGACGAAAATTACCAAACTTCAAAGTCGGATTTCTCTTAAACTAGACCCAATCTTACCAAACGGCTGGTGGATCTCAACTCAGTATACCTATAGAAAACTCACCCAGTAGGTCCCCCATGTCTAAATTTTTGAGGGCAAATTTCACGCACAGTGTCATTTTTGCCCAAATAGTTTCGATTAGACTTGGCATTGGCAAATATGGGACCAAGCGCAAAACAATAAAAAAAGTACTCTCATTTTGAATTTACGCATTCTCAAATTGAATTTTCCTTTTCTCATTTTGAATTTACGCATTCCCATTATGAATTTATATTTCTCATTATGAACTTACGCATTCTCATTACGAATTTATATTTCTCATTATGAACTTACGCATTCTCATTACGAATTTATATTTCTCATTATGAACTTACGCATTCTCATTACGAATTTATATTTCTCATTATGATTTAACGCATTCTCATTGTGAATTAACATATTCTCATTTTGAGGTTGAAAAGGTGTAGTGCGCACTGCCGGCCGGGGGTGCAACTGCAGCAATGGCGAGGCCATTGTCATATTATCGCACAAGTGCATTTTAATATCTTTACGCTTTAGTATTTTTACGCTCGCATCCCAATGCGCTGGTATCTGCGAAAGTGGTACCTATCCATAAAAGCGTTGATTATTGAATTTATAAACAATCACCAGGTCGCTTTTAAGTGTGCCTTCATTACGACTAATACCACACACAATCTATTACGTTGACAACACGAGCAATTGCCAATCGATTATATAAAGGCTGCACTGATCTATGGTTAAGGTAACTAATTACACAAAATTACATCGACCGTCAAAGTGATTATCGTGTAATTCGTGCGAAATGCACCCGTTCCTTTCTTAAGGGTTGTCCAATTCGAATTTCCAAGTTGAAGACTCTATAAATAAAGCAGTCAACTGTTAGGAAATGTCTACAGCACATTTGCGAAATGAATGACTACCACCACTTAACCCTAATTCCCAGAATTTTAAAAGTAACGTAAACCCAGAAGTGAGACTGTCAGGCTCATATGAGCTAAACTACTGAAAAACAAAATTTATTTTATTTTTCCAAATCTAGTTACTACTTAAAGACGTTTTTATTTAAGTTTTTTATTTTAAGTAAAGAACTTGTAAATACAGGGTCCACAGAAAAACAATTGCTACTGCAGCGCTAGAGGCCATGCATTAGGTTTGCGTTTTTTTATATACCCATCATACAAATTTTGTTTATTCTGAGTGTACGAACCTCGCATCCAATAAACTATTGGCTAATACCTTACTGGGTGAACTACACATTTTCAAGCTCAAAATGAGAATGTGTTAATTCATAATGAGAATGCGTTAAATAATAATGAGAAATATAAATTCGTAATGAGAATGCGTAAGTTCATAATGAGAAATATAAATTCGTAATGAGAATGCGTAAGTTCATAATGAGAAATATAAATTCGTAATGAGAATGCGTAAGTTCATAATGAGAAATATAAATTCGTAATGAGAATGCGTAAGTTCATAATGAGAAATATAAATTCATAATGGGAATGCGTAAATTCAAAATGAGAAATATAAATTCATAATGAGAATGCGTTAATTCAAAATGAGAATATTTTTTTTATAGTTTTGCGCTTGGCTCCATATTTGCCAATGCCAATCGAAACTATTTGGGCAAAAATTAAAAATGAAGTGAAGTGTAATTTGCGCATTCCTAATGTCCACGCTCCTTCATTATGCGAACAACGTTTACAGTATCTTGAGGGAATAATAGATAATGCAAAGCAAACCATTACTGGTGGAGATTGTGCCAGAGCTGTACAGCACACCACAACTTTTCATGCAAATGGCCTTGCTTTACAGGATATGGACGTAGGGATGTAAAAATTGTTTAAGCACTTTTTGTTTGCATTTTGTTATTAAAATCATATAATAAAAGTTACTCATACTAAAAATAAACCTTATACTACATAGTTCTCATTTCAAATTTTCCTTTTCCCAATTTGAATTTACACATTCTCAATTTGAATTTTCCTTTTCTCATTTTGAATTTACGTATTCCCATTATGAATTCGTAGTTCTCATTATGAACTTACGCATTCTCATTACGAATTTATATTTCTCATTATGAACTTACGCATTCTCATTACGAATTTATATTTCTCATTATGAACTTACGCATTCTCATTACGAATTTATATTTCTCATTATGAACTTACGCATTCTCATTACGAATTTATATTTCTCATTATGAATTTACGCATTCTCATTTTGAGGTTGAAAAGGTGTAGTTGGTCATTATTACATTTGTGTTTGTGAGGTTCACACAGTTTTTCAGCACCCTTTTTGCAAGAACCACAGCTCCTCTATTACCGTCTTTGCATGTGTATGACATTTCAGGAAGTATTAGCACCGTCGCACTTCCATATTCTGATTACATATTTATCGGGATTGGAAGACATAAACTGTATGAACTAGCATCAACCTCGGCAAGGCATAAATTCTTCATAATATGTCGTAGATTGCAGTATTTTCAACAATTTTAGTAGACTTCATCCCATGCCGACTAGATGTGTGCTAGGCTTAAAAACTATGAACTTGGCACAATCAAAATGCATCTTAACATGAAAAATAAAAATATTCTTCCATATGGTTGACAAAAAGTCAAGGAATTTTGAGTAAATTTGAGTTTTTGTTCAAATGAGCTCCTGAGGCTCACTTCTGGGTTTACGTTGCATTTTTAAAAAATTGTTTAAAAAAAGTAGAAAAACTGTCTAAAAAATTAAATTTATAAATGAAATATAATTCTAACATTCCATTAGAGGATTACATAAAAAAATTGGAATCGAAAATCTTTTGGTATAGGATTTATCACCATTTGAAATTTTAAGTGAGACTGTGAGGCTCACTTCTGGGAATTAGGGTTAACGTGTTAAAATTAAATTAACATGAACTGTAGATAAATAAATTATATAATTTATTTAACTAATATCATTTAAATTTAACCGATTATTGTTTATCTGGTCGTCTTACTGCGCGAACAATTCTCTATGTAGTTAAAAAACTTGAAGGAACAGGATTGGAAATTGTGATGAGTGATTATTACTTCTTTTGGAACATTGTGCTGCTACATGAGGTTCAATGTTAATTTGTTTTAAATCTACCCCGGAGAAATCTAAGTAGATCTTATGGTGCCAAAGAGCTAAAATGGTCGCTTCTAGTGACCATATGCATCAAACTAGATTTGGACGTACGCGGGACAGAGACAAAGAAACTTGTCCGCCGTCTCATCATCCTCCCCACACTGCCAGATATGCCTACATTTTCCATGTGATGTGCCTACAGAAAACGGCCACTCATCAGGCCGACCAACTGCCCGCAGTACTCCTGCATAGAGACAGATGAAGCTGTAAGCATTGGTCTGAGATGACAGAAAGCATTAGTTTCGTCCATCTGCAGCCGCTCTTAGCCCACGATTCTTGCTCGTGGGTTGAAATGACCCATTTCTTAACTGTGGCTCTGATACTGGCCGATAAATGCAGCCTAAGAGCCTATTCTAGCTAAGAAGTCGGAGATCTCGTTACCCCCGATGAGCGATAATGTGGCTGAGACGCGGAGTTATCGATTCGTACAAGATCCGTAGATAACCCGTACATAAGGAATCATAACGTAAAGGTTATACGTGTTTTGATGGGAAAAAACGTTGGCTGGCTACTTTGAAGGAAACAAAGTAGATATTGATGAATAAGTAAATAGTTTTCTAGTAAAAACAGAAAGTCCTCTTTTCTTTGAAAAAACCTCGTTGGTTGAAGTGACGAAAATGCATTTTGATCACCCTAAGTCTGGGTACTTCAAGCCCATCTGTCATGTTAACGCAGTATTTTAGCTTCGAGACACATTGGGCCACGACCGCAGTGGCCAAGTTAGGGCGATGTGCTTCGACAGTGAAAAATGGGCGTAACGCTAGCGACGTAATCACAGAAATTGCCGAGTGATTTTCTAATATACTATTGTAAGAATGGTGTTATTGCTATTCCAATTTCGATTGTTATTGTTTTTGCAATGATAGCTGTTGCATTTGTAATTACCAGGGAAAGAATTTTGTGGAAATTGCCTTTTTTGTTTGCTGCTAGATAGAGCATTTCTGATTGAAAATGAGCATGAATTAGGTCCTCCTGATTAGAAATATACCCTTTTATTTTGCCTTTTTTGCCTTAAAAAGGCAGTTTGCCTTTTTCACCCATAAATGGCTTTTTTAGTGCCTATTTTACCTATAAATGTCACAAAATGCCTTTTTCCAGCTTTGTCGAGCGCCTTTTTATTTTTCTTTCGTTTTTAATATTTTCCACCTTTTGCTTCGCAAAAATACCTTGAAACTAAAAAAAAATTAAGTGGCAACATTGCAATTTCGTTAACTTATCGATGTTTTTAAATTGATTTGATCATTCCTAACAGACGTCTGCATGATTGCACTCAAAACGTGTTGTGACTCATTCACTCTTAAATTACCTACTCACTCACTCACATTCGTTTTTGTGATTGTGAATGAATGAGTCATAATTTGCCCTCGAGTGAGAGATTGTACTGTATTCATAAATTGAATGAGTCATTTTATAGTGTACTCAAACAGAAACTGTATTCACTTAATGCTGTGAATACAGCGAAATCAAATGAATGATTCGAATCATTCATATTGAGTAGTGTGATGAAACTAAAAAATGCTTTTCTATCAAGTTCTATCAAGTGAATAAATTGTCAACGAATACCAACAATGAAAACAAAAACGAAATATACCGTTACTATATACAAATGATGCTAACTAATGTTGACAACCTTACGTACAAGTGAGTAATGAATATTCACTAAAGATAATGGTGTGTTATGACTCTCTCTATTTTGTGACTCTTTCTTTTTGTGTACAGCTTTTGCAACACTGTGGGAGAGAAAGTGAATGGAGCCATGCAGATGTCTGATTCCTAAGCCGTTATTTTTTGTTGTGCAGTGAAAAATTTTAAGAAAAAAACATGCCAAAATCAAAAAGTTCGGTTAGCGCAAAAATGTCCGCGCTGATAGCAGAGTTTGGTGGTGCTGAAATCCTTTCTTTTATTTATTTTTTTGTGATACAAGTACGGCTTTTATGCTTTTATATGAGAAGTTAAAATATGAATTTAAAATATGTGCCTACATTTCAATTAAAATATCTTAGTTTTACTTTTTAAACTATCTTTGAAAACCTTTATGTTCCTTTTCTTTTACAAAAAACGAGGTATAAATATTGTATGTTGCATACGTCAGATGAAATAAAATTAGTAAAAAATACATACCGTTTCCCCTTTTTTTTAGATTTTCTAGTATTTTTTTCTTATTTTTAAATGCCTGTTTTTGCCTTTTTAACAGTTTTTAATGCCTTATTTTGCCTTTTTAGGCAGTTTTTAGTGCCTTTCCGTGCCTTTTTTGCTATTTAATTTTGTCTTTTTTATAGGTTTTTAGGTCCTCAAATCCTTTCCCTGTTAATTACGTATGTATATATTATACATACATCTATTAGCGTTACTTATTGCTGGCTGTTGCTACTAATACATAGTGGGCAATAGTGTCATTAAAAGTTTGGTTAAACAATATATACGGTACCAAACAAAAACAATATTTTCATAACATATACAAAAAGTGGTAATTGAAAATGGTTTTTTAGAATTCACTTAATAATGCCCAAATGAACAAAAAACATTGAACCGATTTGATTCTGCCGTTAATTGCCCCTAAACGCTCCGAATGCGAATACGCCCCTCGACTGATGTGCGATTGTTTGCTGTTTGTTTATCCCAACAATTTACTGCGTTTTCGCAAAAATCGAAATTCAAGCTGCGTGGCTGCTCACCAGTGTCGCCATACACATTTGCCGTGTTGCGTCACCCCTGTGTTAATTATTTACATATTTATTTATTAAATCCAGCCCACCAACAATAAACGGGCAACAGATAAGTCCAAGAGAAACAATGTGCTGGTTTAGATCATCGCATGTACAGTTTTATTTTGGCAAATTACATGTCGTGCTAGGGATCTGCAATACAAGCCATCGCAAAGATATTCGTTTCCAAATTTACTGTTATAATTTACATGCTGAAATTAAAAAGGGTTCTAAATGGTTTGACATAAGTTGTCATGTCAGGAGTTTTATTAGATGGATTAGATTTCTCTTAAACTTCTTATTGCAACAAAATTTGCAACAGTTTAACAATATAACGGAAAAAACGTTAACAAACGGCAAGTTTGTAGCAGATCCGCAGCAAGATCGACGCAAATATTTAAATTTGAAATTAAATGCCCAATATTGAAAGAGTAAATAATAGAAAGCTGAAAATCCAAGAAAGGGACATAATAAAATTCTAGCAAAACGGCATGAAACCGCATACAACCGGAAAGAATAGACCAGTCGCTATATGGTTTAGAGAGTAAACAACTAAACACCAGGCCGTCTCGCACACTGCCGGGACCAAGGCGAAAGCGCACGCGGAGCGGTGCAGGGCGCAAACACGTACTTCAACTGGGTGAATCGTTTTGCAAATTAGCATAATTTATCTTAGAGTCGAGTGTAGCGAACAAACAGTCGCAGCAAACACTTTTGCACGTTAAGGACCAGTAGTGAAGCGAAAAGGGGTTGAAAATAGTAGCATACACACAACATGACAAACAAGTGGATGCATAATATTTATTTGTGCTGCTTTCGTTTGACGAAACTCACGAAAGAATTCGGTGTGGGCATTTAATTTGTGCGTTAGAATCGAAATGTGAAATCTGCATCCAAAACACTTCAGGGCACATTTCGAATATATATTGATTGCAAGACTTGCACGGCCGCCGGTGCAGCTCCGATGGAAATTTGAGCGGCATTTGTTTCGCAGGATTTGCGGCAGACAATATTAATTGAATAATGAACGTAATCTGCCTTTTGCTTATTAGATTTAAATGCAGACAGATTAACGACTGCTCCAATGAATCGCCACGTCGCGAAATTCGACCTGCCAATATGGAAAGCAAAAATTCTAATAATACAAACGAAAAAAAAATGAAAATGTAGCAGCGATGCTTTCGTAAGTATTGAAGTACTTGAAGGGAATTTCCTTCGCGCTTTCAGTGAAACCGCCGCCAGTAGCAACGCGTGTGCGGATAATTTTGTACATCAACTCACTGTGAGTGAAACGATGCCAGCGAGCGGCAGTGATTAATTTTGCTTTATTACTTACCGTACTGCGAATCTACCTACACCCACAATCTCCACAGCCCAACGTCTTTACAACACGGCCACACTCGCCAGGGATCATATTGGGTTAAACTGTTGATGCTCTGGTTCATTGCACATTCGCGGCGGATGGATTTAAGTAACGCAGACAGCAGTTATCTCCTGCTTAAGCGCAAATTTTGCTAATAATTTATCTGTATAGAGCGGAACGCGGAAAGACAACCGCTCAAGAAGTAACAACAATCGCTAGACAATTGTGCTGTCATGTGGTGGAATGACCGTGGCCGGCCCCATGCAAAAATGCACATTCCACTGCCGCTGACCGCAGTCATGCACCCCGACAAATCATTTTCTCACACATCCCACGCAACCGAGAAGGCCACTCAAGAAGCTGTTCGCCAACTCTTATCGCAATTGAGCGTTATTGCCACTTGTATCAATTTGCGAAAGCAATTTCACTATTCACAGCAGTCAGTTGTGACCGCTGCTATCACAACGGGACGATATCAACTGCCGCTATCGCAGAGTGACAATGTATAGTAGCGTCAGTCTTGTCGCATTCACTGCCAACGAATCTGGTACTGACAGCGCCTGAGCAAGTCAACTGGATTCAAAGCTGTGGATTATATTTCTGGCTTTGGCTTTTAAATCAGTGCAAATATTATGCAATTAAAATTACTTGATTAGATATGTGTACTAACATACCTACGAATGTATTGAGAAAACTGTGAATTTAGTTTGCTACGTTTGACAAGGAAGCCCCAATGGCGTTGTCAATAAAAAACTACGAAAGAAAACTGGGGGGATCAAAATTTACCGAACGTGATTCTAGGAAACTTGATTTCAAAACTTTAACTTGTTAACTTGAATTACGCAGAGTGGGGAAAAGTTTACATTATGAAGTTCCACGCTCATTACAGTTATTAAAGAATGTCCCGATTTCACAGTGGTTAATCATTGATTAAATAGTTTTCGATTTCACAGTGGCTGGTTATCTGAACAGCTGATTTAGAAAATATGTATGGCAGTACTGCTTTAAATTGGTGACACGGCTTGCATAGTATTGGCAGCACTGTTCTTAAGCTGTTGAAACCAAAACAACAGATTAAAAAAACAATTTTTCGTTTGAAATTTTGTGAAAAATAAGAAAAAATTTTTCAACCTAAAAACTTATAAACTTTATTAACTGGCGGAAAAAGAAAAGGCAATAATATTTTAATTCCTCAAATTTAAATGTTGATAAATTTTGCCAATTATGTGCGCTGTCAAATCAGCAGATTTATTTTTTGATTAACCGATGGTTACCCAATCAACATTGGCTGGTTAGCAATCGGTTAAGCAGGGACTGTAAAATCGGAAAAGGGTAGTTATCCATCGCCTAATGTTTAACCAACCACTGTGAAATCGGCCCAAGTGTATCCCGGTACACACCTGTGAGCACGAGCATAAAAGTGAAACAGTATTTTTAGCCGACGTGTGGCAAGCAGGCTAAAATCTGCAATTGAATTTATTTTTAAGATATTCGTACCCTTTACAGAAATATATTTCTTACACTTGTGTTTCCACTAATATGCAAAATTTATGCCTACTCGCAACGATTGAAAATTAAAGAACAAAAAGATTCAAAGATTCAAATTTCAGTATGATTTTTACGTTCTAAAGTTTTACGTTCACGTGTCAGAAGCTCTTCAGCGGAAAAGAAAGGTCCGTCAGTTGTGATGGCGATGACAGTCAAGGGTGCAAAGAAGAAGGCGAAACCCCGCGCCGACGACAGCTACGCGACGGCGTTGCCTGATCACTCGTCGCGGCGGCGTAACAGAGCGTGTACGGGAAGGCGGCGTAACACACACCATTAGTGATTTCGTCTCAAAACTTGATCTTAAAACTCGGGTAAATTAGTAATTGAAACCATATTAAGGCTAAATACTTTAGCTTCAGCTTAATTTGCGCGCACGCCCGACGGTAGAGAAGGACGATGCGACCGAAGATGCCTTCTATGCGAAGCTCGAGGACGTCTACGACGGTTGCCCCGCCCAGCACCTCAAAATCGTCCTCGGTGACTTCAATGCAAAGGTCGGGCAAGAAGGTATATTTGGTCCCACAGTCAGGCAGTTCAGCCTCCATGCAACCACTTCGAACAACGATCTGAGGCTAATCAATGTCGCCGCGGTACGAAACATGGTAGTTAGAAGCACCAGATTCCAGCACCTCGACATCCATAAGGCCACCTGGTTATCCCCCGATCAATCCACCGCAACCAGATTGATCACATTGTGATTGATGGAAGGCATGCTTCTAGCATTCTAGATGTGCGCACGTTCCGAGGGCCGAACATCGACTCGTACCACTACCTTGTTGCAGTCACTTTACGTAAGCGTCTTTGCGCAGTGAAGACCGTGCAACTTAAATATTTTGTAAAGAAAGCAGGATATCAGAAAGCTGCGATCACAAGGGATAGTCGAAGCTTACTCCGCTCAACTCTCCAACCAGCTCGGTCGCTTTTGAAGACATCGGCGGATTACGTGCTCACATATTCAACTCTATGCGCGCCGCCGCAGAAAATGTCCTTGGTATTCGACGCCCGCCACCAAGAAACCAATGGTACGATGACGAGTGTCGCGCAGCCACTGCAGCGAAGAATGCTGCTTACAAGAAGACCCTGCAATACCGGAAGGAGAGGAAGAAAGAGAGGTGTCAGGGCCAGACGGACTACCAGCAGAATTGTTCAAGGTGAGCTGATTGGGTGCATGCATCAGCTCATCTGCAAAATACAGTCTACTTCCCATTACGTATAAGGGCCACTCGCCAAGCCACTGATTGGAACCTATCAGTGCCTCTTTAGACCTGGTAAGTCCACCATCGACCAGATATTCACTTTACGCCAAATCCTGGAGAAGACCCATGAGAGTCAAATCGATATCCACCATCTCTTTATCGTTTACAAGGCATCATTCGATAGCCCGATAGCTGGTGAGACTTTGCAGAGCGACGTTGAGCCAAACACGCAGTTCCGTCAAGGTTGGAAGTGACCTCTCCGACCCTTTTGATGCCGTTCGAAACGTCAGACAGGGCGATCCTTTGTTATGCGGCCTCTTCAACTTCACCATGGAGAGCGTTCAGCGCAAGGCTGGTAATTTTCGACAAAAGTGTCCAGCTTCTTACCTGCGACACTGTCGCGTAATGACATAGCGGCTCTTGGGGTGTTCGAGAGAAAGGTACTTCGCAAAGTCTTCGGCTTTTATTTCTTGGAACGTTTTTATTATTAAATAAATTTGATTATTAGTTACTTTAGGATCGACTTAAAAATGTATTTTTGTTTATTTTTAAGAGAATCGTACTCGATGCCTGATAATATTCACTTCGGCTGAAAATATGCTATTTATTTATTAATAATTTGGCTATTCTGAAACATTTCACAATTATCTCTTGCTCTCTTTGAGTTAAATCGTAAAGCTAATTGAATAAAAGTATAACTTATGAAAAAAATCCCATCTTCTCGCCGTTTCGAATTTGCCATCTGTATATCACAGACACAACACGAATGGTTGCGTTGAGCTAGGCCTCAGTCTCATAATTGGACTATTGTGCGACACCTTGACTCATTTTATCTATACGTATACACTTGATTGTTTGTCCTTACTGACTGATTGACTGATTCATCATCGCCCATCCCATTTTTTCAATGGGTTTCAAGTTTCTCCATACACCAGATTTTTTACACCTTTTGACTTCAAACTTCACATGTGTTTTTAATTTTTTTTCGAAAATCAAGAGTTTGTTTAGAAAAACTGAAAACACAATATGGGCCTTTTGAATTGAAAATTGGTAAAAAACGCTTGAAATGAGAAATATTTAGACACATGTTTTTATTTTAATTTTTTGAAAATCGAGATGTGATCTGATCTGATGAGTTAAAAGTTTGTATGGAGGAACATGATTCAAAAGGTCTATTGACTTAAAATATGGTGAAAGCACTGCAAATGAGAAATAAATAGACAAGTATCTGTTTTATAAAAATGTAACGAGGTCAGCAAAAGGTTAAGAGAAACTTTATTTATTGGGCCCATTGACTTCAAACTTCCGTGCAAAGCCGCGGGGCCTTGCTAGTTTGCAATAAAAAAGTAAACTTATTCTGGGCCACCCTGTAAACCTCGAGACGGACTCTCTTTCTCGCTTTCGTATTCGTTATCGCTGAGAATGATTATTCTTCGTTGTCACATTATCAATTGAACAAATAAATGTTGAAGCTTCAAACAAAGCTCTGACGAAATTACGTAAAAGTAATCTATGGCAAATTACCATAACCGGTTCTCGGTTTTTACAACGCTCGCGTGAAATATGTACTTACATGCGGCTATATATGTGCGGATTTGAAAATAATTGTTCATAATTGTTGCTTGCGGTTATTATTGCTACCGCTGCTGTTGTTCGTACACTATACTCCGTAGTATCGCTCCTAAACATGACAAATTGGTCGAAATATGAATGAATGGAATGAACGAATGAGTGACTGCCTAGCTGATTGCATGAATGATTGAATACATAGCGTGACACTGCTTCCATGTACATATGTATTTGTGTAAAAAGATACAAGTGAACGGACACGAGATGTCTGCGGCGACTCAGACCAAGCCACACTTCCCAAGTACTGACGACAATATTTATGAATGAAGTATTTTTGTGTGCAATAACAACAAAACGTCGACATTAATGGCTGCTGCATCCACAGCTACATATACTCTATCTACAGCCACTACAACAACAATAATAACAGTAAATAAATTGCTAAATTATTAACTAGAATTACTAAAGGGAAAATACAGATAAAGAAGCACCACAAAAACAATTCACGCACACACACACACACACACAACGTTCAAGCACTCGTACATAACCGAACGGAAAGCAGGCGGAGTGGAATGGAATTTTTCGAATATTTTTGACAGACATCTCACAAGTTTCGCGGCTCTTCTGTAGGCACAGACACACTCGTACATTTAATGGAATTTATTTAATATGATACCATAAATTGTTTATGTAAATTGATTTGAAGAAACAGTACGCACAATATGATCGCATTGTAGGAGCGTTGAATATTTTACTTTGCTGACAACAATAAAAACCGATATTATTTACAATATTTTAACCAAGAACCGCCGTTCGCCATAATTAGCGTACAAACACGAACAACGTCACATGTCTCGGCTGGTGAAATAAACAAATTTGCTTCTCCCGCCCCATTCAACCGTTCGATAACAGCTAACTTGTCCACAAAAGATCATTTGCAAAGACTTTATTGAATAATGGCTAAGAATCATTGTGAAAAAGTATACAAAAATTCAGGCTTATCACAAATGCCCAAAAGCCGCGGTTAAAAAGTAGGTCGGATACATTTTCTTTAATAAAAGCAAACTCAGACATTGTATAAAATATCATAAAGAAAGCATATTTTATAAAAGTTACTAAAGCTTTAGATGGGGACACATTTTTTGAAGAGATTATGGCAGTCAAGGCATAAAGCAGGAAATTGGCTATACAATTTTAGTTCCTTGTTTTTGTCCATATGGATCGATATTAAATTAATATCAAATAATACCAAATGAAATAAAATCAACATTTTGAAATTCAACAAATTGAAAAGTCTTTATAATAAAAACTGCTGGGTGGAGACAAAATCGTTTTATTAAATAGTTACATTTACAGAAGCAAAGGGTGGTGAAAAGAGTAGCGAAGGGTATTTTGTATCACAAACACTTATCCAAAGGTCAACATTTCAAAAGCCTTTATTGCGTAAACAAATTTTACGTTCTGAAAACCCGCCTACAAAAGAGTTTTACCATTCCGGGTTTGAAGTGTGTGCAGCGAAGTGTGATTATATAATTCATGTGCGAGTATGTAGCGATCTATATAATTCACCCATAATCGTGGATTGTTAGATAAGCACGAACGTGACATTGAGACTCGCAACTCGCACAACTTAGTGCAAGCACCATCGCACTTCAGCTAATCGCTTAACTTAACACTTTCTTCGCCTATCAGCACATACGCACACAAAACGGATTTTAAGTAAATACTACCCTCAACGCTAACACAGTGGCCTCAGTTGCAGACACTGTTCAAGCATGAGTTAATTACTGCTAGGCACACAGGGTGTCTTGCGCACGCCGCCAAATATCTGTCGACAATTAATTAAGGAATCTGCTTCGAAAATGTTAATACTCATAGGAATATCGCAGTCAACTGTACCGAACAATGTAATTGAAATCTCGCCCGCTCTCTCACTACTCCAGCTTTCAATATTTGTATATTTGGGTTTCCAAACCAACTTCAGCAAACTTCAGTTCGACATAACTCAGTGGCGGATTCAGGGGGGCGGGTTTGGGGGTTGAACGCCCCCCCCCCCGAAATATTAGGATCGACTTTGAAACTACATACAAATTAAAAGGCATTTTATAAATATTAATCCGCCCCTGACATAACTACATACATATATTGAGTGTGCCATATTTAAGGGGCTGTCAGACTATGTAAATAAAGTACTTTCGGAATGCGATTGAAAGCCTAAAAATACTGAAAGTACATTCACGAGCAGTTACACTAAGCATGGAAAGTAATTTTCGTAAGTAGTTTTTACTTTCCAAAAAGGGACTTTCACGTCTACTTTCCGGAAATACTTTTTGACTTGACTTTTTGAAAGTAATTTGCGAATGAGTTTGTTGCGACGCAGTTGGGAATTTTACTGTCATTTTTAATCTATCAGAAATGGAAAAACAAGTGTTATTAAAAAAGAAATTGCTCCTTATGAGGATAATAGGGTTTAGAAATTTCAGAAAATAGCAGTCACACTATACAAGTTTTGCTTTCGAAAGTACATTCAAAAAGTCGGAAAGCATTTTCGGAAAGTACTTATTTGTGGTCACACGTGCAAGTTTTACTTCCTGGAATGGAAACAATTTCTAAAAGCGCTTTGCTTGCATAATCTGACAGCACCTGCAGTTCCGATAAATTGCGCAAACCCGAAAATTTGTACAGACAAGTGTTCCAAACTATTGTTCCCAAAGCCAATTTCACAATTATTTACAAAATGCAACGTTCGAATGAAAACGCAGAAGGCGGTCAAAGAGCCTACAAAAGTGCTGTAATGTTTAGTACAAGTTTAGGCAGATCAATCGCGTAAAAAGTTGTTATATTGTGGTAATGGGTATCAATTCCTTTCCCCCCTACACACTCGCATTTCGAAACGATCAGATATAATTATAATTTTCTCTCCGACAAATTATGCGACGCAGAGAAGCGTAAATAATTCTGATGAAAATATTTTCATACGGGTTCATAGGATATGTAATTTTCTGAAACCATAACTTTGTAGATGTAATTATAACATTATAACGAGTATGACGGACAAATTGTCGTATATGAATGTTGAATATATAATTTAGGGCTAAAAGTTAAAAAAGAGTGTGTTAATTTTTGGAATAGACGAATTTCACTGGAAAAGTGATTGCAATGTGTGGAGTTCAATTTGTGCATGTCAACTATTAATTTGCTATAAAATAGCATAAAGCAGCATTCTTGAATTGTTTAACTTGGAGATGTTTTCTATTTGTGATGTGTATGTTTCGGAGCATACAAATGTTTTTAAAAGTAGGCAGCAGTTCTCAAATTATTGAAAATCTATGACATTTTGCTGTCAGAAAAAATATTCTTTTTTCACTTTTATTATATTTTGAACGAATGTTAACACGCAGATTATAATCTAATAACATCAAGCTGATTGAGCTGAATCAAGATATAATATAATAAAATCAAGCTTGGAATTTTGTGCTCCAAAGTGAAAGCACTTTGAACGGTTGGTTAGTCCAAACAACCGGACAGCATTCTCCGTTGCTACAAACATATTAAAAACATTTTATCAAAAAAATATATGCACATAATTTTATAGAATTTAATCAACTTCAGTTGATCATTTCCCTTTGGGTAGCTAATTATGGTTTGTTACCATTTTAGAAGCAGTTTATTAATAAAAACTCACTTTCATAAAATTATTTAAACTTCAGTTGGTCATTTTCCACTGGGCAGCTACTCTGTTACATTTTTTGCAACTTCCGCACTGCCAGCAAATACGAGTGTCTAAACCGTTTGTCCATTCGTGTGTTTGCTATGAAATTGTGGCGCGGACGTAACACGCCACAAACCGTTCGCGGCTTGGTCGTCCATTTGTTGGAATTCATTCTTTTCAATTAGTTTGATCTCAATTGATTTTACCTTGAGAGTGAATTCCACACAATACACAATAATTCGCACATTGGCGCGAACATCCCAAGCGCTTTCCACTCAAATAGACAAAACCCGCTCAGCTCGCCCGCCAGCGGCTGGCTGTCGGTCAGCCACAATTTGCAATAGAACACAAAATGATATATAGAGAAAATACGGGAAAAAGCATACGAAAAGGCGAGTGGCTGCGTCTGTCTGTCAGTATTTGCAATAGCAATATCCAACGCAGCCAGATGCGAGCACTAAACGCGCTGCTAATCTTGACAAGTGCATCTCAGCCTGTCAGCATTGCCGCAACTATACCCCGCCCCACCCTCATTCTTACACACATACACAGGCTCATTCTTCCATTCAGATGCAAAGAAGTGAATAGCACAGCGCAGAAACAAGCGAAATAAATGTAATACTACAAACAAAACGAATGAAAGTCACTAGCGCTAAAAACAGCAAGGAATAGTGTCATCAGAAGCATCATCACTGCCATCATAATGAACCTCCGTGTCAAAAGCAACAAGTCACATTTATTATGCAGTGGTGCCAAATGACGCTTTTCAGCAACAAAATCAATATTACTATCATTGACATCAGCATCTGTCGGTGAGCCAGACTCTATTCATCGTTTTTCACTATATAGCTATAGTTTATTGTTTACTCGTTGATCAACTTCCAATTGCGCTTTGTGGCTTTGGTAGCAACAATAAAGAACAACAAATAAAAGCGGGAATCAACAATTGTCAGCTGGCATTATCAATGCGCAGAGCAACGTGCTGACTACCATCAAAAACCGTACAGTACGAACTCGTTCGACTATTTTACTCAATTTTGTGTTGGATGCCTTTGCCTGTCAAGCGTGTTTCATCTACGGGGCCCACAAATTTGTAGTAGCAACTGTAAATGTACTTAAGCGCCACATACAAAACTAACACATCGCATTTTTTAATCATGGGCACTTGCGAATTAGCGAACGACAATATTGTACAACATTTGTGGAATTCATTAGCATTTCTTTAATTCGCCGCCAGCCGCGCAAAATGCTTGCAATAAATTTAAATGCTCGTGGATATAAACGTTGAAGGAAATCGTACTTTATAATTAATATTCGACAAACACGTATGGATCTAATATGACCGATGTTTAGATCTATTAACGCTTCAGTTAATCGAATGCATACTTCCCTGTAGGAATTCGGACTGGTCCGAATGTAATTTTTCAACTGGTTACTTGTCAACCATAGCTGACTTCAGAACCGATTCGTTTCCTTGAAGCAAACTCATCCTTTTAACATGGCGATGTCCTAGGCGACAGTCAATTGTCCCCGTGTGCATCCGTTTGCAACTAGTCCAAAGTCAGTCCTAAGTAAAACAGTTCCTAAACCAGTTGCAAAGCGAGTAATTTGAGGATTAGTTTATTCTGGGTTAGTTTTCTAACCAGTTGAATTTTATAAAAGAAAATAAAACAATGAAATTTTTAAATATTCATTTTATTTTAAAAATATTTCTAAAATAACAATTCATCGGGAATGAAAAACAAAATATACATACGTGGACCAAAAAATTGCAGTTCTACAACAAGATGAGCTTGGACTTGACACACTTCTGCCGAAAATGTTTGTATCGTAAGATCAGACTTAACAGTATTTTGTTGATTATTTCACCTCTGTTTCGTCTTTCGTATTTTCATGTCTCTTTTCGCCTATGAACGCGCACACAGAACGTGATCGATTAGACGCGAACTGACTGACTTTTGCATTCGCTAACAGCTAATTTGACAACTAGTTGTCCAATTGACTTACAAAAGACCAGTTGAAAAACCAATGCATTTTGGGAACCAGTTGTCTCAGGTCCGACAGGGTTCGTTTGTTCGACTACAATAGAATTTACAACATACATTGTAAACGTTGCAGCGATCTTAGTTTCGACGATGCATTTCAAAAGCAAGCACCACAAATATCCAATAAATTTATTTAAGAGTTTAAAAGTTTTATGTTTGGGTCTCTTTTAGCCGTCTGCCGCAAGGCACAACACCACAGTGGACGATTACGAAGTCGAAAGTTTTGTCCGATCTGCTATAGAACCTGCAGGCAGTTGTAAAGCGGTCATTTACGAATTTGAGTTTTGTTACCAATGACGTTTGTCTCAAATTTTCATCAGTCATCATTACTTGATTCCTACAGAGTCACTAAAATGGTTCCGTCGATTTTCAACTGAAAGTTGAAAGTTACACTTTATTTCCGCGCTCATTGTTTGAAATGTGAAATTCCAAAGTGCAACTGCACACATTCAAGCAATCTTGTTGAGCGAGCGTGTGCGGCGCGTTTCTTATCGCAAAACTGAGAGTTGTTGCTATCAGTGAGTTGCCCGACTATCAGACTTTGTCCATTCGGTTATGACCGAAACGTGTGCTGTTTGTTTTTTACGCAGCTGCTGTAGCAATAGGGATGCGAGTAAAGTGTGCAAAGGTTAATGCGGCCAACGCAACGTACAACTTTTGTGCATTTTACACGCAACGCTCATGGCCCAATGCGGCAATAAAAATATGAATTACGTAATGAGGCGGTTATGACGTGCTGGCTCCGCTTTTGCGGTGAAACGAAACAAAAAATATCATGATCGGCAGCATTCGCAATAGCCGCAATCATCGTCAGCAGCAGCCACCGCAGCAATGGCAGCATTATAATTGCCGTCATCGTCATTATCTTCAAGCGACTACGAAGTGGAGAGACTCTAAACCGAAAATAAATATAAACATGCATGAATGTGCTCTTAGCCGACTTATTTACACTCTCAACTACACAGTTTGTGTCTAGACTGCAAAAATTGCTGGTTGAAGAAAAATTGCTTGAGGAAATCAATTGAGATCGATCTTATATTTGACTCCTGGAAGTTTAGGAAAATATTTGGAAAGAGAAATTATTAGGGGGTCAGTCCAATGTTTTAATCCAGATAGCTGCAACGCCATGTAGCCCCCGGAGTAGATCCCCAACTTTTGACTCGTGCTTTCGGTCATCAAACCTCTCAAAATGACAGGTTCCAGTGTATTCGAAGCTCATTATTGAGAATCCCCATACAGCATGAAGTCACATCTACTGTACGTCATGATCGTCACAAATTGACTTCAGCAGGTTATTCCGGTTGTAGGGTACGAAAACGATGATCTCAGATTAGCAATTCCAAAAATTTGTGAACACACACGCACACACAAAGGTACAATTGAAAATGTGCTGTAAATTAGCAAAACAAAAGACAGAAAAGCAATGCGCAAAAAATGGACAAGTGAAAAAACACCGCAAACACACATTTTGAGGACTGCAAATTCGTGATTTTTTCCCTCGTACCTTACTTTGATTGATTGCAGAAAAGACAAACGACAAAAATTTTACTCTCAAATGCAATGAATTGATTAACACACATTCGCAAATAATTGGCAGTAAAGCTAAAAATTCAAAGCAAAATTGAAAAGCGAACGAAAACATGAACACGGCAAACACAAAGGAACCAACAGAAACGGCAATCATACAAAATGCAAAAGCCAACATGCGATTTTTTGCCAAATATTCACTGCTCAGTGACCATTTCGCGGCCCCACTCGTCGTTCGGAGTGTGATGTGGTGCGTTTGCGAATTTGATATGACGCGTAGCAGCAACCGCTGCATTGATGATAAATCAACACCAATAACAAATAGCAGCCAGTGCACTAGTGCCGGCTTCTAGTGTCGGCGACAAAAATAAAAAAACAGCAACATTGGAATTATGGTGATGAGTACGCTCGTCCATCCGTCCGTCCTTTTTTGTACTGATTATGAGTATAATTGTAATGTAGAAGCGGTGCCAGAGTCACATTGCTGTGGCAAACAATTGGCTAGCGCGCGCTACAATATACATTCCTCACAACACCAACAACAACAACACTGAGTATGTAGTAGCAATGAAAATCAAGTCCGAATTCGTATCGTATACAATTGCCAACTTGTCTTGTTGTTGTCATTGCTTTAGTTGCTGCTGTTGTTGATACGAAATGTCAAAGCATACGGCGGCGGAGGGGTCATCAACACGGCAGCGAGAAGGAAACGAAAACGAAAGCAAAAGAGGAAAACAACACAAGTGCTTGGCACATGAATCATCAGCCGGCCGCGAATCGGCTAACCGATATGTATGAAATATCAAACTAAATTCACGTCCCATGGGGTGGACGGGTGGGCGGCGCATCACAGTGCAGTGCACGCGCACACACAGCAGCAAGTACAAGCGCGCATTTTTACATAAGTCGGTGTGTGTGAGTGCGGGGAAGAAACTTGTCGCCGACACTTCAAGTACGGTAACGAGCCGGCTTACGCGTGCTGCCGCGCACCAGCGGACCTCGCAATGCTAACGCGGGGCCGCCAGTGGGTGCGCTTAGATACGCGCCCATAAATGCATTGCATGTACAACATTATGCGACACATTGAAAACATGCGTACGCGAGTACGAAATGGAGGACAAGTGACCGTCACGCAAAGTGCTCGGTTCAACTTCTAGGTGCGACAAGTGAGTGGTTTCGGTCGTTTCGACTTGCTTTGAGGCTATATGCGAGTACCTTTGAGCGTACGCAGAGCAAGTTTCTTAGCTTTAGGTATTCCACTGACAGTCGTTACAGATGCCCAATGTTTACTAAATATATGAGGACAACCGTTGATTAACGATTTCTCCTAACGCTTTGAAAAATCGAACATTTGCATCCTGCAATAGCAGGATAGATAATTTATTTCCTTAAAACAACGTTGTGCTTTATATAAGAATTTATACGATGCGCTTCACTTCAATGTACACAATTCAAGTTAAAAGTCGTCGAATGGCTTACATGCGAACATGTGCTCGTGTTGTATAATAATAGTACTGTATTTTTAATCTAATGTGAACTTAAAAATATTCTTGAAAATTTACCGAAGTAAAGTGGTTTTTTATGTTGGATAAAGCGAGATTCGCACCCACGACCCTATGATTTTTGGTCAAAACCCACGGCCTGGGCGGTAGTAGGGTTTGTTATTGTTGACAAACACATTTTCATATAAATTGGATCATCTCAGCCGTTGTACGACACGTGTCCTTAGCGGACACTTCTTTCAACGCTGCGTTCGGCTTTTCCAGTAGCTTATTTCTCCAGTTTATTTATGTTTACCACCTGGTGCATGTTTGTCACAGTAATTGTCAGCAACTGTATTAATAACAACGGGTCTTTCAGTTTCTGGTTCCCTTTGCACTCCCGATTCTGAACCCATGCGCAACATGGTTTATGCTGCAGCAATTTCGGCTGCAATTTTCACTCACAATTTGATTGCTCGCGAATCGGGTGCTCATTTTCGCCCATTGAGCACATTTGGATGCTTGAAAAACCAGCTTGACACACTTCGCGGCATGGCAAAACAGAAAACAAACATGAGAAAATAAAATAAATAGCATTGTGCTGCTCTCCCTCATCATACGGCCACAGAAGCGTAAAACCGACATTGGCGCGCTTGCAAAAACAATCTACAACACAAGACCAACAGTTATGAATGACAAAGCGGCAGGTAAATTAAAGAAGTGCAAAATTGGTAACACCTAAAAAGAAATGGATTTAGACTACGTGGCGGGCTCTGGGAGTGTCATAATTAGGTTTATCAAAAGAAATTGATGAGGTTTGATTAAAACTAAGTGTTTGGGTTATAGCTTTTGCAATTTTTTTGGTTTCTTGAAAAAGCGATAAGCGACATGGACTCAAAAGAAATAGAATTAGTGTTTCTAAAACTGGTTGGTTTGTTATAACGCTAGTGAATCTATTACAAAGTACGCGCTTACAAATTTTCATAAAGTAAGAAAACTGTTAAAGCTTTCAGTGTTTTTCATTTCATCTTCAAACTAACACCGAACCCCTCTGAGTTTGTCTTCCGGTCATACGAAATATTTATTAGATTTGCTTACCCCAACATTAATTGACGTGGTGACATGCTGTGCGATGCGATTTAGAAATTTCCTGAACGATGACCGCCTGAGAATGCGACTGGATTGGCCAATACCACCGCTGTTGCTGTTGCCGGAAGAAACTGGTTTGCCATTTTTGCGCTCCACTTTGTCGGTGGTGTCTGCATTCGTTCCGGCTGCGGCGCTCTCTCCCATGCCAGCGCTGCCCTCCTGCTTCTTATTCCCGCTGCCATTGGTATCCTTGCAAATGGCTTCGTAGCTGCTGAGGGAGACTATGCTGCCTGCACGGCCGCGTCCCCCTCCCACGCACGACGATATGGCAGAATTGCTGCCGCCAGCGCCGCTCGTATTGTCAGTCGAGGTCTTGAACTTGCGCGACCAGCGGAAGGGATTCCGCGGCATCGAGAAAGCACGACGTATCTTCTTGGCAGCATTTGTGGCCACGGTCGAGGCCTGCGTGGCGGGTACGATGATGATTTGCGGCGCTGGTGAAGATTTTGGGAGGTGTGCATGTTGTTGCTGCACTGCCACTGTTGTGTTGGCGTTTTGCGTTGGCGTCTGCTCTTTTGTGCCCATTTTATTTTTACCAAACTTTCTATTTCTCTACATTAATTAATCGCTTTGACAAAATTGCTGATCAATTTTCGTATTTATTTCCTTGACAACTTGAGCTCGCTTATCTGATTTTGAATTCTTCCTTTCGCTTTGTGTTTTCTTCCACCCTTCCGCCTTTTCACCCAGCACTCAAAAATTTTCCGCTTCGCGATTTTCACCTCTTCCACCCAGTTAAAGCGGCGAACACTCGACCGCGTAGAACACTTTGCGTTTGCACACGTTTGTTGCGTATTTTTAATTGCACACAAATCGACTAGCGCGTATCGTTTTAGCCAACACAAATTTTCACAATTATCCGAATATTTCTGCGCTGCACTGCTGTCCCCAATTCGATACACACCGATTTTCTTTCGCCTTTCTCTAACCCAACGTTCTCGTCAATCGTGCACTGCTGAAAGCGCAATGAAGATGAAGAAGAACTACAAAAACGATTACAGCGCCGCCACGACAAGGTGCGGGTTCCAGCAATGTTGCCATACTCAAAAGTTACCAACAGGGTTGCATTCGGTTGACGCGAATGTTTGTTGTCAGAAATTCCGGCAAAATTATAAATCAATTTTGCGGATCAAGTGCAGTACATTCATGAAAAACAAAACCGAAAATTTGCCTATATCGAAGGAAAGGAAATTCCACAAGCTGTACGTATTGCAACGTTATAACATATTTTTTCGAATGTAGAAGCGTACTTATTTATTTTTTTCACGAGGGTTGGCTATTATGAATTTAAACCAATTTTGCAAAAACAATTGGAAAGTGTTTCGAAAAATTGTGAAATTAATACAATTATTATTGATATATTTGGAAATACGTTATTTTTGCCGTACGAATACAACGCTGTTGCAATTGTTTAATTGCCTGGAAATGAAACAAGGTTGTAATTTCCGTATCAAGAGATCGAACTTTGCGCAAATGAATCGATATATGGCTAATTGTTAATTATTAACGAACCTAATTTATTAATAAGCGGATATCTTCCCAATGGTTTTTTGTTTTTTTTATAGACACAAAATCCATGAAAACCATTTTTGGGTAAATGTGATGTTTAAAACTAAAAAAAGCAAGATTTATGTCAGTTTTATATTTTAACATAGCGAAAAAGCAATAGTAGTAGTAATATAGTAAAACTATATTTGAATGACTGTCAAACGACAATCTCTAAACCATTTTTGATACTAATTTTCATGAACTTAGTAATGTAATGAGTGCGAGATTTTTAGTTGTGTACTAGATGTAGATATTTCCTGTTTCTTTTGTCCACTTAAGCTATTATGCCTCCGTTGTATATAGGTGAATTATTAACTTTGGTGTTGAGCAGAAGCAAAACATCAAGAAGTTTACACATTAGTACCTATAATACGCAACACAAAGAAGCGCTTTTCCCCTCCATATAAAGTCGCTCTGTTGCTCTTAGAAAAGCTCAGACATTTAGTATTCGTCAATCAATTCACATCTGAGACAGTGAGACAACAGAAAGTGATTTAACATAAAGTTATTCAAATTAAGTAAACTGTGAAATACCTGATGAAATTATTTAAAAACAAAGATATATATGTAAGTGCTACCGAAAAATCTGACGCACTTCACAAAGGGAACGTAGTGTCCCTTTGATGTGTTATCCGTCTGATGTTGTTTTTTTAATTCTTTGCTCGACTCTAAGAAACGCATATACATTTATTTAGACAGTTGTTTGAAAATACCACGATTCAGTAAAAACCGGCAGCAGTAATATTACGGAAATTAAAAAAAAAAAAATTAAAAATAAATGAAATAATTAAATGAATAAATGAATAAATAAAATTATGTAATGTAATATGGGTTGTAGTGGAGAAACGGATCGGCTGATGAAACGCGGTCCTTGAAATTTTATTTTAACTGGGTTCCATTGCCAAATTGATTCAAATGAATCCCCAGAAAATTTTTGTTTTCTAATCATTCAAGTACATTTCTCGAAAGATACTAGTACAAGAAAATGTAATTGCACAAAGAGACAAGGGGTTAAGAGGCACTCCCTTTTCACTTATTTACAGAATATAGTATCCATTCAATGAGATCAGTTAACTTCATATATCTAAGATTTTTTATTTGACAGCGAACGCATTTTTTATGGAACGGCTTTTTAATTCTTATTAAGTAGGCTTTGTTGTATCATTCTGTTTAAAAATATAAATCATTATAGCCGTAGCTACACAGTATGAGTGCATTTTGTAAATAGATCTTTACAAGAATTTGAAAAACCCGCAAATGACGATGTTTCTGCGGAAGAATTTTTAAATATATAATACTTTTTGGTAGCAAAAAGTTTCAATCTCAGTTGATTTAAAAAACTTAATAACTTAAACATTTTTTACGTTTAAATATTTTTAGAATTTTTGCGTTTGTATGCCTGCCACGCCCATCTGTAAACCACGTGGCTAATAAAATTCGACTATTCGGCAATTTTCGATTAAAAATAAGAATTACTAGACGATTTTGTGTTTTACTTGGCAGACATAGGTTAGACATGCGTATTTGCCACTCCCACTACGATAATAAGAATCGGCTACATTCAGTATCTTTCTGTAAATCTATATGAATTTTAATTGATTCTGTGTTTTATTGAGGGGAAAAGGGCTTTGCAACAACAACAACGGTTATATAAGGCCGAATAAATGCGACTCAATTGTTTATATATATAATTAATATAAGTTTCGATAAAAATTAAATCACGTTTTGAATTTTTGTTGTTATAATTTATGTTTTCTATAAAAAAAAATCAATGAAATGTTCATAAAACTCAAAAAAACGAATCAAAAATTGCATGTATTTGTACTCCTTTGCGGACCATTATACGATATATCGTACAAAATTAAATGGTATTTTTGATATTTTGTTGTATTTTATTGCTAAAATATTCAATGAGAGTTAATATTTTGAAAGAAAAATTTGTATCTCAAGAAATGCGGAAATTGACCGGAAAGGGTTAAGCTAGGGGCACAAGACTGCCCGAACAAGCTCACATTTGGCATTTTACTAAATTTGGCAAAGCGGTTTCTTTTTATAATTTTATCATACAAAATCATAATATAATTTCTTATTCTGTCCAGTACACACATATGTAAGGGTAATGATAACAAAAATCGCGTAAAAAATGTATGTTTGGTAGTTTGAGTTTCCCCGTGCTTTTTTTGTTTGGTCATTATGATTACAATAATCCAATCTGTGCTTTATCTAAGAAGATAAACAAAGTAAACTCCCTTTTGCAGCATGATTCGAGGACGTTGTAGTTTTAATATGTTTTAACAAGTTCGATATTTACTTAAGCGAATATTGAATTTTCTGCGTTGTGCAATGTCACATGGAACTTCCCCGATGATGTGAAACTGGGCGTCCGCAAAGTGTCTGGAACCATGTCTATCTGAATGACCTCCAATTAAGACATTGTTTTGAAAACGAGTAGCTCATTTTTAATTTATTTATATGTTTACCAATTAGCCTACCGAACGTGGGATCCGGGGTATTAACTTCAGAAAAATACCCGATTTTTCTAGTATTTTGTACTTTTTTAAAAATTAAATTTGAATTTTTGCAACAATAATGCCAGTCATCATAAGTATGATACGACAAAATATGTTTCGAAATTAAGGCACCCCAACACATACAGCACGTACACAGAGTCTCGTATACAGATGTGATTTGTCGAAAATATAGAAATTAGGAAAAACACATATTGTTTCGCTGAACTGATAAGAGGAGTCGTCGGCAAAACAAAAATCCACTATGAATCCGGTTCGAACTGGTTTCGCGATAGATCGCTCCTTCGACTTGGACTGATCGATCGGTCGACTTACATTCGCACCAACCGCCTCATTCGTCAAAATAATAAATTTTTAATCATCTTTTTTGATGCTGAACCGTGCTATATATAACACATTAAGAGGACCTTAGCCACTGATAACGGTCACTCGTTTGAAGACAAACGGTAAGTGAGCGTTAAGGGTGGCGGCGCGGTGCATGCACATACTCACACACTCGTATATGCAAAAGCACGCCAGCTTCGGTCGGTTTTTTATTTTAATTTTACAAATTATGGACTTAACATTTACAGTTCAATATTTACGTCTAACCAGTTGGAACTGGTTTCAGCATCGAAGCAAACTGAATTTTTCAATTGAATATATGGATTGACATATGGACTACTTCGAGCTGATTAGACATGCTAGCACATACTTTGTTTTCCTTGAATATTCACATATTTTTTCATTTTAATCAAATCATTATCTGAGTGACATAATAAGAATTTGAATTAAACATTGCGAATTAACGCTAAGGGTTTTCAGTGAATTTAGTTTACGTGGTGGAAAATAATTAAGTTGACTTGGGGTTAAATTGTTTACGCTCAAAAAATACGGTATCATTTGCGAAACGTGCGGCAGGTGTTGAGACGCGCCGTTGCCGGCAGGTGTCGCAGTGTGTGGAATGCCCGCAGCTGTTTCCAATATCTAGAGTTGCCAGAATTTTGTGACCGTTATCAGAATAACGTCGTAGACTATACTCGCAACCATGGGCGTAGCCAGGTATGGACAGCAGAGGGAATTTGGCCCCCTAAAATTTAAAATTCTATATATGTATAGAATTCTATATTCTATTATATTCGAATTCTATATTTTGAATTTTGAGATGTAGTTATGTCTGGCCCCCTAAATTTGTTCCTGGGTACGCCCATGCTCACAGCTACAGATATATATATATATATATATTTATATATATACAAAAATCAAAACAACCCACTCAGCGCAGGCCGAATTTATTGCAGTTCGTTGTGGGGCAATAACAGATTTGTTGCTCGGTTTTCGCACAATTTGTGGAACATTAAAGAATAATTGTTCGTATGCACATTTAGCAAGCAGTTGTAGCGTGTCCATTGCCATTTAGGTAAAATGTTAAAGTTCTGTTGATTTAAATTAATCTTTGCGAAAACGGTTGGTTCATTCCAAAGGGCGATGTGGCAGCACCGTCGCCAATCTACATTCAGCCCTTCGCAGCTGTAAGAAGCGCCAGTGATGACCGCAATTTGCTTCTCGGCTCAAAAAGGCCATACGGAAGTTGTTTTCTTTGGCCAAACTCAACTGAACCGAACTGTATCCTGTCCAATACAACAAGTATTTGACTTGAAGGTAAACGCTGTTAACGAATTTCCATTGGAGATAGGATGATTGTGTACTTAATGTTGCTTCATGGTTTGTTGTTTGTATTTTAGACTTCACTGCACTGTCGCAGTTGCTGATCGAATCGGCAGTGGGGCAGGTGTTATTGCTCTCATTGGTGTGGCACAAAAATATCTTATTGTAGCTTCAGAATATTTTAAGACCTAAAGTCTAGTCCTGAAAAGAGTGTGTTGGTGGTGTGTGAACTCTCAGGGATACGTAAAAAAATAACTAGTTTGAGGTCAGCCAATAGTTTTTTATTTAAGCTGTTTGGTGGCAGGAGAGTGGCCTCCCCGTTTTCTTTTAATCTGCCAGCAGGATGTGCTGCATCCTCATCTGGTGAACGTGAATTAGGTCCTTAAAAACTGCAGTGGCTTTACTTGTTAAAAGACGAACTTTAATTTTTGCATCGTGGTCCAAAGGTCACAACTTGTTTTCAAGTTGTTCAATATTTTGCAAAAAAAAAACAATGAATGTTTGAGTAAACGCAGAAACTACCGCATATAAATCTAAATTTTCCACCTGGCTATGCATTTTTGGAAAAATAAGTAAAAAGAATTAGAATTTAAAGTCATCAGTTCGATATTTCGCATACATACGGTACCAATTAAGAGGTTCAATCCCGAAGCATTTTGGATGCGACGGAATTTCGGGACTCAAAAATTACAATCCAGGGATCCCGGGAATTTTAAGCATTTCGTCAGTCGAAAAAGTATAAAAGGTATTCAAATGTTTTATATAAACACATACTTTTTCTGTAAAGCTGTCGTTTTTATGAAACAAAACAGTATTTTATATAAAATATTTTTTTTTAACAATAAATGTATGAAATTCGTATAAAAAAATTCGTATAATAAAAATTCATTCATCTTTTGTATGCAAAATAGCTCCAGTAAGTTAAAACATAGTTTGTGGAGATCAGAGGCATGGTTTAGGGAACAATTTCTTGTGTTTTAAGTTTTTATTTCTCTGTTTTAGTATGAACGGAGCTTAGTGAGGGACACCTGAGACACAATTAAAAATCGGTGACACGATGACCATGGCATGGTGACATTCAAGTGGTTAAAAAAAAATCTGACTTTCTCCATAAGTGTTACTTCGTTAGTTTTGTTTGGTATTGTTGGCTGCGACGCACCCCATAATTTGTTTACATCAATTTAGTAAATGTGCAATGGTAGAGTGATCCCACATGCTTACAGTAACGTTTCATATAGATATACATATGCACATATGTTGTTTACTTAATACATATGTATAATTCTATCCATTATAGAATTGTTTGTAGTACACGTGCGTATGTGAGTGTATTTTGTAGCGCCATAAAAGTTATTAGTTATTTAATCTACTTCATAGTATTTGAATTCAGGTCGCCATGGCAATATTACCATTAGCGACACTTTAGTACACGCAATGTTTGGTCTACTTTGAAAGTACTTTTACAACACAGTGTTCAATTTGAATAAGTTTAAGTTAAGTTTGAAAAAACAACAACTTAAATATAATTTTAGCGTCGCCAAGGCGGTATGCTTTCAAGTATAGGGGGTCGGGTTTTGGGTGCTTTATTTCGCCACATCGCCCAGATAGTTGGACAGAGCGCTTATCAAATTTTATTCTCGCGACTGTGTACTTGGACGCGATAAGATTTTCACACAAAGCTTTACGCGGCCATAAGCGACGCAAAGCACAAGAACAAATATTTGTCTCTTTATTGTATTTGCCTTAATTCGAGCGTGCTTTCATACACTAATTTCAGTTAACGCTGCCATCATCAGTTGTAGAATTGCCGCCCTTAGCAGCGTGTGTAGTGTACGCTTCGCATTGCGCAAAAAACTGGAAAACGAATACCTATCCACAGATAATCGCACGCTGGCATGGATGCCGTAGCAAGTGGTGTGCCAGACGGCGGCTGGGGCTGGGTTGTGGTGGCTGCCGTCGCCTTGATCAACGTAAGTGTCCTTTGAATGTTGATTGCAAACTTATCTCTACTACGTGGAAATTCGCTACAGATGACAAATCAGTCGATACTGTCTGTGTTTGGGCTGCTTTTTGGCGATCAGCTGAAGAGCTCGCAGCAGGAGACGTTCACTGCAGCCTTAATCATAAATCTAAATAGTCTGGCTTTGAATTTCTCCGGCCTGTTGATTGGGCCGGCAATAAAAAGTTTTAAGCCACGCAATGTAGCCGCCACTGGCTGCTTGCTGGTCTCGTTCGGGCTACTTATCTGCGCCTTTGCTACGGAGAGCTGGCATTTCATTTTGGGCTACAGTTTTTCGGTAAGTTACAAATTGCCTGATTGAGAGGTTTTTGTCATTAACTGATTTGTGCGCTTGTAACAGGTCGGTTTGGGATTGGGCCTGATTTCGCCTTCGACTTTTATGGCGATCAGCTCGTACTTCAGTACAAAACGTGGACGAGCTGTGGGCTTCTCCTTGGCGGGTGCCGGCTTGGGCCAAGTGCTCATACCGCATCTGGTGCGCGTTTGCTTGGATAATTATGGCTTTCGCGTTGCCGTGTTGGCGATGTCGGCACTGTCGCTGTTAGGTGTAAGTGACACTCAAGTAAGAAAGAGGCAGCACAGTTTCTAATTCAAACTTGTGCCTCCGTTCTTTAGCTAATTGGTGCGGCGCTGTTGAAACCCTTGTCACCTTCCCGAAAGCACAATAATTGCCAACATATTAGTCCATTGCTATGTATCGACGATGAGAAAAGCAAGGCAAACGCAGCGCAGTTTGAGGTGAAAGTCGTACAGCGTGCCGCGGCCGTTGCTACAGACGTAAGGAACGACGCCGTAAGCACACGACAAAAGTTGTGCAGCAAAATTTGCCATCGTCTGGTACAAGCTATGGACTTGCAACTGTTAAAGGACCCGATTTTTTGGAGTATCATTGTCGGTATGGCTCTGGTCTACACATCTACCATCAACTTCACCATGTTGTTCCCAAATTTTCTCAGGGTGAGTGTCAAACAGTAGTTCTCCGTGTTTTAGTAAAAGTCAAATGACGGTGATGTTTGCGTTTTGCAGTACTCTGTTGGCCTGTCCAGCATTCATACTGCCACATGCATGTCGGCGGTGGCTGGTGCCGATATCGTTTGCCGTTTGCTGTTGCCCTGCATCACCGATAAGCTAAAGATTCCTTACCGGGTTGTATTTCTGCTGGGTACTGTCGGTTTGCTAGTCGCACGTGCTGGTAGGTAATCATTTTGATTTATTGAGGCAAATTAAATTAAATGCATTTCTCTTTCGTAGCATTGGCCGAATCAATGGACATGACCACCATTATCGTTATGTCCGTCTTTACCGGCATGACCAAGTCGGCGACTGTCTTGAACAATAATCTCACCATATCGGATTACTGCCGCCCGGAGAAATTGGCCGGCGGCCTGGGCTTGAACATGATAGCCAAAGGTGTGCTGGTTATCAGTGTGGGCCAGCTGCTGGGTTGGATACGAGACTACACCAGTTCCTATACACTGTGCCTGCACGCACAAAACGTTCTGTTGCTGCTTGTCATACTGGTGTGGACACCGGAAATTTATTATCGCTACCGAAAGGTGGCAGTTGCAGCTGTGCCGCAGTCCACACCGGAAGAGGTGGTCAAAATGAATGCTTGTTAGGTGGATATGCGGCCTGAAGGCAGTATTACTGAGATTTTGACAAAACTATGGCACAACGTGACTGGTGCAGCTTCTGTCGAATTTTACTGGCGAACGCCAACTGAAGTGGGTCTGACTAGTGTGATATTTATACACGTCTAATTGATTAACAATTCTTAGTTTTAAGTGTTTTTTAAGTTAAAAAATTTAGACTTGGCTTACTAGACTTACTACACTTAATACATTACTATTTATATGGAAAGTTTCAAATTCTGTATTTATTTGTGGGGCACCACACTGGATTCAAGTTAAATAATCCAAACCCAAATTTTGGAAGAAATATCATTAACTTTTACATACATAAATATTTATAATATAATATTGTACTACACCGTCGCAGTCACTACAGTTCTTTGAAATTCGTGTATGTTGGTTAATGAAACAATTCTCTTAAATTGTCTTCAGTGTGATAGCTGAACTGATTTCTGCAGCTGTGCTATTGTCACGTGGGAGGGAGTGCAAATATAAAATCGATTGCTTCGAATTGGTTACGTTCAAACAATGCTCGACTGGGTTCGCAGAAAGCGAGCAGCTGTAACCGCTGTGGCCCACTGCGTAAGTGCGAAGCAATGAAAAATCGTGCGTCGCTGCAGAAGAACGTGCAGTGCGTATCAATTGCGCGCTTGCACCCGGCTTCAACGGTGTCATAATGCATTGGGCAATGATATCGGGTAGTGTTTGGAAATTCGTAATTTTGCGTGAATTACAGCCGACCTTACGTGCTGTAAAGCGATTTTATTAAATTTAGTTATAATTTTTAAATCGAACGGACCAGATTGCGGGCATCTAAGCGCTTCAACTTCATTAATATGGCCAGAATCATTCGTGCCCTCCGTGCTACTTTAATTGTGGTAATAATAACAGAAAATTTGCGAACTTCTAAGTGCAAAGAACTAAATTTCTACTTGCTCATAGTGTTTGTTGCTCTTGCAAAATGTGACCGCGTTGCTTTATGACATTGCTGACGTTGTTGATCTCCAAAATTTGGACCTGGCCAATTACGAGTACTTCAGAAACCTGCCCTCGCAAAATCCCAAAACAGCTGCGCAGGTCAATCTTTTTATTGAGCATTTTCAGAAAAAGAAGGCCGTATTGGACTACGTGGAGCATTTGTTCTTTGGCATTTCACCGTTCACGCAAAAAAGCGAGATTGTCTTCAACCCGCACTTCGGCCGCGCCTGGCGACCCTACTATCAGCGCAAGTACGGCAAGCACGGCGAACGGCTGGTGGCCATGCTGGGCCAGGGCTATTCGTTGCAGGACTTACGCAGATATGGCGCCATTCCCAGGGAGTTTGGCACTGCCTACTATCCCACCAGATAGTTCGCCGCCCAAGCACGGCAGAGTCCACTGTAAATGTGCAGTTGTTGTTAGTTGTGTATCCTGTTTTATATTTATATTAAACTAAGCGCTAAAGTACAAAGTTGAATGTATTTTAAAGGGTGGAAGGAGTGGCACTGAGCGGCAGCCGACTTACACTCTCCGCTTTTGCGTGGAGATGTAGAGCACATTATTGCCGCGTATGAAGGCATCGCCGTACTTGTTCTTCAACTGGCCGTTGACATATTCCTCTGTTTGGTCTAACGCAATGTTCATGTAACCGTCCAAACAGGCGAGCACACCTAGCGAAGACGAGAGTGTCGAGTTCCAAGTTAGACATTTGCAATAAGGATGCGCTTACCTCGGTAATCGACGCCACTATTCAACTTCACTACTACTGGACGTCCGTGGATTTGATTGATGAATTGTGAAAGTGCTTCTTTGCGCGACATTTGGGCGATTTCCTGGTTTATTATGACTTTTGGAGGAACAATTTACATTCATGCGAGAAGATTGTCGACTGCTTATTCAGAGGTTGCCAGAGGCGAGAGACAAATTTCCCCTAAAAACAAATTCTATTTAAACAGAAACTTGAGAATTTCGGTGGATCACTTTAGAACTTTACTGCGTTGCTGTTTTTTTTTCAAAACAAATACAACTTTGTTTATAAGCATTCCATAGCTTTGTTAATTTGGTAATGATTGCTTAACATTTTGTCGATTCGTCGATATCATTTGCAAAGCAAAATTCTTTTTCACTTCCATCCTACAATGGTGATGGTAACGAGCCATAATTTTGTGTTAAAGCTAACTTTTCAGGAAAATCCTTTTACTCCAACCTAACCTAACCTTTATGCTTATATAAATGTTGTACTTAGCATTTAAAAATTGTAATTTGTTTGACGGAAACTTTTAAGATTTACATTGCTCTGTAAAACCAGTGCGCAAGAATCTGGCAATTTTTCAACATAACAGCACATACAAAAGCAATTTAAAAATTATTAAATAAATTGCAGGTTTTACGCAAAGGTAATAGGTAAGTAAACCATCAATAAATTATATATATCATATATATACGTCGTAGCAAAGTTTAAATTGATTTGGTTTAGTGATTTTCACGGGAAGGAGAACAGGAAACCCGGCGTATCTGGCAATGCTTTTGAGTAAAACAATTCTCAGAGGTGAGTTCGGCTGCGTGCAAGTGCTGCCAGTTTTATTTTAATCTGCGGAGCTGGCAGCACTTGAGTTGACTATGAAGGAAATCGTTGGATATTTTAATCCAATCTGAACCTTAACTTTTGTTCATACTCTAAGAAGTAATAATTTAGTACAATAATCGAAAATATTGAACTCAGTGATTGACGCAATATTATTTTTCTTCTAAATAATAATAATAAAAATAATAATAAATAATAAATATTTTGAGTTTCGGTTATGTGGTATTAAATCGAATTTAATTTAACTATATAAAGACGTAGCCTTCAAAAAGCAATTCGGTGTTTGATATATACACAAGTTATAAGGAAAAGCCGATCACTATATACAAACAGACTTTATTTTTCGACTAAAGTACATGTAAATGACTGAATGAATGAATGAATTAGTTAAAACTATATTATATAATACCGATAATATTTAGCAATATTTAATGAATTCCTTCAAGAGGTGTGTACGTTTTGTATTGATATAAATCTGGCCCGCCGTAGCCATAAAGCAATTTGCCACGCCCGTTCTCATCATAGTAGGGATACCGATATTTTGGCCTATAAAACTAAAGACATTTGAATAAATGCATCTAATCATAATTATTCAAATACGTACCTTTCGAAATACTGAAAATTTGGCGCCCTCGGTTGAACCGCGGCGTGGGCTATCTGCAAGGCTCCGGCCACAATTAGAAGAAGCTGTGAAAATAGTAATTAAATGCGATAATCGCAAACAGAAACTAAAAATAGTCTTGATAAAATTAAGAGATACCCAACAAATTTTGCTATGTAATATTACGCGATTTTGCAATGATTTTAAAGGTGTTGTCGAAACAAATTTCCAATTTAATTTAGATTTAATTGAACTTCTTCTTGAATATCACCAACGAATTGCGAGTAGGTAATGAGATCAATTATGTAACTTTAATTTACGATAGGGCTGCGGTAAAAACTTGTTTGGCTTACGGCCACATTCGCATCAAAATGCGTCAAATGCAAGACGACACGCAAATGACTTGAAGCAACAAGGCGGCCGGGCGGGCTTGAGCACAAATGACAGAAGGCGGCGGTCGATAAATGCGGAGCGCAGAGTGAAACGCAAATGCCAGCAAGCTCCATGTTTGCAGCCAAGCAGAGCTGAAACTGCCAAATCCACTGATCGCAGTCGCTGTTTGTCATTTTGTTTTGATTTTTATTTAAGTGCGAATTCAAAATTTTAACGCTCGATTTCAAGGTTTCCGTTAGTGTTGCAATACAAAACTGTTTGCACCGCTGACTCGCCTCGTTGGTCCGAAAAATTGTCAGTCCCCTATGGTGGGTATTTCGACATTATGCCGCCTTTGCTGCATGCCATCGGTCGATTGAGGTGCGAGAAATTGGAAGAAACCACAATTTCGCGCCTCCGCGCCGTCTCACATTACAGCTGCACAATTGAAATTCAAGTCACTTCCGAGCAGGCAAATTCGAAAGCGGCATTTGAAACTTCTCTTTGGCTTGAAAAGCACGACTTGGCTTTTCTTTTACTTAATTTTCTTGTGCTGCTTTTGGACAGCGAGCACTTTAGAAATTGTGTCAAATTCGACGTGGGGCTCTGGGAGCCGCGGCATAGGCGTGAATCGTGACATTTTGGTTGGACACTTGTTAATTGAAAACCTCCAACGAACAAGCTGCAGAAAACCGCAACGTCCAGGCGCCTCCAGTTGACCCACTTCACTGCACTACTTTGCTTGTAGATCCGTAGACGCGTAAGCGCTCGCTTAACTTCAAAAAAGTGTTTGCACTCTCTTCACACAGCACAGCGACACTTACTGGTATGAAAAGCATACGCAAATTCGCCATGATCTCGCGACTTTTCAAAGACCGATTATCCAATGATTGCTGTCAAAACTTCCGCCTCTGTAGGGAAATTCGCTGGTACTTTTACTATGCGTTTGCGATCGTACTTGCTTTCGCGCTGCACCAGCGGAACACTTGGAAGTGGCTTCCTGCACGCTGACTCTACGACTAAATTCGTTGGCAGCTGGCTAGCTGTTTGAGCCCAGTTGAGACTTGGGTAAAGCGAGAGATCAGAGGAAAAGTCAACCGCAGTAAGAGAGTGGCGCAAGAGAAAATTCGGTTTGGCTTTTAAGCTCGACTTGTGGTAGTGCTCATAATATACCAGTGAAAGACAGCAAGATTTGCTATGACGCTACCTGGCAAAAATTATAGCTGCTGCTTGGTTAATAAAGAATACGTAAGAGAGTTGCAGTTCTGCAAAAAATGAAATTTAATTTATATCACACTAGCCAAGGCAAAGTTATAAGGTAAGTAGTAGCAGCACCACAGCTAATTTAACTTTTTTCTTTAGATTTTCTTTTGATTATTCGCGAATGGGCATGCTGATTGTCAAAATGCTCAAAATGGTCGCCTACTTCCTGTGGATTCTGATTTGATTTTGACAATGAGCATGCCCAAAAGCACTAACAAAATACATGGGGTTTTTGTTGTTGCCGTAGTGCTATCACCTTATTAATACACCTTAACACTAGCAGTTACACGAGAGCGTCTGAAATTTCTGAAAATGTAAAACTCACCTAAACGTCTTCGCCTGAGCGCCTTCGAGTTGCTACGCTTGTGGTATCACCATGTCGGTCTAAGAAAGGCAAAGATCACTCTGGAACGTGCGACGTACGACCATAAACCCAGTAAACCCCGGAAGGCAGCCATCATTGTCTTAACACGTACTGTGTACCATACTTCTTTGTATTCATTGGTTGACTTTAAGCCATATATTTTGCGTTTTAACACCCGTCAGCTGGTTGCGGAATATTATCTACTAAGTTGAGTCTAACAGCCTGATTCTGTGTATTCTTGACAAATTTTTTATCAAGGAATTTTGTCAAGATTTTTATCAAGCAAAAGCTTTGTTGGCATTCTGATGCATTGATAAACAAGGCGAATTCATACAGGTGATAGCGTAAGGGCAGCAACAAAATTTCAATGTATTTTGTGTTCTCTGTTTAGATTGCTAAAATCAGCCAATCAGAACAAAGCTTTCTTTTTTTCATTTTTAAACTGTCACAGTTTTACACAGTCATTTTGACAATCTAGACCTTTTCCACCACAAAAAAATCAAACCAGCTGATTCAACGAGGTCACCTGTATTAATTCGCCTTGATTGATAAAGTAAAAAGCTCATTTAATTCAACATAAGGTGAATATGCGAAAGCTGTCAAATTGTCAAAAAATAAGACAAAAAATTAAAGAAAAGTAAGTTTTGAAAAAAAAGCCGGCCTTGATAGTCCAGCGGGTAGCGCGCTGGCTTCTCATACCGAGCGCCCCAGGTTCGATTCCTGGCTCGGGCTGGAAAAAACGCTCATCTATCAGGTCAGTCCATAAGTTCGTGCGTTTTTTTTTCAATAGTTTCACAATAGGCGCTTTTTGCATACAAAAAATAATTCGTGGGAGGCATATATGTAATACTTCTATATTGGCAGCAACCTATCTTCACAATGTGTTTTCATTCGGAAATCAAAGGGAGACAAGCGATGAGACAGAAAACACGAAATTTTTTGAATGTATTTCTATACGTGTATACATGAGCACTTCTACACATGAACAACTGTCAAACTGCTCCAGGGGCGGTTGAAGAAATTTCAGTTAATTTCGACAAATTTTTATTTTTTTTCATTCAATTTTTTTCCCGCCTGAACGCACCTAACTTTTTGCCACTTTTGACAAATGTCAAGGTACATTCGTTTATATGCTTTCTCGCTCATATTTCACTATTGCTGTACTGTGATGTTGGCGAATGTACCTTGAGCTTACTGCCAATATAGAAGTATTACATATATGGTGGGAGGTAACGGAATTTTTTATATTTTCTCTGATGTAAAAGTGTTAACATGCACAATTCTTCCATTTTCAATAGGCAAAATTTCAATTTGTATGCTGTTGTCAATAGCATTCACACTTTTGACAATTTATCAAGAAAAGAGCTTTTATTTTTAGGAATAGAATACCAATTCTTGACAAATAGTAAAAAATTGACAAATAGTCAATATGGTGAATTTATCAAGTGTACAGAATTGGGCTGTAAGACTATTCCCTCGTCTACCCGACCACTGCAGCGTTTTCGAAGCTGGTTATAATTTTCGAAGTGGTTGGAAGAATACATCTGCAACATGGCTAAATAAACATAAGGAATAGGTACTTATTCAAACTTAGCCAGAACTCCAACACCATGGTAAATTTGGTGCTTGCGGGTCATTGTTTAATGTGGAAAAATTAGGGTTAGAAGGGAACGACTTCAATAACTGTTGTCGTGCTACACAAATAGAAGAGACTGTTTTGCACTTTATGTGTCATTGAAAAATATAAAAAATTCACGTTGGGTGTACTTTACTAGTCTAACTAATTTTTTAACTGTAAAACAGAATAACAGAATACAGAACAGAATATTTAGAATAAAAACCGAGCACAGACATTTCGAAACTTTTTTTCGTTTGACACTCTTCATTGCAGTATATGTTGCTGCAATTAAAGGGAGTGCCGCCAATCTTTTCATCTGAGTCAGTAGCGCTTGATCGACCTTTCGTGGCGTGACTTTACCTGGCTTGTCATAAATATCAAGGAATAGAAGTAAAGAAAATAGGTAAGCTCCATAATACTTAAATGGAATTAATTGGAATGATGGTTGGGGCGTAAGTGCGCTATTTATGTTTACCTGCTCGATAGGTTATTTATTCTTCATAAAGATTTTTGTTTGATATCAAATTATTCTATGCCACCCAATCTGAGAAGGCACCAATTGATCAGACTATACTTCATGCTCAATCATCAACTTTTTCTGACGATTCAAGTAGTACATTCTTTCACTAAAACCTCGAATGATAAACGAGACACTTATAATCAGTGATGGGACTAGTTTATTATGTAATATAACTAAATACGTAATATTATTACTTTTGGCGAAAAAAAGTAATATAACTTACTACTTTCCCCGCAAATAATAACCATCAGTAATTATATTACTTTCTCTCAAGTTACTCATTACAACAAGTATATTAGGTTAGGTTAGGTTAGGTTAGGTTGAGGTGGCTGCCTCTGTATGAGGCACACTTAGGCCTCTTAATGGGCCCGTTGTGATACCACAGATTCCACCCGTTTGAAATGCGTATGCAACACTGTTTTTTTTTTTTTTTTCAACATGTGATACACCACACATTTCAAACGGATGGGGAAAGGGAGGGGAGTGGACCTACAGTTTAACGCCGAATCCGAACGGCGATGGGCAGTTTTTCTTTCACACTTGGAGGTTTTGCCATTGCCTGCCAAGAGCGCACTTGTGCGATTCTTGTAATTCTCATTCCCTTCATGTGGATAGCGACAGAAGTAGATGAGTGTTTTTTCCAGCCCAAGCCAGGAATCGAACCCGGGGCGCTCGGTATGAGAAGCCAGCGCGCTACCCGCTGAGCTATCGAGGCCGACGACAAGTATATTACTTTTCTTCTATTTTTTTTCTTAAAGGGGTGGTAATCGTTAAGGGGAATAATTTTTTTGTTAATTTTAATGAATTATGTAAATAAATACAGTAATATTATTACCAACATTTTTGGAAGTCATAAAACTTGGTTCTGATATGTTACTTTGGTTTTCCAGTAGTATGTAATATACATAACTAAGTTACATTCTAAAGTAAAATGTCGCAACACTGCTTATAATGCCGCTTACTGCTTCTTATGAACCTCTTACAAAAGTTTCACATAAGTTGGAGCTTTTAACGCAAGCATTAACGGGCAGGAAGTGAAAGATGCAAGCAAACGCATAACTCTCTTCGTTAACGCTCATTGGATGTTGAGGCGATGAAAGTGAAAGCGAGGCTCTCTGCCAACAGCTGTTGCGACTACTTGTTGCAATCACAAAAGCCACGGAACCGTAAGCTACGCAACGGCATTTACAGCCGCCGCTCTTCTTATTTAAAGCTGAGCTGTTTTGTCGGCAGCGGTTTCATAATGACTTCGCATTTGGCAACAACATTTGACAATTTGATGAAGGTATTGACATAATCGCCGGCACGTCATACTGCACAGCCGGTGGAATGGATCACTGTTGGTGGAATAGCCTCCAGGCTGGACCCATTCCTCCGCTAGTTGCGTGCCGACCACGCGAAGAGCACAATTCAGCGAAGATCAGTGGCAGACCCGTTTTTGCGCAGCGTAATGGGGCCAGCGCGAAGCAGCAACAGCAAGAAAGGCGTAAACACAAAACCAAAACAAACTGCAAGTGGAATTACAACGAAGCGGCATTATGTAACCAGCTCAGTGCACGCTATCGAGATTCGGTCGACGGGGCCGCGGTCTGTGGCAATGCCACAATACGTACCTAAACATACCCGTAGTAGGGGTTTAGTTTCGGTTGGCGAACAAGTAATGCTTGTGCGACAGAGTCAACAAATCCACAATTGGCCACTTCCTAGGCGAATAGCGGAATATGTTTGTTTGTGTATGTGCAGATTTTTTGCACTGACTGAAAACATTAAATTTTGAGGAAATGCATGCTTGGTGTCACTACAAAAAGTTGTCTCTGCAAAACGTTAGTTTATTTCGCATAACGAACACTTCGACCATAAACTGAAACTTTGAGACAAAGCAAAAAGTAAGTAGCACTTATGAACATACAGTGGTATGCACACCTATGATACAATTAACAAGGTAGACTAAGTACGGAGAGCCACGAAAATTGGCGTACGAGAAAAATCAGTTGTCGGCATATTATCTCATGGAACAGAGTGCTAACAAAATAGTTGCATATGCCTGTTTTTATATTTATTTCGTATTTGAAATTTATATTTTAAATAGAACATCGCTCACAACATTTGTTTTTGTTTCAATTTACATATTTTTATTTTGAATGCTAACGAAGAGGCTGAAACACAACTCCTACTTGCAAAATGCAACTATGCTCTTTGGGAGACGCAAATTCTTTAAAATTGGCGTATCGTATTGGAGAAAGCGTTTCGTACTTAGGTTACCTTGTTTATTACATATCTTGGCCATACAAATAAGTTTGTTTTGCTGAAAATAGCTCGCAACATTAACCCTTTCGCAATTTTATTGCCATACGCCTGAGCTCTCTATAGTTTCAGCTTCTGTGTTTTCAATTAATATATAATAAACTTTGTTGCTCTTTAGAGTAGTTAGAAGTCATACGATTATTTTGAAATGAAAAATCTTGAAAGGCACGCATTATAACTACATAGCTCGGAATTTTTACATACATACTCGTACATATCTACCAGATACAATTTGAAGTTTGGCCTTCACACGCAGTGTTTCAGTGCACACAATATCTTCATAAACACACAACCAACACGTACATAAATATGTAAATAAGTTTGTTTATATTTCAGGGTTACCGTTTGCTTTTTAATAGCGCATCGTTTGACACTGTAAGGGCCAGCAGTCAATGTTTGTAGCCGGCACTGTGGCTTTCGGGTTGCTGCACTTGAATTTCGTCAAAGTTCAACAGCTCAAATCTGAACGACCTTAGTGACCGATATTTGTGCAAAGTAACTTAATAACATCACCTCGCAACTATACCTTTCTCAACAAGAGATACGCCACTCATGGGGGCGGGGGGCAGTACTTGTAACACATTTCCCGCGGCTTTTGTGAAAAAGAGCGGAAAACGAAAACCAGTTTGCAGTGCAACGACAGGTGCTGAGCGCAGCAGTTGCGCACGCGCAGTGGGTGCTCCGCGGCGCATTGATCGACTTGAGGCTGCCTGGCTTCGTCTGTGCACGTCGTTTGGCGGTTGTGTGCATAACGTACGTCCAACTCTCGTTTGGCTCGTTGATTTTTGCACGAGCGAGAAGCGTTTTTGTGCATTTGTGCTCAGATCCGGCCGCTGGCTGGCACAATTTTTGCGGTTTAGTTGACGTTTGTTAGCGCATAAGTGGAGAACCGATCGAAGACGGCAGCATTCCAGCGGCACAATTCGATTGACCATTAGAAATATAACAGCAACAAAAAAATAATAATAAAAAATAAGTAGCAATATGCAGATAAGCCAGTTTGCATTTATTGTCGTAAGTGTATTGTTGTGAATTGCATGAAAGTCGTTAAGGAAACTGAATTTTCGTTCAATTTCGCAGCTACTGCTGGCAATCCTTCAGACGACACCGCCGCGTGTGGATGGATTCATTGTGCGGCTGATCACAGAAACGCTGCAGAATAACGTGGCCGGCGAGCCGATAACGCACGCGCGCACCAACTGGGACTTCGATCCGGAAGTGAGTCAAAAGCGCAGAGCGCTGTTCTACGAGGTAGGGCGAAGTGCATTTGTGTGCAATGTCGGTAGGTTGATTGAGACATCTCATTTACAGACGCACGGCTTTCGAGCAGACAAGTACATCGAACGAATCGGCCTTGGCCAGGACGGCCGTGAGGAAGAGCGGCGCGCCGAGCAGCGCGAGCGCGACGTGGGCCGGCTCAATGGCGAGCACAATATTAACTATCCGCCCCCAGCGTAACGTGCGCGGCATGAAACCCTACCATAAAATAATCAGAAGTGCAAATAAAACCGAGCGAAAGCGTAAATGATTGAAACAAGTCCAAGTGGCACTCGGTTAGTCGACGGCGAAGATGCACTGCCGCCCTGGTCCGCAGTTCGTGTTGCGGCGCTGGGGCCAAAATGTGGAACATTGTCGTCGTTTTAATTTGCAGCGATTAATTTCTTGTTGTTGGCATTACACATAATGTGCTTCACAAGGATTTGCATAATTTGCCATTGGCGGGGCGTAATGGGGGAGAAATCTCATAGAGATTTAATAAACATTATTAGCGTTTCGTTGAGCCTACTTGCCAGTGCGGCGGCCGCATTGCCGTAAATACCTTCGCGAGTAGTTGCATTATTTGCTCTGTTGCTGTTGGTGCTGAACGTCGACGGCGCCGACCGAGACAGGGCCGGGGACGTTGACGATGCCGTTGATGGCAACCATGTTGCTGGCTGTTGCAGCGCAACAAATTGCTGTAATTACAATTCGCTGTAAACAATGTACTTCATAATTTCATAATGCCGAGCGTAATTTGAGCCAATTTTCTACTTACGTAATCAGGACAGTCGGCTGTGTGTGCGACGTTGCTGGAATGACAATGGAACTGAACGCTAATCCTGCGAGTATAGAATGCAGATTTGCTTGCGGAATGATCGTTTTGTTTGTGCTTATAGATGGCTGAAGTAATGGGAAATTCGTTGAGGAATCTTTGGATAGTAACTAAAAGTTTAAAATAAATTTTTGTTGATTTTGTCAGACTCATATAACGAGGATCTTTCCGAAAAGATTAGCATCGCAGGACTTGGTCAGTGAATGCCAATATTGTTGAAAAGTGATTGCATATTTATGAGCTGATCTGTTTTCGCTATGTTACTTGCAGCCGTTCTCCACCTGTTGTGCCAGTGTCCTTCATTAGCCAGAAGAAGACTTAAGTCTCTCGGCTCAGCTTTCTTTACTAGTCTAACCGAACTATCGCCTCTGAATATCAGGGATATAGCCATGTTCATAACGGAATCTTCTTGGTTCTCAGCGCTGTAAGGGGGAGTCGCGCCATCCACTGTGGTATCACAATGAGCCATAAGATGTGCTTAAGTGAGCTTTTCACGTAGGAGGCTGCCACTTCAACCTAACCTAACCTTGCAGCATACTCTTAGGGGCTAATTAACAATTTATACCAATGCTGTTATCTGTTAGACTTTAGCGTATTTCAAAACAGCGTTTAAATCGTCTTAAAAGAATATGAACTTTTATGTATTTAAAGTCGCTAAAAAACGAACCTTATAAACGCTGAAACAAATCTCTACTATAGTGGCCGAAGCATTGAATCATTTTTGAAGTTGCATTGATTTGTAGCAAGTCAAAAACTTTACAAATTAAAATATTTCTAAAAAAGCCTTCATATTCCTTATGTTTCACCGAAAAATTTGTATAATTTGAAATATTATCGCAAATATTTGTTAGACTGGAAATGCCATAAAAATACAGTGAAATTCCTCATTACGGACAGTCCACACAACCGGACAGCTTCAATAGCCGGACAAATTTCACATACACAGCAATTTCATTAAGTTTTCCATACGTCATATATCATTTCAATAACCAGACGCTCTAATAACCGGACGCGCACACTATATTTCAACCCATTTTCCTTTAAAAATTTCTCATAATCGGCCAAAATTCAAAAATACAAATCTCTATAATACAAATCTCACTTTTATTTGAAAATGAAAATTTGAAGTTAAAACAACACAGGACAACAAAGTTCGACTTTTTGTCGGCTTTTCTGGTTTTGATATCAGTTCTAGGGTAATTAGGGACTGCTGATTCCGAATCCGTAAACCGTTTTTAAAACTTAGTTTCCGTTTTCGCAAAAAATGGGCGTGTCACTTTTTCGGATTTTCCCTGACTTTTTTCACGTTTGAGATTGTAATTTCTAAACCAATAAACCAGTTGACATGATTTTCACTTTGTGGCATAAAGAACAACAAACATGCACCTTTTTCGTAAATCAATTATCGAGTTATGTATAACCCGAAAGCGGAAACATCAAGTAATACAACACAGCGAAATTATTTGGTGTGATTCCCATTCTCATCGAAATAATAGCAAAAATGTACCACAGTCATTTTCATCATTTTTCCTCAAAAAATTAGGGGCCTCAAATGATCAATTATTCAAATTATTTACAATTTAACTGTTGACGAGTTTTTTAATTAAAAATCAAAATATTCAAATACTGGCGTCTGTGGCGGGTAATGTGATATCCCGGAAGAAACCGATACTCCAAATCAAAAGCAATTAGAGACGTGATCCATATTTTTGGAAAATCATAATCTGACGGGGTAAACCAAGGGTAAAAAATTTGTTTGGAGAAATTTGATTCAGTGGATTTTTTTTTTCAAATTTAGTAAAACAAGAAGTGAAACGATTGAAAATCCACAATCTTGCGGGGATAACGATGGGCTTAGAAGTTTGTATGCTACTGACTTTAAATTTGGTGGAAACACTTATATTTATGTTTATTATTATATTTATTTTATTATATCTATCTACACATTTATATCGACTTATGTATTTGTACTTATATTTCTTTGAGAAGTGTTGACTTCATTCACCTTGAAAAGCCGTCGGTCTTAGAAATGATTTTATTTGCCATTAATTCGTTTTTATGTTTGCATTAATATATATAAACAATATTTAATCCTTCTTTTTCTGGCTACAACTCTACATATGTTCAATATAATTTATTCGCATTAAATATTTAAATAATACATTTCATAATGCTATAAGAACACCTCAACAAAAGTCCGGTGGGCACGCGAATGTCCTTCGAGTGCGAGCGTTCGCATTATTGTATAGTAATCTCGCTCATTATCGCTACATGTTACAATCGTGCGACATTATGTGCGTTAACATAAAAATTAACAAAAGCCCAGCACTGACGCTGACGCCGACAGCGATATGTCAACCTTCAGTCTGCGTAGAGTTCAATATTAAATACCTGCTGTACCGTATCGGAAATCGGATGCGAGAGCAGCAGCACAGGAAATTTCATTATGTAGTGCGGCCTGTGCCTGTGCGAGTTCATTGCGGCAGGCAGGCAGGCGGCAATGTGCGGCGGACAATACGTGCTACAATTATGGTTGTGCGGCATAATCGGACTGTGGGGTGGTGCGCCAATATGCGATAACACCATAAAATTGTTTAATAAATTGTTAATATAACGACGTAAATAATAAAGTGAGTGCGCTTAAGCGCATTGCGCGCGGAAGAGCTGAGCTGGTGGCTGCTCGGTGACGGGGGCCGGGCGGTCGGGGCCGTTTCGCGTACGTACTGTGGGAATTTTCGACGCCAGCGAAAGCTGTTGTGGTTTATGGCACTAATTTAATATAACCGCCTTCCAACCGATATTGATAAACACGCCGAACGTGCATACATAGCGGCGGAGCAGGACGAGTGTTAGAGTGCGCTCGCTCGGCTGGGGGCGGCTGCTGATTGCGTTGGTGTTAATGCAGCGTTAGTTCATTATCGCTTTGTTAAACCAAATATACTCACTGCCCGACGAAGTGACTGCCTCATCGACTAACTGGTTGGCTGGTTGTCGGACGGTTTGTTGCGCGGCGCGCTCAATGTGTCACCGTGTGCGTAAGTGTAGCTGTTGTTGATCTACGTAAATGAGCAATCACGCATCAATTTTCGACATATTACTTGCCATTAAAATTTATTGCAGTCAGTCGTATGCTGTCAATATGACATGACGTTTATGCGCTTCCATAATAAATCCATAGTGAAATGTTACATGTGTGTGTTTATGAATGTGCGTGTGTGGGTGTGGTTGTGGCTTGACATGAATTGCTGTGAAAGAGGATTATCAGCAATAAATATGTGTGGCGAGGTGAGCGTGTGTACTAACTACTCGTACTTACTAGGTACATACAAAAGGCACGCTGGGTGGGGTGATAGTCGCAGTGGGTGTGCTTGCTTGTTTGTTTGTTTACTGTCGTCGAGTGGAGTGATAATGTTATAAATATTCAGCAAATTGATAAAGTAATCAATATGTTAATGAGTGTATGTAGCGTTGGGTAAATAGAATTTGTAATCGTACCTGCGCAATGAATAGAGACAATTAACTGGGTAAGTAGTAGTTTTTAGTTAGTAGTTTTTTTGTCTTTGATAAGATGTTGTTTATATCAGTCAAAGTCAACGACACTGAAGCAGTTGCACAGGGAGCACTTTGTTCTACCTCAGCTGATGATCTAAACACGATCTCTCACTTACCTACTCTTGACATTGTAGCTCAGGAGATCGCATTAGCTTGCGCGCTAAGGCTCAGGGAGTCTAGGTCTTGGCGCATGGGAAGTTTTGGACACTCCCTCATCCTGGGAACGCAGGCTCCTATAGCAATATCCCAACATACTGACTACTGTATACCTGCTTTGGCTTTCGCCAAAGAATAAGATGTCTCCATACCAAGCAGACAGGAGTGGTTCGATTGACCTCGGCAGATACGAGATGCGATCAACTTTTTCACTGGCGGATCTAGGCTGGACGGGAAGGTTGGAGGTGGCGTATTCTCCCCACACCTGGAGATTGAAGTCTCTTTCCGACTCCCGGATCACTGCAGTGTATATCAGGCGGAGATGAGCGCCATCCAGGAGGCCACTTTGAACCTGAACCCAACGCCTAACAGAAGGAAGCAAGTCTTCATCGTCTCTGACAGTCAAGCTGCGCTTAAAGCTTTGGACTCGTGCGTGGACAACACAAAGTCTTTCACTGAGTGCCGCAGATCTCTAAACGAGATGGGCATGCACTACAGTATTTACCTCATCTGGGTGCCTGGACACCGCAACATTGAAGGTAACTGCAAAGCGGATGAGCTGGCCAGGAAAGGCACGACCACCCATATCCTTCCCGACAAGGAGACGGTAGGTATGCCACTGGCCACTTTCAAACTTCGCGCCAGAACGTATGCAATCCGAACAGCTCAGGAGCGTTGGCACAATCTCTCCTCATGCGCAACAGCCAGGCTCACATGGCCGTCATACGACAGGAAGCGGACTGCGAGTACCCTAGGCCTCAAAATGACCGAGACATCCATTCTAACAAGGACCCTCACAGGACACTGGTTAGTCGGAGCACACGCCATCAGACTGGGTGTCAACGCAAGAGACTTTTGTAGAAGCTGCGATTGCGCTGAAGAGGAAGAAAGCGTGCAGCATCTCCTCTGTCATTGCCCAGCACTTTGCAGAAGTAGGCTACGCATCGTAGGACAACCGTTTCTTTCAAACCTGACAGAAACATTCTGCATAGATGTTAAAAACCTGCTTAGGTTCATAACATCGTCCAGATGGCTTGACCAGGAGCAACCAAGTTAGCTTAAGCTGTATATGGCATCACAATGGGCCAGTATCTTGGCCTAAGTGTAGGATTATTGCTATCCAGCCATTTTCACCTAACCTAACCTATCAGTCATTTTGGAATTATTCTTTTCAATTAAATTAAAATTCGTAGCAATGTGTTACAAACGATTACCGTCCGTTTGGACGGACAGGAACGCATGACAACTTCCAAAGGAGTCTAGGTGTGGGAATGAAATGTGAACTGTATGGGCTTCAATTAAAAATACTCTTCTTCTACATAGACCAAACGCGCGTGACCACGATACAAGGTACAAATAAATCCATTGAGATAAGCAGAAATAGTCAGTAATTACTTGTTTGATTTCTTGGGACCGAGTTTAGGTTAGGTTAAGTTGTTTCGAGCGATTTAAAGTTGGGTAAACGATATGGCGTTTAGTTTACCTGGTTGCTGTTTTTTATACAATTCAACAATTTTATTATGCGACGAAAGAAGCGATGTGTGGATGAGGTCTTATTTCAGTATTTCTTCTTTGTGTAGCCTCTTGTCGTGTCTTTGGTAGTAGTAGTCCCATTTGCTTTGCATAATTAGTTAAACTTCATGACAGGTTTTTTTTACGGTACATAAACAAGCGAAATATTACAAATTTCCACTTTCGCATTTGACATAACAGCGTATCATCACTCTGTCGGACATGTGAAAGCTTCAACTGGACTCACACCACAAACTGCCCTGGTGGCAGTGGCGATGTCAAGAGAAGAAGCTAAACATTTTCAGTATTTTTACCCGGGGAAATGTTGAAATGCAGCAAACAGGGTGCTGCATGCGTTGTGAGTGTTAAAGTTTAAACCGTTCGAAAGCTTGCTAATGTAACATTCGTGTTCTAATTTTGGTAAAGAACCAAAGGATATGCGCTGGTACTGAATTACAACAACAAAAACAGAAAAAAAATCCGAAGCGACCCTGTTGGCGGTAGCAAAGCTCAGCAGACCGTGTTGCTTGTTTTGGTCTTTCATTTTAACGCAACGCACTTACCAGAACCGAACCTGTGTAGAAGAAGGTGCGCGCTGTCAAATGGTGAACTTCAAACGCCGCCAACAGCAGCGACAGCGACACGGCCGTGTCACCGGCAACGGCGTGGCCAACCGAAAGCGACTGAGAGAACATGGAGCCCAAAATTGAGCGCAGTCGTGCCTTTGTGCGAACTTTTTTTCGACGGCAACTTCTTTCATTTTTTCGACAAATGACGCTTAAATTGCGAAAAATAACTTAACCCCCGGCAACCAGTGGTTGGGCGAGGATCGACGGGCGCGCGGCTGGCGGGGCAGCAAGCGTCTGTGTTGACACAGCGCCGCAGTGAGGCGAGGCAATCGACAGCAGGTGACCTTGTGGGTGTGCATAAGCTGTAGGTGGGAGGTGGGGGTGTCGCATGTAAGCCCGGCATTCGTTGAGTGGGCGCTGCCGCAAATTCTCTGCTGGTGCAAAAAGGGCGCGAAAGATGTGGTAGCAGAAAATAAAAAGTAATCCTCCAATTCCGGATAGCGCCATTTGACTGACAAAATAATTAATTTTATTCGAGTTTCGAGTTAAATGTTGACACAGTCGTTGCGCGCTGGCTGTGTGTGCGTGGCGCGTAGTGCGTGGTGCGGCAGCGGGTCTTGTGGGTGGTGTGCCGTGGACTTTTTCTTTAGTTGCTTTTTATGGGTGGAAATACTCGCACAGAATTCGCAATTAATTCCTCTCCACAAAATGCTCCGCAAATAAAATGCAATAAAATAAAAGTGCGAAATGCGCAACCTGATAATGGCGCTAGGGCAAAGGGGAGGGGTGGAGAGGGGGTGTGGGCGTGTGCGTGTGCACGTTTGCGACGGGCACGCCCGCTTAGCGGCAACGAATGATGTAATTAGTTTTGCCAAGCTGCTGTGCCGCCACCACTCGCCCCCGCTTCTTCGATTCCGCTTCCATTTTCGTTCGCATTTTTGTTGTCGCCTTCGTATTCTTTATTTTCTCGCTGCCGGATTGTTGGATTTTCGTCTTTATTGAATTTTCTTTTCATTTGTTTGTTGATTTTTTGGATTTGGCTCGATTAGTATTCGCAGGAGACGAGGCCGACGGCTGAATCCTGAAACAGATCTGCTTATTTCGCTTTGCTTCGGTTTGGCTTGGTGTGTTTTTTGACGATTTCGGTTTGGATATTCTACTTTGACTGTTTTTTCAATAAATTACTTTGTAATCAAGTGAATTGGAGAGGAAAAATGCGCGCCAAGCTGTCTGCGAGGACACAATGTCGAGTGAGCCGAGTAAAAACAAGCAAAATAGGAAATGATAAAATGACTACGGTATGGAATTAATTTGAAAAACATTCACTTTTATTAAAATTTGATTATTTGCTTTGGCTTTTGACTTGTGGCTTTTGTCTGGGCTGGCAAAGGTGCGGGGCAACTTTTATTAAAATTTCCTGTAATATTCTTTCGTCAGGCACCGACCGATGTTCAGTGGAATTTTAGATTGCGAAATGTAGAAACTGTGAGAACCAAATATTCTCACAATCATGCACGAAATATACATACATACATATGTCGGTATTCAAAACTTTTAAAACAGCGCAAAAGGTTAAGTTTCATAAAAGCTTCAGTTCAATTATTTGCTACGCACGTTGACTTAAGGCATTAAATGCTTCCTCGTATTCGAAAGAATGTTCGCTAATAATACGCAATGTGTGCACATGTGGTTGTGTGTCTTGGGTGCGGCACAACAAACAGTGCTCAGCGATGTAAGGAGCAACGGATTGTTGGCAGCAGCCGCCTAATCGCTATTATCGAATTCCATTATATTTTATGGAAAAGTCCATTACACGGCTTTTGTGCAACTAATTGTTTGCGCCAAAGCTTTCGAGTGGAATGGTTCACAGTTGAGTAGAGTGCGAGAGTGCACGTGTGTGTGTGTTTGAATAAAATGCATTCAACCAAGGACTCTGTATGTTTTTTAATATCTTTGATGTAGTTGAGTTTTTTTTATTGAGTTTGTTTCGATCTTTGAACTCGAGTTTATCATCTTTTTTGGTCAAAATAAATAAATACAGAGATCGTCTCCTCTATTCAATATATATTTAAAATAAAATTGTTTTCGATGTTCTAACGCATATTAAAAACATAAAGTTTTTGAAATATTATTTCATATTTTTTAATCCAACATACAAGAAGTAAGGTTGAAGATGAAATGTAAATCAACAGGTACATATATAAATTATTAAAAACATGTTTCAAAATTTTTTCCAAATAAAGTTTAAACTCTAACGTACATTTTAAAATTTTTACTTATATTTAACCGTCAAATTTACGTAGAAATGCATATAATTTTCAATTCAACTTTTAAATATAAATCTTTTGAAAACTACTCATACATGTTTCTCTATGTAAGAATGTATGTTTTAGATTGAAATTTTAGCGTATAAAATAATTTACAAAAAATGTTTAATGAAGAAAGCTAAGCTTGTTTAGAGAAATTATTGAGACTTTAAAACCGTAATTACTTATGCAAGTTTACTTTCGATGGAAGGCCCAAGTTCGACTTCCATCTTCCACATCGAGTATCTTTTTCGCAGTAGCATTGATGTACAAGTTAGCATAGCATAGCATCGATCTAGATTTACTGTGCTACATCCTTGGCAATTAACAGCTCAAATATGTAGCTCGAGTTTCATGTTTGTTCAATAGTTGCCGCCAATACGAACAGGGCCGAAGATCTTGACTCGGAAACACCAAGGGGCGCTGACTGAATACTATTTAGTAAGCGTTGTATAGAGTGCAGGTTTAGCGGGTCGTGAGGCATCTTCGCTACTACAAATGGTCTCTTGAATCTAATGAAAGCTCTAACGAAAATTGCGTGAAGCGTGAAAATTGCAGCTCATGAAAACCTTGTCCCCGAATATATGAATCGTTTAAAAAAACATATGTTTTTATGACTAAACCGATTCAGGTTTTTGGTATGGTTAAATATGGTATATATCATATATATCATACACGTGTGTCTTAGTTTTGACGCTGTTAAATAGTATTTGTGGCTCATAATGCATTAATGCGTTTTTCAATGCTTGTTTCTTTATGTTTGTTGTTGTTGTTACCCATATTGTAAATGTAATTTTTTTTTTAAATTTGCAGCTTATGGAAATTCATTTCGCTAGCTCATTCGCTGCTGCACTCAGACGCTGCACGGCAAAAGCAAATAGAATAATAAAAAACCAAAAGGCACAAGGATCTTACTTAGCCCATTCAAGTTAATGCATCGGCCCCGCGTGGAGTATTAATGAGAAAGCACAAGAACAGGTCTGCGTACATTACTGCGCTTCACCTTCTTAACCTTTTAGCACTTGCACCTGCTTCCACAACCGCTGCAGCCCGCAGCCAGCAAACCGCAGGCTGCAGCCTGCAGCGCCGCAAAAAATGTCAACAATCTCAATGAAAATTTAATGCATTTCCGCGCTGCTTATGACTTGCCAACGAGCGGGGGCCGAGACGCTTTTTGCCGGTGCACTCGTGTTACATGAGCCGCGAGTGCGAGGCAGAACTGAAATTTAATAGGCGCGCTTGCAGTGCGTCTGAAACAATGAATGCAAATGCAAATTTGCAATTACGAAGGCCGCTCGCGCAGTCAGCAGATCGCCTGCAAGTGATGGCTTGAATACATTGCGCAAGCGATTGTTAACCGGCCAAACGAATTCCCCTAATGAAATATAATATCGTATTTAATTTATTCCCAACCGGCAACAATGTCGTCTTCTGCAGTTGTTCGGCGCACTCGCACAAAACACAAAAATAGACAAACAAATCCAAAAACAGCAACCAAAAGGTCCGGAAAATGTCAACTGCTGCTGCTGCCATTTTACCCCACCCCATCAGACCTCACCTCACCGCATCGTAGTCGTCTTCGCTTTGGCTTTTGTTGTGTTGAGCTCAGCTCCACTTCAGAAACTGTTGGAAAGTTTTATTTTATTAAATGTGAAATGTTCCTCGCCACACCGCACGCGAGCACCAGCCCGAGCTAAGCTGCCAGCTCGGAAGCTGGCGCTGCCCCATGGGGTCTCGATATTTAACCACATTTAGCATATCCTTATTTAGGGTAATTACTTGTGCAATTTTCATTGTTGTCAACACAAGTTAATGATATCATCATAAACATTTTGCCCTTCTGTCGTTGCGTGCTGTTGACAGGCTGTGTTTGTTCTCATTGCAGTTTTCGTTTTCGGCGCAGCCTGCAGATTCGTTTTAATAAACGCAAATTTCATTGTAATTAAGATATGTAAGACATGAATTTGACGCGAAAATTTGCGTCCCAAAATTTCATGGAAATGAGAGTCACTTCTCGATGGAGCAAAGCAATGCGCTGCCTTTGTCAGGCGTTCAGCTCGAACTTGAAGCAGAAGCGTAAGTGAAATGGAATTCCTCGAGTAGCCAGATTTAAGAGTAGGTGGGACCAAAAACCTGGATATGGACTATTAAAATTTTAACTCAACTAAAGTTGTGTGCCTTCAGAATTCGTTGTGGAGCATCACCCTGGATTTACGAATTGATGCAAACTGATGCGTAAGTCGGAAAGTACTGGGATTGAATCCGTTATAAGTACTATTTAGTTGTTTTAAAATATCTGCATACTTGTCTTAATGCTTAATTAAATTCAGTTTTACACATGTAAGTCCTTTTTTAGAAGCTGCATTTTATATCATAAGTACACATAATGTTTCGAATTTACAGCTTTAAAAATCAACATTTTGACATTAACAGATTAACAGACTAAATAGTTATGCAAGATTAACATATTGAAAACTTCTCGAACAATTAAATCCATTTCATTAGCAAACTTCTTGTTAGTCCTCAGAAATACTTTCTACAGAAAATTTCAGAATCGTCTTTAGAGTGCTGGGCTCCCTTTATTATATTATAATAATTTATCGACAAATACTAACAGAATTTACTAAATGATTATTCAAAGTTTAAAGTATTTGCATTAACGGTTAGGCAAAATAATTTTTCTGGGGTTTACAGCTTCTCAAAAGATGAAAATGCGTTAAAAAATGTAAAAACCTCTTTAAGTTAAACCTTTTATAAAAGAATAATAACCAAATATTTCGATCTAAAGAAGGAAAAGAAAGTCTATAGCAAACAATATTCTATCGATAATTACAATGCACCACCATCGAATTAGAATCTAAACACAACAGTGATATCCTGTAAAGTACACAACGAATTTAGCTAATTGTAATTGCAGAACACTAATTGTAGAACTAATTGTAGAACCCGATAAACAAATTGAAGTCATCAAAGCAAAAGTTGATAGAAATACTAACGAAAATTCAGATATTTAAAAATGAAAAACCTTCAAAATGACCGCAATGGCATAATTAAAGACAATAATTAAAATATTATTTAGTAAAAAATTCGATTTAATACTGAGTACTTTTCAAAACTGAGTGCAAATATTTATGTGTAGTTAATTACATATATCAAAATACAAAGACGTAGGAATTTAATGGTTATAAAAAGTTTATGTTAAAAATATCAATAAAAATTATAACCTACAAAATATATTATGAATGGAAATAATTGGTTATATATTTCCGTTTTGATATTCTATCGGAAAAGCACTGTAACGCCACATACATAGTAGATGAAATATCGTTACAATTCAAGTATCTTGAAATAAATAAATTTTGTATCCTCTTTCGCCGCTGAGAACAATATACATTTTTGTTTTGCATATGAGTGGAAAAATGCAGTGATTATGCAATGATTTCAGAGCGTCGAAGTGTTGAAGTGGCAGAATGAAAGCAAAGTAGAAAAAGTGTAGCAATTCAGAGAATAATTTGAAGCTCATCAGCACCAACAAATCGCGCAGATTTGCGGGCACAAACCCAAAACGAAATAATAACAATGACAAGTTATGCTCGAGCCAGCCGAACATAAAACACCCTACGTCGCGACACGCGACGAGTCAATAATTTGATTTGTTCGACAAGACATATGAGGTGAGTGTGATTGGAGTCCGATTTTACAGCTTTTTATTTAAAACTAGATGACCCGGTGAAATTCGTACCATCTAAAATTTAGTTCATTGTAACTCTTCATCAGCAATTATTTATTAGTTTGGTATTATTATTTGTGCCTCACCATATTTTCATTAGCATTGCAATGGGCACTGTAAAACGGCACGCAATTGTTTTCCCAAGCACTCAAATCCGTCGAACTACCTACCGAACTAGTACTACTATTTTAAGAAAAAATAATGTTAAATGTAATAGCAACTAATTAAAGTTATACAAAACATTTACAAACAATTTTCCCAGTAGAAGGACACATTTATGGGATGACACTATGTATGCGAGTTTTTAGCACTGTGTGACATAGCTTCGACGATATTCAATTTTAAAGATTTGTGCTGTATGGGCGGTACCACGCTCTCTTGTTCAATACTCACCCTATTCTTTCGGTTAAATTGCGCGACCAAGTTTTATTAACTTACGGTTTAAAAATTATTTGGAAAATTTAGGTCGTCAAAATAGTTCCACGCCCCTTGTCCAACGTTAGTCAAATTCCAATTTTTTATGTTTTTAAACCATCCTGATTCAAGGCGAACAAAACCTAAAAAAATATTGAAATCGGTCGAGTAATTTTCGAGTTTTAGCGAGACAAACGCACGGCAATTGATTTACATAAAGATTTACATACGGATTTTATAAATGTTTGTATTTGTAATTAGCTAAATTATTGAATTATAATTAAACTGATGGTAGAGAAACATTTACCAGTTTTGGTATTAAATGAAAGAGGATAACAAAAGGTCTGTTTGGCCAGATTTCCAGTAAAAATTATCCAGTAAAAAATATCAGGAGAGTAAGCGAGCTTACGCTCCCAAAAATGAAACTATCCAAAAATGTGAACAAACAGCAATTTGTAAGAATTTGCAAGTTTTAACTCTTGGTTACACCACTGGGACTTGGCCCACTCACAATACTCAGTAAAACGGGAGGATTAAAGAACGAAACAGCTGATCTAAAAGTTTCATTTGAGGTTTGAAGCGGTAGGGAAAATTCAGTTCAAATAGAAATTTAATGCAAAAGGCAAATGGTTCGTTGGGCTCAATCTACGATTCTTCCCTTTCAGCTGCAGCAAGTAAAACTGAGCAAGACGGTTGTTGGTCAGCAGACTCGCGAACGCACAATTTCTTTGCCGGTTGCATTTTCCTCCCAATGTTTACTAAATTTATTTTTCTTTGCAGTCGATCATATCGCAGCCAGTCATATGTTTTTCTTGTTCTTCGTCTTACTGGCAAAAAGTTACTGGGCAAAATTTCTCCAGTAAAAACTTGCAAGTTCTCACGAAATGAACTGTCACTTTACGCTCTCAGTTTCTCCCTCGTTACTGGAGATTTGGCGTCAACAAACAGGATCCAGTAAAAATTTGTACAAATTTGTACAAATTCGTACAAATTATTCTCTGCCAAACAGACCTAAAATTGTATCAAATAATTAAAAAAATTTTTTCTTTTAGCATATTGAAAGTTTTTATTTTAAAACTAAAGCACGTATCAAGAAAATGTGAAATTGAATTCTAAGCTTATATGCATGTTTTTGATCGGATATTTCGAAGGAGTGAAGAAGGCCGATGCGCTTTTGAGAAGCTGACAGTTATTATGCCGTGTTATTAATGATTATTAAAAGTCTTGGTTTTTACCAAGCAACAAATCAAAACCAAAACGGTTGGCACCTTCAAGTGTAGGTTGTAAAACGCTGTGAATATTGCGAGCGTCGGGTGGGTGGGCAATAAAAAGAAGCTTCGAAACCGATCACACATCTGCACCGTTCGTACAATTCGTACGAATGCCCGCACATAGTCACACCTACACACATACATTTATACATAAGTGTCGAAAGGGGGCAGGAAGGAGCCTACGGAAACCACAGGTCACAGCGCAGCCCGCCATTTCATCACACAACGAGTTGAATGCACCTTTCACACACACACACACACACACATCCACAACCCCACTTCACATATGAACTTTCACTTTGGGTTCTGTGGGAGTGTGTGTGTGTGTGCACGAGGTTTGTGGGTGTGTGTGTAAGTGTTCATTATGAAACTTGTTCAAAAATTTCATTAAAATCGGCTGGCATTGTTGATTTTTTAACCCGAAAAAATTACAAAAATAAAAACTGCATAATGCCGTAGTAATAAAATGTAATGAGTGCCCACTTCACACCCAGCCGTTTTCGACGAGTCCGCGATGCGCCATGCGCGATGGTGTGTGGCTGTGCTGCACTGCCGTCGCAGTACCGGAGACGGCAGCAGTCCTCCTCATGCTCTGCGGGTGTGGCGGCTGAATGGAAATATTACAACAAAAATAATAATAACGACAACAACAACAGCGTCACAGAGTGAATACGGAAAAATTTAATATAGCGAGGAAAATTGCATTCAAATTGCAAGCGATTCGGTGCTTGTGTGCGTCTGAGCGTGTGTGAGTGGGTGCAGGTATATGCAAAATTTTCTTTATTTGCTAACGAAATGAACTGCCAAAAAAGTGCATTCGTCCTGTGTGTGCGAAAAATGAAATTTGTTACTTTTTATTGCGCCCCTTTTAGCCGATTTCGCAGTTGCGTTCGTTTTTTGAGCTGTGGGCGTTTGGCTAAAGTGAACAAATTAAAACCCCTAAAAGTAGACAGTTGCAATTGTGCTTTGCTGCGCTGGCACGCGCATACCAGTATGCGTGTTTTTGTGTGTGTGTGTGTGGGGAGTTTATGTGTGGCTGGCATTTAGAACGCAGTTTTGTGGCGAGTGCAATTTTTATTTGACTTTGGCATTTTGCAGTCGATGTTTTTTTCGCGAATTTTGATTTTTTTTATAGTCTCGTGCTTGTGTGTTGTGTAGGCTGGGCGTTGTTTTCTTTGCGTTGGCATTTGCACGCTTGTGTGCGCCGTGCCGCTTTGTGCGCGAGTGCTCGCTCGAACGGACCGTACAGCGCTTTGTATTTGTAATAAATGCAATAAGCGTGTGCGCCTAAAAGCGCGCTACACCCACGCTATGCCTGCCATATCCATGCGGCACTCGTTAGTGCTACACGCGTAGCTGTGCATGTATGGCTGTTCGTATGTATACGTAATAGTGTGTGTATGTGAATGAGGGTGGGAGTGTGCCAGTCCGTGTGAGTGACTTTTTCGACTTTCTGCATTGGTTGTGGACTTTTTTGGGCTTACGCGAGAATTAAAACTTTGTCTGCTGTCGGTGCTTTCTGTTTTGTGTGTAGTACTGCATATTTGTAGGCGCTTTCGCCTTGTGTTCGGTTGGCTTGCACATACATGCATGCGTACGTACTGTGGTGTATAAACCGCATACAAAATGGAACATAATGAAATTTTTTGTTTGAGGCGAGCACAAATTGCCAAAAAAGGAGCACAGCGACGAGAACGAAAAATGAAAATTTCATTTTGCACAAATTGCCAGTAATTGTGTGTATGCGGTGGAGCAGTGTGACAAACGGAGGGCTGACGAATTGAAGAGGCAGCAAATTCAACTGTGCTGAACAAATCTGTGGGGCATATACGAAATTGAAATGATTGGGCATGCTCGGCACTGAATTTGAAAATCAAGTTTCGAATGCCAGTATTTCTATTCACAAGAAAATAACTAAGTACAATCCTGCGTTGAAAATCCTTGTTGTTGAAACTGCCTGTAGGATGTTGAGATTGCATAACTAATTATTTAGTTGACTATACAACGTGTTTTTACTAATCTACTCCATACTCTGCGACCCTTTGGATATTTTCTAATCTAGAGAAGAATACTTGTTGTAATTGTAACAGAAAGTCCACGGAGCTATAAGTTCATGCGTGTCGTCTTCTGTGATTATTATTGAATCCAAATTAGTTATGATTAGTATGAGTGTGGCTTTCGCCGGTAGTAAAATACTGAATGAACAATGAAATAAACTAAAATTTGAAGCTTTGCGTTTTGAAAGCAGATGTTTAATTTTTAGTCTTTTTTATATTTACTTCCATGAACCGAAAATTTATAAATTATGTTTTTATCGAGGGAAGCGCTAGAGATTATAATATTAAGCCAATCGATTAAGTAAATCTTGTGATATCGGGGTCGCCGCACAGTGCTCCGACTCCATACAAAATTGGGACAAAAATAGAAGGAGTGCTCTTAATTCGCTGAAAATTTGCAATCTGACTTATTTGGGACTACTGACTTCAAAAATTATGTTTGTTTTCCAAAAACATATATATAGTTTTAAAAAAAATCGAATATATATAACCAAGTATGCCATTACCACCGAGCCCAAACCGCTGGAACTATAATGATGAAATTTGGTCAATAGTTGTATTTTAAAAAGTCAACCTTTAAAAATAAGCGATTTTAAAAAATTCGACCTTGACAGGCCGGAAATGGGGTGGTGAAGCTTATATAGACGGATTTTTGGTCGGATTGTTTTAAAATTTTGTACAGTGCAAGCTAGATTTTCGCGACTAATTAAAAACCAGACATGTCGCGACAACCGAATTTTCGCGATAACAGAACCCAAAATTTTGTTGAAAAATTGTATGCAATTTTTAAAATTACAATTGTTTTAACTGATATATTTACATTTAAAACATTTTTAAAGAAGTTGGAGATTTTGAGTTGCTTTTTTGGCAAATAATTTTTTAAAATAACAGCTGAATCACGTAGTTCATATAGTGCTGTTGTCGGCTTAAAAATCCAAAAAGGTTAATATACCAAAAGGCGGCAATTTTCCCTTTTTTGGTTAAAGACATTGTAATAAAATTAAAAAAAAAACAGATAAAAGCCGCGAAAATAGAACCTCGTTTTTCGTAAACTGTCGCGATTATAGAACCTGCAATGTTACAAATTAAGCCGTCGCGATAACCGGGCCGTCGCGATAATGGGTTGTCGCGAATACCGAGCTTGCACTTTATACACTATGATCAATAAGTACCGGGACTGTGTATTTTAAATTTTCCGCCGTTGCCCGATGCAGGTAAAAAAATTTTTTTTAGGTCGGTAGGACCTTAACTGACATCTGTGTCAAATTTTGAGCGGGATTGCATCATTCGTTTTTGTTTGGCAGCTGTTAGCGTCAGTCAACTTTTTGTACTTCGTCGCATTTTACAATGGATAATTTTGTTGATCAACGTATTTGTTTAAAATTTTGTCTTAAGAACAAAATTTCTTGTGCCAATGCGCTTAAAATGTTGCAGAAAGCATTTGGGGAGTCTGCTCTATCAAGAACCAGAGCGTTCGAGTGGTATAAAATGTTCAAAAGTGGTCGTGAAGTGGTCGAAGACTTTCCTCGTTCTGGACGTCCTTCAACATCGAATACCGACGAAAATGTTGAAATTGTGAAGAAAATCGTGCTTGAAAATCGTCATGTGAGCCTCAGAGAGATTTCTAACGATCTTAACATCTCTTATGGAAGCGCACAACACATTGTTGTCGATATTTTGCGCATGAAACGCGTCGCCGCACGGCTTGTTCCTCAAGACTTGAACCACGATAATGCGCCGTCTCACAAAGCACACATTATTCGCGATTATTTAAACAAACACAGTGTGAATATCATCGATCAGGCTCCCTATTCTCCAGATATGGCACCATGTGACTTTTTCCTGGCACCATGTGACTTTTTCCTGTATATATAAGGGAAAGGGCTGGGTTGTGAACCAGGCTGGGTTGTGAACCATTACGGTTTTTTCTTTCCCTAATTGACATATCGCCAATCTTTCAACTGTCAAGTTTGTCTTTTGATATGACTCTGCTTTTGTGGTTACACCGAAGTGTAAACACGTATTGCTTGTGGCAGCTACAGACATCGTGTTTGAAAATCGATTGCGAAAACTTGTTTGCTTTTTTTAAAGTGCTATCCAAGTGACTGAACTTATTCCAAACATGTAAGTGTAATACATATTTATTTAGGGTTTTAATTCTATTTTACGATCCAATATTTGTTTATGTTGAAATATGATTGGAAGTGTCGTTATTTTTAAAGTTTCCAAAATGGCATCGTGGTTGGGCTGTGAACCACTGTGGGGGCTGGGTTATGAACCACCTGTTTTTCGTAGTACATTTGTACTAGCACGGTCAAATATCGGCGGATTTATGAAAATAAAGTAATTTTATGTAATGTTACTCGATTTGCGGTGAGTTCACTTGAAGTGCCCAATGTGAGAACGCGTTCGTATTTCACATGCAAACATTGCGATACCGATTAGGATGAAAATTCAAAAAATTGAGCACTTGCATTCATTGCGATTTTTTGGCCTAAGTGGCGTCATTATAACTTTTTTTCACCTCTTGAGGCTTCCTGATTAAAGAAGTCCTCAACTTATTTAAAAATTATGGGTGTTTTCTTCGTATTTTCCGACTTTAAGTGGGATTTGCCAGATGGTTCACAACCCAGCCACTTTTTTGGAAAAGCGAAAAATCACGTCCTTAGAAAATTGGACGTAGAGAGTTAAATTTTAATAAAAACGGTTATCCGTCTTCATAACAAAGTTGCTTTTTATGTTCACCTTTCCAACGATATCTTCGATTTTTCGATATCTTTATTCTGTGAAAAGTTAGAGCCAAAAAACAAAACCCGGTTCACAACCCAGCCCTCTCCCTTACTTAAAAAAAATAACGAAATACGTATTTAAGCGTTTTGCTATATTCGACCTTTAAAGGGTGGAAAGAGGGCGATGAAGTTGCTTGAAAGAAAACTTTTTTATTTTTATTTCCGTAGAACTTAACATATAGATGACTCAGCTATGAAGATGCAATGCTATAGTAAAATTTCCAGGATGAAAGAAAATAATTGTAATTTTTCAAAAAGTTCAGTTTATTCAGTTTCACTATCATCAAGAATGGTGTTTTTAATCCCACACAATCACTTTAATTGAAATACAACTATTTTACAAATAGTTTTCTCCCATAGTTTTCTTCTTTATTGTTAACAAGTGTAAATAATGCAACGTAATTTTAACAAAATTGGCTTCCTTAACTTTCCTTATTATTCTCAGAAAATATTAGCATTAAATCGCATTTTAACAAAAAATTTCATAATAATGAAAACAAAAGTAGGATAATATGGCTCTTAACGGTTTAAACGGGTAAACAAACCCCATTTTTTTATAAAACGTTAAAAACTTGTGACATTGGCTTTGTTAATATAGAAGTTTTCATTTTTTATGAAAGACTTCCGTATGGCATTTTAAATAGCGACAGTGCTACTATACTTTTTCTTTCCAGTTACATCACTTTCTGGGCGTTACAAGCTCCGTACCAAAGTTAATGTACCGGTGGGCACCTCAATGTAGGGTACAAAAATCCAATTTTTTTTAGTTAGAGTATCGCAGAATTTTTTTTCATGATCCAAAAGAAGAAAGTCCATTCTAAAGGATTACGTAAAAAAGTAGGTGTAATAATGCGCAATTCGACATTTTCGGTTAACCAAAATATATCGTTTTTATAGTTTTAAAGTAAAAAAAATGTTTTGTTTAAATAACGTACAACCCCGTTTTTTTAACTTTTTTTTTTTAAATAGCTCGTGAAATGATTTCCTTGACTCTTATAAGTGCACAGCAGCAAAATTTTCTCCGATTGAAGCGAAAATAGTGTTTTGGTTACGTTTTCAATTGTTGACGCTCAAAACTGCATTTTATCAGAAAACCATATTTCTTGATTTTGATCAACTTGTAAATGCTATAGCTCTCTCAAAATTTACCCGATTAAGATATAGTTTGAGATCTTGCTTAATGAAAATATTGTCTTTCAAATGACACAAATTTCTTTGAAATCGGTGACATAAAATTTTTAAATTTTTGTCCCACTTCGGAGCACTGTGCGCCGTGTTGAAATATACATATAAGTAGTTTTGACAAAAACGCTGCCGAATTTTTGAATACCATTTATTCAAAAATCTCTGTCAATTTTTCGAATTTTAACTTTTTATTTGTAAGCGATGTTTTCAAAATAATATTGCATGAACAAAAGCATACTCACTTCTATCGTTTATCCGGCGGTATGGACAAGAATTTAAGGACCCTTACACGCGTAAGCTTCTGTTTACGTCTCTCGTCCGTTCTAAACTTGAGTATGCCTCTGTAATCTGGAATCCACTTTACACTTTACACTCTTCACGTCTTGAAAGAATTCAGCGTAGGTTTCTTCGTTTTGCCCTACAGCCTCTCCATTTCTCTGAACCCTTTCCTTCTTATAGTGCTCGTCTAATGTTGATTAATTTGCAGTCTCTAGAGGTTAGAAGATTCGTCCAATCTGTAATGTTCGTCTTTGATCTCGTCTCCAATGTCATTGATTGCCCCTGTCTTCTAATTAACCCTTCTGTCAATACGAAAAATTTCCACCTATTATCAATACGAAGGTACCCGGGTACCTTCATACAATTTGTATGGGAAAAGTGAAAATAATAACGCACAAATTTAAAAAATCGTTGTTGGCTTATAAAATAAAGCGTTATTTATTGATAATTCAAGTTAAAAATATTAAATACATATTAATAGTGCAACAAATTTTGCATTTTTGTGTTTTACGTTATTGCTTACGTTGATCGGAACAGATATAGCATGACTAATGGGCTTTTAGCCGGTGGTCTGAGTCTCGTTTTTGTTCCTACAGATGCTTGTAGAAACGAACATAAGGGTTTCTGTGCTCCGCAAACTGTTCGAAAACTGTTTTTAGTGTTAAAATTGTGACAACAAGGGTATTGTTTTGTCTATTCTGAGTTTTCGGCATCAGCGGCGCACACAGGATTTCATTTTACGAGGCGTTCTGCATACAATCCCAATACCATTTTAAATCGATGTGTCACCCATCATTTTTGAAGCTAGCAAATATTTGGGGAGTTTGAACCACCAATACCCCCTTACGTTACCTTCTCAAAATATTCTCCGCGGCCTCTGACTTTTTTGTGGTATCTTATTTATGTATGCTGCGAATAATACACGCAGCCAAGGTGCAAATATTGAGCATGCCACCACTTACCACTTTTAGTAATGAAATGGGGCAAACATTTGAGCCATAACGTCAAGTGACCTTTGTATAGGGTGTTTTTTTTAGAGGTTTGTTTTTCGAATAGAGATAAAACTGGCATTTTGTGGTCAAATCTGGCAACTCTAATGTCATTTATGTTCAGTTTGGTTTGCCATTTCATCATGAACAGGTTGACAAAAGAACAACGCTTGCAAATCGTGCAAATTTATTTCGAAAATAATGGTTCAGTTCGCGAAGTTTACCGCAAGCTCCGTCCATTTTATGGTCGACATAATCGTCCATCAGAGCAATTAATTCGGTTAACCATGGGTCGTTCTCGCACTACGTTTACTCTATGTGATAATACGCATCCGCAGAGACGTCGAACAGTGCGCACCGAAGAAACAATTGCCGCTGTAGAGCAAAATGTTGAAGAGGACCCGAATGAATCGATTCGCCACCGTTCACAGCAATTGGAGCTTTGTCCATCAACTTTATGGAAGATTTTGCGCAAAGATCTTGGCTTGCGACCTTACAAGATCCAGCTTGTGCAAGAATTAAAGCCGCGAGACCATGCGAGACCATGCAATGCGTCGTGATTTTGGTGTATGGGCCGAAAATGAGATTGATCTCGATGCTGATTTTCATCGCAAAATTTTGTTCAGTGATGAGGCTCATTTTTGGTTGAATGGCTACGTCAACAAGCAAAATTGCCGCATTTGGAGTGAAGAGAATCCACATGAGACCCTTGAGACGCCATTACATCCACAAAAACTGACTGTTTGGTGTGCTCTATGGGCTGGTGGAGTCATTGGGCCATACTTCTTCCGAAATAATGCTGTAGAGTCAGTTACCGTTAATGGAGACCGGTATAGAGCCATGATAACCGACTATTTTGTTCCCGAATTGGATGGCATGAATGTGGATGAGTTGTGGTTCCAACAAGACGGCGCTACATGCCACACAGCGCACGTCACAATCGATTTATTGAAGGAAACATTCGATGAGCGCATAATTTCGCGGAATGGACCTGTCAATTGGCCACCAAGATCGTGTGATTTGACACCATTGGATTATTTTCTTTGGGGATATGTGAAGTCGCTCGTCTACGCCAACAAACCAGAAACGTTAGGGGACTTGGAAGCCAACATTCGTGGCGTTATTGCCGACATACGGCCCCAAATGCTCGAAAAAGTGGTTGAAAATTGGACCTGTAGAATTGGCTTTATTCGAGCCAGCCGCGGCGGCCACATGCCCGAAATCATATTTAAACATTAATGGCATAAAATTATCCTTCCAATAAAGCCAAATTGATGGACATTAAAACGATTTTCTTGTGTTTTATTTCAATTCGAAGTTCTATACCTCTAAAAAAAACACCCTATACTATGCGAAAGATTTTTGGTCTCGGGTTGTCCCCTGGCGTTGCTTTGCCGTGGTGCATAGTTGAAAGAACCACCCAGCTTCATTGCTCTTTGGAAGGTACAACTTCAAAGTTTTTGTCGCCGAATATCGATGACTTTAGGGGTCGAGTATTAACTTTTAACACCAAAGTGAGATTTGTTGCAAAGAGGTATTCCGCCAGTGCCTCAGAATTAAAAAGGTAATCCGCTGCAGCAGTGTGGACGTAAGGTTTAGAGCATTGAATAAAAATTTGTAATATTTTTGCGCCTACTTGGATCTTACATACGTTAGTAATTGCCTACTTAGTTTTTCAGAGTAAACTTCTCCTTTTAAAGGGTAAAACATTTTGTAGTAACACGCATGTGAAGTCGATGACTTCGATCGGATGTCCTAAATTTTACTTATATTTGAATACAACTTTGATTTTAAATATAAAATGGGGGGGGGGGGGGAAGGTACCCGGGTACCTTCGTATAGAACAAAAAATAGAACAAAGGGGTAGTGTCCAAAAATTGGCTCAAAAAGTTATACAGAAAAAGTTTTCTTTCTATATCACTCATCTAATAGGTAGTCAATTGATTTTAAGAAAGATACTAAAAATATCAGCATAGCGTTCCTTGGCCGAAAGTAGGAAATTTTTACTTCAAAAATGCAAAAGGTACCCAGGTACCTTCGTATTGACAGAAGGGTTAAGTTCAATGTGTCCTGTAAATCACTGCGTTACTGTCCGCCTTTTTATGTAAAAACTGTTAAAACTAATTACCTCCTTGCAGCACCCACAACACGGGCTATGTGTGACTTCAATAAGTTATCCAAATCAATTCTCTTGGATCTGTCTCTTACTAGAACATGCTTCAAGAGGCAGCTCGATGAGGTGAATCTTTTGGCGCCTTAGTACTTTTTTTTGTTTTAATTTATTATGTATTAATTTTGATTTAATTTAATTTTAAGTGTTTTGTTAATCTAATTGTAATTGCTAGTCAGTATGAATCTGTTTCTATTTGACTATTAAATAATAATAAACCTAAGCCTAAAATACTGTAAAATGTGGAACTAGAATAACCTCTTAATGCAACAGATGTATAGTTAACTTTCTGAAACTTTCAAAGGTACATTTGCTTACCGAAACATGTTGCGAGTTTTCCGTCTTACGGCTCAATATAAATGTGTTCTTAATTTTTCCGTTTCTGTTCTACTTACTCCGCTTCTCATAGGTTTTACGATTTTTAGTTGAGTTGGCTTCTGTTTGTATTATACTGCAATTTACTTATTATTATATTAAAAATAATTCAAAACTTTTACTCTGAACATTTTTCAGCGAAAAGAACTAATCCTTGTTTTGATTTTCAGCCTATCGTTTTTTCGTTCAGTAAATTGTTATCGAAATTAAAATGAAATTAACCAATATTACGTAGAACTCTATAAACTAAAATTTTTTATTAATTTTTGGCATGAATTTCATGAAATGTATTTTTTTGACTGAGCTTAAAAATTTGAACGGAATTTTTCACGAAAGTAGAAACATTTTAACAGAATTAACGAAGTAATAATGTAAGTATTTCTAAGGTCGTGCAGTAACTGTTTTAAAAATGCAAACTTTATTTAAAAAGAGACAAGATAACGTTTGTTCAAGACTGTATTAAACTTGCCAGAAACAGAAATTGTTTTGATCCATGACGTTTTTGACATCTGCCACCTTTGAGAGGTTTGTATTAGCTTTCGCATCACCTGTTCAATTTGGAAATAACTCATTCATTTGCCTGCTCACAGCACTCTGAACCACACACTTCACAATATAACCTCAACACTTTACAGGGCGCACATGAATTTCGCACAATAGGTACAGTGCAATAATCCCTTTTTATGAGTAAATTTAAGCCGTGCTGTAAACGCTTTACTTTTGCGTACAGATTTTCTGTGGCCGCCCACCACCACAGGTCTACTATATGTGACATACCGTGCAATAATTTGAGGCCAGTAGTTAGTTTTTGTTGTAAGTAAAAGTTATTTAATTTTGTGTTGTTCACTTCAATAACTAATTAAATTGCAACTTTGCCCATAGAAATGATTAAAAATTAAGAAGTACGAAATTACTAGGACGAAAAGTGATCACGAAACCAGATTCGTCCGACCGAGAGCTGAAAGAACACTTTGATTTCAAGGACCAAACGAAAAAGTCTTACGTTTGCAAGAAAATATGTTGGCATGTCAAGCTCGTTCTGGGACACCATGACTTGGTCGGATGAGTCTAGATTTAAATTAAAAAATTCAAAGAAACGAAAACGTGTGTGTTGTGAGCAGACTGATCGCTGCAAACCAAATTTTATTCAGCACACTGCACAGTGATTCGTTCCATAGACAAAATTCAAAAAATTTATAGTCTCAGAATTTAACGATTTTGATGTCATTTGAAAGGTAAAACTCCAACTAAGAAAACCCCCAAAAATCTGTGCAAAAAATTAATTAGTGTCTGTGCAAAAGCGGCTCAAAGTTGAAACTTTTTTCACAAAAAAATTTAAACACATATATTCTGTTTTTTAGTCTATTGAGTAAACAAAATTTTAAAAATACATGGTTACCAAGAAGTTGCTGAAACTTTCAATATAGATTAAGAAATGATGTGGTAATTTTCGCTTTTAATATTTTTTCAAAATTTACAAAGCTTAGTCTTTTACTTCACTTTTAATTTAAAATATTTTTCTAAATTCAAAATCTGAAAATTGACAAAACTTAGAGGAAAATATCTAAAAAGTATGTGAAAGTATGTTCCTGGATTTTTTTTTATTTTAAGAAGCATTCTTTCTTTGTCGGATTATGTAATTATATCCTCCGATATCTTCCGATCTCAGAAAATAATTCAATTTGAAAAGTGGTCTAAACACGTATTTTTCGACAAAATTTCTTTTATTTATGCCTAAAAGTATGCAATCAGCATGAAAAATTGGAAAATCTTGGAAAACATACGTCTATTATTATCATTTTTATTGCAAAACCAAAGCGATGTAAGACAATCTCTGTTCCTTTTTGCAATTATCAATGTTGACGTTACCGATTAACTGTAAAATCTGAAAAATCCCGCTAACACACTTGGTGCTATAGCTCTCCAAAAATGACGAAATTTGCAAATTTAAGTCTCAGGCATTGCTAAACTACAACAGTTTAAGAAAAAAAAAAAAGAAGAGATTTCAATTCAGCAGACCATGATTAACTAGTATACCAAATTTTATGAGGAACGGACCACTCCTTCTAATTTTGTCCCGCGGTTGTATGGAGTCGAATCACTGTGCACTGTAAAGAATGGTGCAGGTATGGGTATCATGGGCATCATGGTACGGGGTTGTTTCTCAGCAAGCGGTGTCGGCAACTTAGTAAAAATCTATAACATAATGATAGGAGATGTTTACATAAATACATTTTGCAGCGCAATTTAAAAGGATACGAAGAAACAATGGCATTCGGGTCGTTTGTTTTCCAACAGGACAATGATCCAAAGTAAACCTCGCGAATGTTCAAGACGTTTTTCTCGAAAAAGTTGGAGTGGCCGGCCCAGTCACCCGACTTGAATCCCATAGCATACTTGTGGGCAATTCTCGATGCCAAAATTACTACACAAAGTAGAACAAACCTCGTTAAGAGATGGAGGATCAATGGGCCAAGATGCCTGACGAGACGTTCAAGAATTTAGTCAGCAGTATATCTAGCCGTCTCCACGCTGTCATTAAAAACAAAGTTTATTAATAAATATTTATAATATTATGTATTAATTTTTACTTTAAGCTTGAGACTTTTCCGTTTTTACTTTCATTTGTAGTGTTTATATTAGCGGTTTTCACACCGAGGCTGTTAATTTGTTAGTTGTTAGTTGGTAATATTTTACGCATATTTTGTTCTTGTAATACATATTAACGAACTACCACTCTAACGAGTAAAAAGTTCCAGTCTCACAGGCTTAACAATTTTTTCGTAATTAGTAACGTTGCGATCAACTGTTCAAATTGTTTAATTTTCTGAAAATTTTGCGCGCTGGTGGAACTTTTGCGGCCGATATTTTTCTTCTTTTTTACAATTCTAGTTGCTTTTCTGTAATCATTGCGATTTGTTTGACGGCATTAGAAATTAAGTGCTTAAAGATTTTAGATTTTGCGTTTTCTCGCGGCATTTTTGCATTTGCAATAATGAAATGTTTTGAATAAAATTACTGAGTCAGCTGTTTGTGACACACAGCTTACCAGACTACCGAAAACAAGCAAAAAGGATTGTTCACCAAATTAACAGCCTCAGTGTGAAGACCGCTATTAATTTTACTTTATTTCAATATTGTGAAATGTGAACTTTATGTTATTTTTTCATTCCTAAATGCATTTCCACTAAGTATTTGAATAAGTTAAAGTTTTGTGTTTCAATATGAATTTTGCCAGTATTTTAATATAATTATTTTAGAGCATCGTAAAATCATACTTTAATTTCACATTTATACTTTCAATTGTCGCTACGTTTTTTCCAGATACGTATATATTTATTTATAGTATTTATTTACTTTTGTTTTAATTTCATAAATAAAATGCTTGATGTCCAGTTTAATGCGAATTTTCCAATGTTAGATTTCACTAACGTTACATTTATCTTTACTCTGTGAGAGTGAAGAACATAAAATATTCGACTGAAAATGTCCACCTTCTTTTCCTTTTACCACCCGCTTTTTCTTTTTATATTCTAGAATATTTCATTTGTGCTTAAAAAATGTTTACCTTTCTTTCAAAGTGCAAACAATTAGAGCATGAAATTCAAATAATGCATACAGCACATTGAGTATTTCAGCCAGTATCGATTACCGATTATTTTGTACGATGCTTACTTCCTTACTTAGAAAACCTAAGAAAGCACAAACAAATGTACATTTACAAAGGTACTTGAAATTATGCGGTCTGCAGATAAATGCGAATCTTAATTAAACGATTTTTATGCTGCAAGATTCGCTTTTCTGTTGCAATATGCAGATTTATATATGCGATACCCTGGCTGTGTTTTGCACTTCCCAACCATATAAGGCCACCCTTTTTCCTCGCTGACCTCTGCATCCAACTGCCACAATGAAAAGTTGTTTATCAAAGCTTCGTCCACTCACTTACCGACCACTACTTAAACATTCGATTAACTCTTGATTATTTCTTATCTAAATACAACATCTACTGTTCATTTAGTTCATTTATCGCATTGGTGTTACTTGAGTAGTAATTAAACTATTTATTAATTTATTACAAAAGTATTTCACTTAATTTGTCTATTAATACGCCAGATACTTATGTGTCAATAGGTCTGTTTGGCAGAGAATAATTTGTACGAATTTGTACAAATTTGTACAAATTTTTACTGGATCCTGTTTGTTGACGCCAAATCTCCAGTAACGAGAGAGAAACTGAAAGCGTAAAGTGACAATTCATTTCGTGAGAACTTAGAAGTTTTTACTGGAGAAATTTTGTCCAGTAACTTTTTGCCAGCAAGAAGAAGAACAAGAAAAACATATGACTGGTTGTCATATGATCGACTGCAGAAAAATAAATTTTGTAAACATTTGGAGGAAAATGCATCCGGCAAAGAAATTGTGCGTTCGCGAGTGTGCTGACCAACAACCGTCTTGCTCAGCTTTACTTGCTGCAGCTGGAAGAGAAGAATCGCATTTGCCTTTTGCATAAAATGTCTGATTTAACTTAAGTTTCCCTACAGCTTCAAATCTGAAACGAAACTTTTAAATCAGCTGTTTCTTTCCTTAACCCTCCTGTTTACACCCTTTTTACTGTGTATTGTGGGTGTGCGAAGTACCACTGGTGTACCCAAGAGTTAAAACTTGCAAATTCTTACAAATTGCTGTTTGTTCACATTTTTGGATAGTTTCATTTTTGGGAGCGTAAGCTCGCTTCCTCTCCTGATATTTTTTACTGGATAATTTTTACTGGAAATCTGGCCAAACAGACCTAATGCTACAACTTTCTCTATTCCAATTATCACCAGCTGGCCCTTATCTCAGCCTTAAAATACGAGAATACTCTTTAAATTCGAACCTAAACATAAATTGCCTTATTTTGCTTTTCGTTGCATTATTCCATTCACTTGAGGCATTTCAAGAGCCCGAAGTACAGACCCAATTGCGCAAAATAATTTATGGTGAGCGGAAAAGTGCAATTTGTAAATTTTCCAATAAATACAATCATTTGCAAGTTTTCATTTAAAATGCTTGATTCTCGCTTTTCCGATGATTTTCACTCATTTTTTCAGTAAACTTCCACTTGCACCGACATCTCTCTGCCCATTCTTAGAGTCTAAAGATGTTCATTTCGATCTTTGCAGTAAAGTAAAAGCCAAATAACACAAATGCAATTTATTGGCCAAACTATGTTGAGGCGCGTCCAACTCTGCGCCGATTCCGCAACTTGCAAGCAGCAGCAACAGGACAACGGCCGCACTGCCTGCGAACTGCTCTCGCCGGCAATCGGTGTTGGAGCGGGACGATGCGTGTGGCGGTGAGTTGGCATCCGGCGGGCATAATAAACGCTCCAATATAGAAACCAAAAATTCAAGACACAACTTTCCTAGGATATTTGTGCGGTTGCGGATTGCGAAAAAGGCGCACCCGCTGCGTCGGTGAATAGTCGCCGGAAGCTGTGGTGCGGCCGGCGAAACTATGTGGTTCTGCGTTGGATAGCAGCGGCTGCAATATTAAATTATGAAATGGAAAATTCAGCAGGATGAGAGATGATGAAAGCGTGGAGTTGTAATGAATTTCATTGAACGCCTTTGATGCAGTTGAAGGCTGGTTACGTGGCAATGGCATACGCTCATATTGGATTATACGGCACAGCAAAGTTCACATTGGATGAAGTTGGTTAGTTTTGATGCAGGTCTGTGGCTGGATGTGCTGCGAGCAATTAAAAATGAGGTGCAGAAAGTTCGACTGACAACTTTGTGCCTCGCTACTTAAGCCCAGAGAGAATGTATGTATGTATGTTTACTTGTCGAGGAACGCACGAACGTTTTAAATACTTGTTAACAGTGAAGTCAAAATTAAATTGTATCTATTTATTCATTGTAAATATTTAAATGCAAGAATTTAAATTGGAAAATGACCATAGGACCTGTGTTGAAAATGTCGTAAACTGGTTAAATGAAACTTTTCACGAAAAGTGAAAGGTGGAGTTCTGGTTAGGCAAGTTCATCGGCCGTTGAGAAGGTTTATAAGCCCTCGCAAAGACTTTTTACAAGTCTTTTCGTCTGTATTCTGTTGAAAAACAAAAAAATTGTTTTATAAAATTGTCAGATCTACTTAGAACGGAAGTAAACATACCGGAAGCCCTTGCCCAGAAGAAAATTCGGAGAACTCTCCACACATGTTCCAATTCTTGATAGTTATCATGTAAGGAAATGGTGGACATAAATGCCAAATCATGTGCAAAATGCGTGGTGTCCTCTGTCGCGTTATCTGTAACGACATTTCAATAAAGGCAAATGCCCATCCAATCATCGCTTCACATTCGCAACCCAAATCGGACCCAGGTTCAGTGCAGAGTGGCAGCTGTTGTCGCCACATAAAGTTTAATCTTCCTCACATTCGTTGACCAATTGTAAAGGCTGCTTGGACATGAGCGTGTGATGCCATCGTCGTTTCCACGAACCAGCAAACGCACACATATTTGCATTTGCATAGCAGGATATGTGCGCGAAGACATGCGTCGACCAGGGCTGTCGAGAGGGGGGGGACAAAGGGGACATCGTCCCCGGGCCCGGAGTTTCCAAGGGGGCCCGGATTTTCCGGCAATATTAGAAAAAAAAGGGCGGAGTGTTGCACTCAAGCTATAACTTTTTTCGGCGTTGTTCAAAAATGCTATAACATTTTTGTTGGCAGTCCACAACGTTGGGAAATTTTGAAAAAACATGTCCCCTCCTCACTCCGTTCCCAATCAGATACAAGATGGTCTGCAAGAATCGAAGCTGTTAGGCCTTTCGCGAGTCACATTGTGGGACTGACCGCGGCTTTGCGCGAGTTGAAAGAATTGAATTTAACCGCGGACACTCAAAGGGACATTAATGGTATTCTCAAATATATGAGTAAGTTTGAATGTGTGCTGATGTCATCCATGTGGTCGAAGATCTTGTCTTTAATCGACGAAAGAAATCTCGTTCTTCAAGCTAAAGGTATCACAATCGATGTTGGAGTCAGAAATCTTTCTAGTTTATTGACAGACTTGAAATTTTTGCGGGATCGTTGGGGTGCACTTCTGAACGAATGTAAATTAGTTACTTCAGCGTTGCAAGAAGCTATTGACATCTCAGCAGAGTTGCCATCGCAAAAAGTGGGCCGGAAAAGAAAACGTCGCATAGTTGATTCTAATGATGGAATTGAGAAAGAACCAGAGATAGATGAAGAGACACATTTTCAGCGAAATACGTTTTTTGTTATTATTGACTCAGTGATCGCGGGACTCACAACTAGATTTGACGCTGCGAAAAATTTGAACGATACCTTTAATTTCTTGTGGCAATTTCCAGAGTTGATTGAAGACAAGGTCCAAGATAAAGCGGCTAATTTTGTACAGAAATATCCATCTGATGTTTCGGACGAATTGCCGAACGAAATGACACATTTAAAACATATTCATTCAGCAAATTTCAAAAGTGATCTAAGCCCACTGTCACTTTTAAATGAAATTTATGAGAAACATTTAAATGCGATATTTCCAAATGTTTGTGTTGCGCTCAGAATTGTCTGTACCCTGCCAGTAACTGTTGCGAGCGCTGAGCGCTCTTTTAGTGTATTGGCGAGAATCAAAAATTTCCAAAGATCGTGTTCTTCGCAAACACGCATCTTAGGACTTGCGATACTTTGCTTGGAATACGATTTGGCCCAAAAATCTGATTTCCGTCGTATTATAGAAACTTTCGCTTCAGCGAAAGCCCGAAAAGCGTGCTTAAAGTAGATCAAAGTTATAATTACTTAGAATTTATACATAATCAATAGATGTATTTATGTAAATGAGTATTGAATAATTACACAGAGCAACAAAATCGACATTATTTTTTTTTTTTAAATCAAACTATACTTTTCTAAAGGATTTTTGGACGCTGATCACAACTGCGTACTTAGTTTTTTGATTGTTTGAGCGGCTTAGGAAATATTGATGGTTTTCCTTGGAGGGCGTTTTACATGTTTTTTGACCATTACATGCATGTAGCTCCTACAAACCTGAAGTCTTAAATTCCATTTTTTTAACACAGATTAACAATACTTTAACTATGTATTTAAAATTTAAAACATTAAAATCGGTTAAAATTTGCAAGAGTTATTCATTTGCAAAGTCAAATTTTCAGTTACTTTGCAAGATTGCGAATACACAAAAGAATTTTGCTTCCAAAAAATATATATTGTCATGTAGTGAAAGAAGAATGTTGGGGCTTCCAATTAAAAAAGAAATTTTTGAAATACGATGTTTGTAATAGAAAATGTGTACAAATATGTAAGTTCTCCATTCATAAATTCAGCAACAAAAGCAAGGATTTACTTTTGAGCTATAATATCGGAGCACAATTTTAGGCAGCAGTATGAAAATGCTCGCATTCAACAAATGCCCTCAATTCATAAAATTTTCAGCTTTCGAATTTTGAATTTTTTGTGCCCAAAAATATGTCGCAATGAAATATGGAAAAACAGCAAGTAGTTTGCTAAGTGTGTGTGGTTGAAATTTTTACTTGTGTGATGTAACTCTTTTTAGAATAGCTCCTACAGTAATGAACCAATTCAAATTTTGTTAATGCCCTTGAAAAGACAAATATTGACGCTTGCGAAAATACTTTAGATACTTTCGTCAATGACGCGAAGAGCATTAGAAGATTTCAATACAAACACGTGTTCAGAAGGTGAAGTCGCATTTACACTCTAATGAGTATAGGCCGAGAATGGCACATGCAACACAAAAGATCTGTTCTATAAGTTTAAGTTACAACCTTACACTATACATTGCACACTAACTCCTAGTTGAAAATTGCAACCCCGAATTTAAATGAATTTTTATAAAAAATTCGCGAAAATTGAACTTTGAAGAGCCATAGCCGTGTTAACCCTTGACCAATCGAAATCGACTATGGTCAAAATTATAGCTTGAGGATTCGTTATTGTGTCATAAAAAAATTATCGTGTTTTTCAGCATATTATAAATGCAATAAAAATTCAAAGATGAAAAATCGTGGAAAACACCTCCTAGCAAAAACCACCAATAACTTACAAACCGCTCAAACTATCAAAAAACTAAGTACGCAGTTGTGATCAGCGTCCAAAAATCCTTTAGAAAAGGTTTACTAGAACTCGGAAAAATTTTGGCTGTTGCTCAGTGTTATTGAATAAATTTTTTTCTAAATCGAATTTGCTTTTGTGATAACTGCTCATTCCAACAACAAAAAGTTATAAAAACATATAAACTTTGTGGATCATCATCCTGACTTCTACTACAAAATTTCCAAAATTACTTACAGGGGCCCGTCATTACTAGTCCCCGGGCCCGGTTTTCCTCTCTACGGGCCTGGCGTCGACAAAGGCGATCGGAAAAATCCCCAGCTAATCTAGAGCAAATTGACACTCATCTGTGGTTGGCAACCCGGACGAGCGAGTTTATTGGAAAATTGGCACAGAGCGCACTTCATATGTTAGCGAGTCCACGCTCGCTCACTCATATTCACAGCGAGTGCGAGTATTTGGAGATTTGGATTTGGCAGATTTGCATCGCAAATTGGCGGGAAGAAAGGAAACAGCCGACAAAATTCCCTGGTAATGGTTTTGTGGCTGCGCAGCGGCATGTGAAGAATGGGCAAATTTGCTCCGAGATGGCCAAAACACGAAACGGTGGGCGTAGCACATGTTCCAATAATGAGCGGTCTTTCACACTTGGCAGCTCACACGCTGGGCGTGGGCACATTTGCCACCTTCGCACGCACTGCCCTGGCCGGCAAAATGCTATTTGAATTACACAAAACGTGCACAGAGCATACAATGGCAGCCATTCCACGGACGACAAAGACAACTCTGCGGCGAACGCCGGCTTCGCAAAAGGCCAACAAAGCACTGCAACAATAAAAAACACGCACCGCAAGAAAAGTGATAATACAAAGGAGAACAACAGAAGTTGCCTGAAAAAACAAATAAGCAGCCAAGTGGCATCCGAATTGCCGTCAGGATTTGCATGAAAGTAATGCAGAGCGAAAGTGAAAAGCGGCACCTAACATAAGTGAGTGTGAGCAGCGCAATAACAACAGCAGTAACAGCAAAAACAACAGTGGCAAAGACGAGTGGCAGCCAGTTGCCGCTCCTGAACAGCGGCACAACCATGGCTGAGGCTGAGGTGTTGTCCGGCATTTGTTTGTTGGTTGTCTGATTGTTTGCGTTTGGCTTCCATGGAGTGCGGCTTTGATTCACCGTTGCCCTCCTTCGGCGCTTCCACGTATGCGGAATTATTGCCACTTACTGGGCGTGGAGTTTTTTGAGTTGCGGACGGCTGGGCGGCCAAGGTGCAGACGAATCTTTTCGTGTGGGCTGTCCGTTGGCACAGCCCCAGAAAAACATTCGGCAGTATAGTTCAGGGCGACTAATCAGGGAGTTTGTGGTTGAAGCGTGCCGACAATTTTCCCGAAAATTTTCAATTGAGTCGAGTGATTGAGTGATTTTCATGGCTTGGGTTAGGGTTTATTATTCGCATTCATATGTGTAAATAATGCTAACGACTTCGAAAATTCATAGAAAATATTTGTGCAAGCATAGCATTATTGAAACGAGTAAAAGTGGTCAATACCATGACAAGACTACAGCAACCATTGTTTGAAATGTTCAATGAGCCATTCACGAGCTGTTTTTATTAAGCAATACTTATAAAAGTATTTCCGATTTGAAATAAAGTTAAACTTTAGTTTCTTTTTCTTTTTAAATTTTTAATTAATTGCTCTGTAAAAACCCTAATTCTGTAGATTAAAACTATACATACGAGTACACATGATTGGAATCACTGGGAGCAATCCTAATTAGAGAGGAGAGGTCGGAGAGGTTTTTACGAGTGAACGAGGTCTTTTGAGGCACAAACTTGTTATTGAATGTAATTTTTTAATGCTTCATAGATGAGGGTCTTAGGAGGAGGATTTTTTTCTCCATTGCCCTGACTAGGTATTCCGATTGAGGTATGCCCGTTCATTCGTCTGTCCTCCGAAAGGTTCATTCCATAGATTTTGAACGCTTAACCCTTTCGGTACTTTATTTTTGTTTTAGACTTTAAAAATCACTCTTTTCCATTTTATTACTATTTAAGCCTACATAATGAATAAGTAATTTTTTAAATATTGTTCGAAAAAATGGTTTTTGGGCATCATGCCTAACCATGCCATCTCTTTTTGGCTGAAAAGAAGGATAAACCCACTAGGTTTGACGATTTCGCGGGATATCGTATTGGAAAAAAAGCATAAAAAAAGGAAATACAAAATTGAAAAATTTTCTGAAAAACAATACATATTTTATTTATCGATATCAACTAGCATTGCTACAACTTCATCGTTGTCGTCGTCGTCATCATCGTCTTCAAACTCAATCGCAGACGCATTGGCATCACATATGGTGGAATATTTCCCCTTTTTAGCAATTTGGCGGAGTAAATCAGATTTCGTTTTCAAAAAGTGGCAGAACTCTACACATGAATATGTCAGGTTGCATTTCACCATAAGCATAGCTTTCAGAGTGTCGAGTTTTAGTCGGGACTTTTCTTCCGTCCAAGACTTATTGACGGCAGAAAACACTCTCTCAACTGAAGCACTCGTCCCTGGCAAACACAAAATATACTCAATCAAACTGGCTATCTCGGTGTAGTTGCAGTTTTCAGCATACAAATGATTGAATATTTCTGTCCATCGATCCAGAATGCAGATATTGTCATTTCTCCACTGTTTAATTTTATCATCACTGCAGTAATTTTCAATGTATCCATATTGTGCGTGCAATTTCGCTGCTGTTTGTTTTGCGTCGCACAAGTTGAGCCCATCCAATTTTAACATCACCACTTTAACATCCTCCCATGTTGGAGTCCTCATCAACATTGCCCACTCAAATATCTTCAGCTGCTGTAATGGCTCCGTCCAAGAATTCATATAAGTACAAGCGTCGGCTGAAAATAAAATTTCACTTGTATTCAACCATATTGTGAAGACAAAATAGAAAAAGAAATTACTAAAAAATTCGTTGCATGTGACAGTGATCAAATCTAAATCACATTCAGATTCAATAAGTTTTTGCTTCGCCTCTGCAGCTGCTGGTGTTAAAAATTCGTCCCTTTTACGGCGTTTCATTGCATCCCCAAGCTCGTTCAAATATTTCATGACTTCAATCGCCGTGACAGTATCGCCTTCAATTTTTAAAACCATTTCCGCGAATAATTCGGCCTAATATAATAGATGAGAACTGATAAAATTAAATTGAAATTACAAGAACGTTTAAACAGTGTACCTGCTCTTGCACGAAAAGTAACCAGAATTTTGATTCTGGATTCTGAAAGAATTCCTTCAGAATCCTTTCCCCCTTTCGGTAGTGCAACGAAGTACATTTTCAGTGCATCGAAAAGTTGCAAAATGCGCTTGATGGCTGGTCCGAGAGCAAGAAATCTTGTTTTTGCATAGCCCAACAGCTTCTGGTATTGAAGGTCCGCTTTATCGCAAAATGCTTTCAATGCTTCGGTTCTAACGGTGTACAGATAAAAATGCGAGTAAATCTTTACGACAATATGTTCGACGTCGAATGGAAGTGCTATGCCAAGTAAATGTGGAAATGACTCTCGCAATCTGCGGTATACGTTGTTTTCGCCACCGCGAGTAATTCCGCCAAAGTTTACTTTGGCATTATCGCCACAGAAAGCGATGACTTTCTTTTCCAGGTCAAATTCACGTGCAACAGATCTGATAAGGTCGGATATTATCAACGATGTTTCACCAGGTTCAGATGAAATCTCCAACACTTTGACACGTACACCGAATCTGGGCAAGAAATATCGGACGAGGATAGGGAACAGTTTAACGTTTCCGTGGTTCGAGGAGTCGGTGTAAATTGATACATAGTTGCACTGTTTTAATTCGTTTTTGAGCGTTTGTTTTGCATACGGCGCAAAGACACCGGTGACAATAGCATGGCATTTCGTTCGCGAACACGAAAAATTTTTTAGATTGAAGCAATTTTTAAAAATTTGGGTCGCACAAATCGATGACATAAAACTGTGGTTAGCGTTGATGGTGTGGTACGCCCAGACGCCTTCCATTGCCGTTTTTTGTGTATCCAATGCTAATGAAAAATGCGTGGTAATACTTTTGCTCGAAGAAGCCGCATTCAAAGAAGAGATATGCTTCGATGTTTTTAAATGTCGAACGATATCCGAATTACCGCCGCAGGCAATGGAGAAACGACTGTGGCACTTTTTGCACACAACATCACTTTCCGATTTTGTCTTTTCTAAAAACGGATATTTTTCGCAAAGGTTTGCGTTAAAGACGCATTTTCCTTTAGGCATTTTTTTTGTTTTTTTTATGTACGACAAACAGAAATTCAAAAAAACCGATACAGAACCATTTCAAAAAACAGTGTTGCCACGCCGCTGACCTCACATCTGTTTTGTAAAGCCAAAGGCGCCCTCTGTATCTCTGTCAGCATATGAAAGTGGTTGACAGTCGGCGCTAAGATGGTGGCAACACTCAAAAGCTGTGAAGCGCCATATCCTTGTCATTTGTTTTCCAACAGTATACGTTTGGAATTTTGTATGAGAAAAGAAGGATTTATATAGAAAAAAAGGATTTAGAAAATTTTCGCGGGATCGGTTTTTAGAAGCTGAAAAAAAGGAGTATCCCGCGAAAAAAAGGATAGATGGCATGGTTAATCATGCCATATGGCATAGAATGTACTTAAAGGAAAAAAAATTATTATTTTTAATTATTAAGATTTATTTATTAGATTTAAAACAGAACTTACTAATAAAATAAGCTGGGTAGGTATATCAGAGACATATCTGATAGATCAGTATATGATTTCCTGGTACACAGATGGCTCCCTAACGGAGGAAGGTACCGGAATCGGGGTGTATGGACCTGGGATTAGATACTCGGAACCTACAGGAAAGCAGACCACCATTTGCCAGGCGGAAATATACGCCATTGAAAGGTGCGCTCACTTCAATCTGGTGAGGAAATATCGGAACCGAAAGATCGCGATGCTGTCAGACAGCCAAGCGGCAAGCAAGGCATTAAGATCCTACCAGGTATCCTCGAAACTGGTGTCGGAATGCCTTGAGAAGCTGAACGAACTTGGCCGTTACAATCAGGTATGGGTCCTCTGGGTTCCGGGTCACGCCGGCATTGATGAGAATGAGCAGGCCGACAAACTTGCAATAAGGGGGGCGTCTACCCCATTCGTCGGCCCAGAACCCTTCTGTGGTCTAGGCAAAGGAGCACTATTGATCCGACGAGATAACCATCCGGAATCAATACTGGGAAAATCAACCAGGCCTTGAACATTCCAAAATGGTTATTGGCTCTTACAACAAGAAAAGGTTCGAGGAATGTATGAGTCTCTCAAAGAAAAATCTAAGGATTATCACAGGTATATTGACAGGGCATTGTAGACTGAACTATCATCTAACCAAACTAGGTATCAGGGTGAACGAACTCTGCAGGTTCTGTTTGTAGGACAATGAAACTGCGATACACATACTAGGCATATGCCCTGCACTAATATAAGTTAACGACACAAACATTTCCAGCGAAATAAACATTTTTCGCTGCGCTTAGCGCTTCCTACACGCGCGCCGCAAGCTTAGCTTGAGGTTCAACGGACTATGCGGACGAATTTGCTGACGCTATGTCTGCAGCCTGAGCTGCCGATCATGTTACAGCAACATGCTCAATTCCCTTTTCTTTATCGATATTTTTGAAGTCGCCTTCGATGATCAGTCGTCAAGTACCACTACAATGGAACAGTCGTTCCCCAACGTGAATAAAAATAAATGTTTCAATTTTGCTGAACAACAACTTTATTTTATTTAACTTATACAAACGCAAAAAGCATCTGGATGATTTTATTATACCAGGTTCGGACTAAGTTTCCAGAGGCTTAGGAAATGTGCTAAGATTCCTCTTGGATACTGGACTCACGGACGAACTGTGAAGGCCAAGAAGGGGGCACAATAGATCTTTTAGGTCGCAGTGCAGATTCCCCGCCAATAATAAGTTAATAGTTCATAAAATACAATAAAAAACTTAAAAAAGGAAAATTTTATTGTTTATAAGTAAATGAAGCGTGCAGCCACTGCCGCTATTCAATCAAATCAAAAATTTTATTTCCGTTGGGTAATATCTATGCCATATGGCATAGTAAGAAATTAAAAAATCGTACAGCCTTGGTGAACTATATTTGGGATTTAACTTTTTTACACTTACTAAAGCAATAAATACCTACTAGATTACTTACATAAAGCTATGAAATAAATTGATTTTTGTAATAAGAATAAATAAAAGTACGAAGTGATCTTTTTTTGTAAAATACGCAGCTCGATAGGAACGCGCACTTTCTGAACCCTTACAATTTACTGGGTACACTAATCAAAATATTTTTTTCATTATTTGGTATAAAAGACTTTAGAGAAAAATACAAAATATATATAAAATATAATATCCAGTTTTTTGACCTAAAACAGGCACTGAAAAGAGACTATGCCATATGGCATAGAATAACCGAAAGGGTTAAAGGCTAATATCACTGACACATGCAAGGAAGGTATTGGGGGGTTAAACCCCCCAAACAACTGTTTGTTTAAAAAATTTGGGTGGAAAATATGATTTCGAATGGTATTGGGCTCAAAAGTTTTGTACAGACCCACATGAGAAGTGCTCGTAACTCTCTTTATGAAACTCGGTGGACTTCATTGCATGCAAATTTTGACAGTAGCTTTACAGCCGCATTCCCTACTTTCGAATGTCTTTTTTTATAATAAGGCTTGGCAAAGGTATTTTATGATAATTTACAGCTTATGTTTTTGCTAAAAAATGCATTGAATTTTTTCAAAAGTTCTCAAAAAATTGGTACAGTATGGGTATTTTACTGATATCCATATAGAAATTATAGGCCCATTCTTTAGCAGCGTCGAATTTAATTTATGAATGTGTTCAACTAAAAATCAGTGTGACAAGGCACCTTCAATCCATTACGTAGGCAGGTTGTAGTGGCTGCCTCTGTATGAGACACACTTAGGCCTCTATATGGGCTCATTGTAATACCACAAATTCTACCTATTTGAAATGTGTATGCAACACTGTTTTTTTTGCAACATGTGTTACAACACACATTTCAAACGGTTGGGGAAAGGGGAGAGGGGACCTGTGGATAGCGATAGAAATAGACGAGTGTTTCACCAGCCCGAGCTAGGAATCGAACCTAGGGCCTCTGATATGAGACCCCAGAGCGCTACCCGCTGGACTATCGAGACCGGCATCCATTACGTATTACAACACAAAATTTGTGTTGGCCGGTGTAACCAATTGATGTATGTACGTAGCGAGGTTGTGTACCCGATAATGTCTATTTAAGCGCCAAAGGCCACAAATCCGTGAAAATTATGGATGGAGTTAAAACAAGCGTGAATTTGGCGCAACTGAGAGAAGCAGTTCCACGTGTCCGGTTAACTTTACTGCTGACCAGCGCAGTCGCGCGCAAATTTCTACAGTGTGCCGGACATACGCACACAGATCGCAGCACAATTGAGAACAGCAAGAACACGGCGTGTCACGCTCCTTGTACAATTACGAGGTGAAATTACAGCAATCTGTTTACTAATACACGCTAATAAAATTGGCGGGGGTGTGCGCGCATCTTCGCGCAGCGCGCGGGGCGGCGGGCCAAGACGGTGTCGGATACACTTCTTCGAATGGCAAGTGGTGTGTTGGGCGCAGGTGGGAGCCGTTGGCGGCGACAATGACCTATCCGGATGTGTGCTTTGTGTTGTGTGCGTCGTTTTGCGTGTAGTTGTGGTATCCAATGGGGTTGGAGCATGGACAGCGCACGCGTCGTGAGCGGCCCTCGGTGACGTCAGGACCACTAAAAGAGATGGGAACGCATTGGTGACGTTATGCATCGAGGAGAGCTGCGGCTTTATTTATTTATGTTTTGGCACGTTTATTTGAAATAAAGTGTGTACTTTTTGATTAAAAAAAATTCAAAAATGCCCGCCATTTCGGTGGATAAAAGTGCGTTAAAATTTTTATTGCAAATTTCAGGTACTGAGAGTTGTTGCTGCAGAGTGCAATTCGAATACAAGCAGCACGATGAGAGTCAGCGGCGCTCATTCGGGGCCTGTGTCTCCAGCTGTTGAGCGTAGTAAGAGGTGACCGTACGGCAGGCGTGTGTCCTTCGGCCAGTTACTGATTGTCAATTGCGTCTCTATTGCGTCCAAACGTTTCCCAGGGTGGCTGTCTGTTAATGCTAAATACAAATTGCAAAACAAATATAAAATGCGGACTAGGTTGACGTAGGTTGGAGGGTGGTGAAACTTTAGGTATGCCTGAAGAGTTTGGCTCATCTGTGCGCGTCTGCATGCTAACGCCTGATGTTATAAGTTGGTCGGAATGAATCTCCTAATATGATGATTGGAAGGAAGGCTCTCTGATTACACAAAGCAACAAACATTTTTTTTTCTAAAATCAAACTATACTTTTATAAAGGATTTTTGGGCGCTGATCACAACTGCGTACTTAGTTTTTGGATTGTTTGAGCGGCTTAGGAAATATTGATGGTTTTCCTTGGAGGGCGTTTTACATGTTTTTTGACCATTACATGCATGTAGCTCCTACAAACCTGAAGTCTTAAATGCAATTTTTTTAACATAGATTAACAATACTCTAACTATGTATTTAAAATTTAAAACATTAAAATCGGTTCAAATTTGCAAGAGTTATTAATTTGCAAAGTCAAATTTTCAGTTACTTTGCAAGATGGCGAATACACAAAATAATTTTGCTTCCAAAAAATATACAGGGGGGCTGGTATGAACTGAAACAACTTAAAGATGTTCTTGAAATTGTATTTTCGAACGCTTTTTTCTCGTATAAAAGCAAAAAGATTCCTTATATCTTTTATTATTATTTTACATTATAACATTTCAATATATCCGCCTTTCGTTGCGATAATTTTGTCCAATCGGTGGAAAAACGATTCGCACGCTGCCCGTACGTGCTTTTGTGGGTTTCGGTTCCATTCCCGGACAATTGTGGATCTGAGCGCGTTCAAACTTTGGTGGTTTTTAGTGCAAACCTTAGTCTCCAGAATACTCCAGATTGAGAAGTCCATTGGATTCGCATCCGATGAATTTTACATCCACTGTTGTGCAGAAATGAAGCGAGGTACGTTGTTTTTTAACAAATCTTGGTTAACACGCGCTTTGTGTGCTGGTGCCGAATCCTGCTGGAACGTCAAAGGTTTGCAGCCGAAATGTTTCGTTGCCCTAGGCTTCAGAGCAGCTTCCAGAATTATTTCGCGATAATTTTGCGCATTAATTTTAACACCAGGCTCCACAAAGACGAGTGGTGATCGACCATCGGCTGTTATGGCGGCCCAAACCATAACCTGAGCAGGCGAATGACGTCTGGTTGTCAGACGAGTGCTTAAATTGTCTTGTGACCTCTCACGCAACCATACACGGTCGTTTTGTTTGTTTATGGATTGCTCAATGGTAAAAATCTTGTCATCGGAAAACACAATATTCGGAATATCGCCGTTCACGGCCAAGCGCTTCAATTCCTTCGCTCTTTGCAGCCATAACTTCATTTGTTTCGCGTTGAGACCATGCACTTTTTGTATCTTGTAGGGCTTTAGTTTAGCTTATTTTTCAATATTTGTTGCATGCTCCAACGCGATACTTTGAAATCCCTTGCCAGTTTATTTGCACTTCGTTGTGGATTTCGCTCAATTCTCTTCTTCACTTTGCGAACCATTGCTTCATTGGTAGCTGTTTTTTTCGGACCGTCGCCGTAGCGTTTTTTAGAGCTGCCGGTCTCATTGTAACGTTTTATAGTCCGCCACACGAAAACTCTACTTGCTTTCAAATGCCGAAGCCTTTTAACGATTTCGGAATTTGAGATTCCAGTTAAATATAACGATATCACATTCCCCCGTTTGAAATCCTTGACCACAGAATTTTTTGAGAAACACAAAATGAAAACGCTATTACACACATGTCAACAATTAAATCAACTGTCACTGGGTCAAATTTGAACGCGCTAAAATTAACAGTATTATAACTACGGCAGTTTAAAGTTGGTTTCAGTTCATACCAGCTGCCCTGTATATTGTCATTTAGTGAAAGAAGAATGTTGGGGCTTTCAATTAAAAAAGAAATTTTTGAAATACGATGTTTGTAATAGAAAATGTGTACAAATATGTAAGTTCTCCATTCATAAATTCAGCAACAAAAGCAAGGATTTGCTTTTGAGCTATAATATCGGAGCACAATTTTAGGCAGCAGTATGAAAATGCTCACACTCAACAAATGCCCTCAATTCATAAAATTTTCAGCTTTCGAATTTTGAATTTTTTGTGCCCTAAAAATATGTTGCAATGAAATATGGAAAAACAGCAAGTAGTTTGATTAGTGTGTGTGGTTGAAATTTTTACTTGTGTGATGCAACTCTTTTTAGAATAGCTCCTACAGTAATGAACCAATTCAAATTTTGTTAATGCCCTTGAAAAGACAAATATTGACGCTTGCGAAAATACTTTAGATACTTTCGTCAATGATGCGAAGAGCATTAGAAGATTTCAATACAAACACGTGTTCAGAAGGTGAAGTCGCATTTACACTCTAATGAGTATAGGCCGAGAATGGCACATGCAACACAAAAAATCTGTTCTATAAGTTTAAGTTACAACCTTACACTATACACTGCACACTAACTCCTAGTTGAAAATTGCAACCCCGAATTTGAATGAATTTTTATTAAAAATTCGCGAAAATTGAAATTTGAAGAGCCACAGCCGTGTTAACCCTTGACCAATCGAAATCGACTATGGTCAAAATTATAGCTTGAGGATTCGTTACTGTGTCATAAAAAAATTATCGTGTTTTTCAACATATTGTTACGAATATGAGTTTTAGTGGGCTAATACGTATCTCTGGATTGCGTAATTTGAAAATAAAACACACTTAGTTCCTCAACCGCATTCCGGAGTGGACTAAAGGTTTCCATGATGATCGCGACCATCATTGCCAGATTGGACTAAAAGTTGCCATCATTGTCGTGGCCGTCGTTGCCAGATTGAATTATAGCACGGCGCGTAGCGACAGGGTTGCTTTGCACAGCGACAAACTGTCTTATCGTTACACTGCCCACCACTTAGACTTGTTCGTCCCGAACAAGTGCCGAGGTTCCGCTGTGATAAGGCGCCAGGCGCTGCAAATGGACTACCTTCAGCTTAGCGAATTTATTGCTGCAACGTTGAATCCTGTATACCACGTCGTTTATCCTAGTCACGACTTCGTAAGGTCCTTCCCATGACGCTTGAAGTTTCGGAGACAAACCTTTCCTCCGCTGCGGGTTGTAGAGCATTACCAGATCGCCTTCTTGGAACCCTGCTGAGTTGGCCCGTAGATCATATCTGGCTTTCGCCTTATCGCTGACCAGTTTGGTGCGGCTCCTTATAAACTGGTGAATCTCCTCCAGTTCCGCCCGCTTATTGGCCACGTAGTCCGTCTTAGCGCCTCCCGTCGTGCTGGCTACCCCGAACTTCAAGTCAGCGGGTAACCGCAATTCTGTGCCGAATACTGCTCGGGCTGGAGTGTGTGATGTCGTGTCGTGCGGGGCTGACCTATACGCCATTAGGAACAAGGGGATATGCGTGTCCCAATCCTTTTGATTCCTGCCTACCACTTTCCGCAGGTATTCCTCCAGTGTCCGGTTAAAGCGTTCCACCATGTCGTCGGACTGTGGGTGCAAAGGGGTGGTACGCGTTTTCTTTATCCCCAGCAGCTCACACACTTCCTTGAATACCGCAGACTCGAAATTCCGGCCTTGATCTGAGTGCAACTCCAACGGAACTCCGAACCTGGCTACCCAGTTGTTTACCAGCTTTTCCGAGATCGTAGTGGCCTCCTGGTTAGGAATTGGGTACACTTCGGGCCATTTGCTGAAGTAATCCATTACCACCAGCACATATTTGTTGCCTTGAGTACTAGTTGGGAATGGGCCGGCGACGTCCATAGCAATCCGCTCGAAGGGCGCTCCCACGATGTACTGCTGCATGCGGCCTCGAGATCTTCTTGTTGGCCCTTTCGCTGCTGAACATCGGTCGCAGCTCTTAATCCACTCGGCTACAGACTCCTGACATCCTACCCAGTAGAATCGTCTTTTTATTTTGGCGACGGTTTTGGTGATGCCTAGGTGCCCTCCACTGGAGTCGTTATGGTATGCCTGGATGACCTCGTTGATTCTGCATTTCGGCACTACCATTAGGGAGTTGCTGGTTCGTCCATCCGCGCTCTCCCATTCGCGGTACAGGCATCCTTCCTTCAGCCGCAGACTTTTCCACTGTGCCCAGTAAGCCTTGGCGATCGGGCTTTCACCGGCCATCTCCTGCCAATCTGGACGTGCGCCTTGCTCTTTGCCTTCGACGATTTTTGCAAGATCCGCATCCTCCCGCTGGTCCTTTTGTAGCCTCTCCGCAGACCACTCTTCCTCTGGCATAACGCTCACCAACCGGACGTCCACTATCTGTTCTTTGCTTTCGGCTCGCGAGCACGCCCTGCATTCGACTTCGCACGGACGGCGTGACAAGGCATCGGCATTGCCATGGCTACTGCCCTTCCGATGCTCTATCGTGTAGTCGTAGCTCTGCAGTCGCTCGATCCACCGCGCCAATTGGCCTTCAGGATCCTTAAAGTTCAGGAGCCATCTCAATGCCGCATGATCTGTGCGCAGGCGAAACCTTTGTCCATACAGATATTTGTGGAAGTGTTTTACGCAGTCCAATACCGCCAGCAGTTCTCTCCGTGTCATACAGTAGTTGCGTTCCGGTTTCGACAGAATCCTACTGTAGTATGCTATCACTTGTTCTTGGCCGTCTATTATCTGTGATAGCACACCGCCAATACTATGCCCGCTCGCATCCGTATCCAGCACAAACATCTCTCCAGGCACGGGGAAGGCCAGAATTGGAGCAATGCACAGTTTTTCCTTCAGACGTGCGAAAGCCTGCTCCTGCTCTTCGTTCCACTCGAAAGCTTGGCTCTTTTTCGTCAGTTTGTGCAAGCTGCTGGCTATGTTCGCGAATCCCGGAACAAATCGGCGGTAGTATGTGCACAGGCCCAGCAAACTGCGGAGTTCGTGTAGATTGCGTGGCCGGGGCCACTCCTTCACCGCCGTGATTTTGCCTTCATCCGTATGTACTCCGCGGGCGGAAACCGTATGACCCAGATACTTGACCTCTTTTTGGAACAGCGAGCACTTCTTCGGGTTGAGTTTAAGCCCAGCTTTTTGTATCCGCTCGAATACCTCCTTCAGCTTTCCCAGGTGGTCGTCGAAGCTTTTACCCATCACGATTATGTCGTCGAGGTACACCAGGCACGTCCGCCAATGCAGCCCCTTTAGCACGCGTTCCATTAGCCGCTCGAATGTTGCTGGTGCGTTGCAGAGTCCAAACGGCATGACGGTGAACTGCCACAAACCATCGCCAACACTGAAAGCCGTTTTCTCCTTGTCCTTGTCTGCAAGCTCTACCTGCCAATAGCCGCTGCGTAAGTCGAGCGTGGAGAACCACTGTGTGCCTGACAGTGTGTCCAAGGTGTCATCGATCCGAGGTAGTGGATAACTGTTCTTCTTGGTCACATCATTGAGTTTCCGATAGTCCACACAAAACCGGGTACTGCCATCCTTTTTCTTGACCAGCACGACCGGCGAGCACCAGGGGCCCGAAGAAGGCTCTATGACCTTTTCTTTCCGCATGTTTTCGATCAACTTTGTGACCTCCTCCCTCTTGGCCAGAGGAACTCGTCTTGGCGGTTGGCGAATCGGTTTTGCGCTTCCGGTGTCGATGTTGTGCTTCACTATGGCTGTTCTTCCGCCTGCTTCTGCCGCAAATATTGACCCATAGTGCTGCAGGAGTGACCTCGCCTTCTGTTTCTGATTGGCCGTCAATTCGCTGCTCCACTGGTTCTCCTGCGGTATGGCGTCCATGTTAAAATCGCTCTTCTTATTATTTCCAGGCGGGCTATTCTCGCAATTGACCACTGCTACAGCTTCCTTACACTCGCCAATTACCTCATCTTTCCCGACATATCTGGGTGCATTCAGGGGGTTCAGTATTCTGACTGGTATTCTGCCATTCTTAGGTTCCACTAACGTACGTCCGATGATGATGTTGTCGTGTCCTTGATTCGGTGCTTCTACAACCCACAGCCGACTCATCCCATCGTCCTCGTCCACCTTTGCCCACACAATCGCCTCGGAGTTCGCTGGTATCCTCCTGTGTTGACACGATACAACCTTCCTTACCGCCACGCTTCGCTCATAGCCGGTGTGCAGCGGGAATTCAACGTTGGCATATCTCAGCACATTTTCCTTCAGGTCCAGCGTAAAACCGTGCCTAATCATGAAATCCACGCCGATAATCACGTCGTCCATTATATCCGCGACGATGAACTCATGTTCCAGGCTGCTGGTGCCGATAGTAATGGTTTTTGTAACTTTCCCTCTTACCGGCGCGCGCTCGCCAGTCGCAGTCCGCAGCTGTATGCCATGCAGCGGTTCCCAGTTCTTCAGCAGCTTCCTTTTTATGATCGAATATGACGCTCCAGTATCCAGTGTCAACACGAACAACTTTTCATCTATCCTTCCTTCAATTGTCAAGCTGCTGGGCTGTCGTTTCAGCTGTGAGACAAGGACGGTGGGGCGGCAGATTGTGGGGATCAGCTCACGCCCCTTTGGGCTGACCCATTTTAGTTTAACGACTCGCCGTCCTCAGCCCTGCGCTTGTTGGCTGAGCCTCGATTGTCAGTATTCCTCGCTTCAGGCGATTGCGATCGAGAACGGGAACGCCTCTTTCGTTGGCGGCAGTCTCGTGATATGTGGCCCTGCTTGCCACATACCCAGCAAACAACTTTAGAGGAGACCACCCGTGGCCTGCCCGGTGGCTCAGAGCTTGTTGCCTGGATCGCAATGTCGTTGTCCGGCTGGATCTGGCGTATCCTTGCAGGTGCATACCGAGTGCTCCCAATCCATGTCGCCTCGTATGTCATCGCACTGGTCACCGTCTCCCTAAATGTCGGCTTACCCATCATCAACGCACTGCGACGTGTCTCCGGATCATGAAGACCTTCAATAAACGCCTCAATCTTCATCCTCTCGAGATCATCAGCGCCGAAGGACGGGTAGCACAGCTGTACGAGCCGCTCAATGTCTGCTGCATATGCCTGCAGCGCCTCGTTGGCTCTTTGCCTGCGGTTCTTCAGCTCACAGTAGTACAGCGTTCTGTTGTGCTCGTCGCTGTACTTCGCTGCCAACGCCCTTATGACGGTCTCGTACTCACTTCTTAAACATTCTGGAACTGATTTTATTACCTCAGCCGCAGCACCTTTTAGAGCCAGCGCCAATCTCCGACCTTTCCTTACATCGGTCCACTGATTTTCCAGAGCAGCCAGGTCGAATTGTAGCTTGAATGTATCGAACGGCGTAGTCCCATCATAAGTAGGCACTTCTGCTCGGGTGGCAACACTTTCCGGAACCGGCGGCAACCATTCTCGCGGCTGTACCTCCCTAAGCCGCTCGTCCATTTTTCTGTTCATCGAATCTTCCAGACTGTCAACTCGTTTGTTCAGGGAATCGTCAAGATCGCCAACACGTTTGTTCAGGGAATCATCCAGGTCGTCGACTCGTTTATCCAAATGTTCCACTCGAGTTCCCAGGTGCTCCACCTTCACATTCAGCTGGTTGGCGATTTCTTCCACTTTCTGCTCCCAGCGCGCAGAATTTTCCTGAAGCTTGTTTTCCATTCGCTCTGCCATTTCCCGATTTGCAGTCTCGACTTTTGCCGAAATTTCGAGATTCGTAGTTTCCAGCTTCGCTGCCATCTGCGTCGACATTTCGCGATTTTCATTTTCCATTTTGGCTGCCATTTCACGGTTGGAAGTCTCGAACATGCCTTTAAGTGCAACCATTAGCTGGCTCATGTCCAATGCTTGTGGTGGCGCAGCCGCTGCAGCCGTACTTTGCATCGACGCAGCACCCGCAGGCGATTCCTCCACTTTGGCCGACGAATCTAGCTCCTGCGTCCCGAACTCGTGCGCAGTCCAATCAATGCCTCGTGATTCACACGCCTCTCGCAAGCGCAGCTGCAACTCCACCTTTCCGCCAGCAGTCGGCAAATTCCAAGCGGCCAGCTCCTTCTTCAGCTGGTCCACCTTCAGTTGCTCCAGTCTAACCATGTCTGCGTTTTATAATTAATTTTTATTTTTTTTTTTACTTTCAGTAACACAATCCCACTTCTGACACCAAATGTTACGAATATGAGTTTTAGTGGGCTAATACGTATCTCTGGATTGCGTAATTTGAAAATAAAACACACTTAGTTCCTCAACCGCATTCCGGAGTGGACTAAAGGTTTCCATGATGATCGCGACCATCATTGCCAGATTGGACTAAAAGTTGCCATCATTGTCGCGGCCGTCGTTGCCAGATTGAATTATAGCACGGCGCGTAGCGACAGGGTTGCTTTGCACAGCGACAAACTGTCTTATCGTTACAATATTATAAATGCAATAAAAATTCAAAGATGAAAAACCAATAACTTACAAACCGCTCAAACAATCAAAAAACTAAGTACGCAGTTGTGATCAGCGTCCAAAAATCCTTTAGAAAAGGTTTACTAGAACTCGGAAAAATTTTGGCTGTTGCTCATGTGTTATTTTATGATATGAGAAGGTCAGCTCTAAAATAGAAAATTCTAAAATAGGAACTAGATTATTTAGATTTTTAGAAATTCTTGAAATTGGGCATAGCTTCTTAAATTTTATAAGAATTCGTACTGTCCATTAGGAACGGGCTATAGTTACCTATATTTAATTACGAAATGTTTTAATCTTGCGCAGTTTCCTCTGCGAAACCTGCGGTAATCCAAGGCTTTAAGAACTCGTCGTAGAAGGCAGAATGAGAGAATCTTGAAGCGCATAGTGCAACCTGGCAGCATGTGGCATAATAGGCTAAATCTATAAAAGGGATCGATTAGTATTCTTTTCGCAGATGTGACGCCACACACTGACCAACCGTTAATCACTCCAACTACACGACCAGCAACGGTTCGCCAAGGGCCGCGTAATCCCGCGCTCAGACACTCACTAATCATATTTTCATAGGACCGAGTTGCGACAGAATTTCATTCGAAAATCCCCTTTAGTGTTAGTTAAATTTAGAGCTGTGCGGTTACAGCGCCAGGTAGTGTGGGTAGTGGCTTAGTTGTGGTCTGGATTGCAGCTGGCATGGACTATGCCTTTTTGCGCCTGTGGGTCGCTACGGCACCGGCCCCGTACCCGTTATTATGCGGCTAATAGCTGCTAATGATCTTAAATCTAATGTGGGTATCTTTTGTTTTTCACTTGTTTTCCACATTTTACGCTAAATCATCACTTTCGCTGGGGGGTTTAAGCTAATCTTCTTGTTCGCTAAACTGCGTGGAGACAGACGGTCGGCGGCGCGGCCCATGTGCCTCGGTTCTGGGTTCTGTAATTGATTTGCTAAATGCACCGATTTGTAGCTGATGTTCGAACGTGATTTGCGCTTTTCTGCCATTTCAAGGCGGTTTAATTGGCTCGAAGGGCTGATGAAGATTGCAGGTGAGTTAGACGATTTCGTTTAGCTCTTGTTTTGGATGCTGACACTGCTTGGGAAATTCAAGAATTGTATTAAAATTGTATCAAATTTCGATCAAGATAGTGAAGGTTTGTAATTGGCCGTTTTGAAATAGACTGAAGTGAAATTTGAGTACAAGTCAGCAGTGCCGCCGTGTGGCTCTTCAAGATTCGACTGAAAATGATTTCCTAAAGTCCATTGGTACCAATGCGGACAATACGATTTATGTCCGCAGTCATTTGTCGTCTGTCTATGCGAGCGTTGCATCATTACATAGTCTGTCGATTTGACAGGCCGGATTTAAATCTATACTTGTTTTTGGCTTCGGTTTTGAAGCCTTGTATGAAATTGTGAGTTGACAATTAAAAGTATTCATTTGGTTCTGGAGATATTATAACAGTTGTAAAATGATTAGTTGACGATATTCCACGTATATTCTAAATAAATACAATTATGACAAATTTTAACATAATGGCGAATATTGAGCTTAATTTATTTACTAATTTAAATTCAAAATTAAAGCACTGAAGCCTGGATATCTCCTAAAGCTGAACAATGCTCCCGAATGGAAGCTAACCGTTGATTCATATACTTACGAGTACTTCTTAAGAAAGAAGTTATCATCGTATCATAAGATCATTGTAACGGATACAATTACTCAATCAATTTCTTTATTCTGATTAAAGGGTCTAAAGATGGAAAACAAGATAAAATAGATATTCGTGAGTATTTTTAATATTTTATATCAGTGGTCATATGGAAGAGTAGCTTAACTCAACATAAGAGAGAATTAAGTTATTGCGTTGGGAGCTTTAAAGAAGTAAAGGCGCTTAAATGTATTTCATCGGTTTTGGAAAATCCCGTTTTTTTAACAACAATGCATTGGTCAGAACATCTTATGTATATATTCTGATCTTCCATTCTTCTTAAAACTATATCACTTAAATTGACCTAAGCTGTATAAATGTTCACCTTGACAAAATGTCGTCTTATGTTTAAAAAGTCTTAGGTTTACTAAGCAATATTACACAATACTTAGTTTTTTGAATTTCAACAGAAGTGCTTCAGTTACTTAGAAACCTGTAAAACGCAAATTTCAGTATCGAAAAAGCTAAAAAGTATAAATCTTCCCTATTTACCAATACTTTTTTCAAAACATGCACCTTTCTTCTCTAATAAACTTAACTCCAATAGGTTAAGTTACAGATTTTTCGCAAGATTCAAGTAGAATACAAATTACACAAAATTGAAGATATTTCACAACATCAATTTTCAACTTAAGCTACTCTTCCATATGATATATGGATATATACATATACGTAAATTTTTTTTATTAAATTAATTTTAATAACTACATCCAACAAATTATAAAAGTGATTACCTGGCACACACTAAATTTTAAAGTGACTGATAATAGTAAAATTTAAATAACTAAAAACTGTTTTGTTCTAATAATTCTTACCGGTGTCCATGCGAAGACTTGATCCGCAAATTCCCTGAATACACTAATAGCAGTAAAGCTACTTTCATAGAGCTACTACGTGTTGTTTTAGGCATTTAAAGCCGTTTTGTAGAGCGCTCATATTAGCGGCAACCGCAACATTCTTTGTGTGGTCGCTCTGTCCGTAGTCTCGAAGGTAGGCAAAGTCCCTTGTCTGCGTAATCGCAGGCGTCGTTCGGTCTTTGTCTGGTGCGCCGACAAACTAGTCAATACTCGTACTTTGTTGTGGCCGTAGTTGCTACTAGTTCTCTCTCCTTAATACATGATTTAAGAACTAATATTTTAACATCCATGAGCATTGATTTCGATGGGAAAAGTATTTTGCATTAATTAAATAAAATTTGTAATGATAGTTTTTAATATCTAAATAGATTTTACAAATAAGATTAAATGCGTATTTTAATAAATCTAAAGTCATGTCCAACAAATATGTATGTATTTAGTTAATTTCAATACAATAAAAATGAATTTCAGACAACAACGAAAAATTTATATTTTAAATATAACCAAAAAATATCGACATTTTTTTGTTTTTTATTTGTTCGTCTTTATTCCAGAGTGCAAATATATGTCATACAAATTGATTTTTAACTACGTTTTTTAACTTCCATAACACTTTTGTATAAATTTTTAAATTTTCGACTTTTAATCTCTGCGAAAGGATTTATTGAATCATAGTGAAATTTTACAAGTGAACCAGATATAATGACGGCCTCCTTTTTGTATGACAATAAGAGATTGAAAAAATTACTTGTCATGTAATGCTCAAAAAAATTAGCCCTGAATAATATGTAAGCGTTTGGGTTGTACAATTTTTAAAACAGTAAAATTCTAAGAAATTGTTGCTATATTGGCAGCGACCAGGCCCGTAGAGAGGAAAACCGGGCCCGGGGACTAGTAATGACGGGCCCCTGTACGTAATTTTGTAGTAGAAGTCAGGATGATGATCCACAAACTTTATATGTTTTTACCTTTTGTATCTTTTTTATCTTTTTTTTTTTTTTTTTTTTTTTGCTCACAGTTACTTCAAAGATTATTGAATGAATGAGAATTTTTTATTTCAAGAATTCAAATTTTTTCTTGATCAACTCGAAATATTTTTTCATTCCAAAAATTTTTTTTTCTAATATTGCCGGAAAATCCGGGCCCCCTTGGAAACTCCGGGCCCGGGGACGATGTCCCCTTTGTCCCCCCCCTCTCGACAGCCCTGGCAGCGACACATCTAGCATGATAATGTTTACTGCTCTAATGTGTGGACTGCATTTTAATGAATCGCCTTCTTATTAGATCAGCGTTGAGTTAATGCAATAGAGAAACTTTTTGAAAAATATTGGTCTTTTTTTTCTATTTATAAAGAATTATGAAGCCGTGTCAATATCCGGTCTACTGTATACTGTGGATTGAATAATGGTCTTAAAATATACAGTTGGCATTTAATGGTTAAAATGGAAGATGCAAAGTAGTATCTGTATTCAGACTGACGGGAATTTATTCTAAGATATATAGAATGCGAAATTATTTCAGTTTTTAGTCGACCTACATACATAAGAGTCTGGGTTTTCCACGTTTGATTTTAGAAATTTAAAAATTAATTTTGTAAACAAATAGTTCAACAAAAAAAATACCAGAAAAATAACATTTTCAGAGTTAGTTAATAAGTTAGTAATAATCAGGGATCGGAATTATATGCAAGTGCATATTTTTTTGGAACTTCCGATTTGAACAGGACCAAGACAGAAACTATTTTTATTGAAAAATATTAAGAATGAGCTAACATATGCACTGCATATTTGCATATGTTTGCATATTTTGCATATTTTTGCATTTTTTGCATAGTTTTCGCATATAAATCCGATACCTAGTAATAATAATGATGGAGTAGTGTAAATAATAATGAACGATTTACCCTAAAGAAACGAAACAAACGTTGTTTACATTTTAAAAGAACGGATGATCTTATAAACTTCATGAATCTGAATCTGATCTTATAAACTTTATACCAACCTATAAACTTTATTCAGTCGTAATCAATTAAGATGACTGATCTAATTAAATAGTTTTAATTAAATTTCTCATATATTTCTATGTTTTGTTTCGTTTATCATACATGAATTTGTATAGTGTTCAAAATAAATTATTTGCTAAACAAAATTCTAGATTACTTCGTTTTATTTTTATATCAGAAAACAAGTGTCCCGATTTTGGTGTGCACACCCTTTAAGTATATTAGTTGCTAAACATCTTGTTTTTTTAACCTTTCTTCGTCGTCAATCTTTTCCTAGTTTATCTTAGACCGATTTGACATCTATTTTGGTTTCTGTTCCCGGTCACACTGGTGACTGCGGACTACGTAGTTTCGAGAAAGATTAATTGACTATTGAACATTGGCTTTTATAAAGAATTATTGAAATTCATATAATTTTAAACCATTAACTTTCGGTCAGATCGTTTTCAGCAGACACTAGTCAGTTTCTGAGTCCTTTGAGGAAATTTTGCACTTTCGAGCTGTCTGTTTAAACAGCCGTCACTATGAAGCCAAAATATTGAGAACAGTCAATGTGGGTGACACATCGCTCACAATTTCGTTCTTGCTATTTGATCACAACACCACGTGATACTCACCCGCTCGCATGGACAAAAATAATGTGATTTTAATGCAGCTAATCAGAGCGAACAAAAAACAAATCCAGAAAATACGTACTTTTTTGTGGAGTATGCGAGGGGAGTGTTGGCTGATAACGTGTCTATTTTATCACTGGGCAATAAAAAGCCAATTCAACAATTTGTTTTGCTTTTGTAGATGAGAATATAATGGCGCGTATCGGCGTGCGAGTGGTCGCCTGCGTGGCTGTGTGTGTGTTTGTGTGTGTGAGTGTATGAGTGGCCACCCTTCCCTCCACGGCAATGTGCGTGCGTGTGAGTGTTTGCTAGCAACACCCCTTGATTTGTGTGCGCGTGTGTGAGTGTGCGTGCGACTACCTGCAGAACCCAAGAAAAAACTACCCTCCTAGCGAGCGCAGGAGCGAAAGAGATAACGCGCTGCAGGATAGCCGCGCGCACGTTCAAAGGATACTCTGCCGCTGCTGGCGGCTCTTTTCCATTTCATTCAGACACTTGCTGGCAAAGCGCCAACGTCATATTTAATGCAAACGTCTCTAATGCCATCGGCTCAGTCGGTGGTTGTTGGTTGTAACGTGCATTGGCCGCGGTAAATGACACTCGACGTGCAATTCGCAGGCGAACTACTACACACTCAACGGCAAAGTGTCAAATCGAATTGATTGGAATAATTTTCGAAAATTATCAACACGGAAAAACTACCAAACACACTACAGGAGAAAGTGTCAAATTTAATTTGATTCGACTCAAAAGTGCAATTAACTCGAAGAACTTTTGCGGAAAACACAGTGGAGCTGCTGGCATAACTCATTTTGGAATACGGAGTTTTATTTTCAATCAAAGTGTTGGTGCTAATGCAATAATCGAATTGGGATTTGTTTAAAATGATGACAACAACAACCACGCATCCCATCATGGCTCCAGTTATGCGCTCCGTGCAGGATAGTCCGGTTTCGCGACCACGCGCCGTCTACAGCATCGATCAGATTCTCGGCACTCAATCGAAGAGAAGTGGTAAGTTTATGGGATTGCTGGACCATTTGAAATGGAATACATTTTGCAAGAGTTACCAGTAACTTGAGCATTGAATCGTGAACCAGAGCATATATTAAGTTCAATACTCGTGACTGGACCGATGGATTGAAGTCAATTTCTCAGAGTAACCAGCTAAGAACTGCACTTAAAAATTATTTTTCTTCAAGCATTTCGTTCTTCGTTATAATTCCTTCGACATTTTTTCAAGTTCAAGATTTGCGATCAAGTTGCGATTACCCACAGATTATTATTTTTAATTTTCCAAAATCTTATTCCTATAAGAGACACACGCAACAATTGGTCATCAGTCTAAAATGAACAAAGTTATGGCGTTGCAAGTTTATTTTACAGTCAAGCAAAACTCTTTACTGTCTAAAATTGTTTCACTGTCTAAATTTTTCTGAATTAAGTTTAGTTAAACACCTTATTTACTAAAACTAGCCGTTTCCCCCTCATTTTTCTGACTTTAGTTGTCTAAAGGTACAAATTTCCAAAGTACGTGGATTCTGCGCTTGTCATATACCTTTATATAAATTCATAATCAATGATATGTGTTTTGAGAATAGAACATTTTGAAGTGCATAGATGAGCTGCTCGAAGTAGCACTAACTAACAAAGTAAGGATTATAAATAAGAGTGTAGTAATACTATATATCCATCCTTAATCTACCTATCAGCGTATATATATAATATATATATGCATTTATAGTACCAACGAAAAATAATAACGGTGGAAATCCTTAATTCGGTCAAAAGATTGAGGAACCAAAACAATACTCTAATTTTCTCTGAACTGAGCTACACTTTTTTGACTGCTGTTATTATTGTAAATAATACAATATATCTCCCGGGGGGGAAAAGTACTTTGGTAATATTTTTCCTATCTTTTATATTAAGAAACTATTTATTTGGCAAATTTATTAGATGGTCTAAAATATTCTAAGGAGTTTGCGGTATTAAAACATTTGTACTCGGTCTGATAAGGTAAAACTTTCATAATTTAAGAGTATTCTGGTTGCTGCAGGGAGTTTTCTACTAGCGAATAGAGTAGCGATAAGTAAGTCTCAGGGTTTCCTCCTTCGTACAAAAGTAGTCCTAACAACTCGTGAGAAATTAAATTTTGTTGGGTAACTAAGGAAAAGTAAAAGATTCCGACGGCAATTGAGAAAATTATATACTTACTAATTGGAGAATTAAAGACGTGCACATATGTAAGTGATATAAATATACATAGTATTCGCATCGTAATTAAAAAAGTTGTAAATGTTTTTATAAGAATAAGTTCACGTATGCTCCACTCTAGCCTAACCTTAATGATCCAAGTCCATTTTTAAATGTTTTTAAAGACCAGATTCGCTTGTCGACCTTTTTAGTGTATCCAAATTTTGATATGCTCTTGAATAATATTCAAAAAATAATTATATTAATATTTTAAGTGCTGAAAGTTAGCTTCGAAAAGGGGCTTATTTCATTGTATATGGAACTTTTCAAACCTTTTTAAATGGCTTTTTATTTTATTCAAAATTCACGTAATGAATATTTTACTTACATCTTTTTGGTTTGGAAAATATTTTGAGTCGCTTGATGTTCATGAAAGACTGATCTCAGAGCAAATAAGTGTAACTCTCACATTATATGGAAAAATTGTTAACTCTGTAATCCCGATTAATTGGCTTTTCTGTTTTTCTATGTTTTTCTATGTTTTTCTATTTGCAATCGCCCAAGTTCGGCATCCTTGTCTGGTAAAGTACAGTCAGTTTTTTTTTGCATTTTCAAGTAAAAGCAAGAAAAGTATTAAAAAAAGAAAGAGAAAAAGCAACCTTTCAAATCGTTTTCAGTCAATTCACTTCAGAAATCAATGTACAAAAACCTGGCTTGAAAACGTATTGAGTCAATCGAATCGACTGGGACCGTCGTATAAACATGGTAATAGTAAACTTTCAGTCAAGGAAATTGTTGCTTCATTTTTATGTGGCTTTATCGGCATTTTTTTTGCCGGCCTCGATAGTCTAGCGGGTAGCGCGCTGCCTTCTCATACCGAAGGCCCTAGGTTCGATTCCTGGCTCGGGCTGGTAAAACGCTCATCTACTTCTATCGCTATCCACATGAAGCAGATGAGAATTACAAGAATCGCACAAGTGCGCTCTTGGCAGGCAATGGCAAAACCTCCAAGTGCGAACGAAAAAACTGCCAATCGCCGTTCAGATTCGGCAAAAAAGCAAAAAGCAAAAAGGTCTTTTCATCTTTAAATATTTAAAAGAATATTAACAAAACCCTTTTTTTACCGAAACTAATTTGTTTTTTTAATAGTGACGTTTAGGCTTAATGCAGCGATTTGCATGTTCTAAAAACATGTCTAAAGAGTAGTTTAGTTCGTCGACCGGAATGTCCTTCAGGATGTCGGTACAAGCCTTTTGGATGGTTTCTATGTTCTCAAAACGCATTCTTCGAAAAGGTGAAATTCGCACGGTGCCACATCATGTGACAACAAAAAAACAGTCAAAACAAGTGTCAATAGATGGGATGGCATCCTTCGATAGCCAAATGTTCAGTTAAAATTCAATAAATTTTTGCTATTGAGATGCTTAACCTTCGCCTTACTAAAGATGATCCCAGGCACTTCCGCCGCTATTTTGAGTAAAACTCACAATAAATACAGTCTGTCCAGTAGAAGCGTGATCGTCGTAACTTGGAAACTATTTGTCCGATTTATTTCAAACAAACTGCATTTTATGCGTTTATAATATTTATTGTACGCCATATATTTAATTACAGGTATAGTCGCCGCCATTAGCCATTATGGCCTCACACCTCCGACCCATACTTTGTGTTAAGTTCTGAGCAAGTTGCCGAGGCAATCGACTCCAAATCAGCCGAATATGTCTCAATAACTATTTTTCTGTCCATATCGTTTTTCCTCTGAGTTTCTGCTTTACTACTGCCCACACATTTTCTATCGGGTTGGCATCAGGCGACTGTGAGGGCCAATCTAACACCTCTACCCCATTTTGCTGTTTCCACTCAGCACACATTCGGCTGCGATGTTTGGGGTCGTTGTCTTCTTGTAAAATCCAAGAGAGTCCTCTTCTCCCGAATACCTTTGCAGCTGATGGTAATAAAGCCTTTTCATAAATTTTGTTCATCAAAACCGCGTTCAAGTTGCTGGTAATAACGAAAAGGCGCCCAAATCCTTTTTCTGAGGAACAGCCCCAAACATGGACCTTTACTGGGTCTTTAACAGTTCGTTGGAGTAATCGGTTGTTAGCGATACACCACGATCGATTTATGCTACTAGTTGTCCAAAATTAGGATTAATCCGTGAATATTACATCATTCCAATTCCGATCTGATTCGGCATAAGCCCAGGCAAGTCGTTTTTGAACGTGTGATGATGAGAGCAACAGTTTTTTCAAAGAGTTTCGGTATTTAACGTTGTTAGATCTTAAACGTCCTCGAATCGTCTCTTTTGATATTTGAACACCATTTTTCTCTAAAACTGCTTTAGCTTTACGCAATGATAAGCCCGGCTTCGTCGCAAACAAATCAATGATTTTCTTGTCCTGTTTTGGGAGGTATTTTTTTCAAGGCCCCGCCCAGCCACATCGTCGACATTTTTTGCTTCCATATACCGATTCGTCCACCTCGTTACGAATGACTTTGTCTTCTTCATATATTTTGCTGCAGCTAAACGTGACATTTACGGCCCTCTAGGGTGTAGACAAAGGAACACGGCTTCAAGTCGGTTCTCTCACGCGGAACTCATCTTGTTAAAACACCGTGTACTTTGTAATTGTTTCACGAGGTTGACAATTTTTACAGTGCATATTACAAAAATGATAATAAGTGCATTCAAATTTTTTTGATAACGGTACTCTAAGTTAAAATTTGGTCGATCACGCTTCTACTGGACAGACTGTATATAATAATTTAGAAATTGTTTTTCATACTTCAGTATTTAGTATCTTCCTCTGGCGATAGTTCGTATTTCGAAAAAAGGCCTAACTTTAATGATTTATTTTGAGACTATGGAAAATATTAGAAGATTTCTTTCCAGCTTTATTGAACACATAATGAGGTACGCCAAAAAAATGTATCGTGAGTTTTAATCAAAATGGTAGTGAAAGCGCCTGGGATCACCCAGGTACATTTGTATAAAAAATTACAAAATTCAAGTTTAAACATGAACAAAATTTCAAAAAAATATTTTTTCATGTTATTGAAAATTACCTTAAAATTTGTGCAGATATTAAACATGAAAATTAAAAAAATCACCCGGGTGGGTATAAGTAAAGCGAAGGTTAAATCCAATTTCAAGAATTTCAATGAAGATTTTGGCTTATCTTTTATGAATTACCGCCCAGTTTTGATCTACGGTGATCGCGGATTCAGTTGGCTAACACTTTGGTCATCATTTATGTTCTGACAATCGTTTTTAAATCGCTTTTACCACTTTTGAACTCCACCACGGTATAAACAATCATCACCATAAACTTGGTTCATCAAATGCTTCGGTTAAAGTTTAAACATTTTTAAAACAATAGTTAATATTGGATCTTTGTTCGATGCACATTTTTGTACGATGACACAAACATACTTCCACTTCAGATGCAATAACTTCGCTTTTAGTCCACCAAATTTCATGAAATTTTTACTAAAAATCAGGAAAAAATGTAGTTTTTAATGCATTAAGTCACATAAGCCACAACAAAATGCCCTATTTGGAAAGTGCACTTTACTTTAAAAAACATGTAATACTAAACTGGCAAACAAATTTTTTTTAAACCCCCCCCATGACCAAGTTCTGGCTACGCCCCTGAGAGCAACCACATCGTTGTGGCTGTAATAATTACTTAACCCTTTCGGGACGGAGTTTAATTCTGAAATCCACAATACTCTCAGTAGAAATATTCTCATGCTATGAATGTTGGGGTTAGACAATTATATTGGATGCTCACAAATTCTGAAATAATCCTTTTATGCGGGAAAACCGAAATCGAAAAAATAATTTGAGTGGGTCGTAAGATTTGAATAATTGTTTTGAGTGGCATTAAAAACTTGCTGGGACGTATAATCCCAGTAGTCCCGAAAGGGTTAAACATTAAACTTGTTACGCATAACGAAAATTTGAATATTTCTTCATTTACTTCAGCCAAAATTAAAAAAAAAGTATCTAAATTGAAAGAAAACGTCAAATTAAAAAGTTCTCTAATTTTTTCTGCTTCTTCTTCCTTTACTATGTCAAGATATACCATTAAAAAACGTGTATACTTCTCTTCTTTAAACTTAAATATTCAGTTTGTTAATTTCGTATTTTTCCTAAAACTTCAAACTATTCTAAAGACCAACAAAAAAATGTATTCTTGCAACCATAGAGGATGCAGACGTCCACAAAGTAGCATGTTGCCATATGGCAACAAAATAGCGAAAGGGTTAAAGAAGAAAGGAATTTGTATTTTGTGCAAGTTGTGTGTGATTGTTGTAAGTTCAACTTATATATAAAAGTCTTTTATGAGATGTTCTTATCTTTAAAGTGAATTAATGTTTATTTTTGTTCAGTCATATATTGCTTTTGTTATAAAATATACGAATCAGGGCAGGGCATAAGCATGTGTACAAGCTATAATTTTAATTGATTAAATTATTTCTAAAGCATTAACAAGTGAAAATATGTAAATACAATAACAAAAAAGGAAATTGATATCTAATTTTTTTTAACAAGTTGTGCTCGCTAAGCGTAAATATGAAAAATGGCAATATTTTCGAAATGATTTTCAATTTGTTGAAAATTACAAATTCGTACATATACATATCTCGGTTTATATAAACATATAACACCCACTCACATACACACACACACTATAGATTGCTTTGGTATGCAAATGCATCGAAATTCCATGTACGAACAGATTGAAATTTTATTAGCTTTACCTCATTAACTCAATTATTGGCCAATGAAATGGAGCAGAGAAACATGCGCTGCACAGCCATACATACTTGTATGAGCATACTCGTATGTATGCATGTAGTGCACTGCACATATCTACGCTAATCGATGCAACTGTGCACGAACACGCGTCGGTGGGCAGGGCTGGGCCAGCGTCCCAATATCGAGTGCCTGACACGGCATTTATCACACTCCACCGAAAACCGCACAGTGTGCAAATATTTTGGCACCTTTGGGTTAAGGCCTCAAACATGCCATTGCTCAAGCAATTTCCTAATATTAAAAATCGTGGGCATGTGTTGCTGGGGAGGCGGCTTCGAACGTGCCAGCGACCGGCGTGTTGGGATCCTGTTGATTTTATGCAAATCATGGGGCCACTGCCGGTCGGAATGGGGGGGTGGGGGGGGGCGCTGCGATATGTGTGTAGATGTCGATGTAGTGGCGGTATTATGTGGCGGTATGCTTATTTGCATGGAACGTATGGAGCCGTGCAATTTCAGTAACGGTATAGTGCAGTTATGTAAGGGATAACGATGTCGCTGTGGGGCAAACGGCGTGTGTTGCGGTCATAGCGGGTGTTGCAGAGGAGCCGTTTGAGCGGTATTATGGCGACAGATGGGGCTTTGTGATTTATAAATGAAAGTTTAATGAATGGAACAACTTTTAAATATGGTTGAAACCGATCACGATTTTGGTGAATTTTGGTTTTTAGGAAAAAAATAGGCCATTGAAAAGTAGTTTTAATCAAAGTCGCATGGAAAAACTAATAACCATATTAGTCATTGCAGTTGTTGTTTCATATTCGTTGCATGAATTATTATAGAAGACGGTTTTTATTTAGTTTAATTTAATTTAGTTTAATCTTAAGCTTGAATTACTTTTCACTGCTCAAATTATTTCGAAATTGCTTTGGTTGGGTGAGTTTTTTACTCTAATTATAAATAAGTTAAATCAAATAAACAGCAATTAACTTATAAAAAACTAGAAACTTTGAACTCACAAACTCAAAATTTTTTTTTTGACACAACTCAAAATTTTTAATTTTTAAGGAAACGCAAACAACTGTTTTTGAGCTGAATAAAAATTTTTTTAAAATAACGTATAGACCGTTTAGTAGAAAATCCCTACAGATTATGCTTTAGGATAAAGATTATTTTTTAATTTTGCACTAGAAAATCCAAAATTTTGAGTTGTACCTTTTTTGATGATATTTTAATTCAATAATTACCGAATTATTTTAAGTGATGTCACTTTTGCTGAATTTAATAATTATAAATGACAGTTAAAAAGTTGAAAGAAAAATTTTGAAAATTAGAAATTAATTTTTTTATTTGAAAATATGTATGTATATACTAAAATTGTCACAACTTTACTTAAAATTAACTTCAACAAACATTTATTTCGTCAAAAGTGTCAAAATTTGAATAAGGACTCTTTTGCATTGAGCTGCAGCGATCAAATAGCATCAAACTTCTTGACATGAAGAGAGACCTGTATTTGAACTGTATTTTGCCAAAAAAATTTCGATAAGGTGTAATAAGTTTGTTACACAGTGTTCAGAGAATTTGTTCATCTAAGCATTAGCAGCAAGTTTGCTGAAGACAGCAATACAAAATTTTGAATATCTTAAGACTTATAAAGAAAAAAACTGGTCATAGAAACCCTAATACACACAAACTTTACACGGCTGTAAAATCGATTTTTTTAACATTGGCTCCCAAAATTTCGATAAGGTGTAATAAGTTTGTTACACAGTGTTCAGAGAATTTGTTCATCTAAGCATTAGCAGCAAGTTTGCTGAAGACAGCAATACAAAATTTTGAATATCTTAAGACTTATAAAGAAAAAAACTGGTCATAGAAACCCTAATACACACAAACTTTACACGGCTGTAACTTTTAAAAGGCAACTAACTTAGCAAAACCCAGCTAGGGTTTTGTTACTCTATAAGAGTACTATCGATTAGTCTTGGTCGGTTCCGGGTTAGATTCCATGACCCTAAAATTGTCGCACAGTGTTATCTTTTAACTTTTATTCTTCCCAACAAAATTAAAAGTTATTTTGTGCCTTCTATCATTTCAGGCAAAAATAACTGTTACTTTTGACTTTTATTTAATCGGTCAAAAATAATAGTTATTTTGTGACTTTTATTGTTTCAGTCAAATACTACTGTGTCCAAAAAATAAGGTGACATTGGAATTTAAACTGTGCGCGTCGAAGGATTTGGAGAATTATTTTTTTTAATGTTGGTAGTACTGTCAGTGACATCTATGTCAAATTTACATGTCAAAATATTCATTAGTGTTTGAGATACGCGTCGTTTTGTGAGCTGCTAAAAGTGAGTTTTTCGTTTTTTGCAATGTCAAAATTTGTTGAGCAAAGAATTTGCATTAAATTTTGTTTGCGGAATCAATTTTCTGCTGCGGATACGTTGAGGATGGTGCAGAAAGCCTTTGGTGATGAGGCTATGTCTAAAAAAAATGTTTACAACTGGTATAGTGAGTTCCAAGCCGGCCGTGAACATGTCGAAGACGAAGAGCGTCCTGGGCGACCATCAACCTCAAACGGCGAAGCTCACGTCTAACAAATCAAAGATTTGGTGTTGAAAAACCGTCGATTAACGATTAGAGACTTTGCTGATGAGGTTGGCATATCGAAAGGCTCGGTCAATACCATTTTAAAGGATGTTTTGGGCCTCAAGCGCGTCAAATCTCTTTTTTGGAAAAAAGGCGTCGCGTTGAAGTGTGTGAAACGATGCTTTCTGACTATCCGGACAAGATGGAATGCATGATCACTGGAGACGAGACTTGGATCTATGCTTACGACCCCGAAACAACCGATCAATCGATCGAATATCGTGCCAAAGGGGAGCCGAAACCAAAAAAATTGCGCCAAAGTCGCTCAAAAATCAAGGTCATGTTGACTGTTTTCTTCGATTATCGTGGTGTTGTGCATTATGAATTCCTTCCGCCGGGCCAAACAGTCAACAAGGAATATTATTTGAACGTTATGCGTCGTTTGCGAAACGCTATCCGCCTAAAAAGGCCGGAATTGTGGAAAGACAATTATTGGTTTTTACACCACGATAATGCACCATCCCATACTGCACTCGTATTTCGTGATCATTTCGCCAAAAACTCAACCCATATCGTTCCGCAACCACCGTATTCACCTGATCTGGCGCCGTGCGACTTCTGGCTGTTTAGCAAGCTCAAAAGACCGCTCCGGGGACACCGTTTTGATACGATAGAGGAGATTCAAGCCGCAGCGAAGACGGAACTGAAGGCCATCCCGGAAAGTGACTACAATCAGTGTTTCAAAAATTGGAAAATCCGTTGGCATAAGTGCATTGCATCGGGAGGGGATTACTTTGAAGGGGATGAAATTGATTTGGAAGAATAAATAAAGAATTTTCAAAATAAATACAATGTCACCTTATTTTTTGGACACAGTAGTATATCAGGCAATTTGAATTTTTTCAAAGGCCGTTTGACCGACTAAAAAACTATTGATACCATTTTTTTCGGCGCACAAGTCTTATAGCTCAGAATGTGCGGTCTGCTGAGGGGTTTCAAATGGAATTGGGCTCAAAAGTTGTACGCAACCCCCAGCCCCCTTAAATGAAATCCTGTGTGCGCCACTGTACACATGCATATAAGTACGCACACACTTATTTATCGCCAAAGCTTTCCATTTGTTTTATTTCAAGTTTATTTATTTCAAGACAATTAAAAAGTCTTCGTAGGACGATTAGAGTGACCCGTAGGCTTTCTATTGATACTACCACATTTGGGACTTGAAGCACACGTGACTATTGACAGCTGCCTAATTTTCAAAGTTGTAAGATGTCAGCGTTGATAACAAACATGTCGGCAATAGGAATTGCAATAGATTTTGATGGGCGTTCCTTATGGTTTTGGCAGTCGCCCCGCCACCCTTAACTGCGTTACCTAATTATACCTTGCAATGTATACCTTAAGGCGTATTCGTTCTCTGTATCTCGGTTCTCAGTTTCACAGGAGTTGCAAGAGTATTCACTTCGGTTGCCGTTTTTGAATTGCGCCCATTGCAAGTAATATGCAGACGCCACGTCCCATCGACACCGTCGCACATTATGGCAACAACTAATGCTAAATGAAATTGCGCACAAAAGCACCACAGGACGTCGTCCTTCTCATCGATGCAACACAATCGTATCATCAACGTCAATATTAATAGCACCAGCACCGGCAGCAGCGAGCGCTGAGCAGCGCAACAACAATGACAGCGCGAACAAGAAATGTAACAACGCTGACAAAATATTAGCGACACCAGTGTTGCAACGTACAACAACTACAAATCACTCATATTCATATTCGCCCTCTGCACTCCTTTCCACGCCGTCGTCCTGGTTGGATCGTCCACAGCACATAACCTCTTTTGGCAACAAGTAATTCGATGCTTTCAAAATTACCTTTTGCCGCTGCGGCTGCAACTACAACAACATCAACAATTTTACACTGTGCCGCAATATTTAGCAGCGAGGGCAAACTAAAATTTCGAAATTCAATAAAAAAGCGTAACACGTCCTTTTCAAATTTGCTGTCCTGCTGCGTTGGTCCGGTTGAGGCGGTGCAGACATATCGCTCTGCATTGTAAAAATTATTAATTTGAGGCTCATTAAAATTTGATTACACGTTTAGAAGTGATTTGAAAAAAACGAACGAATTGTGCGTGTGTGAGTGAGTAGCGGATTCAAAGCGAAATGTCGCCGTATCCTGCGTGCAGCATATGTACATAAATATAATTTGGCCTGCGCACATGCGATTACGTGAGTCGTCACAATTGCAATAAAAAAAATACGATAAATAAATGAATAAAAAGCTTTGAGGGACTTTGTTTGGTGGATGCTTACATTGAATGCTGCCGATCGATACAAATATTGAATGCCATTTGATTCGACATGATTGAAGGATTAAAGGGATTATTGAAAACATTTCAATTGCTTACATTTTCCATTTCATTTTAATTGCAAATCTCTACCTATACAATGTGAGTGCCTATAAAGAAAATTTTGTTTAAATTTAATAAATCGAATGATGCGTAACGATGACAGGCAGGTGATCTTATGAATTTAAGTTTTTATGAATTTCTAATCAGAAATAGAAAATGTGACAAGAAGAAATAGGAATTTTCGTTATAAAATATTTCGATACTAAATGTGGAGGTGGGCACTTGGGAGACAGGAGAGGAAACTTCAATTAATCGCTGCAAATTAAAAAATTCAAATCATTTTTCATAATTTTCAAAAGCAGCAAACATTTTCATATTTCCAACAAGTCATAAAAATGTCCAATGCCTTATCTCGCGGAAACTACAGATTGAGTGAAAAATTATTATTTTCCTTATTTATGAGACTCAGTTTTTTGGTTAAAGAATTGGGTTTTGAATGAGTATAATCTTTTGACGACGTACTTTTCTTAACCGATTCAAATACATAAGTGAATCTCATTGTATGAACGCGCAACTGTACAATATGAACACCCTGATCTATAGTATTTGTCTGCCCGATGAAAATCGGTATCCATGATGAAATTGTTTGGGATTTCGCAAAGGATAAAATTGTAAATCGCGTATTTCTTCACGACTTTGTATATCCAATTGATTTAAAAGGATACACGAATACAATGATTAAACGTCTCCCCATTGACAAACTTTTTTTTATCAAATTATACAGTTTGGTTGGCAACTACGATTCTCATCTTTAAAGCTTTTTTATCGCTTGAACATTTCCATATCAGTATCAATTTTCTACCCAAACCTAAACTAAAATATCGAAATATCTAAAATATCTTATCTAACTAAAATATGATTTTCGGCTTGTTTACGTATTTTTTTTTAATTAATGCGAGCTTACAACTTCTTATATCGGTGCATATCGAAGAAATTGATGATTCAATGATGGATTCAAGATTCTAAAAGTAGCATTGAGAATTATTTTTTCCATTTTACGGTCTGAAATAACCAAATATCGGTTCAGTTAGTAAACAAGTATTTGAATATTTTTGTTTTTAATTAAAGAGCTTCTTCTTCTTACCACTTTCGATTGAAAAATATAAGCTCTTTTTATAAAATTATATATTTTAAATACAATTTAATGTGATTTTATGAAAGTAATTATTCTTTCGTTTTAAAAGAATTGACTTAATTCTGTTCAACAATGGACACATGTTGTAAATTGAGAAGGCACTTGTTGATTTATGTCGGATATAGAATTCGTTTTTTCGGTATTTTTAGTTTGTTGACGATCGACAACAAACGGCTTAATTTTGTTGATAACCATTAAAAGATGAACAACAACTGATTGGCTAATAATTTCTGCAAATTTCTTTTATCGTAGCACAAAATATAAATATAAAGAATTTAAAGAAAAAACTTCATTGCAAATTTAAGCTTTTGGGTTCCGAATGCTCATGGAGTGGCATTGGTTCTATTTAGTTCACTTTAACAAACAAACAAACAAATAAATAAATAAATAAGTACCGAAATGGGAGTCACACTCAGACGCATTTGCAATTCGCGCCCATTTCATTCGGGAAATCACCACTCGAGCTTCATTGCGATGCGACACACATATACGCACACGCACACACGCACACGTACGGATATGCACTCGCGTGCAGACATGTGCACTTGGCGAGCGGCATTTCAATGAACACTCTTGGCTGAACTTTTTCTTTCAAATCAATTTCAATTGAGGCGAAGCGATTCAAATTGAATTGAATTTGCAATTTTTAACCCATTGTTTGCCCACTTAGGTCTGTGTGTTTACCGAAAGAATTCCTTTTGATTTATTGATTTCGCATTTTTGCACCGGGCGAACGAGCGCGCACACACTGCAGACTCGCTGGCTCGTCTGGCAAGTCGGCAAGCGGCGAAATAGGGGCGGCGCACTTGGCGAAATATTCGCGCCGCTTCTGCTGCTGGCGTTCGCATTGTGTGTGCAAATTATTATGCTCGAATTTGGAAAAAGTTCAATTGTTCTTGTGAATCAAGTTGAGTAACTTGAACATTTGCGAATTGGGGCAGCAAACGGGGTGGCAGCGCTCTGGTCCCTGCGAGTGCTTGCGCGGCGCGAGTTCGAATTCGAGTGGCTCCGATTTTAATTTAGCGATTATCCAAGTTTGCACTATTAAATGAGCGTTTTTTTATTGTTCTCCTCGGTTTCTTCTCATAGATGCCAACGAGCCGCACAACAATCATCATCTGCACAACATGCACAGCAGCAACAATAACAACAACAGTACCACCGCCAATAACAACAGTAATCATCACAGTAGTAGTTTCGGTAGCAGCAGCAACAACAACGGCGGCAGCGCGCTACTGCACCACAGCCATCACTTGCCGCACCGAGAAGAGTCCCCCACCAACACGGACAATGGACTCGACGTCGACAACGACGACGAGCTCTCGAACAGCCTCAACAACGGACACGATTTGGGCGATATGGAGCGGCCGCGCAAAGTCAGAAGGTACGCACCACGCACCGCTACAAAGAATCACTATTCGCAATCCGCTTAGCGTCTATATTGCCCAAACAATAAATCGCAATCGCATTAGTCGGCAACGAATCGGCGGCCTGTTGTATTTCCTCTTTTCACCGCTGCATGCATTGGGCTTTTTTGCAGATCGCGCACTACGTTCACAACGTTTCAATTGCATCAATTGGAGCGCGCCTTCGAGAAGACACAGTACCCGGACGTCTTCACAAGGGAGGATCTGGCGATGCGTTTGGATTTGAGCGAAGCACGCGTGCAGGTAATTGAGTGCAGTTGTCCAAAATCGTTATCTGATTGTGTAATTATTAACGGCTTAGCGCTGAACTCAAAAATAAAGCGTCATTCGCCGCATGTGAACTTCCTATCCACAAACGTTGCTGGCGAAACGCTCCCAAGGCCGCGATCTGTGATCTAACGAACAATATTGGTTTTTCATTACATGCTCGTAAATCTGATTTTATTAAATAAGTGAGAAGTGCGCAAGATATCGCAATTAATTTCGAAGCATGAATCCAGGAAGGAGGAAGAATGAATCACGGCCATAAGAACATTGCAGATGGTTATATTGGCCATGACATAACAACCTCATAGTTGTTGATAGTAACGCTTGAGATAATAATGAAATCCCAATTTGTTCACCTCATGTCCTACAGTTGCTTTCAGGATGATAAAGTGTTACATTTTAAAAATCTTTAACCACATTTTTATTTAACCATGCTTTTTTCGGCGTAGAGGGCTTAAAGTACTTAAATGATTAAAGTTTCGGCAAAAGATATTTCAATAAAATATTCTATTACATTTTCTCCTAAGGTTGTACGCCTTTGAATAAGATTCTGCAATAGCCGATTTGTGGATGCTAACTTTGCCTTGAAACTGAAGTACCTATGATTTTGTATCATAGCAATATACAAAAGTCTCATTCGTCGTCAATCGATGTACAAAATCCCGTTTATCCCTTTAAACGGTGCGGCAGTCATTGTGTTTCTAGCCTTTTTTAGCTTCTCTAAAAATTTTGTATCGCTGGACTACCGAGGACGGCGAACTTTATAATAGTTTTACATAATATTTTTTAAGGCAAACTTTGTCACCATACATTTTTGAGTTGGGACATGACATTAGATATGTTTGGGAACTTTTTTAGTAAAAATTATCCAGTAATACATATATATCAGGAGAGTAAGCCAACGTACGCTCCCAAAAATGAAGCTATCCAAAAAAGTAAACAAACAGAAATTTGTAAGAATTTGCAAGTTTTAACTCTTGGTTACACCAGTGGGACTTGGCACATTCACAATACTCGGAAAAGATGGGGGTTAAAGGAAGAAACAGCTGATCTAAAAGTTTTATTTGAGGTTTAAATTGGTAGGGAAACCTTAGTTCAATCAGACATTTAATGCAAAAGGTAATAGTTCGTTGGGCTCAATCTGCGATTCTTCCCTTTCAGCTGCAGCACGTAAAGCTGAGCCAGACGGTTGTGGGTCAGCAGATTCGCGAACGCACAAATTCTTTGCTGGTTCCATTTGCCTCCAAATGTTTGCAAAAATTATTTATCTTTGCAGTCGATCATATGGCAGCCAGTCATATGTTTTTCTTGTTCTTCGTCTTACTGGCTAAAAGTTACTGGACAAAATTTCTCCAGTAAAAACTTGTAAGTTCTCACGAAATGAACTGTCACTTTACGCTCTCAGTTTCTCTCTCGTTGGGATTTGGCGTACACAAACCGGATCCAATAAAAACAGACACAAACAAACACAAACAGACCTATTTTGGCTTGGTTTTCTTTTATGAAACTACTCGTATTACGAAAAAATCATGCACCTAAAAAATACAAAAAAAAACCTTGAAAAGTAAATTACATTAGGTAGGAGTGACAGCTCCTCCGGAAAGAAGTAAACTTTACCTGTAGTAATGGTGAACACTCAATCAGGTGCACTCTCCAGGGTAGTGTTGTCGAAAAGAAAAAAACTCATTAGTGGAGTTCACTCGTCATAACATTTTAGGTGTAAAGTTGCTATTGCAGCAATTTTTGCATTTTCGCAATGTTTTCTAAAGCAGTTGTACGACAGATTGATACGATAGCAACTTTACACCTAAAATGCCATGAAGAGTGAACTCGACTATCGAATTTTAGAGCAATTAGAAAAACTGTGCTTCAATTTGCTTATATTGCAAGAATAACGACAGCTTCCACGAAATGTCTTTCAGCAATGTTTTCAGCTCAATACATCAAAGTCTTTGCTGTTTTACAATAAAAAAAGTGGGAATTTAAGCTGAGATGTTTTTTTTTGATGATTTTGTATGTGCTTTATGCAAGAGTTTTTTTACTCTTACGCGAAAATATTTTACAAATATTTGCAATTGAAATTAATTCCAATAATGTTTAAATTGATGGGAATAGATTTAAATTAATGAGTGGAAATTATTGGCTGTGATTGTTTTTGCAAAAAAAAGTTAGCAGCGGTTATTGCGTTAATTAACAGCTTAACATAAAAAAATGAAATTCAGTTCAATTGTGCACTCGAGGGAATCGCGCGCGAGTTTGATACTGTTGCATTACAATTGCCGGCATTAATGTGAGCAAATTAACGGCAATTATGCACGTCGCATGTGCGGGGGCCCGGTGGGTGGCGGCACCGCAGTGCCGAGTTGCAGGAACGCAGTGATGCAGCGGCGAATTTGCATGCGCCGCAGTAGCAGCAGCCAATTATTGTCCTTATTATGCAAATTATAATTACAACAATCGGCAGCAGCGTGCAGGAACTGAACTGGAACGAATGCACAATTGGCAACTCTGGCTGTGCCTGAGTGGGCCGGCTGGAGATGGGCCATGAGCGCAGTCGCATTTGCATAAGAATCGCCCGAGCAGCGGCGTAATTCCGCATTACTCGTACGTACGTTTCGCTGCCGCGTCTTTCGCGTTTCCATTCTGCCTCTTTCCGCCGCGACTGTGTCGGGCGCTTTGTCCAAATGGCCAAATGATGGGAATTTAATTTGCTGCCACGTTGATAATGTTGGTCTTTCACTGCATGCGGTTGTTGTTGTTTTATGTATCGTTGTTGTTCTTGTAATGTATGTAGGACAGCATAAGTTACAATCACAACAAGGAACGAGGATGAAACACGAAGTGCTTAATTTGTAAATGGCGTTAAAACACTTTAAATCGTTTTGTGTACAAAACACACGCGCGCAGAGGGTAGGGGTGGGAAAAATCGAAGGGGATTTGGACGCGCACACGCACCTACATACATTTTCCCTCACCGCTTTGTACCGTTCGTTTCCGGTATGTTGGGCAAAGTGCAAGTGGGAACGAGGGAATGAACACTAAATGACGATTTTCCAATTGATTTAATTGGGGTATTAGCGGCTGGTGACACTGTTCGCATTTTTATTAACTCTACTGTGAAGCGCACTCAACTCTGTGCGATGTGTGCATGAGGACGAATCTCTGTTAGGGATGTTCACGTTTGTTGGAAAAATCTTGTTAGGGTTGATTTTTAAATAGTTTGTGTTCGGTTGGGATTTTGTTGTTGGTTACTTGCATTGCTGTTCCACAGAACGATTTCCGGTTATTTAATGTTTTCTCCAGAATATCGCGCTCAATAAATATAAACGATTCAATATGTATGGGATCAGTGACCAACCGAATTTCAACTTTTGTGCCAATTTTTAAAAAGTCTGGTACAGCAGAGATATAACTGGAATCCAATACCAATCAGATGATTATATTCTCAGCACCTTCGCTACAGCTTTTTACTGAGGAATGCTAAATTTCCAAATTCATCGATTTAGTTCCCTATGGGGTCATAATAACAACTTAGTTAAGAAGATTTAGCCTGACAGTCAAATAAATAATCTTTAATAACGAATGCATTTAACAGTTGGTGTGAGTAATTTTAATTGAACGTCAAAATGCATTAAGAAAAACATTCAACGAAAAGATTGTTTGATTGCAGATTGATTTTGAATATACTCGCCAAGAATTTTTGTGCACACAAAAGTCGAATTTTGTCGAACGGAGTTGTAAATATACTTACGTACGTTTCCAGCATTTTTAGCTCTCGCCCGATGCAGTGTGGTTACTTTCGCGAATGGTATTCCTACCCTTAGTGACGAGGGCATGCAAGGGGGGCAACGGTGTTGTTTGCTTGTTGACAGCGTAAACTTGACCTAACATCACATCAGCTCGCATTGTATCGGCGCGATCAGCGAAACCATATGGACTGCCGTTACCCTTGTTTTGCTCATCCCATTTGTTGTGTTGCATGTATGTTTTAGTATAGTAAAAAAAAAAACCCTCTTTTAAGTGGCATCAACAACACTGACAATAGAAACAATAGCTATAATGGCAATTGGGCATTAAAAACAAATTTAACAGAAACGGATTTACCCAAACAACACTTCACTCCATGCAAATTCGCATCCGTCCACTTGGTGCTGTTCCCTGTCATCTCGTATTTAATACGAAAATGGAAGCGGTTGTTTTTAGCTTAATTGGTCGTTGATGATATCTGATTGAAAAAATCGCATGGGACTAGGCGAACGCGCGCAGGACCCGTCGTCGAGCGGCGAGAGTCGAGTGATGTGTAACACTTTTCAAAGCGGCGTTTAGTTTGAAAAATCGCCGGCAAGTGGCGGGATGCGTTGATTCGGTTTGATTTTTTTTGGAAAATGTCGATTCGAATTTTCTCTTCTGATTCAATTGAATTTTTTGCTTGCGCATTAGCTGGCGTGTGTGTCCGTTTGCGCGAGCGTGTGTGCATATGTGAGCGTTTGCTGATAATATGGCAACGGCAACAACAACCACAACAACGACGACGGCGACAGACGATGGTGATGGCATGAAGAAGGCAATTATTTTCGGATTTGATGCACTTGGAAGGACACAAGCTAGAAAAAAAACACACTTTTCGCTGTCGTCACAATGCATCGATTTTCGCTGAACTTGGCTGCATATGTACATATGTGTATATGTGTGAGTGTGTATGTGTGTTTGTGCTAAAGCGTAACGGACTGGTAACTGGTTTAGCATTAGTGGCATTGGTTCTTCCTATTGCAGTTGTTGGTGGTTTTGATGGCTGCTGCTATAGAACGAGCAACATGCGGCTTGTTTATTTAGCATTGGTGCTCTATGAATGTATTATGTGAAAATGTGCAAAAAAACAACAACACTCACAATATCGTTCGAGTTCGCCGATTTGTTCGACTCATATCAATGCTTTTTTTCGAAATGTTTTTTTATTGTTACTCGAGTACTGTGCGTTGTTAACGGCCAAGTCGAAACAACGTGAACCCGCTGCAATGTTTTTGACCGGTTTTATTACATTTGTCACAATTGGAGATTATCAGCAATTTGCCGTATTGAAGTGTAAACGTTGATTTACCCTTTTTCTGCAAAAATCAAATCTGCACTGGCCTTTTCAAGTTTGGATTATGTATTTTGTGAAATAACGACATCAGTGATGCTAACTTGTGGAAAATGTCGTGTTTTGAGGAAAGGATTTGCTTAGCATTTGTGACGTTGTGTTTTTCAATACAAAAAAATGTGGTCACATGCTTTAAACAAAGCGTTCCTAACAACCGTTTCAAACTATTTATCAGTATAAAAAGTATTGAAAAATCGAAAAATGAAGAGGTCGAGAAATCAAAACTCTATGCTATACTGTCTTGACACAATATAATAACAAAACATGGGTCTAAACATTGACTTAAACCGTGATTTATGCTAGCGATAAGTTCAAAACAAATTTATACAGCTTTACTCCTTAGTATCTTAACTTTTCCGGCAACTGTACTCAGTAACAAATTACCTTAAACAAATATATTCCGAGGTAAAATTGGATTAACTTTCAAAAGCTAATTTTCAAAAGCTAAATTTCATAAAAAATGCAACTTTAAAGAGTTATGGTGCAGTATTATTTTGAAAAACATGATGTTTTTGCATTGAAAACATTTTTCTTTTAATAACACTGTGCGTGAAATTTGCCCTCAAAAATTTAGACATGGGGGGACCTACTGGGTGAGTTTTCTATAGGTATACTGAGTTGAGATCCACCAGCCGTTTGGTAAGATTGGCTCTAGTTTATGAGAAATCCGACTTTGAAGTTTGTCGAGTTCGTCGCTAAGTCTTCGAACGTTTAAATTCTAATAGGTCCTAAATCATTCCGAATATCGCTTTACTGTCTTCGGTAAGTTTGTAGATATTTTAACGACCAACAAATTTGCTTAAGACACCAATCCAAAAAAGTACATTTAAACTGTGTAATTGCGATATGTGCATTTTTGAGCGCAGCGCAACGTGGCGTATGAGTGTCAATTATATGAGTGTTAATTATAATTAAATTACACTCATACGCCACGTAGCGCTGCGCAAAAAAATGCACATATCGCAATTACACAGTTTAAATGTACTTTTTTGGATTGGTGTCTTAAGCAAATTTGTTGGTCGTTAAAATATCTACAAACTTGCCGAAGACAGTAATGCGATATTCGAAACGATTTAGGACTTACTTAAGCGACAAACTGGACTAACATGAGCAAACTTCAAAGTCGGATTTCTCATAAACTAGAGCCAATCTTACCAAACGGCTGGTGGATCTCAACTCAGTATACCTATAGAAAACTCACCCAGTAGGTCCCCCCCATGTCTAAATTTTGGACTTGCACAGTGTAGTTTTGTAAAGAAATTTCTCTAACTTGAAACTTGAAAACTTATAGTTGTTACCACTACATGTGAAAAAAAAGATACTAAACCTCCTAAGATTACACCGTGCGACAGCATTTTTCACACCGGGAAAAATCCATATGTGTGCGAAACTAGAGATAAAATATAGTAATACTGCGTACTCAGTTTTTCATTTCTACATCCATTGTACTTTTAAAAGGACTTTAACATTTTGAAGGGGATACAAAATAAAAAAATATAAAAAATACTTAACCTAGTTGGAATATGGTGATATGTATATGAAATGAAACAAGAAAGGCTCAAGAATTTAAATAAAATAGATTTTTTATCTATATGTAAAAAAAGGATATGAAAAAGGTCCTTTGAAAATTTTAATCCTTTATATCCTTGAAAATCTATATATAGAATTTTCTTGAAAAGTAAGTAGTTAAATCCCAAAATCTCCTTAATCACGTGTCAAAATTTCATTACTCTAACTTTAACTTTAACTTAATAAAAGGCGGACGCTGCAAGTCTAATGTAGTACAAAAATTCTAATTTATTTGAGTATCAGTATTTTAAATAATAAATAGATACAAAATTAATGAAGCGAGAATAATGAAATTTTGACACGTGATCAAGGAGATTCTGGGTTTTAACATACTTACTTTTCAAGAAAATTCGATATAAATTGTCATGGATATAAAGGAATAAAATTTTCAAAGGACCTTTTTCATATCCCTTTTTTATCAATAGATAAAAAATCAATTTTATTTAAATTCTTGAGCCTTTTCTCTTTCATTTGATATACATATCGCCATATTCCAACGAGGTTAAGTATTTTTTATATTTTTTAAATTTTTTATCCCCTTCAAAATTTTGAAGTCCTTTTAAAAGGACAAAGGATGTAGACATGAAAAACTGAGTACGCAGTATTACTATGTTTGGTCTCTAGTTTCACGCCCATATGGATTTTTTCCGGTGTAAAAATTTTTTTTAATTTTTGTTGCACGGTGTTATACGTTGTGTTTAAGAAACCAACACTGCACGTAACATTAGCTGCTCTTTCTGAAATATTAACAAGTCAAAAATTCGTCAAACGTGAACACTTTGCAGCGCTTACAGGATTATTGTATCAAAATCAAATTCCGAAGACCCCAGCAGCCGCACACCCTCTACCGCCCAACACATTCTACCCGCCTTTTGTTGCATAATTTGCCATCATTATTGCAGTTAATTGTGCAAACTTTATTTGATCGCACATGTGCGATAAATGTGCGCAGGCTTGTCCATGCTGAAAAACGCAGGATCTGCTTTTTTGCCATTTCCTCCTCATTTTCTTTTGATCTCGGCCAAGAGTTTATGATTTTTTTCCTTCATTTTAGCGAATAAATTAGAAAAAGTCTTTTTGACTTTGTCTTGTTGTCGCTCGAGTGGCGAGTTGTGTGGGGGTGGCAGAACAAAATAACCATCGGGCTTGCAATTTCCATTATCCTGCCACAGCTCTTCATTTGTCGCAGCCCAGCAAGTGTGCGGGCGTAATTGTTCGGCATTGTAATTGTCCTTGTAGCAATTAAAATTGTCATATAATGCACAGCATGCAGTGGATGGGTGACGAAGGTGTCAGACGGTTGCGTGTGTGCGAGCGTTGCCTGGGCGGCTCAAGTTGCTGTTGCGAACATCGGCAACACCAACGCCACTCCTCCCCCGCATCAACTGCGTCATCAGGCACTTCATCATCATTATTTGCATCAGCGACGCAAAGCGGCGCGCTGTCGACGGCGTTCGGGCAATTATTGCCAGGAAATCATTACTAATTTCATGCTCGCACTGTTGCTTTCATTGTCATTTGCAACCAGCCCAGGCAGCCGGTTCAAAGCGCATCGAATCTTCAATGCCACCGAATTGACTTCGAGGCGTGCCAATCTCGAATTGCTATCAATCTGCTTCAGCACATTTTGTGCAGTAATTTTTTAAGCAATTAAATTTTGTGAACTTTCTGCCACTTAGTGTCGCCTCGTCCCGCTAAGCCTCCGCTGTCGTATTGCTGCTCTTTGCACAAACTTGCTTACAAACAATTAATTTTCTTAATACCCCACCACAAGAGACCGCAGCCACAAGCAGAGCACATCATGAAAAGGACACCGGAGCCCATCCACCCGCATGCATTATGCATGACTGGCTGCTCCTCTGGTCCTGCGAGCATAGAAGTCCACGCAGCATGTAAACGGAAATGTTTTGTGTTACGCCCACTTCATCAGAACATACGCACAACAACATCGACACTGTTGTGGCGAATGCCAAAATTGCCCAACTAACAAACCTCATGCCCGACACGTACCCGGTGCTGGCCCAAAACGGCGAAGTTTTCAAAACTTTCTTCGGACTATTTAGGCTGCACAGGAGAGGGTTGCCAGTTTGACATATTAAATATAAGATTTCAAATTGTTTATAGATGGAATATTTATCTTTTAGCTTTTCTCTTACTCCGCTTGACTCAAACAATTTTAAATTTTTACATACTTAGTGTCCGCTTAAAAATCCGAAAACTGGAATGGTTATAAACAATTTGAATAGGTCCAGCTACCAGATGAAACCCGACGGATAGGGGGTCTTTGAATAGGTACTCGTATACAGTTGGGTTTGTACAAAGCATGAACAGATCGCAGTCAAATAAATCGCAGGAACAGATAAAATTCTAAAAAATAAATGTAGAAAAGATCAAATGTGTAGGCATTGGAAAGACAAAGTTTAGAAAGCCATTATCAAATTTGAACGCTTCACCCATGATACAAAAAATAAAGGTAGAACCGCTGTCAAAGTTTTTCACTCTAAACGTGCTAATTGACGTTCTTCGTATTCGTAAAAAGCTTGAGTCGTGATGCCACTTCGATATAATATTAAATTAGTGTTATTTAAGATTCTAAAGTTTTTAAGATCTTTTTTAAAATAAACACGGAATAGACATTTCACTGTGACTAATTTATTTTGGGTGAAAGTATAAAAATGCTAATTCGAATTCGACAGCAGATAATACATTCCAGTATTAAAAAAATGTTCAAGGGATTTTTTGACAACAGTACGGTAGCACATTTTCAAAGGAGAACGCCAAAAAATCATTTAGTGTCAGATGCGCAACATGGGGGCTGAGAAGAAGCATTGGCCTTTGTTTTTTGTATCATGGCTTCACCTTTCTGTCTATTTTTTAAGATGTGTTTTACTTTATTTTATTTTTGTTTTATTTATTTTTTTATTTTAATTTATTTTATTTTATTTTGTTTTATTTTGTTTTATTTTTTTATATTACTTTGATCAATTGATCAATTTCATAGAAAACAAATTTCTTTCCGATGGCCTTTTCGCCAATTTTTGGCAACTCTGTGCACTTCTGTTCCCTGCAAAATTGCACCACACCTGTGCGCCGTTTCCTTAGGCGGCTTGCAATTGGCAACAGACAAATGCCGCACAAATTGACACTCGTTCCCAAGGTAAACAATTGAATGGGACGCAGCCAATTTCTCGCTGCTCCCCAGCCAGCGCCAGCCAATCTGAGTTCGGCCGAACGGACGACCCCAAAAATCGATGCTGCTGCGTTGAGACAATTCGACGGCAAATTGGGTGCACTCGACTTAAATCCAATTGCAAATTGCATTTAATAATTGTCCGTGCGTGTGTGTGTGTCGTGCCAGGGTGTGAGTGTGGCCCAGCAGTGTCGGCGCATTTCGTGTGAAATCGCCCTGTGCAGGGTGGTGTCAAAAGTGCATTTTCTTGGCTTTCGGAGTGGGCGGTGTGCGGTCGACGGACAAGTGACGATGCGAGCGTAAGCATGACTGTGCAAGGGTTAATGTGTGTTAGTCGTGTGGGCGCTGGCAGCAAATCAGAGAAACTCACTTCCGATTGGGTTCTATTGTCCGTCAAGGTGTAAGGGGGTCGCGCGATTGCCCGGCTGTGCAATTGCCGTCAGTCAGGGAAATTTGGTGCGTTCCTGGGATGGAACTGGATGGCAGATGCGCTCCGTTGGGATTGTATGGTTGTTATTGTCGTTGCTGTTGATGCTGTTGAGCAGAGCAATTCGTCAAGGCAATTAGGGATTTGGGCAGTGGCTAATTCGAGATTAAGTGCTTTAAGGACATTTCATAATGCGCTATAACTGTGGATTTTTTTCTTCTTTTTTAGGTTTGGTTCCAAAATCGCCGTGCCAAATGGCGCAAAAGAGAGAAATTCATGAATCAGGACAAGAATGGATACTTACTGCCCGAACAAGGTTGGTACAAAAGTAGGTAGAGAATTGTGGCTTTCTGTGACTAATGGCACAATGTTTGCTGCTATTTCAAAACGATTTTTTTATGAATATAGTTTTTGCATTATTTGTTTTTAGAAAAAACTTTTAACTTGCCAATTTTTACAAATGGTCTTAAGTATGGCACAGCATTTCCAAAGTGAATTACTTAATCTGATTTTTTTATGAATATATTATTTTTATTATTTGTTGTAAATATTTTCTGATATTTGTTTTTAAAAAAAACTTTTTATTTGCCAATTTTTACAAATGGTCTTAAGTATTTCAACATCGTATAGGCTGGCACAGCATTTCCAAAGTTAATTACTCAATCTGATTTTTTTATGAATATATTATTTTTATTATTTGTTGTAAATATTTTCTGATATTTGTTTTTAAAAAAAACTTTTTATTTGCCAATTTTTACAGATGGTCTTAAGTATTTCAACATCATATAGGCGGGCACAGCATTTCCAAAGTTAATTACTTAATCTGATTTTTTATGAATATATTATTTTGATTATTTGTTGTAAATATTTTTTTATATTTATTTTTAGAAACACGATTTATTTGCCTATTTTTACAAATGGTCTTAAATATTTCAACCTTTTATAGACTGGCACTACATTTCCATATTTAATTAATTAATCTGCAGTTTTGCTGGTTTTGGCAGTAATTTAGTTTAAGAATGCCTATTTATTTTTATGATCGCCGCATACTGAATTAGTTTCAGTTTGACGTTAACCCTAATTCCCAGAATTTTAAAAGTAACGTAAACCCAGAAGTGAGACTGTCAGGCTCATATGAGCTAAACTACTGAAAAACTAAATTTATTTTATTTTTCCAAATCTAGTTACTACTTAAAGACGTTTTTATTTGAGTTTTTTTTATTTTAAGTAAAGAACTTGTAAATACAGGGTCCACAGGAAAACAATTACTACTGCAGCGCTAGAGGCCATGCATTAGGTTTGCGTTTTTTGATATACCCATCATACAAATTTTGTTTATTCTGAGTGTACGAACCTCGCATCCAATAAACTATTGGCTAATACCTTACTGGTGAACTAGTTGGTCATTATTACATTTGTGTTTGTGAGGTGCACACAGTTCTTCAGCACCCTTTTTGCAAGATCCTCAGCTCCTCGATTACCGTCTTTGCATGTGTATGACATTTCAGGAAGTATTAGCACCGTCGCACTTCCATATTCTGATTACATATTTATCGGGATTGGAAGACATAAACTGTATGAACTAGCATCAACCTCGGCAAGGCATAAATTCTTCAAATATGTCGTAGATTGCAGTATTTTCAACAATTTTAGTAGACTTCATCCCATGCCGACTAGATGTGTGCTAGGCTTAAAAACTATGAACTTGGCACGATCAAAATGCATCTAAACATGAAAAATAAAAATATTCTTCCATATGGTTGACAAAAAGTCAAGAAATTCTGAGTAAATTTGAGTTTTTATTCAAATGAGCTCCTGAGGCTCACTTCTGGGTTTACGTTGCATTTTTTCTTTAAAAAAAGTAGAAAAACTGTCTAAAAAATTAAATTTATAAATGAAATATAATTCTAACATTTCATTAGAGGATTATATAAAAAAATTGAAATCGAAAATCTTTTGGTATAGGATTTATCACCATTTGAAATCTTAAGTGAGACTGTGAGGCTCACTTCTGGGAATTAGGGTTAATGTAATTTTAATTAACAAAGGGCACGATCTGTCCTTTGGCTAAAACGCTCATTAACTCGGAGGGGGAGGGGGCGTTTTTATTTTAATTTTGTTTATGTCATAAATCATTTCTCGCTTGATTATTTTATGAAATGGTAATTAGTTTGTAATTTTCGCATTAGTTATCGTCACGTGATGGCAAGCGTGACCAATCCGCACGCCTCCAACTTTTTATTGACTAACACATTTACGTATATCGCCAAATATAATTAATTTCGACTGTTGTTTCTACCTTTTGCAGGTTTGCCCGAGTTTCCGTTAGGCATTCCCATTCCGCACGCCATGGCCGGCCATCCGGCCACGTTGCCGCCCGAATTCTGGCCGCCACACTTTGCCTTACACCAGCACTTCAACCCCGCGCTGCTGCCGCCGAGCCTGGTGCCACACTACAAGCTGCCCAACTTCCACACGCTCCTGTCGCAGTACATGGGTCTGAGTAACTTGAACGGCATCTTCGCCGGCTACCCGCAGAACCTGTCGCTGCACTCGGCGGCGCAAGTGAGTCCGCCCTGCAGCAACAGCCCGCGCGACAGTTCGCCGCCGACCATAGGATCCGCTGCCGGCACGGTTGTCTCCGGCGGCGTCGCCTCAGCCGCCGCCTCGCCGCACAGCCCGCTGACCGCGAGCGCGGGCAGCAACGCCTCGACGCCCGTTTCGGTGGTGGCCAAGAGCGAGGAATGAGACTGGCATTCGTGCTGCCTGGACGCATGCAAGGGTTAATTAGGATAGCGTTGTTGAAGGTCGAAGGACACGCTTCAGTTGTGGATACATATGTGTTGAGGAGGGGGCAGAGTGAGTTGTACATACATGCATAGGGCTTGTGAGTGTTTATAGCAACTACAGTAGCGAGTAGCACTTTAGTAGCAGACGTTTAACTAACCCCGACAACACAATGAAAAGTGATAACGTTTTTGAATTACGAACTTTCCAAGTTTCGATCTAATATTCACAATAAATAAAGTTTACGTTTGACATAGAATAGCGCCACTCTTTATGTAAATAATTGCAAGTAATAAACAAATAATTTATTGAGTCAAGTTGATGCTTTGATAATAAAAACGAATTTTATATAATTTAAGTAACCGATTGCCGAATATGAGTATTCAAATGATGAACATTAATTGTACGAGTACGTTTAAAAAACATGTAATATTGAGGCATGAAAAGAATTTGAATGAGAGAGTAAACGAATTACAAATACAAAATAAATAAAATTAAAATTTACACTTGAGAGCAATTGCGTCTTTATTCATTCAACCAACTGGAAGTTTAAGGACTTAAACGGTTTTGTTGTGTTTATTATCACACGAAAGGAGACACCATTGGCTGGCGAATACAGGTGCAACTAAAACTGTATCATAAAATACTTCAAGTTGAGATGTATCCAAAGGAGGAATCCCGCATTTTTTAAGTTATGTCTCAGCAAATATGGTTAGCGATCAGCGAAGTGTTTTTCATATTTATTGCGAATTAACACAAAGCGACAGATTAAAAATTTCTTGAACCATAAATATTTCAAATGAATCTAAGTTCTGCTGAAATATTACAAAAAAAATTCTCATGCGTGACAACAAATGTGATTAAAATTTTGAAGAAATTTTACACACAAAGTAGAAATTTTCCTACGATTGCTAAAAACAACTTGGCGTGCCGGATTTTGTGTTTAAACTATGACATAAATTTATTTGATTGCTCTATTCATTTAATATGGATTTATTAATTATTTATTTAATTAATTTTTTCAATTAATTAATTTACTTAATTCTATGAACAAAAGTTGTTACTGACTATGTATAAAAATATGACAGATTGTTCTTAACTCTTTCGCTACAGGTTTTTACTGGGGAAAGTTAAAATTTTAAATTTTACGTCTTAGGCTTCTATGTGGTTATATTCAATACCATTGCAACATTCCATAAGACATTTTTTAATTTTTATACTCGAACCCTGTATTTTAGAGTGTTTTTCTATGAGAGCAACCACATCGTTGTGGCTGTAATAATTACTTAAACATACAACTTTTTACGCATAACGAAAATTTGAATATTTCTTCATTTACTTCAGCCAAAATAAAAAAAAAGTATCTAAATTCGAAGAAAACATCAAATTAAAAAGTTCTTTAATTTTTTTTGCTTCTTCTTCCTTCACTATGTCAAGATATACCATTAAAAAAACGTGTATACTTCTTTTCTTTAAACTTAAATATTCAGTTTATTAATTTCGTATTTTTCCTAAAACTTCAAACTATTCTAAAGACTAACAAAACAATTTATTCTTGCAATCATAGAGGATGCAGACGTCCACAAAGTAGCATGTTGCCATATGGCAACAAAATAGCGAAAGGCTTAATAAGGCGCTATAAACTAAGGTAAAAGCCTCTGAGAAAGTAATGCACTAAGTAGTAGCGCTTCATAGTAGCTAACACAATAATCGTCCTTTATATCTAAAAGTTATTATTATTTCTTTTAGCTTGAATACTTAGAGTTTTACAAAAATGAGAAACTATTTGATATTCATGATGTTTTCTGATTTAGCTTTGATCGTTATGTTGAATAAATCAAAATCTCATATAGGACACACATGTTCCATGGTCGTGAAAGCGTCAATTTACTTCTCTCCTAAACCACTCTTGGTAGACTTCGAACTATGTCCCTGTATTCAGGACTTCTAACTGTTGAACATTGATCACTGCGGCAGGGCAAACCCCTCATCAAAGTGTTTTTCAAATAATATAATTGATGTCTTCATTAGAATTGACATCAAATTAACAATTGGGCAGCAGTCCCAGTCGGTGTGAAGCTAAGGAACAACACGTAATGGTTGCACAAGCAATCAAGGACCACTTGAATACCGACTCTTAGGAATTCATTGTTGCCTACATTGTCAGATCTGCAGTTCATTGGTGTTGTGTACACGATCACTTCATATTTACGATTATTGCACCAGCAATCAAAAAGCATTCAATCAATGAAATTTTCGAATAATGAAAGTAATCTTCAAGTTGGAACGAAGCAAGGCACAAATTTCTTTCTCAAAGCCTAAATGATTGAAAGCAGCTGTAGCACAAGAAAAACGCAAAACACAACGGAATTCAACGGTTGCTGCTGCAATTTCAAAAACGATTTTTGATTGCCCTTCCGTCTTCGCAGTACGTAAGTGCACGCCGAGAGATGAGAAGTGAAGCGGAATTGAAGGCTGCAACGTGGCGTCTATAGAGCCGTCACATCTTATGCCCGTAAGTCGTGTTGATTATCCTATTCCGGCGGCACAAGTAGTGAAAACGAAGGAGAACTCGCTGCGCGGACAGACATAATGTAAGGAAGTAAGGGCTGGATCGTGTGGTGCCGATGCAGTTTTGATACTCTGCAATTGTGTGTGGAATTATTAAATAATTTCAGATTATGTTGTTATGTGTATCGACTCAAGTGCGCGGCAGGAGGTGCGTTGAAAGGGTCTGAGTTGAAGGACACACGGTAAATTTTATTTTGTTGTATTGGAAACTCTTCAATAAAATTTAATGATTTTATTTACAAGAAAAATGTATTAAGACATTTAAAGTATGAATAATGGAAAACTTAAATGAAATAAATTTGAATTGGGAAGCGGTTTTTACACACATATCTATGGGTCACATGTAGCCCATGGTCTTGAAAGGGTTACCGATTTAGACAAAGGGAGGCATCCTTGTACATATTCTTTTGATTTGCATTAGAGTACGTGAACAGAGCATCTGAAATAGTTATAACAACCGTATCGTATTGTTCCGTGGGACCGACAAAACGTTCTAATGTTTAATTGAAAAATTTGCTACAGAAATAAGTAAGAATTACTGTATGAATTTAATACCCGTGACAGACATCAAACTCACTTTGACAATCGCACTGCAGGAGTTAAGAAGAAAATAAAAATAATTCAGATTTTTTAAAAATTTGTTTTCACATTTATCAAAATGTACGACGTAGCAAGGTTCTTTCATTCATGCTACGTTGTACAAAAACCATATGTCTATCACTATGCTAGTACGATCTTTTTTGTAGTAATTAGAACTTTGACTATAGTATCCTCCGTAGTACAAAAATTCTATGTCTGTCGGGGGTATAAAGAAATATGTATTTGTTTACTCTCGCAGTTCCGATTATAATTTTTTTCCTTGTTCACTCCTCTCTGGAGCAAAGGGCCTCCAGAGCGGCTAGTTCGCGTAGAGTCGACCTTCTCCAGGTGTTTTTTGGCCGACCACGACTTCTACTCCTTTGCGAGTTCCAGTCAAGCGCCATTCTCGTGATGCTGTCGGGTATTTTTCTCAGTGTGTGACCTATGCATTTCCATTTTCTGCGCTTCATTTGCCCAAAAATGGGTTCCTCATTGGTGATCTTCCACAGCGCGTCGTTAGTAATTGTGCTGGGCCAGAATATCCTGCAGATGATTCGCAGGCATTTGTTAACGAAAGTTTGTAGCCTCTGAGTGATGGCAGTGTCGATTATAGCACCGAAAAATATAATAGAAAGAGCCTAGTAAATGAGGGCAAGACAAATTATAATTGGTTGATAGGGTCTCAGGTCAAGATCGAGAGGTCGTACACCTTAAAACCGTCATTAACAGTAGTAATGATGTCAATCAGGAGATGAAGCAAAGGATCACTCTTGCTTATAAGTATTATGATAGTTAAGTTAGTGTAAGAAAACCGACAAAACAAAAAAAAACATCCGGAGAGACGATTCAACTCAAGCGAAATAAATGTTCGATGCGGTAGTTGGAGATGGGAGCCTGCAGTGAAGTTGGAGATCGTGTCCTTGTTGAAAGGAAACGTTTTTTTGTATGATATAATAATTAAAATGCCACGACCTTCCGCTTTGATATTAGAATACTACATTTTATTAATGCCACAGTCCTATATCGAATATTCACAGAAATAAAGTTTTGGGTATTTTCAATCAGCTATCCTCACATTTAACCGGAGTTGGCTCTGTATCCTTAAATGTTGAAATTGTTATCATTTTCAATAATTTGAAAGCGAAAAAGATGTAATTAATTTTTCCACCCCTTTTAATGTTGGGTACACAATAACAAATATGCGCTTATAATACCACAAAAATTTATCATTAATTTTCAGCGCATCGTCCACGCAGCAGAGAATTCAAGTGTCATATGATCACGTGTCCATATTTGCCGTGACGCCTTATTGCGAATAATTCAAATATTAACACTCTTTTCCCAATATGGCAGTTCCGGCGTGCATGGTTGGCATGTGGACAATACCTACATATGCATAGTATGCGTCTGTGTGTATGTGTGTAGTCGTCGGTCTATTGACGTTTTGTGCGAATTGCACTTCATTTCAATGCGGTTTTCGGCAGAATTTTGTTATTTTCGCTAAGATGACAAAATTAAATTCCATGTGCAAATAATCAACCGAGAGCGACTTGGAGGATCTTTTCGATGGCTGTCCTTGTGAGTCGCCCAGGGCCGTATTCAAATATCCCCTGGGTGAGGCGGGAAGACGTTGAATACGCTGTCAAAAACGCACGACGTACGGAAGGTAATGCAGCGAAAATTCAATAAGTTCAAGTATGAGTGCTTTATTTGAAGCAGTCCCACTCAAATGGCCCGGCGAACTCAGCCACAGCCGCTCCGGCTTCCGTTGCCGCCGCTGAGCGTTTCTTCCCCACATGCTGCACCAGTCGCTGGCACCGGCGCCGCGGGGGGCCATTTGGCAACAGAATATTTTGTGTAATATTTGTGCAGCGTGCGGCGGACGCAGCTCCGGTGTCGTGCACCCCAGCGCCGGAGTGCGGAGAATCCGTAATGCACTCTGCGGGCTACAAATATATGAAATTTATCAAGTGGCCTTAGAGGCGCTCACGCCAAACTCACACTCTGGCTGCCGTTCGCGGCCACAAGCCTTCCACGGGAGAGGGTTGGGCGGCGCAGGGGTTAGGGGTAAGTGGCAAGTGGTGAGTTGTGAGCACTTGCAAGTGGTGCACGTAATTTTCGTTCGATGCACGTTGCGCGACCGGCTCACAAACGCACAGAAGGTGAATGAATGTGCCACTCGAGTGCCTTTTTAATACATTCGCATCTTTTTCGCAATTTCTTTTATTTTTTTTATTAAAATGTGTAACCAACATTGAAAATTGCGTCAAGTAGTTCGGTCGGGATTTGTCTTTCCGCTGATTCGATTCGCTCATTTCCGGCGATGCCGGCCTACCATCAAGTCGCTCTGCGGGGCGACAGCGGCGGCAGCGTTCGGAATGGAAATCATTTGCGCAAAGGACACTTGAACGTATTAAAATCGAATCAGAGCAGCACAACAACGAAATTGTCTCGAGCGGGCAGCAGCAGCGAGTGCCTGGTACCGTGTCGTATCGAATTGAAAGACTGGCGGCGACGATATGTTGTGGCTGCGGCCGTGGTTTCGCATAGTTTAGGGTGGCACTCATTTGGCATTCATTTGTGCCTTTAAATTATTTTCGCAATCTGCCAGTTCATTTGCGGCGGCCTTAAGGCCCCTCACGCTGGCCGCGACAGTTGCTCAGAATGTCACAGAAAGCTCTCAGTGCCTCTGCGCACTTGTTAATATCTGCTGAATACTGCGGTAATTAAACAAGTTAAATCCGCTCAGAAGGTGCTCAAACCAGATTTCATTTTGGCGCCTTTTGCCTCGTCGCGAAATATTTTCCGCACGACTGCGAGTCACTTATAAATGATTTATTTTATCAAATGTTGCCAACGCAATAATTACGTTGCTTGTCTCATCATTTGAAATCTATTCAATGTGTAAGGATACGTTGTGGCAGCAGCAATGCCAGTGAGAGATGCTAGTTACGGTAATGTGCTGCAAACGAAAAAAGAAGAGGATTAAAGCTGAGCAGAGACGATTGAATGAAAATGTGAAGCACATCCTGGAATTAAATAAAAGAAAACATATCTGCAGCTAAAGAATGATTTACTATATATCACCGATACGGATATAGTGAGTTGCAATTCGTCTAACAACCTTCATTTCTGTCTTTCTTCCTTTCTTTTCGTTTAATCCACCGCTCAACAGATATTTTTGCAAATGCATGAACATTGCCTTGGATGGTAGATCGATAGGTTAGAAAGTTTCAATCAAAAAATTGTAAAAGCAACTTGTGAGTCCTTTGCTTAAAACATTTTGGAAAGGGTCATCGTCAGAAGTTTCGCGCGCCAAGTGAAACTAATGATGACCAACCCATCAGGCAAAATTGTAATGGAGTAGTAGTGGCATCACGGCAACGCTCGCTTTGCTGAAAACATTACTGCAGTTAGTGAAAGTGTGGCAACCTAAATTTAATATTTTCAAGTCACTCTTAGACTCGTCCTAAAGCGCGTTATGGTCTGAAATTTAAGATTTGGGTCTAGACAAGCCATATAACAGGACCCAAATTGATCCTATTGCCAGAGAAGTTTCCGGAATTAGTTTCTGGGCTTAAATTACCTCAAAAATCAGGCGATTTCGCCAAGAAAGTTTGTTTCTGTGCGTATCATCCTCCGCTTCTTGCGTATTTAAAAAACAACCTTAGTGATAACTTGACCGAAATACTAGTTAAATTGTGCCAACAAGTCGCGTGGAGTTTTGCTAAGATCATTAAAGGAGCAACATTACTCTATAATTTTGAATAAATTGATATTTGTATTCTCAATATTGCAATATTTTATGGTTAGAATTGTTTATATCCATTTGGACCTAAAGTGATGACAAAGTTTTGAGGGATCTATTGATTGATTCACTCATTTTGCACAGTGAAAGACCTTATGATAAACTCAAACATTTTAACTCAAAGTCTTAACGTTTCTTCTCAAACTCGCTTTTTCCAACAATCTTAGAAAAAATGTCACTTTACTTTACTATAGATTAAGTATCACATTTACTATAATAATGCAAGGAAACTGGCGCTTAAGAGTGCAACAACAACCACAATACTTTTCAAGAAATTACACAAATATCAAATGACATGCAGTGATGGGACGAAAAATGAAATTAACATGTCGAGCAAAGATAGGTTTTACAACATACAGTCAAAGCAACAATGCTGAAATCTGTCATCAGGCCGCAAAACGTCCATTTGAATGGCTGCGATCGAAAAGATCCGCTACAAAAGTGAAACAAACTCTGATTTCCGCCGCCTTGAGGCGGTCGGCGCTCGGTTGGGTAACGCGATACTTTGGCAACGTGCAACGCGTATCAATTCCGAAACGATATCAAAAGGCACCGATGTTTTCGGTACGGCGGCGTAAAATCAACAAGCGGCTGATGGCTGCTGAAGGTAGCGATCGGCGGTCGTGCGTGATCGCTTGGAAAATGTACGCGCTCCGGGATAATCTTGTCGTTGGGTGCCTTTGCGACGGCGGATTGGCCGCACTCGAGATTGTCGCCGCGGCACAGCAGCTGACTGCGCTCCGAGCAGTCGCATCGGAGAGAGGCGGTAATCCTTGTTTTCCTTCGGTTAAGCTGGACATGTGATTAAAGAAGGAGCAGCGGCGCTGCCCGCTCACTGGCTCGCCAGTAGCTCAGATGTGTGCAGCATTGTAGAGTAATGGCAAAATGGTTTTTATGCTTGATTTAATTTTTCATGTGTTCAGTTTGAGTTATGCCGTCATTTGTCGTTCGGCATTTCACACAGCCACGTTGCGCAGAAATTCGTCGCCAATTATGTGATTTTCGTGGACTGCAGTTCAGCAATTAATGCCGACTTAAGCGCACGCACGAAGGTACAATTGTGCACAGAATTCAAAGAAGTTCGGCAGCACTCAAATGCGAATCAGTCTTTCGTTCAATGAAACCAATCGGGGAAAGACGAAAGCCAGCCATGAAGCAACGTGTGTGATTATTTTCCTGGATCTCGGTAGCGGCTTTTCGTTCTGTCATTCACCTTCGGCTTTGAAGTGTGGCGGCATTGTTGTTTTTCACCTTTTCGCGTAAGTCGTTGACGGTATCGCTGACACCTTGCACGGTTTTCTGCTGGCAATGGTGCAAATCAACAATTGCCGCATGACAAAGCCATCAAAGCGAGGAGTCAATGAGTGGAAAATGTTGTCAATTGAAAAACATTAATGCATTACATTACATTCATCATTCAATACGACTGCGTATGCGAAATTATGTACAAATGTTAATGAGCAATTTGTGAATGTTGCTGGGCGCTGTGCGGTGGCGGTGGGCTCTTTTCAGTGGGCCTATCGGAATATCGGTAACAATGGCCAATCGTCAAACAACTTTTGAAATGTGAAAAATAATTTTTGAATTATCACAACTGCGTCCATAAGTAAGTTAATTTGGCCCCTTCAATTGGTTTTATAATATTGAAAGAGAAAAGTTGAAATTTTTCTCGACAAATTATTATTATTTATTTATTTTATTTTACAAATTAGAAGTTCAAGTTCTGAAGTAATCGTCTGAGAACGGAGTATTCTGAGTCTTCAGTACAGCTGTTTCCTATTTTAAAGTATTCAGAATGCGTAATGAAAATATTTGGACACGTTTTACTGCACTAATATTATTGTTGCATGCTTTTAGGGGTCCATCTTTGTGGTGCAGGCCCTGAAAAATTTCAACTTCTGCCTGAAACTGTTCCGCAAAAGTTATCAAACAAAATGTTTTGGCTGCTTTTGCTTTTGGTTTTATGAATGAAAGACTTTTTACTTTATCATAAACATGATATATAAAAATAGAGAGTTAAAATTAAAGAAAGTTAAACTGGAAAATTTGTGTGAGTAAAAAATTTGTCCATAGTGCTACGATGTGCTCTCTAGCGAAAAAAATTGCGCTTGCTCTCTCACAGATCTCAAAATCATTTAATTAGGCAATGATTTTGGTGTTAGAAGCAAAAAATGTGTCAATTCGATTACCCAGAGACAAATTCCTAGAATTTGTTCACTTACCAGTTGTTGCTTGCAGTATGAAAAAGTTGAAAACAAAGTTTTGCTTAAAAAAGTAAAAAGCAGTATGTAAAAAAATTAGATTCTTTCTGATTGATATCAGTTGGTACTTGTTTCATATTCGCTATTTTATTCCCTACAATCAGTGTGGCATATATAATTTTGCTTCTATTAAAGTGGCATATTTAGGTAAAGTCGAAGGCTACTAGACGTACTAAGTTTAGAAGTATACCACTAATTTTTCACGCATCTTAGAACCACTTTAGACGACAGTTCAGATAGCTGCCTAGCTGTCGGACTATTAAACCTGACAGCATTTCTGTCTGATGAACCGACACGTATCCTTCAAAATGTAGGGAGATTTAAAGTTATAAAATGTTGGTGACCCAAGCGAACTAAAACATCTCGATCATATTTTTCTGTTGAACTTTCTCTCCAGTGTATTACCAGTCCGTGGCTCCTGCTCCAGCATCCAGCCAGTACTCAATGAAATGAAATTAATTTGCCACATTATCTGAAACGAATGGAAACGGAATGCGTGCGCCACGCAAGAAATGACTTTGAAATGAAATTCATTGCTCAAACTTTGCAATTTTCAGCGCGTTTCCTGCTTCCGCAAACGGCAGTGTCCTGGTGGAAAGAATGTGCGGTGAGGTGATGGCAAATGACGTTCCCGACAGTTGAATTGGCGTTTTCGTTTGATTTTCTTCAATTTTCATCTCCACTTTGATTTTTTTAACATTTTTTGCTTTCTTCTTTTCACATCATGACAAAAGTTCTGAACGGAAGTAACTGTCGCCAGCCAGCCAGCCAGCCAGCGAGCGAGCGAGACGACACGCTGCTGTTAATGGTGTCTTTTGTGGCAAAAAGTAATTCGAGTGCGGAGTGAACGATTAGCTGGCACTTATTTCGGTTAAGAGGACCATTGAGTTTATTAAATCAAGCGAAATAATTGTCGAAGTGCGGGACAAACTGGGAGAAACATTTCACAGTTAGAGTGAGAGAAGAATTTGTCGAGGGTACTTAAGTGTGGAAAACGAGGGGGAAAGAAATTGGTAACGAAATTGAGTAGCAGAATGCAGATGGATGGATATATAGTATTTATGACATTGCTGAATTGATTGAATTGATTATGAAGTCCGAAATTGATTTTGGCTATTGAATTGACTCGATTTCGCAGGACTTAATTGGACATTTCAGCACTGAGTTTAAAAGCATTGGATGCACAATTCTTTAAATATGTAAGTATGCATCAGTTGTAAAAATTTATAAAATTTAAGTATTGTGAGTTATTCAAACATTAGGTTTATAAACAATCATCGACAATTGATTTACCCAAGTTGTAAATGCGTTTAACTAAACTTACCTTGACTGATGGTGCTTAACTATTTGTTTAATTCAAATACTTACTTCTTGTAATGTTATTAGAATAGAGTCATTGACCGGGGCATACTGGTCAAAGGAAAACTTCATAAGAAATACCCTGAAAATATAACTTTAAAAAATGTTAAAGGTTTTGCAAAACTCGGAAAATGAATACTTACAAAACAAAGATTACATTTTGTAGTGGAAAGAGTTAATTATAAACAAAAAAAATCGCTTTTCTTATTGATCTTGTATAAAGCGATCTTGTAAATAAATAATATTATTATTAAGTACCAGTCTGGTAGTCCTTTTAGACTTTAACACAAAATATAAGGCAGCAAAATTGAATCCACTCGTAAAAGTTATATATAGTTTTAGTAGTGGTCTGGCAGGAACAAGTGGCTCACGCAAGGTGGAGAGAAGTGAACGGAAGATGCCAAGGAAATTTTTTCTATAAAATATAATTAAATTAATGCAACGGTGATGTCACATAAAATCCCCTCCCTCCTCCTTTTGCCTAAGGCCTTCCCCCCGTTGCATTAATTAAATTAATGCAACGGTGATATCAGATAAAATCCCTTCGACTTGCACCTCTCGTCAAAGCTGGTGAGTACCGAGTAACGGTTTCCTGGCCCTTCCATAGAACGACAGTATTTTGTTAAAAAGGCTTTGAAATCTCAAAGAATAAGTTACATTAAGAACTATTAAAATACTTATCTATACTATTATATAAAAACAAGTGTGACTTTTTTGGGCCACAATCAGGCAAAAACCACTGAACCGATTTAGATGAAATAAGCACCAAACATTTTTTGATCTGGGGGAATGGTACATAGGCTATATGAGAATGACCACGCCCCCTTATTACGCCCACTATGGTAACAAAACACATCTATGGTATGCTTTTGTAAGGCAATATGGGTATCAAACGATTCAGCGTGTCATTGCGGCAAACATAAGCTATTATATAATCGGTCACGCCCACTTTCCGCGCCCACTAAACTAACAAAACAAAGCTACGGTACATGTCTGAAAATCAGTATTAATACCAAATGATTCCGTGTTGCATTGATGTTAACATAGGATATATACGATTGACCACCTGATATGCCCTTTCGCCACGCCCACTATAATAACAAATCAGTCATGATATATTTGTCACAGCAATATAGGTGTCAAACGATTTAGCGTGTCATTGCGGCAAACATAGGCTATAACACTGCACAACAGCATGTCTGTTGCATGGAGTTTTTTACATGAATCTGAATCGTTTTTGCACGCTGTTTTCAAACCCATACTCCGTTATGTAACAGCTCTAGTTTTCGCAAAAAATGGGCGTGTCACTTTTTCGAATTTTCCTCGGCTTTTTTCTCGTTTTCGACTGTAATTTCTGAACCAATAATCCTATCGACATGATTTTTATTTGGTTGCACTAACAACATCTCACGCCATCTTTTCTGACATTAATCAATTTTATGCGTTCTAAATTGGCGTTGTAATAAGGTTTCAAAGTAGGAAAATATGGAATTTCAAGGCGTTTTTTCTAATGGCGAAAATCGAACAGATGTTTCTTAAATCCAGTTACGAAGTATATGAATATCTTAAGAAGAAACATCAAGCAATACAACACAGCCAAATTATTTCGCGGAATACACATTCGCATCGAAATAATAGCAAAAATGTACCGTAGTCATTTTCAGTCTTCTTCCTTAAAAAATTAGGGGCCTCAAAATATGCTCTTTTATATGTTCCATTTATAGTCTGAAATACAAGCAAAAACAAAAATATTTTGAATTGCTCGAAACAAAAAATAATTAAAAACTTTGCATATTTTGAGGCTCCCAATTTTTTAAGGAAGAAGACTGAAAATGACTATGGCACATTTTTGCTATTATTTCGATGCGAATGTGTATTCCGCGAAATAATTTGGCTGTGTTGTAATGTTTGATGTGTCGGCTTTCATTATACACCTAACTCGTTAATCAATTTACGAAAATTTGGTATGTTTTTGACCATCAAAGAAAACGCCTTAAAATTTAATTTTTTCCGACTTTGAGGTCCAATTACCGCGGCATTTTAAAACTTATAAGAATAAGTTGCATCGAAAAAGAAGCCGTGCGGTGTTGTTAATGCGATAAGGTGAAAATCATGTCAATCGGTTTTTTGGTTTAGAAATTACGATGAAAAATATGGAAAAAGTAGAGGAAAAACTGAAAAAATGACATGGTACCTAAATCTCACAAACTAGAGCTGCTAGAAAAAATCTGAGGATAGATTCGAAATCAGCGCACCCAAATTAGTAAGAAACAGTAGAAAAACTCCATGCAACAGAAAAAAAGTGTTTTTTTGTTGTGCTGTGTAATATAATCGGCCACGCCCACTTTCCGCGCCCACTAAACTACTGTCGGTAAACTGTATCTGTACTGTCGGTAAATCAGTATTAATACCGAATGATTCTGTGTTTCATTGATGTTAGCATAGTATATATACGATTGACCACCTGATATACCTTTTCGCCACGCCCACTATAATAAATCAGCCATGGTATATTTGTCATAGCAATATGGGTATCAAACGGTTTAGCGTGTCATTGCGGGAAACATAGGCTATAATATAATCGGCCACGCCCACTAAACTAAGAAAACGAAGCTACGGTACATGTCGGTAAATCAGTATTAATACCAAATGATTCCGTGTTTCATTGATGTTAACATAGGATATATACGATTGACCACCTGATATGCCTATTCGCCACGCCCACTATAATAACAAATCAGTCATGATATACTTGTCACAGCAATATAGGTGTCAAACGATTTAGCGTGTTATTGCGGCAAACATAGGCTATAATATAATCGGCCACACCCACTTTCCGCGCCCACTAAACTAACAAAACAAAGCTACGGTACATGTCTGAAAATTAATGTTGATGTAAAATGATTCTGTGTTTCATAGCGGTAAACATAGGCTATGCAAGGTTGACCACGCCCACCTTTTACGCCTTCCTGAAATGCCCATTATGATAACAGAAATTAACTGTGGTATATTTGTGCAAAACAATATGGATATACAAAAATTTTGTGAGTCATTGCAGCAAATATCTATATATTGTATATAAAAACTAGCTGACCCGGCGAACTTCGTCCCGCACGACATTTTTTGTTTTCTTATAATGAAATACGCGAGATGGCGAATCTATGGCGATGCAAATTGACGAAGAAAACCAACTAAAGGAAGAGGAGGGAGCTACTGATTAACGCAATCGAGGCCCTCAAATAAGCAATGTTGCTGCTAAGTTTCAGTAAAGAAATGGATTGCGCTTGAACCAGATTTAAATTATATTGGCAGGGCCACGCCCCCTTGTTCAATACCCGCACCATTCCCTTTGTCGAAAGATATAAATAAATGGTAGGTTCGTACTTAGTTTCATTGCTGTGCGACTTATAGTTCAGCGAAATATTTGGGTCACAAAAAATGTGCCACGCCCCTTGTCCAACGCCCATCAAATCTTACCAGTAGAATGACTCATCTATGGGACGACACTATACTAAATTTCAATGCTGTGCACCTTACAATTTCAAAGATATTCCATTATTAAGATTTGGCTTGTATGGGTGGTGCCACACCCCCTCGTCCAATACCCGCCCCATTCCCTCTGTCGCAGGACATGACTAAATAGTAAGTTCGTAGTGAATTTAATTGATGTGTGACTTATGGTTCCAAAGTTATTATCTGAAAATGTGCAAAATTCACGGTCAAATATGGCATGGATTTTCCGACTTTTCCAATAGATTTTCCGGAATTTTCTTTTCGCACGAACCTGAACTGACTTAATACGAATCGAACAAAACAAACCCCATGAAAATCGGCCGTTCCGTTTGAGCGTGATGCGATCACACACATACTGCCACTCTCTTTTATATATATAGATATAGATTAATTAATTAATAATTAATGTATGTTTGTTTGTTGGTCCCACGACACTAAAACTCAAAAACTAGACAGCCGATTAGCTGAATGTATGTTGCTGTATGGCACCTCCCATACAACTTAAATTTTCAAGATGGAATATCTTCGTAATGAGAAGTCGGACAGCATTAAAATTTGGTGCGGGGCCACCGTTTAGATGTGCCGTTTCACTGGTAAAATTTAATGGGCGTTGGACAAGGGGCGTGGCACTTTTTAAATGCCGGTGTAACTTAGGAACTATAGCGTTCACATCAATGACACTCGGTACAAAAGTACGATTTAGTTGTGTTTTTCGATAGAGGGAATGGGGTGAGTTTTTGACAAGGGGGCGTGGCACCGCCTATACAACTTAAATTTTCAATATGGAATATCTTCGGAATGAGAAATCGGGCAGCATTAAAATTTGGTGCAGAGCCACCGTTTAGATGTGCCGTTTCACTGGTAAAACTTTGTGAGCGTTGGACAAGGGGGTGGCACTTTTTAAGCAACTCAAATGTTTTGAATAACTTTGGAACTACAAATCACACATCAAAGAGATTTGACACAAACTTACGATTTAGATGTGCCCTTCGACAGGGAGAGTGGGGTGGGTATTGGACGAGGGGCATGGCACCGCCCAAAGAACCCAAATTTTTAATGTGAAATAGCTTCGGAACAATAAGTTGGAAAGGTTTGAAATTTTGTATACCATCGTCCCATAGATGTGTCATTCTACTGGAAATATTTTATGGACGTTAAACAAGGGGCGCGGCATATTTTTTGTGACTGAAATTTTCCGCGTAACTTTGGAACTTAAAGTCGCATATCAATGAAACCGGGTCACACCCTTCGACTGGAGGAATGGATTGGGCATTACATAAAAGAGGCGTGGCATCGCCCATAGAGTGTAGAATGAAGAAACTTGATTTATTGGGCCCATTGACTTCAAGCTTGCGTGCAAAGCCGCAGAGCCCTACTAGTACTTAAAGTAAGAAAGAAAATGTGTATTGACCAAACATTCAGAAGAAATTAGTGCACTGGCGCACACAGGATTTGATTTTGTGGGGGGCGGGGTAATGTGTAAAATTGTTGAGCCAAATACCATTCGAAACCATATTTTGTACCAGCATTTTTTGTGTTTGGGGGGGTTGAACCCCCCAAACCACCTTGTGTGCACCATGGGTCCTATTAGCTTTAAATCGATTTCAAGTCGGTAAAAAGACTCAATCTTTTTACAGTAGTAATGTTCAGAAGATTTGTCTCTACCTGAATTTTTCGTCGACTTGCTCGACAAAACGGAACATTTGGATTTGGGTTAAGTCGGCCCTCGAACATACATACGAGTATATCCCGAGGGTGGTTTTATCGACTCGATTCGCGGTCGCCGACGCCGTGCATGAAGTGTGCTTTGCTCCTCTCTATTGCTAATAACTCCCGCTAGTCTGTCATTGTGTTATTTATGTCCATAACAACGCGAACGACAACGGCAACACAGCGAATAACAACAATTAATTTATTTTACCAACTTGAGTCTCGCAACACCTGCCAACGTGTGTGTTTGGTAATTAAATCATGCACAGCACACACCACACACACACACACACACCGAAGTCGAGAACACGCAATGCCGCAGAGATATCGCAAAAGCGCAATGCTCAACAAGGGTTAAAGCGTGCTCCGACGGCACCCGAAACTAACAACAAGACAAAAATGACAAAATGACAAAACTAGTGGCTGCGCAAGCGAATTGAGACAAGGTTACGGAAATTTAATTAAAATCAAATACAAGCCGGGACGCGCGTTGGGGTAGGTGTCGCACTGACTGGCGGCAGTCAGGTGAAACGAACCCGTATCCATCCATTCAGCAGGCAGGCCTGTTTGCTCGCTCTTAGCAATTCGCATGCGATAGTTCCCCAAGTAGTTTAATAAATAACTAAATGCAAATAAACGTGAGCGACACCCTCGAGTTAATGCAATTTAATGCGGTTATTGCGCACAAACAGCTGCCGACTTTCACGAGTGCCAGGCGGTGTGATAAATTTAATTTAATAGCTTTCGTAGTGCATTTAATGCACGTCGAATACCTGTTTGCATTGCTTGAATGTTATTTATTAGGTCGCAGCATGCGAGAACTGCAGCAAATGCGAGAAGCAAACATCATTAGTGTCCACTTTTCAAGATTATCGAATTGCCAACGAAAACAGAAGTAAGGCTTGTATTTTCTTGTGTGTATGATGAATGTCTCGGCCAAAATAGTTGATGCGAGGGTGAAGCCCTACACCAGATGACTAAATGTTTCTTACGACATTCTTCAATTGTATGAATATTTTTTTGTCACGCTTTTAATGTGGTCATCCTGAAAACGTTTGCAAATGTAACTTTGGGTGTCGATTGTTTTGAATACTTTCGTTTATTCGGCATAGAGAAAAATAACAATTTATTTTTTTTTTTTTAATTTGTTTTACTTTATTTGGCTTACATATTTCAAAGAATACAAACATGTGTCGTTGATTCGACGAATTGAGTATTTTCAGGGTTAATGATGTACCGATGGAAACTAGAAAATTATCAAAAGTTCACCAGATGCCTAGTAATTAAAATATAAAAACTATATATAGGGGAATTCTTTGTAAGGTGTCACCCTATAGCTTTTTTGCGCATAACTCGTTAGAAAATTAACGTATCGCCAATGTTAATATACCGTTGGAAAGAGGGTTTAAAGAGCTATGATCCAAGGTAACATTTCATTTGAATTTTTCGTAAAATTTCGTAAATTGACACCCTAAAATTTGTGCCACCCCCTAAAAACTGCTAAAAACGTAAAAATCTTAAGTAAAAATGGATGATTTAGAAAATGTATGAAAGATGATTGAATTTAATTTGAATTGAATAGAAAAAGACCGAAAGCAAAATGCAAATTGAATGGTAGCGAATACAACGAATAATTGTATGGAAATTAATAAACAAAACTAAACTAATTTATTTCTCATGATAGGATCAGAGAAAAATTGACTAAGAACACTTTAAATTCATCTTAATGACGGTTCCGAGCAATAAAAAGTCATTTTACCGATATAGGATCACAAAACAATGAAAAAAGAGGGGTGGCACTTTACAAAGAAAAAATTTCACGCCATTTTGGAAATCATTGAATACATGTTCAATGTATTACGATATGCTCGGATATCATTTGGGATTATGAAAAAGCATTAAAGTCCAACACTGATATTTACCTTAGTTTTTTACACGTATTTGATTTATTTGTCATCGCAACAAAAACCTTCAGCTTTTAAATTTAAGTTTTTTCTTAACCAAATATTAAATTTTTTTTTACCCAGACTGTGTTTTCGCGTCTGTTCCCTCAAAAACGACATTAGGTCTGTTTGGCCAGATTTCCAGTAAAAATTATCCAGTAAAAAATATCAGGAGAGTAAGCGAGCTTACGCTCCCAAAAATGAAACTATCCAAAAATGTGAACAAACAGCAATTTGTAAGAATTTGCAAGTTTTAACTCTTGGTTACACCACTGGGACTTGGCCCACTTACAATACTCAGTAAAACGGGTGTAAACAGGGGGGTTAAAGAACGAAACAGCTGATCTCAAAGTTTTATTTGAGGTTTGAAGCGGTAGGGAAAATTCAGTTCAAATACAAATTTAATGCAAAAGGCAAATGGTTCGTTGGACTCAATCTACGATTCCTCCCTTTCAGCTGCAGCAAGTAAAACTGAGCAAGACAGTTGTTGGTCAGCAGAATCGCGAACGCACAATTTCTTTGCCGGTTGCATTTTCCTCCCAATGTTTACAAAATTTATTTTTCTTTGCAGTCGATCATATGGCAGCCAGTCATATGTTTTTCTTGTTCTTCTTCTTACTGGCAAAAAGTTACTGGACAAAATTTCTCCAGTAAAAACTTGCAAGTTCTCACGAAATGAACTGTCACTTTACGCTCTCAGTTTCTCTCTCGTTACTGGAGATTTGGCGTCAACAAACAGGATCCAGTAAAAATTTGTACAAATTTGTACAAATTCGTACAAATTATTCTCTGCCAAACAGACCTATTAAAATTGATGTTGACATATATACCTTAAATGACGGTAGGCATTTTTTTGCTTGGATTGCTGGAACGTCGAAATCGAGCAGGGGTGGCACCTTACAAAGAGTGGCACCTTACAAAGAATTCCCCTACACATGTCTATGATGTTATTAGTGGGTCTGTCGACTGTCCGTTCCCTTTAACGTTAATTCACTTGACTGTTGCCTCCTGGGTACTTTGTCACTGCGACTTGTTCGCTACAAGCCTTTATGGATCCAATTGTGCTTTAAATGCTTTCATGGTGAGAGCTCATTCCGAATTCACCAAAATCTCAGTTTCGTTTAGCCTTGATTCAGGGGCGTAGCCAAGGGGGGGGCGGTTAGGGTGTCAGAACCCCCCCATAGCCTATAATTTATTATTATTATAATTTATCAACATTTTCAATCACTATGCATGTATGCATGTATGTACGTTCCCACATTAACAAAAAGGTCTTTTCATCTTTAAATATTTAAAAGAATATTAACAAAACCCTTTTTTTACCGAAACTAATTTATTTTTTCAATAGTCACGTTTAGGTTTAATGCAGCGATTTGCATGTTCTAAAAACATGTCTAAAGAGTAGTTTAGTTCGTCGACCGGAATGTCCTTCAGGATGTCGGTACAAGCCTTTTGGATGGTTTATACGTTCACAAAACGCTTTTTTTCATCCGCAAATGCATTCTTTGAAAAGGTGAAATTCGCACGGTGCCACATCAGGTGAAAACGAGGAGTGGTTGATGGTTAAAATTCGACTTTTAGTAAACAAAAAAAGTCAAAACAAGTGTCGATCAATGAGATGGCATCCTTCGATAGCCAACTCTTCAGTTAAAGTGCTATTGATAAATTTATGCTATTGAGATGCTTAACCTTCGCCTTACCAAAGATATTTGTGTACGTCGTTTACCAATGTCGTTCACTCGGATGACGCCAGGCACTTCCGCCGCTATTTTGAATAAAACTCACAATAAAGATATAATAATATATAAATTTTTTTCATACCTCAGTATTTAGTATCTTCCTCTGGCGATAGTTGGTTTTTCGAAAAAAGGCCTAACTTTAATGATTTATTTTGCAACTATGGAAAATATTAGAAAATTTCTTTCCAGAGGTTTTATTGAACATCTGAGGTACGCAAAAAATGTATTGTGAGTTTTATTCAAAATGGCAGCGAAAGCGCCTGGGATCAAGTTTAAACATGAACAAAATTTCTAAAAAAAAATATTTGTTCATGTTATTGAAAATTACCTTCAAATTTGTGCAGTTATTCGAAACAGGGACCGAAAATAACTGTTATTTTACAATTTTCATCCCATTTTTTTCGTCTCAGCAGACCGCACATTTTGAGATTTAAGACTTGTGCGACGAAAAAAATTGTATCAATAGTTTTTTAGTCGGTCAAACGGCCTTTGAAAAAATTCAAATTGCCTGATTTGACCAAAAAAATGAAAGTCACAAAATAACTGTATGACCGATAAAATAAAAGTAAAAAATAACAGTAATTTTTCCCTGAAATGATAAAGAGGCACAAAATAACTTTTATTTTTGTCGGGGAAAAATAAAAGTTAAAAGATAGCAGTTAAAATCTGACCTTTTTGATAAAAACCATAACCGGTACGGTCCTTGATTCGAAATCATAGCTATGTAAATACTCTGGCAGATATTAAACATAAGTAAAGTAAAGCGAAGGTTAAATCCAATTTCAAGAATTTTAATGAAGATTTTGGCTAATCTTTTATGAATTACCGCCCAGTTTTGATGAGCGGTAATTCAGTTGGCTAACACTTTGGTCATCATTTATGTTCTGACAATCGTTTTTAAATCGCTTTTACCACTTATGAACTCCACCACGGTATAAACAAAAATCACCATAAACTTGGTCCATCAATTTAAATGCTTCGGTTATAGTTTAAACATTTTTAAAACAATAGTTAATATTGGATCTTTGTTCGATGCACATTTTTGTACGATGACAAAAACATACTTCCACTTCAGATGCAATAACTTCGCTTTCAGTCCACCAAATTTCATGAAATTGTTACTAAAAATCAGGAAAAAAATTTAGGTTTTAATGCATTAAGTCACATAAGCCACAACAAAATTCCCTATTTGGAAAGTGCACTTTACTTTAAAAAACATGTAACACTAAACTGGCAAACAATGTTTTTAAAACCCCCCCATGACCAAGTTCTGGCTACGCCCCTGCCTTGATCTCTCAATTTTCAAACAAGAATTAGGCAATGTCCCAAATTCCTATTACAAATTTTTCTTTAGTTTTCTAAATAAATTTAACCTAACTAATTTTTATGAAATAAAAAAATAATGTAACATGGACCATCGACTTTAGTCCGACCATTAATGACAGATTTCAGTTAATTATCTTCAATTTCAATTGCATATACTAAAAGTATGTATATGAATTGGATATATGTAGGGCGTGAGTTGTTGAGTTGTATCGGTAAGAAGACAGTATGAACACGAAACCGAAGCAGCTGTAGAAACAAGTTAAATGTCTCATAGGTGTAAACATGCGATGCATAGTAAATGATGTGCGATTTGATTGTTTCTCAGAGCAAGCTTGCACTATAGAGAAGCTTGAGCAGAAAATTAAGTACACCACCAATTTGCATTTCTTTTCAGCCCATTTCTCAAGCATGCACTCACGCTGCCTTCCTTCCCACTCGCCTGGCCAATCAACGCAAGCCGCGTAATTAGCGCGCGTAATTAACGCGAAATGCGTTCCACAAACTCTCCAACTGCACACAGCGTCAGTTCATTATCTTTGTGCGTTTTCAAGTTATTGCAACACGCTGCGGCACCAAGTCGTGGCTGTGCCGTTGTACCATAGTTTCTACCAGTGGAATTCATATGCAAATCATGCCATTCATTTCGGGCTTTGCATTTGGATTAGTGTGGTAATTCTCGGCTTTGTCGCGTAGTGCGCGCCTGAAAGGGATTGTGATTAGGGACAGCGGGCAATTTTGTTGCCGTTTGCAGTGTTTATCGCGGTATCAGAGAGCCGCTCCTGCTTCTGGTAATTTAATACTTAATTTGCCGCATTCTGAAAACGACTCCTTTGTGGGGTGGCAGGTACGGAAGGAATGAATACATTATTATCACTAACTACATACGTGGATTGGGTAGTGCTGATGATGGGTAGAGAAGTAGAGCTTCGAATTTAATTGCTTTAATGTAATGGTGCGGTTGCGTCTTGCAAATGTAACAGTAAGCGCTTAGACGTAATTTTCTGTTGGTTTTCCGATACGCCGAAAAAAAGGCACAACATGTTTTCATTCTTCCAATGTGCCCTAATTTGTGATATCTGCTTAATCAGTTACTCAATAATATATATAATATGCTTTTGATGGCAGTTATTTGATTCTTAAATGTGTTTAGTATTTTGACTGCACTCCGTTGGAAGAACTGCAGAACCGATTTGACCTCAGTGGATGTTTAGTTTGCATTTGCTGAGCTAATGATTGAGTTGAATCTGTTTTCTGGATCGAAGCTTAAATGTCTCTAGCTGGTTGTCCCAAGAAACATTATCAGATTAGCAAGCAACTTGCCAATCAATTGGCCAACATCTCTTTTGTTTTATTCAAATTGATGGAAAGTTCTCTCCAGGGACTTAACCTTTTCGACCCCGAAATTTACCATGTGTCTCGATATTACTTTTTGGTATTTAAATCATAAAATACTTGCCGAAGAAGTGTGCACACGACATTTGAAGTCGCCACGCCTCTTTGTTAGAGTTCTACAGCTAGTTTACTTTTGAACAATTTAAGCTTAAAACGGGTGAAATAAATTTTGTATCAATATTTTTTTTATTACAGAAAAATTATTTAATATTTATGGAAAAATACAAAATTATCACTTTTTGATTTTATTTAACCATTATTAAAAAAAAAGGGTTTTGATCAAACGCGCCCAATTCGTAGACTTCAATTAGAACACAAACTTTCCCTGATATCGCTGCAAATGATTGGAAATTATTTTGGGGATAACAGTAAAATTTTTGTAATTTGCTTTGAATTCACTTCTAATGTCTGAGTTTTCGACTTGCACAGTGTTATTATTTTGAAAAAACTTAAAAAAAAATTTAAAAAACGTAAAAAATGTTGCTTCATAACTTTTATGAAAGAATCTTTTTACGTTGCCTTATCACATTTTGAATTGCTTTGCTTTGCTTTCACTTCTAAAAATATTAATTTGTTGGTGCCTACTTAAATTAAACCCATAAATCAATCGCACAATTAATTTTTACGTTGCGTAATAACTGTTATGAAAAACACATTTTTTTTTCGTTCTCGATAATTTTAATTTTGTTATTTTTATTTTGTTTACGTTGCTTCATAACTTTTATTTATGACTTTTATATTTACATTACCGATAACTATTGTTTTGAGAAATTTTTTTACGTTGCTTCATAACTTTTATTTATGATTTATTGTTATTTACGTTGCCGATAATTACACTGTGCGTGAAATTTACCCTCAAAAATTCAGACATGGGGGGACCCCCCATGTCTGAATTTTCGACTTGCACAGTGTTATTATTTTGAAAAAACGTAAAAAAATGTTGCTTCATAACTTTTATGAAAGAATTTTTTTACGTTGCCTTATCACATTTTGATTATGAATTGATTTTTGGTGTTGGTGGAAATTAGTTTTCTGCAGTTAATTTGCGTTTGTCAATTTAAAACAATTAAAAATCAATTCATACCCAAAATATGTTAATTGAACGTAAAAAAAATTTTTTTCAAAATAATAATTAGCGGCAACGTAAATTAAAACAAAATCATAAATAAAAGTTATTAAGGAACGTAAAAAAAAGTTTCTCAAAATAATAGTTATCGGTAATGTAGATAATTCATAATTACAAGTTAGTCATAGTATTTTTATGAATAGTTACAGGTTACGTAAACAATTTCTTATTGGGAATAATTATTTTAAAGCACTATTTTTAGAAATTTCTTAAATAAGGGCAATTTTTTTATTTCCAAAAATATGAATACAGACGTGTCTGTGTATAGTGAACACCCTATATAGTGAACACCTCGATATTGTGAACACCCACATTTTGACATGGAGCCTCTAAATATTGAACAAAATTTTGAAAGCAATTTGAAGCAAAAAGTGTATTTTGAGCAAATAAGACGAGTTCTTGAACAAAAATGTTAACCTTGATATAGTGAACAACCTCAATATTGTGAACAGGCCTTGCAATAATTAGTTCACTATATCCAGACACGACTGTAGTATTATTTTAGGTCTCTGGTTGGTATTAGAGACCAAACGTGCGACGTTATTTTCACATACGGAAAATTAATTTCACACTCAATTCGCATCAATTTGCCAGGACTGGAACATGTTGAAACGATTTAGTATCGTGTAAAATATCTTTAGTCAATGGACAACTTAACCTGAATGAAAATCCGTCCAGCCGGACGGAACTGAACCTTATTACAAACAACCGGATGATGCTAACAAGAGGTGTTGAGACCATATGTAATATTTATGCTGCTTTTGCAAAGAGACAGCTGAAATATCAGTCCATATTTCCTCGTTCATTTATGTTTATGTTATAGGTGTTTAAACTGGTAAATATACATATTAAAAGATATTTTGATCGTTGTCAAATAATATGAGGCTGGACCACGAAGCCCATATTAATGTTTTATATGATATATGAAGGCAATCGCTTAATCTAAGTAAAAAACAAAAAGTGGTCAACCGGCAAACCAAACTATTCCTATTTTTTACACATACAAAAAAAAAAAACAAAATGCATAAAAGTTTGAATTGAAGTTTGAAAGGATCGATTATCGGCCCTTAAAAGACCGAAAAGCGTCTTCTTCGACGGTGCAGCTGCATTCCAGATGATCCCATCTCAATGTGGACCACCGCAATCCAATGTGTGTAATCTTAGCAATTTGCATTGCTATCAAAACACACCATTACAATTGCTGCTTGCACTCGCCCTGCCTTATGAAAGGGCCGCATGACTTGGGTCGATGAAGTGTTAAACACGCGCTTAAGAGGCTTCAATTCATTCAATTCATGCTCAGCACAGCCACGGCACAAAAGGACATTGTGAGTAGGTGTTCGCTTGTGAGAGCGAAAGTGCGGAAAACGGCTTCGAGCGTCCTTATTGGAAAATAATTTCATTACAATAAACACAAATATTCAAGTGTGTTGCATTTGAAAACACATTACAACGAAACATTTCACAAATAATTTTGCCAACATTTTTAGCGGCAAAAGTGAAACAGCAACACACCGTCCACAAGTTGTTTGAGTGCGGCGCAGTTGAAAGTGAACGAACAAAATGCTGGCAAATAAGACGGCATTTAAAGTTAAATCAGGCGCGTAATTTGGTATGCGAGAGCGAAAGCACAATGGGAAATAAATAAGGTCCATGCAAACAATTCGGCTTTGAAAATACTCATTTCGTGGTACTTGTGACGGGCCTGGGAAACGGCTGCAAGCGCTACATTTGTCACCTGGAGCAACACCTTGCCTGCGTCAGCGTCTGTTGCCATTGCCGCCGCAAGTACTGGCGCGATTGTGTCATTGTATGTGAAGGACCCTATTAATGAGCACTTAAATAGCCTTTAAATAGACGCATTATGCTACTAATTTTGCGGCAAATGAGTTTTGGCTTCTCAGTTGAGTACTTTTGTGTTGTTGCCGTTTCAATGATTTGTGAAATCCTTTGCGGCGAAATGCCAGTCAAAGAAAATATGACAATATGACAACTGAAGGACTCGTTTGCAATTTGCTCGTTGTGTTATTGTTACTCTTATTTGGTGAAATTTGTAATGAATACCTGGAAAATGCGTTGCGAAGCGTTGTTGTGAGGTTCATTAAATTTTATTTTTTAAAAACAAACTTGTTTGCTGTTTGAAGCTCTCTAATTCATTCTTTGATATTAGCGATATTTTATGTTTAATGTATCAGTCCAGAAAATTGCTTTGCCATATAATCCTAACTTGAATACCGGGCAACCACTCACCCCATCTCACATCACTTTGGTTTGACACCCTGACAACCCGACGCAGCGTATCGATTAGAATCAATTAGCGTGCGATTAGCTTGATTATATTTTCAATTTTCATTTTAGGCATAAAAATTTGCACATAAATTGCGATTTATTTTTGCCCAACACCAGTCGCGCCATCCACCCTCTGCGGCGGTCATTTGCTTTTCCGCCGCAATTGCTTTGAACCCTTTCGAGCGCGGATTATTTAAGTACTCATGTTCCAACGCATTTGCACGCTCCATCATGCATGCAATACATGTATGTATATGGATGCATGCAGGTTTGTGTACTTGTGTGAGTGATTTCATATAAAAATTACAAACACTTTTGCTACGCCCCTCAAAAATTGAGATCAATCAAATTATGGCACTTTTTCAGTTGAATCAGCCGACAAGGATAATTCCGCAGCAGCGTTACTATACATATACGCATTGATTTATTCGATACGATACGTACGATTGATTATGAATTATGCCAAAAAAAAGATCCTTGAAATACTCCGAAACCGCCACTTGGGATTGGCAAAAAAATGTGGATGTGGCCCGATCGCTGCGAAAAGCTTAGACTGGCGCGAAAACCTTGTAATCGATCTGTTCTTCCGTACGGCAACAGGAAAGTAGCCAATCATGTGGGTACTTTCCTCGCCGGTGTGAGATAACGAAATGAAGTTTGGTGCGTAATATACTAACTACTTAGTATGCTAGACTGACCGAGATTCAAAGTAGGGTTGCCATATAATAGCATTTCACGGAAGGGAAGCAAGTTAAACTCCCTGTTTAAGGATATATTTATGATATAAAACTGCAAAGAGTTGTTGTTACAAGCCTTTATCACACATTTCATTATTTGCTGGTTAAAATAAACCACAAAAGAAATATTCAATAACATTTTCATGTGACTGTGAATTGTGCGAGTACCTACATATCGGAGGATCTTCAATAACACATTTACACTATTCGTAAAATGTGCCTATTCCATCGGGGTTTGTAAACATTTCAGAAGTATTTATTTACAAAAAATGAAAAGCCAAAATGTTTAAAACTTTTTTTGGTTAATTATTAAATAAAAATGTAGAAAAGTCAAGACAAATGTCCTGGTTTAGAACATATTTTTATATTACACATGGATGTTATTGCAATAAATTTCATTGTTTTAAAAATCAGTTTTAAAACAATTCTGAATAAATAATTATTACACTCTTATGCAACTTTTGACCGATAACTACTTAGTACCAAATTTTACACTATGTAATGGAAATAATTTATTGAAAACAGGTGAATACAAGTAGCGGGGCTATCTTGAAAACCAAGATTTAACTCTACAAGGACAATGTTCTGAGTTAAATTTTTGGTTCAAATGTTCTCCTTTAAATGTAATTTTTTTTCCTTTATAATACTGAAGTTAAAAGTTAAAGTTAGGAAATGTTTGATTTTTTTCTCGCAAATGAACCTGTTTTTTTTTTGCTTTAGTTTTAGTAATGATGATAAATTCATTTCTGTTTTACAATTTATAATCGTGCAATCTTCCTAAAACAGGTACAAAAGTTGGAGTCAGCCTTAAATAGGGTTACTTTTTATAAAGTTACCTATAAGTTGAGAAAAAAGTTGAGAAAACTAAACTAACTAAAAGTTGATAAAAAAGCCAGAACACTTTCTATACGTTGTGCTCTAAAGCCAACTTTTCATCTATCAGCCAACTCATCATCTTTTCTTTTGTTGATATAAATAAATTTTTAAGTAGTTGTGAGTTTCTGCTTCAAAACATATAAGTAAGCTTATACAATAATCAGTTTTTGATGTGGTTTTATTTGATTTCCATTACTATTCAAGTAACTGTATGAAAAGCAGTTGAAAAGAAATTCACAACTCGACTTCACATTAATTTGGCCCAGATTTCTACTTCACTGCATTTCGGTGATCAATTAAAGACAATTAAAAAGCGCGAATGCAGTTCAACTCGTTGTTGTTGTGTTTCGCTGCAAACAATTTCAAACAGCAACGAGCCGTAACTTGAGCGGAATGCGGCGACAGGGGGCTGTCAGCGCCGGCAGCGTGCAACGTGCTCGCTCTCCGGCCGGTACTCGAGCACACGAGCGACAATCACTTCATCGATAGTAATTGATGTGAAAACAATGGCGTTGATTTCGAGTCTGCCGCCGCAGCGGCAGCGGCTTTGTTCGGCGGCGACGCTAATTGACCATATGTCGCTTGTGCGCGGCTGTGTGAGTGCGGCGTGTGTGTGAGAGAGCCGCTTAAGTTCACGTTCACGCCATGTGCCATGCATGTGCATGTGTGTGAGTGTGATTTTTGAGCTTGAAATTGCATTAAATTGTTTATTGTGCGTGTTTATTTTTATTTTTGTGCGATTGAGTAGTGGGCTGTGCTGGAGTTTTGTGCAGGGCCGAATAGCAATGGGCGGGGTTGGTCTGTCCTGGTCCGGGCTGAGTTTATTTATTTAGATTGCTTGCAGTTGTTGTTGTTGTTCGTGTTGCCATCAATGCAAACACGTAACGTGCCTGACAGTTCAAAATGGGATTTGCTTGAGAATGAATGCAAATCGAACGAAAGTATTGCAGTTCGAAGCAGAGAAAATGGCCAGAAGTCGAAACTTGCGCGAAAACGATCGAATTTGTAGAAAATAAATGGCAACAAGTTTTTTGCATATGCAGCGATCACTTGGCACGTCGGCGGTCAGCGGCATTCTTACAAATTACAAGCGTCATACCGAGCTGGCCGAGCGCCAACCGTGGCCGTCAGCATGCGATAATTTGCATCCAACAGATGCGCCCGCCAGCAAATTGTTGGGTGTTCATGTGATGGCGATTTATGAAACTGTTGACTAATTGGACGGAAAACACTTGTAATAAAAACAGCAAAGACCTATAACAAATTACATTCATTACGGTACGAAAATTGATTTCAGTTTTATGCTCGGCAATTTTTAATTGAACGAATTTTCGTGACTGTTCTAAGCATTGGAATTCCTCAGGGAACTAATTTTAAGTTCCGGACCGAACCGAACATTCAGTTAGGTTAGGTGAGTTTAGAGTTGTATTGGCTTTAAAGCTCACATTAGGATGGGGTCACTCTCTTTTTTACATGGCTACATACATGCATAGCGTATAGAGTTGAGCTCAGTAAGGCTCCCTACTAGCCGCAGAGTAAAGAACATTAATGACACTTGAAGTGTTAAAAGGTTTCGGCTTCTTCTTGAGAACGGCAATCACGGCAAAAGTCTACTCATTAGATGCTCGCAAAATTCTATTAAGAATGGAAATTCAGCTAAATTGTGAACATCGACTTCGCTGCTTCGACCCGAGCAGACTGACTATTAAATATTATACAATTAGGCAGTTGCCTGAAAATCAAGCAACAAAATTATGTATCCATCCAAAATTGTGCACATAGTTTGTGAGTGTTAGTGTACTAGAAATCTGAGAACATCATGAACTAGCCCCCTCCGATTTGGTTCAAAGCCAACCGTTTTTCAAGCATTGCGCTGGACGCAAACAATTGGTGGGAGTAAAAATAAAGTATCTTGTCATGTCCATAAATACCTGCAACGCACACTACTCAGTGGCGAACGGGCAGGTCGATACTACTGAGCACCTAAATACACAGTTTCATTGATAAGCAGAAGCTACGACCACAGAAAGCTTTTTCGGAAAAGCATGCATAGATTTTGTTCGACTTTGCTCGGCTGGGTTTACTCACCGAGCAAGATGCTCCGAAAAATTCAGGAAATTTGAAATCTAAAAATATGGCCCGAGTAGACATACCAACACCCACACACGCGCCAGCCACGAACTAAGCAATGTGGCGCGAGAGCGTGGAAGTTGCGTAATTGGGCGCCATGTATGCATTGCGGTCTCCAGGTACGGGTTCCTACGATATAATAGCCAACTGAAATTCGATACCTTCGAATACATGCATGTTCTAACTAAGCGAAAAAAACGTTGCTTTGTCTGCAATACAGACGATGGGACACACTTCCTCAAATCCCCCCCATGGTCCCGCTTCGACTTGTGTCGACTTCACTGACTACGAAAAGATACATCCGGCATCCGGCAGCGCCTATCGCTGCGCACACACACCTTCATGTTATCTTAAACGACTCACTTTATACAAAATTAAATCTAAAAAGTCGTTTTTATTTATAAATAATTATAAATTGTTTTAATTACATAAGAAATCATTAGATTATTTTACATGTGGCAATAAACCCCTTAAAATAATAATGCATTAATTATGCGTTATAAAACTATAAAAACTAAACACAAATTGAATAGAAATTAACACTGAAGAACCGAAAATGTGTTGCGAAACAAAAAGACTTGAGGGGATTTACAGTAAGTTGTTCAGTCGTTATGAAAACAATCTGGAACCAAGGATCATTGACGTTCGTGGACATTCAAAGAAATAAAAAACGAATGGGCGGGCATCTCTGAAGGCATGTAGTGGTTGGCGCGGTGTTGCCCGAGGACCATCGCCAGGGCGATGGCCAGCCAGACAGCGGCTACGCCAGCACGAACACGTAGAAGCGTACAAGTAGATGGTAACAGCTTAGAAGCACTTGCGGTGGACAATGCCTGGGCCGGATTCGTCGTATTCCTCCTTGGAGATCCACATCTGTTGGAAGGTGGACAGGGAAGCCAAGATGGAGCCACCGATCCAGACGGAGTATTTGCGCTCTGGTGGGGCAATGATCTTGATCTTGATGGTGGATGGGGCCAGGGCGGTGATTTCCTTCTGCATACGATCGGCAATACCGGGGTACATGGTGGTGCCACCGGACATGACGATGTTGGCGTACAAGTCCTTACGGATATCCACGTCGCACTTCATGATGGAGTTGTAGACGGTTTCGTGGATACCGCACGATTCCATACCCAAGAATGAGGGCTGGAAGAGGGATTCTGGGCAACGGAAGCGTTCATTGCCGATGGTGATCACCTGACCGTCAGGAAGTTCATAAGACTTTTCCAGGGAGGTGGAGGCAGCAGCGGTAGCCATTTCCTGTTCGAAGTCCAAAGCAACATAGCACAATTTCTCCTTGATATCACGAACAATTTCACGCTCAGCGGTGGTGGTGAACGAGTAGCCGCGCTCAGTCAAGATCTTCATCAGGTAGTCGGTCAAATCGCGACCGGCCAAATCCAGACGGAGGATGGCATGGGGCAAGGCATAACCTTCATAGATGGGGACAGTGTGAGAGACACCATCACCGGAGTCCAAGACGATACCGGTGGTACGACCGGAAGCGTACAGGGAGAGCACAGCCTGGATGGCGACGTACATGGCTGGCGAGTTGAAGGTCTCAAACATGATCTGGGTCATCTTCTCACGGTTAGCCTTGGGGTTCAATGGGGCTTCAGTCAGCAAGACTGGGTGCTCCTCGGGGGCCACACGCAACTCATTGTAGAAGGTGTGATGCCAGATCTTCTCCATATCATCCCAGTTGGTAATGATACCGTGCTCAATGGGGTACTTGAGGGTCAAGATACCTCTCTTGGATTGGGCTTCATCACCGACGTACGAGTCCTTCTGACCCATACCAACCATCACACCTTGATGGCGGGGACGGCCTACAATTGAGGGGAAGACGGCACGGGGCGCATCATCACCGGCGAAACCGGCCTTGCACATGCCGGAGCCTGAAACGAGGCGAAAACAGGAAACGTAGCGAACGTAAGTTACGTGGAACACAATTTGCTGATATTGTGGTATTGTGTTTTGTTTGGCAAATTGCACATTGGATAAATAACTGAACGGACGACGAAAAGTGGAACATTTTGTTTTGGATATTTGCAGAAATTTTAGTTTACGTTATTTGTTGTTTGAAATATGTTTTTTTGCTATTTTCATATTTTTGTTTTGAGAGATATTTTTGAGATATTTTGAGATCTCTGCAACAGTTTCGAGAAAAACCTGAATATTATTTTAGTACTCATGAGCCTCAATCTTTCGAGAATATGCGATTTTTTGCCTCTTTTAATAATTTTTAGAAAAACGATATAGTTTAGTCTTTGCTACATATTATGAAGTAATAAGTTTTTGATTTTTGAGTGTTTGACTTTTCGCAAGATTTTAGAAAATCGCTTTAGTTAAGTCTCTGCTACATATTGTGAACCGTTAATTGTCCGAAAAATCTTTATATTCTTTTAACTTTGTGGCACATGAAACGCATGAAATCGTTTGCTCCTCAAATTTTTTGTATTCAAATTCCTTTATGGAATATGCTATTTATAGCACAGGGGGCATGTGTTGAATTGAACTGGTACAGTAAAGTACAATAATTTCCCCAAATTACAGCTGGAACTACAGCAAATGTTGAGACATTGGCTAATGCCGGAAGCTCCTTTTGGAGATGCTGAATGTTTTTGCTATTTGGATTGATTTTCGCAATCATTCTAAGATTTTTTCTTGAAAATTAAATTTTGAACTCTTCACAATTCGAAAGGAAAACTCAAATTGTTGTTCGATTTTGAATGTTCCTTCGAAATTGAATTCCACTTTTCACTGCACTGTTGCCATCCGTTTCGGGGACGCTTCGCTTAATCCTTTGGTTATTAATCCAATTTGTGTATTTCGCTGCCGGATCTGTGTGTGTGTGGGTCCTCCAGAGTGTAACGCACCATTATCAACGACCAAAGCAGCAACCTCATCGTCACACATTTTGTCTGAGTTTTGTGTTTTAACGGTACCACGAGCAAAAGAAATTAATCAAAGAATGCGGCAAATGTGTTCTGACGCTTTGGAACACAACTGACTGACTAAAGTGACCTAGCGCCGATGCACCGATTTTATACCGACCAACTAAAACCCAAATATTTCACATTTCTTCTTGCGCTGTCCAAAAAAACACTCTCCACAGCATTAGCAGCAGCGCCACCACCTCCACCTTTGGCCGCCCGCTGCGCCCCCAGCGCCGCCTTCGCCACCAACACATGCATTTTCTCGTTCGCGCCGACGTCGCTAAAAATAGACCCGCTCGGCGGCAAGTGCTGCGCGCGCTCGTGTTTGGAGAAGGCAGCGCGCGCCAGAGCGAGAGGGCACCATTCGCCCAGCCTCACTCGGGCCAGGATGATCGCCGCAGCGGCAAACATCGCGTTGGAGATCGCGGCGTTCAGCACCATCAAGCGTGCTGCTTGTGTTCCATTGCGATCCGTTCGGCTCCCTGCAGAATGGGGTCCAAAAGCGCCGTATAAGGCAAGGCTGTCTGTCTGCCTCTCTGCGCTGGTGCTGCCGGTGTGCTGGTGGCGCTGGTGGTGGTGCTGTGGTCGCGACGATGCGCGCTGTTGTTGCTGTTGCTGTTGGGCGCCGAGAATTTTTCGTGATAGAGAATTTTTGAAAATGTTCAAATGTTCAATTCATTTCGGCCGTACGGTATGCGATTTTGTATTTAGTTTGTGGGGGTTTGGAAATTGAGGTTTTTCTATTTCGTTCTCTCTTCCGTGCACGCATCGGACTGGCATCGATCGTGCCGATCTTGTCATTTTTCTTAAACAAATATTTTCCGTTTTCTATTTTCGAAAAGTTCGACTCGCCCGTAATGGCTCTCCCTCTCTCGGAATGTGCTCTCGCTGGGCGCCGCGCCCACCGCCACCCGCCGTCGCCGGCACCTTTGGCTAAATTGTTTGAAGGCACTCGTTCCCGTCGTTTTGTGTTTGAACATTGCTATTTTTGGTCATTTGTATGTTGCCACATCCACTGCATTTATGAGTGGCCGCAGCTGCCGTTGCCGTTGCCGTAATTTGTTTATTTTTGATTTCCATTTGCTGCCACATTTTTATGCTGCTCGCGACGCTTGTTTAGCCGGCCGCGCGGTGTTGCACCAGCAAACTTCCACGGCACTTGCGGTCGGACGGCCACTCCCGCACCCAGCGCATTTCATAATTTCCTATCGACGACTCCTTGCGGCCGTCCGTTGCGTCCGCTGCGTTGGGATTTTTTGGAGTTGTTTTGTCGGCATCTTTGCAGGGTCTCATTTGGAATGAAGCGAGAGTTGGAATATTTTTGGATTGCTAAGTGGGGCATGTTTATGTATAGTTTGCTGCTGTTTATGCATTTTCGTTTACGATTTTAATTGTGTAGTCGACAAAATAGTGTTTAGAGTTTTATACATAAATTACTCACTGGGCATGGGGCGTGTGAAGTGGGCCTAGTTCAGATGGAAAATATGTATGCAAAAATGTAGCGATTGACATCGATTGGGGTGGCAGCTCTGACCTTTTATTGTCCAAGGAAACGTCAAATGAAAGGAGAATATAGAAGAATATATACAAGTATTTGTATATTTGTACGTATATACGAGTAAATATTAGAGCAACAATTTACGTTTTCCTATGGTCCTGTTAGGAGTTGTTTTATTGTATACCAAATTAATTATTTTAACAATTAAATGCGTAAGTATATGGAAAACGGTTATACACTTGAAGATGGTATCAAGCATTTATGTTTTCAAGAAAACAAACGTAGTTTGAAGCATACCAAGGTTTAAGTATTCGATTGTTTCGTAAATGACAGCTAACATTAATTTCAATTAAAATAATCCCTCCCGGAAACCATTTTAACTGGGTTCGGTATTTTTGGGGCCCGAATTGTATCGCTGTACACATTTTTAAAGGCGAGGGCATTGGGTGGAAAAGCCCTTGCTGACCCGGTTTTCAATTCATGGCTCTGAAAGGGAACATTTTAAACAACAGTATTAAATCCATAATTGCAATGAGAGACTGACAACTGACCTTCGATAATCAGGATAACTTCAACATTATTTGTGTTTAGTTGATTTATTTTCGTTAACTTGATCTGAAATTTTAGGCAGTTGCTTATCAATTAATTAAAATTGTAACCGAAGTTGTGCGGATATCAAAAGAATCGGATATCCGCGTATCAGAACGAGTATAGTGGCTGTCTGAGGCGTAGAAAACCCGAATAAATACTTGGACTATGAAAAAGACACTTTGTATTTTATATGTTAATATAAAAACAGTGAGGACTTATGCATTAGCTATCATAAAAAAACGGCTTATTCTCATTAAATCATGTTTCTCCATACAAACTTTTAACCCTTGATTTACCCTTGTTAGATTTTGATTTTCAAAAAAGTGAAAAACACATCCGAATTATTTCTCACTAAGAGTACTTTCCCCACGTTTGAAGTCAATAGGCCCATTAATTCATGCGTTTTCACAGTTTCTTCATATAAATTTTAACCGTTAGTTTACCCTGTTTGATTTCGAATTTTAAAAAACTGAGAAACACGTGTTTAATTATTTCGCATTTGAAGTACTTTCTCCAAGTTTGAAGTCAAGCAGGCCAAAAAAATCTTGTTTCTCCATACAAACTTTTAACCCTCGGTCTACCTCGTTAAATTTCAATGTAGAATGTTTCACATTTGAAGCACTTTCACCAAGTTTGAAGTCAATAGGTCCATTAACTCATGTTTTTTTTACAGTTTTTTCATACAAACTTGACCCTTTCAGATTTTGATTTTCGAAAAAATAAAAACACTTACCGAATTATTTCACATTTGGTGAAAGGTTGGTGGTTAAAATACTTTCACCCTTGGTTTACCCGTTTAAGTTTTGATTTAAAAAAAAAATGAGAAACACGTGTTAAATTATTTTTGATTTCACCAACTTTGAACTCAATAGGCCCATTGGTTCATGGTTTTTTCGTAGTCTTCCCGTATACGAACCTTAACCCATTGTTGTCCCCGTTAAATTTTGATTTTCGAAAAAATAAAAAATACGTGTAGAACTATTTTTAATTTGAAGCATTTTCACCAACTTTGAAATCAATAGGTCCATTAAATCAACTTTGTCATACAACACCTTAACGCATGTTTTGCCTTTTTAGACCCCGAATTTCAAAAAAATTCCGTCTTAGCGGAGGTTCATTTTTCAAGAAGTACTTCAGTTCAAATTTCATGTTTGTAGCTTCAACGGTTTGGGCTGGGCGATGATGAATCACTCAGTCAGTCAGGACAAACAATTATATGTATAGAGATTTAGTCAGATTTATGCAATTACATACTTATGCACAGACATATGGTAGTGTGTGTAAATTGGGAGCATTTTTTTTACTGAATATGCATTTTCTGTGGTTACTGTTTATCATTTGACCTCCTTTACATCGTGAGCGTTCGACGCCCACAACATCTTCCTACGTACAGATACACGCATACATACATATGTATGTATGGCTGTACATATTTAGACGCGTTAACATACTTGTATGCTACGTGCGCCCATACGCAAATGCAGTTTTACACTGTGCTCCCCGAGAATGATTGCAGTTTGTTGTCTCAATTTCAAATTCAAAGACACATAAACACAAATATTCGCATCTGTTCAAAGTCAAATTTATGGAAATTTTATTTATTGTCTGCTTCAATGCGAGTCCGATTGAGGAAGTGAGAATTAAATTATTAAAGTAGAAAATTTGTGGTCAGTGGTTGAAGTGGTTTTTTAGCTTCAGAGTAATTGAAATGGTTGTAAAAAAGCTTTTTAGGTAATTGTAAGCAAAATTTTCAATGATTGCAAACTACTATACAGAAATACAAATAGTATTTGCTGCTGGTATTTATGTATATGACAAAAGTTTTCAGTTTCGAAAAATTATTACCGCTGCATCCAACGACAGTCAGTTTAGTAAGCAACAAGTTAGAAAGATAGTTATAAATACATATTTATTTTGTGATTGGTCACACAACAGACTTTTTTAAAATTGTTATTATTCAATCACATTCATTCACAATCACTCAATCAATCAATCACAAATATTCAATGGACCTTCAGAAATACTTAAAAACAGAGACATAACTATGACAAGTTCTTTAAGAAAATAATTGCAATGTAACTATTACAATGCAACATACATTTTATTTATTGATTATAATTATTATTTGCGACAATTAATTTTTACGTTGCGTAATAACTGTTATGAGAAACAAAATTTTTTCGTTCTCGATAATTAGTACTTTGGAATTTTTTTTGTTTACGTTACTTCATAACTTTTATTTATGACTTTTTTTATTTACCTTATCGATAACTATTATTTTGTGAACATTTTTTTTACGTTGCTTCATAACTTTTATTTATGGTTTTTTGTTATTTACGTTGCCGATAAGTATTATTTGAAAGACATTTTTTGTACGTTGCTTCATAACTTTTATGAAAGAAATTTTTTTTAACGCTGCCTTACCACATTTTGAGTATGAATTGATTTTTAATTGTTTAGTTGTTGGTGGAAATTAGGGTTCTGCATTTAATTTGCGGTTGTCAATTTAAAACAATTAAAAATCAATTCATATCCAAAATGTGGTAATTCAACGAAAATATTTTTTTTTCAAAATAATAGTTAGTAAATGAAAAAAAAATCACAAATAAAAGTTATGGAGCAACGTAAAAAAAAATTTCTCAAAATAATAGTTATCGGTAACGTAAATTACAAAAGTCATAAATAAAAGTTATGAAGCAATGTAAAAAATAAAAATCCCAAAATAATAATTATCGACAACGAAATATATACTTGTTTCTTATAAGAGTTATTATGCAACTCAAAAATATTTATTACATGATAATAGTTATAGGTGACGTAAAACATTTCTTATTGGGAATAATTATTATAAAGCAATAATTATAGAAATTTCTTAAATTAGGGCAATTTTTTTATTCCCAAAAATATGTATAATAATTATTTTAGGTCTCTGTCAACATTTTATTTCGATCTCAAATTATATAATTTAATACTGGCTAAGTCGTTATATTCTAAGTTATTATTATTAACTTATATTATTATTTATACCAATCTACGCCTACTTATGGGCGTTACAAATTACTTGGCGAAGCGAAATATGCATTTGTGCGCACAGGGTCTGAAAGGGTAAAAGTATTAAACAACTAGATTGAGCCAAAGTGCCTTCGCATCGTTGCCAGTTCAGCTCATTTCAGGCGTCGAATGGAAAAGGCTCGATTCATCGACTACCGAAATTGGCCAATAAATTGACCGCCGGTCAATGATGATCCCTCGATAAATCTCACTAATTGTAAGTGGGCTTATTTGCCACTAAATGGAAACTGGCAATTTTGCACGACGCACACTTGCAAAGGGTGAAATGGTTTCGTCTGCAGTGCAGTTGTTTTGTTGTTGGTGCGTGCGGCACCTACGCAGTTCCCCCTCGCGTGAAAATGAAAACAAATGTGTGTTCCCACTGGAGGGCAGACTGGAAGGGACGGACTGAACGTATTGTGAGGTTTTAATTGAATTTTCGCTTTGCTCAAATAATGCATTGTTGATAGTGTTGCCTGCAGTTCGGACGCACGCGGAAGTAGGAACGTGCCAAGCTTGGTGCGCGGCCGGGGGAATAGTGTGGGCGTGAGAAGGGAATTTTGTACAACGTGTTAATATCCTTCAGGAGTGCGAGAATGTTTGTGCATGTGTGTGGGGTGGTGATAATAGGAAAATCCAATAAATTTCCCAAATTCGATTTTAATGGACTGGCTTCATAAGAAATGTCTACCGTATGTAGTTGGTTGCGAAAAATTGAAGATTTAGTGGTTGAAAATGACGTTTGATGTCATTATGTGGTTGATCAAAAAAAGGATAAAGAAATGTGTGAAAGGCTGGCAAAGGGTTAAACTTTGTGCTTAATCTGAACTAATTGTATACGGTGACCCTTTCTCAGCTGATTAGTGTGTAAGACTGCGAATCTAAGGCGATGTTTGACCCTGGGTTCAGTATCCTGCCGTGGCAAACTCAAAAATACAGATAAAAGACATGTTTCTTCTTGTCCACAGTTTTTTATGTAAATAAGTATCCATTGTTTTTGTTCAAAGTTGAAAATCACAAAAGCAGTATTAATGGAAACTTCAAAAAATTTAGTTAGAGCTGAAAGAAATTTCAGCGGGGCTATAAGGCTTTTGTTTCTAGCGCATCTGATATGGCTCAAGTCCATCCAAATCTTACGAAATCCCTTCCGCCATAACGACACCAAATGAATAGTGATTTTAAAATACTTTTACTTCAAATTTTTTTATACAAGGACAGATGCCTTTTTTATTATCACGTTGATTCGTGAATTGTTAAGCAAGAATCTATACTAAGTATGTACAAATTTCATAATGTTAAATTTTATTTTTTAATTTTAAAATTATTTTTAAATTTTTAAAAAATTTTTATTTTTTTAATTTTCCGCGTACATTTCTGTTTATTAACAGACTGGAATGACAGGTTTCATCTCACCGCCAATTAGTAGTAAACGAGGACGTTAATCTGCCATGTGCGGGGTGTTAAATTCCACCGATAAACGCATCGTTACCCACAAAATGTTCGACGGCGTCAAATGCCAACTTAATCAAAAATTCCTCAGATTCACTGGGCAACGAGATGGGAATCGTTGTCGCCGTCGTTGCCAACACCGACAGGGGTGGTTACGGCTGAATGCTGGCAGCAGAAATTAGGCAAAAGTGGATAAAACACAATCGTCTGTGTGTTTGTGGGTGTTTATATCCTTGTTGCAACAAGCCGGCGACCCAACAATAACAACAAATGACAAGTCAACTGGCAAAAGCGCAAGGCACACATTCGCTCCGCCAGCCAGCACGTTAGTGCTCCGTTTAGCTGTCTGAACTGCCGTGCAATGCTTCTGCCGTTCGGGTTAATGTGATCCATTTTATTTTGTTTGCTTAAGGACGCGTGCTAATGTCCTTTCCGATGCGCCGCTCGCCTACGGTTTCAGTGCACTTTATTTTTGGTGGCAGTTAATAAAGCAATACGCCAAATACACTCACACACATACATACATACATATCTATATAAGTATGTACAAAAGTACGTACAACGCAGCCTTTGAAATTGGTGCGCATACGCAGGAGTGCGATGGAGTCTCTGCGCGTTGCCCGATCGCAGCACGTGTTGTAGCAAAATATCCTGTGCTCTTAGCTGCCGGCTTATTAAAAGTCTGTCAAATGCTTGGCTAGTTCAAGCGTGTGTGTGTGTGTGCGTATGGGATTTTAGTTTATGCTTGTGATTTTATTAAATTCTGATTTAGCAATTTTGTCAATTTTCTCGATACGGCAAGCAGAGGTTAGTGCGTTATTTTTATATTAAACGACAAAGTCAACATTAGTACATGTAGAGTGTGTTGTTGTTGTTGTTGGGTTGCCACACATACATGGTTCAGTTTGTCAATCGAGCGGATGTTCGGTGGCTTACCAATGGCTAAATGGCCTCCGGCCTTGTTTACTTTCGGCGTTTGCCACAATTACGCTGACTCGAACAATTTGTACGCAGTTAAATTAAAACCGAGACATACATAAGTAGGTATTGAATTTGGCGGCAAAGTAGGGAAAAATTATACTCGTTACATTAGTGTCTGCCTACGTTTCGATGTCTATATGTATGTGTATTCGAGTCTGAGAAAATCCTGCGGTTCGTGACTCTCCAATGTATTTCAGAAATCAACCATTCACTGCATTTATGCTAAAAGATTTCAGTTGGTTTGAATGTGGAACGAAGCGAAAAACGTTTGGTCAAAGGAGTTTATTGAAAACTTATAGAACACGCAGCGCTGTTGAGATTCAAAATAACCAATGCCCGCTGCACTTTTCCAATAGAGGAATATGACTAAATAACGACTTCATACTTACTAAGTTTCAATACTGGGGGACTAATGGATCTATATCATAAGATTACATACCAGAGACCTAAAATAATTATTATCCATATTTTTGGGAATACAAAAATTGACCTAATTTAAGAAATTTCTATAATTATTGCCTTATAATAATTATTCCCAATAAGAAATTTTTTACGTCGCCTATAACTATTATCATGTAATAAATATTCTTGAGTTGCATAATAACTCTTATAAGTAACAAGTATATATTTCATTGTCGATAATTATTATTTTGGGATTTTTATTTTTTACATTGCTTCATAACTTTTATTTACGACTTTTGTAATTTACGTTACCGATAACTATTATTTTGAGAAATTTTTTTTTACGTTGCTTCATAACTTTTATTTATGATTTTTTTTTCATTTACGTTGCCGATATTTATTATTTTGAAAACACAATTTTTACGTTGAATTACCACATGTTGGACATGAATTGATTTTTAATTGTTTTAAATTGACAAACACAAATTAACTGCAGAAACATAATTTCCACCAACAACTAAACAATTAAAAATCAATTCATACTCAAAATGTGGTAAGGCAACGTTAAAAAAAAATTCTTTCAAATAATAGTTATCGGCAACGTAAATAACAAAAAAGTCATAAATAAAAGTTATGAAGCAACGTAAAAAAAATTGTCTCCAAATAATAGTTATCGGTAACGTAAATGAAAAAAAGTCATAAATAAAAGTTATGAAGTAACGTAAACAAAAAAAATCCCAAAATAATAATTATCCGTAACGTAAAAAAAAAGTCATAAATAAAAGTTATGAAGCAACGTAAACAAAAAAAATTCCAAAATAATAATTATCGAGAACGAAAAAAATTTTGTTTCTCATAACAGTTATTACGCAACGTAAAAATTAATTGTCGCAAAAAATAATTATAATCACCAAATAAAATTTATGCTGCATTGTAATAGTTACATTGCAATTATTTTCTTAAAAAACTTATAATACTTAGTTAAGTCCCTGTTACATACAGCCCGATTACAAGACTACGACTAGCTCAACGCAACCATCTGCGTCTGCTACCATTCAGGTCTTCTTTGTTGTTGCTTTGCAAAAAAAAGGGAGACATAAAAAGCTTACATTTGACTACAGTGTGTTTACAGAATGCATTTGAAATTCTTTCTTGTTTTTTGATTTTGGGAATATTTGCGAGAATGTTGCAGTAGTTTTCGACAGAATGTTTTATAAGTGGTCCAATCCCTTGAATTGAACAAAATGCTTTGATGATTTTATTACCTTTTTGGATATATTAGACTTCAACAGGGCCCCTATGGCATTTACATCCGTCGACTGTGGTACCCAATTCAAAGTTCCGCGTAGTTCATAGACGGCGACTGTGGTTCCGCTCGTATTCTTTGGTTTTTATTTTATTCGTAAAGATAAAGTTGTGACCTTGTAACTTAGGTTAGTGAAGACCGACAGATTGCCGTTTATTTGGCTACTACATGCGCGGCTCAATGCGATGCCTGAAGAATGTGGCAAGCTTCCTGTCATTCTATGTTCAATGTTGGTCGATATCAACCTGACTCAACAACAACACCAGGGGCGTAGCCAAAGGGGGATTTAGGGTGTCAGAACCCCTCCCCCCCATAGCCTATAATTTGTTAACATTTCCAATCACTATGCATCGTATGTACGTTCCCACATTAGCAAAAAGGTCTTTTCATCTTTAAATATTTAAAAGAATATTAACAAAACCCTTTTTTACCGAAACTAATTTGTTTTTTTAATAGTCACGTTTAGGTTTAATGCAGCGATTTCATGTTCTAAAAACATGTCTAAAGAGTAGTTTAGTTCGTCGACCGGAATGTCCTTCAGGATGTTGGTACAAGCCTTTTGGATGGTTTCTACGTTCTCAAAACGCTTTTTTTCATCGGCAAATGCATTCTTTGAAAAGGTGAAATTCGCACGGTGCCACATCATGTGAAAACAAAAAAACAGTCAAAACAAGTGTCAATAGATGGGATGGCATCCTTCGATAGCCAAATGTTCAGTTAAAATGCAATAAATTTGTGCTATTGAGATGCTTAACCTTCGCCTTACTAAAGATGATCCCAGGCACTTCCGCCGCTATTTTGAGTAAAACTCACAATAAATATATAATAATTTATAAATGATTTTCATACTTCAGTATTTAGTATCTTCCTCTGGCGATAGTTCGTATTTCGAAAAAAGGCCTAACTTTAATGATTTATTTTGAGACTATGGAAAATATTAGAAGATTTCTTTCCAGAGGGTTTATTGAACACATAATGAGGTACGCAAAAAAAATCGTGAGTTTTAATCAAAATGGTAGCGAAAGCGCCTGGGATCACCCAAGAACATTTGTATAAAAAATGACAAAATTCAAGTTTAAACATGAACAAAATTTCCAAAAAATATTTTTTTATGTTATTGAAAATTACCTTAAAATTTGTGCAGATATTAAACATGAAAATTAAAAAGACACCCGGGTGGGTATAAGTAAAGCGAAGGTTAAATCCAATTTCAAGAATTTCAATGAAGATTTTGGCTTATCTTTTATGAATTACCGCCCAGTTTTGATCTACGGTGATCGCGGATTCAGTTGGCTAACACTTTGGTCATCATTTATGTTCTGACAATCGTTTTTAAATCGCTTTTACCACTTATGAACTCCACCACGGTTTAAACTAAAATCACCATAAATTTAATTAAAATAAAATAAATTTAATTTAATTAAATTAAATTTAATTTAATTTGGTCCATCAATTTAAATGCTTCGGTTAAAGTTTAAACATTTTTAAAACAATAGTTAATATTGGATCTTTGTTCGATGCACATTTTTGTACGATGACACAAACATACTTCCACTTCAGATGCAATAACTTCGCTTTCAGTCCACCAAATTTCATGAAATTTTTACTAAAAATCAGGGAAAAATTTAGTTTTTAATGCATTAAGTCACATAAGCCACAACAAAATGCCCTATTTGGAAAGTGCACTTTACTTTAAAAAACATGTAATACTAAACTGTCAAACATTTTTTTTTAACCCCCCCCCAATGACCAAGTTCTGGCTACGCCCCTGAACAACACAGTGGCTTACGATAATAAAACTATTATTTATTAAACAACAAAACAAAAACACACTATTTATAAAATAATCAGGTGAAACCTTAGGAATATATCTTTGGTAGGAAAGAGTAGCTTATGTTGAAAATCGAAGTTTGTAAAATCATGTGCACAATGCATTGTTGTTTCAAAAGACTTAAGCTAAAAAGTAAACGCATATAACATTGTTAAACAACAGGATTGGTTAAACGGATGAAGTACATTTCTTATTTATTTTTTATTTATTTCAGTCTTTGGATATAAAGTTCTTACAGACTATGAAAATATTAGGATATAAATTCATTTAAAAAATTCAAATAATCATTTTAAAACTATCGCTTTAGGGAGCGCGAGATAAGTGCCTTGGCTTCTATAAAGCTCTCATCTCAACAATAACTCAAATCTCTTATGTCCACTTGAGCTACTTTTCCATATAGCCACAGGTATAAAAACAAAACATTTACTCCTCATCAATATTTTGGGCGACTGCCTTTGACTATACAAGCTATCTAGCAATAACTAAATATATGATGGATATCTTTCCAGTATTTTGATTATCTTGATTCTTGTAATATTGGGTTAGATAGCAAACAATTGCATCCATGACTCTTATGTTGTTTACCGTTAAGAGCCTCAGGCAAATGCATGACTCACTTAACTTTTTATAGCACTCAGATTTGGGAAATGGTTCTAATGGACCTATTTTTGACACTTGTTTGTTATTTCAGTGTCAAGATATAGCATAATCAAGTAGAAAAGTCTATGCAGCCGTTGATTTCTCTTAAATTTACATTCATACATATGTCGTCTTACGTCATAGGAGAATTGAGTATCGATGACATGAACATGAACTTCCTTCGTGGATATTTTAAGAACATTTTTGTGTATAGCTTCCGATGAACGTGATTATAGTGCAGTGTTTGTGCGAAAAAGTTATAGCATGCAAAACCGAGTGGAAGCAAGCAAATATTGGCGTCGTATTAGCTCACAATTTCAGTGCTTCCCGTGTGTGTGTGCACAATATTCAGGCCGAAGCAGATATGAAATCTGCTTCGGCTTGATTTCGTATCTGGCCGATATACATAGTATTTCGCTCAGGTATATACTGGTTGTATCGTTCAGAGGCTTTTCAATGTAGCCATGCGAAAATATCGCTATTCAAGTCGACGCTCGCGCAGCAGATTTTCCGCACCTCTGATTACAGAGCCATCGTTTGTTGTTTGTTGCAAAAATTTATTGTATATTCAATAGGTTTTTACTAGCAGTTGCTTGCTATAAATCAGCCAAAGACAACACGAATTATTAATAAAAAATGGCACACATTCAAGGCGAACGGCACTGGGCGAGTTGTTGCTGCCATTGGCGCTGTCAATTTCGTATTTAAGTTGTATTGGATATTTTTGACCAGGCGGCATCTAAAATAACACAGAACGCTTATGCGGAAAATGTGCTTTCTTCGTTTTGAATAAAAGTGTGCTGCTGCTGTTGCCTCACTCTTTATTCAACAAAATTATTTAAAAATATTCTCCAACAACAACGGCCCAACGGCAAGCTGTATTCGAATCTTTTACGATGACGCGGACTTGTATGGTGCGCGAGAAAGTTTCGAGCGATCTCGCTGGGAGCAGCAATCACAACGAGAATCGCGGAACGCGGCAACAAGCCGAATGTCCGCGTCGCGCAGAGCGCACGAACAGGAGTGGTGCTGTTCTCGGTTCTGCCGCACGCCGTGGTCGCGAACGCGGCGCTATTGCGCTCCTGCTCTATGCGCTCCGCGTTGTTGGCCAGCGCTGAAATTATTGTTTCGCAATTTCTCATGCGGGAAATATTTCTACTAATTTTGGTGCGCGATGCGGCCAACACTCGGCGGCCACCGCCGCCGATCAGCAACCATCATCAACCACCGACGTCGGCCAGCGGTGCCTGTAGCCGCCGCCCACAACCTGTGCGGCTGGTCACAGCGCTCGGTGGTTCTCGGCAGCTGTATTTTTAGTCTGTGTCCGAGCGGTGCTTTGGATGTCGGGCGGCTGGCCACCGGTCGGTGACAGCGTCATCGTTGCCGCTGACTGTTGACTCTACCGCCGTTGGCCAGCGCGCGATGTTGCAGCGACAGCAGCTGCTGAGGAACGCCTCAAGTATTTCGTGTTTTGCATTCCTGTGTCGTTTTTTGCAGCTTTCACTTTCGTTTATTTGGCTGCGGCCGTTGTGGGATCACGTCGCTGTTAGTTTTCAAGTTCAGCGCGACTCGTTTGTTTTGCTGCTTGGGGCTTCCGTTTTTCACCCCACGATGCAGAAAACTCAGCCGCCTGTACTGGGAACTTGCGTCTTGAGGTTGTCTCGAAAATAGCAACGAATGCGTGTCTGCGCAAAGTCGAGTGTAGGACGCGGCGGCCGAGTGGGGGCCGCAGTCCGCAGTCCCTGCAAGTTTTTCTCCTTATATGGCGATAATCGGCGCAATTTATTTATATGCTGCGGCTGCACTCGGCCGCCGACGCCATCGTCGAAGTGGATGAGTCAGTATTTTCGAACTGTAAACGAAAAGAAATGTGAATGTGGTCTCAATTGAAGACATCAGTCATGCGGCAGGAATGTTCATCTTCGTCGCAATTATGACGCTTTGCACTTTGAGTTGGTGGTATTTTTAGGTTGCCAGTCTTCGCGGTGCCAGGCTGGTGAATGTTGTGCCGGCTGACGGTGCCGGACGAATGCAGGGCAAGAAGGCAAAGTATCTGAACTGTGCGATGAGAATAAAATGCACACTTTGACGATTGCATTGGTAAATTTTTGTAATGTTCACCTCTTCATTGTTTATTCGTTTTACACAGAGTGACAAACATAAACGAACAGTGCGTTTACGTATCTGTGTGTGTATGTTATGTATGTACATACATATGTACACTGCAACAGAAATTAGTGTACATAATTTTGCTGAATATTTCTTAGTCCGAAACATTAACTCAAGTTTGAAGGCGTTTGCGTAAACGTTCTGTAAAATTCAGAGTGAAAAATTTATGAAAAGTGCGCAATGATTAGTAGTATTCTAACAAGTAAGTAATGAAGTAATAGGGAAGTTGACGGAGCAGTCCGATGACAAATTGCAAGTGGGAGATGATTTCAACGAAATTGAAAGTGAATACGAACCAACCAATGATGAGTAATTTGCGGATGACGTTTTGGGTGAAGTTAATCTGCATTTATCAAATCAAATTATTCCGCAACAATTATTCCGCTGCCATCTGACTCCATCTTTTGGTTTTCTGCTATCTAAAATTATATGGGAAATTATGGTAAAGCACACAAATGCATTTATGTTGCCAACAATGTCAATTGGAAGCCGATATAGATGGACGGTCTTGACGCATATTTCACTGCACTACTGACTTGTAAGCGAGCGTTTATAAGTCAGTAATGAATTGGAATGTTTTTTTATCATTTCACAGTATTTTTAAATAAATGTTGTTGTTTTTAAGAAATGTTGGGTCATTATTTAGTGCTCAGCTATTGTACGTCTGCCATCTGAATTGACAATTACGAAAGCAGATGCCAACGTCGCTCAACTTACAAGTTCTCACCAATTCCAGAGATTTCGGATCGGTAGTCCGAGACATTGAACATATTCTACAACCCACATGATTGTGTAATTGACGAGCAACTCGTGGCTTTTCCAAGACGATGCAGCTTCTGCAAATATACGCTGTCAAAATCTGCTAAATATGCGCTAAAATTCTGGATGATGGTTGATATCAACAGCAAACAAGTAAAAATCAGCTGCAAGGTTTTGCTTTAAAAGTTTTAATTTAATTTGCAACAGAAATATGTTCGATGCTTGGCTAAAGAAAAACCGAACAAACCGAAAGACTGTTGCGGTTGTAAGCTAAGTTTTAAATAAATAAGATCTCGAAAACGATACTAGCAAAAATCTAACAAAATCAAGCAACTTGTAAGAAATTTCGTGGTCATTTTATCAAAAACGTGGAAAGAAGCAAGGAACATAAAGAGATTTTTTGAGTCGAAAAATTAAATATGCTTAGACGTTTATTGATATTTTGAAACCAGGATTCGGAACAACAGCATTAGGAGGATTAGACAAAACAGTGAGACGATTTTTTCGGCAACTAATTATCATCAAAGTTGGCGGGTATAAATGGAGATTTGATTAAAACGCCCAGCAGGAATTCCGATTGGCCCAATTTCAGTTTTGCAACTAGTTGTTTGTCCATGGAACCCTGTCACCCTTCTTACACAGCGATGTCCTAGTCGACAGTCAATTGCTCCTGTCTGCATCCAAAGTCAGTCGCAAGTAAACCAGTTGTTAAGAAAAATAAGTTTGTAGTACGGAAGTAAATACCTCAATTTACTAAAATGTGAAAACGAATTTTAAAAATATCAATTTATATACCGATGGCAGGCCACCAAACTTGCACTTTGTGAAGGTTGGTGACTTGGGTAGAAATTATTGCAATTTGTTGAATGTAAGTTCGAGGACTTTTATTGAAAAATTTCCCATGGAACCTTATGTTAAGTAAATATATTCCATAAATATACTATTTTTGTAACTCTGTGCAAGCTTTCCCTCTTTTGTTTTGCTTTCCATATTCCTTGTACCGCTATTTGAAGAAACGTCAATTCGTAGGAATAAATGTGCAATGTCATCAAACTTTAGATAAACTTTAAAAAAAAACTACTTCTTACTACTTCGAGATTTTACAGTGTGTTAGAGCTGAAAGTATGTATTAATAGAAACCATGGACTTTAGCTGCACAAACTTGCACGTTTTTAAGAAATTTAGCATTTTCAGTGCCGTATGCAGTCAAAAATAGGGTCCTTTTTGCAGCATGGTTGGCAGGAAAACATAGCGACCACTGCTGCGCTTCGCTTGAGCTTTAAATTTTTGTTTGTAATAATATGCAAACACCACTTAATTTCGAAAAATTACAAAAAAAGGTAGATTCGATGGAAGGCTTCGGTAATACTGGGTGGCTTGCCATCGAATCAAGGCAACTTTCGAAAAGAAGCAAAACTTGTTAATGTCTTCAGAACCAATTATAGCAGTTAATAGGAAAATTAAAGTTAAACATGAAAACCGAAACTCTGATATACTGCAATATATAATATCTGAGGAAGTTGAAGAAAGTAGTTTTTAAATTTTGTCAAAAATAGATGTAGAGGGTTTAATTTCCAATAATTCATGATCGAAAACCGATTATCCTAGCAGTTCAAATTAACAAACTGTATTTTTTAATGAAAATATATGCTCTACTGAGTTTAATAGGAGGTGTTATTATTTTTTATTTGGGTTTGTTATTACTTAGGTGCGCATAAGTATGCACAGATATTTGAAGTTTTTTCAATATATCCTTTTTTATGACAAGCGTATTTGTAGGTTGATCGAAACTATTTTTGGTATATACCTTTATATTGATGATATGAGTTGCTGTACCAAATTTCATCAATATATCTATTATAGTTTCCAAGATACTGTCAACTTAGTATTTGGTTTGTATGGAAGGTGGGCGTGTCCGTGGGGCGATTGAAGTAATTTTTGGTGTATTAACTTCTCTTTATAACAAAATCATATGTACAAAATTTTATTGTCGTACGACTATTCCTTCTATTTTTGTCCCTCGTTACTATGGACTCGCGACACTGTGCGACATGGCGACACTGTCCAGAGCCTTTCATTGGTCTGGGCAGGAACACCCTAGCAGAGTCACTAAGACTCGACGAAAGAACCAAGAAATCAGAACACTGGTTCAGTGCTCTGGGTCTTAGACAATCCAGAATCTTCATTAAGGGATATAACCCCAAATGGAGGAGTGCCTCAGGCTGAGGAAAAACCAGCTTAGACAGATTACCGGACTTCTATCTGGACACTGCAGACTGAGAAAACACATGAATACAATCGGTATAGAACAGGTAAGCATCTGCAGATTTTGCGGAGCTGTAGAGGAAACGCCGAAGCACATCATACTGCACTGTGAAGCAGTCTGTCGTAGCAGGAGACGATACCTGGGCCAATACTGGCTTGCAGTGGAGAATGTCAAGCATCTGGACCCCCGTGGGTTACTAAGTTTCATTAGGTCGGTGGGTCTAGGGGATGTTCTCTAACGATCTGTAGGGGGCCCAATATATCAGTAATGGTCTCAGTGCAATTAACCCCAAATAAATCTATCTATCTATGGCGTTAAAAAATTTCCAGCTGCAAGTCTCCGACTCGAGTCCACTTCCCGACTTTGGTTTACCGTAAATGAAATAAAATGGAAATAAAATGCAAATGACAAATTAAATAATCAGTTCAAATTTGTCTAAAGTGTTCAACGTACGGCAAAAGTTGACAGTTGCTCTGCTGTTTGTATTAGTTTAACGCATCCGTTGCATATGGGCCGCACCACATACTATTTTATACTTTTTATAGAGGTGGGCAACACAGCCAATTGGGGCTGTGAGACGTCCCGGTTTTAGATTGTTTGTCCCGGTGTCCCGGTTTAACCGTGCTTGGTCCCGGTTTTCCCTTAAACCTCCCGGTTTAAATATTTGATTGCAAATAAATTTGCAAAAATCAAATTTCGGAATTTTCGACTAGTTTTTAATTGTGAAATAGTTAAATCGTCAGATAATTTATTTATTTTTTTTCAAAATACAATTTAAAGTTTTAAACAAGTTTTTCTGTCGACGGGCTGTGCAGGGTATTTTACAATAACTTCACCAAAGTGTCCCGGTTTTGCAATAGGCATATCTGGCAGCCCTAGTGTTGATACAGTAACTCAAACACGGTTGCATGCGTTCGCGCAGTGAGTTAACTCAATTGCGCTATGGCGCAATGAACTTTTGTTGATACGGTAACACCAAATGAATAAATGATACTTTCATCGACTCTTCTTTGCCATCGTTATTCAATTTGAATAATTCAAATGTAATTGTTAAATTTTACCGTTTGGCTGCATCAAGTTTTAAGTTTTAAAGGGTGATTTTTTAGCAACTTTCTCTTTAGCAACACTGTTTTTGGCAGCTCAGCTGTTTTCGTGTAACATGTTACAGTCAAACATGTTCAGTTTGGCCTATAATTTAACAATGAATCGACTTACAAACGAACAACGCTTGCAGATTATTGAATTTTATTATCAAAATTCATGCTCGGTTAAGAAAGTGCATCGTGCACTTCTTCCATTTTATGGTCAGTTTGGGCGACCTTCTGAGGCGCTATTCGGAATCTTGTGACTAAATTTCGCACCAAATTTACATTATTGGATATTAAACCACCAACACGGTGACATGTGGTTTCCACAAGACGGTGCCACATGCCACACAGCACGCGAAACAATGGCTCAATTGAGAGGCGAGTTCGGTTAACAGTTTATTTTACTTTTGGGGCCGGTCAATTGGCCGCCTAGATCGTGCGATTTAACGCCTTTCGACTATTTTTTGTGGGGCTATGTTAAGACTCATGTCTATAGCGACAAGCCCGCAACGGTTGACGCACTGGAAGCCAATACTGAAGAATTTATTCGTGAGATACCGGCCGATATGTTGGAGAGAGTATGCCAAAATTGGACCCAGCGTATGAACCATTTGAGGCGCAGCCGCGGTCAACATTTACATGAAATCATCTTTAAACATTGAATTATATAGATCGCTCTATCGCCTCAAATAAAGATTTCATACATTGCTCTAAATTTTATTTTGTTTTTATTAAATCAAATCCGAAGGCTCTTAAATAAACACCATTTAATTTAATAAATAAAAATGGAAATTTACTTACTTCTATTAGTATTTTAGGGTAATATGTCTGCAAGGAAGAAGAGCGATGTGTGGCTGCACTTTTCCGAAGAAAAAGATAGGAAAGTAAAGTGTTTATTGTGTGGCCAGCAGCTTTCGGTGTCGAACAAATCAACGTGCAGCCTAATTTGGCATTTAGAAAAAAAACATCCGACTCAACGAATTGCACGTCAAGCACCACCAACAAGCGCTGCCGACATTTAACAACATCAGTTCCGGGCCACCCAGTGGCGAAAGTGCATCTTTGCTTGTTTTTCAAAGATGCAACGCATCACAGTCAGCAATGATTAGGCAATTCCTCAATCAACAAAAAAGCAAAAAGAGATTGACTTGCAATTAGTAAAAATTATCGCAAGGGAATCTATCCCTTCAGCATTGTGGAGGAAGCGGAGTTCAAAAAGCTGATTTTTTTACTTAATCCGAACTACAAAATACCAACAAGGAAAACAGTGCCGTCATTTCTCATTCCATCGGTTTTTAACGAAACCCTAGACCCAGAGCAGAGCAGAAACTCGTGTAGTTTGCTATTTTGTAGTCAGCAATTCAAACCCTGATATAAAGCAATTAAATAAACATTTAAATTCTTTTGATCTAAATGATTTGACACCAATCTCACAACGATTGATAATAAAGTTAAGAAATGATTTAAAAGAGCGTTTCAAAAACATTGAAACAAACGAGTTGATAGCGCAGGCAAGAATATTGGAGCCAAGATTTTAAAGGTTTCGTTTTCGCTAACGAAAGTAAAATAAATCTGCTGTGGAAAAGCTTTACTCAAAAGTTGGAAATATTAACATATGTCCACTAAATAAGCATAAGCAAACATGGAAATGCCACTCAATACACTTATCATACTTAAGTGGGCTTCTACTCAACTGCCAAAATCAAATTACGCAATACATTCCATTCAAAATGTCGTAAAAGCTGGGTTTAAGAAAATCTGTTGCCAATCTGTTTAGGCGACTCACTACATGGGAAATTCTGGATGTATTTAAAGAGAAGCCAATCTCCTGGGCGACTATTTTTCGTGTTTTGAAAGATTACCGTAATGGGAAAGGACCGGAAAACGAAGTCATACCTGGTCGTCTGCCGAAGTTAAGTGCCACAAGGACGAAAAACTGCTGACAAGTGCAAAAAACAAAGTTGGCCAATCAACACGCAAATTAGCACGAAAATTTGGCATTTCAAAGTCTGGTGTTCACAAGATTTTGAAGAGGAACAATGTAATCTATCGCAAACGTAAACCAGCATCAAAGTATTCCGCGAAACAACTCGAAAATATACCAAAATGCTGCCGTGCACTTCGTTGTAAACACTTCGCTAATGAAAAATTCATAATTTTTGATGTTTAATTGTACTTCACATTTTTGTACCAGAATTAAGCGGCAACGACGGTTTTTACATTGACAACATCGAAACAATACCAAACGGAGTTAAATACGCCAGCAAATCAAAATTTGAACCAAAGGTGCTAGTGTGGGTGGCCATTTCTTCGAAGGGTGTCTCAGCGCTATTGATTCGAACAAACAAAGCCAAAGCGGTCAATGCTGACGTTTATATCGGTCAATGCTTGCCAAAATTGAAGCAATTCACTGGCAAATATCACACTGGCGACGAAATCATGTTTTGGGCGGATCTTGCAAGCTGTCACTATGCGAAAAAAAGTTGGATTGGCTGAACGAGTATAAAATAAAATTTTTTGCCAAAGAAGGACAATCCTCCAAACGTGTCTCAGGCACGTCCAATCGAACATTTCTGGGCAGTTCTCAAACGTATGGTGTACGAAAAGGGTTGGGAGGCACGGAACGAGCAAGAGTTGATTAATCGAACCAAGCAAAAGTTGAAACAAATCGAGATAAACACCGTCCAAAACCTTAATCGGGACATTCGCTTTACACTGAGAAAAATCGAAGACAATGATCCATTGAGTGTACTCTAAGTGTATTTTTTGACAGATGACCAATAGACTGAAGTACTAAATAAAATAAATTTTTAATTCAATTGTCTGTTTTCAAATGGCGCGCGCCGGAAGTTAGTCTCAATATTTAGTGGACATATGTTATGATTCTGCACGTTGAAATTTTCACAGTTGAAAATAATGAACAGGGAAATCGAATAAGTGAAACAGAGAGGGATAGGTTTGAGGAAATATGGAAAGATTTTGATGCGGAAATTCAGGAATATACAAGGCCACAGAACCAATTAACATCTGCAATATTTGAAGTAGATAAATACTTAGCGGAACCTATGCTCCTAAGAAAAGACAGCGAAGGGAAAAAGTCAAGACCCACTTGTTAGGTGGAGTCAACGAAAACATAATATCCAAGACTTTATCAAATGCAATCATAGCAGATTCAACACAACACATTATACAAATTGAGCGAAATAGCAACAATCGCAATTTATTTAGACTTTGATCCGTTTCAACTAAAAATTGCTAAAAATTTCTTGCTAAAAATTTAATAGTGTAAAATGTATTAAATATTTTGTTGTATATGTCGTATATCTATTCATTTCGAAACCAATTTTTATCAAATTCGGACCACTTTCTTATTTTGCCCACGGAGCATTGTGCAGCGGCTACTTTTTCCAATTATTGACATAAATAGAAGCACAGAATAAACAATAATACAGAACGCGCATCTCATACAAATTCCAAAATGTTAAGGGATCGTAATATTACGACCACTGTTAATTTAACATTACGTCCTCTGCTATTAACATTACAAACAGCACTAGACAGCTTTCGTTTCTGTTATTTCACAGAACAAACAGCACAGAGATAAGATGAAGTAATGATCGCATGCAGCTCCGAAGGGAAAATAGCGTCAGGCTGTGGTTGCTGTTGTTGTCGGCCAACAAAACGAAGTGCCACTTGCTTCTTACATATATGGGGAGAAGAGCAATAAGGTATGGTTGTTGTTATTGTTGCCGGCTAGGAATTGAAACATTGAATTTGAATTCTTTTTGCTTTGTGGTTCATTCTGCGTGCAGTGCAGTGCGTACATACGTTGTCGGGAGCAATTTACGACGGAGTGTAGCGTGCAAAAATATATGAGAACGAATGTCAAAAGGGGGTAACTTATCGACTTAAAAAGTCACTACGGTATAAAGATATCACACTATTTTTAATATTGATGATAGTTAAACGATGTGGCACAATTGTTATGTACGAAATATCCTTTAAATGATGGATGTACGTACATACATATATCGAAAAAAAGCAAAACAAAAAATTTATTCTGCCGTCATTCGGGATCGTCGTTGCTTACTTACTTTTTTCTCATAGCTTTTTGCTTTACAATAGATATGTACATACATTCGACATGATTAAATGCACAAATTCGTAATTACGATTCTTCGGAACCTCTCATTTTTTTTTTAGGTTTGACAAACAAATGTTTGGGCCAAAAAACTGGGGGCCTAGAGTGGGATAAAAGGCGTAGGGATAAAATAATTAATCGCGGCGAGAAGTCATTTACGCCAAAATTAGCGAAACCTTAGAATTCAAGTGCTCATAAGGAGATACAAATTTCTTCACGCAGAAAGTCGATCGCATAATAACATGAAAAAAACTCCAATGTCAGCCAGAAACAAAAATTCAAAATTTACAATTTTCATTCGCTGATCAACATTTATATGGTATTTCTGTTACCAATTGTTATACAACTTCTCGGCCTAACAGACTTCTCTTTTTCTATAGACACTTCATGGGTACGCGAAAATTCACCATTTTAATTTGGAAACTCCTGTTTGTGCGCAATAATAAAAAAATAACTACACATTTAATTCTTATTAGTAGACGGTTACTTTATGCTGGCAATGCTGTTGGCAAATGTAATCAAAATGCAATCTGCCAATTTTGACAATGAACCGAACGAAAACACTAACAAAATACACGTAAATTATGTTGCTGTTTTAATGACTCTACCCTATTAATTGTACCAAATTAAATTAGTTGTCAGTTGAGTACTTGACTCTGACGTACGTAACGGATTCTATGGGCTACAGCCTTTGTGCTAAGACTTTGCTTTGATTTTGCACATTAAATATTTTTCTCTGTCACCTCCACTGTTATTCGACATGTCTCTGTGGAGAAGTAGCTGACTCAGCAGTGTAGCTGGTAGCCGCTAGATGTCGCCGGCCGCTATTAGCAAAGACAAGCACCAGATAACACGAGATAACATTGCCACAGTAGCAAAACTGTGTGCAAACATGTTTTAAAAAATGATTCTGATTTTATAAAAAGGGTTTCAAGTAAAATAAGCAATAAATCCTAAAAAAGCAGAGGATTGAGAAAGGGATTTTCTTCACGACTTTTTTTTTGCAGATAACGACTTTTTGGAATGAAATATGTACATTAAAATTAAGTATGTTTAGGGAAAGAGGGTTGGTAGGTAAAATAGTTAGAAGTTGGGTCTTATAGGGGTCAACTCTAACTGAATCTGGGAGCGGTTGGGAGCTTATTTTATAAAAGCTTTGTTTTTGGGGAGGGGGGGAGGGCTTTCATAAAGGTTGAAAACAACGCGTAAGTTCGCAAAAAATTTGTAGCTAACGCAATTGTTAGGGAGCAATTTTTAAGCAGCTCTGAAGTAATTGACAATTGTGGTCTAAGTCGACTTAAGACAGTATTGAGTTATAGATGCCACCACGTTCCTTTGACTGTGCCGTGCATTTGTGTCTAATTGGGGAGTTTGTAACTTTAAAACAAAAAAATTAATAAATAACCTATTCGCTTATGTTATAAATAATAATAAATATAAATAATCGCCTGTTATTTTGTTGTTCTTTCTTTAAGAGCTAATATCGACTTAAGTTTGCCAACACTTCAACCATCGCTAATTTCGAGTTAAGCGACTATTGTGAATTTACTAAAAATTCGTAACCCTCAAGTAAGCCTAAGTATGTTCAAAAAATAGCACACTTTGAATAGCAACAAAAGCTTAAGTCGATATAAGTGCAATAAATGTAAGTTAGTCAATGTGCAATAATCGCTATTATTCGTTTTTGTTTTCTAAAATATTTTTTAAATAAAAGGTAATTCCACAGATACTTAGCACATTCTATTAATTCATATAAAACCCTATTATTGATAAATTTTATTTCAGTATGCGTTATTACTCTTATCAAATATGCGCTTAAAACTTTAATACGAGATTACTCGAAACAGCAAATTTTGGCTTGAGCGATTTTGAACACAGAATTTATAATATAAGGTACACTGACTTTTTTAACCAAAATGTGGCCAAAAATAAAATAAAATTTGTCAATTCATGGAAGGAGTTTTCTTGCAAAGCATTTGGTTTTCTTTAAATTCTGTCTAGAATTCCAATGGTGATCAAAACGTTGTTTACCATTGCATTTTAATCAATGTAATCGCATCTGAAGCGAAATTAAACTATTCTTTTTTATATCAGAAAAAAATATTTAATTTCATAACTTTGAACCTTTCTTCGTCAAATGATCACTATTTGTTTTTTTTTCATTCAAGCGAGCGTCGCTTCTCATTTCTATTCATATTCGGTGAATAGCGAACACTGCAGTGCTCGTATTCGGTGAGAAGCGAATACTGCAGTGCTCGTATTCGGTAATCGAGAACTTTGCGAAGTATTCGAAGATCAACAGTTTCATCGAATATTTTTATGCGCAGTATGTCACTTTTCCATGTGTATACTTGTGGTGCGGTTGAAGTGGCTTATTAGTTAATACGCAAAATGGAAATTATTGAAGAAAGTAGCATAACAAATAAATAAATATTTATATATAACATAAATATTTCTAAATAATCTTAGGAATAATAAAACGAGTATATTCGAATATATTCGAAGCAATGTGTACTATTATTCGAATGCTTTTGTCCTCGTTTTCCCGCTTCGAGCGAATATGAATAAATAGTGTACGTCTACTCGTTTATGTTCGGAGCTTACTCGTACTCGAAGAGAGCTGTACTCGTATTCATTCGGACCGGTCCGCAGAGATGAAGTGAAGTATTCTATTCAAAAGCATTTGAATGTTTTCGAATAGCAAAAATGCATACTCGTGCAGGACTGTAATATCTATTGTAGAAGACTATCGCAAAATCTATGTTTTTAGTACAATATGTACGTTCTTAAAAATGTTTTTGATAAAAATATATTTATAACATTTTAGCTAACCCTTTTTAAGTCTATTACCCTTTTCTAGGCATTTTTTTGTAATCTAGCCGCTTTTGCAAAAATGTTCTGACAACACAGCTTTGAACCCATCGCCCTGCCTGTTATGCCGAATGTGGCTTCAAACTTTGTTCCTTATAAAATCATAAAAAATTAGGAGCTTACGGCGTATTAAAATCGAAATTCTAGTAAAATCATTAGATACATTTTATAACGATTGGAAAATCTTTCATTTTGTAACTATCATATTAACAATTGAAAATATTTAGATTTTTGATAAGAATTTGAAGTATTTTAGGAAAGATTTTAGCACAGGAATACATTTTTCGTAGAAATGAGACAGCGAATGCTGTATGCGACTTAAAGCAATCAAAATCTACTAAACTAAATTTGATAAACTTATATTGAATCAATTATTAAACATGAAATAGTCATAATGACTGCTAAATACTCGAGACATGTGCCGCAGGACCAACGCCACTCAGATGCCGTGCGACGCCGCGCCACACCACACCACAACAATTGCAATTTGTACGCATTTGTGTTAACAGGGTAACAGGGTAGATAAACATCTCCCGACGCAGCACGGCGCAGCGGAAGGAAACGAAAGCAAAACAGTAAATAAAGGCCAAATGGAAAGGAAAACCAGGCAGTCAGGGGATGTGTGAGGCGAAACGCAACTCAAACGCAGGAGCAGGGCGTGAAGCAGGCAGGAGGGAGTCGTCGATGACGGCTAATTCGCTGCAATGTCGCGCAGCTTCAAGTGCCAACGCGACACAGCGAGGAGTGTCATATCACCGAGATTGATGCAAAAACAAAATGAAAATGTTTGCGTAGTAATTTTCACAGTCGGTGGCCAGCTCACTCAAAGTGCAATTCTCATAAATTTAAAAAAATTATAAAATCGTTCAACATTATAGACAGCGCCAGTGGCTGCGAACTCACATGTCCTGCTTGCATAACGCACAGTAACCCGACCGCTGCGCCTTGCTCGGCAATACAGCGATGCAGCGCATGTGATAAGCGGCAGGCAGTAATTGTCTTAAATTATAGGCCTCAACACGGTAACTAATGCGAGTGTGATACATACATAGAGACAGGCGCACATATTGGTGCTTATTTAACGGTCATGTGAGGAAATAAAACCAGTCACCAAATACCATTTGCCTCAAATTTGTTGATGACAATTTATTGATTTTGTGTTTGATTGAATTGTATTTTTTCTAAATATTTTTAATTGAATACCCAAGGTTGCACAGACAAAACTTAAGGTCAACTAAAATTCACTAAAAAATTAATGAAATGGTGTTAAGATCAGAGCCAGAGCACAAAACAGAAAAATTCAGTGTTGATTTTAGGTCTCATTTACCTCAAATTTGTTGATGAAAACTTATTGAGTTTCTGTTTGATTGAATTGTAATTTTTAATATTTTGAATTGAATACCCAAGGTTGCACAGACAAAACTTAAGGTCAACTAAAATTCACTAAAAAATGAATCAAATGGTTTTAAGATCAGAGCCAGAGCACAAAAACAGAAAAATTCAGTGTGATTTTAGGGCTCATTTGCTTCAAATTTGTTGATGAAAATTTATTGGTTTTGTGTTTGATTGAATTGTATCTTTTTTACATATTTTTAATTGAATACACAATCGTTAAGGTTGCACAGACAAAACTTAAGGTCAACTAAAATTCACTAAAAAATGAATCAAATGGTTTTAAGATCAGAGTTGATTTTAGGGATTTCGTATTTTTTGTTGGCTAAACTGTTGAATTGCAAAATGTAAATTATTTTCGTATCTTTGAGCGTATCTTTGAGAATTTAGAGCTTAAAACTCCCATAACCTCGAATTAAAAAAAATATTTCAAGCACTCGTCTTTTTGCTGACAACTTTGAGTTTCAATAAAGATAATCAAAACTATAATAAATTTATGTTTAGTAGAATTTTTCATTATATTTTGTTTATGAACATATTTTAACAAATTAAAAAAAAAAACATTTGTACCTAAAAATTTACAAATAAATATAGCAAACGAAAATTTCAAGAGATTAATATTATATTGTTTTACTATTGAAAATAATGCCACTTTTTGTTTGGCATGTAATAAATATTTAAAAATATATTTATTTCAATTGTAAAACTGTTGTTTTTGCCATAAATATGATAAAAATTGCTAGCAATGTCTTAGACACATTTTTCCCAGAAAAATGTTTCAACAATTAAAGGAGAAACTAATATTTTTTGCGTTTAATTTCTTGAAAATTTTTAAATTAAAAAATCGAATTTCCTACGACAAAACTTTGTGAAACAATCGTACGTAAACTCGAAATTTGGTGAGCATTTTTTCATAAAAACATTTCTAATTTTGAAAAAGAATTGTGATTTCATTAACATTAAATACTCTTAATTTTTATAAACATTAATCACTATTTGAATTTACTTAACTTGTAATTTCGTATAATTGAATAATTTGTTTCATAAACCCTCTGGGGATTTTGTGGCTACGGCTATGCTCGCTGATCTGCTTGTTAGTTGTGCGTGTGCTGACGTGTGTGGCATTGTAATTGCTGTAGCGTTGTGTTTGTCACAAATCAATTATGAGTTCGAGTACTGTTCCGCAATCGTCGAGTGCGGGTAGGTTTTCAGCCGCGGATCTCTCACTGCATCGGGCGATTGCACTCGATTGCGTTGATGACTCATAATTGCATTTAATTGCATATTGTCCACACTTAATTGCACCTTTTCGGGTGATTCAATTGTGAAACTTTTATAAAAGTAGTTGGCCGGGTGGGTACTTAGTAATCTGTGAGTTGATCAAAACTTGCATTTGATAGTGTGAAGAGATGCACACACACAGACACAGTCGAGCGCCTGCACGAGTGCAACTGCGAACAAGTGAGCAAACATGTTTGAAAACAACTCGCTTGCAAGGTAGTTACTAAAGGTTTTTTTATGTTTACATATAAAAGTGTTTTGCAAACGCATTTCCAACGAATTACTCGTTCAAAACTTACGCAAGTATTGTCAAAATCTATTCAAAACCTTGGAAACCAAATGCATGTAAATGAGTTAAAAAACGTTTCCCAAACTTTCATTTGCAAGTGTTTTCCAAATGTATTCCAAACATTCAAAACGCATTTTAAAGCATGCGAAGCATTCGAAGTTTGCCAACTAAAATAGAAAATATTCGCTTCTTTGCTTTGAAAGTATTTAAATAATGTAAGAAATACCATAAATATTTATATCTACATAAATATTAATAAAAAATTATTAAAAATGAAAATGTTTCTACTTTTCTACTGTAATATATGTATATACATAGGTTGTGCCAGTGGCACAATTCCATTTTTTGAGCCCAATACCATTCGAAACCATGGGGGTTTGAACCCCCCCTATGTGCGCAACTCGGTTGTGTCAATAAAAGAGCACGATATACATTTGGCGCAAGTGGCAGCTCTGAAATTTGACAGCTGTCCGATTATTACAAATTTACGGCTAAACAAAGGAGCACGCGTTATTATTGTAAAAACAATCGATTAATTAGATCGTGTGATTTAAATCTCTAGTCTGTGCGAATAAAACACGAACAATTTCTGAACTCAAGACCGAGGATCAATGCGTCATCACTGAGATAGAGCAATAGTTTTATTAAATTTTTAATGTAATCGAAATTCGAAAAAAAGCAATAGTTGAAAACCGAGAGAGCCTTCTTCGATCTTCCCTTTAATATCCATTTTTAGAATCGTCACCGATGTTCAGGTTCTTCGCAAAATTGTGCATGCGTATATAATGCTCTCTTCCTGTTCGTGGTTACCTTATGATCAAAAAATTTGAATTTTGAATTGCCGAGCTTATCCAATCGGTACATTTTTATTTCCTCAACGTTGGCAATACTTTAATTGGTGTTCTGTCAAATTTTGACGCATATCGTAAGATTAGTATTCGATTGGCGTCTATACGAAGAAATAGAAAAATTGTTGTGTGGCGATTTTTGATGTGGCTGTGGGTCGTGTTGATGTGGCCAAAGAGATGATTTCCAACGCAGACAGCGACCCAAAATTCATCGAACGCATCATTACTGGTGACGAAACATGGGTTTATGAATTTGATATGCCAACCAAACAACAATCGTCCGAATGCACAGTGATTCGTTCCATAGACAAAATTCAAAAAATTTATAGTCTCAGAATTTAACAATTTTTATGTCATTTGAAAGGTAAAACTCCAACTAAGAAAACCCCAAAAAATCTGTGCGAAAAAATAATTAGTGCAATTGCAAGAGCTGCTCAAAGTCGGAACTTTTTTCACAAAAAATTGTAAACACATATTTTCTGTTTTTTAGTCTATTGAGGAAACAATTTTTTAAATATATGGTTACCAAGAAGTTCCTAAAACTTTCAACATAGATTAAGAAATGATGTGGCCATTTTCGCTTTAAATGTTTTCTCAAAATTTAGAAAGCTGAAGCTTTTACTTCACTTTTAATTTAAAATATTTTTCAAAATTAAAAATCTGAAAATTAGCAAAACTTAGAGGAAAATATCTAAAAAGTATGTGAAAGTATGTTCCTGGATTTTTTTTTATTTTAAGAAGCATTCTTTCTTTGTCGGATAATGTAATTACATGCTCCAATATCTTCCGATCTCAGAAAATAATCCAATTTGAAAAGTTGTCTAAACACCTATTTTTCGACAAAATTTATTTAATTTATCCCTAAAAGTATGCAATCAGCATGAAAAATTGAGAAATCTGCAAAAAAGCAAAACATACGTCTATTATTATCATTTTTATTGCAAAACTAAAGGGTCCTAAGACAATTTATGTTACTCTTAGCAATTACCAATGTTGAAGGTACCGATTAAATGCAAAATCTGAAAAATCTACCCAACACACTCGTTGCTATAGCTCACCAAAAATGACGAAAATTGCAAATTTAAGTCTCAGGCATTGCCAAACTACAAAAGTTTAAGAAAAACAAAATGGAGATTTCACTTCAGCAGACCATGATTAACTAGTATACCAAATTTTATGAAGAACGGACCACTCCTTCTAATTTTGTCCCGCGGTTGTATGGAGTCGAATCACTGTGGAATGGTGCTTCGAAAATGAGCCAAAACCGAAGAGCGAGCTCCAAAGTCGGCCCAAAATCAAAGTTTTGCTGACGGATTTCTTCGATATTCGTGGTGTGGTGCACTACGAATTCCTTCCGGAGGGCCAAACGGTCAATAATGAATACTATTTAGGCGTTATGCGTCGTTTGCGTGAAGCCATTCGCAAAAAAGGCTCGATTTGTGGAAGTACAATTCATGGATTTTACACCAAGATAATGCGCCATATCATACGGCCTTCATTATTTCGGAATTTTTGGCCAAAAATTCGACCAATGTCATCACCATACAGTCCAGACATGGCCCCGTGTGACTTTTTTCTATTTCCCAAACTCAAATTTCCATTGCGGGGAACGTGTTTTGAGACCAAAAAGGCCATAAAAGAGAATTCGCTGCGTGAGCTGAAGGCCATACCTTTGGCGGCCTATAAAAAATGTATGGAAAATTGGATCAAACGTTGGCATACATGTATTGACGCAGGAGAAGAGTATTTTGAAGGGGATAATAAAGAAATGTATTACAAATTTTTTTTAACTCCCGTTCTTTTTCGATCATAAGGTATAATGCGTGACATTAACACTCCGAAAGTCCTCTCAGTTGTGTCGTTCGTCAATGAGGTCTTTTGCAGAGAGCGAAACAACTCCAAACTGTATGCCTTCCTTCCTAACTTGTTCCTTCCTTCCTAATTTGTTTTCCCCTAATTTGTTTGGAAAATCTGCAGCTTCTTATATTTAAACAATTAAATGTGAGATATTTAAAGTCGATTACATAATTCAGGGTTAGTTAACATGCAAACTTCCGGTTCAAGTTCCAAGTAAATTTGAAGTGGAGTTCGTCCTTAATTAAATTCTTCCGGTTTTGGCCGTTGGATTTTGCTGATATTGAGAATATGCATAAACAAGTTAAAAGTGCATTCTGTACACATACCATGGTCCATTGATCGTGAAACGATTAAGCATTGCACTTCATCGGTTCAAACTTTAAGTAATCTCGACCCCAACTCATTCCACACGAAATGGCAGTAACGAATTCCTTATACTTAGTATATATCCAATTGGAAAGTAAATAATTGTCGACATGTTTTTTGTATCTAAGTAGGTATTGATTTATTTATTTATCGGCTAATTAAAGTTGGTACCGCAATGCTTTTCGGGCGTTTACAGACACATCAATTCTATTAATTCTTTCATTACACATCTTTTTGTGTTATGTACATGTTGTTGGTGTGTTTCAAGATTGATTCATTTATTTACGAGCATTTTGTTTTGTGTAGATCTACAAACACTGAATTAAACTAAAGAGTGCAGTTCAGAAATGTGTACATTTTGATCCGAGCATTAGCGATTTATAAGAAGTATTACATATAGTATTTGTATATTCATATTGACTTTGCACAGATACTATACATATGTATTTCTATTCTTAGCACAGTCCTGTAGTGGGGTGTTCAAATAAAGTACAGTAATATTTTTGTGGATTTCAAGTCTGCGAGAGCGTCCAAAGTTAACTACCACCTTAGTCTATCTCCGATATAGTATTTATCACTTCAACAATACTTGAATTACAGCTGAATGTACATTACAAATGCGAGTTGTGGTAGCGAGGAGGCGCTCAAAGTCGCACATGATTCCCGAATCGATTCTGGAGTCGTCCGGACGCACTTGTCGCAGCAGGCCGCGTCACCGTGCCACCGCCGGTGAAATGCCAAATGAACAAAAATTCCAATTAAGAGTAATCTCTGGTTAACCATTCAATTAGACCATCGTCAACCCCTTGTTGATGCTTTCGAGATGCTCCTTCGCCTTGATGCGCAGCGTCGCTATGGAGTTGGAGCGCATATCCGCTGTCTGCGGCTGATTTGTTGAAATCGGTGAGTTACGGCCGATGGGATTGGTGGACGCATTGGGCAGCAACCCAACCGGGCTCTCGCGCCCCACATCGACCATTTCGACGCTGCTCACTGTGCACTTTCCGACCAGCGACTCGTCCGCTTCGTTGCTGGTGGTGAGATTTTGCGGTGACAATTCGGCATTCGCTACTTGTGGGGTCTGTGGTGAGTTGAGCGTGGTCGGCGGTGGCAGTGCGGATGGCGGCGAGAGTGCAGACAGAGATGCAGATGCTGTTGCGGCGCTGGTTGTTGTTGCAGGTGTTGCTGTTGCACTGGACGCCAAGGAGGCCGACATTGATGAACTCAGCTGTGGTGGCATTGTGGCCAGACTTTGTGGTGACATGCGTGACAGATGCGGTGACAAGTGCGACAATGGCACGTGATGACCGCCGCCGCCCATTTGGGAGGGCGATGGTGGTGCTGCGTGGCCCGGCGGCGGTGGTGGAGGGTGTGCAACGTGCATCGGTGGTCCGTGTGGTCCGTGGCCCATGGCGGCCAGACTACTCATAGTGAGACTGGACGGGGCCAAGCTAAGTGGGGGCGTCAAATAGCTGGGATAGACGGTCTGCGGGTGCGAGAGGAAACCTGCCGAATGACGGAGTTGTGTGAGAATAGAGAAAAACTAAAAAGTGAGTCATAAAACAGGAAATTGCCAAATGAAATGCATAAATGGGAGCGGTGGATGGATAGTTACCTGGCAGAGCGGAGAGCAGGGGCGGCGAGAGCCACGGATCGACGGGCAGACCAGTGCTGCCGCAGCCTAGACGGTGCGGCAGCTGCGTGAAATGGGAAAGGCCGAGGCGCAAACTCTCTGACTTCTCCTGGCGGCGCCATTTGGCACGTCGATTCTGGAACCAGACCTGCGAAGGGAACACAAAAATGGGAAAATGTGATTAACGTGTAGGGTGACATAATGTTAATGTTTACGAGTCAACAAATTAATTCGGACATAAGTATGTCTGCTTCGATTCGCTCTCTCTCTCTGTGTCTCTCTCTATCTCAGAACTGGTGTAATTAGGCTAACGAAGTAAAAAATTATTAATTAAAGCTCCAACACGAACACAGTCTTGCTAAATATAACTGCCAACACTGACATCAGGCGGCATCCCAATGGCGCAACTTTGTGTGCAGAGGAAACTCACGAAAAGAAGAAGAGAGCATCAACGCTAAATGAACAAGAGCCGACGCGAGGCCAAAAAATGTAATTACAGTTGAATGAGCTTAATTACAGCAAAAACAACAACAACAACAACAACAGAAGCAGTTAGAGTCGTATGAAAAGCAAAATGGCGGCATTGGCCGCCAACAGAAATTAATGATGAAATAAATAAAACGCCACGACGATGATGACGATGATGACGACGACGACGACGACAACGACAACGACAACGACAACGACGACGACGAACAACAACCCACTTAATTAGAAGAAAATTTAGTGTACGCAAGAACGAAAGCAAGAAGGCGGAAAGCAAAGAAAAGAGACGAGAGATGAAATTCAATTAGTGCCTCGGCACTAATTAGAATTATCGCAACAATGAGCGCGAATGATTTATGGAGCGACTTAACAAGTGGGCGGTTGTGGCGCGCCGGGCGGGTGGATGGAATAGAGCGGATGCGTTGGGTGGTCGCAGCGGTTTGGGCTACGTTACATTTACACACACACACACACACGCATTGACAGATACATGCGTTCGTGAGCTCATCAACTGAAACCGCTGAGAGTGACAGACGCACAAAATGAGCGACTAATTGGAGCAATGGGGCAAATACACACACACACACACACACACACATTAATGCAGTCGGTGTAAGATCCAGTGGGTGGGTTTGAGAAAGAGATGGCAACGGTAAGAGCGAGCCAGCTGTGGAGAGCATTGGAGAACTGTTTGCTGTGCGCATTTGGAGCTTAATGGCGGCTGACAGTGCCGACTTGTGGGTGTCCTCGTCCTCGGTGCTCCACTTCGGCGAATTGCGCTACTTGGTAAACTTGGGCAAAGTCGCTGCAGCACAACTCGACCGACGCGTCAGTTCTGATTGTCGCACAAAGTAATTAAATGCAATTTGCGCGAATTAATAAGAAATTATTATGAGGGAAATTTAATTTCAACGCCGTTTGGCAAACAACGTTGAAGATGTGCGCAACGAGATGTGATGTGAGATGTGCGGGGCGGTGGTGTGAGCGCGAGCGGTAGAAGTGTGGGAGGTGAGAGGAGGAAGAGCAGGCTGGTTGGTTTTCACGGAAAGTGCATAATGAATTATAAATAACGAGGAAATTATTTTGAGGCTTTTTATACCTACGAAAATCACGCAGAACACTTAGTCACATTTTCCGCTCTGTGAAGCCGGGTCGGGTGCAAAGTGGATGAGTTGTTAATGCAAAGGCGCATTTTAAATTGCTTTTAAACTGGATTAAGATGTATTCTTTCTTTTTCCCTTGAAATGGGAACAATTTTTAATGTTCGCGACGGAAAGGTCAAATTATCGAAATGAAGACATTTTATTGAGATTGTCTGTTTGCATAGTGGTGGGCGTGATACTGAGAGGTTTGGTTGATTTTTTTTTTAACTTTTGGGTAAGAAATTTTTGGTCGTACAGTCGAACTTCCCTATAATGAATTCGCACGGGACCAGAAAAAAGCTTCATTATATAAAACTTCATTATATAGAAATTATGAGTTTTTGAATCTTTTATTTAAAATAATGAGGTATTTTAGTTTGGATTACACCCTTCCACTTTTCTTCCTCAACAAAGCCCTATTATACATTTAGAGACTTAAAAACATTATTCGGTACATTGCTCTTCATCCCCACAAAGGTTCGAAGTACATCAAGAGAAGCACAAATTCGTCCCAATGTAGGTAACACCTAGACTTGCCACCTTTTTAAAATGGCTTTGGAGGACACCAAAAAATACTATAAACAATCATTTTTAAGTTTTCAGAGTGCGAGTGTACATAACTTTGATATACATAGTACATATGTATACAGAAAAAGCTCCCAAAAATTTTAACATTTAAACATAAAGATAACAAAACAAGTAAGCATAAAAACATAAATACGAAAACAATTAAAAAATAAGTAAATAAATTCATTTACATAAATACATTTATGTGCTTTTCAAAGACTATTTGCTTTTAAATAAATAATTGTCATTGCTCTTTGCAGCTTTAATCAGACTTATATTGCATTTAATGGTATCATAAAATTAATAGTAATGAGATCAAAACAAAAAATATCGATTTTTATCGAAATAAATATCAATAAGTTAAGGCTGCTTTTATACGAAACATTGTTAATTTCAACTCAGATCATTGCTTATTATGCATTTCGTGTTTGCTACCAAAGGAAATAGTAAAATCGACATGTTTCGTGTTCGTGGAGGACATTTTACCCTCTTTGGAGGACGGAGGGCATTTGAGTAATTTGGAGGACTGTCCTCCACAATAGAGAACGGGTGGCAAGCCTAGTAACACCGCATCCGCCAATTCTTCTTCACTGGCCATTTCTTCTTGTTAGTGATGTGACTTTCTTCTTTTTATGCTGTTGTTATTTTTAAATTCTGGGGTTTCCCTAAATATGTTTTACTTTTATCGGTATTCAGTGTTGTTAATATGCGTGACAGAAAATAGCATGGAAAAATTCATTATATGGAGACAAAAAACGAATGAAAGCGAAGTTTTTAACTAAAAAATTTATTCATTGTAGAGAAATATTCACTATATGGAAATTCATTATAAGGAGATCAAAATGCACTTAGAATAGAACGATAAAGCTGTGTCTTTGAAATTAATTCATTATACGGAGAACTTCATTATATAGAAGTTCACTATAGGGAAGTTCGACTGTAGTTCTTAGGAGTAAAGGAAACATTTGAAAAACATTTTTTAATTTATATGCATTCTTGTATTTGTATGTATAACAGTTTGCCCTGATTGACTGATTCATCATCTCAAAGTCCAAGCCGCTAAAGATAAAGTGTAACCGAAAAATGTTATCAATTTATTTAAGAACACAGATATGCACCAAGATGAGGTTTTTCGAAATTCAAACTCTGAAAAAACAAATATGGGTTAAAGTTAGTTTAGTTTAGGATTTCCCAAAAATTATGATTTTACTCCAAAAATGTTGAAAAATAACAGTTAATTCAAAATTATTTCAATTTTGTTGGATCATGAAAGTTGAAAAAAAAGATGAAAATCGAACATCAGGTTTTAAATGGCCGCCATTTTTCTAAGTTTCAATAATTTTTTTAATTCTGTTCTCAGCGATAGCCACACTCGTACTAATCATACAAAAATTTGGTTCATACTTTCCACCGAATAGAAAATCTGCAATCGTAGGTATTGCATCAAATAACCATTAAGATACAATAAAGTTTATAGTTTCTTGATAAAAAAAAAAATTATGAAAATAGTCAACAAGAACTCTTCTAGAATAGAATATCTTTTAGAAGTGTTTTATGGAGAAACATGATTTAATAGATTTATTGATTTAAAACTTGGTGATATATTCTAAGTCATGCATAATCCATCTTTAATGTGTAATTTTTTCCAAGTTTTTTGAGATAGTATCAAAAATAGATGAATGAATTGAAATGAATTTATGTATACATATTTTGACATTATGAAAGTACTCAAGGAAGGTAAGAAATTATTTGGAATGTATTTTAAATTTTTATTTTTAATTAATATTTGAATAAAAACTGGTTATCACGATTTAATGGGTCAACAATTATTTAAGACTTCGTATGGAGTTACATGTTTCAATGGTTCAATTGACTTTCAACTTGGTAAAAGTACTCTACTTTTTAGTTAGTACAGTGGGTTGTGCCGATGTGGTCCTGTAAGTGGTCTGGTGATTGTTCCCCGAAAAGCCAATACCAAACGTGGTTCATAAAGAAGTGCAGAGGTAAGTGAAATTCGTTTTCGGAGTTTTGAAAGAAAGTTTTCTTAAGATATTAAGGGAAAATAGTCCAATGTGGTAACGATTATTTCAATAAAATTGTGATTTTCTTGCAAGCAAAGCCGCGAGCAAAAGCTGGTTCTTAATAAAGTTAAGAACGGTAAAAGAGTGGCTATGAAGATTAAAGTTTAGTTAAACAAAAAGTCTTTCGCATAAATTTAGACACCCACTCAAGTGAAAAATGCGAGTGCCAAGATCTCAAATAATGTCTGCGTCACCCTATAGTCGCGTCGGGCGCCCATTGCTACTGTTCAAATGAATATTGACACATTCCTTTTGCGGGCTTGTGGGGTTCACCGCTCAGCGGCGCAGCATCGCCTGCCTGTTATAATTTGCGTTTGTGCTTCTTCATTTTAATTAAATCATCAAAATCAATTTTGTAATTTCCATTCATGGCGCGCCATAATGAAAATAAACACAACCCGACAGGCGCAAACACACGTCTACACACACACACACACACACATACACACTCTACCGCTGCATACAGACACAAATTCGTTAACAGTTACATCACATGTACACACGAAGAGAGAAACCCGAAATTCCGCCCAATGCCACCCAGTGCCCATTGCTCATTGTTGGTGTTATGATGCCTGCATCGTCCACATCGGGGATGCTGCCACAACCACCAGCGCAACATGTTTGCGCAAGTTAACCTCTGCTCATCCTGCGCCCCCGTTACACCACCGCACAGCAGCACCCACCTTCAGTCGTTTCGGGGTTGGTCGCCATAAAATGGGCGTTTGGGTACTGCGTCTGGGCACTGAGTCATTAACAACAGCGTTCTGTCTCCTCTCCTCCCTCGCTCTCGTTGCTGCTCACTTCTCTGCACTCCACCTTACTGTCCGCGCGGCCTCTCTTCGATGGCGACGTCAACCACTTTTCAACTTTAATCTTTTTCATAAACTTCGCTCGGCAGCAAACAATTTAGGTCGTATTTTGTTGTTGTGTTTGTGTTTTTGTTTTGTTTCTGTTTTTGTTATTTTTCCTGGTGCGTTGTGTGGGGGAAAGATGGGCGGGTGGGCCGGCTTTTCATCCCCGAACACTCAACACGTTTCAAAGTTTGCAATTTTATTGGAAAACTTCTTTGCCAGGGGCGCCGACTGGCGAGTCAGCCAGCCAGCCCGGCAGGCAGCCAGCAGTAACATCGAAGTGGCAGCGCGCTACGCACTTGCGTCGCTCTGTTGCGTTATTTGATGTTTTGGGTGATGTTATTGTTGCTCGTGTTGTTGCCTCAGCTGCTGTTTTTGTTATTGTGATTCAATAGTAAACCTTTGGGGACGTGCGGCGGGGTGAATTCATCGTCCGGGCGCCGGTGTGTTGGCGATGCAGCCCACAACTCTGCAGTGCCGCACAAAATACGAGGCGATGCTGTCGAGCTCTGAACACGGCCACGGTCGAAGCTGAAGTTGGAGCCGGAGCCAGAGCGAACAGAAGAGCACACAAATTGCTTTTCGAATGTTCCTGACAGTTTGCAAATTGGAAAATTGACTTTTAACACACAAGAGTTCCAGCTTAATAAAAACGCTTCGTGGTGCTTGCGTTGTGCACAATGTGCGTGTTGTTGTTGGTGCTGCTTGCGTTATACGCCGCACACACCGTCTGGCGGGTGGCGACTACTTCGCCCTATTGGGGGCTCATTTCACTTGTTCGTGTGTATGTGTGACTGTTGGGTTGAATTTCGCGTTAAATATGAAAAAAGAAATGGGAAAATGGCAAATTGCATTTGTTGGTAAATCCCAAGAGCGCTAAATTAGGCGAATAAGCTCCAAGATGGTCGCTGTGATTCCTGCAGGTGCCCGCTGGGCGGACGGGAGGGCACTTATCTGACGCACAATACTGTAGAATTAGGCAGGTATAAAGTTTTCCCGGCGATTTGCATTGGCATTGAGAAGCCGTGAAATCAATTTATCGATTTTGAATCAGCCCTAATTGAATGGGATTCTATGGTTGTGAAATTGATTACTTTCAATTGGTTAATTAGTGTCCAAATTGAAAACGAGATTTGTTTGAAACATTAAATATCTTCAACCACGTTTGCAAGTACTGGAATTGCAGGCGTGTTCAATACATAAGAGTCTTGAGGGTCAATTGCGTCAATCAGTATAATAAAATTAATAATGTAACGAATGATTTTTTTGTAAAGAACTATTTGAACGAAGAGGAAATACAATAAGAAACAAAGTACCCCAAATTTTAGAATTAAAACTTTAACAGAAAAGTTAAGAAGTTTGTTATTTAATTGTTTTATTACACCGTGCGACAGTACTTTTGACCCATCCAGAAGATTATATAGGCGTGAAACTAGAGGTCATTCATAGTAGATAGATAGATAGATTTGAAAGACCAAAAGTCATTCATAGTAACATGGCATATTCAGTTTTTCATTTTCTGATCCGTTGTCCTTTTAAACGGACTTTAAATTTCAAGGACATACACAATTCAAAGAAAATATTTGCGGTTGCAATGAGGAAATATTGGTGAAATGAAAGAAAAAACTTGTCGCTTTGTGACTAAATTTTCTACTTTGAACTTACAGGACCAAAATATGTCAGTAAGTAATATGTAGTCTAATACCTGAAAATTTTATATTTCTATCTAATTTCGTACTTATTTTTTTAACTGTGCGGTCGCTCTCTTCTTAGTGCAGTGCCTATTCTCGCGTAATTTCTGCCTTTACGGTACTTTTCATAACTATCTTCCCGCCGTCTCTTCACCATCTCCGCACTCATAGTTCTCGTTACAAAAAGAAAAAAAAAAGTGTGCCAACTTCTGTACAGCGGTTGTAAGTAGTGCGTTCGCCATGCCCCTCGGGGCTTCTAATGGAGAAAATAGGTTTGCCCTACTTTCTCCTAGTCCACAGACTAAACGGAAGAAACCCAACAAATCTTTTGAGGCCTTCCCCGAGCTTTCGCCAATTAATGTCTCAAGAATCGACGAACCAAAGTTCATTGTGCTCAAATCATGTGAAATCAACAAGCCTCTGTCCCGTTTCTCGTGCTTTTCAGTGCATAAATCCATCTTAGCCATTAGCAAAGACATCAACTCCATCATCGAGCTTCGTGATGGCAGCCTGCTAGTACTTACCAGAAACAAAAAGACTGCCGAAAAGTTCATGAACCTTAAACACCTTCCAGGCATATGCCAAATAGAAGTCAAATATCATGAGCACCTAAATTGCGTTAAAGGCACTACTTTTGCGCCTTTTCTTATCCACGTGCCAGAAAAGGAAATCATTGAGGGCCTTGATAAATACGGGGTGACGTCTGCATACAAATTCCAGAAAAAACTAGATGGTACACTAACACCGACAGGTGCAATACTTCTTACTTTCGAAAGTTACAAATTGCCAGACAAAATCGACGTCGCTTGGCGAAAAATTTCCGTCCGTCCATATTTTCCAAACCCGATGCGGTGCAGAGCTTGTCAAAAACTTGGGCATACAACAAAGTACTGTAAGAATCTTCCCGCATGCGTCACCTGCAACTTTCCACCACACGATGAAAGCGCGTGTTCCAGAACCATGTGTGCTAATTGCTCAGGCGACCACCCTTCCTCCGCAAGCACCTG